>JAUMIR010000018.1:7504407-9904407 GCA_030847615.1 Gambelia wislizenii
GCAACCCCATCAACCTCACAGGGTTTTCTTAGGCAAGGAATCCTCAGAGGTGATTTTGCCAATTCCTTCCTCTGAAATACAGCCTACAGCAGCTGTGATATATTTTTAGTATTATTATTACCACAACTTTCTCTCTTTGGTCACAGGCTTTGTTATTGGAGATCTGCCTGTATTCTTCTATTTCCAAATGTGTGTGATTAACACTTTTCTAAAGAAGATCTGGGGAAGTAACGGAACCAATCTGTTCTGCTTTGGTCAGACCTAGAAGATTGTGTCCAGTTCTGGGCATCACAATTCAGAAAGGATATTGAGAAGCTGGAACATGTCCAGAGGAGGGCGACCAGGATGGTGGGAGGTCTGGAAGCCATGAGGCCCTATGAGCAGCGACTTAGGGAGCTGGGCATGTTTAGCCTGGAGAAGAGAAGATTAAAAGAGAACATGATAGCCATGTTGAAATATTTGAAGGAATGTCATACTGAGGATGGAGTAAGCTTGTTTTCTGCTGCTCCAGAGACTAGGGCATGGAGCAATGGTTGGATGCCCATCTTTCAGGAATGCTTTGTGTCTTCCTGCATGGCAGAAGGGGGCTGAATGGCCCTGCTGGTCTCTTCCAATTCTGATACCCCTCTTTTTTGTGATCTTTCATTCTATTATATACCATCATTTGAACTGTTTTTCTCATTTCTTTCTTCCCTCTCCTCTTCGGTGAACATTTCTAACTACTTTCTCCCTGTACTTTTGTTCATGTCTGACTTCTTGATAATAAAAAGGTGGGGAGGGGTGAATTAAATCAACTGCAGTTGTCACACAATTCACACACCACCGCTCCTGGCACCTTTGCTAATACCTGCCAAAAAATAAACAGAGTTGTCTTTTAAGAACAGTTTGCTCTCTTTCCACCCATCACTGCAGGGCAATCTAAACATGTTTCCTTCTTGTGGTTTTCGAGTTGGCTCTTAGGTTGGAGTCTTAATTGCTTAGTTACTTGGTTGGTGTTTCTGGACGCAGCCCAGACGGCATCTGGAAAAATAATGTGTGGAGGTTTTTTTCCATGCGGCCTCTGGGATCACAGGAAATCCAGTGGATCATGCAGGCTAAGAAGTCTCAGATCAATCCTCCTTTGGAGCTAAATGATGAATGGCCTTGCTGTTTTGCCTTTCCACCAAAGGTGTTTTATTGCCACCACCGCGAAATAAACCATCATGCTGTGCAAGAGGTGAGCTGCAAGAACCCAGTGGAAGTACCTTGGAAGAGGTAAGCTGCTGATCGGCTGTCGAATGAGTGTGAAAACTTCAGCTCAGCTCAGCCATTGATGTGTCAGTACACAACCAACCGCAACAGATCTCTCTCTGGCTTTTCTTCGCAAACGAAGATTCAGGAAGGACTCATCCCGCGCTTTCTGCAAGCGCGCTGATGACTAAAAAGGCCAATCCGAGATAGACAAGTCCGGTTGCAAAAAGCACAGCAGAAGGTCTCCTTGGGTGATGTTTTTGGGTTGTGATTCTTTCTGCGTTGTCATTTCTCTTCAAGACTTGTTCGTCGTGAGTTCTCAAATAAGGCTGCAGCATTGTGGAGAGTGCGTCTCCATGCCTCCCGACGTGAGGCCAGGGCGGACCACTGTTGGTGATCAATTTGGCCCAGCCTGAGATGTTGTTTCAGGGAGTCTTTGTATCGCTTTTTTGGAGCGCCCCTCTTACGCTGACCCGTGGCGAGTTCACCGTAGAGTAGTATAATCCACCCCTAGAATGCCAAATCTGTGTAAAATGTTAACCTCAGCTCTACCCACGCCCCAGCTTTCAAACCTGAGTGCAAGATAATACAAGTTGACATCTTTACTGGTGTAAATCAGCATCTCAATAATAAAAAGGTTTGCTTGAGCTCAAGGTAGTGGTGTCTTCCCCACTGTTGCCCTCTCCAGTTTATCCTTGTAACAACAATCTTGTAAGGCAGGCCAGGCTGAGAGAATGTACGGCTGGCCCAAAGTTGTTTCTGCAAAAATACTAATAAAAAAACAAGCAAAGCAGTCCTGATCGCGTTGTTGCTTCCACCGTATTGTCCTTTTCTTCTGTCCAGCACCTGAGCCGCTGAGAAAATCAAAAGCAAGGCACCATGATGCCAACAGGCTTCGGTCACCAGGAACCGTCCAAGTTGCCGCGCATCATTTGGTCTGACCTGGTGTGTCGTGTCCCTTGCCGTCAGGCTGGTTCCAAAGGTATGGAGCAAGTAGGGTGGACATTTCTACCATACCCTCTGACTCTCCTCTCCTCCCTGCTGCGTTAATGGAATACAAACTACTTTTGCACTTCAAACTGTTTGCAGCAACAGAGGTAAGCTGAGGACAAAGGAGGAAAGGGTGAGGAGAGAGAAACTTGGATGCTTGAAAAACAGTTGGAAAAGTGGGACAACAACCAGGAGTGTCCCCACCAAATCAGAATAGTTGGAGGGTATGTAGTGGTCTGTAGACCAATGCCGGTCCGTGAGCCATCTACTGCCTGTTCCTGATCTTCCAGGAAATGAAAAAACGATTGCAGTCAATGGGCACAACTATGGACCCAATGACGGGGCGGGGGGACAGGACTGCTTGTCCCTTACATCAGAGAGTTTAAGATTCACTCGGCTAGATTACCTCTGAGAACTTCTCCAGCATTCACATTGTCCAATACTTCAGGATCCCATTGATTCAAACTTCTATGCATCGGATTTCTCAGTGGGATCCATGTGGCCATCAGCTGTGTCTACAAGTGCCTACGTTTTAATATTAAGGCATCTAGAATTTGCATGTGCTTCTCTTTTTCTGCTTGCCTGCTACCACCCTAAAAAACCCTTTTTATTTCAGCGGGACCCAAGGGAGCAGAGTGGTGTAGTAGAAGATTGCCAGCAGTATTGAAGGCACCTCCAGAAGGTGAGGGCTACAGAGAAGGCAAAAAGAATGGAGAAATGAAACCAGGCCATTTTTGCCTGGAGGGGATTCAGGAGGATGAACTGAAAGGAAGATGGGCATCCACACCACCAAGATCACCTCCAGTGAATCCTCCCTCCTCCTCTCCAGAAAAGTATACTGTGAAAACTATTCTGGTTGACCTGAGACCCATTCTGGAGAAGGTCACAGAGCCCTCAGAGTCAGACCAGGAAGGACAGTTGGAGACGGACCTCCAAGAAGGGTTCCTCTCACTCCAGACTGGTGAATGCTGTGGAGACCTTGCTGATGGCACAGGAGAACTTATTGGTAGAAGAGGGCACCACACCACAGACACAACCATGGTTGGTTCCAACAAGGATGAAGGCATCCGGAAGGAAATTTTGCTGCCTTCCAGAGTGGACCCTTTGAGATCCTTTAGTCTTGACACAAAGAGCATCAAGACCCGAAAAGAAAACCAACCACAGAAGGGAGAGTTCCCCAAGATTCGGAAAAACAGCTTGCCGGCTGTGGTGATGCTTCAGCCGAAGCTCAGCACGCCGCTCCTCTTACCCAAGATAGTTCCCAAGGAACAGGCTCTGGTGGAGACAGAGATCTCAACCAAACTGGTAAGGCTAAGTAATGTTTCAGACTTCTAAGAGCCAGCATTGAGAGCTGGTGTAGTGGTTAAAGCGTTAGACTTTGGAGATCAGGTCTCAAATCTCTGCTTGGCCATAGAAACCCATTGGGGGACCCTGGGCAAGTCACACTCTCTCAGCCTCAGAGGAAGGCAAAGGCACCCACATCCCTCTGAACAAAACTTGCCAAGAAAACCCCGTGATAGAACCTAAGTGGTCTTAGGGACGGAAGCAACTTGAAGGCACATGAGAACAAAAGCCAGCATAGTGTAGTGGTTTGATTAGGATTGTAGGAGACCAGGTTTCAAATCCCCACTCAGCCATGGAAACCCACTGGGGGACCTTGGGGAAGTCATCCTCTCTCAGCCTCAGAAGAAGGCACTTGGCAAATTTCAAAATACTACATTTCAACTTCTATTTCAATTTTTTATTCCCATAGGACAAACAGCAAGGCATGTCTCCAACCGCCTTTCCAAAAGAGTTCAAGAGCTGGATCTGCCCCAGGTTTCAAACCCCATTTGATTTTGTTTTTCTGTCGTCCACCACAGCCTGCCGCCCCCTCCCCAGACTTCCAGCTCCCCACTCATCTGCTCCTACGGAGGCTGCAGGAGACCACCACAAGTGACAACCACCTCCTCATTGCACAAGTTCTGAGCTCATTGCGCAAGGAACTGTTGGCGGACCAAGGGTAAGGACATGGGTCGCCCTCCCTCTCAAAGCTTGTGTGTGTATGTGGGGGGGATCCTCTTTTTTTGGATGATCACTCCCCAAATCTGTGAAAGGGCCCATCCTGATCAAAAGGTCCACGGACATGGGAGTCACCAGAAGCCACTGTATGGTGTCAGCATGTCATAGAATAGTGGTGGTAGAGAGGACAGGGGGTTGGACTACATGGCCCTTGTAGACTCTTCCAACTCTGATTCTATATTCACATTCTACAAATCTATGTTTTGGAAGTGTGAATGTCCAAGGGGAAATCAGAAGATGACATTTCTTGAAATATAACAAAACTGGAGCGATGAAGAGAAGGGGATACAGTCAGATCCCTGTATCCACAGGAGTTAGGTTCCTGGAATTACTGCGGATACCAGAAACCATGGATAACAGCAAACCGTATTAAAATAAATGAGTTCTGGTTAAAACATACCACAGAGTGGCATTGGAGGACCTAGAGGGGATGCCTCTCTAGGCATTTTCCAGCGCAACACTATGGTATGTGTCCCTATTCTGTCCCACAGATAGCTGAAACCACTGATATTGGTTCCGCAGATACGGGGGACTGACTATATATTGCGAATGTTTCCTTAGATTCTTTCTTCCTCTTCTTCCTCAACTGTCTTACTAGGGAGAAACAGAATTGTTTCCCAGACCTTCCACAGATCCAACGCTTGAAGGCGGAGGACAGAAAAAAGGAGCTGGACGTCAGTCTGACAGCCAGAAGGAGACGACTCAATAGATTCATCTGGAATTGCAACAGGCCCATCCACAGAGAACAGGAGTTCCCAGATCTCTGAGTTGTGTCCTGGGTCTGTGAACCAAAAGGTCCATCAAGCACCCACAGGTTGGCTTCCCCATCAGCCCTGCAGCATGGCCACTGTCAAAGGATTGTGGGAGTTACAGACCAAAATACCTGGAAGGCCACACTTTCCTGGGATAAAAGCAGAGCTTGGAAAACATTTTTTTTGGGGGGGGGGGATTAGAACTCCCAGAATCCCCCAGTATCATTTGTGAGCAATTAGCAAGAATTAGCATCTTTAACATCCCTGAACTTTTTGGGCTCTGGCTTCAGAAAGGATTGTAAGAGTGAAATGAAAAAAGATAGAAATGTATATGTGCGAACACACCCACACCAGTGTTTCCACCAGAAGTTGTTTATTTAGAAATATATTGGTTTGGTAGCGGGTTCCATTCTGCATCTGTCCCACCCTAGCCAATCCTGCTGCCCCCCTCAGACATAATACTGGCATCCGAACTTGGCATTGTTCTGCTCATGAATCGGACGGAGGTAGAAGAGCTCGTCAGGTGTGGGGGGCACCCAGCGTGTCGTGTGGAAGCGAGACTCACCCACCTGTAAGGGAGGAGGATGAAGCAGGTTGACGCTAGCGCAGAGAAGGAAAAGAGACCCAGGTGCGAACAGCCATGGGACAGCACAAACCAGCACCTCTCCCATTCTTCCTGGCTGCTCCCAAATTAAGATGAAAGCCAGGATACAAAGAGATCAGCCCTATTCCGGGTTGAGCAAATGGGTGCAATACCACCTTTGGCCACTTGCTAAGGGGGCAGCATTGCAGCCCAGTCTTACAGCTTCAAGCCCCCTCCCAACTGCTTGTAATAGTTCCTCACTCCTTACTGCCAATGTGGACACAACATAGACTACAGGTCCCATGTGGCCCCTAGATCTCACTCACGGCACCTGAAGGCCCAAATATAATAATAATAATAATAATAATAATAATAATAACTATGCTTGGGGATAATATTTGTCCCTGAATCACAAATAAAGCCCTCCAAATGCATGAAAGCAAGCAAAAACATCCCCACCCCACTTCAAATATCTCTGTACCGCCCTCCAAATGGCAAGAGGAAGCCATTTTGAGAGGGCTGCAGAGGAAAAATGGAGGCATTTGAGCTTACGGTGGGGGGTACAGCCTGCCAAGGGAGGGTTTCCTACCCTTGCCTTAAAGGCAGAAGATATCCCTTTTGTAGATCTCCACCCTTCCCTCCTGTGTTGCTTTGCTGACAAGAAGGAAAAATACTTCCACCAAGGTGAGCATAGCCTGAATTGGGGAATATCTGACAGGTTGAGCAAGATTCCTGTCTCCCCGTTTATGCCAACACCCCCCAAAGTCCCCGGACCTGCCAACCGGGTACATCCTTCATGATCTTGGCTTCCTCGTCGAAATTCTGCCGCAGGAGGAGGAGTGTCCTGCAGAGAGAAAGAGAGAAAAGGAGAGAGACCACTTGAGCACAGGATGGAGCCAAGACTGACAGTGGAACAAAGTCCTCCCACTACTCTCTTTCTCATAGTTGGAAGAGATCCCAAAGGCCACCCAATCCAACTCTCTCTAGGCATTTTTAGGTCCTCCAGTGCAATTCTATGGTATGCTTCCATCAGGTTGACCACGGAGTCACACTGGAGGACCTAGAAATGGCTAGAGAGGTGAGACTCTATGGTATGCTTGGTCCAGAAGTCATTCACTTTAACCAGGATCATTATTAACTGTGGATTCTGGTATCCACAGTAAGTCCAGGAACATACTGTATCCCTGTTTTTGTGATACTAAAATGACTTAAAACATAACACTCCAAACGACAAATCCCACGATTTCAGAGCCAGGACGGTTAAAGCAGGATCAAACCACTATTACTACTATAGTGTAATGCTGAGATAACCCTGAATGTTTTCCAGGGAATCTTGGGGATGGAGAGAAAGGTTCTCAGCTCAGCGTTCTGAGGTTTGTGGAGGGACAAGTGGAGCGGAAAAGGGGAGCACGTTCAGAAAGGCCCCACAGGATCCAGAGAGAAGGGGACTTGTACATACCGTCGGTCTTCCTCTGCCATCAGGAGGGGCATGAGTGCTAGACGAGCTTCCAAATCCTCAATATTCAGGCGCCTGGGGCAGAGAAAGGAGAGTCAAAAAGGAAAGAAAAGTCTTGGGAGCTTGTCTAAATGGCAAAAATACTCCTCGTAGAATTCGAGGCGAATACAATTTGTCTAAATGGCATCCCTCATCAATCCTTTTACCAATTGGAAGGAAATGGGAAGTTTCAGATTTTATCAGCACAAACTGAGGACCTTCCTGCATTCCAGAGAAAACTTACCTCCTCTCTCGGTTCCATCTCATAAGGGTGTAGTAGCCAACCAGAAGCGTCCCAATTCCAATGGCAAAGAGGCTATAGCCTGGAATGAAGAAACACAGAGTTTGTATCTTCAACAATACAATACAGCCTCAAAAATTAATTTTTATTTTATTTCATTAATTTGTCTCCCGCTTTTCTCCCAGCTCAGGACCCAAAGCAGCTTACAACACACTGAAATAAAAATTGCAGCTAAAATCTTCTTGTACAAACGTTTGGGGGGGGGGGGGGAAACAATTAAATAATTCAATTAAAAGCACAAAGTCGAGCAGTTTAAAACATAAAGCACATTTCAAAAGCTCATTAAAAGGCCCTTCTGCCACTTGGGTTCAGAGCCAAAGGCCTGCAGAAATAAAAATGTCTTTGACTGATGGTGGAAAGAGAATGGGGGCTAATTGAATTCCAGTGGGAGGGAGTTCCACAGCCTGGGGAAGCCAGTGCGAAGGCTTTGGAAAGGAAGTTTGCAAAGATGACTAGTCCACATGGAGAATCAGGGCCTGCTATCTACTATTTTCCCATTCAGAGGGCAGATTGGACCAATCATCTTTGGCTCTCTTTGCCAATTCGATTACTACCAGGAAGGAATGTGGACCTTCCGATCAGGGGTTCTCAAACTTTGATCCTCCAGTTTCACAGTCTGCCTGAAAAACCCTGCAGGACCATGCAATTCCCTCCTCCTCTTGAGCTCCTCTGGGTTGGTTCAAAGGGGCAGGCCGCCATGGTGTAGCTGTTGGCAGGGCCGGTTTAAGGGCCCTGCAGCACCTGCAGCCGCAGCCCCCCCGACATTGTGGGGGGCCCCCATCATAACCCTCCTCCTGCAAAAACATTATTAGTAATAATCTGAATATCCTGTACTGTGAATAGGTTAGGTTAGATTAGGTTAGGTTAGATTGACCTGAGATAAACATATGGCCCCCCGAAAATAAAGCGTTGCAGAGTCCCCCAAAATTCCTTAAACTGGCCCTGGTTGTTGGACTCCAGTCCCCAACAGTCCCTAGCCACCGCACCTGTTGAGTGTAAATATTTGTATATACTGTATTGTAACTGCTTGAACTTGAAGATAAAAGTGCCTCCTTTTGGATGTCAAAACACACTTGTGTGTGAGTATTCTTGGGAACGGGTTGCCGCTAAGTCTGCTGAGATATGTTTTGGCTTCTGCCGGGGATTGAGTGTCTTATCATCCCCTGACATATCCATGATGAAGGATGATGGGAGTCACAATACCACCCACCCCCCCAAAAAACCCCAACCCTGCAGGACCAGGCAATACCCTCCTCCTCATGAGCTCCTCTGGGTTGGCTCAAACGGGTGGGCGGGCATGGTGTAGATGTTGGACCACAATTCTCAGCATAACCCATGGTGAAAGATGATGGGAGTCACAATACCTCCGCCACCCCAAAAAAACCCAGCCCTGCAGGACCATGCAATCCCCTCCTCCTCTGGCCTGGATCAAAGGGGTGGGTGGGCATGGGTGGACCTTGACGGGACTGCAAATCCCAGCAGGCCTTACTCAAGGGTGAGGGGATGATGGGAGCTGCAGTCAGTCCAACGACACCTGGCTGGAGGGGCAGCTTTTCCTAGCCCTGTTGACCAGAGCAGGCGGGCCGTCCCCCAAGTGGGCAAGAGACCCCCCAAAAGCCTCCCCTCCCCACTCCTGGAGGCCTTCCCCTCCCTGCTCCATGGGGGGGGACACCCAAGTGGGAAGGGAAAAGGATGCCCCTGAGGGCCTGGGGGGCTCCCAGGGGTGCAGAGGGGGCAGCCGGGGGTCCCAGGGCCACTCACCGGAGAGCCCCCGGCGGGGCAAGTGCCTCTTGTAGTCAATGGGTCCGTAGCCACCCGGAGGCGGCATGTCCTGCTTCACCTTCCCGGCTCCCGGCGCCATCTTGGAAGCGGGCAGCCCAACCCTGGCGCTCGCCCCTATGACGTCACAACGGAGGGACAGCCGTCCCCCGTCGATGACGCCAAGTCCTCCCTTTCCCCAACCCGCCAGAGGAAGCCGGCGCTCTACCTACCGTAAATATGGGATTAAACGCGCAAAGCTATAATTCACTCTCGCAGAGAATTACCGTATATACAGTTTGTAGTTTTCGTTTTTAATCTGTTTTATAGGATGGTTTTTTTTTCCTTTTTTTTAATTGTAATTATTTACAGTTGTCCCTTCGTATTCGCGGGGGTTTGGTTCCAGGACCCCCGTGGATACCAAAATCCGTGAATACTCAAGTCCCATTATATACAATGGCATAGGAAACTGGTGCTTTTTGGACTGCTGTCCAATAATATAAAAAATTATATTATTTTTTTAAAGAATGTTTTCAAGCCGTGACTACTTAAATCCGTGGATACCAAATCCATGGATAATGAGGGACAACTGTATTTATATATTTATACCCCCCTCTTCAGCTACCAAGGCTCTGAGGGGCTTACAAATTATTAAGTGATAGCAATTTGCACATCTACACCACTTTATAGGCACTCTCTAATCAGTTTCCAATGTGTGTTAGCTAACCTCATTTTATAATATTTCAACTGTACAGTAGGACCCCCGTTATCTGCTGATTCATTATCCACTGATTCTGTTATCCACGGGACACAAAAAAGCACACCTACCACTGAATCTTCCTAGAAAATGCCTAGAGAGGTGTCCTTGTAGCAGAAATCATGGAACAGGAGACCCACAGATTGGAAAAAAAAGTTTTCTTTATTGTAAAGTTAAGGCCAGCAGACTGTGGCTGGAATCACTTCTGTCGCCTAGCTGAGAAGGAAAAGAGATTTTAGCAAAGACCCAGAGGCCATCCAGTCTGACCCCCGAATAGTGATTGCAGAGTGGCAGCATTCATCAAATAGACATTAGGGCCCACCTGGCTACTTTATCCTCTCTAGACGTTTTCTAGGTCCTCCAAGGCAAACTCTATGCTATTTTAAACCAGAAGCCCCGTTATTCTGAATGGTGTTTGCTGTTATCCGCAGTTTTCTGTATCCGTGGGGGCCCCCAGAACTAAGAATACTTCCTCTTGATCAAGAACAGCACAAGTCACATAAGGAGAAGTTAGCAGGATAGGGGCAACATGTATGATAGCAATTCAACATGCCAATGCTCATCTCTGTATGGTGCGCCAATCAAAATGAAGACCCAGATTCACTTCTCAGAAAGCATCACAAAAGAATGTTCCTCAACAACTTCTTAAGGGGTTACTAGAACAGCTCCATCATGCAACCCAATCCATTTTCTTTGCATTTAAAAATACAGGCATACAGTTAAGAAAGCCTCGGACAGCATAGCTCCTTTCTACAAAGGCAGTTTGTAGCCCCCCTTTCCTTTCCCTAACTGGATATTTCGTCAAAGACATAGCCGTGTCAGTCTGGAATATCAGTATGCAAGGGGAACTTGTCACACCTTTGAGACGGAAAGAAATTGTAGCACGTTGATGCATGTGAGATGTGACAAACTGGCCAAGAGCACTCTCATTAGTCAGGGGTGTTAAACACGCCGAACAAGTCTTGAAAAGAAACGACAACGCAGAAAAAAATCACAACCCGGAAACATCACCCAAGGAGACCTTCTGCTGTGCTTTCTGCAACTGGGCTTATTTATCTCGGATTGGCCTTTTCAGTCATCAGCGCGCTTGCAGAAAGTGCGGGATGAGTCCTTCCTGAATCTTCATTTGCAAAGAAAAGCCAGAGAGAGAGAGAGAGAGAGAGATCATACTAGGAAACCATTGCCTGTTCAACCCACACATTCCAGTTCCTCAATAGTTGGTTGAACATTGTTGAACTGAACTTGTCACCTCCTCACCATACCCACATGTCTTGCATTCCCATGGCTGGTCAACAGCCTGCTTATAAGGTCTGTTCCTTGGCACTAGTTCACTCCATGCATCTGAGGAGGTAGACCAAGTCTACGAGAGCTTATGCTACAATTTCTTTCTCTCGGTCTCAAAAGGGCAACAAGATCCCTTTTCCTTTGGATATTTTTTAGCAGCATCAGTATTCAGATGGGTGGTAAAGGAGGGATGGAGAAACACACACGTTGGGTTGCAACAGTGTGTTTGCAGTATGCAATGCAACAAGCAAAACTAGAGCTGGAAAAGAATGGGATCCTACACTAAGCAATAATCCTGTGGATGTGCATACCTGTCTACAACAGGTGAGGGAAAGCGCAGCTGCCTGCCAAACCCCTTCCTGAGCATGTCTGAGCAGCAAAACAAGCGAGAAAAGGGGGAGAACAGAACAGCATCATCAGCGAACCCCAGCAAGTTAAAAGAAAACATAAGATGTAAACCATAATGAGGGTAGAAGCAAGAGAAAGAAACAAAAATCATCCCTGGATGCATCGTGGAAAAAACATTCAGAAGATTCAAAACCTTTTGGGTTTACTTCGGTTAGGCTTCGCTGACCGGGTTTTTTGCCATTCACATAGGGCATCACTTGTTAGTTTTCAACAGAAAGTTTGCTCCAACACGTTGGACTGCTCTTCTTTTTTTGTGGTGTCGGAACCTCTCTCTCCTTCTGTCCATGTTCATTCTGCTTCTGGCGCCGTATTTCCTGCTAAAAAATTCATGCTGAGGAACATTTTTGACTTGATAACCAAGGTACAGGTCACTCCCATATTTGTGGGGGGTACATTCCTGGATACCTGAAAGCGTGTATAATAATTAACTGCAAGTAATACCATAGAATTGCACTGGAGGACCTACAAAATGCATAGAGGAGGCCTCTCTAGGTATTTTGTGTGACTCTATGGTCAACATCTGGCAGAAGTTGACCACAGTCACGCTGGAGGACCTGCCAGTGCCTAGAAAGACCACCTGAGGGACCACAGATGCCTAGAGAGACCTCCCCCCCACACAGCAGGTAAGTGAAATTGAAGTCATCAATCCTACATAAATGGGGGGGGGGGAATTTCTATACCCCTACAAGCAAAAAGGAGGAAGGTCATCCAAAGGCTGAAAACTCCCCTGAAGGCGTAGAAGATTCAAGACATTGCGTTTTGCTTCAAGTTTGTAAAGATTTATTTTTCTGGACCTCTAAGTTAACAGTTTCAAGGCAATCCAAGAGGTTTTTGACATGGCTTAGTTTTTTTCCTTTAAAAAAAGTGAAAGAAAAGAAAAAAAGGATTTGCAAAACCACTTCTTGTCCCAGCCCTTCCATTTTGATCTTCTCTCCTCCCTGTTTTTATTCCCGACGCACCACCTTACAGAAATCCAGACCTGCGCATGGAACAGAAAGCAAGGCTGGGATTCTGATATTCAGATACGGATTTTTACCGGATCTGTGAGACATTTGGTGCTGGGAGAGCCACAGAGATTCAAAGACATGACCACACCAGTTTCAAACTGGTTTCAGACCTGTTTTAACCCTCTCTACTCCCAAGTCTATCATTCTTGAAAGGGTGAGCCAACCTTGCAAGTTACCCTTCCCAGAATCCTTTGCAGCGGGGCAGACTACCTGTGGCCTCTCCAAGGCTTTGGGAGTCCCATGCCCATCAGTCCTCAGCAAGTAGGGCCAATGGTCATGGATAATGGGAACAAGAGTCCAGCCAGATGAGAGGGCTAGAATGTTTTCCCATTCCAACTGGAAGGAACAGATCTCTCTGATGGTTAGAACTGATAGCAGAGGCTGCTAAGAGAGAACATTTAAAATACAAAGGTGAATGGAAAGATAGAGAAGAACAGCAGGCTTCAGCTTGGAACAGAGGCGGGCAATCGAGGAAAGCTAGGGTACCCAATCTCCTTCCTCAGCCTGCTGTTTCCTCCTTTGAATCGGGTGGGTCTCCATAGGTTGCCAGACTGAAAACTAAAGAGGGTCCCTCAAGTCACGGATGGTTAGGCAGAAAGAGCATCCCTTCTACAGAAGGCAGATGTGGTGTCGGAGGAGGAATTTCATCAGGTGCCGCTTGTCCAACAACCAGACAACGAACACACCAGGTGAACTCCCCTCTTCAACACTGCCATTACACGGCACAGGAGCCCTCTCCAGTTTCCACTCTGGCAACCTTAGGTTGGATCCTCCGTTTCGGTAGCTATTTCGACAGGTTGGATAGTCATCATGCGGAGTGCTTTCGCCTTGCGGGGTGGGTGGGACTCGACACCCCACCACCACCCGTGCGGTCTCTTCCAAAAACCCTGGTCTAAGTTAAAAAACAACAACGACAACATGGGAATAAACAATCCCATCCCAAGCACTAATTTAAAACAGTTTGAAAAAAGTACCCCTCCCCTATTAAAAGACCCTTCTGCCAACAGCCAGTGAAAGAGTGGAAGGCACCTCTTAAGTAAAAAGGTCTTTTGCCTGCCTTCCGTATGAAGTTAAGGGCTATATACAGAAACATCGGCTATGTACAACTGCATAGAGGTTCCTTGTCTGTATTTAAATATTTACAGGGGTGGGGGGGAAGAGAATTAGGAAAAGCTTCTTTATTACAATGCAACAGTCCTACCCAAAGAAGGACCCCCTATCTTTTGTACAGCAACCATGGTTTGCATCTTTTTAATTTTTTTAAATTAAGTCTCCAACTTGCAGCTAACAAAATGCCGAAGCCCCTGCTTGGGGGGGAAAAAATAAAGTTCCTACTGCACAGTATTAACCTGCACCCATTCCTCCTCTTTATATATAGAAATATTTTTTAATATATATATATATATATATACATATACATATATATTTATTTTGCAATGAACCTCTCATATCAGCACTAGACCTAGTACCAACTTCTATAGTAATAAAAACAAAAGAGAAGAGAGAATTCGGTACATCTACTTCTAGAACACAAAAATTAAAATAATACAGGAAGATATTTGGGGGTGGGGAATCATTAGCCTGGTGCTTTGAGAGTTTTTGTTTGGTTTTGGAAAGGGTAATTTAAAGCAAAAATGAGGCCAGATGGCACTAGATTTCTTTTTCTTTTTTTTAAAGTGTGTCAAACAGAAGGGGAATTGCTCCTTAAACAAGGAAAGAAGGTAAAGATGTCCAGGGAGAGAGATGATGGATTGGACAACTGCAGGCTTTGGTATCCGTGAACCGGACCAAACTTGCCGTTCAAAAGCATGACAGCCATTTTGTCCCGCACCCCAACCTGGCAGCAACAGAGACAAGTGGAATTTTGTCTCGTGGTGTTGTTTTATTAATTTTTTTTTTAAAGAACACAAACTTCCTTCACTCCTCTGGTCCCTTCTGCTCCGTTTCTGAATTGCTCACTGTTCCTAGACAGCCAAGTAAAAATCTCTCCCCACCCCCAACAGAAGCAAAGGAAAGAAGGGGGGGGGGACTGAGGTTTTGTTTTGTTTTTTTAACAACCTCCTCCCTTGACCCCCATTTCAAACCCTCTTTTGGAGCCTGGGACGTAAACCAACAAAAATAAACTTCCAAGGATCTGTTCTCTCCAGATCGAAGAGATTCAGCATATATTGGATCAACGGTCCAGTCCTTTTTCTTTCTGGGCCTCTGACCATTCAATGTCCAGGGCAAAACAGCCATGTGAAACAGGATCCAGTTTATTTTAATTAAAAAAAAAGAAAGAGACTGAGAGAGAGAAAAAACCAAGTCTCGTGTTCAGTTGTTCCATCTCCTCTGGCAGCAGCGTCCGTCTGCATTTGTTCATAATATAAGTTATTATTGGAATTTTTTTTTAAAAGAAACAGAACACCCAACTCCCCCCACCAGTATGCTTTGTCATAGTGCCTGCCTTGGGAATGGTGGAAAGGAGCAAGGAAAAAAGAAAGAGAAATGGGGGGGGGCAAGGAATGAGTCCATCCACGTTGATTTCTCCTTCAAGTGTTGAGTCCTGGTTCTCTGGGAGCAAGAAAAAAACAAGTCCTTGATTGCTGACAACCGTCGTCCAACCACAGCCAAAAAGTAAGAGGAAAAATTAACCTAAAAAGTAGCTTTTAAAAAAAATTGTAAGGCAGGAAGGGGAAAGGGGCAGACCAAAAGCATCAGAGTGGCATGGGTCTTGCCCACTTCCTTGTTCTGTACTAGTGCTGATCATAAAACATTAACACCCCCCCAAACTAAAGACACAAAATACACAAAGAAATAATAATAATTATAATAAAACTGAGGCTCTGCTCTCCGAGACAGCCTGGGCCATCAGGAAAAATCCACTGAAACAAAAAGTCATGAAAATTTGGGTAGCCTAACGTTCATCACCACCCTTCCGAGTGTCCATTCCGCCCTGCGGGGGGGAAGCGTTTCCTGGCAAAGCTTTCCTGTATCTCCTGCGGGTAGATCCAGCTAGGCTCAAAAGCAAGGTTTCCACACAGTGTGGAGATCTTTAGGGGCATGGGATAGAATCCAGGGCTGAGGCGGGAGGGGGGGACCAATTGAAAAGAAGATGAACTAAAAAAAAAGGAAAAGAAAAAGGGAGATGTCTTCCACTCAAGGCAGATGTTCCCATATTATTTCCACGTGGCTGACTGTGGGATGGATCGCGGGGGGATCATATCCAGGAGATACTCGCGCTGGCGGTCCACGGAGGACGAGGTTGTTTTGTGCACCGTGAGGCTTGGGTTGACAAAGTTTAGTGCGCTGCCTGGAAAGAGGAAAACCACAGGTCAGAGATCTAGTCCGGCCAAGGATAGATGCCACTAATAATCTTCGCCTTCTAACGGCAGCTCCAAGAAGGGGATGCCAATTATTGTGGAACTGCCAGGAAAGCAGTGGGAGTGATATGCCATGGTTTTTAAATGGTTTTAACTTTACAGGTGAATCACTTTTAAAATAAACTGTTATGTCTTACCCCCCCACCCCCGACCAAAAAAACCCCTCTGATAGCTTCACCTTAGGGTCACTATAAGTTGGAAACTACTTAAAGGCACACAACAACATCATAAGGGATAGATAATAAGAGTAGTAGTAGTAATAGTAATGGGGGAAACAGGGATAAATAGAAGTACAGTCGGCCTTCCACATTTGCGGATTTGATTATTCACTGATTATTTGATGATGCCTCTGCTGATGCCCTAGGCCATTTTTAATACGGGCTGCAAGCCTCACGAGACCAAGAGAGACTGCAAATGCATGGCGAGGCTTGTAAGTTTGCAATAAAAATGGCGTGGAGCAGCAGCGGAGGTGTCGACAAGCCCTGCCAACTGCCCACTTCTGCTTTACAAAGGAACCTGCCGCCTCCAAGGCATCCGCAGTGCATTGAATCAGTAGATCGTACTTTATTTCTACATTCAGTATGGTTTGGGGCAGCCTAGATATTCACGATTTTCCCACTTTCATGGGGTGTTGCACCCCTAACCCCAGCAAATGTGGAGGGCCAACTCTGTAAGAACCCACTTTATTTTGGTGTTGTTGATGGAAGTCCAGTTTAGATCCACCTAAAACCAGATTCTTCCCTTCTGTTCCCCAATAGTGTTGGAATGCAATTTCCAACAGCCCCACCCAACAATCATGGTCAATGCTCAGGAATAAGGGGGGTCTAGTCCACCGCCATGCAGGGAGCCTAGAACAGGAAAGGCTAGGCGTATAAACCTAAGGAGTAGGCCCCCTCTCCACACATGGTGTTGGGAGTAACAACAGGCATGGCCAATGATGGTAGAAACCTTAAGAAACTGGGCTGCCAGCCTCTTTCCAGGCATAATTCAAAGTGCGGGTTATGGCCTCTGAAGTTCAATGTAGCTCAGGTCCAGGATATTTGAAGGACTGTATCCTCCCATAAGAACAGGCCTGTGTTTTGAGATCTTCTGGGAACACAGGAGGCTTCTGCGAACTGAAGTCCAACTTCACTTGCAGGTGAGCTGAAGTTTGAGGACCACTGGCTTAGACTACCCATGATGCTTTGCAGTGCAAGAGAGAGGGCTTAGAATACCCCATGATGCATTGCAATGCAACCGGGAATGCTTAGAATATCTTTAAAGCTTTGCAACAGTGAAAGGACAGCTGGACATCCCCATATTACAACTCTTAAGACCAGGAATCGAATCCCTGCTCAATCATGGAAACCCACTGGGTGACCTTGGGTCAGTCATACACTCTCAGCCTCAGAGGAAGGCAAAGGCAAAACGCCCTCCAAACACACCCTGACATGAAAAACTCTATGAGTTTCACCTTAGGGTCACCATAAGTCGGAAACGACTTGAAGGCACACAACATACATGCACTTGGCATACCCCTAATGCTTTGCAGTAGCGGATGGAGAGCTTGGCATACCCATAATGCTTAGCGGTAGTAGACAGAGCTTGGCATACCCATAAAGCTTTGCAACACCAGAGGCCCCGAAAAAAGATGGAGAGAGATGGAAAGAGAGAGAAATAAACCAGAATACCCTTTTCACCCAGAAGAGATGCTTTTTTTTTTGGCCTTTCAAAGAAAAATCTGGCCAAGCAAGGAAGCGCAGCCAGTGGTGATGGAGAGAAAAGAGGTCTCGAGAGCGAGTTGTCTACCTGCGTTGCTGAGAGTCTTCTTCCAAGTGTAAGCACCTCCTTTGCCGATGGGTCTCTGAGCACGCTTACCTTGCCTGCCACCAAGTACGGCCACACCGGAGGCGTTCTGCAACTTGGGCGACTGGCTAAATGCATGCAAGACTCCACGGGCGGTGCCAGCACTTCGGGGCAGCTGGCTGGAGGCCTGCGGAGGGCAAGGAAGGAGAAAAGAAGGACCAGTCAGCAGCCAGGGAGGAGCGAGTATTGGAAACCACGGAAGAGAGGACCACTGAATCACAGGGTTGGAAGAGACCACAAGAGCCATCCAGTCCAACCCCCACCCATTCTGCCATGCTTCTAATGAAAGGCTTCGGTGCTAAAGGAGTTTATCAAAGTCTGTCCATGTAGAATTATAGAGTTGGAAGAGACCACAAAGGTCATCCAGTCCAACCCCATTCTGCCCTGCAGG
This sequence comes from Gambelia wislizenii, assembly GCA_030847615.1. NCBI lineage: Eukaryota > Metazoa > Chordata > Lepidosauria > Squamata > Crotaphytidae > Gambelia > Gambelia wislizenii. The sequence goes on from JAUMIR010000018.1 coordinate 7,522,632, forward strand.
AATACCCAACCAAAGCACCCCCGACAGATGGCAACGATTCTATGGTTTCTGATTCATCTAGACATAGTGATTGTCCCCTGCTCCGCCTTGTGCCTCTCTGATAACAGGAAATGGCAGCTAACCCCTCCTGGCTCCTTTTCCTGTTTCCCTCCGGGCAGTACCTGCTTGAGCGAGTGATGCTGCGGCACAATCGGCTCCGGCTTGCTCTGCACGGGGGAAGCTGCTTGCTGCAGTATTCGCTGCTCAATCTCTTGTTCCTGTTGGAGGGCTTTGACAAAGGCGGCCTTGAGCCGGCTCGTATGCTCGGCCTTGAGCACCTTCTTCTGGTTGGAGGACATGCAGGTCTCGCACATGATAGAGCCGCTCTTCTCCTCCCTCCAGCGGCAGGTGAAGTCCGTCTTGCACTGGACACATGTGTAGGGCTCCTGTGAAGAGGGGGCCACTGAGACTTTGCCTGTGGGGAGAGAGAGAGAGAGAGAGGCGCAAGAGTCACTCCGAGTTTCTCCAGCAAACTGGCAAAGACACGTGTGGTCTGAAAAGAGCTGCTTTATCATTCTTGCTCTTGCATGCTTTAAGTCGTTTCAAATTTACGGCGACCGTAAGGCAAACCTATCACGGGGTTTTCTTGGCAGGATTTTTTTCAGAGGGGGTTTGCCTTTGCCCTCCTCTGAGGCTGAGAGAATGCGACTTGCCCAACACAAACTTGGTAGAAAGCATCCTCCAAAATATTTCAAAGGAGTTCTCTTTCTCTCTTGAAAGCTATGAGTGGCTAGGACTGCTGGGAATTGCAGTCACTCAACACCGGGAGGGCTGCGCAACCCCCACCAGTGATTTAGGCTAGTATTGCCTCCACCAGCCGGCATAGATAATTACATGATTATATTTCTTATTGATCAAAACGTCCATAAAGGGCCTCCAGTTTTTATGAAAGTCTTCAGTTGGCTTATCCTTTAGAACCCACAAGAATTTAGCCATTTGGCTGTTTCTTTATTGACTTTAACCTCTTCTTCTTACCTTGAGCTTCTAGCAGGTTCTGAACCACCTCCTCCAACCCAACCAGGTAGATGAATTCGTTATTGGCTGCGCTGGGCAGGAAGTTCATTTCGGGAGCAGGCGGCTTGGGAGGCGGGATTTCCAGCAGCGTTTTCTCAAGCTGCTTCCGCAGTGCTAGCTTGGCGGCCGCTTGCCGGCTGGCCGGGGAGTCGTTGGAGTTCACAATGGAAGTGACACTGGAGGCGATGCTGGCAGCCGTGTTCACCTGGGCTGACGTCACGGCAGTACCTTTAAGCGAAGTCGGGGAGGCCTAAGGAGGAAGGGGGGGGGAGAAGAAGGAATGTTTATTTATTTGATCTGTACCCTGCTTTCCTCCTCATAAATTCCCATTATTTTCAATGGTGTTCACTGTTATCCATGGTTTCTGGCATCCATGGTAAATGCAGGAACGAAACCCATGCACATACAGGGGTCTGACTGTGTTTACCTATTTCTTGTAAATTACCAAATGGCCAATGGAAGTGGATTTTCCATGCCCTTTTGGTGGCTAAAAAGAGTGATACTTCATTCCCGGAAAGATAAGTTATCCTCCACCTGTGATCCAATGGATAGAAGAACTAACAGAGCTTGCCATATTTGAAAGGATGATGTATAGGCGAAATTTACAAATAGCAATAGCGTTCGCACTTCTATTTCTATACCGCTTATCAGAGCCAAAGCACTCCCTAAGCGGTTTACAACATGTTAGCTAATTGCCTAATTAACATCACCCAAGGAGACCTTCTGCTGTGCTTTCTGCAACCGGACAAGTTTATCTCGGATTGGCCTTTTCAGTCATCAGTGCGCTTGCAGAAAGCGCGGGATGAGTCCTTCCTGAATCTTCGTTTGCAAAGAAAAGCCAGCCAGCTAATTGCCCCCAACAAGCTGGGTGTAGTAGGACCCTCGTATCCACTGATTTGTTATCTACTGATTCAATTATCCACGGGACACAAAACAGCACACCTAGCATAGTCTTCCTAGAAAATGTGTCCTCTAGCCATTTTCTAGGTCCTCCAAGGCAACTCTATGATATTTGAAACCAGAAGTCCCATTATTTTCAATGGTGCTCACTGTTATCCACTGTTTTTGGTATCCACGGGGGCCCCCAGAACCAATCCCCAGTGGATACAGGGGTCCTACTGTACTCATTTGACCGACCTACAGAAGGATGGAAGGCTGAGTCAACCTTGGAGGCCTCTGGGACCAAACTCAAAACCTTGTGGCTTGAAGTACTGGCATTTAACCACTGCGCCACCAGGGCTCTCTTGGACTTAGTCCCAAATGGACTTAGTGGACATTGGGCCAGCTTTTATAGCAATGTGGTTATATTTCCTCCTTTCGTGTGTTTATTTTCCTGCTTTTGTTATACTGGGACACTCTGTATTGTACAGTCGTTTTTATGTATCCATGGATTCTGTATCCACGGATTCAACTATCCACAGCCTGAAAATATTCCCAAAAAATCCAACCGTGATTTTGCCATTTTATAGAAGGGATGCCATTTTACTATGCTGTTGTACACAATGGGACTTGAGCATCCACGGATTTTTGTATCCATGGGGAGTCCTGGAACCAAACTGTAGTGGATACCAAGGGCCCACCGTATGTAATCTTCTGAAGGTAAATAAAAATTTAAAACCCCAAAAAGAAAAGTAAAAGGCAGCGGTTTTGGGGAACTCACCTGCGGGATGTTGACCAGCAGGCTTGCGTTGGGGACGTTGGTGACACGGATTAGGCCCTGCTGGATGATTCGCTGGCCCTGAATCTGAACGCTGGGGACAGACGCCCGCGGGGCCAGGAGCAACGGAGGCGGCCCTGAGCTGGAGTGATGGCGGATGTTGTGGATTTGCTGGGGAGACACAGAAATGGGCTGATACAGATGGATCCATGAGAGGGACAGGTCAGGAAGAAGGGAGGAACAGAAAGGGGAGAAAATGAGAAAGGGAGGGGGGGGGAGGAAGAAGGGAAGAAAAAACAAAAAGATGATGTAATGCGGAAAGGTGGGGGGGAAAAGGAGAGAGCAAAAGCATTAATGTTTCAAGCTTCCAAGAGCAAATTAAGTATTTCCCCTGCCTGTTTCTGCCAAATACAGTAGGACCCCCGTTTCCCCTGATTATCCACTGATTCGGTTATCCGCGGGACACAAAACAGCACACCTACCATAATCTTCCTAGAAAATGCCTAGAGACGCAACCTCTCTAGACGTTTTCTAGGTCCTCCAAGGCAACTTTATGGTATTTTAAACCAGAAGTCCCATTATTTCCAATGGTGTTCACGGTTATCCGTGGTTTTTGGTATCCACGGGGCCCCCTGGGAACCAATCCCCTGCAGATACGGGGTTCCTACTGTAATCACATTGCAAGATCCAGTTCTGTGAGAAAGGTTTATAGTACCCTGAGAAGCAAGCTGAGAATCTCACTCAAAATCAGACTGGCTCTGTACAACAGGACATCTGGTCCATGTAGCCCAGCAGTAAGTCACCGCTTTTCACACATATTAGACTACAACTCCCATCCATCCCAGTCAATCATCAGTGATGCTGAGTGGGAGGCATCCAATGACAGGGATTTTTAGCCCTACCTAGAGATGTTTGGGACTGGACCTGGGTCTTTCTGCATGCCCCAGAAAGCTCTACAACGGACTTACAGGTTTTCTCATTTTTTCAAGAAGGCGGAAGGCAGAGGTGGGGGAGGAAAGAGAATTTACAAACCAGACAAGCAACTCACCTGTGCCCCTCTAACTAGAGGGGGCATGACGATTTGGGTAGTTTGCTGAGAGCCCAGCTTTGAAGACGCCTGCTGCCCACCACGAATCAATGGAGGAGGAATAATCGCTCCAGGAATACGTGAAGAATTCTGGAGTGGAGAAAGGAAAAAAGAGAAGCAGTTTATTCTCTAAATCAAAATCCTTCACAGTGTCCTTTTGATCAAAGGAAGAAAAGGGGGAAAAAACTACAACCCAGAAATCAGTGGTTGTCTCACTTTCAACAGTTGAAGAAAGCACACAACAAGGTGGGTCTTCAAAGGTATATAATGAGACTGATCTTGTCTAGTTTCTGAAATCATAAGAGTTGGAAGAGACCACAAGGGCCATCCAGTCCAACCCCCTGCCACGCAGGAATGCCCAAATCAAAGCATTCCCGACAGATGGCCATCCAGCCTCTGTTTAAAACCCTTCAAAGAAGGAGACTCCATCACACTCCCAGGCAACTCATTCCACTGTCAAACAGCTCTTAAAGCCAGGAAGTTCTTCCTACAGTTTAGGTGGAATCTCTTTTCATAGAATCATAGAATTTTAGAGTTGGAAGAGACCACGAGGGCCATCCAGTCCAACCCCCCTGCCACGCAGGAAATCTTGATCAAAACATCCCCGACAGATGGCCATCCAGCCTCTGTTTAAAGACCTCCAAGGAAGGAGACCCCACCACACTCCGAGGGAGTGTGTTCCACTGCCGAACAGCTCTGACTGTCAAAAAGTTCCTCCTAATGTTGAGGTTGAACCCACTGCTCCGTGTCCTAGTCTCTGGAGCCGCAGAAAACAAGCTTGCTCCATCCTCAGCATGACATCCCTTCAAATATGCAGCATAGAATTGCATTGGCTTTTTTAGCTGCTACATCACACTGACTCAATGTTCAGTTCAAACATCCTACAGAGTTGCATAGGAGGACCTAGAAGATGCCTGGAGGACACATCTCTAGGCATCTTCCAGCACGACTCTATGGTATGTGTCCCTGCTTTTTCAGCCAAGGATAACTGAAATCGCAGATATTTGTTGCGCAAATATGTGGATCTGACTGTATGTATGTGAATGCACACACACACACACACACACACACTTTTAGCTCCTTTGTATATCTCCAGGGATAGGCAAAATCATCATCATCATCAATAATAAATAATATAATCAATCAATCATCATCATCATCAGCGCTGCCCTTCAGCCCAGCCCAACATTTCCTTCCCGTGTACTAACCTGTAGGAGAGCCGACTTGCCCGATGTGATGTTCTGTGTTCCCCGCACCAGTGGTGGTGGAGTTGCTACAGCGTTTCCAGAAGTGCCAACAGGCTGCAAAGAGGCGAGGGAATGAGGGGAAGCAGAGAAAGATACTTTAGAGAGTAATTGAGCCCAGGTGATTGACGCTTCCAAGCCAATCAACTGTATTAAAATGACAGTCCAGTCATTAAAAAAGATCAATGTGGAACATTGTCCCCCCCGCAAAAAAAAATAAGGAGGTCAAAATATGGCTCCTAGGTGCAAGACTTTTTATATATAGTCAGACCCCCGTATCTGTGGAAGCAATATCTGCGGTTTCAGTTATCCACAGCTGAAAAAAAAAATCCATACCATAGAGTCACACTGGAAAATGCCTAGAGAGGTGTCCTCTCTAGGAATCACTAGGTCCTTCAATGAAACTCTATAGTATGTTTGTAGTGCAAGTCCTTTATTTTAATAGGGTTTGCTATTATCTGTGGTTTCTGGTTTCTGTGGTAAGTCTGGGAACTGAACCCCCTGCGGATATGGAGTCCGACTATATACAACCAGCTTCTGAATCAGTACCAAATAGGGTATCACTAGGGTTAGGGTGAGCCATGATGGGATCTGACCAACTTGCTCCCAGAGGAACATGCTATCATAGAAACCTCTGCAACCTTCAAAACAGATTTTTTTTAGAGAAATCTGAGAGACAAAGGGAGTTACTAAAGCTATCAGATCTGCCTCGAACTTTTCCAAAATTGTATCTATACGAGAACTAGGAACAAATATCTGGACCTGTGTTGTGGCTTTTGGATTTTTCTCCCCAATGCTCTCACCCTCCAAACACATCCACATTTTTCACTTCCCCGCGTCCTCAGTTTGTCCCTCAGGTTCCAGTGTGGAATCAAGGGTAGGGTGTGAAAGGCCCTCAGTGAGCTGTTACCTTTTGAGCCGTTGTCTCTTTCTGTATCTGACTCTGCCGTAGCTTTTTCAACAGCACGAGTTTGGCTTCCTCTAACCTCAGCTCCTCCTTCAACTGTTTGATCATGCGCTCCCGTTCTTCTGGGCTGCTTTTCTGTGAGGACACAGATGACAGGATGGAAGTCAGAAAGATTTAAAAGACAAACAACAAAGACCAACACAATGAAGATGGACTCTAAGACTGAGATGATGAAGACAGACACAATGAAGATGGACACTAAGACTGAGATGATGAAGACCAACACAATGAAGATGGACTCTAAGACTGAGATGATGAAGACCAACACAATGAAGATGGACTCAACACAATGAAGATGGACTCTAAGACTGAGATGATGAAGACCAACACAATGAAGATGGACACTAAGACTGAGATGATGAAGACCAACACAATGAAGATGGACTCTAAGACTGAGATGATGAAGACCAACACAATGAAGATGGACTCTAAGACTGAGATGATGAAGACCAACACAATGAAGATGGACTCTAAGACTGAGATGATGAAGACCAACACAATGAAGATGGACTCTAAGACTGAGATGATGAAGACCAACACAATGAAGATGGACTCTAAGACTAAGATGATGAAGACCAACACAATGAAGATGGACACTAAGACTGAGATGATGAAGACCGACACAATGAAGATGGACTCTCTAAGACTGAGATGATGAAGACTGACACAATGAAGATGGACACAAAGACTGAGATGATGAAGACCGACACAATTAAGAGCAGAAGTGAAAGCTGATTGGTTGAATGTGTGCAGGGGGTTGAGCTTGCTAACAAGGCAAGCGCCCAGAACTACCATGTTGGATTTTCACTGTAGTGATCATGTGCTGAGGCAATGAAACAGCCTTCCCCCCACCTAGTTTATTTAAGGGGAAGATTGCATTTCCACAGCTTGGATTTGTTTTGGTTTTTTAAATACTATTCAGCAGCAGCAACTGGTGAGAATAAAAATGCAAGCAATTCACCTGCGCCCGCCATCTTGATTTGCAGGCATGCCCATTTGAACAACAAACAGGTTTGGCTTTACCTACCTGTGATCCTGACTTTTTTTTTGGGAGACAAATGAAAGCAGCTGCAAATTGGCCTTAGGGCACATCAGTCCACATTTTATTGCCTCATATAGACAAGCCCTTGGACTCCATTCCTGTTTGCCTTGGCCTGGGAGGGGGTGCACCCTAACCCAGCTGCCCTATGTGTTTGGCAATAGGGATTTGAATTGATTGCCCGCCAAGGGATGAGTCTGGGTAGAATTTGGACAGGGGCCCAATTCTTCCACTGGCTGTGAGACGTGCTGGATTCCATCACTGAAAGCTCTGGAAGGCAGCTCTGCTGCGTACCATCCATTTACCACCAATAAAGCTTATGCCATTGCAGTAATGTGTGTCCATGTTCGGCATCAAAATCATTCTTGGAACAAGCGACACCCAGTTCTGGTCACAACAGGCTTGACAATCATTGCCGGCACCAAAGTTTGCTCAAAGTGGAAGAATGTTCATGTCACAAGGAAGCCACAGAGATTGCAAACCAAAGAAGAAAATAGCCATTGTTTTAGCAAAGCGGAGTGGACAGGACAGTGCTGGATAATTGGGCAGCGTTTGTGTCAACATTGCCTGGAGACTCAGCAAACAAGACTAGCCGGCCAAGATAATGCTATAGTCGCCCGGCCGACAGATCCGAACACATCAGGGAAGGATAAAGCAGGAGCCAAACTTCTTCCCACCTGCAAAGGCCGCCGTGTCCAACTCACCATGAGGACCTCTGCGCTGGTCTCCTTTAAGGCTATTTTGGTTAATCCATTCATTCTCGGGCTTGACGGCTCGTTGTCCGATAGCACAATGACATCAGGCGAGGGCACCCTCCTCTCTCGCTTGGCATCACTGGAGACAAAAGTGGGCAAGGGGAAAGGAGAGAAAGCAGGGTATTTTTTAAAGAAGCAGAATAAATCTGAAAAACCTCTCCCTCCTCCCTTCAAACACACGTCCTCATTTTCAAGAGTGAGACTCGGGTGCCTTCAGGTGGACTCCCAACGTAGGTTGCCCTTGATCATGAGGTTTTCTTGGCAAGATTGGTTCAGAACCAGCGTGGTGTCGTGGTTTGAGCGTTGGATTATAACTCCAGAGAGCAAGGTTCAAATCCTCAATCAGCCATGCCAACCCACTGGGTGACATTGGCCAAGTCCCACTCTCTCAGCCTCAGAGGAGGGCTGTGGCAAGCCCCCTCTGAACAAATCTGGCCAAGAAAAACCCGGATAGGGTTGCCATTAAGTTGGAAATTATCTGAAGCCACAAAACAACATTTCAGAAGGAACTGGCCAAACCCCCTCTGAGGATTCCTTGCCTAAGAAAACCCTATGAAATTTGTGGGGTCGCCAGACGTCGAAAGGCACCTTGAAGGCACAGACAAACATCATGTCCCCTAATAGTCTAAATACCATAAAGGCACAAGATCCCTTCTGAACATGTAAGCTAAGAAGGCTCAGCCATGGTTAGCACTTGGATGGTAGACAGCCAAGGAATCCCAGGTGCTGTAGTTGATATTTCAGAGGAAGGAACTGGAAAAACCACCTCTGAGGATTCCTTGCCTAAATTAATGGCTTGGCCACAAGTTGACAGGTGACTTGAAGGCACACACACACACACACACACACACCCCGGCAGTAGAAGTCAAACTCAGGGTTTGTGTCATCTTAGTACTACTTTGACAAGCCACTAGAGGGAGCACTAACTCAAGCCGACTCATCATTTCAACTTTTTAAAAGTTTAAAACAAAATCCAAGAGGGAAAGGAAAGTTGAAAGAGGAGTTATTATTGCATCTCCATCCTCATTTTAACCCCATGCATTAAAAAAGCTTGGAAACGGGAAAGCCCAGAGGGCAAAAACCAACACATTGCTTTAGATGAAAGGCCATACTTTCTCACCACGGAAAGGAAGGAGGCCAAAAAAGGTACAATGGTTATAGACTTTTGTTTTCAGAAAGGAAGCTAATTTCATTCTTCCCATCATCCAGCAAATTTTGATAATGTTCCTGGATAAGCAAATCAGACCTTCCAGGGAAGCAAACCAGACATTTTCAAAATTAGGATTTTATTGGCAAGACATCTGAAGCTTCTCCCTGGCTTTCTCTCTTTGGCATTAACCTTGCTCTGTTGTGGAGAGGCTGGTGTCTCCCACCACAACACACACACAGTGTTAAAAAGTCAATTTTAATGGCAGTGAGTGGTTTTCAGAGGAGACGCACTATCCACAATGCTGCAGCCTTATTTGAGAACTCACGACGAACAAGTCTTGAAGAGAAACGACAACGCAGAAAGAATCACAACCCAAAAACATCACCCAAGGAGACCTTCTGCTGTGCTTTTTGCAACCGGACTTGTTTATCTCGGATTGGCCTTTTTAGTCATCAGCGTGCTTGCAGAAAGCGCGGGATGAGTCCTTCCTGAATCTTCGTTTGCGAAGAAAAGCCAGAGAGAGGTCACAGCTAATGGGGACTTACAGAGGAATGAGTATAGAATCATAAAGTTGGAAGAGACCCCCAAGGGCCATTTAGTCCAACCCCCTATCATGCAGGAATACACAATCAAAGCATTTTGTACTGATGGCCATCCAGCCTCTTTTTAAAAACCTCCAAAGAAGGAGACTCCACCACTCTACTAGGCAAATTCAGAGTGACTTCAGTTGTGTTTCCTGCCAAAATTAGCCACTGTATATATTTTTTTAAAGGCAAACACAACCACACCCTTGAGCCATATCTGCAAGCAAGACAACTGTATGAAGCCTAATTTGGTGTCTAAATTGGCCCCATTTCAGTGGGAAAAAGAACACCTTCTTTGCCTGCAGAAGGCCACCAGTTCAACCTCTAGCATCTCCACATAAGGAAAGGCCTTGGCTTGAAACTCCGGAGAGCTGCTGCCAGTCTGTGCAGGCAACACTGGGTATAGAAGGACACATGATCTGGCTCTGAATGGTGGGATTCTTGAGCTGGAAGGGAACTCCAAGGATCATCTAGTCCAACCTATTTTTGCCAGGGCAAGAAAATCCCCACTGAATTGAAAGTACCATGTAGTCAACCCCCTTTTGCAAGTGCAAGAAAAGCTGCTCTCAAAGTATCACTGAGTGGGAAGGGAACCCCAAGGGCCATCTAGTTCAACCCCTTTTGGCCAGGGCAGGAAAATCCCCACTAAGTTGAAAGGACCATGTAGTCCAACCCACTTTTGCCAGTGCAAGAAAACCTGCCACCAAAGCATCAGTAAGTGGGAAGGGAACCCCAAGGGCCATCTAGTCCAACCCCGTTTTGCCAGTGCAAGAAAATTGCTAGCGAATCCCCATCACACACTCCCTCCCCAAGAGGTGGTAAGAGACAACACACACACAAGGGGTAGGAGGGGCAGAGGAAGAGGAAAAATCACCTTCATCACCCCCTCCACCAAGCATCCCGGCAGCATCCCCAACAGTCCACTTCCTGTACACTTCCGGAGGACAGCCCCCCGAATGTCACATGACCTACCAAGTCAAGCCAGCCACGTGATCCTTTTAACCATTCCTTCCCACGTGGGTGGGAAAAGGCAATGGTAACCTGGCTGGTTGGAACCGGTTTCGTGACACATCTCTTTCATTTTGTGGAGGGAGAGGTGGCCACGACAGGGGGTGGGAAAGGAAGGAAAGGAAAGGAAAGGAAGGAAGGAGGCACTGACCCAAAGAAAATGTGGAATGTATATGTCATCACACTGTCACTTTGATCAGCCCAACAACTCAGAACCTGAAAAAGCAAGCTTTTCCCAAAATCTGCAGCTGAATTGGGTGACTTTCTACAGAAATTCAAGAAACCCCAACTTTAATATTCAAAGGGGAAACGGCTGCTGCAGCATTTTAGGTTGAAGCCAGACCTTGATAAAAATTATCTTTTTCGCACTATAACCCCCTGTGCAGGAATTTGGCCGGATGGGATGCAACTGGTGGTGGCATGATAGGAGTTGTAGTACAGAAAAGTAACTTGCCCGGCTCCGATTATGGTTGCCTGTTGTCCCTTATTTATAAGAGGCATCCCGTCTTTGAGTGCGGGGAAGCTTTTTTTTTATTATTATTGATTCAACAAAATGCTCCACAAAAATCTTATCGTTTTGGTTGTGGGTCTTTCATAAGGACAGAAATGTGTGCTTCGGGTAATTTATGAATGTGGACAGTTTTCCAGAGAAAAAACATGGCTGAGTGAACTGGAAAAAAAAAAAAAACCACTCTCATTCGGTATTTAGTTCAAACATCAACTTTGAATAACTACTTCCTGATTGTACAACCTTGCACGTCATCAATTTTGACTGTCCCTTGTTGCCATTTTGAAAACCTGACAACACTAGCTCTGGTTCAAACTCTCTCTCACACACACATACACAAACACCTATTTTCCCAGCTCTGGCTCTACTCCAAAAAAGTAACTTCTCTCCACTTTGGTTGAAACACACACAAACACATGCGCTCAAACACTTTCCCACCTCTGGTTGTAGTCCAAAAAAAAAAAGGGAACTTTTCTCAACTCTCACGGAAACACAGGGCATGTCTATACAAGGCAAAAAAAACCCCTTGTAGTAATAGCATTTCACAACTGGATTATTTGTGTCATGTGGATTCCCCATCAGAATCCTATTTGTCCTAATGGGATCCTGCATAAGTCAGTCGAATTCAGAAGGAGGGGTCCAAATCCACCGTAAACTCTTTGGGCTTTCCCCGTAGTTTTTGGAAAACACCGCAGACAATGCACATCGTGGATTATTAAGACAGGCGATCACATTCATCTGCATAATCCAAAGAAGGTGGAAGTAAAAAGTGGATTGGCTGGACGGGAGCAGGGGGTGGGGCTGGCTTAGAATCCGCCATCTTGGATTTTCGCTTTAGCGAGGGAGTGTTCATGTGATGAAACAGCCTTTTTTCCTTAAAAAAAATATTTCGGTGGAATACTGCACTATCACACTTTCAATATGCCTGTTTTTGTTTTGTTTTTTAATACAATTCGGCAGGAGCAACTTGCGAAACTTAAAGCACAAGTCATGGCTGCCATCTTGAATCGCAGGCATGTAAGTTGGGATAGCAAAAACGGATAGCCTTGCATGCCTGCGATTTTGCCAAACCGCCATTAAGACAGGTCGATCCTGCTTCAAATAAGCATGAGTTCGCATGAATCCACATTTCTCCCCCTCAGTATAGACTGCCTTCAGTGTCCAGGCAGGCTTAACGGGGGAGATATAGTCTGACAGATTGCCTGGGCCTAAGAACCCATTTTCAAGATAATGGGATATGCAAACACACAACACAAAACAACAGTGGGTTCTTAGGCCCAGGCAATCTGTCAGACTATATTACTCCTGTTTTGAGAAACAACTGTTAGGAACAACTCACTTTAGAAACTATGTTAATTAATTTTGTTTTATATGGTTTGGACTTTGCTACGTTTTTAACCAAACAGCTGTTTAACTGTTTTCAAACTTTTCCCACCAAGGCTTTTTTTTTTTTTAAGGCCTTTTGCCAGCTTCATCATACACCGTTGGCACAGATTGCAGAATCAGAAAATTTGAGAAATGGAAGGGGCCCCCAAGGGCCATCTAGTCCAGCCTCCCGCCATGCAGGAATATACAACTAAAACACTCCTGAAAGATGCCTTTCCAACTTTTGTTTAAAGACCTCCAAAGAAGGAGCAGGGTTCAAATCCTTGCTCAGCCGTGAAAACCCACTGGGTCATCCCAGGCAAGTTGTACTCTCTCAGTCTAAAAAAGAAGGCAATGGCAAAACCCCTCAGAAGACATCTTAAGAACCAGCAAGGTGTAGTGATTTGAGCATCGGACTAGAACTCTGACCAGGGTTTGAAGGCTTGCTCAGCCCTGGAAACCCTCTTGAGTCATACTCTCTCAGCCTCAGAGGAAGGCAAAGGCAAACCCCTAGTGAACAAATCTTCAAACCCTAGGAGGGAGTCACTATAAGCCAGAGTTGACTTGAAAGTACTGAACAAGGAGAGAGGGAACTACAAACTCGCTTAATTCCAGCAAAAATGTCCATCATCAGTGAAGAAAGAAGGGGAAAAAATTATCTGGAATTTAAAGCAAAGGCAGGATGGGTGGGAATGGCATTCTTTAACACAACCAACTTGTGAACTAACTTCTGAACAGGAAGGAGGGCCAGAAATATGTCCATTTCTTTTAATCACACTTTAGAAAAAAATCAGAATATCATTCATAAGTTAAAATAGGGTTTTGAGCAGTACCCCGAGGGCGGGGCGGGGGCAACATCCACATCAGCATACTTCATCAGCATAACCGGCCCTCCCAGAAAAGCCGGTTGACCCAGAATTCTCATTTTCAATTCCAAGGAGTTATTTTTTAAAATTCATCCCGGCCCAGCGATTGTGGGTTGGGCTCAGCAGCCAGCGGCAACTCCAGAAGTTGGGAATCACTTCCAAGGGTTTTTTTTTGGGGGGGGGGGAATGCCAGGGAACTCTGAGAAGCTGGCGGAACTCAAAGCAACAATGCTGCACCCAAATCTGAAGGGACAGTCCCTACCCAAGTTCTCATTCATGTCATCACAACTTTGGATAGGAAGCGAATTTCCCTGGGTTTATGTTTTGCAGGACTATTTTGGAAGGTGACGCATCTTAAATAATGTCTAGCACCTCCAAACACAAGAAGTCTCCAGGCCTTCCAGGCAGGGATGGACTGAATTAATCCTCTGTCATCTCACTTTTCCAGTTGCTTTTAAAATGTCCCTGTTTCTCCTCTTCCCGTTTTTCCCCTTTGTCCTCAACTTGCTGCTGCGGCCTCTCCTAGCTTAGTAACCTTCTCCATCTTGACCACACTCGGATGTTGTTGCTTGGACACGTGTTTTCATCTGGGAAACGTTAGCGTTCTAAATTAGCTAACATACATTGGAAGCTGCTTCTTGCAGTGTAGATGTGTAAATTACTATTGCTTAAAACAATTTGTAAGCCGCCCTGATAGCCTTGTGGCTGAAGAGCGGGGTATAAATAACTAAAATAAATAAATAAATAAACCAACCAACCTTTGGGTCTCCCAGAACTCTTTGCTAGGTGACATAGGGTGTGTCTGCACTGTAGAAATTTAACACAGTTTGACACCACTTCAACCGCCATGGATGGCTCCAAGCCTCCTGAATCCTGAGGTTTGTAGTTTGGTGAAGCACCAGCACTCTTTGGCAAAGAAGGCTAAAGACCTTGTGAAACTACAAATCCCAGGATTCCATAGGATGGAGCTGCAGCACTTAAAGTGGTGTCAAACTGCATGATTTCTATAGTGTAGATGCACCCCCAGCCCAAAACATTTGGAAGGCCAGAGGCTGGGATGTGCTGCTCTGGAAAAGTCACAAGAGGACTGTAAAAGGTAGTGAGTGACCTGTGGGGTGGAAGCTGACCATGGTGTCATGCCAGAGGACCTCCAGATGCCTAGAGAGACTCCCCCCAACTGCGGTCAAATGAAACCACGGTTTCTAACACCATGGTTATCGGGGGGGGGGGGACAGGGGACCTGTAGTCTGTTGTTGTTGTCACGTCAACTTTTGACTCTGATTTATGGCGACTCTCTCCTAGGCTCTCCTTGGCAAGATCTCTCCAGAGGAGGTTAGCCACTGTGTCCCTCTGAGGTTAAGAGAGTGTACGACTTGTCCAAGGTCACCCCATGGGTTTCCCTGGCTGAGTAGGGATTTGAACCCTGAACTCCCCGTGTCCTAGTCCAACACTCCAACCGCAGCACCAAGCTGGCTCATGAATGCCTTCAAGTTGGCTCTGACTTATGTTCACCCTCTTGTAGGGTTTTTGTGGCAAGGGATTTTCAGAGGAGGATACCATTGCCTTCAGCCAAGAGTCAGACGTGCCCAACATCACCTATTGCGCTTCCAGGGCCGAGCCAGGATTCATAGAATCATAAGAGTTGGAACAGACCACAAGGGCCATCCAGTCCAACCCCATCCTGCCCTGCAGGAACACCCAATCAAATCATTCACGACAGATGGCCATCCAGCCTCTGTTAAAAAACCTCCAAAGGAGACTCCACCACACTCACAGGCAATGTATTCCACTGCCAAACAGCTCTGACTGTCAGGAAGTTCTTCCTAATATTTAGGTGGAATCAGTTTTTCTGTCATTTAGTCCACTGCTCCGTGTCCTAGTCTCTGGAGCAGCAGAAAACAAGCTTGCACCATCCTCGATATGACATCCCTTCAAATATTTAAACATGGCTTGCATGTCACTTCTTAACCTTCTCTTCTTCAGGCAAAACATACGCAGCTCCCTAAGCTGCTCCTCATAGGGCACGGCTTCCAGAACTGTTACCATTTTGGTCACCTTCCAAACTCTGATCTCCCAGAGTCCTCGTCCAACACTCCGACCACTACACCACACACTGGCTCTCTTATGTGCATTCATTTTTCTTTTTTCCCCATAAGCTGACTTTGAGTTCCAGTCTTGGAGGGAACAGTGGGGTAGAAATAAAGGGGCACCCACCTAGCCATCCTGGTGACAGTGGGGTGAAACCAGTTGCTACCAGATTGCCCTCACATCTCCAAAACACCAGAACCATTGCCTACCTTTTCGATGTGCTCATGTCCACTGGCTCGTCCCCCGTCTGTACCTCCACCTTGATGGTGGCTTTCATCTCCCCGCCTTTCAACAATCCTGGGATTCTCCCGGAAACCGGGTCTGTCTTGATCTTAAGCTCCCCCCCGCCTTCGGCGTTGGCCTCCGGGCCCCCTAGCAGGCCCTTGTCCATCTTCATTTTTTTACAGTCCACGTCGTTTTGGGTGATCTCCCGTTCGAGGGCTCGCTTCTGACTCCGGGTCCGGCAAGCTTCCTCTGTCATTATGGTGCTCTGGGCCAGGATGGATTTGGGTAGAGGGGAGGGAAGGAGAAAAAAAGAAACAGAACGTGAGTCATCCAGACACCCCAGATCACAGGAGAATGAGACATTTTTCAAAACCTCCACTTGGCTCTCGGAATAAGTAGTTGCCCCCAAATTTGCAAAAAATGACACTGGCCCCGAACTTGGAAATGAAAGGCATCCCAAGCAAGAATGAAAAAACAAACACTGGGGCAGAAGGGAGAGAGTTACCTAGATTCTGCCAGGAGTCTGGTGACTCCCACCCCCCCTAAAAAAATGACTCGGGTTGCTTTCCACAGGTACGTCAGATTTTGCTCTACTTCAAAACCCTGTTCCACTTCAAACCCCAGATTTTGCTCCACTTCAAACCCCAGATTTTGCTCCACTTCAAACCCTGAAATCAACCCTCCTCACGTTCCTTTCATTGTAGGTTTTAAACATCCCAAAAGCACCTACAGGCCTTGCCTGCTAAGAGGTCACTTTTGTCCTTCCACTCTTCTGCTGCTGAATCAATGATTAGGCCGCCCATGGGCAATAATGCACTGGAGTCAATAATGTCTTAATGAACCAGGGAAGGGGGGATCTGTTTCCCGCCCGCCCACCCTGGCCAACCTCAGCTGCACTGAAAAAACTCCTTTGGAGTCCAAAGAGATAGGATTGCCTTTGCAAAGTTTTGCTTTTTGGGAAAGAGAGATTGGCATGGGGGAATGGGGCTGTTTGGAGCCTAGGGTTGCATACCTGCATGTGAGACACACACACACACACACAAATACATATATCTGA
The DNA here is from genome assembly GCA_030847615.1 of Gambelia wislizenii. Lineage (NCBI taxonomy): Eukaryota > Metazoa > Chordata > Lepidosauria > Squamata > Crotaphytidae > Gambelia > Gambelia wislizenii. Next base: position 7,539,285 of record JAUMIR010000018.1, read on the forward strand.
CTTGGAAGTGGGGGGGTTTAGGGAGGAGGAAGGGAAAAGAGCTGAGTCAGTTTGTGATCCCATGACATCACTGGATCTACACATGACCCTCTCCCAGGATTCAGTGGGAGACAAAGCCCTTTCCAGAAAACCGGTCTGAACTGGTTCCAGACAACAAGCTAAGTGTTGTTAACCCTCGCGGAGACGCACCACCAACACCATGGCTGCTGCTGGCCGGGAGTGCATGTGGCGGCATTTGAGAAAGTTAAAAAAAAAATTGCTGCAGCTGGCATTCCACAAGTCCTGGGGAAATTGTCAGGCAGAGACCGGGTGGCTTGACACCACTCCGGAAATGGCTGCTCTGATCACCATGCATCCACATTGCTCTACATCTTCTGCAAAGCTGGGTTTTTTAGATGTGGAAAAAGAGGATTAAAATATATATGCCTGTACAGTATATATATCAAGGTTTAGTGGGAGAAATAAAAAGGAAGTTGGGGAGGAGGAACAGAGGAAGCCAAACCTAGAACCAGATAGAGAGAGAGATGGTCAAGGTAGAGGTATGTCAATTTGCAGAATTGCAGAGCTAGAAGGGACCTCAAAGGCCATCTAATCCAACCCCCGGGGCAAGCCTGAAACCACAAATGAAGCCACCCAGAACGGTGGCTATCCCAGCTCTGCTTCAAAGGAGAGTCCACCAGACTCCTGTCAAACACCTTTTACTATCTGGAAGCTCTTTCCTAATGTTTAAGCAGAATCTCTCTTCTTGCAGTTTGAATCCAGTGCAGTGCATGTCCGAAACTTTGGAGCAGACAAGCAACTTCCTGTAGGATCCAGATACTAAAACAGCAAAGGGGTGGGAAAGCATGTTGTGGTGAGCTCCCTGTGAACATAGCCCAACATTTTGTACGTTTTTTTTTTAATCATGGTTTTAAAATGATGATTTTTAAATTGTGCTTTACATTTTTACTCTCAGGCTTTTAGCTCATCTGGTTTTAGCTTTGTGAGCCGCCTTGAGTCCCATTACTAGGAGAAAGGTGGCATCTAAACAGAATAGACAAACAACATTAAAATGGAAAGAGGTAGGCATTTTTCAAAGACCGATACAAATTGGGTAAGGAAAATAGGAAGAGAAAATCTGGTTTTCCTAAGCTTTTTTTTTAAAGCCATAATTTAAAAGCAAAGCGAAAGCAGGACTGTGAAAAGGAAGATAGGCTAAGATTTCCTGCAAGGAAAATTTCCAGAAACTGTTGCTCGAGACAGCACCTGTGTTAGCTGGGATAACTGTTTGCCATCCTCTTTAAAATTTTAGGTGTCTATCCATAAGGACTGCGTACCCTCTGACATGTCACAGGTGAAAACCAGGACGCAGGTGGCTGAGCAACATCTGAGAGCATTCAAGATGAGGAAGAACACACAAGCTAGGAGAGGCTGTAGCAGTTTGCTTTTGCCTGAACCAACTGGGAAGGACAAGATTTTGTCACCTTCTGTTCTCTCTCCCCCCAGTTGAATCTGCTTTTTAAAACTCTGTTTGCAGCAATTGAAAGTAAGCTGAGGACAATGGCAGCAGGTGGGAGGAGAGAGAAGCTGGGACCTTTAAAAGCAGCTGGAAAAATTGGGAAGGAGGAGGATTAATTAGGACTGTCCCTGCCAAACTGGGACAACAGGGAAGGTTATGGGCCTCTGCTCCATCCATCCAATGCAACCAGTGCATGGAAACTGAGGAAAGAGGTCCCTGCAGGCAAATACAGAACCAGACCACAAGTGGTTATTTGCAAGCCATTTTTTTGCACAGTTTGAGAGTTGGACTAAGACTCCAAGATCAGAGTTGGAAGAGACCACAAGGGCCATCTAGTCCAACCCCCTGCCATGCAGGAACAGACAACTAAAGCACTCCTGAAAGATGCCCATCCAAACTTTGTTTAAAGACTTCCAAATAAAGACAGACCACTACCATCTGAGGTGGTCCATTCCACTCTCAAACCGTTCTAACAGTAAAGAAGTTGGTGTGTTGGACTAGGCTCCAGGAGACCAGGGTTCAAATCTAGCCTTGGAAAGGTATATTCTCTCTCAGCCTCAAAGGAAGACAAGGGGAAACCTCCTCTGAAGGAATCTTACAAACCAACGTGGCGTAGTATTGGATTAAGACTCTGGAAGTTGTGGGCTTGAATCCATACTTGGCCATGGAAACCCACTGAGTGACTTCGGAAAAGTCATACTCCCTCAGCCTAAGAGGAAGACGATGTCAGGCCCCCTCTGAGTAAATCTTGCCAAAGATAGCCAGTGTGGGTAGTAATATGACTGCTAAACTAGGACTCTGAGAGAACAGGATTCAAATCCTGCTCAGCCATCATGGAAACCCATGGGGTGATTCTAGGAAGTCACACTCTCTCAGCCTAAGAGGAAGACGATGCCAGACCTCCTCTGAATAAATCTTACCAAGAAAACCATAGGAGAAGATGGCCATGAGTTAACTTGAAGGCACATAACAACAAGAATCATAGAATCATAGAATTGCAGAGCTGGAAGAGACCACGAAGTATTCTCAAATACAGCAGCGGTTAAGAGGGGCCACTAACTGAGACCACAGAGAACAGCTGCCGGTTGGTGGAGGCAATACTAGCCTAGATCACTGGTGAGGACTGCACGGCCCTCCCAATGTTGAGCGACTGCAGTTGCCAACAGCCCTAGCCAGCACGGCCACTCATAGCTTCCAAGGGAGAAATATTTTGGAGGATTCTTTCTACTAAGCTAACACCCCCTGGCGCCAGTGTACTGCAACACCAATTATCCCCACACAGGCCAGGCCAGCTGGAGTGATGGGGGTTGTAGTGCCACATCTGGGAAGGCTATGCTAGAGAAACATTGGCGTGCAGGAAGTCATAAGCGGGGAAGGGAGGGAAGAGAAATTTTTCTTTCAGTAAAAATAAAATCTATCGTGACCTCCTGTTGCACATGGCTCAGAAAATCCTGTTTTATTTATTTATTTAAAAAAAAAACACCTATACCCCTGAAGTCTTTATAAATGTTGACAAACTGAAAACACAATGCTTTGTGGTGGGGGGGGGGGAGGTTAAAAAAAAAACCTTCTCTCCTAAACACAGTGACCTCTTTTTGGGTATTTATTCTTTTTCACCCTTAAAAAATATGGGGGGGAAAAAGAAAATAAAAATGACTCCATTTTATTTTTTAGAAAATCCTCTCTTTGTGATACACAACCAAATATTCACATCCTTTGGATTTATATTTTTTCCCCTTTTCAAGTTCTGCTAACCTGTGCAAGTTTAAAATAATAAAAAAAAAATAACAAGGAGGAGGTTAATGAGAAAGGTGGGGTGGAGACAAATATGTCTTTGAAAGGGGGGGGGATTGCAGAAAGTTGCATCAAAGGGAGGGGGGCCTTTAGAGGCCAGGCTAAGAGGCCCTGGGCTTTGGCCCACAAAGGGTTAAGCCCTGCCATCTTCATGCCATTCACTGATATGTCCATTAAGGGTGTTACATAACAAAATGGCAGACCTTAACCCTTCCTGTGCCAGGCTCCCCCTCGCTGTCAGTCAGTCACAGAGTCATAGACATAGCAGGCAGGCAGAGCTTAAAAGCAGCTAAGGAAAAGGGGCAAAAAAATGGGAAAAAACCTGGGAGTGGAGGAAGGAAGAAGGAAAAGACCCCAACTCTAAAGTTTGGAGGATGGCATGATTTAGGAGCACACCTTTGCTTTTGCAAAAAAAAACTCAACCAAACCCACCTCTCCTTGCTTTATGAGATTTCTTTTCAATGCAATTAAAAAAAAATGAATGAAAAAAAGTAAACAGAAAGGGAGGGGTTTGAAAATTTGAAGCTAAGAAGAAGGGATTTTTTAAATAAGGCTACAGGGTTGCATCAAGGGTACTGGGAGCAGGGATTGTGTTGATTTTAATTTGTGTGTAAAAAACCTCAACAAACTCTCCTTGCATTATGAGATTTCTTTTCGATGCAATTAAAAAAAAATGAATGAGAAAGAAGAAAACAGAAAGGGAGGGGTTTGAAAATTTGAAGCTAAGTTGAAGTATTTTTTTTAAAGGCTAGAGGGTTGCACCAAGGGTATGGAGGGGGATTGTTGATTTTAATTTGTGTGTAAAAAGAACCCTAACAGTACTTAATACTAGCAATATTAGGTTTGGGGGGGGGGGCGGCGGGATGTTGCCATGTGCATGGAAAGGCATTATGGGACAGATCCCAAAAAGGAAGGCCAGTTTTGCCACTGTGGTGAAGGGAAGAGATTCCCCCAGCCAACCACATTGTGACAACATTCTCTTAAACAGGAGTAGAAGCCCACATATTTCCCCTTCCTCACCACTAAAAAAATAAATCAATCAACTTTTCTCCTTACTGGCATAGACCCCCGCCCACTCCTACATCAGTACAGTCCCACCACCTGTTGGGTTTTCTGGTCACAGCTTGCCCATGTGGGCTGGGGACAATGGGTGTTGTCGTCAGCACAGCTGGAAGGTGCCGGTTTGGAAAACCTGACAATAAGGATTGAGGCCATTTATCCCATCAGCTGATCCCAATGATCTCAAAGTCAAGGCGCTGGACAGGAGACCGCTTTCGGGACAGCCCTTTATCAGGCTGACAAGTGTGTGGATGGAAATCCAACAGGGACAGCCTAATCAACTCTGGGAGGGATACTTCACCTGTTGTATTTTTTTTTTTGCCTATTTTTCTTTTCCTGTTGGGACAGTCCAAGCTCCTACACCTAGGAGGTTTCTTTCTTGGATGTCTGTGTGTCGTTCCTTTTGGCTAAGTCACACTCTAACTCAGACTCTCTCAACACATCTTGCCAAGAAAACCCCAGGGTAGGTTCATCTTAGGGTCTTCATAAGTCAGAAATGACTTGAAGGCACACAACAACAACAAACCATCCTCCTCCCAGCTACACTCCTGCATATAGACTACCAGTGCTCAAATGACCCTGTCCATAAACACACAGACCCTGTCCATATACACACAGAGTAATTAACTTTGCTTCTCTAATGCACTGGCTGCCTCCAATTTACCATTCTTTAACCAGCTAGGAGAGGCAGTTTACACCAAAACAAGGACTCCAGCACAAGGCACAAAAGTTCCCACCTCCAATGGTCAACTATCTCTCCAAGGAGCCACCCCTCCCTCCAGAAAGTCAGATGTTTCCATCATCCAGAATCACAGAGCTGGAAGGAACCCCAGGGGTCATCTAGTCCAACCCCCGGCCATGCAGGAACACACAGAAAAAGCCCTCCTGAGAGATTTCCATCAGACTTCTGTTTAAAGACCTCCAAGGAAGGAGTCTGCCACCCTCCGAAGCACCCCGTTCTACTCTCGAGCAGCTCTTACGATCAAGATGTTCTTCCTAACTTTTAGGCAGGTGCCATAAAACATTAGGAGTACCTTAAAATTCATTTACTTATTTGATTAATATTCCACTTCTCTCCCCATATGGGACCCAAAGCAGCTTACAGCATTAAAACAGAAGCTCTCAAAATGGATGTGGCACAAAAGTTTTAAACAAGCATTCAACAATCAGTGTTAATAAAACTTGAATGTGAAACAGTTAAAACACATTAAAAATATGCTGCATATTGAGAAAACACACCAATATAACCTTTGCATATCCTTCTGCTCCAACCACTTAAAGGGTAAAGGACTCTGAAATGCTGGGAAAGTCCACTTTAATTGCTATTTCTTATTTAAATCATGCTCTATACAGTACTGGAACCCATAGATTCACTTACCCGGATCTGAAAAAATATGGTCTCTCTAGGCATTTTCTAGGTCCTCCAGAATAATGCTATGATATGCTTCTGCCGGAAGCTGACCACAAAGTCACACTGGATGACCTAGATAGGTATTCTCTCTAGGAATCTCTAGGTCCTCCAGTGCAACTCTATGGCATACTTGAGCCGGAAACCATTCATTTTAATAGGCTTTGCTATTATCCATGGTTTCCGGTATCCACGGTAAGTCTGGGAACATATCCCAACAGGATACGAGGGTTGTATTGTATACAGTTTGGGATCCCCTATTTTGTCAGTTCTTCTTCCCTACGGAGGTGTGCTTGGGACTGGCCGTGCACGCATGCGCTGCTTAAAAATCAAGCTGAGAGGGCGGGAAAAGGCAACCAGCTGACTGAGAGACTTTGCAAGAAACAGGCGCACGTGGGCAGTCCCAAGCAAGCCACTGCAATTCCCTTGTGTTCCTTACATGAGTTCTACGTTTCAACCAATTCTGATTCCTGACAGTGCTGGAATCCCTAACCTGTTGGATAAGGTGTGTGTGGGGGGGTGCTTCCTGTACATGAGTCAGCAATGTGATGCGGCGGCTAAAAAAGCCAATGCAATTCTAGGCTGCATCAATAGGAGTATAGTGTCTAGACCAAGGGAAGAAATAGTGCCACTCTATTAAGCTTTGGTCAGATCTCACCTGGAGTCCTGTGTCCAGTTCTGGACACCACAATTCAAGAAAGTTTTAACAAGCTGGAAGGTGTCCAGAGGAAAGCAACCAAAATGGTGAAAGATCTGGAAGCCTATGAGGAGCAGCTTAGGGGCCTGGGTATGTTTAGCCTGGGGAAGAGAAGGTTACGAGGGGACACAATAGCCATGCTGAAGGGAAGTCATATTGAGCATGGAGCAAGCTTGTTTTTCGCTGTTCCAGAGACTAGTACAGGGAGCAATGGACACAAACTCCAGGAAAAGAGATTCCACCTAAACATTAGAAAGAACTTCCTGACAGTAAGAGCTGCTCAGGAGTGGAATATACTGCCTGGGAGTGTGATAGAGTCTCTTCCTTTGGAGGTTTTTAAACAGAGGCTGGATGGCCACCTGCCAGGAATGCTTTGATTGGGTATTCCTGCAGGGAAGGGGGTTGGACTAGATGGCCCTTGTGGTCTCTTCCAACTGTATGATTCTATGTACGTAAACTGGATGTAACTCCTACCTGTCCCAGATGTTCATGGGTTCTGAAGCAGGTTTTTCTCAATCTTCCTGGGAGAAGTAATCCAACAAGGAAGCTAGGAGGGAGAAACAAGGAGATGTGTGTTGGATGATGCAGGGGAACACGCAACATTGCAGAGCCCACATTCACTGGTGGAGTGCCAAAGCAGTCATGCAACACCAGAAGCTAAGTCTGTGCCGCTGGAACACCAAGTTTTAAATTAGTGGTATTAGCATTTGTGTCTTTGTGCCTCAACGTATGAATTTCCTGGGGTTTTCTTAGGAATATTCAGAGATGGTTCTGTCAGGTCCTTCCTCTGAAATATCACCTACTGCAACTGGTATTCCTTGGCAGTGCTTCTGGGCTTAGGGAAGGTTCATTTTTCCTTTTTTTTGGACTGCCACTCCCAGAATCCCCCAGCCAGCACAACTGGCTAGGGGATTCTGGGAGTGGCAGTCCAAAAGGGCACCTTTTCCTCATGCTCTGGAAGTTCTCGCCTGCAGCATTTGGGGGGAAAGGGACCAAGGTCAGATCTTGTCTGTGCATCTGCCTTCAGGTCACCTGTCAACTTATGGCGCCCAAGTGGTTTTGCCCGTTCCTTCCAGCACAGCCTCCTATCCAAGTACTAACCAGGGCTGACCCTACTTAGCTTTCAAGAAAAGAGAAGATCTGGGTACCTTTAGGGTATTTATCTTGTTTCAGTTCCTGAGCTGAGATAGCCTAGGTCCCATGTCAGAAGACAGGAGATAAATTAAATAAACACAAAGGAACAAGTACCTAAGGAAAACAGAGATTTATGTTTCTGAGATAAAAGCTCTACTCCCCCAGACCCAACCCCAAAAGAGCAAGTATGGTTTAGCATGATCCCACCCCCACTTGCAAAGGGGTAGCTATGGCGGGGGGGGGGGAATGAAGGAGTAAGAATTTTGCTCCTCCAAATGAAATGTTATTTTATCCCCCATATTTCTAATACAATCAGCCCTCCAAATCCACAGTATCCACGAATTCTACCATCCACAGGTGGTGGTGGTGGTGTGTGTTCCTGGAATCAAACCCCAGCAGATACCAAGGCCCACCGGACAGCAGTAATTTAAAATTTCCAGGAAATATCCCACAAGCTGGGTCAGCCCCGGTTAGCAGTTGGATGGGAGACCACCAACAAATCCCTGGTACTGTAGGTTCTGAGGAAGGAACTGGCAAAACTACCTTTGAGGATTCCTTCTCTAAGAAACCCCTACGAAATTCATGAGGTCACCATAAGTCGACAGGCGACTTGAAGGCGCACACACACACATATGTGGTATTTAGAAATACAGTTTAGACATTCAAAGCAATGGGGCACACCAAGTGACCAAGGTAAAGTGAACACAGCAAAAAGGAGAGATCTATCTGTCTATCTATTTTTCCTTCTGTCTGTCTAAGATATTTCTACCAGCCCATAAAGGGTCCCAAAGTAAGGAACAGATAAAAGCAACTAAAATAGCATCAAGATGAAATATTTTTAAGCAAACCTCTTTAAAAACTTTGAAAAACAGTCTAAAAGCAATCCTAAAATACAATTTTAAAACAGAGCAATTTCAAATATTAAAAGCCACATAGAACCTGTTTTGGCTGCCCACAGGGAGCTCCAAGGAAACCCACTGGCTGACCTTGAACTAGTCACACTCTCTCAGCCTCAGAGGAAGGCAAAGGCAAACCCTGTTTGAACCAATCTTGGCAAGAAAGCCCTGTGATAGGTTTGACTTAGAGAGAGAGCATCCAAGTGTGTGTTCATGTTGGAAACAACTTGAACGCAAACAACAACAGACCTTAGTCACCAAAACCTATACCCCTAGAATATGTATTACAATATATCAAGGTTTTTTAAATATATGCAGTATCTATATTGTGTTTTCCCCAACTTTATTACCACTACCATGGCCCAGAGCTTGGGCTCAGTCACCTTTTTGGACTACAACTCCCATCAGCTATATAAGCAGGGGAACCTCTGTGAGCTGTTGTGAAAAAAGCTAACTCTTCCAAGCTTAGCCTATAGCCCGAGCGGAGCTATTCTCCCCCCAAATCTCTTCCATCTGAAGCACAAGACAGACAACCATTCACCTGTCCCTATACTTTCTGGTTTATTTCAGCACATCATGTGGCAGTGAGTCCCACAAGTTAAGGACACTTTGGGTACATGCCAGAGCTCAGTGACTGAGTGCAAGCTGGCTAAATGCAAGGTCCCAATCCCAGGTAGGAGACAATGGGTAAAGACCCTTTGCTGCCTGGGAACACAGAGAGCCCACCAAAGTTGACAATACTGTACTGTGCCAGGTGGATTACAGAATCATTGAGTTGGAAGGAACCCCAAGGGCCATCTAGTCCAACCCCCTGCCATGCAGGAATACACAACTAAAGCATTCCTGAAAGGTGGCCATCCAACCCCTGTTTAAAGACCTCCAAAGAAAGAGATCCATGGTCTCACTGGAACCACCCATAATAGTGATGGGAATCAAACTGTGTGAGTGCTCACCCTCCAAACTTGTAAGTGCACAAATATGGACACTTTTCATAGCTGCATTTTTGACATCAGAACAGGGTATTTAATGGAGAGGGGAAGAAAGGAAAGGAATACCCTAATCTTAAGGTTCTTCAGATGGGTTTGGAAACCTGGGGTGCAAGGAAGGCTGAAGATCTCAGATGCCTGGAACTGGGGCAGATTTATGGCTGGAAAGAGCAGATCTGAAATACCTTGTCCCAACCTATCTCTCCCTCCCTCATCACAGGATAGCAGAAGCCAAAAAGAATGATTGCCCTGTGGAGTTTAAACCCTTAGCTTCAAAATTCTATTTAAGGATTATTTCTCAGGCTGTTCCAAAAAGTTTTTAAAGAGTATTGTAAAGTGCTTTAAAAGTTTGTATCTGCCCTGTTTTCAAAGCTTGTTTCTGCTGTGCCTCAGCTCAGGAGACCACATGGGCTGGGGGGTGATGCCGGAATGATTTTAGTGTTTTTTATATTGTTTTAATGTGACGCTTTTTAAAATTGCTCTTAAAATTTTTATTATTAGGATTTAGGTGATGCTATGGGGGTGTGTGGCAAAAAAATAGATGATTGATTTGATTGATAGATAGACAGACAGATAGATAAGCAAGAGGATCTAATAGCACCTTTGAGACTAATGGAGAGAAACAAGTTGTAGCACAAGCTTTTGTAAACTTGGTCTACTTCCTCGGATGCATGAAGCAATGGACAGACAGATTCCATAAATAAATAAATAAATAAATAAGGCAAACCAAGGCACCCTATGGAAAGTGGCAAAAATAAACAGACATTCTACAAATCATACTGATCAGTGTTGCTCAATGTGGTGGTCCATGGATTAGTGCCAGTCCCTGGTGAGTTTCCAGGAAAGAAAAGTGCGGGGGGGGGGGAGGAATTCTACAGCCAATGGGCACAAATTTAATACCAGCCCTAGCACATTTGGGGATATATATATATGTATATATATATATATATTGCGAGTCCCTCCCATCAATGTAGATTATCTTATTAACACAGGTTGCCCTCCTTTGCCCATTCAATTAATCCAAATTCAGCCTCTCAGGCTGTGATGTCAGTCTCTCTCTCTCTCACACACACACACACACACTGTGCAAAGGACTATAAACAAGACCAGCCCAACCAACCCAGGCTCCTTCTTTTTAACACCCCGCCCCAAAAGTGCAAAGCGTGAAAGCAAAGTCTCCATGTTTTTTGGTTAAAAAAAGAAAAGAAAAGAAGGGGCACCCCCTAAGAATCCAGAGCATAAGTTGGGAATCCTCAAATCTTTTTGAGTCGGCTTTTCGAAAGATCTCCAGCATCCCAAGGCGAGGGGGGACCAAGTGGCAAGGGGCAGTCTCTGCCAAAAAGCTTCAACCTTTCCAGCTTTCTTCCTCCTCCTCCTCCTCTTCCTCCCCCTCCCCAACGCAGATGCTTACGAAGAGGAAATTACCAGCCTAGCAGGAGGAGGCTCAGGCCCGGCCCCCTGTCGTAGTCGCTTCCCCTCCTCCTCTTCTTCCCGGCAAAGAAGGCTGCTGGCCAACTCTGAGAGTCAACTTCTCACGCAAAAGAGATGCTGCCGGCCTCCTCTCTGGGTCCACCACTCAGCCAGCTGTGGGGTGGGGGGGGGGAAAGAAAAGAAGAGAAAAAAGAAAGATTCAATGGGATGATGTTTCCACCAGAACTGATCCCCAGCCTAGGTGATGGAGGGAAGGGTGGGAAGGAAGGACAGAAGAAGTAGTCGCCCTGGCATGGGAAAGGGTTACCTTTGCCTGGCAGTGTCACATCTGAGACTGGAAGCGGTTTCCAGTGGGCGTTCCGAAAAAAAGGGGAGGTTTAAAAAAAAAAGAAAAAGAAAGAAAGAAGAAAAAGGCGCAACCAGGGAGGGAGACTCAAGGAAGAGGCTTCCTTCTCTAAGGGAGCCAATAAGGGAGGCTGGGTTCTTGCCCCTCTAAGCTGGCTTACGCTTCCGGAGCGCAGTTGCAGCAATGACCTTAGGACTCCAGAGAGAGAGGGAGAGAAAAGAAAAGAAAAGAAGGGACCGTGTTCAAAGAGGCAGGATTTGCAAGGAAGATAAAGCCAGTCCACCAGCAAACCACCCCCAACACACACCGGCCGCCTACCCCTGAATGGCATTATTATTACACTCTGATGGGAAAGTGCCCGCTAATGGACAAAAGAGACAAAAGAAAAGTGGATTTGGTTCGGAAATGGATCCCATGCATGCACAGGGAGTGAGTGGATGGGGAGAAAACCCACTGAGATCTTGCCCTGGTTACTGGGCAAGGCAGTGCCGAATGATGCCAGGTTGGGTTCAAGTCTCGCATCGGCACAGCAAGAGAAGGCGCAAAAGAAGAGGTACCCTCCTCCAATTTATTTCACTTATTCGATTTATACCCCACTTTTGCTCCACTGTGGGACCCAAAGCGGCTTACAACTATTCAAAATAAAAGTGGCTGAAATCTTTTTTTGGATGAAATCTTTTTTTAAACAGAGGCTGGATGGCCATCTGTCAGGAATGCTTTGATTGTGTGGTGGAGTCTCCTTCTTTGGAGGTTTTTAAACAGAGGCTGGATGGTCAGGAAGACTTTGATTGTGTCTTCCTGCATGGCAGAAGGGGGGTTGGACTAGATGGGCCTTGTGATCTCTTCCAACTCTATGATTCTATTAGTTTTAAAACCATTAAGCAACAATTAAATTGAAATGATGAAGGGGAGCTAGAGTGGAGTCTCCTGTGAAGAAAATTTACAGTGGGTTTTTTAAAATAGAAACACAGAGTTGGAAGGGACTCCAAAAGGCCATCTAGTCCAACCCCTGGCATGCAGGAAGACACAACTGAAGTACTCCTGAAAGGTGTCCATCTGACCACTTTTTAAAGACCACCAAAGATGGAGGGTCTCCCATAAGGGAAGGTTAAGCACATCTTTAGTGGGCTTTTTTGAACTCAGGAAGAAAAGGAGGTGGGAAGATGGAACATGACATAAGTGTACAAAACAAAATTTAGTGTACTAGAGCTCCCTGGCAGAGAATTCTAAACACCTCACAGAAGGTATATATCCCAGAGTTTTCAAAACCCATTGATTAATTAAATAATTTCTACCCTACTTTTCTCCCAGCATGAGATCCAAAGCAGCTTCCAAAATTTAAAAGCAAAGTTGAGTTCCAAGCCTATTTTGCAAAAGTTTTTTTTTAAAAAAAAAGATCAAACCACCATTTTCTTAAAAACGCCATTGCCTCTGTTAAAAAGGCATATGAAGACAAAGATTGAAGAGATTTCAAACATAAGTAGATTTTACAAGAGTGATTTTAATAGATGTTACAAGGCTACAAGATCCAAAAGCATAGAGTTGGAAAGGGCCACTGAGTCCAATCCCCTGCTCAAAGCAGGATCTCCATGGAGAGCATGTCCAGCAGAACTCAAGAGGAGGGATTCACATCAATTAAATTGGATCAAAGTGCTTTAATTGTCTAGTGTGAAAGAGACCCAGAGTTTCTTCGAAATGAACCGGGTCGTTCCGTGAAGCCGAAGGAGGAGAGGTACAAGACAGACGGAAAGATGTACATCTGCGTGCAGCAACTAGCCATCTATGAGATTCACTGCCGGAAGATTTCGTGGGCAAATTTTGGCTTTGCTTTTGTTTTAAAAGGGGGTTTAGGCAACTTCACAGATAACTTCACAGATATTAGTGGCTGCTACCTGCCTGAATACCTGAAAGGCACCACCAGATCCTGTCTGATTTTGGAAGTTTGTTGAGGCACCAGCTCTCTTTGGCAGAGAAGTCAAAAGACCTTGTAAAACTACAAACCCCAGGATTCCACAGGAAGGTGCCATGGCAAATAACCCACTTTCAAACTGGATTATTTGTGTAGTGTGGATTTGGCCCGCTTCTAGATACGGATGTCCTACATTGCTATCACGGCAGAATAGACAGCCAGCACAGTGAAGCAGTTTGAGCATTGGGATACACCTCTGGAGGATCAGGGTTCGAATCCCCAGTCAGCCGTGGAAACCCACTGTGTGACCTTGGGCAAACCACATTCTCTCAGCCTTGGAGGAAGGCAAAGGCAACCCCCCACCCTATGAACAAATCTTGCCAAGAAAACCCCATGGTAGGGTTTGGAGGACCCTGCCTTCATTGCAAGTATTTTCAGGAACACAAAAAAAGATGCATTGTATGTAAATGATGTTTTCCTTTAAAACAACAACAACAACAACAAAACCCCATTTCCCATTTCTTTGGAAGGGCAAGACCCAGATTTTCATTGCATGTTGCAATTCCTTTGCAAAACCACCGCAGTAGGTGATGTTTACAAGGACCTTCCGGTTTGTGGAGTTAAAAGGACATGTCAGTGCAAAGCACTGGCCCCTGGACTCAGCGGGTGGCAAACTAGTCCACCATGGATTTCAACACAGTGTGTGTGTTTTTAAAGAAGGTTTCCTTCCCTGGCAGTGGTTCTAGCTCTGTGCTACTCCTTGGGGAAGGCCAGAGTTGTCTCCATTTCCTTCTAGTTCAGAGGCATAACTCCCCACACCCCTAAGATGGTGGCCGCTGCCGTCAAATCCTCCACACTGTAGAGAAATTCTTGGTCTGCTGCGTGAAGACCTATTCTAGACCTCAACCCCCATAGCTAAGTAGAGAGACCCCCATATCCATGGGAGTTCATTTCCCAGACTTACCACGGACACTGGAAACCACGGATAACAGCGAACCCTAGTAAAATAAAAGACTTCTGGTAAAAATATACCATAGAGTTGCACTGGAGGACCTAAAAGATGCCTAGAGAGGATGCCATTTTCCAGAGCAACTCTATGGTATGTGTCCCTATTTTGTGTCCCATGATGACTGAAACCATGGATACTGGTTCCATGGATAAGGGGGTCCGACTGTACAGTAGCACCCCTGTATCAGCTGATTCGCTATCCACTGATTCAGTTATCTGCGGATGGCGACAGTGGGGGGTGGGTGGGCGGAGGAGGGAGGGAGGGAGGGTGAGCTTGCCTCCAGATTGAAAGTCACTCTATTTTAGGAACATAAAATATGACTATGTACAATTGATTTGGCACAAAATGAACACAATTGGTATATGATTTGGAGAATATATGAACACCTTGTCTTACAGATTTTATTCACCATACTAAAATAAAACGTGCCATAATCAATTTTCTTCCTTATTTCAATTTTTCGAAAAAACAAAAACAAAAAAGGCTTCAGGGGAAAAAAAACGTGGGGTTTTTTTCTGAATTTTTTGAGTTTTTTTTCCTGGGCCTTCACATCTTTAGCCCTGAGATCTGGCAACCCTAGCTACAGGTCTGTGACAACTTTCCAAGAAAGAGTTCTAGTCAATAAGTACAAATGTGATTAATGTCCCGGGCAGATAAGGGGCAGGGAAATGCTGGTTCCCCCACATCAGATAGAAGACTGTGCTTCTCTGGCTATCCTAGACATTGTATTCTCCCATAGCAGCAGAAAGGTTTCTGAGCACTTCCAACAAGGAGCTCCACATCCCAATCAAATTCCAACAGAAAGCAAGATTTCCCCCCTCCCTTTTATTTCCAGGCCTGGATGAGACAAGGCCTTAAAATGGTCACCACACCACTACAGCTTGGCACTGGCCCAGGACTTAATATAGCAAAAAAAAAAAAAGGCCACACCCCACTTCTTTGGGGCCTGCCTTGTGAACTGAGCCATGCTCCACACCTCTCTCTCTCTCTCTCTCACACACACACACACACACACACACTCACTCACACAAAGCTTCCCACCCAGATGTCAGCCACATCACTGGCCGACCTACCACCGGAAGAAAGAAAGGAAGAAGTCAAAAGAAGGGAGTGCATTTATTTCAAACATCTCAGACCTCCTCCCCGTAAACAGAGAAGATAGGAAGAAGTTGCTTGACTCAATGAAAAAAGCAAAAAGAAGGGGGGAATCAAAGAAATAAAATCCATCTGGAAACAGAAAAGCCGTACAATCATGAGTCATAGAATCATAGAGTTGGAAGAGCCCCCAAGGGCCATCTAGTCCAACCCCCTTCTTCTTACACGCATAGCCCAAAGGTTGCTTTACACTCAATGTTTTTCGTAATTTTGTGCAGGACGCAAACCTTGTGTGCGCTTAACCACCAGAAACCAAAAGGTGTCGGTAGCTCAGCCACCCAGGTGGACACTTGGATTTCAGAGTACAGCAGGACCCCCATATCCACTGATTCAATTATCCACGGGACACAAAACAGCACATCTATCATAGTCTTCCTAGAAAATGTGTCCTCTCCAGCCTTTTTCTACGTCCTCCAAGGCAACTCTATGGTATTTTAAATCCATTATTTTCAATGGTGTTTGCTATTATCCAGTTTTTCGTATCCACGCCCCCCAGAACCAATCCCCAGTGGATATGGGGGTCCTACTGTGTCTGGGATTTCAGGATTCTGGAAAAGGGATACTCAACCAATATAATAAGGAGGAGGAAGAGGAGGAAAAGATGAGGAGGAGTGGGCAAACAAGCTAAGGTCATAGAGACTTGGTTGATTTCTTGGCTGAAAGGGAGAACAGTATTGGTTTAGACTACAAATCCTCGACTCTTTGCCAAAATTGGGGCCAATTCGCCAGCTAGCAGGAAACCCATTCTCCAGGCTCAATTACACCCCACCTCCCATGGTTACCCTCCTCCTCCTTTGTGGCTAAATTAAGAACTTCACTTTCCTCCTAATCACACCTTTTAGTGATTTTCTTCTCCTGACCCCACACCCTTCTTTTTAAAGACATCTTTCTTTCTTTCTTGAAAGGACAAAATCAACTGCAGACTGAAGCTGGAAGCCCCAATAAACTTTGCAAATTTTCCATGTGGCAGAAAGAGGGGTAAATTGGAGCACATGTATATATATATATGTGTGTGTGTGTGTGTGTGTGAATACATATGCATGCATACATAAAAATAGGATTATTGCAATGGGTCTCCCATGCTCCTGGAAATTTAGGAGTTGGGAAAGGGGTGCTTACAGCCTCTGTGAGAGCCCAGACTGGGTTCTTATGCTGCCCAGTGGCATCCCAGTCTACTCTGAGTGTGGTGGAGTCTACTTGGGGGGGGGGGTGTTAAACAGAGGCTGGATGGCTATCTGTCCTGGGTGCTTTGATTGGGTATTCTTGCATGGCAGAGGGTTGGACTAGATGCCCCTTGGGGTCTCTCCCAACTCTAGGATTCTGCTCCCCCCACCCCTGGCTCTCCTTTATATTTTTAAAAAAGAAACAAGCACACTTGAAGAAGTTTCCCGTTGTGGGAAACTCAGTGTTTTTCTACAGCGACCAAGTTTGGCATTTTCTTATTTAAATGGCCTTCAGCTTTTAAACAATTTGGCTTTTAAACACAGGGTTATTTTTTTAAAAAAAATAACACTTAACAACAAATCCCATTAAAACATGAAATTGAAACAGTTCCATGCAAGACACAGTAAAAAGGATACAGCACACTTCCTTAAAAAAAACACAACTTTAGTATTATATGTTGTTTAGCTACATTTTGTTTTTACTTCTATTGTAAACTGCCTTGGGTCCCATATGGGGCAACAGACTCGATAGTAAACAAACAAAAATACATTTTTAAGACAAAATTCCAAGTATGGGATCTACCACCCTATATAGAGATTTAGAGAGAAAGACTTCTGTCAGGTTTTGGTTAGCAAGGGCTGGGTTTTCATTCCCAAATGATCAATTATGATGGTTTCCATTCACAGTGGTCTAGAGGAGTCAATACAATGAAGTTTAAAAAGATACTTGGTATAGGTTTGGGTTACGGTTATGTGTCTTCAGGTCAGCTCTGCTTTATGGCAACTCTCCCAAGCATTTCTCAGCTAGATTTTTAGCAACAACATTTATTTCTTACCCACCTCTCTCTATGAATTATGATTGCTTCATAAGAGGTTTGCCATTGCACTCCTCTGAGGCTGAGAGAGTGTGACCTATCCAAGGGCACCCAGTGGGTGTCTGTGACATAGCCAGGAGTTGAACTTGGGACTCCCAGAATCCTGTCCAACACTCAAACCACTGTCTCCACTTCTGGGCAAGGTTTAATCTGAGGGAGAGAGACTGAGAGAATGTGACTTGTTCTAGTTACGCAGTGGTTTTCCGTAGGCCAAGCAGGGATTCGACCCAGAGTCCTGATCCAACACTCAAACCACAACACCACACTGACTCCTTGGCAAAGGTACTAGGTAGATTATTGGTAATACCTCTGAGATGCTGGACAGATTTTCACAATTTTTTGGTTGCCTTCACAAAATGTCTACAAATCAAACATTCTAGCTTGCTCTCTCTCAAACAACTGAACTCTAAAAAGGAAGCAATCTGAGTTTCTTCTGCCTTAGGATAGTTATATGTCACATAACTTAACATAAGCATCACTTCCTCCAAGTGGCAGGCCTTGGGACTAATTAATGTGTCTATATGCGTCTTCAAGCCGCCTGTCAACTTATGGAGACCCCATGAATTTCATAGGGTTTCCTTAAGCAAGGAATGCTCAGAAGTGGACTGGCCTTCCTCTGAAGTATAGCTTATAGCACCTGGGATTCCTTGGCAGTCCTTCTGGGCTTGGGAAAGGGTCTTCTTCTTGGACTGCCACTCCCAGAATCCCCTAGTCAGCAGGCAAGGCGATTCTGGGAGTGACAGTCCAAAAGGGCACCTTTTCCCAAGCTTTGGTAGTCTGCAGTATTTGGGAGAAAAAGGACCAAGGTCAGATCTCCTATTTGTATGTGCCTTCAAGCCACCTGTTGGACTTCTGGTGACCCCAAGAATTTCATAGGGTTTTCTTAGGTAAGGAATCCTCAGAGGTGGTTTGGCCAGTTGCTTCCTCTGAAATATAGCCTACAGCACCTGGTATTCATTGGTGGTCTCCCACCCCACTACTAACCAGAGCTGACCCTGCTTAGCTTCCAAGATCAGACACGCTTTAGTGCCTTAATTAATACATATACCTGATTAAGGGACAAACCGAAACTGTTCAGATCTGACATTTTGGGCATTGCCAACTCAACTATAAGCCTGCCACCTCAAGATGGCAATTCATATACTGTGTTCAGAAAAATAACAATTACCCCCCCCCCAAAATACCTTCAAGGTAGTTGCAGCACAACTTCACGAAATAATTCCCCAAAATGATATCATCACATAGCCAACTGGGATTGACTGCACAGGACTATGATACCATCCTGCTGAATCACAGGATCCCTGATTGAATGGAAGCAACTGAGAAGATCTAAGAGTGGCATCAAAAATCATCCTGCCAAAAATCACTCTGTCTTCACTCCCCCAAATCAAAATTTTAGACTATCTGGGAAAGACAACCAAGAATGCTGTGTCACCTTAAAGACTAACCAATCCATCGCAACACAGGCTCTCATAGATTATAGCCCAATTTATCAGATACCTGGAATGTAATCCGGAATTTCAGGTCTATAAATACACTCACACACAGTATACACATTTGGGGACAGGATGGTAGGCAGTGAACTGAGACGGAAACTGAATTCAAAAGTTACCAACAGTGACAATTATATTACTAAACACCGGCCATTCCCAAAACTATTACTGATGACAGACACGCCTTGGCACTTGGAAAACCAATGAACTCCTACAGTGTGGTAAGAACCTGTTATCCTAACTCAGCTCTCTGGTTTTATTCCTTTGTTTAAATATATTTATTTATATTCATTTGCTGGTATTTTATGGTATTGTTTTATCCTACCTTTCCACTAAAAAAAAAAAAAGCGCTTAGCACAACTAAAGACAAATCAAACCATATAGCCAGTAAAGTCACCATGATAGATTCTTCTGAAATTAAAATATAGTTTAAAATATCAGTCTGAAGAGGTGTGTCTATATACCCTTCCTGAAAGCAGAAATCCAAGGAATGGATCACCTGAGTCCGTTTTGGGGGAAAGAGAGGGCATAAATAATATATATACATACATACAGTTGCACCCCCGTATCCATGGAACCAATATCTATAGTTTCAGTTATTCACAGGACCCAAAATGGGGAGACATACCAGTCATTCTAGAAAATGCCTAGAAAGGTGTCTTCTCTAGACATCTTCTAGGTCCTCCAAGGCAACTCTATGGTATTTTTTACCAGAAGCCCGTTACAGTTGTCCCTTCATATTTGCTGGGGTTTGGTTCCAGGACCCCCCCAAAGATACCAAAACCTGTGAATACTCAAGTCCCATGATATGCAACGGCATAGCAAAAGGGTGTCCCTGATATAAGATGGCAAAATCAAGGTTTGCTTTTTGGATTATTATTTTTAAAGAATATTTTCAAGCCATGAATACTTAAATCCATGGATACGGAGGGACAACTGTACTTCTTATAGGGTTTGCTGTTATCCATGGTTTCCGGTATCTGTGCTTAATCCAGGAACCAAACCCCCACGGATACAGGGGCTCGAATGCATATTTATATTTTTAATTTATATTCCATCTTTTTCAGCTGACAGCAAATGGAAACCAAGGTCCAGCTAAATCTATTTCATACAAAAGTTTTTATAAAATGAAATAAGCAGTTCTGTTTAGAGAGATGAAAATGAAAAGATAAAAGCATTACACATCCATTGATGACTCTGCATAGCCCTTGCTGACTTCAGATCTCAAAATTTAAATATCAGGTCCAAATATTTTAAAGATATGTAACTTAACTAATTTGTTTTATGAATTTATCCAACTCATCACCTGCAAGATTGTTAAACTATGGCATATACCCTTGTTCTCTAATCTCTCTTTGACTCCACAATGGCTACTTTAAGGTCAGTGACAGAGCATCCCAGGAGATCCTTCCAACCAATGCCCCATCTATCAGCATGGTTGAGAAATGTTCAATCCATCCTCTGCCACAAGATCTATAAGACTGTCATAGAATCATAGAATTGTAGAGTTGGAAGAGACCACAAGGGCCATCCAGTCCAACCCCCTGCCACGCAGGAAATCTTGATCAAAGCATCCCCGACAGATGGCCATCCAGCCTCTGTTTAAAGACCTCCAAGGAAGGAGACCCCACCACGCTCCGAGGGAGTGCGTTCCACTGCCGAACAGCTCTTACTGTCAAAAAGTTCCTCCTAATGTTGAGGTGGAATCTCTGTTCCTGGAGCTTGCACCCATTGCTCCGTGTTCCAGTCTCTGGAGAAGCAGAAAACAAGCCTGCTCCATCCTCAGCGTGACATCCCTTCAAATACTTAAACAGGGCTATCATATCGCCTCTTAACCGTCTTTTTTCCAGGCTAAACATACCCAGCTCCCTAAGTCTCTCCTCATAAGGAGCTGGGTATGTTTAGCCTGGAAAAAAGACGGTATTATTTATGTGTATGGGTCTTTGAGTTGCCTGTCAGTATGGAGACCCCATAAATTTCAGAGGGTTTTCTTAGGCAAGGAGGACTCAGACATGGTTTTTCCATTTCCTTCCTCTGAAATAAGAGCCGACAGCACTTGGTCTTCATTGGCGGTCTCCCATCCAAGTGCTAACCAGGGCTGAGCCTTCTTAGCTTTCATGTTCAGGTGGGATCTGGTGCCTTTAGGGTATTTAGACCATTAGGAGACATGATGTGTATATGCGCCTTCAAGATGACTGTTGACGATGATCCCATGAATTTCACTGGGTTTTCTTAAGCAAGGAAAACCTTAGAGGCGGTTTTACCAGTTCTTTCCTCTGAAAGAGAGCCTATAGCACCTGATATTTGTTGGCAGTCTCTCAACCAAGTACTAACCGGGGCTTACCATTCTTAGCTTGTAAGATCAGTTAGGATCTGGTGCCTTTAGGGTATCTGTGTCTGTGCCTACATGTAGCCTGTCAACTTATTGCGACCCCATAGATTTCACAGGGTTTTCTTAGACAAGGAATACTCAGAGGTGGTTTTGCCAGTCCCTTCCTCTAAAATAGAGCCTCCAGCACCTGATATTCATTGGTGGTCTCTCATCCAAGTATTAGCCAGGGCTGACCTTGCTGAGATTCCAAGATAAAATGGGATCTGGCACCTTTAGGGTGTTTAAGAAACCCAGGACTTAATTCTCTGATCTGTCATATCCTAATGCCCTTCGTGGGGCAAAAGAGAAGCACACCTTCCATCTCTTACCACCTGTTTGTCCCCACATCGGCTGGGAGCGTTCTTGAAATTGGCCACACACACACACACACACATACAGAGGTAGGTCAACAGGCAACTTAAAAGCACATTCACACACACAAGCAGCACTGATCATGCTAAGCTTAAATGGACGAATGTTCTCGCTCATTGTCAGACAGCTTCCTCGCCACCTCATATTGCTAAAATAAGATCAGATAGCCTGACAATTAAAACCCAAATTAAAAAGCATCACATTAAAATAATTAAAAAGTTTTAATTTATAACAAAAACATAAAAGTTGTGTGAGCAAGTCCTCATTTGACTGGACTACAGTTGAGCAGGACTTAATGAAAACGAGTGTGAAATGGACACACATGCTGAAACACACTGTGGAGAGCAGGGATAACCTTGTAAGTGAACCCCAACTGCTCTGCACATTGGGCAGGTACCTATTTCTCTGCATCTCTTTTAGCCATGCCAATTCACAGGAGCTTGAAAGGACCCCAAGGGCCATCTAGTCCAACCCACTGCCCTGCAGGAACACACAATCAAAGCACTCCTGAGAGGCCATCCAGTCTCTGTTTAAAAACCTCCAAAGAAGGAGGCTCCACCACACTCCCAGGCGGTGTGTTTCACTGCCAAACAGCTCTTACTGTCAGGGAGTGCTTCCTAATGTTTAGGTAGGATATCTTTCCTTGTAATTCAAATCCATATTCACATATGAAACTGGGCTTAGGATCTCCCAGCCTTCCAAGTGCAACAGCGCTCAAGATTTCCACTCCCTCCAGATACAGAAACCTGATTAAAACACAAAACAAATAAGTTTTTCACACTACATAATTAGCAAACTGTTCCCCTGTCAAATAGCTGTTATGATCAGGAAGTTCTTCCCAATGTTTAAAAAGCAGAATCTTTTCCCTAGCCATGTGAGTCGAATAATTCATGCCCTCATCTCTGGAGCAGCTAAGCAATGTATTTTTTTTTAAAGAATACAGATGTTAAAACAGCAACGAGCAGGGAAAGCAAGATGAGGTGAGCGCCCCATATTTGGGATGCTGGCCAAACACACACACACACACACACACACACACACACGCTGATGCAACATCGTGGCATGACTACGCAATCTCTTCTGTCTTCCTTGCCCACTCCCACACCGGGTAGCCAAGAAATGGGAGGAGGGGAAACCTCACCCACTACAACAAATCCATTAAAAAAAAATCCACAGGACTGAGAATCACATGAAGAGATACCCAAGGGTCATCTAGTTCAATCCCCTACCCTGCAATAATATGCCTGCTTAAAGCACACCTGAGAGAGGCCCATCCAACCAAGCCACCCCGATTGTTTTTAGCAGAGGGGCAGGGTATAAATAAATTTATTATTATTATTAACCACTGTTTAAAAGGAGGAGACTCTACTGCCCTCTGAGGCAGTGCGTTCCACTTCCGAACAGCTCCTACAGCCAAGAAATTCTTCCTAATGTTTAGGTGGGATTTCTTTCCTTGAGATTTGAACCCACTGGTTTGTGCTTTTATCTCTGAGCAGCAGAAAATAAGCTTGCTTCATCTTCCAACATTGGTGCTTCTTAAACAACCTGACTTAGGGGTGGTGGTTGTTGTGTGCCTTCAAGTGATTTCGGACTTATGGCGACCCTATTACAGGGTTTTCTGTGCAAGATTTGCTCACACTTGGCAAGAGTTGTTCATACACACTAAGATTTATATCACAGAATCATAGAGTTGGAAGAGACCACAAGGGCCATCAATACCCCCCCCCCACACACACACACCATGGAGGGTGAATCTCTATTCTCCTTCAGTTGTCCAAGGGTGAAGAGGCTGTTTTAGTGACCCATCACCACCATCAAAGAACGAAAGACAATTAAGAGTCCTAAGCATTCTTCCTGAGGCTGATCGGTAAAGGCCGCTTACTCCAAAACAGGAAGGGTTACTCCAGTTGAGAATCAGGGAGCAGTAATTAGTAGTAGCATCGCTTTAGCACAGTATGACTATTCAAATGCCAAACCTTACAAGAGAACTCTTTGCCCTCCAGGTATCTCGGACTTTGTTGCAAACTGTGGACTTTTGATGCATGGTGAACCTATGAGAAATCATTCATGGAGTCTCCCGTATGTTGAAGTCCAGGAGACAGCAGCTGACGACAAGGTTGAATGAGAGACCTGCAAGTCACCCTCTCATCAGTAGCTCTGCTCAGGTCTTGTAGACTCAGGATTGTGGCTTCCTCGAATGGTCTCTCCATCTGGAATGCAGTCTTCCTCTTTTCCTACCGCCTTCAACCTTGCCAAGCATGATCGATTGTCTTTTCTAAAGATTCATGTCCTGCATGGCAGGGGGTTGGACTGGATGGCCCTCATGGTCTCTTCCAACTCTGCAGTTCTATGCTTCTATGTCTTCTCATGATGTGTCCAATCTACGACAGTCTCAGTTTAGTCATCTTGGCTTCTAGGGAGAGTTCACGCTTGATTTCCTCTAGGACCAACGTATTTGTCTTTTTAGCAGTCCACGGTGTCCATAGATCTCTCCTCCAGCACATTTCTAATAAGTTGATTTTCGTCCTATCAGCTTTCTTCACTGTCCAGCTTTCACAACCATACATAGAAATGAGAAATACAATGGCATGGAGGATCCTAACAGCGAGCCCTCCGGACTCGTAGGGGTCTGATTCTGGGATGACCAAAAAATGTGGGTGGTTGCATTCTATATTATTAAATGGCAGCAATGTGCTTGTGGACGCTTCAGCACATTTTCATCGCCACTGTTTTAAGTACAAGAAAGCCCCTTTAGCTAAGATTTATATTATAGAATCATAGAGCTGGAAGAGACAAGGGCCATCTAGTCCAACCCCCTGCCATGCAGGAATGCACAATCAAAGCATTCCCAATAGATGGCCATCCAGCCTCTGTTTAAAAATCTCCAAAGAAGGAGACTCCACCACTATATCTTTGTTTTCAAAGAGGAAAAAGATGTGTTCTGTATAATTAATGCACAAAATGTAAACCTCAGTGGTGATGGTTATTAATAATTTTAGTAGGATTATTTAGTTGGATCTGCAATGGTAGAATTTACCATACATACGCACAGAGAGCTGGCCTCTCCATATCCGAGGAAGTTTGGTTCCTGGATTTACTGTACATACCAGCAAACCCTATTAAAATACAGGACTTCCAGTAAAAAAAATACCATAAAGTTCTGTTGGAGGACCTAGAAGATGCCTAGAGATGATGCCTCTCTAGGCATTTACTGTGCATACTAGCAAACCCTATTAAAATACAGGACTTCCGGTTAAAAACAGCATCGAGTTGTGTTGGAAGACCTAGAAAATGCCTAGAGAGGATGCCTCTCTAGGCATTTTCTAGCACGACTCTATGGTCTGTGTCCCTACTTTGTGTCCAGAGGACAACAATGTGTGACACTTAATAACATCCCCTTTGTCTCAGGTTTTGGCCCATTCACCTCAGGGCCTGGGACGATCCTGAACTGGCAAACTGCTATCACACGTTCACCAAACGCTGACGCCACAATGATGGAAAATTAAGGAATACAGCAGGTAAAGGCCTAAGCGACAACACTTCTGGAGGCTTGCTGGCTTTAGCAGCATCTGATACTGTACTCGAGTTTATTCTCTGTTGGCTACCTGTAGCAAGCTTTACCCTACTAGCTCCAAAGACAAGGGAAAAAGAAGAAAGGCTCCATTCAAGGTTGAATTAACCCAAGCATCCCTACACCTCAGTTCCAGACAGAGACCTGAAGTCCACAGCTCAGAAATGAAAGTAAAACCAAAGCAAGGTTTCCAGGAACTTAAAAACTTTTTTTTCCACCCAAGAGTCTAAGGCAGTGGGTCTTAATCTTTTTTTTTTACATATGTTCTGTTGCCATGGGCCCCTAAGACTTAACTTAAGATTTGAAACCCTAATAATAATCATAACAACAACAACAACAATACCTGATGATGATGATGGTGTTATAATTACAGCATCCATTAAGCCTTCCCTCAGAGGCTCAGGAGTTGGAGGAAAGACTTTTCTCCTATGTCTTCCTACAAGCTTGTGGCTGGAGTGGATTGAATGGCAATGTGCAGGCCAAGCCAGCCTTCGCCTTGGTTCCTGTCATATGACTGCTTCACTGCAGGGAGGAAGTGAGCTAAGTAGCCTTCAAAGCCATCACCCTGTGAGGACATTGCAGACCCAGGAGGTCCTCAGGCTACAGCTTAAGAACCACTGGTCTAAGACTATATCTAAGCAGAGGCTGCAAAGTGTTAAATGCCATCAAAATGCATAGGACTTAGAATCCTTGAGTTGGCAGGGACTCCAAGGGCCATCTAGTCCAACCCCCTGCCATACAGAAATACACAGCTAAGCACTGCTAAAAGATGCCCAACCAACCTCAGTTTGAAGACCTCCAAAGGAGAGCGGACCACCCTCCCCAAGGCAGTCCATTCCACAGTCAAATACCTCTTGCCTTCAGGTAGCTCCCCCCTCCTCAATTTTTAGGTGGAATCTCTTTTTTGCAGTCTGTAGTACTCTCTCAGCCTCAGAGGAAAGCAATGGGCAAACCCCCTCGGAACAAACCTGACCAAGAAAACCCCATGAAAGGTTCGCCTTAGGGTCATCATATAACTTGTTTTAACATTTCGTCCGGCTGCCAAGTGGGTTAAGGGCCAAGACAAGACATCTATGGCTCCTCAGCACTTTTCTCTCCCCCTCTTCCAAATCCACACCCCCAAAGAGACTCCCAGCAGGGCCATTGTCCAGAGTTAAGGAAAAGAGTCCAGAACAGACTCTGGGCACCCCTAAAATTGTAAAAAAAAAAACCCAAAAAACACTTTTATGCATGGCCCTTTTAAAGCCATGCACCCACAAAAAGAATGAGCTCCCTTTGATTTTGGATTTTTAAGGTTTCTTTTTTTTGCTGAGCCGGGAGGGAAAGTGTGATGGTGGAAGAGGAGGAGGAAGAGGAAGCCACCAATCCTGGCCAGGAAGGGAAGGGAGAGAGAGAAAAAAAACCTTGCTCCAACTTTCAGAAACAATTTTTTCCTACCTCTCTTTCTCTCCCCCTTCCAAAAATAAAAAAAACCCAAGATGCTGGTTAGTGTTTCTTAAACCCATGCTATTTGCAACAAGGCAAAAAGTTTATTTTTAAAAAATAATATAAATATATATATATATTTAATTGTCAAGAGAAGGGAGACAGGGACAGGAGAGAGAGGAAGCCGCCTCCAGGCAGGCAACTCCTTGTTTCCTCTCTTTCATCCTCCATTAAAAAAAATATATAAATAAAAATATGTATTATGGTGGTTATGTTTCAAATGAGCAGGAGTAATGTGTCTGTAAAGAATATGTAACGATGTGTTAGTATGTGTAATGTTCCAATGTCATGGAAGATGTGTGAAAAGTAGTAAAAAATTATTTTTAAAAATAAAAATAATCAACTTTTCTGGAGTTACATATTGAAGAACCCCGCTCCCACGCTGCGAAGTTATAATGCCATCTAAGATGTGTGAAAACGAATAAAAGATATTTTAAAAAAATAAAAATAATCAACTTTTCTGGAGTTACACAGTGACAAACCCCCCCACTCTTGAACACAGCAGTGACAAAACACACACAAACACAAACCCAGAGCAAACTTTTCCTAGCCATTTAGGTCCTTTACAAGCCAAGCCCCCCCCAGGTTTTTTTTGGGGGGGGGGAAGAGAAAGATGTGCAGTCTCTCCAACAACCCCCCCAACCAAAAAAACCCCTCCAACCTGGCTTTGCAAATGGAGCTCGAAGTTGGAGAAAATTAAAAAAAAAAAAAGATTCACAGACAGACTCGGCCTTCTTGCAATGATAGCCCAACTTCCATAGCCTTGGAACACCCCCCCCCCCAAAAAATAAAAACTTTGGAAGAAATGCACTTACTAAAGCCTGGAAGGCTGATGCAAAGGGCTGGGGTCCCTGTTTGCTTCCCCTCTCCACCCCTTTCTTCCAGGGTGGGGTGAGAGACACCCCCCCCCCCAGGCTCCCAATTTTAAACCAGCCGGCAAGCTCTCGCCTTCCTGCCTGCTTGCTGCTCTCCTCTAATCCTCTCGCCCCCTCCTTTCTTACACATGGAAGCGGAGCATGCGCACAACCAGGGCCCCCCCACCCTGCTTGTGGGTCCTCCCCTTTCCTTTGCTCCTCCTCTTCTCTCCACCCCTCCCTCCTCCACTCCGGTTTCACAGAATCCCAGAGTTGGAAGAGACCCCACGGGGCCATCTAGTCCAGCCCCATTCTGCTCTGCAGGAAGACACACTCAAAGCATTCCCAACCATCCAGCCTCTGTTTAAAGACATCCAAAGTAGGAATCATAGAATCATAGAGATTGAAGAAACCCCCAAGGGCCATCTAGTCCAACCCCCTGCCCTGCAGGAAGACACACTCAAAGCATTCCCAACCATCCAGCCTCTGTTTAAAGACCTCCAAAGAAGGAATAATAGAATCATAGATATTGAAGAGACCCCAAGAGCCATCTAGTCCAACCCCCTGGCCTGCAGGAAGACACACTCAAAGCATTCCCAGCCACCCAGCCTCTGTTTAAAGACCTCCAAAGAAGGAGATTCCACCACAATCCAAGGCAGCAGTGAATTCCACTATTAGCTCTTACCATCAGGAAGTTCTTCCTCATGTTTAGGTGGAATCTCTTTCTGTAGTTTGAACCCATTGCTCCATGTCCTAGTCTCTGGACAGCAGCAGAAAACAAGCTTGCTCCATCCTCGGTATGATATTACTTCAAGTATTTAAACATAGCTCTCATGTCCCCTCTCAACCTTCTCTTCTCCAGACTAAACCTACCCAGCTCCCTAAGCCACTCCTCATAGGGCATAATGGCTTCCAGACCTCCCTCCATTTTGGTCACCCTTCTCTGGAAACCTTCCAGCTTGTCAATATCCTTCTTCAACTGCGGTGCCCAGAATTGGACACAGTATTCCAGGTGAGGCCTGACCAAAGCAGAATAGAGAGGCACTATTACTTCCCTTGATCTAGACACTACACTCCTATTCATGGAGCACAGAATCATCACATTGGTTTTTTTAGCTGCTGCGTCACACTGCTGACTCATACTCAGTTTGTGGTCCACTAAGACACCCAGATCCCTTTCGCATGTACTGCCATCAAGCCAGATATCACGCATCCTATATCTGTGCTTTTTATTCTTACTGCCCAAGTGTAAGTAATACAGCCCCATGCAAGTGCAAAGCTAAAAACAACTGGGTAAATTCACACCGACATTGCCAACATCCCAGCGACTCTTCGGCAACCCAGTGAAAAGCACAGGAGCAGCACAGAGGAAAGGTGTGGTGCAGTTCAGTGAGTCGTGAGACTTGCAACGCCAGGGTGACCACACCAAGGTCTTCCAAGGTGTTATATCCTGGGGCATGTCCCTAACATGGCGACCGTGGGCCTCAGCTGCGTTACATTAATTATGCTCCCCAGTGTGTTGGCAAGAGCAATGTGGTTCCAGAGGGAAAAGGGAGATTTCAGCAAACAGAGGTTGTCGTTTTATTTTGTTTTGCTGGAAGGACCTTAGAGCAACCTGGCTTCCTTGGGGATGACATTCTTAACAGAAAGATGAATACATGCACCAGAGACGTAAAGGTCACTTCAGTGAAAGGAACCTCACCGGATGTGCATGGTGAGGAGCTGTGGTTCTTTGGAAGAACATGCGTTGTACGCACAGAAGGTCCAAACTTCAATCCCAGGAAGCAGGGATGAGAAAGACCTTGGAGAGATCTAGATAGTTAAGAGCAAATAATCCTCAGCAAGATGTGCCTGAGGTCTGACTCAGTGGGTGGCTTGGGTACATATTCGAAAGGGACTTGGGAGATCTAGAGCCCCCACTCAGCCATGAAACTCACTTGCTGACTTTGGGACAGACCTGCATGAGGATACAATGGAGGAGAAGGAGAAAAAGGTGCTCAGAGAAGGAAAGGGGAGTTAAAAATGTAATCCATAAAATGTCTTCAGTGCGGTTCTCACTGCAGGAGTGCTTAAAATGCACCCTGAAACATCCACAAAGATGTGGGTTTTCCCTGGCACAAGTGCTGTCATAGTAGAAGGTTATTTACCAATACTGGGCAGTAACAAGCCTCCATAACCTACAGGCCATTTGTAATCACTAATTTTGATCAATTCTGCTCAGGATAGTAGGTGGTGGTTATTAATTGCAGTCATGTTGGCTTTGACTTATGACAGCCCCATCTCTGAGTATCTCTTGCCTAAGAAATCCCTATGAAATCCATGGGGCTGCCGTAAGTCGACAGGTCACACACACACCCCTTCAACTGTACCTGTTATCAATAGCCCTGCTCAGCTCTTCCACATTCAGGGCCCTGGCTTCCTTAAGTGGGTTTATATGTGTGTATATTTTTGCCTTCAAGTCACCTGTTGACTTATGGTGATCCCATACATTCCATAGGTATTTCTTAATCAAGGAATATTAAGGCTGGCTTGTCATTGCCTTCTGAAATTTTGCCTGCTGTTATTTATTAAATGCCATGGAGTCCATTTCGACTTCAGTGAGCCTATGAATGAGAGACCTCCAAGTTACCCTATCAGCAGACTCAGGGCAGCCGTGGCTTCTTTCATTGAGTCTATCCATCTGGAATGTGGTCTTCCTCTTTTAGTACTGCCTTCTACTTTGCTAAGCATTACTGTACTTATTGTCTTTTCTAGGGAGTCATGTCTTCTGATGATATGGCCAAAGTATGGCAGCCTCCGTATACCCCTGTATCTATGGGACCACTGAAGTTTCATTTATCCATATCTGAAAAAATATGTCCCCTCTAGGCATTTTCTAGGTCCTCCAGCACAATTCTATGCCATGTTTCTTTTCGAAGTTTAGCTGGAAGTCATTTATTTCAATAGGGTTCACTTTTATCCAGTTTCACATATCCACAGTAAGTCTGGGAAGATATTCCCTGCGGATAAGGGGTGTGTGTAGAGGGGTGATCAGTTCCGTCATCTTGGCTTCTAGGGAGAGTTCAGGCTTGATTTACTCTAGGACCCATTTATTGGTCTTTTTAGCAGCCCACAGTATCCACAAAACTCTTCTCCAGCACATCTCAAATGAGTTGATTTTCCTCCTATCACCTTTTTTCACTGTCCAGCTTTCACAACCATATCTACCAATGGGAAATACAACAGCATGGCCCACCCTAACTTTAACATTCAAAGATATAAATTTAGCCTGTTATTCCTCGGCAATCTCCCACCCAAGGAATAACCAGGGCTGACCCTGCTTAGCATACAAAATCAGATGGGATCTGGTGCCTTCGTGGTATTTAGGTTCATAATTCACCAATAATTAAGTCTTTCACTCTCCCTCCTATTTCCACCTCATCAAGCAACCAAGCAATTTTGACTTTTCTAATCAGTCGTGTCAATTTCACGATATGTCTAAAGTACAACAGCCTTGGTTTAGTCACTTTAGCTTTCAGTGAGAGTTCAGACTTTTGAGTTGGGTTTATTTGTCTTTTTAGCAATCCATACTATTTGTAGATCTCTCCTCCAGCACATTTCAGATGAACATCAGAAATGCTATGGTATGGATGATCCCGATTCTGGTATTCAACAGGAGGGGCATAAGTATGCACACACACCCCATAATAGTCTTCTGCAAGTGTATGAGCAAAAACAGCCTGGCTAGAAGCAGGCCCAATAAACAATGCTAATTCTATTGTGCAATCTTGAGGCAACCACCACAAATGATTGTCTATGAGTGTGCATTTTCACAAGCGTCAGCTATTCCGATTTCAACATGGTGCCCACTGAGCAGAACACCTTAATGGAGTGCAAATTTAAAGGTGGGGTTTGGGGGGAGGAAGAAGACAGAGAGTAGTTTTCCCTTTAGATTATACGGCTAAGGACAGCAGAGACAGAAATAGCATGGATTACATCACCTGCTTTCCTGAATATTAATGTGACCATATATACAGACACACTGACAGCATTCCTGAGACAGGCCCAGTGGACAGAAAGGACTGCCGTGGCCATGGGCTGTCCACCATTTTTGTTGCCAAGAAAACACACATGGCTATCTGGTGGGCACTGTGAATTTTCAAAATGCCAGGCACAAGATTCCCCATCTGTCCAGCATGGTTGGAACATGGGGCTTGTCAAGACAAGAGGACATAATGCTGATTCCTGTGCATTATTGCAAATTCAAAGCAGCTTTCTTTTGTCTCCAGTCTTTTGGAAAAATGATAGCATGCGAAGCTATCCGCATTTGAACTGCACATACCTGCGAATCAAGATGGTGGCCAAGTAAATGAGTGTGTGTGTGTATATATACAACAAGGAAGAATGCAGTTGTGGTATGTAAACATTCCAAGCAGAGATGCTTCAGTCTCTTGGATTAAGAGGCAGGCAGCTCTATTAGCCCCAGCTCTCTAAATACGTCTTGCTCCCCTTTGAATGACTCTGTATTTTCCTTCATTCAGCTTGGAGCTCTTTCCCAAATCACCTCTGTGATGGCTAACTTCAAATCCTCCTTCAAACCTAACCCTTTAGAATCAAGTGTTCGGCCCTTCGTCCCCCTTTGCTTGCTCACAGGTTTTTAGGGGAGTACGGTAGATAATCTGAACCTTTCCACATGTTTTACACTCCAACTCCCAACACCCAGATAGCACAGCCAATGGTTGGATATTACGAGAAGTCTAGTCTCAAAGGTTCAGAGGGCAGCAGGCTGCCCACCCCTTCCCTAAACCTAAGTACCCATAACTAAACTTAATTTAGATTTACGCACATCTAGTTTATTCATCCTGTCAAACCTGCCTCCATCCTCCCCATTTTTTATCTTCTTGTCTCCCTGCCAGCAGATTTTAAACGACATCCTCCATGGACCAATGATTTATCCCCTTACACTCCATAAAGCATCAAGCGCATTTGATGGCTCTGTATTATTAATCAGCATCGTCATAATCTCTTCCATTGGTTAGCTGGAGCTTACAAGTTAGGAAGCTGCCCATATACGGGTCAGATGACTCGGCTGCCTACCCAGTATTGTCTATTCCGATCGGTGACTGTAATAAATTATTGTTTGGGGGTGAGGGCAAAGCTTCTCTGATTCCTCTGCTCCCTCAGTTGTGCTATCAGGTAATCTGGCACATACTTAAGAGAAGTATAAGGAGGGAATACTACAGTACAACCCAGGACTCCTGCTCTGATGGGGATGAAACAGTGCACTAACACTATAGCTTAAATTTTCAAAGCACAGGACAAGGGAGATACTGGCGCACTGAAGATTATAGGAGAAAGACCCAAACGTTCGTCTCCATTTAATGGCTTAAAAGTTGCCTCTCCCTGGGGAATGAGCTCTCTTGGCTAGAAAATGGAGGGGTTGCCTGACAGGACATTGAAGCAAAACTGCTTAGCATAACCAGTTAGGAGGGATGCTGAGGCAGCAGAAAAGATGGCAATTTTTGAATGGCAAGAAGAGCATGCATTAACTTAAGTTGAATAAATAGGCCGGTGTGCATGAGAGATCCAAGGAAGAGGGAGCCGGGATCGGCTGGAGACCCAAACCAAGAGTTTAATGCCTAACTGGTTATCTGAATTGTTTAAGAGAACATGGACCAAAATAAACTTGGTGAATTAATCGGGATGGGGATTTTGACTCTGCCACAAACAACCAGGTAAAGGTTATATTAAAATCTGCTTTAAACACTGTCTCACAGGTTGCTTTGGGATCTGTTATTGGCCATTGGCTTCGATTTAGGTTGACCCTATGAAGAAGGGTTTTAAGGTGCATGACAAGAAATTTCCAAGAGACCTGGTTATTCTAATGCCCTGATTAAGTCTTGCAGATTCAGGACTATTGCTTCCTTAAGTATTTGTATTCAACTGCAATACAGTCTCCCTCTTTCCCTATTGCCTTTCACCTTATCAAGGAACCAAGCATTATTATCTTTTTTTCTAATAAGTTGTGTCATCTCATGAGATGTCTAACAATTTAGTCATGTTAGCTTCTAGGGAGACTTCAGGCTTAAGTAGCTCTAAGACCCATTCATTTGACTTTTTGATGGCTGGTGCTCAAGTCTTCCCCAGCATCACATTTCAAATGAGTTGATTTTCTTCCTTTCTGCTCTATCTTGCTTCTGTACCCTTACATAAAAATCTGAAATACGATGGCCTAGATGATTCTGGTGTTGGTATTTAATGATCCATCTTTAAACATGAGGACATCATCTAGTTCCTTCCTGGCTGCTTTGGGATTTGCACTCTCCACCACGGAGTTTGCTTCTTTGGTGAGTCAAGGCAGAAGGGACCTTTTTGTACCCTTCTGTGTACAAAAAGTCCATGGCAAACTGTCCTGTAAAAATTGTTTCGGAGCGTCAGAACAGGCAGCCTTATTTAAAAAATAATTGGAACCCTCAAGAAGTTCTTGACAGAGATCAGATCTTACACAATTAATTGGAAGAGCCTGTTTTTCTCCTCACCTTTATTCTCCATATTTTATTTTATTTTTTGTTTTGCCTCTGGCATCTTGGCTCACCCAGACTTCTGACTCCAAAAGACAGTCGAACTGCCTCATACTACTTCACTGCTGGAATACAGAGGCACCCTTGCCACTGCCCCCAAAGAAGTTGAATGGCAGAATTCAGTAACTTGAGAAAGCAGAGTTTAACAACTGAAGGGATGGAAGGAGGTTTGTACCCTTTGAAAATAATGAGGGGGTTGGCCTGTCCTGTGGCTAAGGCAACATTTCAAAATGGGGAGAGTAGCAACAGGCCACTTCATCAACAGCTCTTTCTATTTAGATGCTTCATAATAATAAAAAAGGATTTCTGGACAGGAAAGGTGAAGTAGTTGGCTCCATGCATATAAAAACCCAAATGCAGAAACTGTAACTACTATTTCCTAGCTGCTTCCTCAGGAAACAAGGGGGTAAACATAATCAAAGCTACAGACTGTAAGGCAGTGAAACAGAACACACTTTGCTTACAGAAGGTACTGGGTTCTAGCAGAGGCTGGATGGCCATCTATTGGGAATGCTTTGATTGTGTATTCCTTCAGGGCAGTGGGTTGGACTAGATGGCCCTTGTGGTCTCTTCCAACTATATGATTCTAATCACCAGTTGGACTGGATTTCAGGTAATACAGTAATGGGAGACCTTTTCAGTAAAGCAGGCAGCATTGGCTAAAGGGATCCAGTATGAACGTGGCATCATATGGATCATCTTCATCTTCTTCATTTTTATCCCACAATTCTCCCAATAATGGGACTCAAGGTGGCTTACAACATAGTTAAAAACAATACAGATTAAACACTATACAAAAACTCCAATAAGAGTATAAATATAAAAGTGTCTTAAAAGACAATTGAACAATTTTATTTTCTCTCTGGCTTTTCTTCGCAAATGAAGATTCAGGAATTTTATTTTAAAATCCATTAAAAATACAATAGAGGACACCCCCGGTTTCACTTACCTGCAAAGGTGGGGGGAGTCTCTAGGCATCTGGAGGACCAGTCACACTGGAGGTTGTCTCTCTAGGCAACAGGTCCTCCAGTGCAACTCTATGGTCATTCTGTAAGAATTTGACCATAGATTCCTGCCAGATGCCTAGAGAGGCATCCTCTCTAAGCATTTTCTAGATCCTCCAGCATGATTCTATGGCATTTTATGGCAGGCCGCTATTATATGTGGTTTAATGTACCCACAGTAAGTCTGGGAATGTATCCCCATGGATACAGGGGGCAACCTGTATAGGCACAAAAAACTGCACACCATTAAAAGCCAGTTTCTGACGGCACAAAAATGCTTTAACTTTCTGGTGGGAGGAAAGCAAAGACAGAACCATCCTGGCCTCCCTAGGGACAGAGGTCTAAAGTCTGGGAGCAGCCACCAAGAAAGCCCTCTCCCTTGCTCCCACCAAACGAGCCCGAGAAAGCGGTGGGACAGAGAAATGGTCATCTTCAGAAGATCTTTGACCTAAGATAGGCTCTTAAATGGAGATACAGCCTTCCAAAAAGCCTGGGCCCAAGCCCTACAGAGATCTTTATAAGTCATCTCCAGCATTTTGAATGGTGCCCAGAAACAGACAGGTAGCCCATTGAGCTTTTTGCAACAAGGGGACTGCATGCTCCTTTTAGGATGCAGTTTAAATACATGCATCAGTTGCAGAAAGTCCCCTAGACTCTGGGTACATTAAATCATCACCAATTCAACATGGACCATAGGCAGAACACACTTTACTTGAAACTCTGGATAACTGGTGCTAGTTGATTGTCACGTATTAGAGAAGATGGTTTGACATTTTGCAAGGTAGCTTTCTACTCACATATGTAGTTGGGGCTGAGGCCCCTCAAACTCAACAGGATTTAACATTTGAGAAAATGTCTTAGGACTACACTTTTAAGCGGTTAAAAAAACCTTGAAACTGGATGTGTAATTTAGTATACCCCGCCTCTCAACATGGAGATACTTCCCCTAAGCTACAGGTATACCTCAGGGTGCATCTACACTAGAGAAATCTCCTTCCTATGGAATCCTGGGATTTGTAGTTTGGTGAGGCACGCGTACGCTTTGGCAGAGAAGTCAAAAGACCTTGTAAAACTACAAAACTCAGGATTCCATAGGAAGGAATCATGGCAAATAATCCAGTTTCAAACTGGATTATTTGTGTAGCGTGACTTCTCCCGCAGTGAATGAAAGAGAATAATTCCTGGGCACGATTTCTTCAACAGAAAACTTGGTGCCAAAAGATGAAATAAAATGGAAAAAATTGGGATAGGTCCCTACACCATAAAAAAAAAAAGCAGTTCAACATGTTTCAACCGACTTTTTATTCAAAAACGAACAATATGTACGTGGGAAATAAAACAACCAGGTGAGGCAAGCTTTGCATTTTGATCCTTCTAGAGATCCCATGAACACTTTTTCCAAAATACATTCAGAGATGACCAGAGATTTCTTTCACATATAATTTCTGTTTTTTGTGGTTACATTTACATATCTATGGTGTTGGTTTTTTAAGCATACTGAGAGTAGTGGGTGAGGTAGGTTTGTCGCTCTCCCCTCCTGTTTTGCTTTTCATGAATGCTCAATAAGGGATGCTGGGGGCAGCTGCTGTATATCTTGCCCGATGTAGTCAGGCACATACAGCTACAGCAGGATTAGCTAGAGTAGAAGAATCCTGGTCTATTCCCACTCAAGCTTTATTGACTTGCTTAATGCAAACATGCTGTTACAATTCAAAAGTGTGTTTCTCCGTCCCTTCTTCACCATTCCAATGCTGATGCTGCTAAATATCATCCCACTAGACAGAGAACAAGTAGGAAAGAGTGGGGCAGGCAGGTATAAAAACTTTTAAAAGGAGCTTCACTATCACAGACTTGGTGAACTGAGGTATGCCTGTACCTCATATTTCTCCAGCCAAAAATGACATTGTTGGTGTATACAGTTGGACCCCTGTATCCACAGCAGTTCAGTTCCCAGACTTACCACGGATATTAGAAACCAGGGATAATAGCAAACCTTATTAACATAAAGGACTTCAGGCATAAGCACACCACACAATTGCATTGGAGGACCCAGAAGACGCCTAGAGAGGATGCTTCTCTAGGCATTTTCCAGTGCAACCCTATAGTATGTGTCAATGTTTTTTTCAGCTGTGGATAACTGAAACTGGGGACATTGGTTCTGCTGATACGGGGGTTCAACTGTACAGTTATATTCATATCAGTACACACCATTTTGGCTACCTTTTCTTGGCGTCCAACTCCCTCTCTCCTGTGTGGGGGGAATGTGTGTAGAAATCTCTATTATGTAACTCAAAAATGCAACACTCAGGTAGAAGTCTACAACCAACCATTCTTTCTACAAGCTAGGAAATGTGTTGCTTTGTTTTTGGTAGCTTTAGAAGCATGCTAAATTATTTTCTTCAAAGCTTATCTACAAGGAATAATTCTGCTACAAATGCCAGCATTGTACAAACTGTCCAACCAAAACCAAAGCACTAGGCAGTGTACCAAGAGGGTCGTAAGCAAAGCTAAGATTGTACTTGTAAAACAATGAGTACATAAAACACTCCTTTGTGGGACAAGGCTCAGGTGTTACAAGGCGGCTGAAATTCTTTTCTGAATGAGGATTTACTCCTATCATCCTTCTGGTTTAAACAAAACAAAAGGCAGGTATTAAGTTTACCAGGGTGAAAGAGAACCTATTTGTACATTTCATCCGCCACTTTCAATAGAAGACACCTTCCTATTGCCCACGTGGAAGATGCATTTCCCAACTTCACCCTCTTTTTTTTTCTTCCAGGAAGCATTTCAGACTCGGATTGTAGCTTCTAGTTTGTTGTGTGCTTGTATGCTTGTACATTGCATGGAAGAAGTGGAAAGAGACAAGGCAGATAGGAAAGGAGGCATCATTTGGAAGTAAATATATAGTATTCTCACCCACAGGGAACAGACAGAGGACTTCCACGCCAGCACACTTTCTGCTATAAACCCAGCCTGCATCAAGCAACAAAGTAAAATACGCTGGTGAGCACAGTATGATGTCTACCATTATGGCCTCGCTTAGGTGTGAGTGTGCCAGCTAGTAAACTTTTGTGGATTTGTTTGTACAACTCCTGTTGAATGAGACATGTGGAAAGACAGTAAAATAGCAACACTAAATCTGAGTGTTAAAGCACAGCAGTATGATGAGGCAGCAAGAAAAGCTACTGTGATTCTAGGCAGCATTAATATGAGTATAGTGTCTAGATTGAGAGAAGTAATAGCACCACTCTGTTCTGCTTTGGTCAGACCTCGGCTGGAATATTGTGTCCAGTTCTTGGTACCACAATTCAAAAGAGATATTGACAAGCTGGAGTATGTCCAGAGAAGGGTGACCAAAATGGTGGGAGGTCTGGAAGCCATGCCCTCTGAGGAGTGGCTTAGGGAGCTGGGTATGTTTAGCCTGGAGAAAAGAAGGTGAAGAGGGGACATGATAGCCATGTTTGAATATTTGAAGTGATGCCATACTGAGGACGGAGCAAGCTTGTTTTCTGCTGCTGCAGAGACTAGGACATGGAGTCATGGACTCAAACTATAGGAAAAGAGATTCCACCTAAACATTAGGAAGAATTTCCTGACAGTTGTTTGGCAGTGGAATATGCTGCCTGGGAATGTGTTGGAGTCTCTTTCTTTGGAGGTTTTTAAACAGAGGTTGGATGGTCATCTGTTGGACATGCTTTGATTGTGTATTCCTGCATGGCAGGGGGTTGGCCCAGATGGCCCTTGTGGTCTTGTCCAACTCTGATTCTATGTTGTTGTTTTTTGAATCCGAAGCCTAGAACAAATTGTTCAACTCTGACACTGAAGCCATGCTACAGAGAAAATGGTGTGTGCATAGGAGGACACCCTCAGGGCATGTAGAGCCTTCCTCACAAAGAATGCCTTCCTTGGGAGAGAATCATATGTTAAATATTCTCCTGCTTGGTGCCCTTCTGAGTGGACATACACAACACAGAACGAATGACCTGAAAGAAGGGGAGTACTCCTCACCTGAGGTCTTGACATCTCTGTCATTGTATCCAAGAGGAAGGAAATGTCTCACTTCCCCTGCTATTTCAGGAACAGAAATCAATGAGGTGGGGTGAGCATTGACCCTCCCATGGACACACATTTATATCAGTTGCAGCCCAAAAGCAGTGTGGTGTAATGGCTACAGCACTGGGCTCGGAAACACAGAATTGCAACATTCATGCTATGCTCTCTCTAGCGCGCACAGACACAGACATATATGTGTGTGTGTATTTCCCACATCAATCAGCCAAAACTCCTTTCATTTAGACAAACCTGCCCAGACAACCATCTGCCTGCCCCTGAGACCCTGGCCAAAATACCTCTTAATACCATCTCCCTTTCATAAGTTCTTATACCCAAGGAACATGCGGCTCTTCTGATGTTATTGGATTGCAACACATGTGATTGCTCACCATAAGCGAGGCTAAAGCTGATGGGACTTGCAATCCCACAACATCAGGAGGACTACACGTTTCTCACTCTTTCTTGCCTTATATGAGAATCTGGGACAATATATTTTTTTTAAGTAATTAGTTACAGTTATAGTTCTGTGGGCCCCCAAAGTACAGTCGGCCCTCCACATTTCCGGGCTTAAGTTTTGCAGTTTTGATTATTCACAGATTATTTGCTGCTGCAACCACTGCTGCCCTGGGCCATTTTATGAGGGACCTACAAGCCTCTCTGTCAGTCTCAGGAGGCTTGTAGTCCCTATTAAAAATGGCACAGGGCACAGCAAAAGTGCACCTTTGCCCTAAGCGGCACTTGTTCCCCCCAAAGCTGGTGTCCTCCACTTCCTAGGCAGTACCAGTAAATTAGAAACCACTCCTTTTTTGCTGGTAATCAGCATCTCCCTAGGGTCCCTCAGCTTCCTCTTGATTCAACTCATGCCAAAGACACTTTTCACTTGTTAAGACTCCTGGCTAGTTCTGCCAAGGGTTACAATCGCCATTTCATCTCTCCATTGCAACCCGGGAGGACTACTTTGCTGTTGTCTGCCTTCAAGTCCTTCCTGATTTATGGCAACCCTAAGGGGAACCTCTCATGGGGTTTTCTTGGCCGGATTTGTTCAAATGGGGTTTGCCTTGGCCTTCCTCTGAGGCTGAGAATGTGTGACTTGCTCAAGGTCAACCAGTGGGTTTTCCTGGCCAAGTAGGTATTCAAACCCAGCTGCACTGGGCAGGGCACGTTTCTAGGATGGAGGACCATCATCTCCCCAAAACAGTACTCTACGGTGAACTCGCCACGGGTCAGCGTAAGAGGGGTGCTCCAAAAAAGCGATACAAGGACTCCCTGAAACAACATCTCAGGCTCGGCCAAATTGATCACCAACAGTGGTCCGCCCTGGCCTCACATCGGGAGGCATGGAGACGCACTATCCACAATGCTGCAGCTTTATTTGAGAACTCACGCCGAACAAGTCTTGAAGAGAAACGACAACGCAGAAAGAATCACAACCCAGAAACATCACCCAAGGAGACCTTCTGCTGTGCTTTCTGCAACCAGACTTGTTTATCTTGGATTGGCCTTTTTAGTCATCAGCGCGCTTGCAGTAAGCGCAGGATGAGTCCTTCCTGAATCTTCATTTGCAAAGAAAAGCCAGAGAGAGGTATTCAAACCCTGGTCTCCAGTCATAGTCCAACGCTCAAATCACTACGCCACGCTGGCTCCTGTGAGGACTACTACTGCCAACTTATTTCTTGCCAAGCCTAGAAAATTCATTCTGGGAAACAAAGACCAATGTTTAAAAACCCCATTACATGTGGATATCAGCTTTGCAATGCTAAGATGTGTGTATTATCAACACTACTTAGTTATCTCCACTGCAACTGTTCCAAATACACTGAAATTTTAAAGCAACACTCAGTGTGTATTCACTGACCTCACTGTGTACATCTTTCTGTGTGGATTATATATTTACAGTTATTCATAAACCATTTGTGGCTCTACTTTCCACAAATCATTCAGAATAAAGCTAATTTAAAAAACAAACACCCCTTACACTGTATCCATATATCCCTGTGAGTAAAATACATTGCAGGCTAAACTATTTATGCGGGAAGTCTTGCATAAATAGATGTGACTTCAACATCTGCCTAAAAATAAAAATCAATTGTTGGCACATGTCTAATCTCAGGGGGAAGATTATTCCACAAAGCAGACGCCACCATGCTAAAAGCCCTGCTCTCAACAAGAGAGTGGATTTCAGCAGCCATGTGGCATCACTAGGAGGGGCTTATCAGATAACCTCCAGAACCAAATGGGCTGACAGGAGTGTGTGTGGGGGGGGGAAGCACTCCCCCAAGGAATCATGCCCCAAATTGTGGCCTAGGACACAGGGCTGTACATCAAACCTTCAAGTCCAACTCCGCCAAGTTTTCTACTGTCCAACTCCTTCATAAAATGGCAAATGTATATTAATTAGTAATCACAATTTTACTGTAGTATAATGGTAGTAGCACAAGACGTTTCATCACCACCATATGAATCATCAGGCTACTTAAGATTGCTAGAACATAAAGTATGTTTGAATTTCTGAACAAGAAATCTTTCCCAAATCCCTATGAAAATCTACAAGATAGATATTTAATATTGTAAGTTTTTATTTTTAAGCTGGAGTCGGTACCTGGCTGACCTTGGGCAAGTCACACTCTCTCAGCCTCAGAGGAAGGCAAAGGCAAACCTCCTCTGAACAAACCTTGCCAAGGACTGTCATAAATAAAAAATGACGTGAAGGCACAAAACAATAAAATAAGCGGGGGGGGGGGGGCGCTACCAGTGGGAAAAAGCAGACATTGCAATTCAGAAAGCAGTTTGGGAGGCTGCTCCACACAATATCCTAGTTAAAAGTTTTCTGCACCTGCTGCTACTTCTGGACTATTCTTAAGGGTAGCCCCACATAAAATACACCCACAAGGCTGTACGCATAAACACAGATGCAAAAGGATCAGTGCACACGCAAACACATACACTTCACCTTTTCATCTTCATTTATCATAGCATGACCTACATATTCTTCTATCTATATCCACAATCAGTCACTGATGCCTTCAAATACGGTATGTTTTGACCAGTAATGCTGACTGTGACCCACTTGCTGTGGAAGAGCAGCATATAAATTAGTTAGCCAGCTAATTAAAAAGGATCCCCCCCACAAATCCAAAATTTACTTCGCCATCCATCCATAGATGCTTGTCTAGATCAAGGGAAGTGCCACTCTATTCTGCTTTAGTGAGACCACATCTGGAACAGTGTGTCCATTTCTGGACACCACAGTTCAAGAAGGATATTGACAACCTGGAAGGTGTCCAGAGGAGGGCGACCAGGATGGTGGGAGATCTGGAAGCCATGATGCCCTATGAAGGAGCGGCTGAGGGAGCTGGGTATGTTTAGCGTGGAGAAGATAAGGTTGAGAGGTGGCATGATAGCTATGTTTAAATATTTGAAGGGATGTCATACTGAGGATGGAGGAAGCTTGTTTTCTGCTGCTCCAGAGACCAGGACACGTAGCAATGGACTCAAACTACAGGAAAAGAGATTCCACCTAAATATTAGGAAGAACCTCCTGATAGTAAGATCTGTTCAGCAGTGGAATGAGCTTCCTGGGAGTGTGGTGGACACGGAGCAATGGGTTCAAACTCCAGGAAAAGACTGCCTGGGAGTGTGGTGGAGTCTCCTTCTTTTGAGGTTTTTAAACAGAGGCTGGATGGCCATCTGTCAGGAGTGTTTTGATTGTGTCTTCCTGCAGGGCAGAATGGGGTTGGACTAGATGACCCTTGTGGTCTCTTCCAACTCTATGATTCTATGACTATCGGTCTGGTCGAAGAAGTACTGAACATAGTGGCATGAAAACTAAGTTACCTATCCAGAAGACTGGACTCCATTTGGATTTTGGCTTCTGCCACCAATGCATTCAATAGCCTAAAATTGTTTGCTTTTCTCTCTCTCTGCATCCCA
This sequence comes from Gambelia wislizenii, assembly GCA_030847615.1. NCBI lineage: Eukaryota > Metazoa > Chordata > Lepidosauria > Squamata > Crotaphytidae > Gambelia > Gambelia wislizenii. The sequence goes on from JAUMIR010000018.1 coordinate 7,582,338, forward strand.
TCTGCAATAAAATGTTCACAATACTGTAATAACATCAGTCCAACATTTGTTATGAGGACTGCGAAATATGAAGCACTCTAAAACATTTTCAAGTGTTCAAATTATTCTGCCTTTCCAGCTTAAATAAAAAAAGGCTAAGCAGTAGCAAGTGTTAAATCATAACAAATGTAAATGTTATTATTTAGGGTTAGAACACTAGCCAAATATTCCCAAGAAACCCTCCTTGAGGCACTAGCCTCGATTTACTTAGCACAGAATATTTGTTGTTGCTTGTTTTTAAACAACTCCTAATAGTTTAGTTCTATTTTTAATATCCATAAAAAAATAAAAATAAAAAGTGCAGCTTGTTGACTGACCCAGATATTCCAGGAGAAAACCCGAAAACAACAGTGAAGCATTCACATTTATGTACAACCCACTCAGGATTGTTAAATATTATAAATCTCTCTCTCTCTCTCACACACACACACACATATATTAATATTACTGTTTCATGGCAAATTAAGTACAACCCTTGTATCGACTGGGGATTGGTTCGGCGGGGGGGCATGGATACCGAAAACTGTGGATAATAGCAAACACAATTGGAAATAAATGGGATTTCTGGTATAAAATACCATAGAGTTGCCTTGGAGGACCTAGAAAATGCCTAGAGGGGACACATTTTCTAGGAAGACTCAGTGGTAGCTGTGCTGTTTTGTGTCCGGTGGATAACTGAATAAGTAGATAATGAATCAGTGGATACGGGGGTCCTACTACAGTATATAGAATTCCTACAAGCAGCAAAGCAGTGGCAGATAAAAAGATTTTGTTCATTATTGTTCTGATAAGATTTATCTTCTAAAAAATACAGAATTACTATTTAATCAGTTAACCCACCCACTCCTATTTATTGTCATTAAACTAAAGTAGGACCCCCATATCCACTGATTCATTATCCAATGATTCAATTATCCACAGGACACAAAACAGCACACCTACCATAGAGTCTTTCTAGAAAATGTGTCCTCTCTAGCCATTTTCTAAGTCCTCCAATGCAACTCTATGATACTTTAAACCAGAAATACCATTATTTTCAATGATGTTTGCTGCTATCCGCTGTTTTTCGGTATCCACGCCCCCCCCCAACCAATCCCCAGAAGATAATGGGGGTCCTACTGTACTCACTTCCAAATTTCCACACTACCCGTCCAAAACAGGGACAAAACCTTTGCGCGCACACCCCAACTACTGTTTTATGGCAGGAATACTGTAAAGACTTTATTGCTAATATTATTATTATTATTGATATTATCTCCTGATTTTAAACACCTCACCCCAATTCTGCCCACTGGGCACCTTAGCCTTTCCCTCCCCCTTAAAAAAGGAGACTATCTTAAAAACCCCACCCAATTCCTCATGTCACTCATTCACACTTATTCCTTAACACGTGTCATGAACAAAAAAATAAATAAAATAAACATAAGAAAAAATTAAAAGAAAACACCCAACTCCTCATGTTACACATTCACACCCCCGTTCCTTAACACGTGTCATGAGCACCCTCCAAAATAAATAAATAAATAAATAAATAAAAGTACACGAAAGGGTGCATTTCTCAAATTCCCTCCACCCCGCCAAAAAAAACACCCACCATAAGAAAACATGTTTAGTAATAATAATAATAAAAATAAAAATAATTTCTATCCCGCCTCTTTGCAACGCAATCGGGATAAAAAAATCCCATAATTACATTAATACCCTAACCCACCCACCCCTTAAAACAATTTTAAATTAAAAAGATTAAAAACATACATTAAAAAAAACACCCAACTCCTCACGTCACACATTCACATTCACTCCTTAACACGTGTCATGAAAATAAAAGCGAAATTAAACCTTAAATTCCCTCCACACACACACATACACACACACCTAAAAAATAAAAATACGCCATGAGAGGAAAACATTACAAAATTTTAACAACCCCGCCACCCAACTCGTGTCACACATTCTCACAACCATTCGTTAACACGTGTCATGAAGGGGAAAAAAGAAAGGGAAGAAGGGGTGAAATTTCTCCCCCCCCCCACCACCCAAATTCTCTATCAGGATTTTATTTTTATTTTTTTAGTAGGGGGATGATGGGAATTAAAGTCCCCGCATGACAGAACTGAGGGGAACTCGGGGGGCTTCGTTTACCTCAGGTTTCCTGTCAGAACCGCCGCCGTCGTCGTCGTCGTCGTCCGCCTCGGCCTCCTCCTCTTCTTCGGGCCTGGCCTGGCTGCGGAGGGGGAAGGAACGAGGCTGCCTCAGGTGGCCGCCGGCGGGAGGAGGAGGAGGAGGAAGAGGAGGAAGAAGAGGAGGAAGGCAGCGGCGGCGACAACGACGACGGTGAGGGAGGGCGGGAAAGGAGAGGAACGCACTGCGCACGCGCGGGGAATATGGGAGGACGGGGGGGGAAGGCGGGCATCCCGCTTCTTTGATTTCGCCTTCTCCGTTTTTCCCAGCCCCGCCCCGCTTCTGCGACCTCGGCGCTCAGTGGGCAGCTTGGAAAGCCTCCCTTTCCCTCCAGGCTCCTCCTCCTTTCAGAGCCACGCCCCCACTCTTCTCCCTCGGCGCTTATTGGGCAGCTTTGAGGACGTCACCTACTTCTCCCCCTCCGCCCATCTCCTCCTTTCAGAGCCACGCCCCCACTCTTCTCCTTCTGAGGTTCCTCCTTTCGGAGCCACGCCCCCACTCTTCTCCATCGGCGCTCATTGGGCAGCTTTGAAGACGTCACCTACTTCCCCCTCCAGGCTCCTCCTCCTTTCAGAGCCAAACCCCCACTCTTTCTGAGGTTCCTCCTTTCCGAGCCACGCCCCCACTCTTCTCCCTCGGCGCTCATTGGGCAGCTTGGAAAACGTCCCTCCCCCACCCTTCAGGCTCCCCCTCCTGTCCTAAGCCACGCCTCACGCTTCTCTTCGCCGCCCATTGGCTAGCTTTGAAAACTTCCCTTCGTTTCTCCACCCACTAAGCTTCCTCTTTTAGAACCACTCCTCCCTACTTATTGGCCACGCCCTCTTTCCCCCTCCGCTCGCACTGACATCATGGTGTCCTTTCTCCCCTCCCTCTAACCACGCCCCTTCTCATAGCCTCTGCCAGCTAATAGGCTACGCCCCTTTCCCTTCGCCTGCCCAGCCGCTCCCCCGTCTCCTCCTCCTCCACGTCACTTTCTGCAAACCACGCCCATTCACCAATGAAAGGTTCAAACGGGTGAGGCTGCCAGTTGGCCAATAAAAACAAAGAAAGGGCGGGACATACAGGGTTCTAATTCGCCAACGTCGCTTGATTGACATAGCACGTACACCAATGAAAAGCTTTGAGGGGTTTAGCAGAAGGCCAATGAGGAAAGGGCGGGGCCAACGGGAAGACCTTACCTAACTTCATCAGGCCACGCCTCTTTGTCCTTTTTTTTATTGTGGCTATAGAGTTAGGTAACTTACTGGCAGTCTCAATTTCTGGTTAAAAAAGAATGATGGAAGTTGTCAACGGTGGACATGGATTATTTTTTTAAATAGAAGCAACATGACAGTCGCAACAGCTATCAGGGTATCCTATTCAATATTTGCCTTATTATTATTATTTAATAATATTTATTTATATAGCACCATAAGTTTTACACAGTGCTTTACAGGGGAGAAAAACGGCAATCCAAAATAAACACAAAAACCTGTCTACCGCACACAATCTAAAACCACAAACAAGATTATAAAATTAATGAAATATTACTATAACAGGATTAAAACAATACTATAAAAGCGTAAATTAATACAAATTATATGGACATAAAATCTCTGTACCGATAATTCAATATCCACAGTTTCACTTACCCACAGCTGAAAATATATGTCCTCTCTAGGCATTTCTAGATCCTCCAATGTGATTCTATGGTCAAGTTCCCATGTTCCTATCACTGAAAATAACAGGGTTCCCTATTATCCATGGTTTCAGGTATCCATGGCATGTGTGTCTTGGATCCCCTGTAAATACAGGGGTCGACTTGTACATGTACTTTTGTTTGATGGACCAGTCGGCTGTGCCCATGACACCTTTTGCAGGAGCAACAAGCCACTGAGAATGCCTGAAAGATTCAAAGGCTATAAATCCTATCACCTTTCCCTCCAAATATCCAATTCTCCCTTTCACAACACCCCTGCAGAGCGTCACTATAACAAGCCTTCATCGTTGTTAGAGAAGATCTGGGAGCCAATGGAGTGTAGTGATTTGAGTGCTGGATTATGACTCTGGAGACCAGGGTTCGAATCCCCATTCAGTCACAGAAGCTCACTGAGTGACCTTGAGCAAGGTATACTCTCTCAGCCTCAGAGCAACACAAAGGTCCAATGATCGGAACACGGAGCAATGGATGCAAGCTCCAGGAACAGAGATTCCACCTTAACGCTAGGAGGAACTTTTTGACAGTCAAAGCTGTTCGGCAGTGGAACGCACTCCCTCGGAGCGTGGTGGGGTCTCCTTCCTTGGAGGTCTTTAAACAGAGGCTGGATGGCCATCTGTCGGGGATGCTTTGATCAAGATTTCCTGCGTGGCAGGGGGTTGGACTGGATGGCCCTCGTGGTCTCTTCCAACTCTGCAATTCTATGATCAGTTCACCTTGTGGCAACCATAAGTCAGAAATGACTTGAAAACACACCACCAAGAGAAGATCCACGGGATGCAAGGATGTACGCATGATACAAGTACTGTAACTCTCTTTCTCTGCTAGTCTCAGAGGTGCTACAAAATCCCCTTGTTAACTCAAGTTAGTTGCGCCTTCTCGTTTTAAAGCAACTTAAAGTTATAAATACAATATAACAGCAATTTGACACCATCTGGGGCCCATTCAGCCTGCAGAATTATAGCATGACGATTCCACTTTAACTGCCACGGTTCCATCCTATGGAATCCAGGGATTTGCAATTTAGGGAGAGCAATTTAGAAGGAGCCAGGGAACTCCAGTGCCTCCCTAACTCCAAACCAGGATTCCATGATAGTTAAAATTGGGATCAGTGTGCTGCAACTGTGTAGACCCCTTGCATTCAACTTGGTACCACACAGCACAAACAGAGATCTAGGCAGCCAAAATTCCAGCCCATGCCTTAGCATGGCTTGGGTGGATCTGTTTCGTCCTGTGGCTCAACCTTTGCCCCTGCTCCCCCAGTATTTGGCACTTCATCTCCTAGAAAACACCAGCCAAGCAAGGCCAATGGCCACATGTTCTGAAGGTTGGAGCCCGACACTTCCAAAGGACCAAAGGTTGAGAAATGCAGTTTAAAAAACATCTCATATTTGAGGCAAAATTTAGAGGCAGCAGTAATGGGCTGCAGGATTGCTGTTTTCAACCTAAAGAAAAAACCAATGTACTCCCCTCTGCTGTCTTTTCCCTGACAGGCAAAGACCTTTTTGTTTAAACTGGCTTCCAGTCTTAATTGACTAGAGTGATATGCAAATCAGGTGTGCTGTTTTTAGTATATACAGTAATATGTATCCTTAAGTGTTTCAACTGTTAACGTCTTTAAGAAAAACTAGGGTTGTAATTGGATACAGGGTTTCATGCTTTGAAAAAAATATGGTTTTAGATATTCTGTTTCAATTTGTATTGTAAGCCACTTCGAGTACCATTTGGAAGAAAAGAAGGATATAAATCAAATAAAAATAAGCCCCAGCATGTAGGCTAAGGCCTGTTGCCTAACATGGAGAGGATTATGTCTTCCTATGATGGCCTCTCCACCATTCCTAACACAGAACAGCGTGGAGATGCCATGAATTCCACCCTTCTCCTCCACAGTTTGTTCCTAAATGGTTACAAGTCTTGTTTTGCACACAATGGTCTGACTCTTCATCATGGAGTGCGGCAGGGGGGCACCATCACTGTTCGCCAGAAATTATACAACCCCCTCTTTGGCTGGAGCTTGTAATCACGTCTCAGCCATGAGCACTAGAAACTTAATTCTCAGCTGAAATTAGACAAGCCAGAACTGCCAACATCCCTGTTATGCACAGCCCTGCTTAAAAGCAAAGGCATATTATCCCCCTGACAAATGGAATTTAAGGCTCATTTGAACACACACATTTGAGAAGGGTGGACTGTGCTTCAGCCCCTGAAATGAAGACAAATAAACTGCTCTCCCCTTGTGCATAGTTCTTTATGTTTTGCACATCCATCACTAGGAAAGATTAAACGCTTTTTTGAAAAGGCTGAAAGACAAAACTGTACAAAATTTACTAAAGCACACCATGATTTTCCTCTTTTTAGTACATAAAAAGAACGGTTTAGTAAAGAATGTTACAGGAGGAATATCAGGAAGTGGGACTCAATGAGAATTCTCATCTGCTTCAGCAAACTCCAACTCTGCAAAATTAGAGGTACAGGTCCATCCACACACACGCCCACCAGTCTCAATGAAGTTTCCTGGGAAGCTGGGGAAACTGCTGACTCCATATAAACTTGAGAGATGGGTTGGAAAGGAGAGAGAGTACATCTGTTACAGGAGGGATGGCCAACTGGCTGCCTGAGTGCAAGATTTAGTCCCTCAAGGCAACTTTAAATGAGGCCCAGGGTCCCAACCGTGGGGGAGGAGTCCAACAAGCCCCATTCATACAGAAATAAGGTTTTAAATGTGGTAAGAAACATTTTGAAACTGGATTCTGCACTTAATGTGTATAGCTATAAAAAAATCATTTTTATTTTTACAAATATACCTATTAGTTGCTAATGCCACTCCCATTCAATGATGATGGGTTTATCTAATGCCAAGCTGAGGTCTGAACACTATCTAGAAAATGCTAGGAGGAGTAATTTTATGTGGGAAACACACACACACTCCTGGCCCCTAAACAGTGGCCTCTCTGGAGAATCAAACTGCACAATGCACCCTGGAAACTGATCCAATGTAGCAAAGGACCAAATCAAGAGGTTTGGAGAACGGTAAGTCACTCGTGTTTGCTGGTCCTGCTTTTGATGTAAACTGAGCCTAAAGATGCAATGGGTTCAATTTAAGGCATTTCCACCATACAATAGTGCTCAACATCTTCCCTTTCTGGTATGAGACATGTGGCACCTTAAGAGTTCTTCATCCTAAATGTAGCATGGCTGATGAGAGAGCCAAAAGGGCACCAGGGACATGGCAGAATCCCAGGGGTTTCCAGAGAGGAAGCAAACCACCGTCACTGAGGTACGGCACCTCTTCTAGAGTGTTGCAGAATCTGCATCTATATAAATGTACAAGAAATTGCTGCTTCTCAGGAGGGGGAAGAGAGACAAGAACGACTCCATCTTCCCTATATGGGTGAATCAGAAATATGTACAATTTGGGTTGCATGGGACCTCCCCAGGGCCACTTTGTAGCCCTTGGGTTCCAAAAAACTGGAGGTTTTTGCCCCCAAAAGCCCTCTTAGGGAACATGTGGGACCTTTGTGACACTTTCTGGGTGCCCTCTGGGCTCTTTTAGGCCCAGGAAAGGCCTTTTAAAAAGAGAGAGAAATAAACAGAAAGAGACTTCTGGATCACTTCCTGCTGTTTAAAAAAAGCTTTTCCTGGACCTAAAATTGCCTAGATTAGCCCAAAATCATGCTGAAAGTGCTCCACATGCCCCAGAGAGAGCAAAAAATATTTTGATTTTTTTTCTCTGGGTGAACAGGAAAGGGCCTGCCATGGTCTCCATGACAATATGGACCCTGAGTCTCCTACAATTGCTTTCTTTGATGTTCAGATGTTTTCAGGGAAAGAAAGATAATCCAAGTTCAGGAAAAAAAGATGCTAATAGAAGGGGTCATTCCTCTTCCTAATCCTTCCGCCCACCTCCCAAATCAGCCTTCTGCTCCTCTAGACGCAAAACCCAACTGCTCCCTCCATGCAACCTCCTGGCATGGAAATTCTGACACATGTTCAGCCGGCTTGAGAAGCTTGGCATCAAATTCTGAATGTTGCTGAAGGTGTCTTCAAGCGAGGCAGGGGAAGAAAACCACCGGGCAGACCAACATGATTTGTGGACACTGGTTGTCATTTTTGGGATAATAAATATTCTTGATAAAAATCCATGATTAGGAATTCACTTACAGGATCAACTAGCTCCTTTAAAAATGCAAACACCCATACACACATACTCTGGATTAGAAGCAAGGCTGTCTCCCTACATTAAAATAAAATAACAGCCCAGGGAAAAGCTGGATTCTGCAGCACACACGTGAATGTGCATTTCCATAACTGCTGTTATTTGGCATAATTGTATAATTTCAGTACTTGACATAATTCTCATTATTCTAGTCAACCAAAGGGGATTGATACTCAAGCCCTGACCTTAATTGTTGGAAAGGTGGTATTGGCCATCCCTTTGGCTTCAAAAAGGCCAACATACTTTCAGTTTTATTGCTTCAGTCATGCCAGACTAGAAACATGCTCCTTTTAAAGAACATTAAAGCTGAGACTGACCTGAACTTTGTCTCCATGTCACCTTCTGTGGTCCAGACACAGCCTAGTGCAAACAAGTCCCCCCTACACAGATGTCTGCAAAGAACAGCTTGACTGACTAGCGAAGATGCCATTTCTGCTCAGTTACTCCTTGAACTCCACGGCAAACACTCAGAAGCTGGAGGACTTGTCCTGACTCCTTCTCCAAAATGGAGAATTGGAAATCACCGCTTCTGCCTTTGAATCAGAGAGACAGGACCTGCTTTGCTCAGCATGGATGAAAAAGAGGCTTGAGGAAAAGGATATCAACTTCACAGAAGGGAAAAAGAATGTATCCCTTTAGTTCAGGGGTGGACAACTCTCAGAGGTTTAGAGAGCAAGTTCAAGCCCCCACTGGTTTAGGTCTGGAAGCAATAAACATTTTTTAAAAAAATCATAATTAATAAATCAGGGGGGTGCTCTAGGATTCCAAAAGAGGCAAAAATTGGCTTCGGGACTGCATGTGCAGGCTGCTTTGTCCACTCCTGCTCAAGATAATTAAAATAGGGAATTAAAATTCAGCGAGTCCAGAGATTAAATTCGCTCCATTGTGAGAAAAAGAGCAAAGCTTCCCTGAAATGACCCCACAGAAGGAAAGACACTGCTGGTTGACTGGTTTACCTTCTCAACAGGATCAGTTCTTTCCACAACAAGTTGCATCAAAGAAGGCAGGCAAGTGTGCCACCATGAAAAAAAGGGCTTGGGCGGCAAATGGCCAAGTGCCATTAAGAAACTAATGTTTCAGGAACACAAGGGGTAGCAGAGCATCAGTGGAAATGCAAGCAAGCGGCATTTTCAGGGTCAGTACTCAACACTGGATTGTTCCTTGATGACATACAGCCTTTTCTCGTTAAAAAAATTGCCTCGATTCACCCTGGAGGAGTTATGAAAAGCATACAACCTAATTCTGAGAGGTAAGAAGAGACAACCCAGCCCTCTCTAACACGATAAAGATGGGTGTCTGTGGGCACACCCCCTTGCAATCCAAGCCACACACACACACACACACGCAAATATACATATCTATGTACACAGAAATCTTTAAAAGGAGCCTTAGAATGGCTGCACTGTAAGGAAAGTCCATGAAATGTATTCCTTTGGCAACTCTGGCAACCAAGGCCCGGAGAGGAAGTTGCAGTCCATCCTGGGCTTTAAAAAAACTCGGTATTAAGAAAAGATCCCATCGTCCTTCCAAGCGAAGACTGCCTGTTACTCATTCACAACAAACTGGCCAGGCTAGTGGTGGGTCCATTCTGTGCCTGGAACTGTACAGGTGGCGGTCCATCAGTCCACTTCAGGTGGGAAAAAAACAAAAAACAAAATGGATTTGAATGACAGGCAGGCGGGCTGAACGCTGCACTCTTTATCAATATCAATACTCCTCATTTAGCAGCTTGTGATATAGAAATCCTTGATGGGTGCTTAAAAGGGCCTAAATCCAAGGGCGAAAACCAACTAAAGTTAGGGCTATTGAAGCAATAAGATTTATGTGAGTGTTGGCTTTTCATTCAGCAATTGAGCCACAGGAGTCACACTCTGTCTGGAACTAGCAATTATATTTATGTCAGTGGGACCCCTCTTTAAAAATCTTCTGTTGCTGTGGAACTCCAAGACTTTAACTCAAGATTTAAAAAGATACTAATAATACCTGATGATACCTGTGAAGCCACACAGATACGTAACAGGGAAGGCACACAGGGCTTTGAACTCCAAGGGGAAACATACCGTGATGAGGTTGTGCTCTGGGAGGCTGCAGGCCTCAATGTGGTCCTGGAGCAGTTGCTGGGAGAAGTTCTGGTGCATCTGCGCAGCTTCATGGGCATCGATGGCATTCCCACATGCTTTGTTCAGGTCTGTTTTTGGCCGAGAGGGAAGGAAGGAGGGAGAGACAGACTGAGTAGCGTAAAAACCTCTCAAGGCGGGGAACTTTCTTCTCATTATGAAGCACTATGTACACTGGAGAGCCAGCATGGTGTAGTAGTTTGAGCATGGGACAAGGACGCTGGGAGACCAGGGTTCGAAACCCCGCTCGGCCATGGAACCCATTGGGTGACCCTGGGCAAGTCCCACTCTCTCAGCCTGAGAGAAAGGCAATGGCAAAACCAACTCTGAACAAATCTCACCAAGAAAACGCCAGGGATAGGTCTGCCTTAGGTTCACCGTTAAGTCAGAAACGACCTGAAGGCACACAAAACAAGAACATACCTGTGGAAAAACATGTAACTGTAATCACTGGAATCCAGCATTTTAAGTGTGAAAATAATGTTGTGCTGGATCTGGACCCAGGAACAGGCAGGTTGTCACAGGAGTGAAGAATAGGGAGAGGTAATATGTGCCTTAAGTCATGGTGTCTTTGGTTTTCTTGGCAATACTCATTCAGAGAGTTGCCCTTGCCCTTTTTTTCAGGCTGAGAGTGATTTGCCTAAGGACATTCAGTAGGTTTTTGTGGCTCAGTGGGGATTCAAACCCCGGTGTTTGGTTCAACACTCAAATCAATACACCACACTGGCTCTCTTTGAAATCCCTAGTGATCCATAAAACACTCTGGAACTCAACTCCTCACCCTTGGCCTGTCAGACAAAACTACTCCGCAGGGTGGCATTGATGGAAACGGCAACAGGTACAGGCCGATCCCCATGGATAATAGGGAATCCTATTATTTTCAATGAGAGTATTATGTGGGCCTTCAGATGTTGATGGTACACAACTCCCTTCCTCGCTAGACAGACTGGCTGGGGCTGATGGGAATCAGAATCCAACAACATCTAAAGGGCCACAAGGCTCTCTAGCCCTGACTTAAACTTACCTCTCAAGAGTGCCGATGACCACAACTGCACAGACATGTCCGGGATCTTGCTGGCCAGCTGCATGGCTGGGACAACCATGTTGTTACTCTCCTAGGGGTGACAGGAACATGGTCAAATGATGCGAGCAGCAACATGGATGATTTTTTTTTGTGTGTACGAACAATCCATCCGAATCAAACCATAACGGCAGGACACTGCCTGCCCTTTTATAAAAGCAGGCCCTCCCAGAATATTTGGTACTGTTAAACTCAAAAATGTCTCAACCAGGAGTCCAATTCTTGCGGAGGCAGCTGACTCCCCTTAAACAAGGAATTACGAACTTCAGATCATCTACGCTTCCTATACCCTTTACTGTTCCTCCGTCCCAAACTAATTTGAGCATGGGGGCAGGTGACAATTGCTCCTGCCCAGAGAAGCCTGTCCCACGTATTTCTCCCCATTTCCGCAGTTTTGTAAGCAAGTACCAGATTAGCTCTGCGGACTGCCGTGACTGCTGACAGAACTATTAAGCGTGAGTGATAATTATGCTCCACATCCTTTGTATTGAAATGAAGTGATAAGAGTAATAACAGAAAAGACTGTAAACACTTACCCTGTGATTCCCCAATACGTAGAAGATGTGGCCCAGAAGAACAAGGGAGCAGGCAGTTAATCGGTTCAGGTCTTCTGCATTTGACATTTTCAGTGTCTCTCGCAAAAAACGCCTACAAAAGATGGGTGTGGGTGTGTGTTCAGTTTTTGTCTAGTATGCAGGTACACTAAAAGCTGGTACCCACCAATAACATAACAATAGCATTTATATTTCTATACTACTTATCAGTGCAAGCACCCCCTAAGCAGTTTACAATGTGTTAGTTAATTGCACCAACACCAACACCAACACCACTCCTGTAACGTGGGTACTTTCCCCATACATCTGTACCTGAGATTTCCAAAGCACTGCTAAGCAGACAAGCTAAATGCATTACAGATCTTGTCCTCTCCACCTTTAACCTAGCAGTGGGCTGAAGACCTTTAAGCTTTACCCACCAAATAATGAACTTATACCTTGGGCAATCCCCACTCTCTCAGCCTCAGAGAGAGGCAAAGGCAAGCCCCCTCTGAACAAATCTGGCAAAGAAAACCCTATGATAGGGTTGCCATGAATGGGAAATGTTTTGAAAGCACACAACAACAGCAATGCGCTCCAACCAAAGGATTTCTGAGGTAGTCCAGATCTGGAGGGGACGCTGGGAAACAACAGCAGCAATGCTATCCTAGTTGCGGTGCGTGTTGAGAACAGGCAGATGGAGAGACCCCTCGGGGTCCTGCTACAGCTGCTTGTCTCAGGGTAGCCTGAGATCGGGGGAGTACTGCAGACCTACAGCAGCTTGGAACCCCTTTGGCTGGGGTGTTGCCTGGCTATGTTTTTGCATTTCCCAGCACCCTGCTCTGCAGCATCTCAGAAAACCTTCAGTCAGGGCACTGCCAGGTTGCAATGATCAGCTTTGGGGCTCTTGTTCAGTCTTTTAACCATTGTACACATGAATCCCCAGCAGTTATGAGATCCTAAGTCCAGCTTATGAGCTCAACACACAAAAACAGAGGGGAAATGTAGTGGATACAATATTTGTTCCTCTATATCACAATTATATATAATATATCAATGGCTACATTGTATTGCAATTTGCATAATAAAAAATATATAATCCAACAATGATGTTCTGGTTTTGTCTTATGTATTCTTATAACTATACTCTATTGCTCCATAGAGACTAACGATAACATTAACAGAGTTGCAACAAATAATTTTTAGTATAAACGAAAATTTTATGCTAATGTAACAATCCTATACACTTTCTTTAGACTGAAAACCAGTAGCACAAACTCCAGTTATGCAGTATATAGAAACCTTCAAAAACCCAACTGAATGCTAATCAAACAATACAAAATATAAATGAGCTTGGTGGCTATAAAGTATTCAACCCCCAATACAACAAAAACAATGTATTTTAACACATATTACTACAAACAGTAGGTGGCAATAATGTGTTCCGGTAGCAAACAAGCACATTCAAACCTTCTTAACCTGCCTTGATTTTTTTCATTCAACAATGTAGTAACCCACTCAATGTAGTCTCAAACTGCCTTGAATCGTTTTCAACGATGCAGTAGCTTATGAGCTCACCACTGCTGCAAAGGATGCTACCCCTAGTCCTCAAACCATCACTTGCTCAAATATGCAAAGCAGAGAAGTATGCTTTTAAACCAACACACTCCAGAAGGCAGCCTCACAGACTGGCACCCCAGCCTCTGCCCTTAGCTGCCTTTGCCTATCCCGTCCTGAAGAAGAAGCCGCCAACCGAACAACCAACCCTCAAAAACTCACTTGGCTTCATTGTACCTCCCTTGGAAGAAGGAGAAGAGCCCTCGGATGTAGAAGGCGGCAGCTCGCAGGCAGTGAGAGCTGGAGGAAAGGCAAATCAATCTATCAATCATTTTATTTATATCCCACCTTTTCCCCCCAAGAGTGGGATTCAAGGCAAACACATGACCACAGAAATATGGATTCATAACAGCAGAGGAAAGCACAAGCCCAGGACCTCTCATTCCAGGCTCCTAGCTAAAGACTGTGTTACTCTAAACACGAGATGGAGACGGGACCATACAGAACTCAAAGATAGTTGAACATCTACACTGTGCAAAGGCAACGAGGTTTGCCAGCTTTATTCTACGGCCTTGGCTGAATCTCTTCAGTCAACATACAAAATACATATTAGTCTGGAGCAGAGCTTAAGAGTCACCTGTAATGCCTCCTTCTCTTTTTGTAATGAGGAATTAACTATTTTACTCTATAAAATTACTCTGTAATCTAGCTACATTTTTACTGTAATGAATCACATTTACTTGTTAATTTTAAAATGCTGCTTGGGCAAGTATTTTCAGATGATTAGGGAAATATGACAGCATCAATTTAAAAACATATTCAAGGGCTTAAAAGGTAGCTCACAACTTTCCAGTTAATGGCAAAACCTGGGTTTATGAGCAATGCGTACAAGATACTTCTGAAAAGCAATACATTTCTTTTAAAAGCCATAGTGCAGGATGAATCCTAGTGTAGCAAGGAACCAGAGAAGGCAGGCTCCTGGCCTCAACAGATCTACTGCCAATGAAGGCTCTTGTCACAGGGCAAGGCCTCTGTGTCATCAGTTGGGTCTTGCAATGCACTTCTGAATCAGCTGGTTACCCTCAGGTCCAGCCCCCTCTCCCCCTCTCACTCCCACCTGCTTTTGTGCTCTTCTGTTGCTGCTGCTACCATTCACAGACTGAATGGAACGGTTCATACTTTTGGCGGGGTGGGTGGGTGGGACGGGACACCACATTTCTCTCTTAAGACTCCTACATACTGAAATATACCCTACAGCACCTGATCCTTCATTGGTGATCTCTCATCCAAGTATTAACCAGAGCTGACACTGCTTAGCTTCCAAAACCAACTGCGATCTAATGCCTTAAAGGGTACTGTCCTGTGAATATTAGGCTTGAAAGCATAATCACTGAACTTACCTCACAGGGAAGTTGTGGTCAGGATTTATCCTTTCCAATAAACTGTAAAGCTGGAGTTGACAAGAAAAAAAGAGAGGAAGGAACATAATGTTAAAAAATGCACATTTCTTGTACAGGGCAGGTAAAAGGGGGGTGGGGAGAGGAAACCTCTGGATCCAAGAAATTCAGCACCTTAACTTTATTGTCCCTAAATGCTGCAATTACAAAAAAAAAACACACACACACACACAAAAAACCCGACACCCTAACAGCCACGAATACATGTTAAGTGTGATACTGAGGGCTGTGTGTGCCCACTAATTCTCAAGAGTATGGTGTGTGTGTGTGTGTGTGTGTGTTTACAGGAGGGGTTTGGATTCCTGTACAAAAGACCATCTGACACAAATTTTTAAAAAACACAAGACAGTTCAGAACGACAGCCAAGACTCCTACCTCTTGATGCCGGTTCCCTTCCCTGATGTAGACACTTGCAAGGTTTGTCACGATGAAAGCCCACAACTCCTGATGAGTGGTGAGCTGTGGTAATAGCGTGGGGGAAAAAACACAAAAGAGCAGAGATCAAAACACGGCTGTTTTCTTTACAGCTCATTTCAATCCAATGCAAGCCCAGACTTTCTATTTTTCATGGGGAAAAAAATCATCTTTCTTTCCATGCCACACTGGGAATGCTGAAACTGGTCTTACCCGGAGTGCTGTGGTGAACTGTGCTTCTGCGTTGTCCATGCAATTGACAGATATGCAATATAAACCCTGCAAGAGGAAAGAGAAATTAACACTGCAGGAAACAGAGACTCTGGTCTCTAGAATGGGGGAGGAAGTAAGGGGTGTATGTACTCAGAAATACACATCTGCATCCCCAAACTAGGTGTAAATGCAAGAAGCAACAGCTGTGAGCCCAATTCAGTTTTCTAAACAAAAGGGAGCAGAAACAACAAAGGAGGAGCAAGCCTATCATCGTTTCCTCCCCTGGCAGGTTGTGTATTCCTTCAGGTCATGGGGACGAACTAGATGGCCCTCGCCATCCCTTCTAACTCTCGATTCAATGGATTCACATATGCTGGCAGCTTCAGACAGCAGAGTGCCACAGTCCCCATCATCACACCCAGACCCCTGTATAACCTCCATTAACTATCTCTACCATTAAATCTAGTACATTAAACCCTTTCCACATGTACACGAATCTCGCTCTACTCACATTCTAGCCCTCAAGAGCTTTTGTGTATTCTCAAGTCATGATGGTTCTATTTATTTAATTTTAAGTATTTATTTAGTATTTAAAATACAGTAGGATCCCCGTATCGGCTGATTGATTATCCACTGATTCAGTTATCTGTGGGACAGAAAACAGCACACCTACCATAGTCTTCCTAGAAAATGCCTAGGGAGGCATCCTCTCTAGATGTTTTCTAGGCTCTCCAAGGCAAACTCTTTGGTATTTTAAAAAGGAAGTCCCATTATTTTTAATGCCATTTGCTGTTAGCCGTGGTTTTCGGTATCCACAGAACCAATCCCCCATGGATATGGGAGTCCTACTGTATTTATATACCATCTCTCAGCCCAGCAGGGTCTCAATGGTAAAAAGTCTAAAACAGTACCGAGCTAACTTTACAAACAAATACTCTTTAATGAACACCAAAGTCCTTCAAAATAAACAAAAAACAGAATTAAAACAGAGTTTGATTTCAAACACCAAGTCCATGTGGAACAATATTGCTTTAGCTGCATATCAAACGCTCAAAGCAGATGGAGCCAGCTGGACTTCCCTTGGCAGGGAGTTCCTGGTGTTGTTCCACATGGCCTTTGCAAGCAGCTGTGACAAGGGTGGCTGATACTCACCAAAAGAGTGTGCAGCTGAGCAGCGTGGTTAGAGAAGAGCCTGGGGGACTGCTGGCACAGCTGGCAAACCTGTGAGATCTTTTCGGCAAACAGGTAGGAGAGAAACACAGCAATACGGTCAGTCAGCATCCTATGTTATTTTATGGCAGCAATGAATCTAGTCTCAGCAGACTAGAAAGGCTCACTCCTGCCCCGTTCTTCCCTTTTTGTACTGCCATGGCAATGTATTTTTCTCCCCTCTCAGTCCAGCCTGTAGTACTTAAATTAGGATATTTCAAATCGAAAAAAGAGAAAGCTTCACAAATGCAGCTCATTTGGCTCCACTGAATCATGTCGTTCAAAGATGAGCATAACCCCAAAAGGTTGGATAAGGCCCCAAATGAGTCTATTTTGTGGGCCTCTGAAGCTCTCTGGCCACAGCTTACTGACACATTTAGATTAAAACATGTAAAATCTCCAACCACTGCCTGGGACTTTGGGGTACTGCAGTCCAAATGAGATGAAGGACAACAGGCTTCCCAATCTCTGTAAAGCAGGGCTGGGGAAAGTATGTGTCCCTTGGGGATACTTTTATGACTCTGGCCCCCCAAAATGTTTGCCATCATGTAGAGAATTGGGGGGGCAATTTTACCTTGATTCCCCCATGGGGTGGCCTTGGAGGAGCCTCCCCCGGCAAAAAAATGACCTGAAGTCTATTCCAGGTCACTTCATATTGGGGAATAAGGCCTCTTTTCCAGAGGGGACAAAAAAAAAGGCACAAATTATTTTCTTTCGAAGTCCCCTTCATGGTTGCTCACCCCAGCTATAAAGGCTCCCCAGGCACTGCTCCACTTTCAGTGAGCACAAGAGGCTTGTATCATGATACCAGCTGAGTCCTTTCTCCCCAACGCCTCGATAACAAAGGCACCCGAGAGTCATTTGGAAGTCAGACTTTACCTCCTGCAAGGCTGTGGCTTTGTGACCCGTGACGAGGCGACACATGATAATGTGCTCCAGCAAGATCACTTGGAAGGACGATAAGATAGGGCTGCAGTCCAGCACTGGATAAGGAAAAGTGGGATATTGAAAGGGAAGGACAACAGCAGCTCCGTCTTCAGAAGGGGCAGCTGCGGCCACAGCTGCTTTGCTCAGAGCGAAACAGCAGCAGAAGTAGCCGTTTCAGGACACAAAAGGCAGCTGCTCTGAAATCTGGTAAGCGTGCAATGTCTTACTAAGCCCCACGGGCTGGCAGAACCATCCTCCAAACCAGTCTCTTCATTGGCCAGAAACAAGACATGACAAACAGGGACCTGCCACAAGCAGTTGCTTCATCAACACTATTTAGAACACAGCTAAGAAGGCCTTGTGTGAAGGAGACAGCTTAGTTTTTACTTGTAGTGGGCTTGAGATTGGGAACATTTACTAGCCATGGGAAAGAGGGGTGGATCATAAAGATAAGGAAGCCTTGTGAAAGGGAAATCTAATATTTATATAGAGCATCTCAAACTTATGAATCCACCTGAATCTTCGGATAGTCAACAAATCTGCTCTTTCGGGACATGAAACAAATGCTGTGATCGGGACATCCATGTGGGGCACTTTAATAAAATCCACATCTTTTTGCCCAAATAGATATAATTTCTGACATTCTTTCAAGCACAGAAGCTCTGCAAAGACAAGGACCGTTGCTCACTTTTGAGTTTCTCCAGTTGCATCAGTGCTTTGTCAGTGTACTTCTGTGCCTTCTCCAAGTAGCCAGCCTGCATGGAATGCATTACAGTGACCTGTTGGGAGACAAAGAACACTCAGCTGTCGTTCTGCACTTCGGTGGCAGACCAGAGGTGATGGAAAAGTCCCCTTAGGACTTCACAAAGTTCCCCACCCAGTGATCCATATGTCCCACATTCAATGGAAAGGACAAGTTATCAAAAGGACCAGAGAAAGATAAGAGAAGAAAGTGAGGCAAAGGGCATGGCACAACTCTCCATGTGTTGTTCTCTTCTATACACACATTCCAAAGGCCCATGCTTTCAATTTCCAATTTGGAAGCTTCCTCAACCAAGTTCCACCAAGTTTACTTCGGTAAATAAGAAGGGATCACAAAAACTGGCCCCAGAATCACAGGCTGCACTTTTAAATCTGTACCAATTAATTCAGCAGGACATACTAGCCTTATTGTTTTTTTTAAAAAAATATTTCCCAATGTACTTTCCACCCTCTAGTGTCTGGCATCTCCTCAAACTCTAAACAGGTGATAAACCCCTGTTTTTGGTCACCCCCCTCCCCCACCCTCCAAAAGTGTAACCCATGGACCATAGTTGAGAACTCATCTTCCCAGGGCAAGACCAGATTCTTGGGCTGCTGCAACATAGACAGCAGCTTACCAGGTAAACCAGAACACACATATGCTCCTTGGGCAGCCAGTGGAAGAGATCTGCAGGGTTACTGGGCAGGATCTCATCATCATGGAGGGTGGAGATGGTTTGGATGCACTGCTGGAGCTGCTTCAGGCAGGGCTTGACACTTTTCACCTGAGGAAAAGAGAAGACGATGTCTTAGGAAGGAAACACTCAGAAAGCAGAAGGCAGCACACTCCCCCTGGTGACTGAAGTATGTAAGTCAGAGATGGGGTGTATGTAAGTCATAGAATCATAGAATTGCAGAGTTGGAAGAGACCATGAGGGCCATCCAGCCCAACCCCCTGCCATGCAGGAAATCACAATCAAAGCATACCCGACAGATGGCCATCCAGCCTCTGTTTAAAGACCTCCAAGGAAGGAGACCCCACCACGCTCCGAGGGAGTGCGTTCCACTGCCAAACAGCCCTTACTGTCAAAAAGTTCCTCCTAATGTTGAGGTGGAATCTCTGTTCCTGGAGCTTGCATCCATTGCTCCGTGTTCCAGTCTCTGGAGCAGCAGAAAACAAGCTTGCTCCATCCTCAACGTGACACCCCTTCAAATACTTAAACAGGGCTATCGTATCGCCTCTTAACTGTCTTTTTTCCAGGCTCCTCCTGCTCCGCTCCACTTCCGCCTTCTATTCGCTGCCCCCAAATTGTAGCACATCAAGTCAACATTCTGACCATCAGAACTGGGGACGGAATATCATTGTATTTTCAGGAGAGACATTATTCTCCAAACAAAAGAGTTAGATGGGATGGGGTGCATTTTTTGTACACCAGAAAAACTATCCTACAGTGCAGTGGTGTAGTGGTCTGAGTGTTGCAAGACCAGGGTCTGAATCCCCACTCAGCCATGGAACCCCACTGGGTGACCTTGGGCAAGTCACCCTCTCTCAGCCTCAGAGGAAGGCAAAGACGAACCCCGTCTGAACAAATCTTACCAAGAAAATCTTGTGATAGGCTTCACCTTACTTGAGATTTGCCTCAAGAGGTTTGCCTATGATACTTGAACAATAAACAGCAAGAACTTCACAGTTACAGTTAGAACATCACTTACTAGAAAAGAAATTTTAAAAAACTACATGAGATAAACAGATGGTGTTTTGTTTTTTTGTCATTTAACAACATGTTCTCCTCTTACAAGTGAAACCACAGTCAACCATGTCTCTATCGCTATGTTCTCCTTTTTGTCTGCAGATTCCAGAGCAGCTCAGAAAAAACCAAATCCATCCCTCAAACGTCCAATTGCCCAACCCATTAAGTAGTAAGAATATTTTTTCCCCAAAATCAACACAGATGGGAGTTACTTGGGCCTCATCCCATCCACTGACCTGACCAGCATCCAGATAATGTGTCACCTGTAGCACCAAAAAGAACACCCGCAACGACTCCTTCTGGATGGGGTTCCCCTGCCAGTTCTCAACAATCTGCCCACAAAGCGTGAGGAGGGGGTGCACTTCCTGCAGCTTCCGTTCCATGAGGAGCAGCTGTGTGAAAAGGAAGGGGGAAGAGGAAAGAAACAGGTGAGCTTGGAAGAGGTCAGAATGCTACAGATGCAGAGTCCAAAAGAACACATCCAATACATTCCCCAAGACCAGACCTCAGCAAGGCTGTCAAAACAGGTAAATTTGGTAGCAGGGGCTATAAATCTGGTTATAAAGGCCCTTCCCTCCATCCCAACCCTGGTCTCAGAGGGAGAAGAAGAGGCAGGAACAGCTCCATCATGTCAGGGCTCAGAAGCAGATGAAAGGCCCTCCCTCCAAACCAACTGCCCCTGCTCTGGCCTTGTAGGGAGAGAAGAGCACAGTTCTATCATGCCAAGGCACAAAAGCAGATGAAAGACCCTCTCTCCCCATCCCAACTCCCCCTGCCCTGGCCTCAGAGGAAGAAGAAGAGGGAGTATCTGCTGAATGTAATCCCCTCCCACACTGCCATCCACTTTTTATTTTGTGTCATGCCTTGATCAGACTTTAAGCCTGAAAGCAGGGAAATGAATTGCTGTTCTTTTACTTGTAAAATGCCATGTGCAGTGAAGGTGCTATACAATGAACAGATGATGAGGATAGATTTAGAAGAGCTCTTTAGTGTACCAGCCACAACAATAACGAGCACAGTTGCTACTGACACTAGAGGCCTGTTCACACTACACAATCATTGCAGTATTCTACTTTAACTGCCATGGCTGTATCCTATGGAGCGTGTTGAGGCACGAAAGCTCTCTGGCTGAGAATGTCAAATGTCCCTCTCTGCACTGAGCAAGGGGTTGGACTTGATGACACACGAGGCCCCTTTCAAAAATTGATGTTTCCATGATCTCCGTGTAAACTGTAATTCCCAGGATTCCACAGGATGGAGCCATGGCAATTCAAGTGGAATTATAGCGCTGTAAGGATGTGGCATGAAATGGCCACAGGTAGGCAAAACAGGCCCGGGAGAAAGAAACAGATGAAAGAGTAGTGTAAGATGACTGACCATTCTGACTGTGGGTAGAAGAGGTGAAGGAGCCACTATGATGTAGCGCTAGGTATTATGGCTGGTTTCATTTCACAGCAGTACCCTGTTTTCCTTACAAAGGAAATCTAAAGCACTAACAATAGTATATCAATGTATAGTTGCCCCCATTCCCTGTACTCATGGGGGTATTTATTTTTTCATCCCATCAGGAGCACTTGTGGGTTGGGAAGTCATATAGAAATATCTTAAATAAATAAAGAATCCCAGGAAGCAGCAGGTCCTGAAACCAAGACATCCACAATATCTTGCAAGTTCCAAATTTAAGGAATCTGAATTTCGTTTTATTTCTCCAGAGCTTCTAAATATTGATCTACCCAGTACTCCCTGAAACAGTTTCAAGTTTCTCAATTTGAAATTTTGGCTTTTGAAACACATGGGATATTGAAAATATAAACTGTATTAAAGGCACCAATGATAAAAGACATGGTGGGCCAGATGTATTATTTATTGTACCCTTCTGCTCCTTCTGTTTTGTAATCTATCAGCCAATGGTCCAGAAGACCATGGTTTTCTTCCTGGTCACTTTTATTGAATGTTAATTATTAAAGAAAAACTTTCCCTGTAGTTGCTTTGCCAAGGAGGCTGACAACTCCCCATCATGCTTTTAACCAATTTATCAAAAGATACACACAAGACTTACCATGCCTTTACTTAGGAGAAATAGTGCTCTGGAAGAAAACAAAATGCATTAAGATCCTAAAATACAGCAGAGAAGAATCAGGTGTACAGCATACTCCCAGCAACCAAATGCTTCTGGTTCCCATATTTTATTCTGCATCCAAACGTTAACAAGGAAAAGTAGAATTTTATCAGGGGCTCCTGTGGTAAGAAGATAGCACAGAGATGCACAGCTCTGAGGACACATGCTGCTTAGGTCAGGAAGTGTAAATACACAGAGACACCCTAGCAATTCCCTATCCCCACTGGCAGGGAGTAGAGATCCTTCCCTTCACCCACCTCCCAGTAAATTCTGACACAGATCTCTCAATGTGAAATCAGCAGAGGCTTCAACAGTGGGGATCATGGTACTCATGGAGGAGAAAGATCTAAATCTAGCATGGCAACTATTCAGATTGCTAAAGAACACATTGCAGAAGTCTCTCTACTCTCCCCCCTTTAGAGACAAAAACCATGAGATCACCTACCGTGTATATTCTGATCCTACCACACGGGCATATTCTGCTCCAACCCCCAGAAGATCACAGGCAGAGACCAAATCTTTTTCAAGCGTATGAAGTTGCTGATTAAGAAACATATGAATACATTAATATTTTTCTCCTTCTCAAGCCTCACCTTAAAGATGACTTGTGAAAACCAATAGGGCCATTGGCTAAAAACTTTCATCTAAATTTTCACTAACTTCCAGTACAAGGATTTAAAGTGCACTGTAACTAACATAACAAAAAGAACAGCATGTACAATACAGTGGTGCAAACCGAACCTTTTAAACACCATTTTTTCTTGCTATCTCCAGGCAAAATAATTTATTCTAGATATCTGCTTGATCTACTTGATAATCTCCTGACATTACTCTTCAAAGCATGAAGAGGTTTGTTAAGGCCAGGATGGAAAGGCCCCAGATTTATGAGACCCCCTCAGTTTTTCACTACAATCCAAAGATCTACCAACACAGTCTGGAACAAAAGATAAAAGCCCCACTTAAACGTCTCATCCAATAGTCACATTAAAACTTGTAAACCACTGTTGTAAATCTTGTAAACTACTGCGGTAAACTTCATAGAATCATAGAATTGAAAGAATCCACAAGACCATCTAGTCCAACCCCTTGTCCTGCAGGAAGACACAATCAAAGCACCCCCAACCATCCAGCCTCTGTTTAAAAACCTCCAGACGGAGACTCCAACACACTCAGAGGCAGTGCATTCCACTGTCGAACAGCTCTTACCATCAGGAAGTTCTTCTTAATGTTTAAATGCAATCGCTTTTCCTGTAGTTTGAGTCTACTGCTCTGTGTCCTTGTCTCTGGAGCAGCAGAAAACAAACTTGCTCCATATTCAATATGACATCCCTTCAAATATTTAAACATGGCTATCATGTCACTTCTTAACCTTCTCTTCCCCAGGCTAAACATACCCAGCTCCCTAAGCCGCTCCTCGCAGGGCATGGCTTCCAGACCTCCCACCATCCTGGTCGCCCTCCTCTGGACATTTTCCAGCTTGTCAACATCCTTCTTGACCAGCTGGACACAGGATTCCAGATGAGGTCTGAACAAAGCAGAATAGAATACCACTCTAACTTCCCTTGATCTATACTCCTATACTTCTTATAAACTACTGTTATAAACTGTTCACCGAGTGGTCAGTCAGAACTGTCTCTAAGTAAGCAAGCAGGAATATTTTCTATAAAGCTTTCCATAAACAATTATTTCTCTCCATCTGTCTCCTCCCCACCCCATCCCTAATTTTGGTCAGAAATGACTCGCCATCTAAACAGACATAAGGCAGGCTGGCAAAAACACTTGAGGATAGTAACTGGTCCATGTACCCTTATCTACAAGGCTAGCTGCAATCTTTGCTTACCCCCCATGCTCTTTGATTATATTCTTTTTGTGACTTTACTGTTTGTTCTGCATGAACTGGCCAGTTTGTCAGAAGTTTTGACAGGACAGCATTGCCTACTCTGGGCTTCCTTTCTGCCGGCTTGCACAAAAGCTCACCAACATGCTTCAGATTCTCCACCCCAACACCAGAGGTCTCAGCACTTTCATAGTACTTCAGCCATCTCAGAGAACGTCTCAAATAAACTTACTGCAAGTTGGAAAAGGAGGCGGCAGTGCCAGTAGGGAGTCTGCTGGGAGATTTGGATGGCTTTACGCAGCAGTGGCTTTGCTGTATCCACCGAGTTCTGAAAAGCACAAGCAGCAAAAATGAACACATGCGTACAAAGCCAGGCAGGGGTGGGGACTCCAGAGCTAACAGAAAGGAACAGATTCACCTGGCAAGCATCACTATGCTAATGCTTTGAACAACCAGATAGATAACAGGACCATTGCTTAGATTATTTTGATGTCATAGTTGCATATGCATTTTAACACATCAATAAGCTGGCTAAAAAGACAAAAATTACTTGATTCATCCTTATTTTGTACTGAAATAAAGTATCCTTTTAAACCACCTTTAAGCATAACTCTTACAGAATACTACCACTAAAAAAAGCAACCATCACTTACCTCTTGGCAATACAACTCAGATAGAAGGCTGGCAGCTTCAAATTTCACATCCTCAAACTGGGGAATCTGGTAACATTCATGTTAAGCCAATATTTTAAATTTGGGATTGGCTTATTGAACTGGAACCACACATTTTTAGAACTGCAAAGGACCCTGAAGGACACCTATTCCATGTTGCTACTCAATGTGGAATTTTCCCCAGAGAAACAAGCTTCTGCTTAAATACTTCCCAGGAAAAAGCATTTAAGACCAAAAATAAAATAAAATAAAAAAGTGCTTAGGTGGTTTCCAAAGTAAATTGAAGACAGACACCCCTTTTAACATGGGCTACTAGTGGCGCAGTGTGGAATCAACAGGCTTGCTAATGTTTTGCTCACGTAGGAGCATCCCACACTATGCACTAAAGTATGTAATCTTGGTGAAAAGGTCCATGTGGGATACTCCCAGCTTTCTTAAGACCAGAATAAAAGGATACAGCCTGCGATATCATCCACTATAGAAAAAAAAGAGAGAAAAAAAATTATTAAAATCTAAAAAAATAGAGTTCACAGGAAATAAAACCAAGAAAGGGAACTGGGGGTGGGGGAGAGCCTGGAAAGAGAACTGGGTGGACAGCCTGGAAAGGGAACAGAAACTGGGGAGAAAGCCTGGAATTGGGGGCTGGAACTGGGGAGGGGGGAGCCAGGAAAGGATGTAGGAACTGGGGAGGGCAGCCTGGAAAGGAAATCTTGGGGGGGGGGGGATCAGCCTTCAAGAGACTGGAAAGTGGATAGGAATCAGGAAGGCAGCCTGCAAAGGATACTGGGGGGAATCAGTGTTCAAAGGGAGTAGGAACTTGGGTGCGGGAGCCTGGAAAAGAAACTTGGGGGGGGGGTGGAATCAGCCTGGAAAGGGGCTAGGAACTGTGGGGGGGGGGAGCCTGGAGAGGAGGTAGGAACTGGGGAGGGCAGCCTGGAAAGGAAACTCAGGGGGATGAGCTTTCAAAGGGGGTGGGAATGTGGGGGGGGGAGCCTTGAATGCGGGTAAGAACTAGGGGGGCAGCCTGGAAAGGAAACTGAGGGGGGGGATCAGCCTGGAAAGGGGATAGGAACTTGGGCGGGAGCCTGGAGAGGAAACTGGGGGGGGGGGGGAGAACAGCCTTCAAAGGTGTTAGGAACATGGGAGTGGGGAGCCTGGAAAATGGGTAGGAACTAAGAAGGCAGCCTGCAAAGGATACTGAGGGGTCAGCGTTCAAAGGGTGTAGGAACTTGGGGGGGGGGAGCCTGGAAAAGAAACTTCAGAGAGGAATCAGCCTGGAAGGTGCTATGAACTGGAGTGGGGAGCCTGGAGAGGAGGGGAAAACTGGGGAGGGCAAAGGAAACTGGGGGGGGGGGGGAATCAGCCTTCAAAGGGGGTAGGAACTGGAGGGGGGGAGCCTAGAAAGGAAACTCAGGGGATCAGCCTTCAAAGGGGGTGGGAACTGGGGAGGGCAGTCTGGAAAGGAAATTTGGGGGGGGGCGGTCAGCCTGGAAAGGGGGTGGGAACTGGAGAGGGGGAAGCCTAGAAAGGAAAGTCTGGAGATCAGCCTTCAAAGGGGGTGGGAACTGGGGAGGGGGAAGCCTGGAAAGGAAATTGGGGGGGGGATCAGCCTTCAAAGGGGGTAGGAACTGGGGAGGGGGAAGCCTGGAAAGGAAATTGGGGGGGGGGGATCAGCCTTCAAAGGGGGTGGGAATTGGGAAGGGGGAAGCCTGGAAAGGAAATTTGGGGGGGGGGAATCAGCCTTCAAAGGGGGTGGGAATTGGGGAGGGGGAAGCCTGGAAAGGAAATATGGGGGGGGATCAGCCTTCAAAGGGGGTGGGAACTGGGGAGGGGGAAGCCTAGAAAGGAAACTCAGGGGATCAGCCTTCAAGGGGAGTGGGAACTGGGGGGGCTGGAAAGGGTACCTGTCCCCCCCCCACAGCACCCTGCCCGCCCCTCTCGCCCCCCCGCGGGAGACCCACCGCCTGCTCGAGGTGCCCCCGGGCCTGCTCGCCGTTGCGGGTGTGGTGGTAGAGGACGGAGCCGAGCTGGAGGTGGGTGCGGGCCTCGACGCGGACGGGGGGCTTGCGGGGCAGCACGGCCTGGAGGCAGTGGACGCAGAGGCGGACCTTGGGCGGGCTGGAGGTGCGGAAGTGCTCGGCCAGGCCCAGCAGCGCCACGTACCACGACTCCGAGGCGCCCCCGGAGGAGGACGAGGAGGCCCCGCCGCCGCCCCCAGCGCCAGCGCCGCCTGAGGAGGACGCCGAGGACGAGGAGCCGCCGGAGCCATTGTTGCCGCCCCCTCCGCCGGCCGCCGTCGTCGCCGCCTCAGCCCCGGCCTGTTGTTGTTGTTGGACCACCACAGCCGCCGCCGCCGCCCCGGAGCCGCCTTGCCCGGTACTCCCGCCCGCCGTTTGCGACGGCGGAGGCTGCGGGGCCGCGGCGGAGGCTGAGGCGGACGAAGAAGCCGCCGCCGCCGCCGCCGCCGCCGAGGAGGAGGACGAAGAAGCCGTCGGCGTCGTCGTGGAGGCCGAAGAAACCGCCGCCGCCGCCGCCCCGCCTCCGGTGGCCGCTGCCGTCGAAGCGCCGACGGCGGCCATCTTAGGTCTACCTCAGGAAAAGACATGGACGGGAGGGGAAAGGACCCGGATGAGGACAGTGCGCCTGCGCGGGGGCGCTCAAAGGCTCACGGGAAAGCGAGTCTTGTCTACCATTTTAACCAATGAACGGCGGAGAGACGAAGGGGATTTTGTAACCAATGCGCCTGCGCGGTTTCGGCGCAATGCTTTGTGGGAAAGGCGAAGGGATTGTTTATATGAGAACATGAGCCAGGACAAAGAATGAGAGGTTTCCCCGCTCTCGTCCCTCCCTCCGGAGAACGAGATTTGGATTCCTCTCGCGAGAGTTGCTTTTTTCCCCCCCACCCTCTTTTGTTAGCCTTGGTTTTTAGGCATTGCTAATGTGCCTGCCTTGTTGTTGTTGTTTATTTTGCATATTTAGAGCATCTTAAATATCAGTGTGTGTTTTTTTTTCTTCCTCTCCAAAATGCAAGATAATCCCTGCTGTTAGGGGTTTTTTTTAATTGTAATCTGGAAAGAAACAGCACAAGAAGAAAAGGCGAAGAGGAGGGAGGAGGAAAACAAGAAACCCCAGGTACATTTTTATTACTATTCTGAGTTTTGTTTGTCCTCAGCTAATGATTGGCTGTGGGATTTATAGCTTTAGAACTAGAATTGTAAGAGATTGTCTTTTTTTAAAAAAAATCCTATAGAGCCCATTTTTTTTTCATTATTAAATTTCCATTTTAATTCAGTGGCAGGCGAGTATGCTTTATTAAGTTCAATATGCCTTATCCATAGCTCTGTATGTGTTTAAGCTCATGGCCACCCCTTGAATCACAGAGGCAAGGACTCTTCAGAGGTGGTTTTGGTTGTGCCTTTCTCTGAAATAGAGCCCATGGCACCTGCTGTTCATTAGCAATCCTTCTGGGCTTGGGGAAGATTCTGCTTTTTTGGACTGCCACTCCCCAAATCCCCCAGCTGTGCTATGGGGGGGGGTTGTGGGAGTGACAGTCCGAAAAGGCACCTTTTCCCATGCATATGGCCACCCCATGCATTTCCTAGGGGTTTCTTAGGCCAGGAATCCTCAGAGGTGGTTTTGCCAGTTCCTTCCTCTGAAATACAGCCTTCAGTGCCTGGGACTCCTTGGCAGTCCTTCTGGCTTGGGGAAGGGTCTTCTTTTTGGACTGCCACTCCCAGAATCCTCAGAGGTGTTTTTGCCAGTTCCTTCCTCTGCAATATATAGGCTGTAGCACACATAGCAGTTCTTCTGGTTTCCTGGATTGTTTCTGGACTGCTTTTTGGACTGTTATTGCTGCCTCCTGTGGCATCCTGGGGTTTGTAATTTAGTGAAGCCTAAGAGCTTTCTGGCTGAGAATGCTAAAAGCCCCTTCCCTAAACTACCAATCCCAGAATCCCACAGGAGGCAGCCAGAGCAATTAAAGTGGAATAATAGCACCATAACAGTGTAGTGTGTTAGTAATAATCACTATCACACGACACTGTTACAGCGCTATTGTAACCATATCCAGTTATGCTGTTGACCCTCTTGTTTAGCGTCATTGCTTCCCCTGCCTCCCGCTTGGCATCATGGGAAATGTAGTTCCTCCCCGCTCCACAGCGGCAAAGCCAGAAAGGTCCCCCTCTGTCCAAGTCTCGCTGTGTAGAAACTCTCGCGAGAAGACCAACTCCTCATTTCCCCACCCGCCCTCCGCGCGCGGCGCCTTAACGGCCGTGTTCCCCTCTCCGCCATTCTTTGGAGGAAGACGCCGAGAAACGGAGCTTTAAAAAAAGAAAGAAGTAAGGCGAGCGCTGAGGTAGACCTGGTGATTTGACTGAGGGAGGGGGCGTCCCTTCCCCCCCAAAAGCCTTTTAATTGATTGAACTACAATTCCCAGGAATCCTTTCGGCGTCGGGCGGCCATTTTGTGCCTCTTTCTGTGTTCTCTCTTCTCCGCCCACAATGCATTGCGGCGTTCCTTCGTCTTGGCTGCGCTGGCCTGGCCCCTGCGCGCGTTGCATTGTGGGAGCTGGGTTTGGTTTAGAGCCATGGAGTCTGGTCGGGATGCTGCAGGTGAGTCTCTCCCTGGCCAAGCCCCTCCCACCTCAGCCAGGTAAGCCCCCCACCCCAAACCAGAGCCCCCCCAGGAGCTGCTCTTTTCCCCCTGCCCCAGGTGAAGAACCCTCCCCTGTTTGGGGGAAGAGGCTTTCTTTTTACAGGCCACTTCCAAATTTTGGTTTTTATGGGTGCTTTTTATTTTGCAAAACATGGTTCCCTTACTTTTCTGGATACTTTTATTTGTTACAAACCAACTGTTTTTAAATATAGACCAGTGGCTCTTAAACTTTTCTTTACCAGGGACCCCCTTTAGATACCCAGTTGGCTTGTAAAGTTTATGGGTGCTTTTTATTTTAGAAAACGTGGTTCTCTTACTTTTCCAAATACTTTTATTTGTTACAAATCTACTGTTTTTAAATATAAACCAGTGGCTCTTAACCTTTTCTTTGCCAAGGATCCCCTACAAATACCCTGCTGGCTTTTAAAGTTTATGGGTGCTTTTTATTTTAGAAATCATGGTTTCTTTACTTTTCTGAATGCTTTTATTTGTTACAAGCCTATTGATTTTAAATATAGACCAGTGGCTCTTAACCTTTTCTTTACCAGGGACCCCCTATAAATACCCAGTTGGCTTTTAAAGTT
Source organism: Gambelia wislizenii (assembly GCA_030847615.1). Taxonomy (NCBI): domain Eukaryota; kingdom Metazoa; phylum Chordata; class Lepidosauria; order Squamata; family Crotaphytidae; genus Gambelia; species Gambelia wislizenii. The sequence goes on from JAUMIR010000018.1 coordinate 7,612,334, forward strand.
TATGGGTGCTTTTTATTTTAGAAAACGTGGTTCCCTTACTTTTCCAAATACTTGTATTTGTTACAAACCAACTGTTTTTAAATACAGACCAGTAGCTCTTAACCTTTCCTTTACCAAGGATCCCCTATAAATACCCTGTTGGCTTGTAAAGTTTATGGGTGCTTTTTATTTTATAAAACACGGTCCTCTACTTCTCCGCATACTTTTATTTGTTACAAACCAACTATTTTTAAATATAGCCCAGTGGCTCTTAACCTTTTCTTTACCAAGGACCCCCTATAAATACCCAGTTGGCTTATGGGTGCTTTTTATTTTAGAAAACATTGTTCCTTTACTTTTCCACATACTTTTATTTGTTACAAACGTACCATTTTTAAATGCAGACCAGTGGCTCTTAACCTTTTCTTTACCAGGGACCCCCTATAAATACCGTACCTAGTTGACTTTTAAATGGGTGTTAAAGTTTATGGATGTTTTCTATTTAAAAAAACATGGTTCCTTTACTTTTCTGCATACATTTATTTGATACAAACCTACCATTTTTAAATACAGACAAGTGGCTCTTAACCTTTTCTTTACCAGGGGACCCCCCCCCCTTTAAATATCTTTTGTTGGCGTGGAACCCCCAAGGCTTAAGATTTAAAACCATAACAACAAAAATAACAATACTTAATAATAATAATAATAATAATAATAATAATACAGTTGCACCGTCCATTAAACTAGTGGCTCATAACCTTTTCTTTACCAGGGACCCCCTTTAAATATTTTTTGTTGCTGTGGGCCCCCAAGACTTAACTCAAGATTTAAAACTAACAACAACAATAATACAATTGCACCATCCATTAAATAAGTGGTTCTCAACCTTTTCTTTACCCTTTAAATATCTTTTGTTGCCATGGATCCCCCCCAAGACTTAACCGTAATAATAAGAATAAGTCCTAAGCCCCCCTCTCTCTCCCCCCCAGACACCCATATGAGCTGCTATTCTCACCCTGCCCCAATTAAAAACACCCTTCTTTTTTTGGGAAGGGTCTTTCTTTACAGGGCATTTCCATATTTTGTTTTTCATTGGTCTGCCTACCCTACCTAGTTGGTTTTTTAAACTGTGAGCCCTCCTCCGGACTCATTCCAGCTTGTCCATATCCTCTTTGAATTGTGGTGCCCAGAACTGGATGCAATATTCAAGGTGAGGTCTGACCAAAACAGAATAAAGCAGCACTATTACCGTACTTCCCTCGATCTAGGTACTATATATGGAAATTTTTTAGGGAAAAATCAGGGAAACTGTTCAAAATTCTGTTTGAGGTAATGCTTTTTTGAAATGCCAAAGCACTTGGGCCAGTTGGGTTAGAGAAGCCGTAGAACACAAGTGTAATGTTCTGTAACATATGATTTTCCTAGTTGATTCTGGGAAGCTCATAAGAAAGATGTCAATACAGTATCACCTTCCTACCCATGTTTCCTAGCAACTTATTTTGAGACGCGTATACTAGAGGTAACGTCTGACATCATTGGTAACTACTAATAGTCTCAGGAATTTGTCTAATCCCCTTTTCAGTCTGTCTGTGCTGATAGCCATCGCTGCCTCTAAATAGGCACGTACCATGTGGAAATATTCCATTTTATCTGCCTTCACAATCCATTCAGCTTCATTGGTTGATATGATGTCAGAGAGAAAAAATATGTCTCCGTCAGCTGTCTCTGTAATTTGTGTTCACTTATTACACCTCATGTCCCCCTTTTAATGCTCTTCACCCCAAGGTTAAAAAAAAAAAAGCCCGCCTTTGGCTCCGAGCCCTTGATCGTTTTAACTGTACTTTTATTCCAGTTAAAACTGATATTTTCCCATCTCTACAAAATATGTTGGGTCTATGGGCTGTAAAATAAAGTTTGATTTGATTTGAAATCTGTACTTTTTAAAATGAAGTGGGCAGGGCTGTACACATTGTAGGTCGACCCCCATATTTGCGGGGGATATGTTCCAAGACCCCCCCTCCCATGGATACCTGAAACCCTGGATAATAGGGAACCCTATTTTCAATTAGACAAATGCCAAAAGTTGACCATAGCATGGCACTGCAGGATCTAGAAATGCCTAGACAGAACATTTTTTTAACGTGAATAAGTAAAACCATTGATACTGAATATGTGGATACAGGGTTTGACCTGTACTGTATTTTGAATATGATTGCACTGGCATTTTTTTTAAAATAAAGATGTTACAATATTTACATCCTAATTCTTGATTTCATCCCTCTTGGGCTGTGAAGTGAAATGTTTATGCAGGTTGTATATTTCCCCACCTTATCGCTGTGTGTATATAAATGTGTTCTTTCATGTTATCTCTTATTTCCATTTCTCAGTTTATTTGTTTATATTTAATTTACCAGAGGGTTGGTTTGTTTAATCACAACTCATTTATTTTATTTATTGTAGAATTTGTTTTCATCCCCAGATGCAATTCCAGGATGGTGTACACTAAAACAGCAATATAGTAATAACTGTAAAAATTAAACAAGGGCATAAAAGTCATGCACTCTGACGTTCCATAAAACCAGTGAACCATAAAAGCAGTAAATTGTCTGATGTTCTATGCTTGCACTTTAGCAGTACCTTGCACTTTAAGAAGAACAGAGGGTTTTTATTATTATTTTTAGGTATCAAGGTAAAAATGTTTTTATTGTCTTAGGGCTATTAGTTCTTGTTTAATGTTGTGTTTTGTTTTTTGCTGGTAGTTTTATCCTGCTCATTTTTTTTTTTACATGTTGAAGTTTTTAATAGCTTGTACTGTTCTGTTATTTTTATGTAGTGGTTTGCATCTGTTTGTGTGTGAACCTACTCTAGGTTTTTAAAACAACGGTATAAAAATGTGTTCATAGAAATACAGTTTTTTTAAATGCATTTTAGTGTTGTTGGATTTTAGCTTTGGTGCACTTGCCCTGGCACCCACTTTTTTTGACTAAGGGGTTTTTTTCAATAAATAAATCAAACTAGACAAACTCTTGCTCTTTCTGAACCTGTTCTGATGAAACATGAAAACATGAAAATTACTGCAGCGCAGATAAAAGAATCAAATAAAAGGTTGAGGTGTACAGTGACATTAAGAGACTATAGTATGCCAGCATCTCAGAGCAGACCATTAAATGCTGCTTTCAGAGGGGAGGGGGCTGACCTTTGGCCTTCCTGGTTTGTTTGTTTTGGACTAGAACTTCCATAAGTCTTCATCATTAGTCACAGTGGCTGATCCTTTGGAAAGCTGAAGTCCAAAATGACTGGAAGGCATCCTCTGCCCCTGGCTTACTCCTAAGTAAATGTACATAGTGTTACAGGCCTGGTTGATTTACTTGGCTAGTCTCTCCCTTAGACTCCTTGTTTTCTGTTTGTAGGAAGTAGTTTATTTTGTGTGTACAGGAAATAATTTTATACTTCCATTTGGAGGAGACTGGGAATGATTTAGACCTCTGGATTTCTCCTTTATGGTCTTGAATCATAGAGTTGGAAGGACCATCCTGTCCAACCCCAGCCATGCAGGGATACACAATTAAAGCACTCCTGAAAGATGTCCACCCAACTAGACCTCCAAAGATGGAGAATCCACCACCCTCAGACAGCTCTTACATTAAAGAAATTTTTCCTAATCTTTAGGTGGAATCTCTTGTAATTTGAATCTATAGGCTCATGTTCTAGTCTCTGGAGCAGCAGAAAACAAGCTAGCTCCATTTTCTAGGTTAGTGGTTCTTAACCTTTTCTTTACCAAGGACCCCCTTTAAATATCTTTAGTTGCTGTAGACCCCCCCAAGATGACTAATAATAATAATAATGCAATTATATCATCCAGTAAACCTTCACTGAGAGGCACTGGAGGGGGAGGGAAGAATTCTCCTGCTTCTTCCTGCAAGCTTGTGGCCAGAGCAGATGGAATGGCAATGCACAGTCCAAGCCAGCCTTTGCCTTGGTTCCTGTCATGTGGTCACTCCACTGTGGGGAAGAGGTGGGCCAAGCAGCCTTCAAGCTTTTGCTAACCCCCCTGTGAGGACATCGTAGCCCCCTGGAAGTCCGTGGACCACAGGTTAAGAACCTCTGTTCTAGGTGATGCCCCTTCAGATTTTTAAAAACGGAGGCACACCACCTCTCGGGCTTCTCTGAGCTAAATATATCCAACTCCCTCAGAAATCTCAGCTGTTTATCTCTTTTGGTTTCTGTGAGTGAGTTCTTCCTCCTGATCCTCCATGAAGCATTCTTGTTTGTTCTCTCTGACCAGGAAAGTCCATCTGGTGGTTTGGCGTCACCGTGCCCAAGTCAATGAAGGCCAACGTGAACATCCTCCACCAGGAGGAGCTGATTGCCCAAAAGAAGCGAGAGATTGAGGCCAAGTTGGAGCAACAGGCCAAGCAGGATCACATGGCCAGCCAGCAGTCCTCACAGGCTAGCGAGTGCGTACGAATTGGGGCAGGGGTGCATTTGTTTGTTCATTACGCTTTCTCCAGTGAGTTCAAGCCACAGAAGTGTAGCCTAAAGCAGTGGTTCCCAAACTTTGGTCCTTCAGATGTTTTGTTTTGGACTTCAACTCTTAGAAGCCCCAACCAGCTGGGCCGAGAGTCAGAAATTCTGGAAGCTGACGTCCAAAACATTTGGAGGACCAAAAGTTGTGATATGCTGGCCCTGAGGTTTCTTTCTTGGCCGCCCTAGTTAATAGCTGGGGCTTGCCCTTTCCTACACTGTCTAGCACCTGAAGTCTCATGGGAGTTGCAGCTCAGTAACATCTGGAGGGCCACGCAGAGTCTACTAACAGTTCATAAGACATGCTCTCCTGTATATCTCTCTGGCTTTTCTTCGCAAACGAAGATTCAGGAAGGACTCATCCCGCGCCTTCTGCAAGCGCGCTGATGACTAAAAAGGCCAATCCGAGATAAACAAGTCCGGTTGCAAAAAGCGCAGCAGAAGGTCTCCTTGGGTGATGTTTTTGGGTTGTGATTCTTTCTGCGTTGTCGTTTCTCTTCAAGACTTGTTCGTCGTGAGTTCTCAAATAAGGCTGCAGCATTGTGGATATTGCGTCTCCATGCCTCCCGATGTGAGGCCAGGGCGGACCACTGTTGGTGATCAATTTGGCCAAGCCTGATGCTACTATATTAATTGTGGAGTTGCAGACCATTAAAACATGATGGATCTTCTGGTTGGCACTTGATTTTATTTATTAGCAAAGGCTAATAAGTATGTAACAGAAATCAATGCAAAGTTTCTTCTCTTTGCTGCCAAGATTAAAAATATTACTCAGACACATGGGTAATACTGGGGGACCTGAGTCTGGCAAGGGTCACAGGTTCTCTGGCCCTAGTTTAAAAACATTTTGGGGTGAACTGTGTCTTCTGTCTGCCTATCCTGCAGCTCTGCCTGGGGCTTCTTCAGTCACGGGAGAGGATCTGTGCTTTAGCTGGATTGTTTGTGTCTTTGGTTTTATCAGAATCTGTGCTTCCTGCCTACACTGTGACCATTAATGCCCTCCATCTTTTGCCTTCCAGTGAAGAGAGTGTCGATGGCGAAGCTGCCGTTTCGAACAAGTTTGCCAATGATGGGAGCTTCCTCCAACAGTTCCTCAAACTACAGAAAGAGAAATTGGGAAGTGGTGAGCATTCTGCTTTGCTCTTCTCCTCTGGTTGGTTTCCCTGTCTTTCATACTTGGAAGGGAAACCAGGGGTCAGGGGTCATCTAGCTCAACCCCTTGCGAGTGGAAGATCCCACAATTAAAGCCTTTCTGAAAGCTGTCCGTTCATAGCCTCCCTGCCTTGCAAGATTGTCTGTGCCACTCTTACAACCAGGAAGTTCTTAATGTTTAGCCAGACTCCCATTTTCTGTATCATGGCCAGATTTCAGAAACCTTTCCTTCCCCCCACCCCACCCGCTGTCTAGGCCCTTCCTCCAGTTCCACTGAAGCCTCTGCGACGCACCCTCCGCCTGCGAAGAAGCCCCCTTTAATAGGAAAGCGGCCCAGCCTCAGCGTCAGCAGCATGCTGAGCCAAGTCAGAAACTACACCCATGCCAAACAGACCCCTGTGACTAACCGGCTTAGCGTTTTCCAGTCCCCAGATGACGACGAGGAAGAGGACTATGAACAGTGGCTGGAGATCAAAAGTAAGTTCTCCTGACTCACGGACACTTCTTTAGCACCATCAGTCTGCTTAGTGTTCTTTAAAAGACAGGAGGTCAGCAACCAGATCCCCAAGAGCTCCCCATCTTTTGAAGATCATTCAGGGAACTGGAAATCTGTGTTGTTTTATGCAAAGTGTGGGAAACCAGGAGTTTGGGTAGGGAAGCATTTTACCCATTAGCAGATCCTTTCAAAGCAGGGTTGAGGAAAATGTCTTCCTCCTCTGCCCAGGGCTGCCTTCATTTTTTTGCTCTCCAGGATATGTGGGAGGCAATTTTATCTTTGGGCCCAGGAGAGAGACCTTTCTTTCAACTGGAAATGGGATGCTGTTTTGTACAGGAGGTCATTATGTGGGGCGGTACACCCTACAGCATGGTGATAAAATCCACACCAAATCCTGTATACAGGGTCGCTATCGGCATGGAGCTGTTCTTTCTCCTCTCCGTACATCTTTACTGGTGCCAAGAAGCAGACTAGAATTCTCATGTTCTGATGTCTCACTTGCCCTTGTGAGATTTGCATGGGTTTGGGGAGTTCTTGCAAGATTTCAGCTCCTGTGGGATCCCTTGGATCTTACAATAGACCCTCCTCTTGTGATACCTGTGGCAGCATTATATAGGCCCATGTGATGCATCCTGTTTTGCTCTTGGGGGAAAAACAATTGGCAGCTCTAAGAGGAAGTGAACTGGGGGTTTACTTCCTGGTCACGTCTTGTTGAAAGAAAAGTTTCTTCTGGACCAAAAATTGCCCAGAAAGGGCCCAAAAAGATTGCAAAATTGCTCCCAACTCTGGGATTAGGAACAAAAATTTCAAGGGAGAGGGCAGCCCTTGGACAGCCTTCCAATGTGAATCCAAACCCCTGAAAGTTGCCTACCCCATGCTCCCCGCATGCTGTTGAAGTGCCAGGGATTGAACCAGGAATGTTAGCTTGTGGAGCTGATGTTCTACCAATTGAGCTATGCCTCCCCCCTCATGTGGCTTCTATAGTCCAGCTGCTGTAGCTGACTAGAGCAGCTGTTGCTCCTTTCTTCCAAGTCAGTGAAAATTCTGTCTGAGAAAAGCTTCCTGGAGCTAAAGATCCGGCTTTAGCTTTGCTGACTACTCCCAAATATTGCCAGTTTGGGCATCGCTAAGGAAAGGGACAGGTTTCCTGCTGCTCTCTCCTAGCAAAATAAGGGACAGCCTTATTCATTAGCAACCACCCCAAGCCACGCATCCTGAAAGGGACGTCTCCTCCAGGCTTGACAGGCCAGTAGTTTTGGGTGCACAGATTCCCCACTCTTATCTCCTAGCATTGATCAGAGGTAAGAACAGGGCTATGTTTCGCCTGCCTTGCATTACCAGAAGTTTTCCTGTAGTCATGTCCCTCGGTGTTGAACCATGCAGCACTTTGAGCTTTTTGGAGGGAAGACAGCATTCAAGGGTGAAATATGGCTGCTCCTTCCACTTCTTGGGGCAATGAGTGCCTCAGGTTCTCCCCACATTTAAAGCATGTCTTCGTGGATTCAGACTGAAGATTTCCTTTACTTAAGAGTATAGAGATGTTACTTTTAGGAACTCTGTCGTTTAGTCCTCAGAACTAATTTCTCTCCTTTCTGGCTTTACTACTATGTTCTCTTTGTGACAAAAAACTGCCTGTAGCCCTGGAGAATTTCTGCTTAGGACACGGGTGGATATAGAGTGGCTGTGGGCTGCATGTGACCCGTTGACCACATTTTTCAGATTCTTGAAGGCCACCACCCCGCCAGTCCCCAAAATCCACCTAACCCCAATATTTTTTTTAAAAAAGGCATGATTTTCTGACGATGCTTGTCCTTAAATTGCCCAGAAAGCCCCCCATGCATGAAAACAATGAAAATATCCCCACCCCACTCACCACCACCCTAGAATCCGTAGTATCCCCAAATACCTCAATTTATTCTCTGTGGTTTCTCTCAAAATGTTGACAGGAATTGACATCTTGTCACCATTTTGTGAAGGATTGCAGAGGGGAACGGAGGTATCTGAGCTTGCAGTGGGGTGAGCGCAACCCATGGGTGGGTTAGGGGATGATATGGACCCTGCCCCCCCCCCGGTTGCAGATGCCCACTCCTGGCTTAAGAGATGCTGATAGTCCAATCCTGCCTGCCTGTGGTCTTCCCTACCACCTACGATTTTGAAACCACCAGGCTTGTGTTGCTCTCCACCGTAGCTCCATCATTTCACCCTCTTTCTCCTCATCCCCCCCTTTAACCCCATCCTCCTTTTCCCCACCGACTGGTGCCTACTGCTGTGGTTCTTAGAGGTAATGTGCCTGTTGGGGGTGTGAGTAGAGAGCCCCAGTACTGACAGCCTGCTTAAAGTTTGTCCCCCAGAGGACATCAAGACCCGCCGAGTTGTGGAGAAGCTGGCCAGGGCGGTGGCCGCAGGGGGCCCAGAGCTGGAGAAGGTGGCGCTGGAGGACTGCAAGAATAACCCGACCTTTGCGTAAGTTCTTTGTCGTCCTTGTCTTTGTTTCTTTAATTTACACCCCACCTTTCTTCTGGCCTGGCACTGAAAGTGGCTTACAACAAGGTGAAAGGAAGTAGTTGTTGTTACGGGCATTCAAATGGACTCTAACTGACGGCAGCCCTCTCCTAGGCCAGATTTTCTTGGCCAGATTTACTTGGGGGGGGGGCTTTCTGTTGTTTTTCTCTGAGAGTGTGGGGCATGCCCAAGGTCGCCCACTGGGTTTCCATGGGCTGAGCAGGGATTCGAACCCTGGTTTCCCAGAATCCTAGTCTGACACTCAAAGCACTCCACTCCACTGTAGTTTAAAGATGGTGCACACTTTTGTGCCATCTTTTATAAACTAACGGGGCTCTCCAGATATCACTGGACTCCCAACTCCCATCTGAGCAGGGATTCTAACCCTGGTCTCCTAAGTCCAAGATTCAAACCACTGTACCACACTATCTCTATTTCCTTTCTCTGAGTAATTTCTTGGTTTTTTAAAAGGCCTCTCCTGGGCCTAAAATGGCCCTGGCAGGTGCCAAAAGGTGGTGAAAATTCCCCACGCTCCTAGAGGTTGTTTGGGGCCCAAAAATTTTACCCTTGGGGCCCCACAAAAGCGATTCTGGTGTCATATATGGTCCATGGCCTACTCTGTATTCATTCCTGTCTTTATTCTATATTTCCCCCTCTCTTTTCCTTAGATTTCTGCATGATAAGAACAGCCCAGAATTTCTGTACTACAGGAAGAAACTGGCAGAGATGTGGAAGAAGAGACAAGATCGCGAGGAGAGCTGTTCTTCCCCAAAAGGTAAGGCAAGGACATGTGCTGCAAGGCTGTTTTTTTTTTTTAATGTTGCCTGCCATGAACCTGTCTTATTTGTGGACTTGTTTGTCTGTCTGGGTTGCAGTTTTTTAGGTAGTAAATCAAATAACTTAAAAGTTAGGTGATTCATGAAACAGATGCTGCCAACAAATCAGGCAGCTGATTTCTAAAATACAGTAATTTTTAAAAAAGAAAGAATTAGAATTGAGAGGGTACATAATGGTGAGAAAACATAAACTGTGAGTAACGCAGTTGGCCAGGTTTGCGCATAACAGTAAACTGCATTGTGGTTTGTTCAGTTCTGGCTTTTTACACGCCAACCATCATTTGTTAGCCATCTGACAAACCACAACTAGAAACGGTAGCTTGTTGAAGCCATGGCTTGTGGCATCTGGACCCATAATTATGATTTGCTTCTCCACCTGTCTACCCTGAAAGAGGAGCTGACCACACCAGAAATGGGAAAACGGTTGATTGGTTGTCTAATGGAAAATATGTGGCTCAGGCAACAAGCCATGGCCAGCATCCATCATGGGTTAGTGTGACACGTAAACATCTCAAGTGTGATGCTTGTTTCCAGGAGCCTCTGATTCTTATTTAAAATTTATTATTATTAATGCACTAGTCACATGGATTGGAAAAAGAAAGTAATACTTTGGAGATTGTACCTTTTGCCTCTGTGCAAATTTAATGTGATCACAGGAGACAGGGCCTTCTCCGTGGCTGCCTCCACATTGTAGATTTCCCTTCTCCTGGAGGCTTGATTTCCTTCTGCCAGCGGGCAAAGACGTTCTTATTGAGACACATACGTGATGGAAAGAAAGAGCTTTTGATGTGCTTGTACTTTTGTTTTATTTTCAACTGTTTTCTATTGTCTTAACATTAAGTAGGTTTTTTTAAATGAAATTGTTGTTTAAACTTTTAAGCAGTACGTTGATTTTATTGGATATAAACCACCTTGGATAAGGAGAAGGGGGGGGGGCAAAAAGGCACAGAGAGACCAAATTTGGTTTTTGGTCACTATGCATGTAACATTTATTTAGACATAAGACATTAAACATTCAGTTAACTATCAAGAGCTCTTTTCCATTCACACACACACTCACACCACATACTCACAACGATCCTTCCCTGAACGGTGATCAGACGTCCATGAAATAGACGGACTTGGCACTACTCAATTTTGGAGGATGAGATATCAAACTACCACGGCGGGAATGTGTTTTTATGGTATACATAGGGGGACTTGGAACACTAAATGGAAGGATTATGCAAAACAGTATACATGAAATAAATTAACTAATTGCAGAAAGCAAACCTTGCTGTTTGTCTTTTTATATAACGGGCACCATTTTATTATACTCATTGTATATAATGGGACTTGAGCATCCATGGATTTTGGTATCCAACTGGGGGTTCTCGAGAACCCAGCCCCAGCGGATACCAAGGGTTCACTGCATGCTCAAAACATATTAACATAACAGTGAGTTAAAATGTGCTTGAAAGAGTGAAAGAAAAGAAAACTTGTATATATCAATATTTGAGGTGAATCATTAAAGCCTCGATGAACAGCCAGGTTTAGCACCTAAATAAAACCAGTCAGGCTTCCAAGGGGGGAGGGCATTCCATAATTGGGGTGCCACAGCTGAGAAAGCCCTGCTCTCATGTTCCAGCACGATGTATTAACCTCACTGGTGGGACAGAGAGGAGAGCCCCCTAGACTATTTCAATCCATGGGCAGGCATCTATAGAGGTAGTGTTAATAGTGAACCTCCAAAATCAGTACCAACCTCTCGAGTAAGGACTCCTGTTCCCCAGTTTCTTTTCCAGTGATGTAACTTTGTGCCTTTTCAATCTCTTCTATTTTATGTTTGTGAACAAAATAAGGGCAAAGCAAAATGTGTTTTAAACCCTCCTCTTCCCACTTATATTCCATCCCCCTTGGGGTCCTTAAAGCCAGATTAAGCTTGTGGCTGTTGGGTGTGTGAGTTGGGTGCACCGTACTGACAGCCTGCTTAAAGTTTCACCCCCAGACGACAAAGAGATCAAGGACTGCGCTGAGAAGTTGGCCAGGTTTGTGGCAGACGGGGGCCCTGTGGCAGAAATGGTCGCCATGAAGAATCATCGAGACAACCAGTCATACAGGTGAAGAAGGCAGGGATGGGATTTAGGTGGGGGGGGGAGGAGAGGTGGAAGGTATTTGGGCTCCCAGATCTTGAGGCCCAGCCCAAAATTGTCAACATTTGGCCCTTCCGGTCCTTCAAGGCAAGGGAATTTCAAACTAAATGCACTATGAAATACAGTCAATCCTCCGTATCCACGGATTTGGCATTCACGGATTCCACCATCCATGGCTTGTAAATATTTTTTAAAAATACATTCCAAGAAGCAAACCTTGATTTTGCTGTTTTATAAAAAGTACACCATTTTACTATGCTGTTGTATATAATGGGACTTGAGCATCCACAGATTTTAGAATCCACGGTGGGTCCTGGAACCAAACCCCAGTGGATACCAAGGGCCCACTGTATTTCATTTTATCAGAGGAAAGTGCTAAAATGTATTATTTTACATGTGATGCTAATCCAATATTGGGCTAAGAGATAACTATAGCATTCTCTGCAATATAAGAATAAATATATAAAGGAATTTGAATTCAAGGGAGGGATTTCAAGGTGAGAGTACTGCCTTGAAAATGGCTGTGATACATTTTTTTTCTGGTTACACTTTTTATATTTGAATGATGAATTCTGTGCAATGGTGGTTGAATGTATAGTACTTAAGAACATTGCAAGAGTGTGCCCCTGTGACCTCATCAGAGGCTGACCTTTGACCTCAGGTTTGGTACTAACCTGGCAACCCACGATGATGCGTGCAGTAAATGTCCAGGTAGGGATGGGGAAAGAAATTTGTCAGAGTCCCTCCTCTTGCATCAATGATTGAATGGGTTTATTAACATCTGTCTAGATAAATATAAAACACTTGGGTATGTTTCCATTCCCAGTGTGCTGATTGGCTGCTTAGGAAACATACCCAACCAATCCCCTCCCTCTCACTCCCTCTGCCACTCACATGTAAAACAATGCAATATTCTTTCCTAAAATAATAGCATGTAGCTGAACCATGTCAAACTTTCAAATCTACTATAACGGCGTATGTTACGCTGGGTACAGTTAGTTTAGATAAATCTTACTTATTCGGTGGATGTGCTTTACTCAGGGGTAGAAAACACACACAAAAAAACCTCAGTTGGGACTCTCACAGCCCTGCAGGTATGTTGAACTATATATCCCAGCAGCACCCCTTGGCTTTGCTGGCGTGGGTCCTGTTGGGGGTTGCAGTCCACGAACATCCAGAGGGCTGTGTAGTCCCACCCTGTGTTTCAAAGCATACTAATTCTTAATTTGTTCTGAAAGGGGGTAGTAAATTCTTCTTGCATTGTTCTCTTTTTTGCATGCCTCGGTGGACGAAGGTTTTTGTACGAGCCCAACAGCTCTGGCTACAAGTATTATCAGCAGAAGCTGGAGGAGTTCCGGAAGGCCAACGAAAACGTCAAGGGGGTGCCCCCCATCGCTAAAAGCAACCCCAAACGCAAAGCTACCCCTGAGGAAGTGCCGTCTTCCTCTTCGGCAGCGACACCGCCACCAGCACCAACCACACCACCACCACCACCACCACCATCAGTGAAACCAGTGGCTGCCTCAGCCGCCAAGAAAAAACGGAAAAGCCGGTGGGGTCCAGAGGAGGAGAAGGTGGACCTGCCTCCCCCCGAGCTAGCTCAGCCCACGGAGGAGCCCTCCCCTACTCCACTGTCTGGTTAGCACTTGGCTGTCTTTTGGGGAAGCAAGGTGGGGGGGGGGAGCAGCAGGTCATTCATAGAATCGTGATATGTATGTAGTAATTGCGTTGAACTGATAAGTTTTTAAAATTTATTTAATTTTAATTTACTAGTAATTGTGAATTTATTGATTTCATTAAATTTACTCATTCATTACATCAGGTCTGTATTAAAAGTGTGAACGGTATAAGGAGGAAAGGAAGATTTTCAGCAGGGGGATGCAGAACAAGCATAAAGGGGGATGATGCAGAGCAACATTGTCCTTGCATAGCTAACCCTTTTGCTCTTTGATCTGTCTTCAGTCCAGGACCTGAAGGGGCTCGGCTACGAGAAGGGGAAGCCGTTCGGGCTGGTCGGTGTGACGGAGCTGTCGGAAGCCCAGCGGAAGCAGCTGAAGGAGCAGCAAGAGGTAAGTTGAGGCAAGGCCCTCTTCATTGATTCTGTGTAGATTATCTGAGGATGGAAGGCGTTTTCTCTTCTGAGCCTCTCTGTCTCTGTCAGAAGGCAGATAGAGAAAAGATGACACAGAGAAAGGGAAGAGATCACAGAGAGGTGGGGAACTGATGGTATAGAGACAAGAAAGAGCTTACTATGGTTTGGGGGAGATATGAATGATTGAGTAGTTCAAGAGTTAATGTATTATTTACTTGTGTCTCAATAAACTTCCCGTTGTTCATTTTTTTTAACAACTGTCTCTGTTCATATTGAGTTTGGTGAAGGGTCTAGTCATGCTTACCACAGAGAAAGGGAACCTGTCGCACGCTGTGAGCTTGTGGCTGCTAAAGTGAGGCCTGCTGGGACTGGTAGTCTTCACCTGGATGTTTAACTGGCTCTCTTCAATACCTGTACAGATGCAGCAAATGTACGACCTTATCATGAAGCACAAGCAAGCCATGCAGGAGATGCAGATAATGTGGGAGAAGACGGTCAAAGAGCACAGCGCCGGCTACGACAGTGACGAGGAGGTGGACAACGAACTGGGCACATGGGAGCATCAGCTTCGGCGCATGGAGATGGACAAGACACGAGGTGGGCTCTCAGCTGTGAGGCAGTGGCAGCCTTACTGGTCCCTCACTGGGTACAGTTCCCACCCCTACAGCAGCGCAAGGGTTGGTAACGTTTGTCCTCCTGGGTGTTGGCGACTTCAACTCTCAACAGCCCCATCCTGTGTGGCCAATTGTAAGGGGTTGTCATCCGAAAGATCTGGGGGGGGGGGCAAAGGTTACCCACCCCTGTGCAAAGTTGCCAGCTTTGTACGTTGCTTCTCCGTGTCACGTTTCATTCCTCTATGCCTGTTCTCTGCTTTTGTTTCCTTTGCTCAGAGTGGGCGGAGCAGCTGACTCAGATGGGCCGGGGAAAGCATTTCATTGGAGACTTTCTCCCACCTAACGAACTGGAGAAGTTCATGGAAACGTTCAAAGCGCTGAAGGTACAGTAAGGCCTCCTCTTCCTTCCCAGACCCGTGTCTACAAATGGTGCCTTAAAACCAGCCTGCCCCTGTTATGCCAGACTATGCCAGACTAACAGGCCCCTGTTTCCCCCCACACACACACACCTTCCTTTTTTGTCTCCATGTAGGAAGGCCGTGAACCTGATTACTCAGAGTACAAGGAGTTCAAATTGACAGTGGAAAACATCGGTTACCAGATGCTGATGAAAATGGGCTGGAAGGAAGGGGACGGCCTCGGGAGCGACGGCCAGGGCATCAAAGCCCCGGTGAACAAGTACGCATTGATTTGGTGCCTTAATCAGACTGGCGGGCCTTAAAGCTTCATCGCTACATGTCCTCTCCCAACCCTACCTGTCTGCAAACTGGGCACCCCCTTCCATGGCCAGTTAATCGTGGGAGAAGTATAGGGGATGGCCGGAACAAGCCTGGGAGTCCAGGGAGGTGCCTGTTCCTTTGCACTGCTACTTAGCTGGCTGTTGCCTGGCTGCCCCGGCCCTCCACCAGCCGCTAAATGGCTCTGACAGAGCATGGTATAGGGGTGGCGTCATTGTGGATTGAGTTGCTGAGTATCTGCATCCACAACAACCACAAAAAATACACACACAACCATAACTGACCATTAGTCTTACATCTGCCACTGGCAGGAGTCCAGCCTGCAACTTATTTACCAGCGTGGTGCAGTGGTTTAAGCATTAGACTACGACTCTGGGGATCAGAGTTCGAATCCCTGCTCGGCCATGGAAACCCACTGGCTGCCCTTTGGCAAGTCACACCCTCTCAGCCTCAGAAAGGCCAAGGCAACCCCCTCTGAACAAGTCTTGTCAAGAAAACACTGTGAGAGGTTTGCCTTAGGGTTGCCCGAAGTTGGGAACCGGGAGGCTGAGAGGGTGTGACTTCGCCAAGGTCACCCAGTGGGTTTATATGACTGAGCGGGGGTTCAAAACCTGGTCTCCAGAGTCTGAGTCCAATGCTCAAACCACTACACCACCCGGGCTCTCGTGGGCACATTTACACCCTGTTTTTTTGGTGGGTTTTTGCCCCCCTCAGGCCATTTCAGTTCTGATAGGCGTTTTTTTTTTAATAGGAAGTGAAGTGCTGCTTGCTTCCCGTTATTAAAAAACAGTCCCTTCTAGGCCTGTAATGTGGCACGTTTTCTCCCCTGCCCAGTAGAGGGCATTTGGTGGCAAAGAAAGTTGATCGTTAGAGGGATGTGGTTGAAGGGCTGCATCCCTCCAAGGATGCTCATGTGGCTTCCTTGCACCTCTGATGGTTGCCCATTCCTGGCCTGATGTAAAGTGCTGCGTTTTGGAGCCCTTGCAGAGCGTCCGGCAGTCAAATTACCAGCACTTCCCTTTGAGAAGGTGCAGGCAGCAGATGATGCGACAGAGTCTTGGCCTGAGACCTTGGAGAGCTGGATGGACCAATGGACTCATTCACTCTCAAGCAGCCTCCACTTACTTAATGCCAAGAAACTGGTCCAGAAAATTCAAGTGAGAGTAGAAAATTCTGGCGTTTGGGACTGGAATCACAAGAAACCTCCACGTGATTCAGACTCTAGGCCCCCTAGATATTGTTGCTCTCTAGCTACCCCATACTACCATGGATGTGGATGCTGGGAGTTATAGTCTCAATACTCATGGAAGCTGCTCTGTGCGGAAACCCTGGAGAACTCCACCAATTGAAGGACGTGGTAGCCAATGTGTTAGGGATCAATAGTCCAAATTGACACAAGGCGGCTCCTGATGTCCTCTCTTAAGTGTAATATGGAAGGTGAACTTAACTCTTTTCTGAAACAGGGGAATGACAGCAGTAAATGGTGCCGGATTTGGAATCGACCGGCCGGCCGACTTGACCAAGGAGGATGATGAATACGAGGCTTTCCGCAAGCGGATGATGTTGGCCTACAGATTCCGGCCCAACCCGCTGGTGAGAGATTCTGCAGCTATTCCAGTCGCCCCTTTCCCCCATACTAGAAATTAAATACCATGAATGCACCCAATCCCGTCTGATCTCAGAAGCTGCTAAGCAGGGCTGGGCCTGGCTAGTACTCAAATGTGGTATCACTAAGGGGTATCAGGTACTGGAGACCATTTTTGGAGGAAGGAACTGACGAAACCATCTCTGAGTACTCCTTGCCTAAAAAAAAATAAATAAAACCAATGAAATGCGTGGGGTCACCATAAATAAACAGGCAAATTGAAGGCACATGTGCACACAAATTAAAATCTGTGGCTCAGGGGCGTTTTGAAATAACATTTCAGAGTTGTGTAGCGACTGTGGAGACCAGGGTTCAAATCCTCGCTTGGTTGTGGAAGCCCACTTGGTGACCATGGGCAGGTCATACACTCTCAGCCTCAGAGGGAGGCAATGGCAAAACCCCTTTTGAACAAATCTTCCCCAGAAAACCCTGTGATAGGTTCGCGTTGGGCGTCAACAGCCCACAACACGAATAAACCAGCAGCCATTGGAGCTGCTGAGTACCACAAAAAGAACCACAAAAATACACACACACACACACACATAATTGACCATTATTCCTGCATCTGCTACAAGCAGGATTCAAACCTGCATCTGATTCACCTCGCCTTTATGTAATGGTAAGTGTGTTTGTGGGCACGCTTTCACACAGAGGGATTTGCCTCTATGAAATCGGCAGGGGACGACGACGAAGCTGCATTGTTCATTGTTACTGTATTGTTTGTCATTTTCAACAATTTTAGAATTTGTGTGGTTGATATGGTATTTAGTTGAGTTCTGTTTTAATGTGGCTTGTTGTATATTTTTTGAATTGTAACTTTCTGAGTGTGTAAGCTGCCTTGGGAAAATAGATGAGACATAAAGTTCATCGCCACCATCGTCACCCCCAGCCTTTGCCAAGGTTAAGGGAAACACTGGCATGGAAAGACTCCGAGCCAAACACCAGTTTCTTCCCAGAAAAGGAGTCCAACTAAGTTCAGAATGCTTTTTTCTGAACTTTTCTACCTGCTATTCAGGTAAAGCCAGCCTCTAAGCTTTGCCCCAGAGATGATTATCAACCTGGCAGCCGGATATGAGATTGCAACCTGAGCGAGTTGTCGATATCTGGGAAATGAGTGGGTTGGTTTTGCCCCAAAGCGAGTACTCTTTATTAGGACAGGCTTAATAATTCCTGACTGCATCTTTCCCTTGAGCCAACAGACCACATTGGAAGGGTGCCTCATCCCTGAGGCAACCTGTGTAGATGCAAGGGAACCATCTCTCAGGTGAACTTTCCAAGGCGATCCTGCTCCTTCTTTAGGCTCATCAGAAACCCGGCCATCTCTGGCCCCTGTAATAACAAGCTGTGTCATGTGCTTTCAAGGGAATGCTGGCTTACGGTCACCTTCTAATAGGGTTTTCTTGGCCAGATTTTTTCAGAGGAGGTTTGCCATTGCCTCCCTCTGAAGCTGAGACAGTGTGGCTTGCCCAAGGTCACCCAGTGAGTTTCCATGGCTGAGTTGAGGATTCAAGCCCTGTTCTCTCTCAGACTTAGTCCAACACTCAAAGCACTACACCACACTATATGTATGTAGGTAAAATGCTTGGATCCTGTTAACTAGTTCCAATTAGAGTAGGTTCATTGAATCAGTTTTGAGTTGATTCACCACTGATTCAGTGGGTCTTTGCTGTTGTTCTATGACTTCAAGGTAACTTCTGGCAATTCTGGTGTTCTCTTGACAGGATTTCTTCAAATTGGGGTTGTCATGGCTTTTGTCAGAGGCTGAGAATATGACTAGCCAAAGAAAACCTGAAGGGTTTCTGTGGCCAAGCGGGGGTTCAAACCCTGGTCTGCTAGGTTTGCACACACAGAATTAAAGTTGGAAGGGGCCTCATTGGCCGTAGAGTCCAACTGCCAGTCAATGCAGCATCCCTAGCAGGGAGCTAAGTTTTTTCTGAAGACGTCCAGAAAAGGAGACCCCACCACCTCCCTAGGCACTTGGTTCCATTGCCCAACAGCTCTTACTGTCAAGACGGTCCTTCTAATGTTCAATCAAAACCTACCCTCTTGTAACTTCAAACCACTAGACCTGGTCCTGCCCTTTGGGACAGCAGAAAACAGACCTGCCCCCTCCTCTCTGGGACAGCCCTTGAGCTAGTGAAAGGGAGCCGTCATGTCATCCCTCAGTCTTGTCTTCACCAGGCTGAACAGGCTCAGCTCTCAACCTTTTCCTCATGTATTTTGTCGCCCATACCTCTTTATCATCCTTGTTGCTCTTCTCTGAACCCATTCCAACTTGTCTATAATGACGTGCCCAGAACTGGACGCAGCATTCCTGATCAGGCCTGACTAGTGCAGAATGTAGTGGGACTGTTACTTCCCTTGTCTTGGAAACTGCAGTTGTATTAATGTGGGCTAAAATATTATTTGCCTTTGCTGCAGCGTCACACTGCTGGGCCACGTTGAACAACAATAATCCCACTAGTACGACCAACGATAATCTAAACAGCAGCACTTCCAGATCTTCACGATATAGACCCTTCCCCATGAATTGACCCATCTCAGATGGCCGATTCCTAGGTATCCATAAAGGTAAAGGAGCCTGTGCTACTCAGAATCATAGTTGGTCAAACTGCTCCCTTCCTCTTAAGAAAGCAGAAGCCATCGTACTCCCAACACTTTAACCACTACAGTTTGTTGGTTCTCCTTCAGTGAGAAGTATTGTATTTTTGTTTATTTACTGCCCACCTTCTTCCCAAAGATGGCACTCAGAACAACGGGCCAGATAAAAAGAGGCAAAAATACAGATAGATCAGAACAGAGTTTTTGCAAGAAAAAAATTCTCTGTAGACAAAGTATTTAGATCACAATTGTTTATAGGCAAAAGATTAAAAAATACAATAGTGTGCTAAAGAGATCCAGGTGAAAACGCTTCAATTTGAAAATTTGCCGAAGCTATTTAAAAAACTATTTAAAACGTTCTCATTAAAAGACAAAAGGATTACAAATAGCACAGCCCTTCGGTGAAGAGATATAGGCACAAAGATACAATTTAAATTATCTGTAGAGCTAAAAGCTGTTTACGAAGATATCTACAAAGAAGCAAAAGATTTAAAATAGCTTAGATACTGGCAGGCGGGGAACACACATAGATCAAAACATATAAAAGGGTATTTTAAAATGCAGTTACACTGTCTATAGAATTAAAACCTGTTTAAAATAAATCCATTAAAAGGCAAAAGATTTTTTAAAAGGAGCAGCACATTAATAAAAGCAAGGAAGTGAAGAACTGAGAAATCAATACAAAAATCTATGCAGTAGTCAAGAAATAGGAGTCGGGAATTCTGCTTAGTATGTAGAAACCCAGAAATGTAATTGTAAAATGTCTGAATGGAAAGTCCTGTGTATCCTTGTGCATCTTTTTTAGAGCTGGAGTCCTTTCTAGCTCAAGATGAATTTAGAGGCAATATTTCATCACTGTGTTATTGATGTTTGTCCCTATTGCGGGGAGGAAGTTAATCCATCTGGTTCTCTTTGCATTGCCCTGGCCTCTGAGCAAGTGTAGGCTTGTATGAAATCTCTCCAGGTCTGCCATTTGGATCCAAAATCCAGCTGATTTTTACCCTTTTTCTCTTTTCCTTGCAGAACAATCCCCGACGTCCATACTACTGATTCAGCAGTGTGCTTTTTTCCTTCCCCCCTACAAAAAGCTGTGGTTTGTTAACTGTGATAACGTTTATAAACTCTGACATCTCTTCTCAACCTTCTCCTGTCTTCCGGTTTTATTTTCTTTGCTTTGAAATCACTCTGGTTTTAAGAAAGTTGTGTACCTGACCACTCAGACCAAGAATGTCAGATCTGTTCTAGTGTCATCACTTAGCTTCTCTGCTGCAGTTTTTTTTTTAAAATGTGGTCCCACCAGAGATAGAAGAGGATGTTAGACCCTGAACCTGGATTTAGAGAGAGTGTCAGAAAAACCCCCGAAGACATCGGATGGTAACCCAAGACGTTGTTAGTTGATCGTGTGAGAGTTGGCATTAAAATACAGGATGTTCCTTATCTTGTACAATTTCTGTTTGGGTTCTCTACAAAGTTATTTCTGTGTGTGTGTTTATTCCTGGGAGTACAGACAGCAGGGAAAGTACCACTGCTGCTGTGTGTATTGTGCCAACGGGAAATGAGACACATTGAATAGGAACATTGATCCAGGAGAAGAAAGCAGATTGCCTGAAAGAGGATTACACCAAAAGTAGAGCAGCGGGCTCAGTCTTAGAATGCTGCCTGGTAAAAACACAAACATCTCCCTTTGTTTAGGGTCAAACACACTCCGTGCCTGCCCCACAGCTCTTCTGGTTTCTGTCAGTGGGGGCGGCTGGTGATTCCTATGCCACTGGGGCAGATAATTCCCTCCAGGTTTAAATCCCGGCTATTAGGGAATTGTCCAAAGTGCTGAACCCTATCTCCCAAATAGAACCAGCACCTTAAGGTGCATCTTTTACACTCAAAAACCTGGAGCGGATTGACTGCCCCACTGACCAGGACCGTAGGAATCAGTCACTGCTGTTGGTTTCAATCAGCTTGCCCCACTGCCACACCAAATTGCACCATTTTCCCCCATATGTAGTGGGTGGATGGGGTGGCCTGTGTTTGCTCATTTGTTTTGGGGTTTGTTTTGTCTTTTAACAATGAATGGTAGTTTTAATGCTTTTTGGGCTTTTGACGAGCAAGTTAATAAAGCTATAGAAACAAGCCAACTTGGGGATGGTCTTTCTTTTTTCGGACAAGCGCCCGATGCCTTTCAAAAATGACGTATGGAGGGGTGTTGTGTGCATCTTATGGTCAAAAGACCCACGTTATGGAGAGGGCCTTGAAGTTTGGGTCATTGCCCGTGGCCAAGCCGTATTGGTGAGCTGGGGTTTTGTCATGTACATATTGGGTTTAAGTTATTTAAGGCAGCTCACAAAGTGGAACCCAAACACAGTTAAAACAAGAAATAATGCACATATTAAAAGGCTACTAAATAAACCACCATGATCAACAATCAGATGGGGCTACTGTGATCCGTACCTTAATTGCATCCTGTTTGGATTACTGTAATGCTCACTAGGTAGGGCTGCCTTTGGAAACTTCAGAAACTGCAGCCAGAAGGGTAATGGGGGATTGGTTATAGGGAGCACATATCTCCCCTACTGCAGCCACCTCACTGGTTACTGGTCTGTCTGGTCACAATGAAAAGGTATTGTTTATTGTTGGGAATTAGCGGTCCCAGGGTGTTAGCCTTTTTGGAAAGCCTGCCCCAATCAGAGGATGCTTCCCTGAGGACTGAAACTGATTCAAAAAAAGAAGGCAGGCAGCTTCAGGTTGCAAACTTAGTAAAGTTTGCTCATGGCCTTCCATTTACACATGCACGGAGAGCCTGCATCCTAGCTAGCTAATGAAAAGATCTGGTGAGAGGTCTCTTCATCTAACCACCTTGAGAAGCCGAGCATGTCTGAAGAAGAGAAGAATCGAAGTGGAAGAGTGTTTTAAGAGAAAGGTTATGTCTTACATGGTCAAAGGAGAATCTTGGGTCACATGGTCTAGTTGCTTGCTTTACAAAGTATTTATGACAAGTAAGGTTTAGAGGAGAGAAACAGAAGGATTTGACATGCAGGGAATTCTGTCCTATCTAGAAACCCACTTGTTCTCACAGCAAGAGTGGGAGGAATGCTGGAATTTTCCAATAGTTAAGGCTTTATACCAGTGGCTCTTAACCTTTTCTTTGCCAGTAATTCTTCAAAGAACTTGTTGCCACAGACCCCCAAGGCCTAACTCAGGATTTAAAACTGTAAATGAAAATACCTGCTGGTGATACCTGATAATAATAATACAAGTATACCATCCATTAAACATTTCCTCAGAGGCATTGGAGGGGGAGGGAAGACTTTTCTCCTGCTTCTTCATGCAAATTTGTGGCTGGAGCGGATTGAATGACAATGTGCAGGCCAAGTCAGCCAGCCTTTGCCTTGGCTCCTGTAATGTGGCCACTCCACTATAGGGAGGAGGTGGGCTGAGCAGCCTTCAATCCTCAGCTGACCCCCTCTTAGGACATTGTGGTCCCTTGGGGGGTTCGTGGACCACAAGTTAAGAACCACTGCTTTAGTTATTTGTTCTAGCATGCAAGGGGGTGGGACTAGATGGCCCTTGGGGGTCCCTTCCTGTTCTTAAGATTCTATTCTAACTAGTATCCAAACAAATTGCTTTTGAGGTTTGCCAGGCACTGCCCTAGGCTGTGCTTTTCTCTAACACTGCCTATTTTTTTTTTACCCAAAGGCAAGTGTGTTGCTTGCTGCTTTTATTTTATTGCTTTCTGGTGTAGGTTTGCAAGGCAGGTAATCCCTAAATGGAGTGGGGATGGGACACCCAGCCTGCATTGCCCTTTTAAAAGCTGTCCCTCCTCCTCAATCTTCCTTCCCCACATTTCCTGGGTGTGGAAACATTATATTTCTCCTGCCACTGAGTTGCTACTGACAGCGACCTTTGGATTGCCCAGGTCAATTCAGCAAAAGGGAGGCCAGAGAATTGTAGGTCCAGGAGAGGGATTCCCTCCCACCCTCTCCGTCCCCTATATATGAGCGGTTAACCCTTTCCAGCCTGAGCCAGAGCCCCCTGGCCTCCTAAACACGCATTCCCACGACCCCCAATAGACAAGTGTCTCTTGGCTGCCTTTCCCACAGGCTCTGTGACCATGCGGCTCCACCCGGCTTGGGCTGCCATCGGCTTGTACCTCTCCGCCTTCCCAGTTTCTTATGTGTTGAACAGCATAGCGGCAATGGAGCAGTGAGTATCGTGTGAACGCAGGTTGGGTGGAGAACACGCGGGTTTCTTAGATTTTCTATTTTGTTTCCCACTTTCTTTTCTTTCTCCTGCAGAAATGTAGTTTCCTTTTTCGTATGAGAGTGTGTGAAAAGCTGGGTGTCTCTCTCTGGCTTTTCTTCGCAAACGAAGATTCAGGAAGGACTCATCCCGCGCTTTCTGCAAGCGCGCTGATGACTAAAAAGGCCATATTCTATTTGCAAAGCGAGATAAGTTTGGGGAGGAATGAATCCACTGGCTAAAACTGTCCCACCCTCAATAGGCACCATCTCCTTAAATCCCAACTGTGCTGGAGACAGGTAGCCAGTTGAGTCCAAATAGAAGCTGCATCCACACTACACAAATAATCCAGTTTGGAACTGGTTTCTTTGCCATGGCTCCTTTCTTCCAATAGAATTTTGGGATTTGTAGTTTATAGTCTTTCGCCTTCTCTGCTGAAGAGTGTTGGTGCCTCACCAAGTAACAAAGCCCAGGGTTCTGTAGGAAGGAGCCATGGCAAATAATCCAGTTTCAAACTGGATTATTTGTGTAGTGTGGATTTGGCCATAGCCATTAAGGACAAAGGCCAGAAAAAGCGGATGTGAGGACTCCATTCACATGTTGCTTTGTTGGCACCCTGGGTGGCTGGGTCCAAGGAGCCAAGGAGCTGGTGCTGAGAGTCTGTGGGGTGGGAAAACCATATGCTAAACTTATGCACAAGCGAATGGTATCGGATACCGTCAGATGGTCCCGTCTGGGTGTGTGTTTGGCCAGTCGATTTATGGCAACCCCATGAGTTTCTGAGGGTTTTCTTAGACGAGGAATCCTCAGAAGTGGTTTTACCAGTTCCTTCCTCTGAAGTAGAGCCTCCAGTACCTGGTATTTGTTAGTGGTCTTTCATCCAAGTACTAACCAAGGCTGACCCTACTTAGCTTTCAAGATCAGATGGGATCTACTGCCTTGGGTGTGCCTATGAGTTGTCTATGACTTATGGCTACTCCATGACTTTCATAGGAATCCTCAGAGGTGGTTTTGCCAGTTCCTTTCTCTGACGTAGAGTCTACATCACCTGGAATTCGTTAGTGGTCTTCCATCCAAGTACTAACCAGAGCTGACCCCTCTTAGTTTCCAAGATCAGACAGGATCTGGTGTTGCCGTTGGGTTAGAATAGTTCGTTAATAGTAATTAGTGATGGGAGGTGGGCGAGAGAGGAGAATCAGCCCCAGTCGGTCAGGAAACAGAATAAAAGCCACTGTTACCTGGACATCTATTGCATCAAATATAACCAAGTTACACTGTTTCTCAATGCTCAACTGAAGCTTTTAATTACAGGTCGACCCCTGTATCCACAGGGGATACATTCCAAGACACCCACCCATCCGTGGATACCTGAAACTGTGGATAATAGGAATCCCTATTATTTTCAATCAGACGAACACTGAAAGTTGATCATAGAGTTGCACTGGAGGATCTAGAAATGCCTAGAGAGAACATATTTTTTTCCAGATGAGGATAAGTGAAACCGCAGATACTAAATCCGTGGATATAGGGGGCGACCTGTGTTGCAATACTAGAAATTTAGAGACTCATTGAATGAAAGTTTCTTTGGGGGAGGCAGCATTCTTATGTGGTTATGCCATGCCTTTATTTTTCCCCTCTGTAGCTCCCGGCCTTGAGTCTCTTTCCTCTGCCTTCAGACTCTGCCTCTTCTAGATTGCCTTCTGTGGTGACCCCATCTGTTTGTTGTGCTACTGGTCAGCTCTAAATTGCTTTTCCCCCACCCCATCCCCACCAATGAACCTTTGACTCTGTGCAGATCTTGGCTCAGTTTTGCACCCTGGACAGCCAGCTCCAACGTGTGAGCCAGACGAACTTTGATCCCATCTCTATGTAGAAAGAAAAACCTGCCAGCTGGCATAAGGGTGTCTTCCCACCTTGATCTGGGGAAGGCCAGACTGATGATAGACATGCAGCAGCTTAGCAGGGTTGGTTGCTTGCTGCTTAGTAGCCACAACATCTGATAAAGAACATCCATGGTCAAGGGCAGTTTCCTTTTAAATATCAGCTGCAACTGGCAAGGAAAAAAGGGATAACTTTTTTGGTGCCTTGCTTGTGATTTCCCCAGAGACAAGCTGTGATCCCAGACTGAATGGACCTTGCAATGTGATTTTTTTCTTTGGGGTGCAGGAGAGGCTAAGGATGGGACCTCTCTTTCTAGGAGCAGTCTACCTTCAAGTGTTTGCTCTTGTGTGACAAGCAATAAGGGGAGGGTGTTCACCCTTGTGCCTTCCTGGTGATTTTCCCAGAGGCAAGCTGTAATCCAGGACTGAAGAGACCCAGCAACCTTGTTTTGTTTTTTTAAAGTGAAGGATGGAAACTCCATGTCTAGGAGCAGCTGATCTTTAAATATAAAATTAAATAAAAGTTCCTGGGAGACAAGTGGCATGTGATGGCTTTCCCCATTGTGCTTTCCAATATTTCCAATGCCACTGATTGTCCCTTCTCGTCTTGCTGGGTTAAGCAGCAGCTGAGTGCTCTTGCCTGCTTGCCAGCTCTTTCTGCAGACAAATTGATCCGGAGTTCTCCAGAATGCTGCTGAGTGGTGCTTTCCAGCCCCAAAACCTGTAATATTTAGCTGAGTTTGTGAAGAGATCCCTACTGCCCAGGCCGGCTCTGCATTGCAGCTGCAATCTGCCATGCGGGAGCCAATTCGGCTTGGAAATTTGGCGGCTGCAGCAAACTCAGCTCTGCAGCTCAGCTGTGTGAGTGACGTGGACGTTTTCGATGGATACGCCTTTCAGGCATCACTCCTGCTCTTTGCAAAGGCTCATTGCTGGGGCATCATGTAGAATCATAGAGTTAGAAGAGACTCCAAGGGCCATCTAGTCCAACCCTCTGCCTTGCAGGAAGACACAATGAAAGCACTCCAGACAGATGGCCATCCAGCCTCTGTTTAAAATCCTCCAAAGAAGGAGGATCACAACCTGAGGCAGCGCATTCCACTTCCCAACAGCTCTTACTGTCAGGAAGTTCTTCCTAATGTTTAGGTGGAATCTCTTTTCCTGTTGTTTCAGTCAGGAGTTTGGAAGTCTGGGATCTGGGGAAGCCAGCTTTTACAAGGGGCGAGGAACATGTAGGATGAAAGAAGTTGTGGCACACCTACTTCTATCATCCCCAGCCATCATTACTGATGTTCAGAGATGATGGGAGATGGTGTCCAGCAACATTTGGACATATTCCTCCCCTGCTGTTTTATTGGACAGTTGTTATTTGCTGTTCTTTAAAACAAGTGCAGTGATGATGATGTATTATTATTATTCATAGAATCATAGAATCATAGAATCATAGAATTGCAGAGTTGGAAGAGACCACGAGGGCCATCCAGTCCAACCCCCTGCCACGCAGGAAATCACAATCAAAGCATCCCCGACAGATGGCCATCCAGCCTCTGTTTAAAGACCTCCAAGGAAGGAGACCCCACCACGCTCCGAGGGAGTGTGTTCCACTGCCGAACAGCTCTGACTGTCAAAAAGTTCCTCCTCATGTTGAGGTGGAATCTCTGTTCCTGGAGCTTGCACCCATTGCTCCGTGTTCCAGTCTCTGGAGCAGCAGAAAACAAGCCTGCTCCATCCTCAGCGTGACATCCCTTCAAATACTTAAACAGGGCTATCATATCGCCTCTAAACCGTCTTTTTTCCAGGCTAAACATACCCAGCTCCCTAAGTCTCTCCTCATAAGGCATTGTTTCCAGACCTTTCACCATTTTAGTTGCCCTTCTCTGGACACGCTCCAATTTGTCAATATCCTTTCTGAATTGTGGTGCCCAGAACTGGACACAGTATTCTAAGTGAGGTCTGACCAAGGCAGAATAGAGTGGCACTATTACTTCCCTTGATCTAGACACTATACTTCTATTGATACAGCCCAAAATTGCATTGGCCTTTTTAGCTGCCGCATCACACTGTTGGCTCATGTTCAACTTGTGGTCTACTAGGACTCCTAGATCCCTTTCGCACATAGTCTCATTCAGCCAGGTCTCTCCCATCCTATATTTATGCATTTCATTTTTCCGCCCTAAATGCAGTACTTTACATTTTTCCGTATTGAATTTCATTTCATCATAAGCCATTTCATCATAAGTCAGTTTCTGAAGGTCCTAAAGGTAATGTGTAAGTTTTAAAATAGAGAACTAAATAATCCATAAATCATTAGCTAGCTTTGATATTTTGAGTTTTTTTCCCCAAAGCTTTCATTAAAAAATAATGTTTGTAAACTGACATCTAACATTTCCAGTTACAACGCTTTTGTATGTCAGTTCTGCTTTGGAGCATGTGGCTGGTTGCAATGTTTGGACCTGAGTTTGGGAAAGTTACTTGTTTAGATTACAGCTCAGGTGTTTCAGAAAGGATTACAATTTCTAGATCCCCCTCTTCTGAGATGCTCTGGCTAGTAGCCATACCAGGGAGGAAATTCAGAGAGTTCCACTCCCAAATAAGTAACTTTTCCATCTTCTTCCTTTCTCTAGCCCTTTGACCATTGTGACTGCTGGTTTTGGGGTCCTCCTGTTCTTGTTTGCTCTGGTTTACCTTCCAAACCGCTCACAGGATCCTCTTTTCTATGGTAAGTTCATTCCCTTTCCTTGTTTTATTCATTCTTTGACTTACACCCTGCTTTGCTCCCTCTTCCTTCCAAATGGGACTTGAAGTGGCTGGCAGTAAAAGGAATAAATCAGATCCAAGCTGAAAACATAAAAGGAGAGAAAGCGCTTCTCTATCTGTCTTTATTTTTTAGTTACACTTCCATCTGGCCTCTCCTCTAGCAAGGCTCAAAGTGGCCTATGTTCTTTTCCTCCTGCCCACTTTTATCCTCATAACAACTCTGCAAGGTTTGTATGTCTTTGTGTATGTATTGAGAGCATTTCTATCCCACCCTTCAGCCGAAAAGGCTCGCAGCTGTTTTGTTGTTGTTGTCTGCCTTCAAGTCATTCTGACTTATGGTGACCTGAAAGTGAATGTATCATAGAGTTTTCTTGATGAGATTGTGCAGAGGGGATTTGCCATTGCCTTCTTCTGAGGCTGAGAGAGTGTGACTTGTCTAAGGTCACCCAGTGGGTTCCCATGCCCCGGCCGAACCTAAAGGGTGCTCAGCAGTGGCTCCTCTTCATCTTGGAAAGATGTGACCAGTGGGGTGCCACAGGGTTCTGTCCTGGGCCCAGTGCTATTCAACATATTTATCAATGACTTGGATGAGGGAATTAGGGGCATACTTATTAAATTTGCAGATGACAGCAAATTGGGAGGAGTAGCTAATACCCTAGAGGACAGGATCAAAATTCAGAATGACCTGGATAGACTGGATCGCTGGGCCAAAGCTAACAAAATGAAATTCAATACGGAGAAATGTAAAGTACTGCATTTAGGGCAGAAAAATGAAATGCATAGATATAGGATGGGGGAGACATGGCTGAATGAGACTACATGCGAAAGGGATCTAGGAGTCCTAGTAGACCACAAGTTGAACATGAGCCAACAGTGTGATGCAGCAGCTAAAAAGGCCAATGCGATTTTGGGCTGTATCAATAGAAGTATAGTCTCTAGATCAAGGGAAGTAATAGTGCCACTCTATTCTGCCTTGGTCAGACCTCACTTAGAATACTGTGTCCAGTTCTGGGCACCACAATTCAAAAAGGATATTGACAAATTGGAGCGTGTCCAGAGAAGGGCAACTAAAATGGTGAAAGGTCTGGAAACCATGCCTTATGAGGAGAGACTTAGGGAGCTGGGTATGTTTAGCCTGGAAAAAAGACGGTTAAGAGGCGATATGATAGCCCTGTTTAAGTATTTGAAGGGATGTCACGCTGAGGATGGAGCAGGCTTGTTTTCTGCTTCTCCAGAGACTGGAACACGGAGCAATGGGTGCAAGCTCCAGGAACAGAGATTCCACCTCAACATTAGGAGGAACTTTCTGACAGTAAGAGCTGTTCGGCAGTGGAACACACTCCCTCGGAGCGTGGTGGGGGTCTCCTTCCTTGGAGGTCTTTAAACAGAGGCTGGATGGCCATCTGTCGGGGATGCTTTGATCAAGATTTTCTGCGTGGCAGGAGGGTTGGACTGGATGGCCCTCGTGGTCTCTTCCAACTCTGCAATTCTATGAATTCAGCAGGGATTTGAATGCTGTTCTCCAGAGCTATTGTCCAACACTTACACCACTACACCATGCTGGCTCACAACAAATCATGAATTTGACAGTGCCCTGCCTTCAGGTTTACAGTCTAAATAAGACAATACAAGGAGAAGGGTATGACAGAGCGGATTAAAAGCCAGAGCAATGGCACTCAGTGGGTTTCCATGGCTGAGCGGGGATTTGAACCCTGGTCTCCTTGTCCAGTACTCAAACTGCTACACCACACTACCTCTCATTGGCAAAATTCATTCAGAGAAGGTTGGCCATTGCCTTTCTTTAAGGCTGAGAAAAGTCTTTAAGGCTGCCCAAGGGTTTCTATGACTGAGCAGGGATTCGAACCCTGTCCCCGCAGTGTATCTAGTTCAACACTCAAACTGCTACCCCAGGCTGGCTGTCTTCTTCCTTCTCATGTTATCTTCACAACAATCCTGGTAGTTTGGTTGGGCATAAAAACAGATCACATGAGACAGAGCAGCCCAAGTTCACCCAGCTCAGCTGAACTCGAATCTGGATCTATTAAAGTCTGAAATGAAGCACTGTACAATGTTACCTTAGGTTCTAAGGAGTGGATGCTAGAAGGAGGCATCAAGAGCTTGTAAGAAATTCCCTTGAAAGATCTGAGCATCTGAAGAAATAATGGAAAAAATATATTATAATTCTTTTAAAAACAGGATAGGGAATGCTGTTAAATGTGAAACGAAAGTTAACAGATGTGTTTATCAAATGAGCCTTATAAAAAGTTTATAAAAACTCAAAGCAATAAAAAGCCAAATTCATTCTCTCTCTCTCTCTCTCTCTCTCTCTCTCTCACACACACACACACACACACACAACTTATCCTCATTCCATCTGCTTTCCTCTTCCCATCAGTATTTATGGTTTTCTCCTTCACTTCCGGGATTGATGCTGTAATCGCTTTGGAGGAAGACAGATATATTGACAACTACGTGGGGTTCTACATGAGAGAGGTATGTCTCCCTGCAGAAATGTAGTATGTGTTTGTGTGACATGCAAAGTTTAGAGAACGGGTTTTTTGGACTACAACTCCCACTCGTCATGCTGGTTAGGGGATTCTGGTTGTTGTCATCCAAGGAAGTATATCTCCCCTAAACTGTGCTTTGAAAGGTGGCATGTCATTGATCTATCAAGCTTTCATAGCATTACTCCACTGGCCGCCACCCCCTGCTCTATGTAGGAATCTTGCAAACGCAGCATTCCTGAGCTTCTTCCATCTTCCACAATGCCCAGTTTTCCTCTTGAATAGCTCTTGCTATTACAAAGTATATTCTAATGTTTATCCCAAATCTGCCCGCCCATTATAGGCCTGCCTTCTGGAAGGGGCAGCCACTGGCTTCCATATCAGAGATTCAATGAATCTACCTTGGTTTTAATGTCAGGTTAAATGAGTTCTCCAAGGTGCTGAACTAGCTTGTTGCTAGAGTTTCCCCACTTGGAGAGCTGGAAACAACTTCATGCCTTGGAGAACCTCTTAAAAACCACCCCTGGTTTCAGCATTTTGGAGAACACCTTTGGGATAGACCCCCAAAGGTTTGGCACCTTGGAGAACTCCATCAAGAATCTGAAATAAAACCTAGGGTGAATTCACAGCATCCCTGATATGAAAGCTTCTAGCTACCTTTACCTCTGTAACAACAGAGAACAAGTCTGACTTACGTTCTGCAGCGTAGCCCTTCAGACTGTTTGCTTATTTATATCTTGCCTTTCTCCTGGTAGGGGACCCTTCAGGTGGTTGGTTGAAGATTCCTATTGTGTCTCTCCTTCCTCTTCCCAGAGTAATGAGAAATGCCTAATGTTTTTCCTCTTTACTAGGGTGAGCCGTACCTTAGCACAGCTTATGGGATCATGATCTGCTATTGGGATGCTGTGATCCACTATGCCCTTTATCTTGCCATGATCATAGCCATTGCTGAAAGGTGAGACAGAGAATACGAGCCATCAGGGACTTAATTATGATGCCTAACAGAGACAGTAATCCTGTGGGTTAGTTGTATAGGTGCATGGGTTAGATTGTTTTCATAGAATCATAGAATGGCAGAGTTGGAAGAGACCACGAGGGCCATCCAGTTCAACCCCCTGCCATGCAGGAAATCACGATTTTGGCTGTCATGGTTCTGTTTGGAGTTGCAGGACACTTGACCAGAAGGAGATGCTTTGAGCAAGATTTCCTGCGTAGCAGGGGGGTTGGACTGGATGGCCCTCATGGTCTCTTCCAACTCTGCAATTCTATGATTCTATGATTCTAAGGAGAAAAAGAGATATTAAAAAGGCCACATGAAAAGAGAGAGAGCTAAGTGGAGCATCCATGGATGGGAATACAGTCAGACCCCCGTATCTGTGGGGGTTCGGTTCCCGGACTTACTGTGGATACTGAAAACCATGGATAACAGTGGACCCTATTAAATAAAGAACTTCTAGTAAAAACATACCATAGAGTTGCATTGGAGGACCTAGAGGATGCCTAGAGAGGATGCCTGTTTTCTATGGTGTATGTCCCTATTTTGTGTCCTGTGGATAACTGAAACTGTAGATATTAGTTCTGCAGATATGGGAGTCTGACTGTATGTTGATGGAATAAATAATAACTAGGTGACCCAGTGTAACATACACTGTTATAGTAGATCTGAAAGGTTCACATGGTTCAGCTACACACTATTATTTTAGGAAAGCAATAGTGCATTGTTTTACATGTGGGTGGTGATTGGTTGAGGGAGTGAGGGGATTGGTTGAGTAAGCAGCCAATCAGCACACTGGGAAAGGAAACATTCCCAAGAGTTTTATATATATATATATAAATATATAGATTGTGGGTTCTGTCCATCTCCATTTGGGGGGCACTATAGAACACTGTTTCCCCCTCTGTTTCCAGTCTCCAGGCTGTTGCTTTTAGGTTGCCACAATAGGGCCAGTAGTGGAAGGAATTGGCTGGCATGGATCAAACTGGAGGTTTTGCAGAAGTAGAGAAAAATATTTAGGAGTCAAAAAAGCAAGAGAGGAGACCCTAAAATACCTGAATGGGGATTGAGTGTGTTTAGTGTCGGCAGAATGCAAGGCTAGTAGTTCAGGGCAAGGGGCACAGGTGGCTACGAGAAGGGAATGGAATGGAGTATTGAGGAAGAACCTGAATAGAAGGTGTTCCATGCTGCAACCTTTTGTGACAGTTCCTCCTTATCTCTCTCCTAATCGATATGATTCTTTTTTCCTCCAGAAAGAGCTACCGGAATGTCGGCCTCTACTGGGTTGGATCTCTCACAATGAGCCTCATAGTTTTTCTCCCAGGCAATGTGATTGGTGAGTCATTTTTCCCCCCTGGAGGACAACCACTCTTGCAAATACCCCTTCTTTGATTCATCACTTTCTCTCCTCCTTTTCCACTTGGATGTCCACCTTTTCCTGACACTGGACATCGGGCTGCAAGATCTCCAGTACTTGGAGACTTATGGGCTTCCATATCAGTGGGATAGTGAGCCCTCTCTGGGCTTTAGTCCAAACTTTAAAGGATCTCTTTGAGATGCGAAGCCTGTTTGGGGGGATATGATTTAGCATGTTGGATAGCTCTTTCAAAATGTAGATGAAAACTTAGAGTGGATCTACTACTCCTTAGATTTAGAAACCATCAGCTGCCATAGGAATCTATGCACCATCTCCATTGCCTATCATGTATTCAATTATCTCCACCCCCATTTTTCCTTTGGCATTGCTGTCAGCTTTCCAACTGCACAGTTTTCTGTCACCTGCCAAAAATCCCACTTGCCAAATGCAAAAGAAGGAAGGACTTCTGTACCTTTAATAGTGGGCTTCCTACTGAAATTCCCCCTCTGGCATTGCCTGAGGTTAATAAAATGGAGGAGTCATATCCTTTTTGCATCTAAAGCACCTTGATTTTTCTTTGAAAACAAGGATGAAGATTGAATCTTGCCAAATGCTAAAGGAGAAAGAACTCCTACACCTTTAATAGTAGCTTCCTGCTGAAATTCCCGCTCCAGCATTGCCTAATGAAGTTAATAAAATGCAGGAGTCATGTCCTTTTTTCATCTATAAGCAGATTGATTTTTCTTTGAAAGCAAGGAAGAATACTCAAACTTGCCAAAGGACCTTTAATAGTGGCTTCCTGCTTAAATTAAACCATTGCCTAATGAGGTTAATAAGGTGCAGAAGCCCTATACCTTTTGCATATAAAGTAAGGTGACTTTTTTAAAGCAGGGAAGAATATTGAAACCTATTAAGTGTGGTGAGTTTGATACATTTTTAAAAACACTTTCCCCCAAGCTCCTCGTGGTTCTCTTCCCAGGGACATTATGGCTTGTTTATATAATCCTTGGTGCTGTATGTGTGTGTGTGTGTGTGAAAAATTACTTGTGCAAAAGTTATATGCATCGATGAAAAGAAATTGAATTTGGAAATGTAATTTTAAGTTCCTTTGGTCTACAGTTCCCAGTGGATATGCTGGCTGCAGGATTCTGGGAATTGTAGTCTAAAAAGGCAACATTCCAAACTGTACTGATCCCCAGGACCTGGAATTTTATTTTTGCTGGTGTGAATTCAGAAGCTGGTGTTTTCTCTAGTCAAACGCTGGAGATGTGGTAACCCTGGTGCTTGGTCTCTTTACAGGGAAATATGGCTCTGAGGTCCGTCCTGCATTCCTGCTCAACATCCCCTACCTGTTCCTCCCCATCTGGGCTGGCATGCGGATCTTTGCCCAGCCCAAGAATTCAGTTCTGGTGACGGCTGATGAGGTAACACAGAAGAACAGGATTGGGTCTCCAAGACCACTGAAATACCCTCTTAGAACATCACACAAGAGAAAAGAGTTCCTTTTATGGCATTTTGCATACCCTAAAGTGGCCTAAATATCCTTAATGTTCTTGATGCCATCGGGTCTTGGAAGCTAAGCAGGAGCAGCCCTGGTCAGTAATTGGGTGGGAGACCACCAAAAATACTAGGTACTGTAGGCTATATTTCAGAGAAAGAAACTGGTAAAATCACCTCTGAGTATTCCTTGCCTAAGGAAACCCTATGAAATGTATGGGGTTGCCATAAGTTGACAGGCGACTTGATATAAGCTAGGAATCTTCTGAGTGTAGGCCACCAATGTGTTGGTGCAACTGAGATGCATCCAGACATCAATCTACAGTTTTATATTCTCAGACTGAACCCTATTGGGCCCCTTGTGTCACCTGACCACTTGTTGACTTAGTCACTTCCTGGCCGTCTTCAGGTCGGTCAGTTCAATAGCTCCACCTTCTGGCAAGGGCATGGTAGTGCAGAAATTCTTCCCCTTGCTTTCAGAGGCTGATGTTTGCTAGACTCCTTACAGAATTTCAGGCTTGCCATTCAAGCTGAGATTTCGTGACTTGCTTTTCATTTCTTCCTTTCTTCTCGTTTGTGGGAAGATTGCCAAGGAGCAGCGCAAAACCTTGTTCCAGCGCCCGTTGGATTTGGGATTGGTGGGGTTCCTCCTTTTCGCCGTGGCCTTCACACTCTTCCGTGGACTGGTGAGCATACGATGCCTCTCTATCACAGCCTAGTGTTCTCTGCTCGGATTGGCAACAGCTCTCCAGGCAGAGAAAGGATGTTTGTCATCACTTGCTCCTTCTAAGTGGAGATGCTGGGGATTAAAGCAGGGAGACATGGTCCTTCCCCTAAGATACTAGTCCTCATGGTTCCAAATAAATGGCTGTTTTGACTAGGAATATACGAAACTGCCTTATATTATTTGAGTCACAGTTTGGGGAGAAAGGTGGGATAGATATACAGGTCATATCCCATTTATGCAAGGTATACATTCCAGGATGTACTGCAGATACAGGAAACCACGTATAATAGCATAGAATCACACAGGAGGACCTATAAAATCCCTAGAGAGGATGCCTCTCTAGACATATGGTGTGACTCTATGGTTGACATCTGGTGGAAGTCGACCATAGAGTTGCTTTGGAGGACCTCCAAATGCCTAGAGAGACCACCTCCAGCATGACTCTGTGGTCCTCTAGATGCCTAGAGAGACCTTTTCCTCTGATCATGGGTAAGGGAAACCGTTGCTACCGATCCTGTGTATATCCTATATATATCCATTATTATATATCCTATCTATAATAATGATAGTGATAAGGAGGAGGAGTTTATGATGTCCATATGGCTTGCCAATATGGCAGCTTTTAACTTCCATGTCTCTCTCTCTCTCTCTGAACTGCAAGGAGATATTATTTTGTTGAGTGGTGGTGGAATGTTAGAATTGTTGGTTGGTTTTGGAAGCCAAAGAAAACACATTTGAAAAATGTTCGTTCCTTTGTGTACATGTGGGGTTTTAGGTTGTTCTGGATGCTCCATTCGAGATGTGCTTTGACTATATTTATCAGCAAGAACCATACCTGCGTGATCCTGTGGCCTATCCCAAAGTCCAGGTGAGCAAGCAATCACTTTGTTGGTATCTAGGCATACAATCTTTCACTGCTTGGATTGATCTGGGTGGCTTTTCTTGTTGCATCTTAAATGTGGTCAGGTTTTCAGCAGTAACAATGGAGTTCATGTTAACTCTGGACTATTGCTTTGCTGTGCATGGCGAACTTGTAGCACCTTTGAGACTAGCTGAGGGGGGGGATGTAACATAAGCTTTTGTAGACTAGATCTATTCTCTCAGACGCATGGAGTGAACTGGTGCCTAGGAACAGACCTTATAAGCAGGCTGTATATGAAAGCCATAGAAATGCAAAACTTTTTGCATTTAGCTAACACACATTGGAAGCTGCTTAATGCAGTGTAGATGTGTAAGTTGCTATTGCTTAAAACAGTTTGTAAGCCACTTTGATAGCCTTGTGGCTGAAGAGCAGGGTATAAATAAATAAATTAAATTAAATTAAATTTAAAAACTTGTGGGTATGGTGATGAGGTGTCAAGTTCAGTTGTCCCTGTTTAATCCCAGTTTATAAGGCATTAGTTCACTCCATGCACCCGAGGAAAGTAGACTAAGTCTGCGAAAGCTTACGCTACAACTTCTTTCTCTCAATTAGTCTCAAGGGAGCTACAAGATCCCCTTGCTTAACTGATATTCCAGACTAACATGGCTATGTCTTTGAATTCTACCCCTTTGCTGTGCATGTAACCTCTATCTTTTTGCTCCTAGATGCTGGTGTTCTTCTTTTATGGCCTGCCATATTTTTGCGTCTGCATCTATGGGTTACTCTCTCCTGGTTCCACATGGATGCCGGACTGGGCCCTGATTTGTGCCGGTGCCATTGCCCAGGTAACATTGCCAAATCTGCCAGCTACTGTTGAATTGCCAGCTGTTTCCCCTCTAGAGAAAGTTTGCTCTGCCCCTTCCTCCTCCTCTGGCTTTTCTTTGCAAACGAAGATTCAGGAAGGACTCATCCCGCGCTTCCTGCAAGCGCGCTGATGACTAAAAAGGCCAATCTGCGATAAACACGTCCGGTTGCAAAAAGCACAGCAGAAGGTCTCCTTGGGTGATGTTTTTGGGTTGTGATTCTTTCTGCGTTGTCGTTTCTCTTCAAGACTTGTTCGTCGTGAGTTCTCAAATAAGGCTGCAGCATTGTGGATAGTGCGTCTCCATGCCCTTCTGTGGCTGCAAAAAAGCACCAGACCTTGTGGCTGGTTAAACCCTGCCAGATTTAATCTTGCTGAAATGCACAAAGCCTCTGCAAATCTTGCCTCCTCAGAAGTAAGTCTCACTTGGATTCTGTAGGATCAGATTGTACAGGATGATGTCAACTCTTGCAGCCCAGTTTTATCGCCAGGATTTTTTAGGGACATACACAAGTCATGCTAAACACAGGGCCAAAAAGTCACCATGGCCCAATGGACAAATTCTGCTGATAAGGGCAAAAGTGGAGTTGCGCAGATGCCATGTTAGTCTGTACCTTTTCTTTGCAAGTGGTGCATTGCATGTTGTAGTTGTGCAGCCCTTTACTTTTCTTTGTGGTTACCCATCCTATGCTTTGTGTGGTGGTTGCACATTCTGTACTTTGTGTGGTGGTTGTGCATTCCATGCTTTGGATCGTGGTTGCACGTTCTATTTATGGTGACTCTAAAGTGAATCTGTTATGGAGGTTCCTTGGCAAGATTTCTTCAGATGGCAGTTGCCTTTGCCTTCCTTGGAGGCAGAGAAATGGTGACTTGTCCAAGGTCAACCAAGTTGACCTAAAGATACCACATCCTATCTGATCTTGGCAACTAAGCATGGTCAGCCCTGGTTAGCCCTTGGCTAGGAGACTGCCAAGGAATCTCGGGTGCTGGAGGCTCTATTTCAGAGGAAGGAACTGGCAAAACCACCTCTGAGGATTCCTTGCCTAAGAAAACCCTGTGAAATTCATGGGGTCACCATAAGTCAACAGGCAATTTGAAGGAACGCACACACACCAGAGTCGTAGTCTAACACTCAAACCACGACACCATCAGTTCATGCAATTCTATGATCACTCCATCTTTCTACCCTCTCTGTTTCCCAGGCTCAGTTCTCTCACATTGGATCTTCCCTTCACCAGCGCACTCCTTTTCCGTATCGCACCCCAGAAGGCGCGTGGTGGCCTGTTGTCCTCTCCAACGGCATCTATGCATTGGGTCCTCACCTCCTTGCCTATCGCTGTCTCCAGAACCCATCCTTTTTCTGCCATCCAGTTTCCCGAGATGAGAACAAGAAGACCCAATGATACATGTGGTCTGCTTCATCGTTCCTTGTTACAAACCGGATCACATTGGTGAAAACCTGATTCTTTGACAAACCCCAGCCCAGCAAAGTTTGAAGTATTGCCAAAGGTTTCAGGACCTTTCCACAGCCTTCCTGGAGCCTGTTTTGCCTACACAGGCAGATTTGAAACTGGATTAAACCAGTTCAAGTCCCATTATATACCACAGCATAGTAAAATGGTGATCCTTGTATAAAATGGCAAACAGCAAGGTTTGCTTTTTGGAATCCTCCCTGCCCTTAATATTTGTGAGCTGTGGTTGGTTGCATCTGCAGGTACAGAACCCATGGATATAGAAGGCTGACAGTATTGAGATGTATTTTACGTGGAGTCAAAGGGTTTTCTCACTGCTTTCCTCTGAGGCTGAGAGAGCGTGACTTGCCCAAGGTAATCAAATGAGTTTTCATGGCTGAGCTGGGATTCAAACCCTAGAACCTTGAGGTTCTAGTCCAACCCTCAAACCAGTATACCATTGCAGGTTGCCTGCGTGGATGATGTTTTGCTACATGTAACAGAAAGATGCCTGGACATCTTTACACAGCAACAAGTCAGTTTTCAGAGAGTATTTGGGGCACGGGAGGTGGTGATGTGCACTAGTGAGGGACAGACCTCTGCAGTGCATTCCAGTTGTCATGTGAACAAGCTGGCACTTGTGGTCTAGGATTCTTTATTTTCTACTGCCTATGGAAGAGAATGGGGGCAATATTCTAAACCAAAGATACTGCGAGGCAAGGAGAAACAGGCCTGTGGAGATACTCAAGTCAGTTGTTGTTTATTTAAAATAAAATGAAAATCAGTATTTTTAAAATAGTTTGCTTCTTGTGAGTTGTGCTTGTCTGGACTTGTATTTTCTGCTCTCCTGCATCTGAGGAGGCTGTGGACTGCCTTGATGCTCGATGTTGGTGGTACTACGCACCTGGTATAAGATGACTAACTCCAGAGTCTAAAAATAACCAAACAGTGCACCTCCTGTTACATCCAATCGCCTGGCAGTGAGGACAGGCTCCCATGTCAGTGGGGTGGTGAATACATTCCAGGTTTTGCAGCAGCCTCTAAAGGCTCTGAGGTGCTGAACTCACCAGAGCAGCATCAATGCTTTCAAGGGGCTCTCCAAGGTCCTGAGCCATATTCTGGACTAAGATCAGCACCTTGGAGAGTTCATTTTAAATCAATCCAAAACCTGGAGTGGCTTCACCACATGGGAGCCACCAGCTACCACTGAACTCAACTAGCCTAGTATTCTGTTCCTAACAGGGATCAACCACAAGCAAGACATGGAGGCTCAGCCCCCTTCGGTGTTTCTCAGCCAGATTTTCATAATCTGCCAGGGATGCTGCAACTCCTTCCTGTATTTCAGTCTGTCCATTGGCCACGTGGTTGACTGATGACCTTCCGGGTTCCCTTGCAATTCTTAAAATTTTTTTTTTCTTTTTAAGTAGCTAAATTGTGTGTTTTGGGAGGATCTCTGATGGACTAAACCCCTCACTCATCTTTCCTTTTGGAAAGGAACAGCAGCATAATTGCAACTCAGCAATGGGGAGGAAACTGTTGAAATTGTTCATTTGCATATGCAAATCAGGCCAAGATTTACATTTCCATGACAGAGTGGTAGCTGGTGCAGTGACTCCATCCCAGGTTTTAATGCTGGCTTTAAATGATCTCTCGAAGGTGCTGAACCACATTCCTCAATATATTCAGCACCTTGGAGAACTCCCTTAAGGCTATCCAAAGTCTGGAATGGATTCACCAACCCACCGACATGGGAACCACCACTGAATCCAACTAATCCAGTGTTTTGTTTCCAGCAATGGTCAGCCACATGTAATCCTGAAGCATACAAAGCAAGACATGGAGGTACCAGCCCTTTTCTTCATTTCTTGACCAGCTTTTAATACTCTCATAGGGATACTGCAGTTCCATTCTGCATTGCAGTTCCTGCACTGAGCACTTGCTTGGACTATGACCTTCTGGGTCCCCTTGCAACTATTGGGGCTTTCCTACCCAAAGTAGCCAGGATGTGTATTATGGGAGGATCTCCAATGAAATAATTTCCCCCTCTGGCACACACTCTCCTTTGCATTTTTGATAAGAGTGACAGCAACATAACAGCACACCTGCAACAGTCTTCCTTGTGCAAATCTCCCAAAGCTGTGTGTGTGTTGGTTCCTTGTTTGTGGTGATTAGGGTATCATTTCACCTCAGGAAGACTAGTAGCATCCATATCAGAGGGTTAGTGAATCCATTCCAGAGTTTCATTAGTGTCAGAGGAGTTCTCCGAGGTGCTGAATTTAGCCAGGAATGGGTTTCAACACCTGGAGAACTCATTTAAAGCCTCATTAAAACCTGGAGAGGAGTCATTGTTCCACTGAGACAGGAGACACCCACTGACGCTGCATCACCTTTTGTTTATATGCTGTATCCATCTATGTGGTAGTGGCCCCAGGGCTTGCAGGGTCCAAGTCATGGGACATTTTTTTTTCATGAGCAGGAATGATAACATCTATCTGCCATACCGCAGGCTCCACATAGAAGGACAAAAAACTGATCTTCCCAGAAACAATGTATTATTATGAACTATCCCTAACCGGGTTGACTTGGACTCAAGAGAACAAGATTCAAGATACATGTGCTCATTGTATCTCCTGTTCAGCCTCTTATAAGTTTAAGGCCAAAGCAAAATACCTGAATTCAGATTTTCTAGGACTGACACATTCTAAACGCAGCCTAAATGGGAGCCAAAAAAGATCTAGGAACTTGACACTCGACTCTGCCAGCTGTTTTTCTACCTCTCTGATTTGAGCTTGATTTCCAACGGTTTTGATTTTCTTTCCCCCCGGGCAAAGGTTGCATGAGGTAACTGGGGGCACCTGGATGCTCCCTCATCAGGGGTGTGGCGAATCCGCTCTGGGTTTCATTCCAGACTTTAAAGGCACGGCTCTCCAAGGTGCTGAATCCGAGCTCCCAAATGGGTTCAGAACCTCGGAGTGCTCCT
Organism: Gambelia wislizenii; assembly: GCA_030847615.1. Taxonomy (NCBI): domain Eukaryota; kingdom Metazoa; phylum Chordata; class Lepidosauria; order Squamata; family Crotaphytidae; genus Gambelia; species Gambelia wislizenii. Next base: position 7,653,748 of record JAUMIR010000018.1, read on the forward strand.
GTAAAGTTCTCTGTTCAGCACCCAGGACAGCTCTTTTTCAGCTAGCACCCAAAGAGTTTCACCACATTGAACATGCCCTTGTGAAGTCTAGAATGAAACCCAGCATGGATCTGCCACACCCCTGACATGGAAGCCTCTGCAGCCCCTTATTGGTTATTGTTATTCCCCCCCCCAAAAAAATGTACCAGAGAATCCCAAGTTTCTAGCCAAGTTCTGCAGGCTTCACCATCTGTGCTCCAGCTTTTGTGTTAACCATATTTAGTTGAACTTTTGTTTTAAAACGGTTGCAAGCTGTCTTGAGTCCTGCGAAGGGAGAAAGGTAGGATACAAATTAATTAATCAATTAATTCACCTGCTTGGAACTGCCTCCCTGCTACTTGGGGGAATCCAGCCAAACAGATTGTCTGGTTCCCCTTTAAAATTCTCTGTCTTTCTGTCTACCCCCCACCCTCACAACTTTTATCCCAAACTCTCCCCTCCTCCTGGTCCTATTGCAGGCAGCTTGAATGCAGCAACTGCAAGCCCTCTCTTTGCTGCTTGCCCAACTTTCTCTCTCTGGCAGCTGCCTTCTCTTCATCCCTGGCTTTGCATCTCTTCTCTGAGTTTGCTGACTAAGAATTCACATCAGGGCTGCTGAACTGAAAAGAGGAAAAGAAAAGGTGGGTGGAGGTGGGGAGGAAGATTTTGGGGGGGGGACCGAAAGGAAAAAGGACAACCCAGCCAGATTTCTCTGCTGCTTCTCTCTCTCCCATCCTCCCCTCTTGCACCTCTGCCTCCTTTCATCCATCTCAACTTCAGCCAGCTTTCTGCAATCTTGCTTTTTTTGTTGTTGGTTTGGCCTGGGATACCACCATCCCCCTTCCTCAAGGAGAAAACGGTGAGTCCCTTTGGTGCAAAAGCCCTGCGTTGTCTTTGCTTTGGGTTGTTCACCTTGAATGTGCTGCTGGGGCTTGCTGCAATGAATCTCTGCCGGATGCCTCGAAAGCATCTTTTCTGATGGCTCAGTTGGGTACCACTTTTCCCCCTGTAGTGATGCTGGATGATAACATGGGTCGAAGTCCCAGCTCTGAGATGCTTTCTTTGCACCAGAGATGGAAGGAAAGATCTTTCTGGGATACAGAAGGAGGGTGTGTTAGTGTTGAATTGGGATGGTGGGGAGGTTAGTTTAGAAAAGAGTTTCTTTCTACTGCTCTGAAGCCAAATCTCTGAGAAATTTGGACCATGGATTTTTAAAAAATTCTCCAGCTTTCTTAGCTGTGTAGTAGCATTGGGGGGTGGGTCAGATTTCAAAGTCTCCATCAGGCTAAAAGGGAGAATAGAGAATATTGTTAGATAGATCGATTAAACTGATTAGACAGATAGATTGAATTAGATGGCTAGATTAGATTAGACAGACAGATATTAGATGGGCTATTCCCCCTCCCCTCTACTTGGGTTTCTGAAAATTTTCCAACAGGCAAGGGTAAGACCGAATTATGAAGAGGTTAGGCAAATATTGCATATGAATTCTCCTCTGCAGAGAGAGGATTGCTTGCATTGTTAACTCCTTCATCTCTTGTGGGTACAGAGAAAGCTGTCTAAGTCTGAGGAACCCAGTATCTGACCTCTGTTTTTCTAGTTAACACAATATTGGCTACTCTGACCTACAATTGCTTTCCTTGAGTCTCAGCAGGAAGAGATCTATCTCTCCAACATCTGTGCTCTGATCTTTTTTTCTGGGCAGGAGGCTTGGAATGTCATGCAAATTGGATTCCCCGCGTCCTTGACACTGAACAATGGTCCTTTTGATTTAAAACTGAAGTAAGATACCAGTCCTCATGGTTTTCATACAATTGATTGGTTACAATTGTAGCTTGCTTCTTCTCCCATGAGCGCAAGGCAGCTCCCCTTCCTCCCTGGACATGTGCCTTCACAACAACCCCATGAGGTAGGCCAGATTGAAACAGAGAAGTTGTGAATGAGAGTAGCCCCAGGTCACTCAGTGAGTTTGATGGGTTGATGGAGATTAGAACCTGCATTTCCCAAGTCCCAGCTTGACAGCCTGAATGCTTCTGATAAAGGACTGGTTTTAAATATAGGACTCTACTTCATTATACAAAACTGGGTCAGATCATTTGTCCTTCTCGTAGCTTCATATTATGATAATCTGGCTGTCAGTTCACTGCTTTCCCAGCGGGTATCAGGAAAGGGCTCTTCCCTGGTCCTATTTTTAAAACAGGAGACAGCAATAATTGAACCCTGGACCTTTTGTATGATGAAGCCTTCGCACTCCCATTGAGCCTGGCTCTCCAGGCCTCTGTGCTTTGCATGCCTTACTTCTGCCTTATAGTCTGTTCTCTTGGATCTACAAAGTTACAGGGTGGCAGCTTTACTCCTACTTTTGCAAAAGAAAGAAAGAAAAGGCCATACTTTTTTTTTTTTTTTGATACCGTTTCTTCATCGACAAAATCTTGCTGCTGCTACCCTTGGCTGTCTGACCTAGAAAGCTGCCTTGTATAGCAAATCAGGCCCTGTGTCAGAGCTTGGAAAAGTTCTCTTTTTGGCTACAAAAGGGCAAACTCAATTGGGGTATTCTGGGCATTTTTATTTTATGTTATTTATGTATCCTGTTTTTCTCCTAGCGTGGAACCCATGGTAGCCTTGCAGTTTAGAAAAGAAACTTTTCTTCCACCCTCCTCCCTCCCTCCCTTTCTTCCTTTTCTACATGTATTTCTTTCCTTTCTTCCTTTTCTATGTGTATTTCCTTCTTCCTTCCTTCTTTCCTTTTCTACAGGTCCTTCCTTCCTTCCTTCCTTCCTTCCTTCCTTCCTTCCTTCTCTATGTATATTTCCATTCATTTATATGTTCCTATATTTCCATCCATCTTTCATTCCTTCTTTACATACATTTCCTTCCTTCCCCTCCCTTCTCTCAACTCATCTCATCTTATCTTCCTGACAGGTAACTGGCACTTACTTGATTCTTGCCCTTACAATTTGATTATTAACAAAATGGAAAAATGGACAAAGAGGGACGAAGGGATACAGCAGCACCCTTGAGGCTGTTTTATTTTATTTTGTGTTTATTGTATGGATTAGATGATTAACACCTTTTCCCGTTTCTCTGCTAGATGCTTCCTGCCAGGTCTTCACTCCGGAGTCTCCTCTGCCTTGCCGTCTTAATGCTGAGCTGCCCATGGGTGTTTACTCAAAAAGGACGGAGGAAAGTTGTACATGTCTCTGGTGTGTGGGGATGTTAAGTTTAACTTAGGGAGAGTCTGTTTGGGGAGGGACTGCTCTTTGTTTCTCCAGTGAGGTCTATACTTTTTTGGGAGGACATGGGAGCAAGGCCTTCTCAGCTGTGGCATCCCAATTGTGAAATCTCTTCCCTTGGAGGCCCAATTGGCCCCAACACTCATTTCATTACAGTTCCAAGTAAAGACACAGGCTGTTTACTAAAGTCTCAGTCACTAACTGATTTACTTCAAAATGATGGTTATAAGCTGTTTCACCCTTTTACAATGGTTTTCGTTTGTTCATATGTTCATCATAGAATCATTGAATTGTAGAATTGGAAGAGACCACGAGGGCCATCCAGTCCAACCCCCTGCCATGCAGGAATACACAATCAAAGCATCCCTGAAAATTAATATATTTAATTTTTAAAAATTGTTTTAATTGTTTGCATTGCTTTTAATTAATACTCCCTAAGGTTTTGCAATATAGGGCAGGATAGAAACATAACAGTCATAGTAGAAACTGGCAAAACTACCTCTGAATCTTCCTTGCCTAAGAAAATCCTATGAAAGTCATGGGGTCACTGTAAGTTGAAAGGCAACTTGAAGATATACACATAAGCAAGCACACACACACATGTTTTAGAGCTTGGAAAAGTAACTTTTTGGGGATTATGACTTCCCAAAACTGCCAGCCGACACAGTCATGGGCCAGATAGCTAGGTAGTTGTAGTAAAAAAAAAAAAAAAGTAACTTGTTCAATCTTTTCTCGTCCACTATCCACAGACAGGGGAGGAGGTATGAAGCCAGAAAGAGAGGGGGGCAGATGTTTGAACATCTTGAAATTTGCAGTACTCATAGTTAGACAGCAGGGGGTAATCTCGCAATGGGAACACTTGGCTCAGTTGTCCAGCACATGGTTTGCATGCAAAATCTGTCCCTGAGTTCGGTCCGGTTTTTTTCCAAGTTAGGGCATAGAGCAGACTCCAGAGGGGAAGAGAAAAAGAATATTCACAAATGTTATCATCTCTGACATGGAAGCAAAACACTCCCAATGCATCAAGAATATACACACACACTAATTAGTGAAAAATGTGTTTGCATAAAAATACTTTTAAAAAACCCTAATGACCACCCTATTGGTGTGGTGCCAAAAAAGACAATTTTGCACAAACAGTGCATTTTGTGCCCAATATACCTTTCTTTGCAAAACAGTCCTTCCTGCCTAAAGATAAGAGGGAGTTTTTTTGTACAAAACCCAAGTCTGAATTGTTCACCCAAACTCCCTCATTGAGTCCCAGTGATTTTTGCATGACTTAAATTTTCATTGAAAGTCTCTGAAATGTGTGTGTGTGTGTGTGTGTGTGTGCATGTGTGCGTGCATGCACACACACACAAACACAAAATGCAACCTCACCCAGCATGGGAAAATTTTTGATCTGATTTGTCTCACATGCATATTTGAAGATTGTCCAAGCAATGTCTACACAACCAGCCAAAGGCTACTTACTATACCACTGACAAGCAGAGGCACAACACAGTCAAGCTAATTACAGGCAAAGGAATCAAGGCAGCGTGAAGTCAGACACTGACTTTACTAGCAAGCGAAACACAAGTCCACAAGCAAAATTCAATATACAAGGTCCAGGTCTAGCAAACAGAGCTCAGGATAGTCCAGCAGAATCCAGGTCAGGCAAACAGAGTCCAGGGACAACAAAACACAGTCCAGGTCAAACACAGTGAGCAGGAACACAACAGATACTCAGGTAGGCCAGAGAATCTCTGACAACCCCTGGAGAGCAGTGCTGAATATTTATAGATCTAATTGCTGCTAACTGCTGCTTCCTATAAATATGCTGAGATCACCAAAAGCCCTCCTTTTGTTGTCTTTGTGCTGAGAAGGTGCATATAGGTAAGTTGTCATCTGTATCTGAAGGGGATCCGGACCCTCTGCCAGAGCTGGTACTGCACTATTGTCTGTGTCTGAAGCCTGTGGCTCTGGATCCTCCTCCTGCTCTGGTTCAGCAGGTCCATTGCATCCATCTCTGAGTCAGAGTCCATTTCCAACTTCTGGAAGCAGGGCATGGTAAAGATGTATATTCCTAGTGTAGACCATGCTCCAACCTATTTTCAAATCTCCCATGTTCTGGGTTCAAATCCTGTGATGCTAAGTTTTCCTTCTTTCTCTGCAGAGGATGACAGCGGTGCTGTCGTGGTCCAGACGGCTCCAGGGAAGGTGGTCACCCACCGGGGCGGCACCATCATTCTCCCGTGCCGCTTCCACTATGACGTTTCTGCCCATGATCCGGATGAGATCCGATTGAAGTGGACCAAGATAGCTGACCCCATGTCCTTCGAGGATGTCTTTGTAGCTATGGGCCAGGAACGCAGAGCTTTTGGGAGCTACCGGGGCCGGACAGCCCTGCAGGAAGATGGTCCTGGGGATGCCTCGCTGATCATCCGGAACATCACCCTTCAAGACTACGGCCGCTATGAGTGCGAGGTGACCAACGAGTTGGAAGATGATGTGGGGATGGTGAAGCTGGACTTGGAAGGTAAGGTGGAAGAGATCAGGAGGGATGGCTGTTGAGTTTCTATTATCTTGTGGGAATGATGGGGGAATGCTCTTTTTGTGTGATAATTAAAATATTTCAGATTTTTTTTTAAATAAACATTTCTCTCTTCTGATCTCAGTTTATTGTAGGACTTGGGCTCTAAGAGAAATGAGTGACTTTTAAAAAGTAACTTTTCAAGCTCTGAGTGTCTGCGGAGGTAGAAATAGCCAGAGTGGCCTAGGTAGAGAATATAACTCATCCCACCCTATGGAGCTGTTAAAAATGACGGGCATTTCTCCCCACTGATATCCCCTTCTGCCTCCCACTTCCTCTAGTTGGGATGTTTTACGAATCTACGCCACTATCCGTCTTCCTGGTTTTATTAGCTTCTGACATCGAAACCTGCAGCAACAATAAAAGTCAATAAAAGCAACAATAAAGCACCCTAGACACACTAAAACGTGCGGAGAACAGGAGAAAGAAATTGAATATAAGAGCGCCGTGAGTTTTCATGAGGGCAGGAACTGCAGCTGGCTTGGAAGGGAGCAAAGGGTGGAATCGATCCCCCAAAATACAAAATACAGTGGCGGCTTGTGTCTCCCATGTCAGTAGGGTAGAATGAATCCACTCCAGAATGTTTACAGGGATGTGGTTCAGCACCTTGGAAATCTCCCTTAAAGGCTGAGTTAAAACCTTGAGTGGATTCACTGCCCCTCCAGCGTGAAAGCCATCCACTGTCAGTGCCAAGGTATCATATAAAACAACAATTGTACATTGAGGTGATTTTAAATCTTTTGTGAACAAGAACAAAGATGGGGGTACAGAGATAATGGGGATAATTTCTTAGGAGCTATGTCAAATACCCGAAGGAAGAAACTCAGTTCTATAAGCCTGTCACTTTTCATGGCTCACATTACCCCATTAGGATTTGATGTGACTGTGTATTCCTGCAAGGCAGGGGGTTGGACTGGATGGCCCTCATGGTCTCTTCCAACTCTATGATTGTGTGATTGTGCCAAAGGACTGTGTAGAGTGGAAAGTGGTGATGACTCCATTGTCCTCTTTCTCCCTTTAGGGGTGATCTTCCCTTACCACCCTCGCCTGGGGCGTTACACCCTGAATTTCCATGAGGCTCAGGAAGCCTGTTTGGAGCAGGATGGGATTCTGGCTTCCTATGACCAACTGCACGATGCCTGGTTAGAAGGGATGGATTGGTGCAATGCTGGCTGGTTAGAGGACGGCTCGGTGCAATACCCCATTTCTAAACCCAGGGATGAGTGCGGACGCAAAGACACCCCCGTTGGAGTGAGGAATTATGGCTACAGACACAAAGAAGATGACCGCTATGATGCCTTCTGCTTCACCTCCAACCTCAATGGTAAGGGCTGGTTGTCTGTGCATGTATTGGTCAATAACTGCCTTCAAGTTGACTCCAACCCATGGCAACCCAATGAATGAGACAACTTCAAGACCCCCTGTCTTCTACTGCCTTGCTCAGGTCTTGCAGGTTCAGGCCCGTGTCTTCCTTGATTGAGTCTATCCACTTAGTGTGCGGTCTTCCTCTATTTCTTCTTCCCTCCACCTTTCCTAGCATTGACTTTTCCGGTGAGCCATGTCTTCTCATGAGGTGACCAAAGTACAACAGCCACAATTTAGTCATAGATTCATTGAGTTGGAAGAGACCACGAGGGCCATCTAGTCCAACCCCCTGCCGTGGAGGAACGCACAATCAAAGCATTACTGACAGATGGCCATCTAGCTTCTGTTTAAACACCTCCAAAGGAGACTCCACCACACTACCAGGCAGTGTATTCCACTGCCGAAGAGCTCTTATTGTCAGGAAGTTCTTCCTGATGTTTAGGTGGAATCTCTTTTCCTGTAGTTTGAACCCATTGTTCCGTGTCCTAGTCTTTGGAGCAGCAGAAAACAAGCTTCCTCTATCCTCAGTATGACATCCCTTCAATTATTTAAACATGGTTGTCATGTCACCCTTTAACCTTCTCCTCCCCAGGCTAAACATGCCCAGTCCCCTAAGCCATTCCTCATTTGGCCCCAGGTCCACACTTCCCCCAACCACCCCTTGCCCTGAAAGCACAGTCCTTCCTGCACCAGGTTCCAAAAGCAGCAAAGCAAAGAAAAAAACACAATTGAGCTTGGAGCTGCCAGGGATGATGGATGAACCCATTGGGTTTTGTCCCAAGGTGTAAATTACTCTTTGCTTTGAGGGTCTGGATGGGGGGTGGTGGAGGGTGGGGGCTTCATTTGTGTAATCAGGGACAGGATAAATAGCATTGGATCAATTCAGAAATGGAGTGCCTATCCCCACCTCATCCATCTTCAGAGGGAAAGAGGGAGGGAAGGAAGGCAGCACAGTCAGATGTTGGAATATGAACAATTGCAGTCTGCAAAAATGGTTTTTGAATAGGATTTTTCTGCGGGAAATGGGGTTGCAGTACAGGTGAGCAGGTCTGTGTGTGCCTTCAAGTTGCCTGTCAACTTATGGTGACCTCATGAATTTCCTAGGAGAAACTGGGGTGGTGGTGGTGATGATCCCAAACAGATTGTGAAAACATCTAAATGAAGTCACCACAGATAGGATGGTAATAGCACATTTCTGAATAGTGGCACTACTTGGAACCTGTCATGCTATCAGTACCTTACTGAGGCCTAGACTCTTGGATAGAATCTAAGCTATTGATGGCCCAAAACGTCAGTCATGAACATCTTGTAGACTCTGAAACTGAGAATAAAATGGAAAGATGGATGGACAGATTGGTAGAAGGATGGATGGATGGATTGGTGGAAGGATGGATGGATGGATGGATTGTTAGAGGGCAGGAGGGAGGGAGGGATTGATGAAAGGAATGTATAGGAGATACAAATGTTGTGTCACATCTAACACACTCCCTATTTCTCCTTTCTCTTCCCGTCTGTTCCAGGGAAAGTCTACTTTCTTAAAACCTACCGCAAGCTGAGCTTTCCTGAGGCTGTCCAGGCATGTAAGAAGAACGGAGCCACTGTGGCCAAAGTTGGCCAGCTCTATGCTGCTTGGAAGATCCAGCTGTTGGATAAGTGTGAAGCCGGGTGGGTTGGTGATGGAAGCATCCGCTATCCCATCGTCAACCCCCGGCCCCGCTGTGGAGGCCGGGAACCTGGCGTCCGCAACTTGGGCTTCCCTGATAAGAAATATAAACTCTTTGGTGTCTACTGCTACAAAGAAGCCAATGGCGGGGTGGCCAAGAAAAAGGGCAAGGAGGGGACTGGGAGCTGGAAGCCTTTCCAGGTATAAACAAAATGGCGGAAGTAAGCTCTCCATAAGGCTTCCATCTTCCTCTCTCTCTCTTTCTCTCTCGTTTCCCAGTCTCAAAGGGCTGGTGAGATTTGTCATGGTGTCCCCTTTGGGGGAAGCCATTGACCATGTCTGGAAGAGGCTAGTTGGGCAGTTAAAAACTGAGAGAGGACTACCATGTCAGACTCAACTGACTCGCCCAGAATTTCTGGAATGCTGGGAAATCTGGGTTTAATTGCAATCCAGCCTGTGCTAAGTGGCAGCTACAAGCTTCTCTTCTTTTTCATCTTTTTCTTTTTGGCTTGCCTGGTTCTTCTTGGCCATTGTGGGAGGAGCAACAATCTTGTCTTAGCTTTCTGCAATTTGCTGCTGTACATTAATGCTGCAGATAAAAAGTTTTGCATCAAGCAAAGGGAGGACGGATGGATGCCTGGGTTTTTTGGCCATGTCTCCAGTGGAGTTCTCTTGTAAGAGATCCACAGAATTGGCTCTGAAAGGGGTGAAGGCCTTGGCTTTTTTGCATGATTTGGGAGGGTTGGGCTGCTTCCTGGGGAAATTTCCAACATGGAAAGCACAACTGATTGGGAGAGCCCCTCTTCTCCCTGTGTTACTCTTAAAGAGGCCATTTTTGTACAGGTCACTAAATCTTTTCTGAGTTTCCTTTTTCCTTCCACGCTCTGGCAAACCGAAACCACCATTCAATGTGTGACTTTGCAGCCAGGACTGTAAAAACTTCTGGGGCAGGTTCCTGTCTTTAATTCTTTGGCTCGCATGAAGCGCGGTAACACACGGTGTACATGGATGGTGCTCTATCCCCATTAATAAAAAAATAAAATAAGGCAGTCCTCTGTGTGTGTGTCGTGTAGACCCAATGCAGCTCACAGCCTAGACAGGGGGGAAAAGATGTCCAGAGGATGGTGACCAAAATGGTGGTGGGGTCTGGAAGCCATGTCCTACAAGAGCATTTATGAAGCTGTTTTGTTTAGCCTGGAGAAGAGTAGGTTAAGAGGGAACATGATAGCCATGTTTAAATATATGAAGGGATGTCATATGAAGAGACAAAAGGGAGATTGTGTTGTTCCCAGAGGTTGTTAAGTAAGAGACACTGACCTAATGAGGCACCTGGTGTCTTGAAAAAGTTGCCCATAAATCTCTCAGCCACTCTCTGGCCACTGTGTTGCTTTCAGCCCTCCTTCTTGATGACTAGCAGTGCTTTTCGGTGTTCATCTTTTCCTGAGCTTGGACTGGCTACAATTCATGACTCTGTTTCACTTCTTCCTGGCTTTGTTTACCTGGACTACTGACTCGCTGAACGACTCCTGGACTGGCTGATGACCACCTTCTTGTTTCTCCCTTCATCCTGCTGGGTAACCTGTGACTGACCTGAACTGAATTAACAACTCAACACAACTCTTACACTCCAACCACCTAGTTGCTGGTCCACTTGCTGATGGGAGCATAGGACAGGTAGCCTCATGGAGAAGGGAGCAAAGGAAGAAAAGAGAGCCAGTAGTCTTAAGAACTGTTAAAAAAATTTATTAAAATGTCCAGCAGTACAGAAACCTCAAAGGTTTTTTTTCCCCTCCTCCTCTCCCAACTTCCTCCCTCCCCACTTTTTTTTTTTTTTAACACCACAAGGGGCAGGTCTGGGGAACACACAAGGGGGAAACAAGTGGAAACTGCAGCCACATTAAAACATCAGAAGTTAGAAAGTCATAGACTCACAGCACCAAACTCACTCTCTTGCGTGGGTGGTACGAGGGCACACAACCAAACCCCAGCTTCAATGGGGACACTTTTTTATTTGCTGCCTGAGGGGGGGGAGAACTGTTCTGTTGCACATGAGCCCATTGTGAAGGTGTCAGTTTCGCCATATGCACAATGGTGATGAACAAGAGCTGCTAAGGTCAAGTGTGGGTGGACCCTAACCTAGATGCTTTAAAAAAACCCTCACAATTATCCCTTTAGTAGGGATGAATAGACCGCCTGTTTCTCTCTCTCTTATCCTTCCAGAGGTTATTGCAGAACTATAGAGTTGTCAAGGGGACCTCAAAGGTCATGTAGTCCAACCCCCTTTGCCGATGCAGGAAATCTGCAGCTATAAAATCCCTCACCCATACCATAGAGTGTCTGCTTAGAGTCCATCTTTTCTCAGGGATGTAGTTATGGGGTTTGGGGGAGAATGTGGGCATTGCCTTCCAAATAAGAATTCCTTCCCCCTATTGAAATTTTCCTTTACACCCCCCCCAAAAAAAAAATTCAGAGAAAGAGACATTGTCGAGTGGAAGACGTTGTCATCAACTTCCCCTTGCCATAAAAATCCACTGAACAAGAAGTCAGAACCAAGAAGAATAAAAGCTGCCTGTGAAATATAAAATCCGTCCTTCTACTATTGGGAGTGGGTGTGAGTGCTGGAAGAATCCCAGGGAGAGATTCATAAGTAACTGAATTTTGAACCCCAGCCTCACATTTGTACAGATATGGCTGGGACGTATGCAGTCTGGACTGTAATGGGGGCTCAACCATTCCCTTTCAAAGATGTAGGTGTCTCCCAATACTGTAAACCTGTGCATGCACATAGCAATTCTATATTATGCACATCTGTGCTGTGCCCACACAGGGCCCTGGAGCAAAAAAAGAGATTATTAATTTTTTTTTAAATGGAGGGGGTGAGGGAAGAGGGAGGGGAGAGAAGGTAACAACATTTTTCCCCATCACACACGCAAACCGATTACATCCCAAGTGGGCCAAAGGAAAGTCAGGAAGGTCCGAGAGGAGGCTTGGAATGGGAGCTGGGAACTTGTGCTTTCGCCTGGGTCTGTCATTAAAAGTAGTTGCCGTCTTCCTCTGTCCAGTCCACCTTCGGATGCTGTGGCTGCGGCTGCTGCTTCTGATGTTTCCTCCGGTCCTTGCGGGATTTGTGACGGTGATGCTGGTGGTGTTGGTGGCGGTGGCGGTGGTGCCGCCGGGTTCTGTGGGACCTTCTGGCTAAATGGAGCCAAAGGCAAGGAGAGAAGTTTAGTTTTGAGATCCAAGACAATTTTTCATCCTTCCCTTGGCTAGGGTTGCCAGAACTCTGGCCCTGGCCCTGAACCTACAGTTTTCATGGGCTACCCCCAGGCAGGTGACAAGGGCTGCTGCCACACTGCAGAAATAATCCATTTTGACATTGCTTTAAACTGTCATGGATCAATGCTATGGAATTCTAGGATTTGTAGTTTTGAGATATTTAGTCTTCTCTGTCAGAGAGCTCTAGTATCACAACAATCTACAAATCCAAGGATTCCATAGGATGGAGTCATGATTGTTAAAACAGAGTCAAACTGCACCATTTCTCATAGAATCATAGAGTTGGAAGAATCCACAAGGGCCATCCAATCCAACCCCCTGCCATGCAGGAATAAACAAAGCTTTATTTCATTTTTTTTTGCTTCTGGCCTTGATCACAGTTTCTGCCCTGCTTATGTTCTGTAACTCTTGTGTGTGATTTGCTGATGTCTGACAAGCTCGAGCGTGTCCAGAGGAGGGCGACCAAAATGGTGGGAGGTCAGGAAGCCATCATGCCCTATGAGAAGTGGCTTAGGGAGCTGGGCATGGTTAGCCTGGAGAAGAGAAGGTGAAGAGGTGGCATAATAGCCATGTTTAAATATTTGTAGGGATGTCATATTGAGGATGGAGCAAGCTTGTTTTCTGCTGCTCCAGAGACTAGGACATGGAGCAATGGACTCAAACGACAGGAAAAGGGATTATACCTAAACATTCGGAAGAACTTCCTGACAGTAAGAACTGTTCAGCAGTCACTGGCTGGGAGTGTGGTGGATTCTCCTTCTTTGGAGGTTTTTAAACAGAGGCTGGATGGCCATCTGTCCAGGAATGATCTGATTGTGTATTCCTGCACAGTAGGGGGTTGGACTAGATGGCCCCTGTGGTCCCTTCCAACTCTGTGATTCTATGGTCCAGGAATTTACTTTGTCTCTTGGAACCGCCCTCTCTGTCTGTTTGCTTGCACTGAACTGAAGGGGTTAGAAGAAAGTGGGGTATAAATGAATAGAATAAATAATAAATACATTTTTTTAAAGTCTATGACATGGCGCAGTGTTCAAAAGGCAGCTCTGAAACAGACTCCTTCCCTTCACTATGTCTTGGGAGACTTACACTTTGTGCAGAGGATTCTGGGCCGGTCCCACGTCCCATTGACGTGGCACTTGATGGTGGGCAGGTGCCGTTGCAGGAAGCCTTCCTCGCACTGGTAACGGACCGTCGAGTGGACGCTGTACTTCTCCTTCTTCTTGCCAATGGGGAAGGCATTTTCCACCAAGGGAGGAGGACCGCACAGCACTGAGGTGGAAAGAGAGTTAGGGAGGGGAGGTGGAAAGAGGAAACTGTGATTGATTGAGCTTTCTTCCCCCCTCTCCTTTCTAAAATCAATTTTAAAAATTATCAGCTGAGATTCTACACCCCTGTATCTTGATGACTCTGTCGCTACATTGCAAGAGCTCAACAAAACTCTGTTAGTGAATTGTGAAGATGCTCATCTGGGCACCAGCAAGAGAATTCAGGGGTGCATCAGCAGCTCTTTGGATGCCTCTCGTACACAGTGGGCACCCCTCATACAATCATAGAGCTGGAAGAGACCACAAGGGCCATCTAGTCCAACCCCTGCTATGCAGGAATAAACAATCAAAGCACTCCTGACAGATGGCCATCCAGCCTCTTGTTTAAAAACCCTCCAGAGAAGGAGACTCCACCACACTCCCAGGCAGTGTATTCCACTTCCAAACAGCTCTTACTGTCAGGAAATTCTTCCTAATGTTCAGGTGGAATCTCTTTTCTTGTAGTTTGAACCCACTGCTCTGTGTCCTCATCTCTGGAGCCACAGAAAACAAGCTTGCTCCATCCTCAGTATGACATCCTGTCAAATATTAAACATGGCTATCATGTCCCCTCTTCACCTTCTCTTCTCCAGACTAAACATGCCCAGCTCCCTAAGCTGCTCCTCAAAGGGCATCATTTCCAGACCTCCCACCAGCTTGGTTGCCCTCTTCTTTCAAGAGAAGAAATCTCCCAGTCCTAAACTGGTGGTGGTGAGTAAGTAAAAACTGTGTGAAAATACTCCCACTCCTCCCGGGGGGTGGGTGGGAAATGTAATGTTTAAAACCCTTTTGTCCTAGGGGAATTTGTGGTTCACAGACCTCACTTTGCCCACCCTTGCATTAGAAAGAATGAGGCAATCAGGTAGCAGATTCTGGGAGTCAGCCACAAGATGTCTAAGGGCCTGTCTACACTGCTGAAATACAGCAGTTTGATGCCTTTTTTATCCACCACCGTTCTGTCCTATGGAATCCTGGTATTTGTAGTTTGGTGAGACACCAGAGTTCTTTGATAGAAAAAGCAAAATACCTCAGCAAACTACAAATGCCAGGATTCCATAGGCTAGAACAATGGTGGATAAAGTGGTGTCAAACTGCTGTATTTCTGCTCTGTAGACAGGCATTGTGTATTGAAGCAAGATTCATCTGACCATTCAGTTGGCAACTGGCGATCTCCGATTAAACCTGCCATTTTTTAAAAAAAATATATGTAACTTTCTTTCATTTTACCTGTGTCCTTTTTGCAGACATACGGCAGGTTGTAGTTGCACGGGACATCATTCCACTTGCCTGTCTCGTGGGACACCAGCACCACACAGTCCTCACCCCCCGCGAAGAAATTGTCCGGCTGGTTTTCCCGCCAATTCTCGTATTGCTAGCAGGACGGAAGAGGGTGGGAGTTAAAAACACAGCCTGAATTGCCCCTGCTCCCCTGGGTGAGGTTGTCATTTGGTGTTGTCTCTGTCTCTATATCAGATATCAAGTGTTGCCCCTGGGGTTGCTGTGACATTTGTGAGATTTGTGTGCTAAGCACATTGCAGAGCATAAACCTGCACAGCTGGGTTTGCAGGTTACTGTGGCAGCCATTGGTAGGTCCCATGTTAATGGCATTGTGAATCCATTCCAGGGTTTTGATAGCTTCAGTAACAGCTTATTAACTCACCAGACCTGTGTTGTCCGTCCACTGAAAATCCTGCTCCACAATACGGTCATTGAGTCCGATCCAAGTGTTCTCATGTCCAAAGCCTGAGCAGAGGGGGAAAGGTGGACTCATGTAGTTGCAAGCCTTTGGGGGTGATTCCTCCAAGCCCCTCCTTATCCCTTGACTTTCCATACACTCTCCCATTCTAATCCTAGAATCCTAGAGTTGGAAAGAGACCACAAGGGCCATCTAGTCCAACCCCCTGCCTTGCAGGACTACACAATCAAAGCACTCCCAACAGATGGCCATCCAGCCTTCTCATAACATCATGCATCCTCAGCCTCCCAACCGTCGGCAAAAGGGATTGGGAGCAATGCTCATAACATCACATCCCTGACCAAAAAAGGTTGTCACAACACTTGAGTTATCCCACCAAATAAAGAAAGCACAGCTGCAAGGTCCTTCATTAGGTGGGACTTCTTTCTGGAAAAAATTGTTTGTGCATAAACACCGGTAGTGTTTGTCTGTGCAAAGATATTGTTTTCTGGTCAAAAAACCCTATATGTATCGCTACCCAGGGAAATTTCCCTGAAGGACATCCTGAGTAATAGCTGAAAACCACACAGAACGACTTGATGTTTTTCTGTGCAGAAATACACATGGTGCTTTTCTGCACAGAAAACAATATTTTTGCACATGAAGTTTTCTGTACAGAAAAGCAACTTTCTGAGCAGAAAATGTTAAAAACTGCAGGCAAATTTTTCCCAAAGGATGTTTTGAACGAATGGTCAAAAACTGTGCCAAATCACCTGTTATTCTTGGTAACAGGAAGAAAATTGCTGACATGACTTCTTGTTGTCTGTGATCATGAAATGAGTGAAGAGTTACATCCCTGCTGGTGACTTACTATTAATGAAATTGTGCTCCTCCCATGAATGGATGCTGGTCAGGTGACCTGACCGGCGTCGACAGTCCCTCTCTGCATCTTCCCAGGAACGCCGGTGTGCAAAATAGCGGTAACAGTGGCCTTGGAATTTATGCCAATTGTGGTCACAGCCCTCTGTGTCTGCAAGGAAGCAAATGAAAGGAATTGCTTAGAGTCAGCAATGGCAGAAATGCTACTCCCTGTCTGGATAGGGCGAAGCCACACTGAACCATAGGCGAGTAGTAACTTGATCTTGGTTGCTCTAAAACCAATGGGTAGAAAATAAAATGAAGCAGATTTTGATCAAGCATTAGGAGAAAATGTCTCAGAATGAAAGACCTTCCTGTGTGGAAACGCTTGAGCAATTTTGCTTGTATTCCTTGCAAACATTCACCCTTTTTTGTGCTCATTTTTCCTAATGGATGCACATTTTTAGTCATGCACAATTTCAGACATAAGTGGGTTTTGCCCTGTTTATTTCCTTGGAATCTACCTTGAAATGTATGTTTCTGGAGCAAGAGATGCTTCATCATGTTGCCTGTCTTGTGAGGCATGAAATGATATTTCAGAAGGAAGGGACTGGCAAAACCACCGCTGAGGATTCCTTGCCTAGGAAAACCCTGTGAAATTCATGGGGTTGCCATCAGTTGGCAGGTGACTTGGAGGCACATACAGACATCATGCCCCTAATGGTCCAAACACCCTCAAGGTAGCAGATCCCACCTGATCTTAGAAGCTATGCAGGGTCAGCCCTGGTTAGTCCTTGGATGGGAGACCACCAAGGAATCCCAGATGCTGTAGGCTCTGTTTCAGAGGAAGGAACTGGCCAAACCACCTCTGAGGATTCCTCACCTAAGAACACCCTCTGAAATTCATGGGGTTGTCATAAGCATGGGGAAAGGTGTCTTTTTGGACTGCCACTCCCAAAAGAAGCAGCTTCTCCAAGCCCAGAAGGACTGCCAAGCAATCCCAAGTGCTGTAGGCTCTATTTCAGAGGAAGGAACTGGCCAAACCACCTCTGAGGATTCCTCACCTAAGAAAACCCTCTGAAATTCATGGGGTGGCCATAAGTCAACAGGGGACTTGAAGGCACAAATACACAGAGATACTTGCTGGAGCCCTGCAGTGTGGGATGAAACTATGGAAAATAATTGACTCTGTTCCTTATATCTTTAGCAGAGGAGGAAGAAGCAGCTTTGATCTCCAGAGCATGGAAGAAACTGCCAGGAGGTTCAGCACTGGGAGGATGGTTAGCTCTGTCCACTGCCTCCCCGCCTGCCTGGTTTATACTCCAGGGTGGGCATATCAACAGCCCACTGGTTCCTGTTTTATTCTGCTTAATAGGATGTGGCAGGAGGGACACCCCCTCTTTTTTCACTGGGGGATTAGCTGACTTCAAAGCATCAGTACCCATTCCCTCAAGTGAGAGCTGGAGAGGCCTTTGGGGAGCAGATCGGATTAATAGGATTTCTTTCTCTCTGGCTTGCTGAACAACAGCAGCTTCCAAGGGCCAGGGGAATTTCCTTCCTTCTTCTCCCTACGACTGCCCAGTCCTTCTCACCTTGGTCACACAGGCTCCCACCGTAGCTGGGCAGACACAGGCAGACGAAGGAATTGATTTCATCGATGCAGGTGCCACCGTTCTGGCAGGGGCTGGACAAGCAGTCATCAATATCTGTCCAGAATATATAATTAATTAGTTAATTAATTGATATCCTGCCTTTCTCCTAGTATGAGACCCAAGGCAGCTTACAGCACAGGTCAAAACCAAATACAGTTTAAGCAATTCACATTTCAGCAAGTTGCTGTTTGTGGGAGAGACATGCAATCTGCTTAATACCAGACCGACCTCTATTTCTCAGGGAGTGAACCCAAACTGCTCTACATCGGTTTGTACATTGGACATCACACATTCACTTTCTGATAATGTTTGTTGCACTTGGTTCAGCTCCTTTTCTGGACATCAAAGAAACCAGATAAAACCCATGAGATTCTTCAGTCTGGCACTTCCCCTGCTAGAAAATGAATTCATGCTTTAAAAAGCGTGTGTTTTTTTAAACACTTGTTATCTGCATAGAAAGCAAAATGTCTGTGCAGAGTACAGTGTATTCTGGAAACAGGGTTTTTTTTCCTGAACAAAAAGCCACTCCCCGGACAGAAAATAAATTTTCTTTGCAGAAAAGTGTGGGGGTTTGGGGAGTGTATGAGTGTGTTGCATATTATTTCTCAAAATTATTCCCAAAGTGTGAATGCTCCTCAAAAACTGCGTAGAACCTTTGTATTATCATGCAATGAGGAGAAAACTGTTGAAATTATTCATTTGCACATGGAAGAAAAAAAAATAAGCAAAAGTTTGCATTCCTAGCATGCTGTGGCAAGTTTTGGTTCACATTTCAGTGGGTTGGTGAATCCACTCCAGGTTTTTAATTGAGGCTGTAAAGGAATTCTCCAAGGTGCTGAACTACCCAGTCAACAAATTGGGTTTTCAAGTTGCTCCCCAAGGTTCTGAACCCAGGTCTAAATACGTTCAGCACATTGGAGAGTTCCTTCAAAGCTAGGGAAACCCTGGAATGGATTCACTGCCTTATTGCCATGGGAGCTATCAGCTGCCCCTGTTAATACCTCCTGATATCCAGCCTGGGAAAAGCCAAGGAATGGGTTTTTTAAGATGGACCATGGGGCTTGAATAATAAAAATCATAGAGTTGGAAGAAACCGTAAGGGCCATCTAGTCCAACCCCCTGCCATGCAGGAATAAACAATCAAAGCATTCCCAACAGATGGCCATCCATCCAAAACCTCCAAAGAAGGAAACTATTGAAGCCAATAAGCCCATGGACTTAATTATGTCTGATGAATGGATGGACAGGCAGGGAATGAGTGAAGATAGCAGGGATAAGCACAGAAATACGGTACAAGTTTGAGCGGAGCAAAGATATGTCTGGGAAAGTAGAAATTGGAGGCAGAGGGGAAGGCAAACAAATTAGTCAGCATGGAAACGTAGACAGATAGAAGATGTAGCTGAATCTTTGGAGCTTATCCGGGCTTTGACAAGTAGCAGCCGGCTGCATCCAAAGTAAAAGATTAACACCGCCGCAATCCAGCAGTTGGATGCTCTGGCACATCTGAGGGTCCGACAGAAATGTGAGAATGCAGAAAATTGGGATGAAACAAAGAAAGGAGTGTTGCCTCTTTCTGGAGCTAAGGATGTCCTGCTTTTTTGGAAGGAGGCCAAGGGGACTTCAGAATAAGGGGGTATGGAGAAACCCTCCAGCAAATGGCCCCCAGACCTGATTTCTGTGGTCCCTGAAGCCTTTTGTTAGCTCTCAAGCCCTTTGGAGGATTGGAAGGGTCAGGGTTGGCAGCGGTGAAGTGTCTTGAATTTTTTTTTCAATGGTGTATAACAGTGGCTCTTAACCTTTTCTTTACCAGGGGCCCCCTTTAAATATCTTTTGTTGCCATGGACCCCCAAGACTTAACTCAAGATTTAAAATAATAATAATAATAATAATAATAATAATAATACAATTACACCATCCATTAAACCTTCCCTCAGAGGCACTGGAGGGGGAGGGAAGACATTTCTCCTGCTTCTTCCTGCAAGTCTGTGGCTGGAGTAGATTGAATAACAATGTGCAGGCCAAGCCAGCCAGCCTTTGCCTTAAATCGTATCATATGGATACTCCACTGCAGGCAGGAGGTGGGCCGAGCAGCCTTCAAGCCTTCACAGACCCCTGTGAGGACACTGCAACCCCCTGGGGGTTCCTGTACCACAGGGTAAGAACCACTGGTATATATTTTGGCAAAAATTGCCTGAAAATATCATCCCAAAGCCCACAAAAGAGATGAAGCTCAGGCTTTAAAGGAGTTCCCCAGGGTGCTGAATCCAATTACTAAATCAGTTCAGCACTTTGGAGAGCTCGTTTAAAGCTAGGGAAAAACTCCGATGCATGGCCAATTGTCCTCTGCTCCAGTCCGCAATTGTCCCAGGAATCAGACGGTTAGAATGCAAGAGCTGTTGAGTAGTTAATTCAGTCCAGGTCTGTTACAGGCTTTCCAGCGAGAGGGAGCAGCAAGAGGGTGGCCATCAGTCGGCCAAGGGGTTGTTTACCAAGTCAGTAGTCCAGATAAACAATGCCAGCAAGAAGTAAAACCAAGTCATAAATCATAGGCAGTTCTGGGGCAGGAAAACACAGAAGGTGGATGAGTTGTCAAGAAGGAGGGTTGAAAACAACCAAGCTGCCAGTGGCTGGGAGATTTATGGGCAGCTCGTTCAAGATGCCAGGTGCCTAATTAGGTCAGTGTCTCTTACTTAATAACTGCTGGGAATGATGCAACTCTTTGTCTCTTCTATTTGAGAAGGAAGAAAGGGAACAAGAACCCACATGAGAAAATAGAGAAGGGAAGGAACATAGTGACATAGTAGTGGGGTCGATGGTGGTGATTTCCACAGCCACGCTATATACATTCCTACATCGACTGACTTATTTATCTTATTTATATCCCACCTTTCTATCGACACCTTTCTATACAACCATTTAAAACAAAAGACAGTCAGATGCCCATATCTGCAGAACCAATATCTGCGGTTTCAGTTACCCATGGGACACAAAAAGAGGAACATGTACCATAGAGTCTTCCTAGCAAATGCCTAGTGAGGCATCCTCTCTTGGACTTTTCTAGGCCCTCCAACACAACTCTATGGTGTTTTTTTTTAAAAAAATCAACCAATATTTCATTTAACATAAACACATTTGAAAAGAGATATTCTTCCTTGGATATTCTTCCTGTAAACATTTTGTTACTTTAGAACTTGTAAGGAAAATAACTGCACAGCTCTATTGGGAGGAATCATATTTGCAACGGGCACAGCCCAAAGGCAGGAAATGAAGTTGAGGAGAAATTATGCTTCTAAATCTAGGGAAAACCATACAAATGTGTGGAATGTGGAAAGGACTTCTGTGATGATGGAACATGTGCTAAACATCAAAGAACTCACACAGGAGAGAAGCCATATAAATGCATGGAATGTGGAAAGTAATTCAGTTAGAGCGGTGCTCTGTATTCCCATTATAGGACGCACACAGGGGAGAAGCCTTCTAAATGAGTGTAATGTGGATTACACATTATGGTGTTTTTAACCAGAAGTCCCATTGTTTTAATAGGGTTCACTGTTATCTGTAGTTTCTGGTATGTGCAGTAAGTCAGGGAACCAAACCCCCACAGATATGGAGGTCCAACTGTACAACTAAAATAAAATCTTTATATATAATCCTCTTGGGTATGTTGCCGTTTCCAGTGTGCTGATTGGCTGCTTAGGAAACTGACCAACCAATCAAAGCTCTGTTGGGCAGCCAATCAGCACACTGGGGGCAGAAACATGTGGAAGTTTAAGCCCTTTCTAAACATGGTGGTGGCAGAGGGGGTTAATGAGTAGCATGGGGGAATGTGGTGTAGTGTGTGTGAGCGGCGTGTGTGTGTAGCATGGCATATACATGAGCACGGGGGGAGTGCGGTGGCGGTGGTGTGTGCCTGTGGCACGGGGCGGGCAGCGTGTGCCTGCAGGGCAGGGGGGCACTGTGTCCCTCCACTGTGTGGGGCTGCTGTGTGTAGCATGGGGTGTGTGTAGCGTAGGGGTGTAGCGCAAGTGTATGTGTATACACAGTGTATGATACACCAGTTATAGCTAGTAATTAATGGGTTGTTTCAGAAACATCTCGTTTCTGGATGCCTTTTGTGGATGGGTTCTCTCCCACCGCACCTATTTCACAGTTCTCTCCTGTGAAGCCGCGTGGACAATTGCAGGTAGAGATATTTCCGTTGGATTGGCAGGTCCCGCCATGGAGGCACGGATCATTATCACAAGGGTCTGTTTCAGCTGCAAGACAGAAAAATAAAGAGACCAAGAAAAGATTTGAGATTAGATGTTTCTTTGCTTACTTCCTCTCTCCCTCTCTCTCTGTATGAATGCTTTTAATCCTCATAATCTATATTCTATGCCCTGGATAAAATATGCAAATTGGAAAAAATGCATAATCCTGTTTTGCATAATTCAGTTTGATTTTGCTGATGTTAGGGCTGAAGAAGGATAAAAGGCCCATGTTCCAGAGCCGTAATTTAGACATTGTAGTCTGTGCCCTGATAACTTCCCAAGTAGACTGCCACCGTGCTCTCTACATGGGACTGCCCTTGAAGAAGACTTGGAAACTTCAGCTAGTACAAAATGCAGCTGTTTCTCATTGCCTGTCTAATGTAACAGATTGGACCATTTAGAATCCCAGAATCATAGAGCTGGAAGAGACCATAAGGGCCATCTAGTCCAACCCCCTGCCATGCAGGAACACACAATCAAAGCACTCCCAACAGATGGCCACCCAGCCTCTGTTTAAAAACCTCCAAAGAAGGAGACTCCACCACACTCCAAGGCAGCAGCGTATTCCACTGCCGAACAGCTCTTACTGTCAGGAAGTTCTTCCTAATGTTTAGATGGAATCTCTTTTCCTGTAGTTTGAGTCCATTGCTCCATGTCCTAGTGTCTGGAGCAGCAGAAAACAAACTTGCTCCATCCTCAGTATGACATTCCTTCAAATATTTAAACATGGCTATCATGTCCCCTCTACACCTTCTCTTTTCCAGGGTAAATGTGCCCAGCTCCTTAAACTGCTCTTCATAGGGCGTCATGGCTTCCAGACCTCCCACCATTTTGGTCACCCTCCTCTAGACACGTTCCAGCTTGTCAACATCCTTCTTGAATTGCAGTGCCCAAAACTGGGCACAGGATTCAAGGTGAGGTTTGACCAAAGCAGAACAGAGTCGCACTATTACTTTGTTCAATCGAAACACTAGACTCCTATAGATGCAGCCTAGAATCACTTTGGCTTTTTTAGCTGCCACCAGAAAATTTAAGCACTTGATGATTTCACATCAGCTGCCTTGAGGCATTGAATCAAAGGCAGGACAGACAGACGCAAAGGCTGATTGATATGCTAGTTCTGACATCTCCCTCATTTGCTCTTTTGACTGATTTTGGGAACCAGATCCAGGATTCCTTCTCCTTATAATGAGTAAAAGTTTCTTTTATTTTTTAAATGGCCTCTCTGGGTAAAGGGGGGGGGGAGAAAGGGCCCCATTCTTTTTTGCATGAGAGGTACCTGAGCCCACCATGCAAGAAAGGGAAGCATCATTATTGGCATTCTGAAGTGAGTGCGTCACATTCTCTGGAAAGCACCTTTATCTCCAGAGCTGCACTGAAGAGCTGGAGAACACAATAGGCTTTCCCTCCTGCATGGATGATAAAGGGTTTAAAAATTTGTTTAAAAGACAGCCTCTCTATGTGATGAGGTGAGAGTCAGTCTGATGCGTCCGTGGAGCCCACGGTGAAGGCTTGGATTGGCAGTGGCTCTGGAGGGTCTTGGGCAGAGGGGGGTTTCCTTTGGGATGTGAGGATGGAGCAAGCATGTTTTCTGCTGCTCCAGAGACTAGGACATGGAGTCATGAACTCAAATGACAGGAAAAGAGATTCCACCTCAACATTAGGAAGAACCTCCTGACGGTAAGAGCTGTTCGGCAGTGGAATGCACTGCCTGGGAGTGTAGTGGAGTCTGCTTCTTTGGGGGCGTTTAAACAGAAGCTGAATGGCCATCTGTCGGGGCGTGCTTTGATTTTGTATTCCTGCATGGCAGAGGGTTGGACTAGATGGCCCTTGTGGTCTCTTCCAACTCCATGATTCTATGAAATTGATGGCTCTTGAAGTCCCTTCAAACTCTATGATTCTATGTTCTGCTGCAAGGAGAAGTTAGTGCTCTCTCCACAATACGATCCCCATTTCCATGTCACCCGTATTCCTAGATTCACTTATTTGCATCTGAAAAATATAGTCTCTCTCTAGGCATCTTCTACATCCTCCAGTGCCACTCTATGGTATACCCAAGCCTGAAGTCATTCATTTTAATAGGGGTTGCTACTATCTGTGGCTTCTGGCATCCACGCTAAGTCCGTGAATGTGTCCATCGTGGATATGGGGGTCGTACTGTGCATAGATTCTTGCTATGAATCTGCTTTATCAATTATCCCATCTTGGGAGAAAGGTGGGATATAAATCCAATAAATAAATAAATCCAACAAATTAACAGTATAATGCTGGAATTTGAGTGCTGGGGTAGGACAGGGGAGAGCTGGGTTTGAATCTCCGTGGCCATCTGTGGTTGGTTGTTTCAATGGAGGGGTGTAATGAATAATAATAATAATAATAATAATAATAATTTATTTTTAACCCGCCCCTCTGCTCGGCAACCGGGGCGGCATACAGCAAGCTTAAAACAACATCAAGTTAAAACAGTCCTTCCTCTATGCTCAGGCTTTTAACCATGGCAGGGAATCATGCAATCCTCTAGTTACTGATGGATCTAGCATCTTAGCATTCTTCACCATTGGCATTCCTGCCTACGGCTATTGGGGTTCATAGTCCAGGAATAGTCGGAAGACTGTATGACTTCATCCTTGCTTTAGAAGAGCTCTGTCCAAGGCGCAGAATGTAGCTGGGGAAGAGGCTTCAGCACCTTGGAGAGCGCCATTTAACCCTGTGCAAAAAATATAACAGGACAGGACATTTTCTTCTCTGTACAGGAAGCTTGTTTTCTGCAAAGAAATGTTGTTTTCTGTGCAGAAAATCCTGTTTCATGTGCTGGAAATTTGTTTTCTGTGGAGAAAATTCTATTTTCTGTGCCAAACCCCCACTTCCCCACCCCTGCAGAGAAGAATAAATGCTGAACTGTGAGTATAGTCTTCCAAAACTGCACAGTTTTCAACAACTGTCTTGCAGCAAGGGAGGAAAATGATAAACATATTTGCTCTTGCAAATATTTAAGGGAAGACAAGCAGTATCATATGACAAAATAAAGTCTCCTGCACAGTTATTGAAAGCAGGGGAGCTCTTTGGTTTTCCTTTGCATTTAGGTGCCCCAGGTTCAAGGCACATATTTCCTCCTCCCTTTGTAGCTCTCAGAGAAGGGCTCTCAGCTGATGAATATTAACCAAGTTGGTTTTCCCTGCCTCTGAGCTTTCTTTGTCTCCTTTACACAAAGGCTATTTACTTGTCTGTTCCTCCTCTGTTCCCAACACTTCAAAGGCATCCGGTGCGTGAAACCTTGTCTGCCTGGAGAACTTATGCTCGGTATTATGGTGAGGATAAATACTGAACTGGAACTTTCCCCAAATAATGATGATGATGATGAAGAATTCATTTGCATGTTAAATATCTGAAGGGATGGCTTCTAGAAAAAGGAGCAAGCTTGCTTTCTGCTGCTCCAGAGACTAGAATGTGAGCCAATGGATTCAAATTACAAGCAAAGAGATTCCACCTAAACATTAGCTTGCTCTGTCAATATTCATAGAATCATAGAATCATAGAATTGCAGAGTTGGAAGAGACCACGAGGGCCATCCAGGTTTTTTATTGCATTAAAAAACCTGGACCCATTGTGGCCCTTGGCTGAACTTTTCCCAGTCCCTGGTCTAACAGTAGTAAAGGAAAAGTAGAGAAAGGACGAATTCACAGAGGTAGAAGACTTGCCGATTAAGGTGATGTTGGTCTCCTCATTCCACACTAGACCCTCTGCCTCTTTGACCATGGACATGTCGCCTTTCTCTTCCCCACTTCCACTGTCAGGATCCATTGGGAGAAGCCCTCTTGGAGCTGTGGGGATGTAGCCTTCATTCTCTCCCTCTGTTTCTGTCACTCTCTCACTGGGAGGGATGGAGGGCTGGGAACTGGGGAGCAAAAGCAGGGTGTCAGAATCTGCAGGCTGTTGTTGGTGCTGTGTAGGCTCCAGTGTGCTTTGGAAAGTCAAAGGCAAACTCCATAACGTTGGTTCTCCTTCATCTCCTTCTTGTGCCTTGGTTGGGAAGGGCCAGAGAGAAATAACCTTATCAGTTATGCTGTGGTTAGAAGGCCCTGGTGTGGCTTCCTCTTCCCAGTGGCTAAGGCCAACTGCTGTTGTGTTGACACCTTCAGGGACTGTGCCATTCCAATGGTGGTATTGGTCACTCATGCTGGCTTCAAAGTGGGCTTCCATGCTCTGTGTCGCCACCTCCCAGCTGCCGTGGGGCTCAGAGAGGTCTAAGACTTCAGTGAACGCAGAGCCATCCACCAATGCTGGGATGGCTGTCGTGGTGGGTTCTGTCATGGTAGCCATTTTGTCTTCTTGGCTGAGGCCTCCTGTTGTCCCTAGAACGGTTTCCACAGACAGGAGGCGAGCCACTTGCGGGTAAGCATGGCCTGGTGTTAGAGAGGGGACCTCCTTGGCTGATAGGGTGATGGTTTCATGCCCCCTCACTTCAGCCAGCTCCTCTGCATGCTGGCTTTTCTGTTTCAAGATGGCGTCCTCGGCTGCCATGTTGGTGACACTCATCCCCCTCTGCTCTTTAGTTGAGTGCAGAGTTTCTGGAGCAACCTGGGGCAAGTTCTGTTGGGCTTCAAAGCTAGACCCTGGAAGCTCCTCAGCAAATCTTACCACCTTCTCCAGAGTTTCTTGAGAATTGAAT
The DNA here is from genome assembly GCA_030847615.1 of Gambelia wislizenii. Taxonomy (NCBI): domain Eukaryota; kingdom Metazoa; phylum Chordata; class Lepidosauria; order Squamata; family Crotaphytidae; genus Gambelia; species Gambelia wislizenii. Next base: position 7,680,283 of record JAUMIR010000018.1, read on the forward strand.
TCAACTTCGCCACTTGATTCATCATTGGTATGAGGTTTGCTCATCAGGTGCTCAGAGGACACATCTGGTATTGTTGGAGTAACATCAGCATGGCCAGAGAAGCTGTCGTCATTGTCCTGGGCTTGGGTCATTCCTTGAGGGTAGTCCCCTCGGACGCTGGTACCCATGAGGGCATCTTCCAGATCACCTCCTGTTGTCATGGTAGCATCTGGAGGCCAAAGCAGCCCATTGGCTGGAACCAGAGAGGAGGTGTGAGGATACTCTTTGTGGGTGGATCTCTCCTGGCTTTCTGGCACAGGCGTGGTCTGGTGGCCTTGTCTGTTTTCTTCCATGCTCCAGTCTTTTACTGAGTGGGCAGGAGGTGCAAAAGCCATCTCTTGGTGGCCTTGGCTCTCAGATGCTAGTAACCCTGTAAAGAGATGCCAGTGACCATCAGTGAGAAATTGAAAGAGGATGCAATGCCTTTATACTAATTTACGATGCAACCAAAATGTGGGAAAATTTACCCCACCTCCCCCTGTTTTTTTGGACCACACCTCTCAGAAAGTCCTAGCCAACATAGCCTGTGCAAGCTGTAGTCCAAAAACGTAAGCTTTGGGTGTGACACCACTTGGAACGTTGCCACGTTGGCTAGTGCTTTAGCCCCAAGATGGGGGCTCTGGCTTGGACAGACAGGGACAGACCCTCAACCTCCTTATGTCTGTTCATGAAGCTGTTTCTCTACTATGGTACCCTGACTACAGAACACCCATGCTTTGGAGGACCAATTGATGCTGACCTTGGTTCATTCTAGTGCCATGTTTTTAAGTTTTAAAAAAATGACATTGTATTGGAACCTAATTGGGGCCTCAATGATGTTATCTACCTGTCTACAAGTTTGCTGTGTGCCTTCAAGTCATTTCTGACTTACAGTGACCCTAAGGCAACCCTATCACAGGGTTTTCTTGGCAAGATTTGTTCAGGGGAGGTTTGCCTTTGCTGTCCTCTGAATATGAGAGAGAGGGACTTGAGATCACCCAGTGGGTTTCCATGGCAGAGCAAGGATCTGAACCCTAGTCTCTAGACTTATAGACCGACGCTCAGACCACAACATCATGCTGGCTCTCCAAAACAAGATACACAAATTAAAAATTATTCAACTACTACACTACACTGAGTTACTATACATTTTTAGGCTATAAATTAATAGTCAGCAAACAAGGTTGGCCCTGATGTTCATACAACTCCATTAGAAAAGGGAATATTTCTCACAAATCATGTACTATACACACACACACACACACACACACAGACAGCTGAGAGGACCTCAACAGTCAGAAATGGCTGCTAATGGAGAGGTGGTTGCCACAGCAACCCCTCCACGATGCTTCCTGGCACCACAGCCATTATCAGGTACTGATGATATGAGCATCTCAGTGTGGGAGCCAGGGAATAAAAGGCAGGGTGTCTCAGAAGTAGTTACCAGCTGGATGCCTGGAGTGGCAGCGTGGCAGGAGTGAAGAGGACGCGGCCAAATTTAAGAAGAGATGGCATGTTTGTGAGGTCTTTTTGGAGCTTCTATCTACACTCTTCTGCCCATGTCTGAGAGCACAGCAGGCTGAACGACACAAAGCTCTTACCCCGTTCTGCCCCATGGTAGTCCTCTCCATCCCCTGGGCAGATATGGGGTTCAGATGGGGGCAAGTTAGGGTAGGGCCTGAAACAGTGATTTAAAAAAATACCCAGGGGTTGTCTGTACAGTGAAAATACCCCTCACAGAATTCGCCTGGAACACAAGCTGTCTTAATGGGATCCCACACTGTCTCACCATATTGTGAAGGAATTGGAAGAGCTATCATGTTCCCTCTTCACTTTCTCTTCCCTAGACTAAACATACCCAGCTCCCTAAGCCACTCTTTATAGGGCATGGCTTCTAGACCTCCCACCATTTTGGTCGTGTCCCAGCTTGTCCAACATATTTGAAATGTGTTGCTGGAGGAGAGCTCTATAGATTTCACAGAGAAGACAAATAAATGGGTCTGACTGCAAATCAAGCCTGAACTCTCCCTAGAAGCCAAAATCTGAGGCTGTTATACTCTGGACATATCACAAGATGATACCACTCACTGGAAAACAGTAGTGCTGAAGGCAGTAGGAAAAGATGAAGACCCATATTCCACATTGATAGACACCATCAAAGAAGCCACCACCAGCCTGAGTTTGCAAGACCTGAGCAATGCTGTTAATAACTAGCGGTCTTGGAGATCTCCCATTCATAGGGTCACCATAAGTCAAAGCTGACTTCATAGGGATAATAACAACCACAGATTTACTTACTGTTCCCTTCCACTTCATTTGACAGTCCGTAGCTCGGGTTGCTTCTCAGAGCTGCGGTGGAGCCGGGATCTGCTCTTACCGAAGTCTCGATGGAATTGTGCACAGCCAATGCTAAAACAGGCAGTGGGGTGGGTAAGGCTGTGCTCCCTTCCACCTCCTCATCTGGGGCCAGGTCATCATCTCGATGCTGTTGGAAATGACGCCCATTCAATCCGGAGTAAATGCTCCTTCGCGTTGATTCGGGGATGCTTGCAAAAGCTGATGTCCCTGTAGTGGTGGTGGAGATGGTGATGGAGGTGGGGTCATCTCTTTGAGAAGTTGGGACTAGGGCTGAGGTGGGAGTCCAAAGAGGTCTTTTGGAGATGTGGGTTTGGGAAGGCTGTGGTAAGCTGGGTGATGCTGTCTCTTGTGGGACCAACCTGTGCGTGGTCGCCTGTGTCCAGGTTGGGTAGACGGCATCAGTCACCTCCTGAAGCGGAAAGTCATTTTCAGAATCAGCCACCAAAGTGGATGTCCCTAGCATTGGGCCAAAGCTGGTGGACTCTTCAGGGGTACCTATCTCACCCATGTTATAACCCTTTGTTGGATCCATTGGCATCTGGTCAATCTGATGTTGGTCACCCAGAGAAGCTGGTAAGGAGACATCAGATGGCTGAGGAGATGCGTCCCCGTTCCCCTTGTCCTTTGGAGCCATCATCCTCTCCTCCCACGTTTCTCTCCCAGCGGGGAAAGTTGTCACCAACTGGAGTTGCTCATCCTCTTCCAGTAATGGGACCCCCGCTTTACTTAAAGGGCTGTAGGGTTCTTTGGGGAACTCCTTCGAATCTCCCGAAATGATGGACTCGTCGTTCTCTTTAGGGAACAGCTCATTCTGGGCCAGCAACGGAAGATCAGCGTCGTGTTCCACCAAGACGTTCTCAATCCCCGAATCATGGCTTCCCTCTGAATCCTGATCCACACGGACCGTAGGACTGGGAGTTTCCCCTAAGGAAGAACCACTTGGTTTCTTGCCTGGTTGCCGGGCTGGAAAGAGATACATAGAGCTTGTAAGCCTGGATATTAAAAGAACCGAGCCTGTAAAGTAGTTGTTGTGTGCTTTCAAGTCATTTCGACCCTAAGGCAAACCTATCATTTGGGTTTTTTTCTTAGCCAAATTTGTTCAGAGGGAGTTAATCCTTGCTGCCTTCTGAAGCTGAGAGAGTGTGACCCACCTGATGTCACCAAATGGGTTTCTATTAATAAGTCCAGCAGCTGAGCCTTTGCATTTTGCATTAGCTGTCACTTCTATGTCGCCTTCAGGGGCAGCCCCACATAAAGCACATTTCAATCAAAGAATCACAGAATGATGGAGTTGGAAGGGACCTGAAGGGCCATCTAGTTGAACCCCCTGCCATGCAGGAATACAGAATTAAAGCACTCCATGCAACCTCTGTTTAAAGACAGTGGAACAGGCTGTCTTGGAGGGTGGCCAACTCACCTTCTGTCTTTAAACAGAGACTGGACGGGCATCTTCCAGGAGTGCTTGAGTTGTGGATTCGTATTTGGCAGGGGGCTGGACTAGATGACCTTTGTGTCCCCTTCCTACGCTAAGTTTCTAGGATGCCATAATTCTACTGACTTCTTCACTCTCCTTTTGCCGTTCCCTGAAAAAGTACCCTTCCTCTCCACCTTTCCTTCCTCTCCTCCTCCTCTCTGAGCCGGTGCAATTTAAGGGGCAATCGTTCCAGATACTTTGAGCTGCCAGCTGGTCAGGGGCATTGGGATTCAATTTTCCTTGTGTCAGCCAAAGCGACTGGAGCATGCATTGGCGAGGCGGGTGATTTATAGAGGCACTTTGGGCAAGAGGGAGCCAGCCGGTGGAGTGGGGGGGCTCCATTGCAGCCTCCCTTGCTTTAAATAAAACCAAGTGCCAGCACTTGTATACCACCGGGGCCAAGGGGAATGGATTGAGGCCAGGCCTAATTGCGGAGGGATGGTGGGGCATGGAGTCATGAATCTAGGGCTGAAATTTAGTATGGGACCTAACATCTTTGTAAGTGGACTTGCGTGTGTGGGAATTAGGACTGAGCACTTACAAAAGGTCCATATTCACCTAGACTCCAGTGTCTCTCAAGGTTTTTAGCCTGGAGGAAGGTTTTTTTTTTTGTCTCAGGGAACCCCTTCATAAAAATTATCACACCTACAGCTAAAAAAAAAGTACTGTATTATTCCATACTATGCTGTATACTGTAACATATAATACTACATGGTTATACAATAAGATATTTCACAGCACATAATGGTACATTGTAAGTTATTTATGAACTAATAAATATACTACAGCCAGACCCCTTATCTGTGGAACCAATATCTGCAGTTTCAGTTATCCATGGGACACAAAATAAGGAACACATACAATAGTCACACTGGAAAATGCCTAGGGAGCTGGGTATGTTTAGCCTGGCAAAAAAGACGGTTAAGAGGCGATATGATAGCCCTGTTTAAGTATTTGAAGGGGTGTCACGTTGAGGATGGAGCAAGCTTGTTTTCTGCTGCTCCAGAGACTGGAACACGGAGCCATGGATGCAAGCTCCAGGAACAGAGATTCCACCTCAACATGAGGAGGAACTTTTTGACAGTAAGAGCTGTTCGGCAGTGGAACACACTTCCTCAGAGCTCAGAGTGGTGGGGTCTCCTTCCTTGGAGGTCTTTAAACAGAGGCTGGATGGCCATCTGTCGGGGATGCTTTGATCGTGATTTCCTGCATGGCAGGGGGTTGGACTGGATGGCCCTCGTGGTCTCTTCCAACTCTGCAATTCTATGATTCTATGATTCTCTAGGCATCTACTAGGTCATCCAAGGCAATGCTATGGTATGTTTTTACTGTAAGTCCTTTATTTTAATAGGGTTTGCTGTAATCTGCAGTTTCCAGTATAGGGTTCACTATTATGTGTGGTTTCCAGTATCTGCGGCAAGTCCGGGAACTAAAACCCCCAAGTATACAGAGGTATGACTGTACTTCAAAAACAGGCACCTTCTTTTTCAATCCCAGTCTCTCACAGAACCCCTAGCGACTTCTCGTGGAACCCCACGATGGTTGAGAAACTATAATCCAGAGGCTGCCATGACATTACTATGTATGGGTGTCTGTTTCACAATGGTGATGTGCAATGGCCTGATGCTCAAGGGGCACTGAGGCACTTTGGGGATGTTCCCCCGATGCGCATCAGGATACCCACTAGGAAGTGTTGGGATACATCAGAAGTGTCCAAGGCATACTGGAGCACTCTCGCCGGGAGGTGCATTTTCGCAATTCACTAACTGGGTTCTGTGGCACTTCTGCACCATCACACCTCACTCCCTGGAATTGGAAGATTCATACAAAAAGGAGCAGGCAGATTGCTAGGAATCTGCAGCTCCTGACACTGGTGGTACCTCTGAGTCTGAGGAGCTGGGAGTTGAGGCAGATAACTGAAGCCCCATTGCCATCATTCCTTGAGTGACAAAGAGAGAGTTGCGTCATTCCCAGTGGTTGTTAAGTAAGGGATGCTGACCTAAGTAGGCACCTGGCATCTTGAAAGAGCTACCCATAAATCTCTCAGCCACTCCCTGGAAGCTTTCTTGCTTTCAACCCTCCATCTTGACAACTCTTCCACCTTTGTGTTTTTCTGACCCTGGACTGGCTATGATTTACGACTCTGTTTCATTTCTTGCTGGCTTTGTTTATCTGGACTACCGACTCACTGAGTGACTCCTGGACTGGCAGATGGCCACCCTGTTGCTGTTCCCTTCATCCTGCTGGATAGCCTGTGACTGACCTGGACTGAATTAACAACTCAACAGCTATTGTATTCTAACTATCTGATTCCTGGGACACTTGCCGACTGGGGAACAAGACAGCAGCTGTGGATTTGTAAAGTTATTAAATGTAAACTGTGATGTAGACTCTCGGCCTAGGTCATTTCCTCTCCCTTTGTTCTCATCCCAACAAATTATCTGAGTGTGGTTGTGAAGCTGCAGTTTGGTGAGGCACTAGAGTTCACTGATAGAAAAAACTAAATACCTCACAGAATAAATACCAGGATTCCATAGGATAGAACTATGGTGGATAAAGTGGTGTCAAACTGCTGTATTTCTGCCCTTGATTATATATTATTTTAGGGGGCAACCCCTCACAAACCTTTGTAGCAGTAAGCATCAAACTTCAATGCTGGACTGGGGAAACCCGTCCGGTTTGGAAACTGATAGGCGGTCCTCACACCGGGTTCATCCCCTCCACATTTTTTCCGTGGGATTCGGATTGGATAACGGACGCTCCCGTCAGCAAGCCATCCAGGGTCGCATTGGTCCAGGCCTTCCCTCCAGGCAAGGTACAGCTGCCCCGTGGTAGCCAGCTGGGCGCCTCGACTCAGGCAGTACTTTTGGGCCATTGGGAAGGTCATCCGTCCAGGGCTGGAGGCATAGAACACTTTTCCTGAATGGGGGAGACAAAAGTGGAATGAAAACAAAAATGGAGCAAGCTTGTTTTCTGCTGCTCCAGAGACTAGGACACAGAGCCATGGATTCAAACTACAGGAAAAGAGATTCTACCTAAAGATTAGGAAGAACTTCCTGACAGTAGGAGCTGTTTGGTAGTGGAATATGCTGCTGCCTGGGAGTGTGGTGGAGTCTCCTTCTTTGGAGGTTTTTAAACAGAGGCTGGATGGCCATCTGTCAGGAATGATTTGACTGTTTATTCCTGCATGGCAGGGATTGGGCTGGATGCCCCTTGTTGTCCCTTCCAACTCTATCATTCTATGATCTTTCAGCAGTGTTTCAGCTGTGTCCTCCTGCATGGCAAGGGGTTGAAATAGATGGCACTTGTGATCCCTTCCAACTCTAAGATCCTACAATTTTATGATTCTGGCTGGTTTAGGGGTTTCCTCCCCCATTTTTGGAAGCCCATGCATGGCCCCAAGTTCTTCGTACAAGCAGAAAGGACCCCCCAAACCTGCTGTACTTTCAGACCCTCTTCCCAGCCTTTCTTGAACTTCAGAAAGCTCCCTTTCAGGCAGCTTTCAGGGGAATTGTTATCACTTAAGCCACAAAAGAAAGGGAAGATAAGTTACCCTTTCGCTTTGGAGCTCCTTCTCTGTCGAGCGAGACAAGGTAAGTACTCAAGCATGGCCGATTTATCAAAGCAATGCTTCCTCGTGATTTCCCCCTCCAGGCTCTGGGGAGAGACTGTGATAGTTTTTTGATGGCAGCGCCTTTCATTTCATTACGAAAGCTTTCCTAGATCCGCTGAAAAGGGCCATTTCTCCTCTTCGTTGTCGTCGTCTTCTTCTTCTTTGATTGAGGAGACAAGAGCGAAGACTCCCAAGGCAACAATCCATCAATATTCCCTCGGGGACTATGACTGGCATCCAGCTAGGGACATACACCTCCGTAAGTCACGCTATGCATGTGGGGCCAAAATGTCACCATTGCGCTAGGAATGGATTCTGCTGATAGCGACAGAAGCAGAGTAGCACAGACAGTATGTTCCTTTGTGCCTTGTCTTTCCATGTGTCAGTTATGTCTGGTGCATCAAAACTAACAAAATTAATTTCAACAGGGAGAAATGAAATGCGCACATATAGGATGGGGGACACCTCGCTTGACATCAGTACATGCGAAAGGGATCTAGGAGTCTTAGTGGATCACAAGCTGAACATGAGTCAGCAGTGTGATGCAGCAGCTAAAAAAGCCAATGTGATTCTAAGCTGCATCAATAGGAATATAGTGTCTGGACCAAGGGAAGTAATAGTGCCACTCTATTCTGCTTTGGTCAGACCTCACCTGGAATACTGTGCCCAGTTCTGGGCAGCATAATTCAGGAAGGATATTCAGAAGCTGGAATGTGACCAGAGGAGGGAAAACAGGATGGTGGCAGGTCAAGAAGCCATTATGCCCTATGAGGAGCAGCTAAGGGAGCTGGGCATGTTTAGCCTGGAGAAGAGAAGGTGAAGAGGGGACATGATAGCCATGTTTAAATATCTGAAGGGATGTCATACTGAGGATGGAGCAAGCTTGTATTCTGCAGCTCCAGAGACTAGGACACGGAGCAATGGGTTCAAACTACAGGAACAGAGATTCCACCTAAACATTAGGAAGAACTTCCTGACAGTAAGAGCTGTTCAGAAGTGGAATGCACTGCCTGGGAGTGTGGTGGAGTCTCCTTCTTCGGAGGTTTTTAAACAAAGATTGGATGGCCATCTGTCGGGAGTGCTTTGATTGTGTATTCCTGCATGGCAGAGAGTTGGACTAGATGGCCTTTGCAGTCTCTTCCAACTCTATGATTTCTATGGTTTCAAACAAGGTGATCTGGCATCATTCCCACCCCCCGCTCTGCTTCTCTGGAGACTCACCTTGCAGCTCTTTGGCGTAACAATAGACATCATAGGCTTCCTCAACATCCCTCTTGCCGTAACTCCGGACTCCCGGGAGGCTGTTCCGATCCCCATAGCAGCCAGGCCTTGAAAGGGTGATGGGGTATCTAAGTTATGGGCAAACATGGGGCAGGAGGGAAGAGAGGGGAAGACAGTCAAGTGTTTTCCATGCTTGGTAGGTGATATAGGCTATAGGATATAGGATATAGGATGGGTGGCACCTGGCTTGATGGCAGTATATGCAGAAGGGAACTAGGATTCTTAGTGGACCACAACCTGAACATGAGCCAGCGGTGTGATGCAGCAGCTAAAAAAGCCAATATGATTCTAGGTTGCATCAATAGGGGTATTGTGTTTAGATAGAGGGAAGTCATAGTGCCACTCTATTCTGCTTTGGTCAGACCTCAGCTGGAATACTGTGTCCAGTTCTGGGCACCACAATTGAAGAAGGATGTTGACAAGCTGGAACGTGTCTAGAGGGGGGCGACCAAAATGGTGAGAGTTCTGGTGTCTTGAAGGCACACACATGGACATACATGCATAAAATCAGGAAAGAACAGGAACACAATCTGGGGGGAATCTCCACTGTAGCAATAATGCAGTTTGACACCACTTAAACTGCCATGGCTCCATCCTATAGAATCTTGAGATTTGTAGTTTGGTGAGGCACCAGCACTCTTGGGCAGAGAAGGCTAAAGACTTTGGCAAACTACCAATCCCAGGATTCCATAGGACAGAGCCACATCACTTAACGCGATGCCAAACTGCATTATTTCTACAATGGAGATGCAGCCTTAAGATTGTTTAATTGCTTTTAAAACAACTTCTCTCTTTTATTTTTAACTGCTGATTTTGCACATTTTAAATCTGTACTGCTTTAAAGACAGTAACCCGAAAACTGACTTGAGCCTCAGTAAGTTAATTAATTAAATAACAACAACGACAATAATACAGGTATGGCCAACCTGTTGTCTCACAATCTAAGGTCAAAAGCTTTCTGAAAAAGATCAGTTCAGACCCTCTGGTTAGAGAAAAACAGTTTGAGTCACATAAAAAATGGCCATCATTTGTGAACACAAATACAGTAGGACCCCAGTATCCGCTGATTCATTATCCACTGATTTAGTTCTGCGGTCTCAGTTTCAGCATAGCTACCATAGAGTCTTCCTAGAAAATGCATCCTCTCTAGCCATTTTCTAGGTCCTCCAAGACAACTCTATGGTATTTTGAACCAGAAGTCACATTATTTTCAATGGCGTTCACTGTTATCCATGGTTTTCGGTATCCATGGGGGCTCCCGGAACCAATCCCCTATGGATACGGGGGTCCTCCTGTACTTGGAATGTACATTTCTCCCACATACCTGACAGTGCGGTCGGCGAGCCATCCCGCATCACAGTTGTCATAGCCATCCTCAAAGGCGACCTGGAGGTGGGCAGGGGATGCGATGACCGCCGAATTCTCCTCACACGCCCTCTCAGCCTCCGAGAAGGTCAACGCATAGCGGTTGCTGGCAGCTCGGTAGTGGAAAACCACTCCTGGGGGGATTGAAGGAGAGGGTAAGTCAATCTGTGCTAGAGGAATGAGAAAAGTGGCACTTGCCACAAAATGTTGGAACGTGGGGAAGTCCTTGTTGATGCTCTTCTCGGTAATATTTCATTCTAGGACAAGCACTGCCTTGGTTGTCCTAATGCAGGGATTAGGGGTGGAAAGAACACTTGAAAATATTGGGAAAATGGTAAAAAAATATGTTTCTTGAGTGTTGGGAAACCTTCTGAAGGAGAAACCTGGATGGATGAGAACCTTTCTAGTTCAGGGCTCATTCTCTGCAAGAATCACATGAGGTGGGGGAGTTGAGCAGAAAAACCATTTTTTGAACAGGAAACCTCATTTTCTGCACAAAAAATATTTCTATGCAAAATCCTGCATTTACCATGCAGCAGTTTTCTGTGGAGAAATATTATTTTCTGGGAAGAAAATGCTGGGTTTTGCACACAAAATCTTGTACAGGTTGCCCTCTATATCCGTGGAACCAATACCTGTGGTTTCAGTTACCCACGGCTGAAAAAATAGGGACACACACCATAGAGTCATGCTGGAAAATGCCTAGAGAGATGTCCTCTCTAGGAATTACTAGATCCTCCGACACAACTCTATGGTATGTTTGTACTGGAAATACTTTATTTTAATAGAGTTCACTATTATCAATGGTTTCATTTATAAATGTAAGCCCAGGAATGAATCCCCTGTGACTATGGGTGCATGTAATTTATTGGGGACTTATTCTGTGCAGAACTCCACTTTGAATCCCATACCTGGAGAAAGACAGGATATTACTTAGTTAATTAGTTACTTAATTAATTAATTAGCATACACATGCAGGATTTTTGCATGGGAACCTACATCTTCTTCCCAGAAAACTGCATTTTCTGCACAGAAAATAATATTCTTGCCCAGAAACATTATTTTCTGTGCAGATAATGCTGTTTTCTGCACAAAATACCACATAGGAATTTTGTACAGAAGAAGTCCCACACTGCAAATAGTCTCCGAAAATTGCACAGTTTTTGGAAGGCTTTGTCACAGTGAGAAAGAAATGGCTAAAATGACTATTTGCTGCCCTTCTGGACAAAATGAACAAGAGATTGAATTTCTAGCAGGGATGGGCACACTCCAGAACCCACAGACCATCTCATCCCATATACTGACTCTTTGGATGGCTACCACATGATCCTCATGGCCACCATTTTGGGGCAACCAGAAATATCAGCGCATCACTTGTGGTCACCTTTCAGGCTTTTTTGAAAATGTGGAATTAGGAATGGATTCTTAGTGACTAAAGGATGCTAAACGACTCCATATGGACAGGAACAGGGGCAGTTATTAATACACCCTGTTACATCATCTTTCATTCACATTTTCAGGCCTTGATCAGGTTGTGCGTAGGACTCTGTCACCTGCATCTTCATAATTCTACTTGCCCTACATTTTCATTCCTTCCCAAAAACAGGCGTGTGAATTGCACAACCTTTCAGATGTTACTGGGCAAAAACTCCCAGTTTTCCTCATCACTGGCTGTCCTGGCTAAACCTGCAGGAATTTGTAGTCCAGGACCCGTCTTCTAAAAGCTGTACATCTAGGAGGGAAACCATGCAGGTTGTCCAGATGTTGTCAGATTGCAACTCCCAGCATTCCTCACCATTAGCTGTCCTGGACAAGGCTGCTGGGATTTGTAGTCCAGGAAAGTCTGGAGGCTAAAACAACTCCCACCCTTGTTGTGAAAGCTGAAAGGGTGGGAATCATGCAGATGAGGATGAGGAGAATGGATGGGAATCCCCATGTAGTTGGACTGCAGCTCCTACCAGTCCTCACCATTGGCTATTCTGGCTAGGGGCAGATGGGAGCTGAAATCCAGCAATACTTTGAAGGCCACCTAATTCCAACAATTGATCTAATAGCTGTAAATCAAGGGTGGCAATTATGTGGCTTCCTAGATGGTATTGGACTGCAGTGTCCAGTATTCCTCACCATTGGCTATGCTGGAGGGCTTCTGGGAGTTGCAATCCAGCCATACCTGGAGGTCCAACTCAATCCCATAGGCAATCATGCAGCTTTCTAGACACTATATGTGCGTTTCCATGCCTTCAAGTTGCCTATCAACTTATGGCTCCTTCATGAATTTCCTAGGGTTTTCACAGGCAAGGAATCCTCAGAGGTGGCTTTGCCAGTTCCTTCATCTGAAATATCACCTACAGCACCTGTGATTCTTTGGTGGTCTCCCATCCAAGTCCTAACTGGGGCTGACCCTGCTTAGCTTCCAAGACTTGACCGACTGGGCCTCAAATCCCAGGAGCCTGAAGCACCTGGAAGGCTACCTGATTTTCACCCTGCTGTAAATAGAACTTCCTGCCTCCCCTTAGCTTGGATCCCCCGATGATGCTCCAAGTGACATCACTCACCTGTGACCTCCAGCGGCACCAGGTCTTGTTCATCATGAATCCCAGCAACCACTTCGCACCGATAAAGCCCAGCGTCACTGGCCCGGGTGGTCGAGAGCAAGAGCGTGGCATTGTAGCGGCGCTGCGGGTAACCTGGGAGGGAGATCCTTCCTTCGTAGCCCTTGGAGACCTTCACCACGTTGTCCTTGGCCACCAAGACAGAGATGTCCTCAGGCTGTCCGGACGCTGACTGCACTTTGCTCCACTTGATGCGCGGCGGGTCGGTGGGCTCATTGGGGCTGAGGTGTGTGGAGGGTTGCAAGAGGAAGAGGCAGGGAAGGGCCACGGGCTCTGCCAGGCCAACTCGGAGTGGCTGGTGGTGGACCTTGTTGATGTGGATCACCTTCCCATTGTCTTGGGAACCTGTGTGCAAAAGAGAGTCAAGAGATCATAGAATTGGAAGAGATCCCAAGAGCCATCCAATCCAACCCCCTTCTGCCATGCAGGAATATCCAATCAAAGCACTCCCGACAGATGGCCATCCAGCCTCTGTTTAAAAACCTCCAAAGAAGGAGACTCCACCACACTCTAAGGCAGCACATTCCACTTCTGAACAGCTCTTACTGTCAGGAAGTTCTTCCTAATGTTTATGTGGAATAAAACCCGTGTATGACGGAAACATATAAAATTCCTAAATTACACTCTGGCCATTTCTGTGTACAAAAAGGGTTCTAATCTCGGCAGCTTCCGAAAGAAACTTGGCTACAGCTAGAGTAACCTTTGGGCATTGGTCTTCCCTCAAAAATTTTACATAGAAGATTTCTGATCTTCCTCTCATCATACTGACCAGGGGATAGATTATATCTTGACCAATTTGGGAATAAAACTTGCAATATAAAAGAAAATGATTCAAGGACTCTACTTCCATGTTGTTGCAATGGCAACGTCTTTCAGAGACAGGGGTACCAGTAAATCAGCCACGCAATATTTCTTTGGAATCTAGTCCAACCTCCTGCCATGCAGGAATCCTCAACTAAATCACTCCTGGAAGATGCCCACCCAGCCTCTGTTTAAAGACCTCCAAAAAAGGAGAATCCACCGCTCTGTGGGACAGTCTATTCCACAGTCGAACAACAATTGCAGTGTAATAATAGTAATAGTCACAAATGCCCCATGCATGTCAGAAGTGTCTGATGCTTATCAGACGGGCCTATTGTACATTGGCGCACTCTTGCTTCTATGTGTGTCTGTGCAATTCACTAACAGAGATTTCCTGCCTTTCTGCAATGGAGCTACAGATCCGAACGGTTAGGAAACGTAGGCTGTGCTAGAGGATCTTGGCAGTTTCTTTCTTTCTTTCTTTTTTCCAGCTGAGAAAGACACTCTTCCCTCTCTCTGGACTTGGCTACGGTGAAATTAATCATCTCTATGTGTACGGCAGGGCTCTCGCTTGGCGCTCCGATTGATTTTTGCTCGGCAGCCAGCTGGGCCCAATTATAGGCAAGGCAAAGCTGGTGAGAAGAGGACGGGAAACAAAGGGAAAGTGAGCCAAGCGTTTGGAGGCTAGTCTGGACAAGGTGGCCGTGGGGGTCTCCACTGACCTTCCACCAGTGCCACTGACTTCCTGCTGTTCTTTTAAGGTAACGATAAACCTAGCTGAATGCCTGAAGTTTGGAAACCTAGACTTCCGTGTGTGTGTGTGTGCGTGCACACGCCTTCAAGTCACCTGTCAACTTAGGGTCACCCTGTGAATCTTGCAGGGTTTTCTTAGGCAAGGAATCCTCAGAGGTGGTTTGGCCAGTTCCTTCCTCTGAAATAAAGCCTACAGCCCCTGGGATCTGTTGGTGGTCTCCCATCCAAATACTAACCATGGCTGACCCTGCTTAGCTTCTACGATCAGGCAGGATCTGGCGCCTTCAAGGTATTCAGACCACTAGGGGGCATGGTGTGTGCAATTGCGTATGCATATGTGCCTTCAAGTCACCTGTTAACTTATAGGGACCCCACAAATTTTGTAGGGTTTTCTTAGGCAAGGAAACCCTCAAAGGTGGCTTTGACCATTCATCCCTCTGAAATAGAGCCTCCAGCACCTGAGATTCCTTGGTGGTTGTACATTAAAATAAATTGTTACATCTATAATTTTCTGAATCTTTGTTACAACTTTCTAAAACTCAAAACATCATCATTATATAAAAAGGTATATTAATAATAAACAATACATCATTTTTTTTTACAAAAATACCCAGTAGCTTACAGATTTAATTCTTCTTATTGTTTCCATATTCTTATTTTGTGTCCTTATCTTTCATTTACCCTTTCTATTTATAATGAATAAGTTCAATTACTTCCTACATGTCCTGATTTTTCACCAGACTTTACATTACCTGTTTCACACAACCCAGGTATATTGCGTTCTTAATTCACTCTTTCTACCTTTTAGCATTTTAATTCTCCTTGACCTATTGTGGGGGTAGGATCTGGTCACAATTGTCCAACTGGAAGATTTTTCTCTCTCTGTATGTCAACTAAATTCCAATCTCTATCGATTTGGTTTGTTGTTTTGTGGTTAATCCATGACTTTAAATATCCAATCCTCTATTTAAAGTATCATATATATATTCCATTTTTTTTTTGCAATTTGCATTTTTAAAATGCTCCACTTTCTTTCTCTGCCTCCCACTTTTCCCTTTTTGTCCTTATTTCCGTTTCCGTTGTCCCTGTTTTGATGTGTGAAATTTTAGCACGTATGAACCACTCTGTTTTTTGAAGGTCACTAAGAGCCAAAATTTGGGGCCAGATATTGGATCTCAACAGGCATCAGATAGCAGCGGGGAAAGGCGGGGGAACTGTGGTCCGACAGCCTGTCTCAAACCACCTTCCCTTTGTCTCCCCTTCATTCCTTATTCATGCCCATCTTCCAGTTACCATTAATACTTAATTGCCCGTACATTACTTGTCACTTGTGGATTACAGTCAGATTTTGTAGCTTGTTTGTTTACAGAGGTTGTCGGTGCAGGGAAAGAAATTCGGGCCCTCTGTGCCCATAAAAAACGGAGCCCCTTGTAGCATTGACATTTTGCAGAAGCTGTGATCTGTCCTAATGGTCCCCCCCCCATAAGCTTCAACTGCCTGCTAGTAAACATGGTGGCTGTGAGCGATTTACTCACATTTGCACTTGCCTCAATTTGCCGACAACAACCTTACTTTAAAAAAAAAAGATGTCCAAGGTGTGATTGAGCAATTTTTCGCTTGAACACAAAAGCAAAAAAAAAACAAACCAAAAAACCAAAAACAAAACAAAAACCCAACAACCCATTTTCTCACCTTGGCACTTGTCAGCTAAGGTGGAAATCCAACATGGCAGCAGCAGGCACTAGCCTTCCTAGCAAGCCCCGCCCCCTGTGCCAATCAGATTTGCACTTCCTCTCATTTGGGCAAGTGAATGAGATCGACTCGCCTGTCCTAACGAGCAGAAATGGAAAGGGAACATGGCTAGAAGGCTCAGTTTGAACACACACACACATTCCAGTGGATGGATTTGGGCTCTTTCCCTGATGTGTCTCCAGTGGCTGACATTTGCAAGATAGACTACTCCCTGAAGTGGAGGTTCTACTTCACCAGTCACACCGGTAGCTGTTGATAATGGCCAACAGACTTCTCTTCCATTAATTTTTCTCATCTCTTTTCCTTTCCTTCTTTTTTTTGTTGTTTTAAAAAAAGTTGTTTGAATTCCTAGTTCTTACTGAATCTTGTGGCAATGAGTCCCTCATCTCCTAAACTGAATGTCATGCATTGGCAATCACTTACCCAGAACTGAGGTGGGCAGGAGGAGATATCCAAGCAGGATCCAACAGCCAACCTCTCTCTTGACATGGCCCATTTTACTCTGGAAATAAGAACAAGATTTTTTTTAATTCCCAAAGGCACATGTTACTGCCTGTCTTGCATTCAATACAATGGGCCACTAATCGGTGACCCCTCCCTGCTTAAAGTCACAAAACAGGTCTAAAAGCAGCAACATCAACCAGTTGAATATGTCACGCACTGGCTTCTTCAGACTCAGTGACCAGCACTTTCAGTTAAAAACAGAAAACCTTATTGTCACAGTAATCCAAAGAGCTAACCCTACAAGGTCGTTGCTCAGAATGAAACCTAACTAGCAAGCAGTGAACTAAAAACATTTTACAATCTACAAAATCTGGTCATTGGCTATCCATCAGCCCCACACTCTGTCCCCACCAGACTGGAGCTCAGTCCACTTTTCCCAGAGCTGAGTCCAGGGACTGGTTTTAGCAAACCGTTACCAACACAGTGCACATAGTCCCTTTTCACACTTAGACTACATACTTGTTAGCAAGTCCAGAAAAATGCCCATTCTTTCCCCTTCCTTCCTTCCTTCCTTCCTTCCTTCTTTCCTTTCTTTTTTCCTCCCTCCCTCCGTTCTCCTAATACATTCCCTGCAACCATGCTCTTCCTTCCAGGGTTCAGTCAGGGTAACTACAAACATGTTCTGTAGTGTGTTTAACCACAACCTTCCTCTTGAGAAGAAAGCATTTTCAAAACAATCTATAAAAATGCATCTCAATAAATCCAGAAGTCCCCTATCTGGACTGCAGGGGCAAGATGTAATCTTACCTCTTGCCTCCTTTGCTCTGCTCTGGAGTGAAATAACCAAAGAAAAAGGGTGAAGGAGAAACAGACACCCACCCACCCACCCCTTTTCGTGTCAATGCAAGGTTTTCTTTCCCGTTGCAAATCCTCTCATCAAAGCCCCTCCGGCAGCTCCTTAAATCAACAGCCTCGCAGCCACCGATACCTCCCGGCAGCCAGAGAGTTCAAAGCCAAGCATGGCTGGCACTTCATGATCCAAGGCTGTCAGGAGCACCCTCTTGGGGAGCTACCTGGTGGCTCTCTTTGAATCATTCTCAAAAGGCACTGTGAGGGTTGGGTGTTTGTGGTGGGTCCCAAAGGAACAAGATGACATGGATCTGGGGTGTGTATGTGTGCTTTGGGGGCTGGGGGGTGTTCTCTTCCTTCCCCAATTAGGGTTGCCAAAACAGTGGCTTGTTGCAACTTGCAAAGATTCATTGATTTGTTGATGCAACATTCAAAGACCCCAGTGGGAGCTAAGAGTTTACTTTAGCTAGTTAATTAATTAATTAATTAGTCAGAGACTGGACAACTACCTGCTGGGGTGCTTTAGCTGGAGATCCTGCATTGATCAAGGGTTTGGATTTAATGGCCCATGAGGCTCCTTCCAACTCTGATGATTCGGTGATTCCCTTCCTGTTGTGGTGGTGCCAGGGCACACCCTCTGCTCTGCTCTGCACCCACCCTCTAGCTAGAAGCAAATTGTTGTAATTTGTTTCTGACTTATGGTGACCTGAAGCTGAAGACAACAGCACAGACCACCAAAAACGCAAATAAAAGAGTCCGAGAGCAAACCAAGCCTGTACTCTTTCTAGAAGCTAAAATAACCAAAGTGAGGGTATCATACTTTGGATCTACAATGAGATGACATACCCATTGGAGAAAAACCACAGTAATCTTGGGAGAAGGGGGAGGCAGTAGCAAAAGAGGAAAGATTCAATCAAGATTGATTCAATCAAGGAAGCCATGGCTGCCTTGACTTTGGAAGAATAGGGTCACCATACCTTAAAGCTAATTGATGACAATTAACATCACCCGTGTCCAAACAATGTCTGGGCAACCAGCCAAAGGTTGATTACTACACAGTGGATAAGCAGCGGCACAGCAGTCAAACTAATTACCGGCATAGAATCAAAGCAGCATCAAGTCAGACATTTACTTTACTAGCAAGCAAAACACAACTCCACAAGCGAAGTCCAAGATACAAGGCCCAGGTCTGGCAAACAGAGTTCATGGTAGTCCAGCAGAATCCAGGTCAGGCAAACAGAGTCCAGAGTCAACCAACATAGTCCAGGTCAAACTAATTACTGCTTCCTATAAATATGCGGAGACCGCCTCAAGCCCTCCTTTTGTTGTCTCTATGCCAAGAAGGTGGGTATAGGTATGTTGCCCTCTATATCTGAAGGGGCCAGACCCTCTGCCAGAGCTGGTACTGCCCTATTGTCTGTGCCTGAGACCTGTGGCTCTGGAACATCCTGCTCTGGATCAGCAGGTCCTGACATGTCCACGGCTTCAGTCTCTGACTCAGAGGCCAATTCCAAGTTCTGGAAGCAGGGCATGACACCCCGGCTCCTTTAGCTGTAGATTCCTGTCTAGCAGGGGATGGACTATATGGCCTTTGGAGCAACTTCCAGCTCCAGGATCCTCAATCTGTTACCCTTTA
Source organism: Gambelia wislizenii (assembly GCA_030847615.1). Lineage (NCBI taxonomy): Eukaryota > Metazoa > Chordata > Lepidosauria > Squamata > Crotaphytidae > Gambelia > Gambelia wislizenii. The sequence goes on from JAUMIR010000018.1 coordinate 7,699,239, forward strand.
GGGTGCAACACAACTCTGTCATTTTCAGTGACTATAGATTTGCAGGGCTATCACTCACAGAAGTGAATGAATTTGATGGTTTCCAAGGAAGCATTCCTTAGTGCTACACTAAGGCAAAGGAGAAGACAGATATGAATATTTTCACATTCTTGGGATTTTTCCACCCCACCCACCATGTTCCCCAAGGAGGAAAAGGTGGGGGGGGGGAGAAGAATCAATGTGACATTCTCACACAATTTGAGAGTCTGACTCTCCCCATTGAAATGCAAATTTTGACTCTTAAAGAAAGGTGATGGCGGCAGTATTGCTTTGCCATCACAAATAATTAACTTTGATGGGTGGTGAGGGGAGAAAGCAGTGTTGAAAGACCTGGCGGGTGTGTTTGTGTGTGTCTCTTTTCCCATTCCTTCCAGCAGTAGAGTTAGGTAACAGCCATTTTAGTCTTGCCTCAGCATTAAAAAAGAAGGGAAGGAAGGCTGGAAGTCTTTAAGATTCATTTATTTTAGGAAGAGCTTTTGTGGATTTTAATCCCCTCTCTTTGATCCATTGACAAAACATAATACAGTAGGACCCGTGTATCCACTGATTCATTATCCACTGATTCAGTTATCCACAGGACACAAAACAGCACACCTACCATAGTCTTCCTAGGAAATGTGTCCTCTCTAGCCACTTTGTAGGTTCTCCAAGGCAACTCTATGGTATTTTAAGCCGAAGGTCCCATTATTTTCAATGATGTTCGCTATTATCCATGGTTTTCGGTATACACGGGGGGGGGGGGCAGAACCAATCCCCAGTGGATATGGAGGTCCTACTGTATTCAAGCCTCAGATACCAGTATTTAGGTATCATGTACTGGCTTCTTCAGGCTCAGTAACTGGCAGTTTCAGAGTTAAACTTTATTGGTACAGTAATCTAAAAGTTATCCTTACAATATCGTTGCTGAGAATGAAACTTATTTACGAAGCGTTCAGTTTAAAAATATTTAAAATTTCAGGTATTACAAAACAAAGCCTTGTATTATGTCCTACTCTTGTATTGCTACTTTAACAGGGATGAACCCACAGGTTTCAGGCCGCAGCCTACAAAAACAAAAATCATCGCAACTTTTTCCTCCGGTTTCTGCCCCAGGTTTCAAAGAACCCAGACGAAATGTTGCCGTGTGTGAAAATGTGCCAGCCGGCGCTGGCTTCTGTTTACTCGACAATGAGCCCTGGAGTGCCAACATGGGTGAGTAAACAGCCCATATTTTATTTAAACGACAAACATTAGAAACCCGCGCTTTGGATCCTTGAAACTGAGACTGCTGAGTGGATTACGGGTGGAATCAATTTGAGCACGCTGCTCGGCTTACAAATGGGACCCGATGTGTGCTTTCTTTTCTTTTCTTTTCTTTGGTGGTGGTGGTGGTGGTTAGTTTCCACCACTCCCCCCCATTTCTTTCTTTCTGCAATATCATTTTGTAACTTCCCTGAGGCTATTTCATGGAACAGTTGCAATGTTTGACTCAATTTTCTCTCTCTGTTCCTGCCTCGCCTCTTCCTACAACTTGTCATGAGCTAGACATAGGGCTTGTCTAAACAGGCTACATACCCCATCTTGCCCCCATCTCATAGAATCATAGAGTTGGAAGAGACCACAAGGACCACCTAGTCCAACCCCCTGCCATGCAGGAATACCCAATCAAATCATTCCCGACAGATAGCCATCTAGCCTCTGTTTAAAAACCTCCAAAGAAGGAGATTCCACCACGCTCCCAGGCAGTAGAAGATTCCACTGCCAAACAGCTCTTACTGTCAGGAAGTTCTTCCTAATGTTTAGGTGGAATCTCTTTTCCTGGAGTCTGAGCCCATTGCTCCGTGTCCTAGTCTCTGGAGCAGCAGAAAACTAGCTTGTTCCATCCTCAGTATGACATCCCTTCAAATATTTAAACATGGATATCACCTTCACCTTCTCTTCACCAGGCTAAACATGCCCAGTTCCCTAAGGCTTTTAAACAGAGGCTGGATGGCCATCTTTTGGGAGTGTTTTGATTGTGTATTCCTGCAGGGCAGAGGGTTGGACTAGATGGCCCTTGGGATATCTTTCAACTCTATGATGGGCATCTTTCAGGAATGCTTTAGCTTGTCCTCCTGCATGGCAGAGGGTTGGACTAGATGGTCCTTGGGGGTCCCATACAACTCTAAGATTCTGCAACTTTATGCTTTAAAATTGTAAAGAGGGGGCAGTGGCGGCACCAGGGGTGTGTGGAGAGGCCAAACTGCACCAGGTGGCATAATCAGAGGAAAGGTTGATACCAGTCTTAATAACGCCACGGGATGCGTGTACGTGTGTAGAGGGCACATCCACAGAAAAATCTGGAGAGAGGAGGACTAGGGTAAGATGGCTGTTGACCTCTCAAAAGTGGCTTATGAATACTTATCCTGATAGAAAAGATGTCCAGTTCTCTGGGAGTATCCTTACCACTGCATTTGCGTCATGGGCAGGGATAAGCTGTAGCAATTCTTGCAAGCACCTGTGTCTTGTAGGGGCTCATTTGTCACTGCCTACATTTTTGTTACTGCTTCCAAATGCATTCAAATGAAACCCCCCCACACACACTTTAGCTATCCTGCAGATCTCCTGCATTTGGCAGCTAAGGATGCAGCCTCGCTTCCGACGCCTTTTAAAATGATCCGATAAAAAAGCAATAAATTATACATATTAAAATTGGAATTAAATTAATTATACTATTAAAAATCCAATTAAAGCAAATTTAAAATGGCGCGGCTGTAATTTAGAACACAGTGAAATATTAAAAAGTCCGGCACATCTGTTTAAAAAACTTGGGCGGTCATTTGCAGAAAGAATGGCTGAACAGGAAAGTTTTACTGACACACACTCAGACACACAGAGTCCATCTTTGCAATCACTCTGACTCTTTGGGTGCATCTACACTATAGAAATAATGGATTTTATACCACTTCAACTGCTGTGGCCCCATCCTGCAGAATCCTGGGATTCGCAGTTTGGTGAGGCCCCAACACTAAAGACCTTGTCAAACCGACCTAACCCAAAGGGTGTTCAGCAATGGCTCCTCTTCATCCTGGAGAAATGTGGCTAGCGGTGTGCCACAGGGTTCTGTCCTCGGTCCAGTGCTATTCAACATCTTCATCAATGACTTGGATGAGGGAATAGAGGGCATGCTTATCACGTTTGCAGATGACACCAAATTAGGAGGGCAGCTAATACCCCAGAGGACAGGATCAGAATTAAAAATTTCCTTAACAGATTAGAAAGCTGGGCCAAAACTAACAAAATGAATTTCAACAGGGAGAAATGTAGGATACTACACTTGGGCAGCAAAAATGAAAAGCACAGATATAGGATGGGTGACACCTGGCTTGATGGCAGTACATGTGAAAGGGATCTAGGGGTCTTAGTGGACCACAAGCTGAACATGAGTCAGCAGTGTGATGCAGCAGCTAAAAAATCCAGTGTGATTCTAGGCTGTATCAATAGGAGTATAGTGTCTAGATCAAGGGAAGTAATGGTGCCACTCTATTCTGCTTTGGTCAGACCTCACCTGGAATATTCTGGTTCTGGGCACCACAATTCAAGATGGATGTTGAGAAGCAGGAATGTGTCCAGAGGAGGGCGACCAGGATGGTGGGTGGACTGGAAGCCATGCCCTATGAGGAGTGGCTTAGGGAGTTAGGCATGTTTAGTCTGGAGAAGAGAAGGTTGAGAGGTGACATGATAGCTGTGTTTGACTATCTGAAGGGATGTCATACTGAGGATGGAGCAAGCTTGTTTTCTGCTGCTCCAGAGACTAGGACATGGAGCAGTGGGTTCAGCCTACAGGAAAAGAGATTCCACCTAAACATTAGGAAGAACTTCCTGGGGGTATGAAATGTTCAACAACTGCCTAGGAGTGTGGTAGAGTCTCCTTCTTTTGAGGTTTTTAAACAGAGGCTGGGTGGCCATCTGTCAGGAATGGTTTGATTGTGTCTTCCTGCATGGCAGGGGGTTGGACTAGATGGCCCTTGTGGTCTCTTCCAACTCTACAATTCTATGATTCTATGATTCTATGATCTCTTGCCATGGAATCTAGGAGAATCTCTTGCCATGGAATCTAGTCCAAAAAAGGCAACTTTTCCAAGAGGCTCATGTTCTACAGGGGCATTACATGGGGATTCGAAGAGATGGGCTCTTCATGGATAAAGGAAGATTTGCAGACTCTGTTTGGCAGGTGTTGCCTCTTCTCTCCTGACCCATCAAGACTTCTCAGCCTCTTTGCTGTGAAAACATTTCCCATTTCCAATGTCTACCACCACCACTGCCACCCCCCTCCCTGAGAGAGCTTTGCCAGTTCTTTTCGCTTCCTCCAATATTGCTGCAGAGGGTTGGGGATTTTATTCCAGCCAGCCGGCCAGCCAAGATAATAATATGAGTCATAAAATAAAAAGAAAATAATATAACTCATGTCTCTGCAGCCTCATCTTCCAAGGATGGGGTTGGAAAGAAATGCAGAGCACAGAACCTGGGGGCAGGAGACAAATACCCCTTTTGAGCTTCCAGATTTGGGGAAATTGAACCCTCTGACATCTCCCCACCTTCCATAACTAAGAAAGGTAACTCAGCTTCACCCATGGCAGGGTGATAGGTGCATATCTCATTCCCACTTGGTTCCTGTTTCTGGGGACAGCCCAAACCAGCTGCCTCAGTTAGCAGATGCTGGGGTGGTGGTGACCACAGTATGGTAGTCCCATGGCTATTTATTTGTCCATCCTGCCTCACAGGCTACAATGTGTAACTAAATCAGAGTAGACCAGAGACAGGAATCATGCTGCCTATGTAGTTACATATCAAGAACATATTTTTGATATATGTTTCATAGATTCCTAGAGTTGAAAGAGACCCCAAGGCCCATCTAATCCAACCCCCTGCCATGCAGGAAGACACAATCAAAGCATTCTGGACAGATGGCCACAGCCTGTCATTCAAACACACACACACACACACACACACACACACACACAGAGACTGTATGTTCCTGCTTGAAAATTAAGACAGAAATCTGTTCTCAAATCAAGGTGAAATCATAGAATCATAGCTTTGGAAGAGACCACAAGAGCCATCTAGTCCAACCTCACTCTGCCATGCAGGAATACCCAATCAAAGCACTCCTCACAGATGGCCATCCAGCCTCTGTTTAAAGATCTCCAATGAAGGAGACTCCACCACACTGAGAGGAGGTTATTATTTCTCACATACTTAGGGAGATGGGAGAAGGAACCTTTCATCTAGCCTACTTGCTTCTAGCCAAACAATGGCTGCAGAGCAGAGTGGAGGGTGAGCCCTGGTACCATAACAACCGGGAGGAAAGGAGAAAGCTAACTAAGGAAATCCATAGAGCCCCTGGTCTTTGCTAGCAACAGCAAACCATCATTTAAGCCTTGAAAATTGTACCAAGCTAATGGTAAATATTTTATTGCGGTCACAGACCAGTATGTAAAAACCAATTACAAATACAATTATAAGCATTTATATGTTTTAAAAATATAAACTAAGCAAATGAAGTAAAACAAGGTAAAATTAGATGCTGGGTATAAAAGAATGCAGTTCTGGGGAAAAAAAAACATTTATCTATTGGAGGAGTTGGAGGAGGAGCCCTACTAGACCTAGAAGGGTGCAGTACAACATCATAATACTAAACCTTGATGCTAATCATTGCTCATCTCATATCAAGCTGCTGTTCTGTTAGACTATGTCCCTGTAATTATGGCCAGATAGAAATAACAGAGCATATACTTCTCCAGTGCTCATACTACAGGGACATCCGACTCAGCCTTATTTCACCCCGTTGCATAAATACTAAGGACACACCGGACAATTCTACACTTCTCTCTTGCTTTCAGACTCCAGCCCTGGTATAACATATAACGTTGTCAGATTCTGTGCAGCTGTGGTTAAGGCATTGACTTCCACAGAATACTACCACCAACCTTGTCTTGTTATACGGGAGCCACACAATCTGAAGGGACATTTTAAACACTGTTTTTAACCTGTGTTTTTACCTTCTTTTTATTCTGTATCCCCTTTTTACCTATGTCGGTCTATGACCATCATAAAGATTCTATCCCTATTCTATTCTGTTAGATGAGCTGGAGGTTTGCAACCGGCCCTTGACCCTTGCCTGAAACATAGCCCACCAGAACTAGAGAGTTTCCCCTAGCCCGTCTCCCACCTGGAAGATGAGCTATGAAAACTGGAGATTCAGGGCCAGGCCCTGAGGTCTGGCAACCCTACTTCGGTCCCGCTTTGTGGCGTAGTGGGAAGGTGGGTGAGCAATCTAGTGATTGTTTCATTGATTAGGAGAACATCAGAAAGTGTCCTTGCGCTGCTCTTTGCCAGAATTCTGCCCATGCCCGGTTCTGAAACTGCAGGCTCAGAAGCCCCAGCCATAACAAACCCAGAAAACCTTCGCCTCTTCTCTTCTCTCCCTCGCCAGCCTGACCTGCGTGGGCACCAGGTGACCTGCCCAGCCCTCTCACTGCTGTCTGAAACAGCCTGTTCCCCTCCCACGCCAGAATTGGACGGGGAGCAAAAAGGGATATGTGTGTGTGAGTGCAATTGTGTATTTCATAGGCGAAATCATCAGGCAAGGCACAGCTACCCCCTTGGCTCAGAACAAATTAAACCTCTTCTCCCCTTGTAGATTTTTAACGCTAGTCGAGAAGCAAGGAGCGGATCAACTCTTCTCATGTGGTTGTCTCTCTCTCCCTCCACTTCTTCAAGCACAAAGAATTGGGAGAGGGTGGTTGGCACCTTATTAATCATTGGGATGGCTGGGAGTCTTTTAAACAGAGGTGTGTGTGTGTGTCAGGGCTGGGAAAGGGAGAGATGAACTGCGTCTCTCGCATGTTGATAAATGCGGCATTGCTGCTTCTCCTCTAGAGAGGCTGAGATATCCACCCTTCACAGGGGGTTGGGAGGAAGAGAACTGGAGGTGTTGTGTGTTTGTGAAAGGGGGGAACCCCCGCTTGTTTTGAATGTGGATCTTTCCTGTCATGAGACAGGCCCATGAGCAAGGAGTACCTTACCCAGGCAGGTGTTTTGACATCTCTGCATTCTTCCACTCTGAAGGGAATCTTTCTCATTCTCAGAGCTGGAAGAGGAATCTCAGAGATCACCTAGGCCAGTGGTTCTTAGCCTGTGGTTTGCGGGACCCCAGGGGTCTGCACTGTCCTCACAGGGGGTCCGCAAAGGATTGAGGGCTGCTGAGCCCAACTCCTCCATGCAGTGGAACAGCCACATGACAGGTGACAAGGCAAAGGCTGGCTGGCTTGGCCTGCACATTGCCATTCAATCTGCTCCAGCCACAAACTAGCAGGAAGAAGCAGGAGAAAAGTCTTCCCTCTCCCTCCAGTATCTCTGAGGGAAGGTTTAGAGGATGGCGTAATTGTATTGTTGTTGTTGTTTTAAATGTTGAATGAAGTCTTGGGGATCCTCAGTGACAAAAGATATTTAAAGGAGGTTCTAGGCTAAACTGCTAATAGGGTTGCCAGTATCCAGTCCAGAGATCAACAGAGGTCCAAGGTCCAGGTACTTGGTCAGCAAGGGGTGACTGCAACAGTCCAGAAGTCAGTCTGAAGTCTAGGCAAAACAGGAATACAAGAGGAATGCAAACAGCTATGTATATTAAGGAGTTGTTAGCACTGAGGCTTGAAGGAAATCTACTGGGAGATTTATAGCCAGATTCTCAAGGCCAGGTGGGCCTCATTAATGAATAATCAGGTCAGCGTTTAGTATTTAATTGACACTGGGCATGGTGTTTCTCCCTCCTGCATTCAGAGAAGGAAGGCAGCATGTCTTCTGGATCATCTATCACTGGCTGGCAGACTGTTCTTCAGGGTGAGGTATGTTTTCTCTATCTGCTTCAGCTGACCTCTTAGAGGGGGCCAGATTTCTTCAGGCTGAGCCATGCTTTCTCTGTCTGCTCCATCTACACTCTCCGATTCCTCCTCATACTCAGCAAGGGGGGGTCTATGATAAATTGCCCCCCCCAGTATACGCGGAACCAATACCCGTGGTTTCAGTTATCCACGTCTGGGGGAAAAAGGGACACATACCATAGAGTTGTGCTGGAAAATGCCTAGAGAGGTATCCTCTCTAGGAATCGCTGGTCCTCCAATACAACTCTATGGTTTGGGTGGCTGAGTTGGGAGTTGATCCCTCACCTCTTGGAGTCCCAGTCCAACACTCAAAGCCCAACAACACGTCTGGCTCCGTAGCACAAAACATTCATCTGGGGCAGTTGAAGGAGGATTATACAATCTGAAAATTGCTGTTTAGGGTGACGCAACTGTTCCTCATGACATCCATTAGCAATCCGTTTAGAGAGGATATATTGGAAAAGGCGGGTGGGAGGAAGGAAGGAAGGAGGAAAGAAATGAAAAAGATATTCTCAATTGCTTGTTTCCCCAGACGAGGTATCTCAGCAGCTTGTCAAAAATTGTCCTTTTTTCGGGGGAGAGAACCGTGGACAGGAATCCTTGAAACTCGGGCGGCTGGTGCCCTCATGTAACAGGCAATATTTCAACTCCTGGCGTGGATTTTTGCAATTAGGGAAGCCCTCCTGGGCTGTTATTTGGCACCTGATGCGTAACTGCTTTCCATCTATTACTTGTCATGGGGGAGGATTCGCTTTAGTGATGAACCAGCCCCCCCCAAAAAATTAGAAGCCCCCCCCTCCAAAAAGAATCCCACCCACCTCTAACCCAAAGAAAGAAACTGGGGGTGGGTGGGTGGTTTGGTTGTCCCTTGTTGAAAAAAGCCAGATTGAAGCAAGAACTGCCTTAAGGTTGTGTGGGAAAATTTAATTTATCAGTAAAATATGATACTCTGTGTGAGTATGTATATATGTGTGTGTGTGTGTGTGTGTTTCTCAGCAAAACTGGGAGAAGGATAGATTTCCCCCCACATCTGTTATCTCTTGAATAATTCATCTGCCTCATGAATATGCCAATCTGGTGATCGGTGATTAGCTTCACATGAAATGCAATTTAAATCTTGGCAGGATATGGGGTTCCCCCTCCCACCACACCACCCTTCTCCTCCCATCCCCTCTCTGCCCCACACAAAGCTTCTCTCTGGGCCTTGCCTCTCCCTCTTTGTGAAGAAGACTTGGGAGGCTGAAAGAGGATTGCCAGGGAAACAGGGGTGGGGAGGGTTAAGCAGGCTCCCCCCGCCCCAAGGGTTGCCAGATTTCCAGTTTTCCTGGCTCATCTCCAGTTGGGAGGCAAGGGTGAACCCTGGCACCACTACAAGGACTGGGGTGCCATGCCCTGCTTCCAGAAATTGAAATTGGCCTCTGAATCAGAGACTGAAGCCGTGGACATGCCAGGACCTGCTGAACTAGAGGAGGATGTTCCAGAGCCACAGGCCTCAGGCACAGACAATAGTGCAGTACCAGCTCTGGCACAGGGTCTGCCCCTTCAGATACAGAGGGCAACATACCTATACCCACCTTCTCAGCATAGAGACAACAAAAGGTGGGCTTGAGGCAGTCTCCACATATTTATAGGAAGTAGCAATTAGCTAAGCAGCAGCTGCATTAGCTGCTGCTCTATAAATACTCAGCAATGCCCTCCAGGGATTGTCGGAGATTATCTGACCAACCTAAGTACCTGTCATGTTTCTGCTCACTGTGTTTGACCAGGACTATGTTTGTTGACTCTGGACTTTGTTTGCCTGACTTGGATTCTGCTGGACCACCCTGAACTCTCTTTTCCGGACCTATGCCTTGTTATTTGGACTTTGCTTGTGGCTTTGTGTTTTGCTTGTTAGTAACATAAGTGTCTGACTACACGCGGCCTTGATTCCTTTGCCTCTAATTCGCTGGACTGTGCTGTGCCTCTGCTTATCATCTGTGTAGTAATCAGCCTTTGACGGGTTGCCCAGACATTGTTTGGGCACTGGGAGTGGAGGAGGAAGCCAACGAAGAAAAGACTCCCAGGGAGTCTTTGCAAGTTGAAGCAGCAAATCAATGAAGCCTTGCAAATTGTAGCAAGCTGGGAATTTTTTTTTTTTAGGGAATTTTTTATTGGAGTAAGACCAGGTTCTGCTAGCTGAGCTGGAGGTTTGCAACCAGTCCTTTCTTCTTGCCCGGAACTGAGCTCCCCACAAAACTGGATAATTTGCACCCATATCTCTTAATTTTGCTACTTGAGTACAAACTTAGGCCCTTTGCATCCTGGAGACAATTTACATGGCCTACCATTGAAAGGAATCACCTCCCCATCTTGGCATTTGACTGCAATCCAACTCCCATCCCCAGGCTAGCCTCATGTTCACAACCACACGCTGATCTCCCACACTATTGTTTTCCCCCTCTGAAAAGTGGAAGAAAGAAACATATAGAAAGATGTAGGTGTGAGCACAGAACTAGTGGGCTAAATCTGATTTTAGTCCCAAAAGACCTATTGAAATCAATTGGGACTTATGTAAGTGGTGACAAACAAGCCCCATTTATTTCCATGAATCTGCACAAGCTGGGGCTAAAACTAGATTCAGCTTGAAAAAGCAGGATGGGTTGGGTTGTTTTCATGCTGCCAAACAAACTTGCTGTAAAAGTTGACCTGCAAATGTCTTGTGATGCAAAAGTACTGCTTTGAGGCTGGGGAATTTCCTGACCCTGTTCTCATTTGCCTACCTTTGTTCCCCCCTTCAGGCTATTTTTATGTGGTTTGCTGTCTACTCAGCAACCTGCTCTCCCCCCTCCTCGCTCTTCTTTGGGATTGCTTCCCAGTGAAGAAATCACCATTTCAAGCAGGGGTCATGGAGTTAATGTCACAATATTAAAGAAGCAGTCTCATCTGATTCCCTGATACAGGGCAGTAGGAAAACCAGTTCAGAGCACTGGAGAGCCAGTTCAGAGCACTGGAGAGCCAGTTCAGAGCACTGGAGAGCCAGTTCAGAGCAAGGGTGACTGCTTCTTCTGGACTATACTCTGAATGGGTGGACACATATGAGACTGCTCTGTTTCAATATTTTGTTTGAACATTATATTTCAGGATGTTTAAAGACTGGTTTTAAAGATTTGTAAAGAGTATTTTAAGATATTTGAGGGCTCCTGTCTTAGCTCCCCTTAAGTTTTTTCTTCTCCAGACTACCCAAATGTTTTTTCAACCCTTCCTCACACAACTTAGTTCTCAGACTCCTTTCTATTCTTGTCATCCTTCTATGGGAATACTCCACTTTGTCCATGTCTTTGCAACCTAATCTATCTAACAAGGTTTGTTCTGAGCATAAAGGAACCTTATAGGTTACCCTGAGTTTAATGGAATGGTTTTTAATTGGGTTTAAAATTTTACTTCTGTTTAAGATTATATTTGCTGGATTTGATGTCCAAAGCTACTTGGTTACACACGTCAACCACTGTATTGTGGGGAATACATTCCAAGACACCCTCCGTGGGTACCTGAAACTGTGGATAATAGGGAACTCTATTATTTTCAATGAGACCAATGCTGGAAGTTGACCATAGAATCACACTGGAGGACCTAGAAATGCCTAGATAGAACATATTGCTTTCATATTCTTAGATGTGGAGGGTGGGAAGTCATTTGTCTTTTTGTATTAGGTCTGTTTTGTGTTTCTGTGTGATTGCTTGGTTGTGGGTGGGAAACAAAGGGGGGACTGATGTGTATTTTAGTATAGTGTAATGTTTATTTTTTTTAATGTGTTGATGAATCATTAAAATATATTCCAAAAAATAATTGTGTTTAAAATGTTATTGTCTACATTTTCACTGATTCTTTTTGCTGGATGCCTTAGATCCCACTCTAGGAGAAAGGTGCCATATAAATGAAAATAAATAAACAGGGAACTATGTTTTGCTGCTGGCAATGGGGCTTACTCCCGAGTAAGTAAGCCAAGTCAACAGCCATACAATTGTAAACATAGTGGAGGAGAACAGAAAGATCCTAAAATCATGGAAAGGGGACAGTTTTATAAACCTCTGAGTATTTTGGTCACCGAGTGGGTTTTCATTTTTGTTTTTGTTTAATGAAGATGAGAGCATTCCAATGATGAATTGGCACAATTAGCCAGTGGAGGCCTTGATTGCAAATTAAAAGAGAGTTCTTATTTTAATTGCTACTGGCCATCTGGGCACTTCCCACTGGCACATCGATCTGACAGGCTGAACTGGAAGATACAAGGGGAGAGAATGTCACCAGCATCATGATCCCCTTTTCACACTCCTCTGCTAGTGAGTGTCATGCTTACTTCCCAGACCCCTGGTCTGGATTATGACACAGACAGCAAGGCAGATGAAGAGGGTGTCAGGTTAGCTCTCAGGAGAGGGGGGCAGATCTTAACAGGGAAATGGAAGGGCAGAGGGACATGCCCATGTAGGAGACAAACAAGGATACTCCGTAGGAGCTGCAAGACACAGATACAAACCAGACAATACCTACAGCAATTGAACGTAGACAAGAAAGGGAGCGTATTTATAGCAAACTCACAGTAATCAGGCAACAGCTGAGGGAGGATTCCAGACCATAAATATCCCAGGCTTGCTCTCGGCAGGTTGTTGCTGACAACAACCTTTCTTGGAGGTGCAATATACTTTGCTCTGGACTCTTAGCTCATGTGATTCCAGGACTTTGAAACCCTGCTTCATGACCTGACTTTACTACCGACACCCCTTTGGATTTGCTTTGACTAATTGCTTTCTCCTGTGGACTCAGCTTTGTTGTTGAGAACTCTAAAATGCTTGGCTGGAAGATCTGGTAAGACAGCTATTACACTGTACTGAACTCTCTTCCCTGGCCAGCTGCGAAGACAGGACAATGATGCCTCCAAGTCTGATTTTTTTAAAAAATCAAGATGGCTGACTCTTAGGTCCCTTTCACACTCCACTCCACCCCACTTCCATTCAAAGTGTCTACATCAAAAGGTCTTTGCCTGCTGGAGGAAGAAGACTAGGACTCTGGGAGACTAGGGTTCGAATCCCTGCTTAACCCTGGAAAAACTCTGCCTGATCTCAGGCCCGGTACACTCTCTCAGCCTCAGAGGAAGGCAATGGCAAACCTCCTCTGAACAAATCAGAGAAGACTGAGATGATAAGATTTGTTGTTCTGTCCCTTCAAGTCCTTTCTGACATATGGTGACCCTAAAGCGAACCCATTAAAGGGTTTTCTTGGCAAGATTTGTTCAGAGGGGGGTTGCCTTTGCTGAGGCTGAGAGAATGTGACTTGCCCAAGGTCACCCAGTGGGATTCCATGGCTGAACGGGGATTTGAACCCTTGTCTCCAGAGTCCAGAGTCCAATAATAGACATCTTTAAATATCTGAAAGGATATTCCAGGTGGAAGACAGAGCCAGCTTGTTTTCAGCTGCTTCAGACACTAGAACGTGAGCTGGTAGAATTAAATTCCAAGAAAAGAAAATCCACCTAAACGTTAGACAGAACATTTTTACTGTAAGCCCTGTTTGATAGTGGAATAGGCTGCCCCAAAGGGTGGTCTGAACCTATGGGTAGCTTTACAGGCTGATCTTTAAGATATGGAACCCTGTCAAATAGGCTCAGCACTTTGGATAACTTGATTGGAATGTCTCCAAAACAGGTTCAGCACTTTGGACAGAGATCCTTTAAAGCCTGAAATAAAACTCATGGTGGATTGACTGCTCCCCTCTGTGCAGAAATCATCAGCTGCCACTGTGTACCTTGGAATCTCAAATCCAAAACATTTGAAGAGCAAAAGGATATGGCAGGCAGCCGTTTGTGATGCCCAACATGCTTTCCAAATGCAACCAGAATCAAACAATACTCCAAACTCCCAGCGATTATCTCATCAATTATATCTCTAAGTAGCCAACACAACGGGCAAGCAATGCACGTGTGTATGTGGATGTGTGTGTGTGTGTGTGTGTGTTGAAACAGAAGAATCCAGTTATTTTATTTTTAAAAGGCATGATAGGTTTTGGGGTTGGTGGCGAGGCGGCTGCTAGCCAGTGCAGATCAAAAAGTGTCCATGTGCCACATTCTGAATAACCTGTCCCCTCGATACCAGCTTGACAACAAAGGTTTAGACGGGCTGTATCATTCCTGAATGCTCTTCAAAGCCAGCCTCACATAGAGCACATCACAGCATTCTGAGCTAGATGTGGGATCAAAGCATGGAACAATAATGGTCAGATCTCTCTCTTTACAGACAGGGGTGTAGTGGGCGTGCCATCTGCAGCTGGCTGTAGTGACAGCTGACCCTTCAGAAACAAAGCCAGCTCTGCTTTCAAGACAATAATCTCTCGCCAGCAACCCAGTGGCTCCTATGCCAGTGGGGCAGTGAATCCATGCCAGGGTTTGGCTAGGTTTAAAAGAGATGTACAAGGTCCTGAATCTAGTTACGAATAGGGTTCAGCACCTTCCAGAGCTCTTAGGGAATAGGGTTCAGTACATTGAAGAGTGTGCTAGGAATCGGGTTCAGTATCTTGGAGAGCCATTTAGGAATATAGTTCAGCACATTGGAGAGCTCTTTGGGAATAGGAACAGGAAGAAACTCCTGATGGTAAGAGCTTTTCAACTATGGAATGCACTACCTGGGAGGGTGGTGGAGTCTCCTTCTTTGGAGGTTTTTCAACAGAGGCTGTATGGCCATCTGTTGGAAATGCTTTGATTGTTTATTCCTGCATGGCAGGGGGTTGGATTGGATGGCCCTTGGGGGTCTCTTCCAACTCTATGATTCTATGATTCTTCCCCTGTTCTTTGCCCCCAAACCTTGTGTAAAGGCAAAAGGCTGTGAAGGCTTTGCAATCAAGTCTCCAAACAGTTGATCAATGCCGCTTCCTCTACCAGCTTATCCCGTTATTTTTCTTTCTTAATTTTGCAAATGATAATATAACAAAACCTTTACGTGGGCGGTACAACATATGTACTTAACAACATGCTCCAGCAATGACAACAATCCAACACACAGTGAGAAATACTTGGGGGGGGGGGCAGAACAACGTAAAAATGTTTATACAACGTAAAACATTTTTGGCATAAAACTCCTGTTTCATTCCCAAGTGGTAAATACAGAAAGCAAACAACAGGGAGAGGGGTGATCAAGAGACAAACATTGCAGGCAAAGCTGGCATAAGGGCAACAGCATTTGGAAAGGCTTCCTTTCCCATCTTCAGTCTATTCTGCTTTGGTCAGACCTCACCTGGAATCCTGTGTCCAGTTCTAGGCACCATACTTTAAGAAGGACACGGACAAGCTGAAACGTGTCCAGAGGAGGGCAACCAGGATGGTGGGAAGTCTGGAAGCCATTTTGCCCTATGAGGAGAGGCTGAGGGAGCTGGACATGTTTAGCCTGGGGAAGAGAAGGTTGAGAGGGGACATGATAGCCATGTTTAAATATTTGAAGGGATGCCATACTGCGGATGGAGCAAGTTTGTTTTATGTGGCTCCAGAGACTTTTAGTTGCTAACACACTGGAGAAATAATGCAGTTTGACACTGTTCACGAAGTGGCCACTATTACATCATGTGGCAAGGAGTGCCCTAAGCTAAGAACACTTTCTAAACAAAAACCTAGTGACCCTGGAAGAACTGAGGTGAAACTCAACCATCACACATGGTGGTGGTGAGTTCCCTAAGCCAGCAACACTTGTTCATTTTGCCACAGGACATATGAGGCTGCATCTAACCTGCAGAAATAATCCAGTCTGACACCACTTGAACTGCCGTGACTCAATGCTATGAACTTCTGGGATTTGTAGTTTTGTGAGATATTTAGCCTTCTCTGTCAGAAGGTTGCTCCAGAGACTGGAACACGGAGCAATGGATGCAAGCTCCAGGAACAGAGATTCCACCTCAACATTAGGAGGAACTTTCTGACAGTAAGAGCTGTTTGGAAGTGGAACACACTCCCTCGGAGCGTGGTGGGGTCTCCTTCCTTGGAGGTCTTTAAACAGAGGCTGGATGGCCATCTGTCGGGGATGCTTTGATCGTGATTTCCTGCGTGGCAGGGGGTTGGACTGGATGGCCCTCGTGGTCTCTTCCAACTCTGCAATTCTATGATTCTATGAGAAAGCTCTGGTGCCACAACAAACTACAAATCCCATTCACACTACAACAACAAGAGCAATAACAAATGCTTTATTGAATAAGTCTTCAGACTATTTCAAGCAGGTAGAAAAATAAAAGTAAGAAACAAAATCCATTCACATTACAGTGTTGTAGTGTTGCAATTCCACTTAGCCATGGCTCCATCCTATGGAATCCTGGGATCTATAGTTTGGTGAGGCCCTAGAGCTTTCTGGCTAAGAATTCTACATGCCCCACCTCCCTGACTGCCAATCCCAGAATTCCAGAGGACAGAACCTGGGCAGTTGGAGTGGAATAATAGCACTATAATTCTGTAGTAAAAATGGCCTCCTGAGTTTGAATCCTCCTTCAGTTATGGAAACCCACTGTCCGACCTCAGGTGAGTCACTGTCTCTCAGCTCAGGAAAAGGCAATGGGGAATAAATTTTGCCTTAGCAGAGGGTCACCGTAAGTCGGAGTTGACTTGCCAGTACCTAAGAACAGCAATGATCTTTTCGGTGCAAGTTGAACATTTTTATTCTCCCAGTTTTCAAAAACTCAGTATGAAAAAAAAGGGGTGGGGAGAAGCAGAGACCTGTGTCACCTTGAAGACTAACCCATTTATTTCAGTATCAGTTTTTGGAGATGACAGTCAGCTTCTTCACATGTGGGAACACAGCCTGTCTCTTCAGCCCACTGTTTCTTCATGCGCCTGAAGATGTGGGATGCAGGCGAAGAAAGCTCACACTGAACTAAATAGGTTAGTCTTCGAGGTGCCACAAGACTCCTTTTGTTCCTGCTTTTCGAAAACTCTCCCGGCATTTAAGTTATTTTGGGTTTTTTTAAAAAAATTGTTCATCATTTTAACTCCATCGCTGCCGGTTTTAATGAAGCTTTTAGTCTAGTTGTGATTCTGCCTTCGGTTTGCAGAGTATTTCGGGATAAAACGGTTTTAGAGAGCCAGCATGATGTAATGGTTTGAGTGTTGGACTACGACCCTGGAGACCTGGGTTCGAATCCATGGAAACCCACTGGATGACTTTGGCCATGTCACACTCTCTCAGGCTCAGAAGAAGGCAAAGGCAAACCCCCTCTGACCAAACTTGCAAAGAAAACCCCGTGATAGGTTTGCCTTAGGGTTGTAATAAGTCAGAAGCAACTTGAAGGCACACAACAAAGATAACTCCCTTTCATGTACATGTGTATACACACACACACACACACACACACACACACAGAGGAATCCCCTCCTTCCAAGGTTTCATTTGAATCACCCATAGCTCTGCAATCATTTTTCAAAACTGCCTGTAATTTTTTCTGAAAGCCTTCCCCAGCAAAGAGTACCTCTGGCCATGGACAGACTGCATGGTGACTAAATCCATATCTCCTTTTTTCTGTGTTTAGGCTCTTGGGACAAACATTTTGGGAGAAAGGCAACTCAGCGTCATGTGTGTATGTGTGTGTGTGTGAGCCTTCAAGTTGCCTGTTGACTTATGGCAGCCCCATAGATTTCATGGGGTTTTTTTAGGCAAGGAAGGCTCAGAGGTGGCTTGGCCAGTTCCTTCCTCTGAAACAGCACCTACAGCATCCAGGATTCCTAACTCTTGCTGTTTTAGAGGCATGGCAGTTCTATCAAAGCCTCTCCCTGACCAGTTTGGCTGGACTACATCACCTATCATCCCCAAAGGACAGTGGGGAATTTCATCCCTGTACGCCAGGATAGCACTGGTCTAGGGAAATCGTTCTGATGCGCTCCTAAAGACTGGGAGTAAATTGAAGAGGAATTGTGTGCTTTATTTAAAAAACAATTTTAAAAGTGTTGTAGATATTTAAAATTAATCACCACCACTGCTGCCTAGAGAGCGCTGGCTTAACAAAGGAAATCGGCAGCTCCGTCTCTAACACTGGTTTGGGGAGTTCTACATATCGCTCCTCTCCAAGCAGAAAGATGGATGGGTATCTTGAAAAGCATAGGAGCTCTATATGTAGGCATTTATCTCCCTGGGCAGAATGAAACCTCGAAGGCTGCAATCTGACCTCCTTCAGGAGGCAGCCTTTGTCAGAGACAGCGGGGCTTGTTTCTGAGCAGGATACCCATGGGCTTTATCATAGCTGTACAGTTGTCCCTCCATATCCACGGATTTGGTATCCACAGATTTAAGTATTCATGGCTTGAAAATAGTCTTTAAAAATTGATTTTGCCATTTTGCTATGCCACTGCATATAACAGGACTTGAGAATTCATGGATTTTGGTATCCACGGGGGTGTCCTGGAACCAAACACCAGCGAATATGAAGGAACAACTGTATTTGAATCTTGTTACTTTCCCCTCCTTTCCCCCCTTTGCCTCTGCCCTGGTGTTCCAGGTTGTTTTAAACCTCCCTAAATACAGATTCCCCCCCTGTATCCACAGAACCAATATCTGCAGTTTCAATTATCCATGGTTGAAAAAAGAGGGACACGTTCCATAGGGTCCTGCTGGAAAATGCCTAGAGAGGTATGCTCTCTAGGAATCGCTAGGTCCTCCAACACAACTCTATGGTATATTTGTACCAGATGTCCTTTATTCTAATAGGGTTTGTTATTATCCCTGGTACAGTGAGCAAGTGAGCCAGTGTGGTGTAATGGTTTGAGTATTGGACTATGACTCCAGAGATCAGACTTCGAATCCCCGCATGGATATGAAAACCCACCCAGTGACCTCAGGCGAGTCACACTCTCTCAGCTGCAGAAGAAGGCAATGGCAAACCTTCTCTGAACAAATCTTACCAGGAGAACCCCATGGTAGGGTCGCCATAAACCAGAAATGACTTGAAGGCTTGACTTGAACTGATGGATTCAAATTATAGGAAAAGAGATTCTTGACTGTAAGAGCTGTTGAGATGTTGAATGGACTAGCTTGGAGGGTGCTGAGCTCCCCTTCTTTGGAGGTCTTTAATAAGAGTTTGGATGGGCATCTTTCAGGAGTGTTTTAGCTGTGTGTTCCTGCATGGCAAGGGGTTGGACTAGATGGCTCTGGGGTTCCCTTCCAACTCTGAGATTCAATAATTTCTTTCTTTGCTCCCTACCCATGCATCTGTATTGATGGAGCAAAAAACAGAGTATTTGCCCCATGGGGCAGATACAGGAGGGATTTCTTTTTTGGTGGGGGGAAATAAATGTTGTCCTGAACTCTTACACAGTGAGTAATTTTGCCTCCTTTAATTCCATCCCTCTCCTCCAGGGATTAGGGTAATGTATGAGCTTCACTTCAACACATAGTCTTCTCACCCTATCACATTTCATTTTGCTAATGGTAATCATTAATTCATTAGTGCCTGTCTGCCCGTCTGTCCATCCCTTTACTTATGTCCCATTTCCCCATTAAAACAGGGGTGGAAGGCAGTTCCCTTA
This sequence comes from Gambelia wislizenii, assembly GCA_030847615.1. Taxonomy (NCBI): domain Eukaryota; kingdom Metazoa; phylum Chordata; class Lepidosauria; order Squamata; family Crotaphytidae; genus Gambelia; species Gambelia wislizenii. Next base: position 7,718,694 of record JAUMIR010000018.1, read on the forward strand.
GTAATGAGTAAGGAAGCATTAATATTCATATTTTTGGCCATATTAAGGATGAAGGTAGTGATAAGAAGGAAGATGCTAATAGGAATAAGAATTCCAAACAGACTGAGAAAACATCCGGATGAAATCACCATTAATAGGATCGCAGTGCTATACCTCACCTTCTAGAGTTTAGATTTAGATTTAGATTGTGATGAAGAGGAGGAGGCAGATTGCCAGGAATCTTCAGCTCCTGGTGGTCTCTCAAAATCAGAGGAGCCGGGGGGGTGCACGTTGAGGCACAGGGGGGTCCAGTTCAACTGCAGGAGGGTGCAGATGCTGAAGACCCATTGTCATCGTTCATCGAGTGATGAAGAGACAAAGGGAGATTGCGTTGTTCCCAGCGGTTGTTAAGTAAGAGACACTGACCTAATGAGGCACCTGGTGTCTTGAAAGAGCTGCCCATAAATCTCTCAGCCACTCTCTGGCAACTTTCTTGCTTTCAGCCCTCCCTCTTGGTGACTAGCAGTATTTTTCAGTGTTTGTGTTTTTCTGACCTTGGACTAGCTATGAGTTATGACTCTGTTTTACTCCTTGCTGGCTTTGTTCATCTGGACTACTGATTCACTGCATGACTCTTGGACCGGCTGACAATCACCCTCTTGCTTCTTCCTTCCTTATGCTGGATACCCTGAGACTGACTTGGACTTAATTAACTACTCAAAAGCTCTTGTATTCAAACTGCCTGATTCTTGGGACACTTGCTGATGGGAGCAGAGGACACACAATAGCACATGGACAAAAAGAGTCACCCCTTGGAACAGGGGGCATTACCTGACAATATCTCACTGATGGTCTTTTGTGGGTTTTTTCCGGGCTGTGAGGCCGTATTCTGGAAGAGTTTTTTCCCCTGACGTTTCACCTGCATCTGTGGCTGGCATCTTCAGAGAAAGCCTTCAACTTCACATCTCACTGATGTTTAGATTCCTGGATAGAATCCAAAATAGTGATGGCCCCAAACTCCACTCAGTAACACCTGGTAGACTGGGAAACCAGTAGTAATAAGAAGGATGGATTCAGATTACAAGAAAAGAAATCCCACCTAAACATTAGGAACAGCATCTTGACTGTAAGAGCTGTTCCACAGTGAAATTGGACTGCCTCCTTCTTTGGAGGTCTTTAAAGAGAGGCTTGATGGGCCTGTCTCAGGAGCACTTTAGTTGTGTATTCCTATATGGAAGGGGATGGACTAGATGGCCCTTGGGGTATCTTCCAACCCTATGGTTTTGGAAATGGTGGCCTCTCCTTCTTTGGAGCTCTTTAAACACAGGCTGGATGGGCCTCTCTCAGGAGCACTTTAGTTGCATATTCCTGGGTTGGACTAGATGGCCCTTAGGATCCCTTCCAACTCTAGGGATCTATGATTCTATGGATAAGAATATAATAATAATAACAGAATCTGAATAATTGATGGGCCCACCTTCCTGGCAATAACACGGCAGGCAGTGACAATGAGAAGAATAAAAATAAGAACAGTTCCAAACAAACTGAGAAAACATTTGAATGAAATCACCGTAAACAGGATCACAAGAACCCCATTGCCAAAAGTGACCTGACTTGGAACCTGCCCCATTAGCGACAAAACCACCCTGATGCCTAGATCTTTAGACAGAATCTGAAAATCTGAATCACTGATGGGACAGAGCTGCACGCTGAACTGTAGACAGATGATGATGATGATCATGATAATAATGCAACAATAGAATTTGGATCACTGACGTTCCAAAACTCCAGGTTGTCACGCCGTGTGGACAGTGAAATCAATAGCAATATTAATCATACCAGAATAATATCAGAATCAGAACCATTCATGGTGCAAACCTCCACATAGATTCTGAATAACTCCAAAACTCCATTTGGTGACATTGGTAGATGGTGAAACCAATGGTGGTGGTGATGACGACAACAGCATCATCATTAGACTTTGATTCATTGATGGTCCCAAATTCTAGATGGTCACACCTGATACTGTGAAACTGATTATTATGATGATAATGTCACCTGGTTTCTTGTCATTTCCAGTTCTAACATCCCTCCCAAGGCCTAAATACCCTCAAGGCATCAGATCCTGTCTGCTCTTGGAAGCTAAGCAGGGTCAGCTCTGGTTAGTACTTGAATGGGAGACCATCAACGAATATCAGGTGCTTGTATTTCAGAGGAAGGAACTGGCCAAACTACCTCTGAGGATTCCTTGCCTAAGAAAACCCTTGGAAACTCATGGGGTCACTGTAAGTTGATAGCTTGAAGGCACACACACATACACACACACACACATCATGTCCCCTAATGGTCTATACTAAAGGCACCAGATCCTGTCTGATCTTGGAAGCTAAGGAGGGCTAGTTCTGGTTAGTCCTTGGATGGGAGACCACCAATGAATCCCAGGTGCTGTAGGCTTTATTGCATAGGTAGGGACTGGAAAAACCACCTCTGAGGATTCCTTGCCTAAGAAGACCCTGTGAAATTCATGGGTTCACTCTAAGTCAACTGGTATAACTTGAACACACACACACACTGTCCTTCCCCAACAGTAGATAACTTCCTCTAATGGCGATCTTTCTGGTGCTCTGCTTATCTTGCAATAATGCATTTCTAGTTGATGGTGCTGGTTCCTTTCTGTCCCCCTCCCCGCCTTGGCTTCCTTCCCCTATGAAGCCTTGACCCACCAGCCTATCTGCCTCATTCTTACGCTTTCCTTGGCCAACATCTCTTTTCTTTTTCTCCAGTCTGCTTCCAAAGGGGAGTTGGGCTGTTGAATTGCTCAGCCTGCCTTCTAGCCAGTCCTGAATCCATCTCTTGGGGGGGAGGGGAGAAGGGGGAGAACCCCCCCCCCAGATTTCTTTCATTCCCTTGCACATCTCTTTAGGGTCACTTTCACAGCAAGGCTCCCGCCTCCTTTATCACCTGGAAAAGATCCATCTCTAGATGTCTTCCCAATCCATCCATGTTGTGCCAACCTTTGAACTCCTAATTTCAGTCTCTCTCTCCATGTTTCCAACTCTTTCTTTCTCTTTAGACTGGCTGATTCTCCCCTTCCCAGTGTCTTTTTTCTCCAGGCTCAAGAGGAAAACAAACAAACCTCAAAGAGGAACCTTACAATGGACCAAACTCACAGAGAAAAACACTTCTTCCCTTCCTCCAATGGCAAAGCCAAGGAGAAAAGCACATTGAATCCTTCTTTCTGCCACTTGGCACCCAAGCTGGTCCATTTCCAAGAAGTGCAATTGACAACCAAGAGCAAAGAAAAACACACACACAGGAAAGACACCAGCTTCTACCCTCCTCCCTTCTCCAGTCAGTTTTCAAAGAAGTCAGGTCTCTCTCTTCCTCCTGTCTTTCCCCAAATATACAGAGTTCTTTATTCTTTCTTGGCATCTAGTTGTAACTCCCTCTTCCTCAACCCTCTGGCTCCCTTGAGACACAACCTGCCACCAATTTGGGGAGCAGAAAAGAGGAAAGGGGCAACCCCAAAAACAGCTTTTAAATATACACACATACATACATACATATATACGGATGCATTTATTTATTTATTTACTCCAAGAGTGGGTGGGTGGAAAGAAGCTAAGAGTTGGGAGAAGGAGGATTTGAGGAAAAAACAAAAACCTGATGTCCAAGAAGTTGGAAGAAGGCTTTTAATTTTTTTTTTTGGGGGGGGGGAATCAGAATAAATAGCCAGATTAACACACCCCTTACCTGCCTTGTCTTTTCAGAGTCTACAGGAATGCATCGCTTCTGATCCCAAGATTTCTCTCCTTCCCAGCGGCTGCAAAGACAGGGGGGGAATGGAGCCGGTTCCCTGGGTGGAGGGGGATTTTGCAAAGGTGGGTGGGGGCAATTTGGGGAGAGAGGGGGGGCTTGAGCCCCGCCACCTCCACCACCACCAGCTTCTCTGCAAAGGAGGAGGAGGAGAAAGGAGGGGGTCTCACAGCCAATCCCAGCCAGCAGCTTTGGAAACAAAGGGGCACCCAGCCCTGAGAGCTGCAGAGAGGCGGTGGCACCCCTCTTTTGCCATGGCTGGGGGGCAGGGGAGGGAGGGAGAAGAGCCCTGCTTTGTGCCAATAAAGTAACCCCCCTTTTCTCTTCCTCTCCTGGCTTCCCCCCCTCCCCTCTTTCCCCACCTGCCCATCCAGGAGCTGCTCAGCAAAAAAGCCAGCGCGCAAAGCTGCAGTTGAATGGCATTTGCAAAAAAGACACCACTGGCAAAGATGTTGGGGAGGGAGGAGGGCGAGGGAAGAGTCCCCAACCACGCATGCGCCTTCTGCTCCCCTCTCCCTCACCCCCCCCACCTTGTGAAACTAGCATAGGGCCAAAATGCATGCATGCATTTATTTATTTTTTTCCAAGGGAGATGTCAGCTCCCCAAAAAGTTTTTGGATACATTAGAACGAAGGGGGCTGGTTTGGTTAGATCTGGGGAGGATGTGGGTTAAGCAGAGAGGGGGAATAGTTAACTTCTGAGTGTAACTAACTAAGCAATTAATTAATCTAAGGGATTTGTCACAGGAATGAGAATGAGGGTGCATCCACACTACACAATCCATTTTGAAACTGGATTCTTTGCCATGGCTCCTTCTGAAGGAATCCTGCAATTTGGCACCAGCACTCTGGCAGAAAAAGCGAAAGGCCATGTAAAACTACAAATCCAAGGATCCTCTAGGAAAGAGCTGTGGCGGATCATCCATTTTCAAACTGGGTTATTTGTGTTGTGTGGATTAGACCCAAGATTAGGATTAGAAACAGCTTTAGCATGAGCAAAGTGTAACAATTAAAGCCCTGCGGTCTATTGAGCCAGCGTGGTATATATATGGGACTGCAGAAATAATCCAGTTTGACACCGCTTTAACGGCCAGGGCTCCATGCGAAGGAATCCTGGTATTTGTATTTTGTCATGGCTTCAGAGCTCTCTGATGGAGAAGGCTAAATAGCTCACCAAACTACCTATCCCAGGATTTCATAGCATTGAGCCAGTTAAAAGCGATGTCCGACCGGATTATTTCTGCAGTGCGGATGCAGCCGTAGTGGTTTGAGCATTGGACTAGGACTCTGGAAGCCTGGGTTTGAATCCCTGCTCTGCCCTTGAAACCTGTTGGTATCCTTGGGCAAGTCTCAGCCTCATAGGAAAGCAGTGGCAAGCCCTCCTTGGCAGAAATCTTGCCAACAAAACTTTAGGAAATGTTCTCTGTAATTCTGCACAAACTTGACGGCAAAAAGGATGGATCTTGTGTGATGTAAATGGTCTGAGTGTTCAACTAGGGCTCAGGGAGACCAGGGTTCGAATCCCTACTCAACCATGGAAGCCCACTGGGTGGGCCTTGGGCAAGTTTATGCACCTTCAAGTCACCTGTCGATTTATGGTGACCTCATGAATTTCGGAGTGTTTTCTTAGGCAAGGAATCCTCAGAGGTGGTTTGGCCAGTTTCTTCCTCTGAAATAGAGCCTCCAGTGCCTGGTGTTCATTGACGGTCTCCCATCCTTTGTAGGTATGTGTATGTTCCTTAAAGTTGCCTGTCAACTTATGGTGACCCCAAGAATTTTGTAGGGTTTTCTTAGGCAAGGAATACTGATCCTGTCTGTTCTTGGAAGCTAAGCAGGGCAAGCCCTGGTTAGTACTTGCATGGGAAACTGCCAACAAATCCCAGGTAGAAAACTAAGTTGACCGAATTGTGCAGACCTCCAAATGTGATTGGATCACCATGCCCAACTTTCTCCATCACTGCCTATGCTGGCCTAAGAATTCCATAGGACAGAGCCATGGCAAATGAACCAGTTTCATACTGGGTCATTTCTGCAGTGTGGATTAAGCCTATGAAGTTAATCAGTAACTTTCATAAGCCACAGATTAAAGGCTTTTTAATTCCAATTGGATGTTAGAGGCTTCTGATTCCAATTGGTGAGGGGGGGGGAACCTCTGAAAGGTGTACAAAACCAAGGTTTTGACTGATAGCCAACAAGGTAACAAACTGTCCTAGTCAATTGCGCTGGCTAATGGTAATTGACAAGGTGACTCAACTGCACTGTTGGTGCCTTTAGCAGTTTGCTGCCCAATTCTTACAGCAAATGGTATCACCAGTTTTCGATGGTAGATCAAGGTATTTCCCTAGGGTTCCTGGAGAGCCACGAATTAAAAACCTCCAAAGATGGAGACTCCATCACACTCCGAGACAGCGCATTCCACTGCCGAACAGCTCTTACTGTCAGGAAGTTCTTCCTAATGTTTAGGTGGAATCTCTTTTCCTGTCCTTTGAATCCATTGCTCCATGTCCTAGTCTCTGGAGCAGCAGAAAACAAGCTTGCTCCATCCTCAGTATGAGATTCCTTCAAATATTTAAACATGGCTATCATGTCGCCTCTTCACCTTCTCTTCTCCATCTTTGCAATGCACTAACTGGGTGTCATTGCATTTCTCCAACAGATTTGTAAAGCGATGAAACGTAGGCTGCTGACACGCTGCAGAAATGACACACTTGGATGCCACTTTAACTGCCATGGCTCAAACGCTATGGAATTCTGGAAATTGTGAAATTTTTAGCCACAGAACTCTGGTGCCACAACAAACCCTGGTGGCGCAGTGGTTAAATGCCAGTACTGCAAGCCACCACGTTGCAAGTTCGATTCCAGCGGGCTCCAAGGTTCACTCAGCCTTCCATCCTTTTGTAGGTCGGTAAATTGAGTACCCAGCTTGTGGTGGCAATTAGCTAACACACATTGGAAACTGTTTAATGCAGTGTAGATGTGTAAATAGCTATTGCTTAAAACAATTTGTAAGCCACTCTGATAGCCTTGTGGCTGAAGAGCAGGGCATAAATAACTAAATAAAATAAAATAAATAAATAAAACTACAAATCCCAGGATTCCATAGCATTGAGCCATGGCCATTTAAAGTGGTGTCAAACTGTATTATGTCTGCAGTGTTTCAGTGACTATAACCTGTTATGTAAGACTGCAGCTATTATTATTGTTGTTGTTGTTGTTGTTGTTGTTTTCTGGCCGAGAATGATGAGTAGCAAACTACAGATCCCATGATTCCATAGCATTGAGGTATGGCAATTAAAGTGGTGTCAAACTGTGCTATTTCTGCAGTGTGTCAGCAGCTGTAGACGGCTATGTAGGACAGCGGCCATTACTATTATTAGAACTTTCTGGCAGAGAACGCCAAGTAGCAAACTACAAATCCCAGGATTCTATTGGCTGGAGCCATGGGTGTCAAAATGGTATCAAAGTGTTTTCATCACAATGTGTAAATACACCCCAAGTCTGAAGATGTGTCTTTAAAAAAAAGAAAAAGGAAGAAAGATTTGATGCTGCAGATGAACTCAACATTTTCTGGCTATGGGAATATATTAAATAGCTTTTCCTTACATTTCTACAAAGGCATATCCTCACATCTAGCCCACACCCTAGTGCATTTTTGCTTGCCTTGTGCATAATACACCCCTTGTGCCTGAGCTCACCAAGGACCCGGTCTTAACACCTGGCAAGAAAACGGTTTCAGGGGATTTTCCTTGGCACTGTTTTTTTTTTTCCTTAAAAAAATGGAGTTTTCTTTTGGAATCTGTGTGCCGTGGGGGCAGCAGATGGGAGGGTGGGTGGGAAAGGAATGGAAAGGAAACTAGGCAAAGAAAAATGAGGATTTTGAAGACAGGATATAGGATATGTATTGTGGGGTATCTCTTTCTCCATCCTCAGCCAAAGAAGATCCATTGAGTATCACTGACCAGACACCGGGTTGTACAGAATGACCCGCTCTGAAGTCAATCTCATCCTATAAAAGTCAGGGGGTGGAGGAAGAATAGAGAAAGGGGTCCTTTCTACCAGTCTTTGGCACCGGCTTGCGAAAGGAAGAAATCCCCTATTCATTTCCATAAGATGCAGACCCCCTCCTCCTTCCCAAAATCCTATAGAACGGAGTTCTTCCTTCCTACCTTATTGTATAGGCTGTTTTGCACATCAATTCTGGCTCAGTTTCCTGCCCCTTTTAAAAAAATAATAATGATGAATGCACAACCCCCGGCTCGGGTCATTGTTCTAGCTTGGCGCACAGAGGGTCTCTGTCCTTATTAGCTAAGCCTGTGCAGCTGGGGGTGAATGTGTGTGAGTGTGAAGCCAGGGGCAGGGTGACCACCCCCTGAATGGTATAGAGGAATAGGCAGGGAAACAGATTTGACTTGGCACGCCTCCTGTGTAGACACGGGAAGCCATAGATGACTGCCTGAACTGACTACCTCTCTCAACATCCTGGCCATGCTCACTGGGCAGTGAGAGGCAGTGTGGTACAGCGGTTTCACTCTTGGACTAGGATTCCAGGGCACGGGGATTCAAATCCCTGCTGCATTATAGGAATCCGCTGGGCGATGTTGGGACAGCTCACACTTGCTTGGCCTCAGAGTAAGGCAATGGCCAATTCCCCCTAAACATTTCACCTAAACATTAGGAAGAACTTCCTGACAGTAAGAGCTGTTCGGCAGTGGATTGCACTGCCTAGGAGTGTGGTAGAGTCTCCTTCTTTGGAGGTTTTTATACAGAGGTTGGATGGCCATCTGTTAGGAATGCTTTGATGGTGTATTCCTGCAGGACAGGGGGTTGGACTGGATGGCCCTGGTGGTCTCTTCCAAATCTATGATTCTGTGATTCCCTCTGAACAAATCTTGACAAAGGTAGGCTGCACGGTATAATGAGTTTAACTTCCCCAATTCCCCCACACTCTCCACCAGCTATTGAATGGCCACTGAGTAAAAATCAAGAGGATCAGAGTGTTTTCCCCCTCTCTCTTACTCAATCGGCAAGGCAGAAAATGGCTTCACATATGAGGATTTTCTGTTAATGTCTGTTACACTATTTCATTCATTAATTTATTTATTTGTTTAATTTGTATACCACTCCTGCCAAAATAGCTCTCTGTCTCCCTCACACACATAAACACACACAAAGGGTGGCCTGGTTTATAAAAATTATTCAAGGACCCCAACTGCCTTAAACTCGGTAGATTAAAAAAAAGTAGTCTTGGCAACTGTAAAAAAAAAAATCCCTAGCAAATTGGCATCAAACTAGGTCACGTATTTCTTTAAAAAGAATATGATTCAGTCTGCAAAAGATGCCAGAGACAGAAGAACTGCAAGACTTTGGTGTGTCTCTGCGTTGGAGGAGGGTGGGGATGGATTTCTCTCTCTCTCTTTTCTTTCTAGGCTTCCAGCAGGTAATTTTTATAAGGTGTGTTCTTACCAGGCTGGATGAACTGATGGCCTGATTTGGCATAAGGGCCAGTGGCATCAGGCCCACCAGGCTTTACAGTCTGGAGACTTTAAAGGAGCTCTCAGAGCCACTGAACCTATTGTGAGGCTATTCTGAGGAAGGCAGCTTTGGGTAAACAACAGTTGCCTCCCAAAATCCAGTTTGGAAACAAGTTGTCACATTAATTCTGACATTGCATTGCTTTCTTTGAGGGGCCTTTTATCATTCTTCGGTTACTGCACAATTTGATCACCTCCCATCTACCTTCTTTACTTCCTTGTGTATCCTTCTTTCATTCCACATCTCTCTCTCTCTCCTTTCCTACTCCATACCCTCCCTCCCTCCTTTCCTTCTCTGCATATATCTCCTTATTCCTTCCTTTCATCCTCTCTTCTCTACATTTCCTTCCTTCCTTCCTTCCTTCCTTCCTTCCTTCCTTCCTTCCTGTGCATATAGCTTTCTCCTCCCTCCCTCCTTTCTCTGCATATATTTCCTTCCTTCCTTCCTTCCTTCCTTCCTTCCTTCCTTCCCATGCATACACCTCCTTCCTTCCTTCCTTCCTTCCCATGCATACACCTCTCTCCTTCCTTCCTTCCTTCCAAATCTCTTTCTCCTTTCCTTCTCTGCATGTATTTCTCCTTTCCACAAACTCATCTCCCATGTATAGTATCTCAGGAGGCACAGTGTGTATTTATTCCTTTCTTTCAGCTTCCTCATTCGTTGATCAATCTACCCTTCTTTCCCTGCCACCCCCCGCCAATATATACCACCAGCTTTGGAAACACCCATTGTGATCATCTTCAAAAGTCTCCAAAAAACCCAACCCAACAACCCCAATGTGTGTGTGTGTGTGTGTGTGTGAAAATGGAACTGATTCCCCGAACCAGGAACATGCCTAGAATCTGTGTGTTTTTCCTCTGCTTTGTTCTCCCTCCCTCCCTCTTCCCTTCCTTTCTTCTCTTGATTTTTCTAAGCTGCAGACAAGAAGCCAAAGGCTGCAATATCAGGTTTGATCTCCCAATTGTGTCAGGCACTAAAATACACAGGGGCAAGGAGGGAGGCAGAGTAGTTAATTTTCAAAACAGGAACACCAAAAAATAAACAGCGCAAATGCCCTAAACGCCACAGCCTTGAAGTAGCATTTCAAATCTGCCTTTATTTTGGTTTGTTTAAAAATTCTTTTTGATGCGGAAATTTGTTTCAGGGACGACACAGCTTGACCCGGCTGAGCCCAACTGGAGATGCCAAACAATGAAATGGCATTTCTTTATCTGTTTTATTTTGTGCGTCGGTAATATAGAGCCAGTATGGTATAGTGTTTTGAGTGCTGGGCTAGGACTCTAGAAAACTAGGCTTTGCATCTCTGGTTGGCCATAGAAACCCACTGGCTCATGTTCAATGTGAAGTCGAAGGCTTTCACAGCCGGCATCCATAGATTTTCTTGGGGTTTTTCCAGGCTGTGAGGCTGTGTTCTGAAATAGTTTCTTTCTGATGTTTCTCCTGCATCTGTGGCTGGCATCTTCAGAGAGTGGTTGGGTAGGAGTGTGTATGGAGTTTATATATTGTGAACCCCTGTTGGGGAGTATATGTAAATTTGTGTAATTGAACGGTTAGTTTCTGGGTATAGAAATGCAAGGATGATTAGTGTCTGTTTGGCTAATGGTTGGTTAATTGGCCATTATCTGCTGGGAATCCCCATGTCCCTGGGTGGAATTCCTTTGTAAGTGTTGAGTTTTGATTCTATTGTTTTTCAAAACTGGGAGCCAGATTTTGTTTACTTTTAAGGTTTCTTCTTTCCTGTTGAAGTTTAGCCTAACAGACACTAATCATCCTTGCATTTCTATACCCAGAAACTAACCATTCAATTACACAAATTTACATATACTCCCCGATAGGGGTTCACAATATATAAACTCCACACACACTCCTACCCAACCATTCTCTGAAGATGCCAGCCACAGATGCAGGCAAAACGTCTGAAAGAAACTATTCCAGAACATGGCCTCACAGCCTGGAAAAAAACCCAAGGAAAATCCACTGGCTCACCTTCTCTCTCACACACACTCTCTCAGCCATAGAGGGAGACAATGGCAAACCTTCTCCGAAAAAAGTTTGCCAACGAGAACCTCTGTGATGCTATGGCATGCGTGTTGAACTAGGAGCCAGGGTTTGAATTCCCACTCGGTCATGGAAACCCACTGGGTGATCTTGGGCATGTCCCACTCTCAGCTTCAAAAGAAGGTCATGGCAAACCCCCTCTGAACAAATCTCTTCAAGAAAACCCAGTGATAGGTTTACCTTAGGGTCCCCATAAGTAGGAAACGACTTGAAGGCACACAACAACAACAACAACAAAAGCCGAACAGTCTAGCCCCTCTAGGAAGGGAGTTGCAGAACCTGGGGCAGCCACTAGCGCTTTGAATTGTGCCCAGAAATGGACCAGCAGCCAGTGGAACTGTTTGCAACAAGGGAGTTCTGTGAGCCCTGTGCTCTGCCCCAGTTAGCAATCAATGGGGAGGGAAGGAGGAAGCCAGCTGAACAAATCTATTGGAGTCTTTGCAAGTTGGCAGCAACCAATCAATGAATACTAAGAGGGTAGCAATGGCAAAATCAATCTTGCCATGAACCTCCTATCAAGTCAGAGTCACCTTGAAGGCACATTGCAACAAAGGTCTCTCCTGGCCTGTTGAACAGCACTTGTTGGCTTGGGGCAAATAAAAAATGGATTTGAGGCAGCCCTCCAGATGTTGCTACTTTGGCACTTTAAATTCAGTTTGCAGAAACTGGAATCATAGAATCATAGAATTGTAGAGTTGGAAGAGACCACGAGGGCCATCCAGTCCAACTCCATTCTGCCATGCAGGAATCACGATCAAAGCATCCCCGACAGATGGCAATCCAGCCTCTGTTTAAAGACCTCCAAGGAAGGAGACCCCACCACGCTCCAAGGGAGTGTCTTCCACAGTCGAACAGCTCTTACTGTCAAAAAGTTCCTCCTCATGTTGAGGTGGAATCTCTGTTCCTGGAGCTTGCATCCATTGCTCCGTGTTCCAGTCTCTGGAGCAGCAGAAAACAAGCTTGCTCCATCCTCAATGTGACACCCCTTCAAACACTTAAACAGGGCTATCATATCGCCCCTTAACCGTCTTTTTTCCAGGCTAAACATACCCAGCTCCCTTAGTCTTTCCTCATAAGGTATGGTTTCCAGACCTTTCAGCATTTTAGTTGCCCTCCTCTGGACACGCTCCAATTTGTCAATATCCTTTTTGAATTGTGGTGCCCAGAACTGGACACAGTACTCTAGGTAAGGTCTGACCAAGGCAGAATAGAGTGGCACTATTACTTCCCTTGATCTAGACACTATACTTCTATGGGACAAATAGAAATAGAGGACAAAGGGGAAAAAGCAGGAAGATGAAGAAAGAGAAACTGGGACATTTTAAAGCAGCTGGGAAAGTGAGAAGGCAAAGGAACATGATCATAGAATCATAGAGTTGGAAGAGACCACAAGGACCATCCAGTCCAACCCCCTGCTATGCAGGAACACACAATCAAAGCACTTCCAACAGATGGCCATCCAGCCTCTGTTTAAAACTTCTAAAGGTGGAGACTCCATCACACTCAGAGGCAGCGTGTTCCACTGTTGAACAGCACTTACTATTGGGAGCGTCCCTGCCAAACTGGGAAAGTTGGAGGGTATGAACTTACAGCTGTTTTAAACCAGGTAGGTCAAGGTTCTGCCTTGTCCTCTCCTCTCCACTCTTCTCCCTCCTGCTGAGTTAACTGAATGCAAACAACTTCTATATCAGGGACATAGTTTTGATATATGATTGTTTTCACCTCAGACCCAATATGTCTTTATGCCAGTTTTGTCTCCCTGCACGTATACTGCATAGTTATAAACTGCAGTGACCATTGGCTTGGTGCAAATACAATTTGATTTGAGGCAGCCCTCCAGGTGTTACATTGCAACTCCCAGCATTCCCATACCCTCACTCCCATACCCTTTTTCAGATGAAAACGGGCCCAGCGACATTGGAGTGTGGTCAGAATGGCCAAAGGTATAAATGAGGAAGAACACACAAGCAAGGAGAGGTTGCAGCAGTTTGCTTTTGCCTGAGCCTACAAGGAAGGGCAAAACTCTACACCCTCCTCTCCTCTCCCCCTGTGATTTGATTGAGTGCAAACTACTTTTGCTCTTTGAATTCAGTTGGCAGCAAATGAAATATACTGAGGACAAAAGAGGAAACTGGGACATTTTAAAAGCACTTGAAAAAGGTGGGAAGACAGAGGATTAATTCTGTCAAACTGGCACAGTTGGAGGTTATGTGATTTTTCAGTGTTAAAGTCAGCCAGGAAATCTGGTCTATGCATTGCAACCTGTCGCTGGAGTTCCTGCTTTGAGTGGGGAAGTTGATGGCTCCTTTCCAGCTATAGAATAATTGAGCAGCGCTACTCAAAGTGGTGGTCCATGGACCAGTGGCGATCCATTAGCTAGCCTTGGGAGAGTTTTCAGGAAAGGAAGAGGCTATTGCCATCACAGTGCTCAAATATGGGACCAATCCCACTATTGGAAGAAAAAAAATTACATGCTAGTTTCCCCACATCAGATAGCTTGTAAACCATCACTTTCGGGGCACCGTTTCCCCTCCAAGGCAGACTGTGGAAGATTTCATATAGTACAAAGATGATCGCCATAAAGCAGAATGAAAATAATCACCCAATTAAAACCATGTTAAGACCTTTAAAACTGAGCGGCAGTACTTAAATTATCATGGCAGGAGCAATTAATACAAGCGGCAACAATTTGTAGAAAGGGATTGGCAGGAAGAAGCATCAGCTAAAAAGGCACTTGAGATATTTTGGAAGAAGAGTGGAGAATCTTTAGCCGTTCACTTCCCCTCTGCCCCATCACTTGTCCCTTGGTCTATTAAATCTTTGAAAACTCTCTATTGGTACCATGAAAACCTCCCTTGGAAAAAGCTTCCATTGGCAAAAATGGAGGTTGTCGGTTTTTTAAAAAGCCTCCCATGGCATGAATGGGGGCTTTTAAAAGCCTAATTGGCACATAGAAGGGCAATTGTTGATCCAGCATGGTGTCATGGCTTGAATGTTGGACTAGGATTCCAGGAAAGCAGGGTTCAAATCCCCACTGGGCAAGTCACACTCTCTCAGCTTCAAACGAAGTCCGTGCCAAACCTACTCTGAAGAGATCCTCAGAGCCAACATGGTGCAGTGGTTTGAGTGTGGGTCCAAAATCCTGAGAAACCAGGGTTTGAATCCCTGCTCAGCCCTAGAAATTCCTTGGGTGACTTGGGGGAAGTCACACACTCTCTGAGTCTAAGAGCAAGGCAATGGCAGACCTCCCCCTGAACAATGCTTCTGTGCTATAAGATAGCAGGGGAGGTGGGGTTTTTCAGGGGCCATCAAATGGTTTTGAAGGTCCATATATATGGGTCTCAGTTTCCTCACACCCTATTTTAAATACTTTTCAACTGTGTTTAAATCCATGCTGGGGATATTTCTTAAATACAATAGTCATTTAGTTGCTGTTCTTTTTTTTTTTTTAAGTTCTTTAGTATTATGGTTGATTTTTAAGCTGAATTCTGTTTTAAACTGTTTCAGCCTTGACCCACCAACCAACCATTGCAAAAGCTTTTCAGATGGCAATCTTCCAGCAGAGAGGCCTGAAGGAAGTCCCTTAAGCAACAAAAAAGAGGAGTCTTTGGAGGGTGAGTAGTTTTCTTTCTATCCAAATCAATTAATATGACAGATTTATGTATCGGGGATGAATTCTGGGAGAGCAGCAAG
Organism: Gambelia wislizenii; assembly: GCA_030847615.1. NCBI lineage: Eukaryota > Metazoa > Chordata > Lepidosauria > Squamata > Crotaphytidae > Gambelia > Gambelia wislizenii. The sequence continues at coordinate 7,733,771 of JAUMIR010000018.1, forward strand.
GTTGTGTTTGCTACCAGAAGGCATGTTATGGCTCTTAAGGATTAATATACGCCTTTATGGAATAAAACTTATTTGGTGAAAGGTCTGGAAACCATGCCTTATGAAGAGAGACTTAGGGAGCTGGGTATGTTTAGCCTGGAAAAAAGACGGTTAAGAGGCGATATGATAGCCCTGTTTAAGTATTTGAAGGGATGTCACGCTGAGGATAGAGCAAGCTTGTTTTCTGCTGCTCCAGAGACTGGAACACGGAGCAATGGATGCAAGCTCCAGGAACAGAGAATCTACCTCAACATTAGGAGGAACTTTTTGATAGTAAGAGCTGTTCGGCAGTGGAACGCACTCCCTCGGAGCGTGGTGGGGTCTCCTTCCTTGGAGGTCTTTAAACAGAGGCTGGATGGCCATCTGTCAGGGATGCTTTGATTGTGATTTCCTGTGTGGCAGGGGGTTGGACTGGATGGCCCTCGTGGTCTCTTCCAACTCTGCAATTCTATGATTCTATGATTCTATGATTCTATGAGTGGTTCCCAAACTTTGGTTTTCTAGATATTTTAGACTTCATCTCCCAGAATTCCTGACTATTGGCCAAGCTAGCTGCAGCTTCTGGGAGCTGAACTGCAAAATACCTGGAGGAACAAAGTTTGGAAACCACTGAATGATCTATTTTGTAAAGTCTGCCTATGAGAGTGAATGTGACGTAGTGGTTTGAGTGTTGGACTAGGGCACTTAGGAGACCAGGGTTCGAATCCTTGCTTGGCCATGGAAATCTACTTAGGTGGCCTTGGGCAACTCACACTCTCTCAGCCTTAGAGGAAGGCACGGGCAAACTAAGTCTGAACAAATTCTGCCAAGAAAACCCCATGATAGGGTCACCTTAGGATCGCCATAAGCCAGAAATGACATGAAGGCACAAAACGACAACGAAGTCTGCCTTCAGTCCTGCATGAGGGAATGGGGAGTTATATAAAATAAAGAAACATAGACATTGCACAGAGAGACAGTGTGGTGTAGTGGTTTGAGCATTGGACGACAACTCTGGAGACCAGGGTTTAAATCCCTGCTCAGCTATGGAAACCCATTGGGTGACCTTGAGCAAGTCACACTCTCTCAGCCTCAGAGGAAGGCAAATCAGAACAAATCTTGCCAAGAAAACCCCATGATAGGTTCATTTTAGGGTCACTGTAACAACTTGAAGGCACGCAACAACACAGACATTACAGAAGAGGAGTGTGAACCCCAGAATTAATTTTTCAATTTTGTGTGCTGGTCTCTGCAGAAAGTGAATTTCAAGGGAGTGACGTGACCCCAAATTAGAGAGTCACATTCAGCATTCTAGTCTCAACTCCTTCTCCTTGTGCCTCCACAGAGCTCTCTCTCTCTCTCTCTGTTTAAGTGGCTTCCTCCATTGCTACTGCCAATTTCTCTCCAGACCACCCCCCCATGCCTTCATTGCTAGTTTCCTCCTGTCAAGCTCCCCGAGATGGGGGCCAAAGGAGCACCCATTATATCCCCATCTATAAGGGCTGATGGCTTGTGGGTGCTGCTGCATTTCTCACCGTTAGAGCGGAGGCAGAGGGAGGGATAATCACTCATGTCCAGCCCTTTCCGCTCATGAAGACAAATGGGTAGGCGGAGATGGGTTTTTAGCATCTGTGGTGTGTATGCATGTGTGTGTGTGTGAGAGAGAGAGAGAGGGTGGGCAGAAAGAGAGGTGTACATTTTGCTAGTGCACACTTTGGAAGAGGAAACAAGGGACAGAAGCAAAGATTGCAGCAACCGGCTCCCTATGCAAGCCTTTCTGAACCTTTGGGTCTCTAGGGGAGTGTCAGGTACGAGCAGAAGCTTCAAGGTGCACCAGAAAGTTTTCTTGCCAGCAATCTGGGAAGCATACAATACAAAGTCATTCCTGAGACTGTGTCCAAGCACCAACCAAAGACTGATTACTACACAGCTGATAAGCAGAGGCACAGCACAGCCAATCTAAACTACAGGCAAAGCAATCAAGGCAGCATGAAGTCAGACATTTACTTTACTAGCAAGCAAATATGAGTTCATAAGCAAAATCTAAATAACAAGGTATAGGTCTGGCAAAGAAAGGGTAGTCCAACAGAGTTCAGACAGTCAACTGGTGGCTGCCAAGGCAGTGGCAGCAGGGCAACACACATTGGAAACTACCGAAGGGTCTGACAAAGAGCGTCAAAGGGCAGGATGGGCTCTCTAGCCTTGTGGCAACCGTCCTAGGAGAAGGAAAACTCTAATCCCAAACCCGGGCAGATGGTGCTCGTCCAACCCTGTAAGGTCAACCATCTAAGAGAAGGAAACTCTAATCAAACCTACGGCCCGAGGACCTCGCTGCCACGTCCATGCTTGCAAGGCCACGGCAGATGAATCTCTGGTTTAAAGGGTGAGGCCAGTTCTGTGCACGCTGCGCTCCACCAGAAAAATCCATTGCACAGGCTCGAAGGACTCTCGAAGATGTGTAAATTGCTATTGCTTAAAACAATTTGTAAGTCGCTCTGATAGCCTTGGGGCTGAAGAGTGGGGTATAAATAAATAAATAATAAAACAAAGCGAGTCACCCTCAGCTATTCTGGGGAAAGTGTGGAGTGCTGAGAAGGGGGACAAGGAATTTCAAAATCCACCAGCCTACCTTACAGGGTTGTCATGAGGTCTACTGGGCATTTTTTTGGGGGGGGAGTTTTTTAACGGCATATGTTACTTCAGGTACAGCTAGTATACAATACATTACACCACAATACACAAAAACTTCAGAAAACAATACAATAACACTTTAAAAAGACTGACTTCTGACTTCCTAATTTTAGGTCTTTTAAAGTAAATCCTTTTCACTAATTTCCTCTATCATAACCACTTACTTAAACCATTACTCCACCACTAGCACAACATCATTACTAAATTTCAAAAACTATCAATGTACAGGTAGTTATGAGTTTTCTTGCATGTATCTTAGAAATGGTTTCCAATCATTCTGAAATGTCGCTGTCGCCTTTTCCTTTCATTAGTTTGTCTGTCTCTGCCAGATCCAATACCTTTCCAGTCCCATCTTCAAACAAGGGAATATTTAATTTTTGGAAATGTTTGGAAGGAAATGGCCTCTTTCGAGCTATCCTGAAATCATTTACAGTATTTTTTTGGGGGGGGGAATTGAATGGAGGAAGAGAATGGCCCGATCACCATGGCACTGCTGTTCATGCAACCCCCCCCCATCATGCCAATCCCTGTACTCGGTGGGCTCCTTCTCCATTTAGAAGCAATTTTGGAGGGATTGGGGGGGGGGAGAGAAAGACTAAACTGTATTGTAAGCCCCTTCCCCACCCGAGCTGCCGGAGACCCCAGCTGCAAGGGAGTCATTAAGGGATGAATGGTAATCCTTTTTCAGTGGCCGGGTTCATTAGCAACCCAGGATCTGAGGGGAATAGTAATTAATCTTGGGGGTGGGTGAAGGGGAGAGGGGGGTGGGCAAGGGGGAAACCCAAGAGAAGAAGGTCTGTATACAGAGGCAGCTGGTTATTTCAAATGTGGCAGCGGTGAGGCAAGGGGAGGAAGACATTTGACAGTCACCACTAGGAAACACCCCCGTCCCAAAGGCTGAAAAAGGGTTGGGGTCTGTACCTTACTTCCATCCATACCTGGGAGGCATGGGAAGAGCTCTTCTTTTAGTTAACAGTGGACAACAGTGTGGAATAGACATGAACACATTATTCTAGCTTCTCCTTCTTAGGCATTTGAGATTTTTCAGAAGGAAAAACTGCAATAAAATAAAATAAAATAAATTTCTTCGCTCCAGCCATGTAGAAATAATACCCTCCAACAAATCGCAGAGGAGAGCCAAGACATGTATGGCCAAGCAGCGACAAAGTGTGGTCAAGATAATAGAATCATAGAGTTGGAAGGGACCACAAGGGCCATCTAGTCCAACCCCCTACCATGCAGGAAAACCCAATCAAATAATTCCCGACAGATGGCCATCCAGGCTCTGTTTAAAAATCTCCAGAGATGGACACTCCACCACACTCCCAGGCAGTGTATTCCACTGCCAAACAGTTCTTACTATCAGAAAGTTCTTCCTAATGTTTGGGTGGAATCTCTTTTCCTGTCATTTGAACCCATTGCTCCGTCTCCTAGTCTCTGGAGCAGCGGAAAACAAGCTTTCTCCATCTTCACTATGACGTCCCTTCCAATATTTAAACATGGCAAATATTTAAAGATAGCAACAGTTGTTCATAAGCAAGAACAGACAAACTAGAAGAGGCTGCAGTAGTTTGTGCTTGCCTTAGCCTCCAGGGAAGGGCATGATTTTGCCCCTCTTCACTATTCTCCCTTCTGTTGACTTAATGGAGTACAAATAACTCTTGCATTTTGAACTTGGTTTGGAGCAATCGAAGTAAGCCAAGAACAAAGGGAGAAAGTGGTAGGAAGAGAGAGAAACTGGGACATTTTAAATGCAGCTGAAAAAGTTGGAAGGCAGAGGACTAATCAGGACAGTTAAGGATAAAGCGACTTGGATATCGCTCATTCATAGGATCTCCATAAGCTAAAGTTCACTTGACAACAGTTAACAACAGTGAACCCATCCTGCGATTTGTAGTTTTACAAGGTCTCTAGGAGTGCTGGTGCCTCACCAAACTACAAATCCCAGGAATCCATAGGAAGGCTCCATGGCAAATAATCCTGTTTCAAACTGAATTATGTATGTAGTATAGCTGCACCTTTGGTTGCACAAGGAGCCTCTGGGAAGAAAATATTTGGCAACCCCTAATTCAGTGCCACATACAGGATTTAAACTGGCAAGGATTCAAACCCAGATTTGGAAGAGATGAAACTTTCAAAAGCCTTGTGCTTAAGAATTTAAAAATTCATGGATTGTTTTATGGAGGAGCATAAGGAAGTGATTATAAGAAGATACAGCAATTAATTCTAATTTTGAACTGATTGTGATTTAAAACTGTAGGAATGTTGGAGAACTGTATAATTTAATTTCTCTTTTAACTATTCTTTCTTTTCTTTATAAAAGTAATAAAAATATATATTTTTTAAAAAGCCTTGTGCCTGAATGGACAAAACTCTGTTTCACTTTCTTCCACATCCACACTTCTAAAAACCTCGCCCTCTTTCTGTCCTATTTCTGAAGGCACGTTTGAATCTTGGAAAGTTCAAAAACCAAAGAGGATGAAATTTTTCACACGTCCCTACCCGTATGTAGCATTGTCAGTGTGGCTTATGCTTTGCCAAGTTATAAGATGGTAGGTCACTGACCCAAGGAGTTTACAATCTAAAATCCCCTGCGGGGAGGTGGAAACCGACAGAGGGAAGAAATGTAGGACAGATATAAATGGAAAGAACTTTCTTTTATTTCAGATACAGGCATTGATGGGAAAGGCTACAATTCTTTCTTTCTTTCTTCTCCCCTTTCTTTTAGCTGGTGTTCTTGGCACAACTACAAATCAGTAAAATGACGCATGAATAGAACCGACCTGTCATCACGGATGCAATCCCATCAAAAGATGGCTTTCCCTAGCACTGTTCTCTCAATGTGCATGAAAGCATCAGGAACATAGAACAGGGAGCGACAGGAGGTAAACCGGGACCCGTTGCTAAATTGATGGCTTTGCAGTAGCTCATCATTTAATATCTGTTACATTTATGCTCATACTTTCCTCCAGTGAGCAGAAATGGGCCTTCATGGGTCTCTATCTCTTCGCTTGAGCTTCACGACAACCCTGTGAGGTGGATCAAGCGGAGGGGGAGAGTGGCCATCTCAAGGTCAGCTAGTGAGTTTCATGACTTGGTTTCACTCCCAGGCAGCAGCACATTCCACTGCCAAACAGATCTTACTGTCAGATGTTCTTCCTAATATTTAGAAGGAATCTCTTTTCCTGTCCTTCCCTTCAAATGTCATCCCTTCAAACATTTAAACATGGCTATCATGTCCCCTCTTCACCTTCTCTTTTCCAGGCTAAACATACCTAGCTCCCTAAGCTCTTTCACCATTTCGGTTGCCTCCTCTAGACATATTCCAGCTTGTCCATATCCTTTTTGAATTGTGGTGCCCAGAACTGGACACAGTATTCCAGGTGTGGTCTGACCAAAGCAGAATAGAGTAGACTATTACTTCCCTTGATCTAGATACTATACAGTTGACCCTCCACATTCATGGATTTGGCATTCACGGTTTTAAGTATTCACGGCTTGAAAATATTCTTTTAAAAATAATAATCCAAAAAACAAACCTTGATTTTGTTATCTTATACAAGGGACACCATTTTGCTATGCCATTGCATATCATGGGACTTGAGTATTCACAGATTTGGGTATTCACAGGGGGTCCTGGAACCAAGCCCCAGCAAATGTGAAAGGGCAACTGTACTCCCATGGACACAGCCTAGAATTGCATTGGCTTTTTAAGCTGCCGTATCACACTGCTGACTCATGTTCAGCTTGTGGTCAACTAAGACTCCTAAATCCTTTTCAAATGTAGTGCCATCAAGCCAGGTGTCATCCATCCTATATCTGTGCATTTCATTTTTTTACTGCCCAAGTGGAGTATCCTACATTTCTTGCTGTTGAAATTTATTTTGTTAGTTTTGGCCCAGCTTTCTAATCTGTTAGAGTCATTTTGAATTCTGATCCTGTCCTCTGGTATATTTGCTCCCCCTCCTAATTTGGTGTCATCTTCAAACTTGATAAGAATGCCCTCTCTTCCCTCATCCAAGTCATAGATAAATATGTTGAATATCTGCCTCTTTTGGGGGTGTAATGCTTAGGTTTGTCATTCCTAAACTCAGCCCTTGGGATTTCTCAGAGGAGGATCAATGGCCAAGGAATCATTGCCCAAGACAGTTGCAGGAGCAGCCGGGGCTGCTAACTGATCCTTGTAAATCTTTACAAGATGGAATCCTTGTTTCTGCGTTATTGTTCATATCAAGCCATTTCAGTACCAGAGCCAAAGATGACAGATATATATCCCAAGAGAGTAGTGGGGAGGAGGTTATGAGCAGACCATGGCAAGGGGGGAAGCTGTAAAAGACAAGAGAGGTGGCGACTGAACTGAGTCGGCAAGTCAAGTGAAACCTGGGCCGTACCTCCCCTGAGAAACCGATTGTACAAGGCTTGCTTGTTTCTTTACCCTTCACATTTATACATTGCTCTGCAATGGGAAAGGGAAGATATTAAACAGTTTAAAGGCAAGAATTTGGCTGCTTTTAGGCTTATAATCCTTCCCCGCCCCCCACAAAGACACAAAAGGAAAAGGGATTGCGCAAGAAAAGCAGAAATGTTGATTACCACAATTACACCCTAAATTAAAATACTGGCAAGAAATGTTCAGTGGTTCATACGGGGGAGATGCAGAGACCGTTTTGACTGACAGCCTCAAAATTGCCCCTCCAATGCCATCTTTTTTTGTAGCTCTGTTTGGATGTTGAAAAGCCATCCAAAACATTTTGAAGTGCTTGACTAATGAGCAGGAAATGCTTGATCACTGTTTTCAGCCTTCCTTTGTGGCATTCAAACCATGCCAATTTGATGCTGAATGTAGATGCTTGGAACGCTGGCTGAATTGTTGGCATTTGCCAATGATAATCAACCATCGAGGGTTTGGGTGCCATGTTTTCCATCTTTCAACCCTGCTATGAAACAGAGAGCAATCAAGTTTTGTCTGTTAAACTGGGGCTGTACTTTTTTGCTGTTGTGTAGGATAAAGCAAGGTTGGTTTTGCTGTTGTTGTTATTGTTGTTGTTATTTTCTGAATGCCTTTGCACCTTTCTGTTACATCCAGTTAACAGCCAAAGGTCTATCCAAAAAAGATCTTTGCCTACTTTCAAGAAGAGAATAGAAAATATGCTGATGTACTCTTGCATGGGAAGGAATTCTATAACCTGGGAACAACCACCAAAAAGACCCTTTCTGGTGTCTTCAGCAAACATCGCTCAGGTCTAGGATATTTGGCAGACTGTATCTCTTCCTACGAGCCTGCCCAGACCCTGAAATCATCAGGTGAGGCCCTTCTCGCAGAGCCTTATCACATTACACTGTTATAGCCGTATTATTACATTTTAATTGTTATGGCTGCCTCCTGCAGAATTCTGGGGTTTGTAGTTTAGTGAAGCCTAAGAGCTCTCTGGCTGAGAATGCTAAATGTCGCTCCCTAAACTGCAAATCCCAGGATCCCACAGGTTTCAGCACCCTGGAGACCTCCATGGGATGGTCTAGTGTGGGTTCAGCACCTTGGACAGTTCTTCAGCAGGCAGTCTCTGAATGGAATCATAGAATCATGAAGCTGGAAGAGACCACAAAAGCCATCCAGTTCAACCCCCTGCCATGCAGGAACCCAATCAAAGCACTCCCGACAGATGGCCATCCAGCCTCTGTTTAAAAACCTCCAAAGAAGGAGACTCCACCACACTCCCAGGAAATGCATTCCACTTCCGAACAGCTCTTACTGTCAGGAAGTTCTTCCTAATGTTTAGGTGGAATCTCTTTTCCTGTCATTTGAACCATTGTTCCATCTCCTAGTCTCTGGAGCAGCAGAAAGAAAGTTTGCTCCATCCTCAATAGGACATCCCTTCAAACATTTAAACATGGCTATCATGTCACCTCTCAACCTTCTCTTCTCCAGATTAAATATCTCCAGCTCCCTAAGCCGCTCCTCGTAGAGCATGATGGCTTCTAGACCTACCACCATTTTGGTCACCCTCTTCTGGACACGTTCCAGCTTCTCAATATCCTTCCTGAATTGTGGTGCCCAGAACTGTACACAGTCTTCCAGGTGAGGTCTGACCAAAGCAGAATAGAGTGGCACTATGACTTCCCTTGATCTAGACACTATGCTATAGTTCCAGCATGGGTTGAGCACCTTGGAGAACATAGTAACACCTCTTGAAAAGCACCCGGAGTCAATTCACTGCACCACCTGATACAGCTGCCTATGGCTGCTACTAAATATTTACCTACTGGACCATCCTTGTGGAAGCAAGGAGAGACAAAGAAAGAGAAAGGCCCAGCGAAAAATCCCCCAAACTGTTAGCCTGATGAGAGAATCACTGAAACACATCGTTGGAGAACATATGAGTTTCCATGGTGACTGGGGAGGGGGAAGAGAGGAAAATCAATTCACTTTCCCCCCATCTTCTCCCCACCGCCTGAACCAACCCCAATCTTTTCTGAATGTATATGTGAAGATTTCTCTGCACAGGAGTCAAATCAATTTCTCTGGCCTCCGGTGAACCGTGTAGCTTCTGTCTGTTGAACGGCAACCCGGGCTGAGGATCAAGGGTCACATCCAAACCCCGTTCCCCCTCCCGCCCACCCACCCCCGACCCCTGAGCAGACTGATCAAAGTCACCACTATGTGGAATATATCCACCTTCACTCGTTTCTCCTCAGTCCAAATGGTCTGAAGAATCTGGAAGGGTGGTGGTGGGTTTTTCTGGTGACTCTTAAAAATAGTTGTGGAATTGGAAACATAAGTATTGGAAAGGGGATCTGCAGAGGTCATTTAGTCAAACCCCAACTTCTGCAGGGCAGGATACCACTGTAGTAGCCCTGATAGTAAGTATTTCATTTTTGCTTTTTTAAAAAAACTCTATGAAGGGGAGACCATGGCCTCTTGATGTGTCTCTTCCATGACTGAGCAGCTTCTCACTGTTAAAAGATATAATTTTTTTTGGCCCAATGCAAGGCCAGGGTTCGAATCCCTGCTCAACCATAGACACCCACTGGGTGACCTTGGGCAAATCACAGTGTCTCAGACTCAGAGGAAGTCTAAGAGTCTCATATGGGAGACATGCAGGATCTAAAATAAATAAATAAAATAACCCTCATCAGTATAGCTGAGGATGGGGAATGCTGTGATTATCACCCCAACAAAATCCAGAAGGTAGCATGAATTTTGTGCTGGCCTGAAGTGTAGCTACCTTGCTCTCTGTAAATTCAGCCCTATGCTCCAACATTTCATTACAGTGCCTACTTGTAACATACAGTTCCAGTCCAAGAACCTGTGTCTATAATAAAGTTCATTTTTGGCTGAGGCTGCTGCCACACTGCAGAAATAATACAGTTTGACACCACTCCATCTTATGGAATCCTGGGATTCATAGTTTGTTGTGGCACCAGAGCTCCCTGACAGGAAAGGCTACATATCTCACAAAACTACAAATCCCAGAATTCCATAGTATTGAACCATGGCAGTTAAAGTGGTGTCCTTAAGAATTATTTCTGATGTGTGGCATCAGCCTCAGAAACCCTGCAACACCCTCTCTGGGTGTAGCAAGTTGATCCATCTGGGAAGGGCATGAAAGCAACAACCTCTTTCTCCCCACAGGTTTGGCTTTGCAAGGTACACTGCCCCTGTACATGCATGCTCTGTTTCCGCTATTGTGGCAGAACAGCTGTCGATAAGCCTGCCATTCTCAGATTAGACAAATTCATCACGGGACAGGCCTTCCGCGGAGTTAATCCGTGCATGTCATGAATATGATAACGTGTAACTGTCTCTGTGTGTGTGGACTTTGAAAAGAAGACCAAGATCATTAGAAACCAGCCCTATTAATCGCTTAAATGAATTAAATTACCGGTTTAAAAAGGAAGCCTTTTTTTAATTGGATTTTAATCAGCGCTTTCCTCCATGAAAGCACATTTATACAAAAGAGACAACTGTTGTAAACAATTTACCTAATTCCCTTGATTAGGTAATGCATTTTGGTTAAAAGAAAAAAAAAATGATTCGGGGGGGGGGGAAGACTCCCATCAGAAATCCTTCATATATTATTGCTTTAAGATCTTTGGTGTGCCAAGTAGTGGTACATTTTTGTGTTGAATTTTAAAAAAAACCCACCCCTTTTGGAAGTCTGATGTTTTGAACCAGAAGGTGGGGGGTCATGTGACTGCCCAGATTTTGTTGGACTGTAACATCCAGCAGCCTCAGCTGTGCTAGCATGCTAGGAAATACAGTCCAACAATATCTACAGGATCACCCAATTCCCATCCATTGTTTAAACCCAGATATACAGCTCAGATCCAGGTTATTTGAAGGATGTCATTGTCCTATATAAATCTATATCTATAGATCTATAGATATATAGATATAGATATGATTATATGGGGGGTGGAGGGTTTTGGGGTGGTGGTGGAGGGTTTTGGGATGTATATTTTAAATGTTGTAAGCTGCCCCTATTGCATTTTGTAGAGGGGCGGGATATAAATACATTATTATTGTTGTTGCTGTTGTTGTTATTTATTGTTCTATTATAAATCTGCTCCTATTTTGAGACCTTCTGGATTGGTGGGGGGGCTTCTTTCTGTCCCACCACTCTCACAGGTACAACTGGTGAGAACACGGGAGACTGAGGGCATGACTGAATGGGGGTTAAAAATCCAGATGGGATTTGGAGTACTTTGGCCCAGAGCTGTGGTGCATGAAATTTGGCCCAGATTTCAGTGCCAAACCTGTCAAAGCCCAAATTTGCATTGGGTTTTTACTTGTTACTCCTGCTTGCCGCTAAGAATTTATGGTTAAGATTAAGAACTTGGTTAATCTGGGTGAATACAAAATGGTAAGATTTTCTCCCCTGCCTAATTGGGACCCCCTGGATCTACCCCTTCCTCAGAGACAATCCAGTTATTATCTTTTAAAAATCTCATTGTCTAAGAAGCAGAGAAACTGCTGTTTTCCAAGGCAGGTGGGAGATTTTATATATCAAATGTAAAAGGTTGCACTGGAGAAGTCTAAATGTTAAGAGTTCTGATGTTGTTTTTGTCTGGTTTATCCTTGCTTTGGTTGGCAGCCATTACATAAGTTGCAAACCAGTGTTACAGAACTGAAGATCTGTCTTAGATTTATTAATAATACAGAATGACCCTCATATCTGCAGGACTGGTACCTGTGGTTTCACTTACCTGTGTCAAAAAAAGGTCTCTTCGATTTGAACCCTGGCCTTGCATTGGGCCAAAAAAAGCCGCCCCGATTGTTTTTAGCAGAGGGGCGGGGTATAAATAATAATAATAATAATAATTATTATTATTATTATTATTATTTTCTAGGTCTTCCAGCATGTCTCTATGATATGCTTGGGCTGAAAATACAGTTGTCCCTGCATATTCACTGGGGTTTGGTTCCAGGACCGCCTGTGGATACCCAAATCCATGGATCCTCAAGTCCCATTATATGCAATGGCAGAGCAAAATTGTGTCCCTTATATAAGATGGCAAAATCAAGGTTTGCTTTTTGGATTATTATTTTTCTAAAGAGTATTTTCAAGCTGTGAATACTTAAATCCATGGATACCAAATCTGTGGATACAGAGGGACAACTGTAGTTAATTTTAATAGAGTTAATTATTATCTGTGATTTCTGGTATCTGTGGTAAGTCTGGAAACGTGTATCGGGATTGTACTGTAATACATTTATTAACAACATTTACTGATATGTTTGATTTATCATCTGTTTGTGTAACCTATTGCTCCCTTCCCCTGTTATATTGTGATTAGCTGTTGGGGGAGACAGGATGAGTGCATGGCACCCCCAAATACAGACTCTCATAGTTTAAGAATCAGAGAGGGGCCTTCCTGTTAAGTTATATTAGCTGAATTACAGCTTGTCTTCTTAACCCATCTGCCTCGTTAACAGACACGGAGGGGAAAACCCTTCAAGGACCCTTCAATAGACCTTCTCTCACCACAACCAATCTAATAGGTCAGGTTTTTTCTCCCTCTCACTCCATCTGGCCCTGAGAACACCAGTTCACATTATCTCTTCCCAATGCCCTCCCCACATCTGCACACACACTGGAAGCTTTGCCAAGATGCCGCTCAACAAGAAACAAAGATTTGTGAGCCTCTTGGAGTTAATTACCTCCATCCACTGGTTTTCCAGATCCAGGTGGAGAAGCTGAGTAGAGATGGGCAGCGAGACATAGGCGGCCACTGGGTCATTCAACAACCTTCCTGCTGTTCTGTATCCCTCAATCTTTCACAATGAAAACCAGGAGACCTGTAGGCAAGCAACATCAAGGTGTGGTTAGGGTTGCCAGATCTCAGGGCCCTGAGCCTCCAGTTCTCATGGGTCATTTTCCAAGTGGTGCAAATCCTCCAGCTTTGCTGGGCTCAGCTCCAGGCCAGTGGAAAGGTCTGGGTGCAAATCTCCAGCTCAGCAAGGAGAACACATGCTTGCTACAACATCCAAGGCTTAATAGCTTTGCTGCTGCAACATACAAAGACAATCTGGGAGGTGTCTATGGATTTATTTAGTTTACTACCTCCTATCTGACCAGTCCTTGTGGTGCCAGGACTCACCTTCTGCTCTTCTCTGCTCTAGTCTCTGGTGAGAAGCAAGTAGGTTAGATTAAGGCTCCTTGTTTTGTCTCCATAAATAGGTGAGAAGGAATAATCTCCACCTTGATCTTGGAACAGCCCCTTTAGTTAAAATTTCTCTCTTAATTTTTGAATGAGAAAATATAATGGGTGTTTGAAGGACTAGTTGTGAATAACGGTGCTTGGTACAAAATGCATCACACCAAATGGCATCACTGGGGTTGTCCCTAGGTCTCATGTTTTGGCCTGAAATCTCAGGGCCTGGGATGATCCTTTAGTTAAGATTTCTCTCTCCCGGGCCCAGTCTGTGTGCATCCCTGCTGCCCAGGGCAGCGCTGTGCATGCTGAATCAATTCCAAGATTATTTTTAAAAACAAACAGATAAATGATTAATTTGTGAGTTGAAAAATTAACTGTTTGTCTTGATCACTGGAGGTCCTGTGATTTCAGTTACAAATTTTCTGAAACCTCAGGGAGGGGAAGGACTGAAGGGGGTGTTTGTGCCAATTTAACACACCAAGAAGAACCAATATGGACCACTGATTTCCTGAAAGAAGTTAGATGCATTTGTTTGTTCATTATTGTTCATCCAGGGACAGGGGTAAAATCCAGCTCTTTTAATTGAAATATTTGGAAGACACCATTCACTTAATCCATCCATGAGTATACTCTGCTTATGCTCAGAGAGTTTCTTCCTCTCCCCCTTTCTTTGCAGCTATCAGCACTGACAAAGGTACAATTGCCATTTTTCTAACCATTGCTTTAGAAGGATGGGAAAAGCAAAGTTCCTGATTGAAAAAATATACTGTATATCTGACATTTTGTTATGAGCTTCATCTCCTTGGCTCCTGTGATGCAGCAGCCAAAAAGGCCAATGCAGTTCTGTTCTGTATCAACAGGAGCAGTGTCTAGATCTAAGTATGAGTGCCACTCTATTCTGCCTTGGTCAGACCTCACCGGGAGCAATACTGTCTCCTGTTCAAGAAGGATATGGAGAAGCTGGAAGATGTCCCAAGAAGGCTGACCCAAATTGTCCAAGGTTTGGAAACCAAGCCTTATGAGGAACAACTGAGGGAGCTGGGGATATTTAGCTTGGGGAAGAGAAGACTGACAGGGGACATGATAGTTACCTTTAAATATCTGAAGGGGTGCCATGGAGAAGGTGGAACCAATTTCTTTTCTGTTGCTCCAGAGACACAAAGCAATGGATTCAAATTCCAAAATAAGAGGTTTCACTTAAAGATTAGAAAGAAGTTATTGAGATTAAGAGCTGTTTCTCAGTGACCTAAACTGCCTCAGAGGGTGGCGGGCCCTCCTCTTTGGAGGCCTTTAAACAGAGGTTGGATGAGCGTCTTTTAGGACTGCTTTCCTGCATGGCAGAATGGGGTTGGACTAGATGGCCTTTGGAGACCCTTCCAGCTCTATAATTCTGCTCCCATTGGCAGCACTGGGCTTTTCACCAGCAGAAGGGTAAGCAGAATGCACCAGGTGTTGCTTAGCTGTGATAACAGAGAAAGCCAGAAAACTGCTGGACATCAGATTTAGGATGGGTGACACCTGGCTTGACAACAGCACCTTTGAAAGGAATTTCGGAGTCTTACCAGAGGACAAACTGAACATGAGCCAGCAGCTAAGAGGGGACATGAGAGCCATGTTTAAATATTTGAAAGGACATCATATCGAAGAAGGAGCAAGCTTGTTTTCTGCAACTCCAGAGACTAGGACATGGAGCAAGGGGTTCAAACTGCAGGAAAAGAGATTCCACCTCAACATTATTAGGAAGAATTTCTTGTGGGTAAGAGCTGTTGGAGAGTGGAATACACTTCTGCTTTGGAGCATGATGGAGTCTCCTTCTTTGGAGGTTTGACTCTTTGGGGTAGTGGGGATATGGTAAGAGTGAGACCTTGGGAAAGTTACTGTTTTGGACTACAAAGCCCAGAATCTCCCAGGTTAGGGCGGTTGCTAAACAAGTGGGTTTCTTCCCTCTAGGACTGGGGATGAATCTTTTTGGAACTACAGTTGTCCCTTCATATCCGCTGGGGTTTGGTTCCAGGACCCCCCGTGGATACCAAAATCCGTGAATACTCAAGTCCCATGATATGCAGTGGCATAGCAAAATGGTGTCCCTTATATAAAATGGCAAAACCAAGGTTTGCTTTTGGGATTATTATTTTTTTTTAGGATATTTTCAAGCTGTGAATACTTCAATCTGTGGATACCAAATGCATGGATACAGAGGGACAACTGTACTCAAGTCCCATGATATGCAATGGCATAACAAAATGGTGCCCCTTACATAAGAAGGCAAAATCAAGGTTTGCTTTTTGGATAATTATTTTTTTAAGAATATTTTCAAGCAGTGAATACTTAAATCTGTGGATACCAAATCCGTGGATACAGAGGGACAACTGTACAACTTCCAGAATCCCCCAGCCAGTAGGGCTATAGTCCAAACAAAGAACTTTGCCAAGCTGAGATCTGGAGGAGTCCTCCTTTTTTTGGGAGGGGGATTGCAGTTCCCAGAATCCCCCAACCAGCTGGGAGTTGTAGCCCCAAAACGACTTCTCAAAGCTTTGGTTTTCATCTACCCTCCCTCATTTCTCAACCCCCATTGAAAGTTCCCCCCAACTCTTCCCAGTAAAAAATTGTTTTGCAACTGCTGACTGGAAGCAGAATCCAAGGTATCCCCCTCAGTCCAGCCACCGCCATCTTGTTCTTATATAAAGCACTGGGGTGGAGTCCTCCAACTGTTCTTGGATTATAACTCCCATCAGTCCCCAAGCCCTCAGCATAACTATCTATGGGCGTGGAAGAGGAATGGAATGAGATTTTCTTAAAAAAAATACAATTAAAAAAAAGAGTTCTCAAATGTTAAGAAACTCTGAGGAGATGAGAAATACTTGGGCTAACAATACAGTTGTCCCTCCACATTCACGGATTTGGCATTAACGGTTTTAAGTATTCACGGCTTGAAAATATTCTTTAAAAAATAATAATCCAAAAAGCAAACCTTGATTTTGCCATCTTATTTAAGGGACACAATTTTGCTTTGCCATTGTATAAAATGGGACTTGAGTATTCACAGATTTGGATATTCATGGGGGGTCCTGGAACCAAACCCAAGCAAATGTGAAGGGACAACTGTAATATAAATCAACAGGATTTTGGGGATTATTGCTTCTTATAAATTGACCTAAACATTAGGAAGAAATTCTTGACAGGAAGAGCTGTTAAAAAGTGGAATCCGCTGCTGCCTGGGAGTGTGATGGAGTCTACTTTTGGGGAGTTTTAAGCAGAGGCTGGGTGGCCATTTGTTGGGAATGCTTTGATTGTGTGTTCCTGCATGGCAGAATGGGGTTGGTCTAGATGGTCCTTGGAGGTCACTTCCAACTCTCAGATTCTATAATTCAACAGGAGAATATTCTGCTGCCTGGGAGTGTGATGGAGTCTACTTTTGGGGGGTTTTAAGCAGAGGCTGGGTGGCCATTTGTCGGGAATGCTTTGATTGTGTGTTCCTGCATGACAGAATGGGGTTGGACTAGATGGCATTTGGGGTCCCTTCCAACTCTATGATTCTAGCAGTGTCATGCAGCATCAAATGCTATTTTATCCTGCTTTAATAGAACCACAGCTCCCAAGAAGGAGATAGACAAGTTAGAGCAGGATACAGGGAAGGGCAATGGGGGTGCTAAGAGAGATAGAGAACAAAACCCATGAGGAGTTGGGAACATTTCAGATTGGCGGAGAGATGGCTGAGGGGGTGACATGATGACCCTCTGTAATCCACTCCTGTGCTATCCCAAAAGAGAAGGGGGCAGGTTGATTCTCTGCTTCCCTATAGGGTAGGACCAGATCTATAGGAGGATAGATTTTGGTTAAATAATAATAATAATAATAATAATAATAATGGTTGACCATTAGAAGGAACTTCTTCACTGCAAGACCTGTTGGGCAATGGAGCCCGTGGTGATCTAGAGAGGATGTCTGGGATGTCTTCAAACAGGACAGCTCCCTGCTAGGGATAATAATAATAATAATAATAATAATAATGATAATGATAATAATAATTACAGTATTATTATTATTTGATCTAGCTAGAATTCCTGCATTGACAGGTTTTGCTCCAAAGTTGTGCTCCATAAGCAGAAAGTGCATGCACGTACACAAACATTGCCTGTTTCGTTGTTATTATTATTATTATTATAATTATCCTTTCTCTTTTCTCCCATACCAAGTGGTGTCTTGAACTTGGCAGACTATTTTGAGCAAAACAGATTTGAAGAATCCAAATTCTTGACTGCCACCATCTGGACAAATCCAGGACGCAGCCAATTTTCTATTGCTGAGGGAAAAAAAGAAAATAATCCAGGCAGCATCCTTTCCCTTGAAAGATGCAAGCCCCGAATCCACACTACAGAAATAACTAATCCAGTTTGAAACTGGATTACTTCCCATGGCTCCTTCCTATGGGATCCTGGGATCTGTAGTTTTACAAGGTCTTGAGGCTTTTCTGCCAAACAGGGCTGGTGCCTCATCAAACTATAAATCCCAGGATTCCATAAGAAGGGGCCATAGCAAATAAACCAGTTTTAAACTGGATTGTGTAAATGTGGACACATCCCATGGTTAGGGATCTCTACATGCAATGTTTTGCCTTCTTAGCCTTCTAGGATTTTTTTAAAAATTGCTTTTATTATAGGTTTTCTGTGGGTCTATTATACTGTTCTCTTCACATTGGTTTACAAAAATTATAAATGTATATGTTGCAAATGGACATTTCACCACACTAACCAACTTTGTAATTCTCATTACAAAGTTGAGTTGTTATTCTTTCATGTATGAACTTGTTAATAAGCTTTCATGTTTTGTTGTATTAAATAAGTTATTTTAATTAAAACATGTATTAAAAACAACAAGTGCATATGTTCTGTAGATTATTTCCTCACACCCATGAGAATTCAAATGTATTGAGGATTAGGAATGTAATATTCTTTCCTAATTCTCCATACATTTAAATTTCATGGGGGGGGACAGGAAATTTCCCTCACAGTTCACATAAAAGGATTTTATTTTTATTTCTGTAAAGGCATTATTATTCCTCAGATTTCTTATATCTATTGGAATAAATCTCCCCTAATCCCCACAAACAGGCAGGAAAGGGGACCAATGGTAGGCTTGGAATGTGGCGAGGGGGCGGGCCCTTTTTTCCCGCCTTTTTATTTTTTGAACATTTAGCTACAAGGCCCTTGAGGTAAAATAAATGGGGAGCAATGGAAACCTTTGCGCGAGGGAGCGGGACGTGTGCAAACAAGGCGCGAGGCAAGCGGCACGAGGACGCCCATTACAGCCTCCCTCTCTCTTCCCGCCTTTTTTTTGGGGGGGTGAGCCTCTATTAGCAAGCTGTTGACGGGCAGGTGCAAGAACCAATGGGAGTGGAGCAGGAGAAGGCTAGCTGCCAATCAGGGAAAAGAGGAGGCGGGGACGGCAAGGGAAGTGAAGAGAGGAATTTAGGGGAGCTGAAGAGTTGAAGGGAAAATGGAGGGAAAAGCCCCTGAGGCAGAATTAACGGCTGGTGGTGAGAAAAGAGGAAAAATGGTGAATAAAATGCAATAGTATTGAAATAACACTGATATAAAAACAGAAGAAGCTTCTAAATTATAGATTCCACAGCCCTATTTTCTCATTATTCAGTTTTCACTCTTCTAGAAGCTAGAGAAGAAATTAGAATAATAATAATAGTAGTGGTAAATAATAATAATAATAATAATGTATAATTATAATTTATAATTATAAATAATAATATTCTGACTAGAAGAGTAGCTAGGAGGAAGTATTTATGTGGGGTTTTTTTTAGTTTTAGATATTTTTTTTTTAATAAGATGTGGTAATGTCTTGTATGACATTATGCTGAGGTTCCTTGTTTTGCTTTTGCCTCTTTTATATATTTATTATTTTCTCCTATGTCTTGACTCTGTTTAGTTTTGTTGAAATTTAGCTTTATAAGTTTTGGGGGGAAATAAAGTTTTTAAAAAATGGTGAAGGAAGGGAAAGGAGTTAAAAGGCAAGCAAGGTTATGTGTCAGAAAAGAAAGGGTTTAAAGAAAAAGGGGGATTTTTGGTTCCCTGAGGGAAGGGGAGACAGTGAGGTGCAGAGAAATTATTTATTTATTTCCTGCCTTTCTCCCTATGGTGGGACTCAAGGCGGCTCATATCATTTCAAAACAACACTATAGAAGAAACACATGGTGAAAAATAAGAATCAAAAGAAATCAAGCCATTATATAATTTAAAACTCCACATAAAATGATAAAACATTTCCCCCCCCAAAAACGCTATAAAATTAAAGCTGAGGGAATGGAAGTTGAGGGGAACTCAAAAATGTGGGGAGTCCTTGTGGGGTTTAGTTTAGTTTTTTAAAACTATTGTAACCCCCCCCCCCCCTTGAATCCCATCTTGGGAGAAAAGCAGGATATAAATAAATAAATAAATAAGTTATTTGGAAAAGAAAGGAAGAGCAGCAAAGGAGAGCTGAGGGGGGAACTGAGGAAGGAAATATCCGGGTTGTGGTTTTTTTTCCTTATTTGTGTTTAATTAATTCATACCTTACTTTGCTCCCAACACAGGACTCGAGGAAGAATGAAATCTGAAGGACCTTGAAGACTGAAGGAACTTGAAATATAGGAAAGAAACAGAAAACAAACCTGAGGTGAGAATGGGAATGAGAGAAGAAGCAGTAACAAAAAAGTATTTTTTCTTTTGTTTATTTAGACAATGTACTGTATCTTATTTAGGAAGACCTGCCACAGTTACAACTGAGTGAGACTCTTGTGGTAAAAAATGGTAAAAAAATCCCAAAGCTGCACAGATTGAATGAGGCATACGTTTTCATCATCAAAAAAATAATTAAGCAGTGAAAAATTAAGACTGCAAGTGGGTGTGGGGATGGAGAGTCAGGCTAAAATGGCACGATACTGAGATGGCGGGAATAAATATTAAGAAATATGTCTATAGCACTGTGAGACTGCCAAAACTATTAGTTAAAACAGGGAAATGGTACAGCTCCAAGATCTTGCCTATTGTTCTGCCTCTCAGAGGTGGATATAGCCATTTCTTGCTTTCATTTATCATCCATGACATTCATAAACAAGTTTTGAAAGTGGGGAAAAAAATAAACCCTTTAGCCACTTTGATAGTGAATTCATTGGGGGGACTAATGGGTATTAAAACACATTTAATCCACTTCTGCTGTTCTTGGAAATGTTTCCAAACAGAGAATTTCTGCTTGTTATTTTAACACAGCACCTTGGTTTCTGTTCTCATAATTCATTTTTTCCCCCAAATAATTTTCTTCAATGAGGTTGTAGATTATTTTGTAACAATCTGAGCAGAAGCTTTATTATGGGATTGTTCTCTTCTTCCTCACACAATTAATTTGTTTGTTTGTTTGTTTGTTTATTTATTTTACAGGCTTTGTTCCAGTGGCCTCTTGTATAGAGGTATACCCAGTACCAGTATATGTGGGAAATGGTCAAAGGACAGCTCTTGATTCAGTGAACATTGTTTATTTCTCTTATTACAGGGATGGCTGTTTCTTCCCTCCTTCAAATAAAATGCAACCAACTCTGGCGAATAGGCAGCAATGGCAGCTTGTAAGCAAACAACAGAGCCTGACAGAAGAGCATTGGAGATGGGTGAAAATCTACTTTCAGCTTCAAGGATAATGATGCACATACACAAAGCTGATTACACACAATGACTCCCATCCATAGATTAGGTCCTCACACTCCTAGGATCTGGAATTAAATATCTTGAAACACTTTGGGAATTCATGGAAAGAGTTTGCAAGCTGCCAGTGCCAGACTTTTAACAAGGCTCGCACACTTTTAGCTAGGCTCTAGGTGCCACTGAGAAGTAATAGCTAGGGCACCCCCAGTTTTGTTCCTGTGCATAAATCCAGACTGCACCTTAAGGCCTGCCTCACTATTAAACCTTATCCCTTAAAACATTTTAAAAACAGTTCCCGAGGGGTTTCAGCTACATGGGAGTTTTGGTAATCCAATTCTTCCTTATTGTTTGAAGGGGGACCCAGCCTTCCCAGCAGCCCAGTTTTAGGGGGCCTACAAGGTCTCCCTGTCCCCAAGGCCTGGCAAAATGCAGCCATGGACCTAAAACATTGCAAGAACTGTATAGGAGGATAGAGGTTTCTCAAGCAACTGGGCTTTTATGATGGAGGTTGAGTAAGCAATACATTTTGCTTACCCACAACTCATTTCTCTTCAAGTTTAATAAGATTGTCTGAAGAGAATTGTTTTGTTAGGCGACTGCGATGGACTCTCTCCATTAGTAAATGCATTGCTGCAAGAAACCATGATCTCCGTTCATATATCTACAAATGGATTTTAATTTGTGGACGTGTCCCAATCTAGCTGCTTCTCTTTCCAATCTTACTTTCCTCTTTTTTTTCTTCAAAAGATCTACTTACAACTTAGGGAATGCATGACCAGGAAGGGAGAAATGCTCTGCTTCGTGTTTTTGGGCGCTGCCACGCCTTTCCTTTTTGTCTGTCAGTATCTGTTCAGGATTGGAGGGCCGCCTGTGGGCAAGGAGAGGCCAAGTGCTCAGAGGCTGTACGAAGGCATCATCATTCTCCAGAATTGGTTGTAGCTCCTCCATGCTGTGTTGGTGTGATCTCAGCTGGAAGCTGTAGGCTTAGTTCTATCTTAAAAATACCCCCACTCTATGATAAATAATAATAATAATAATAACGGCATAACTAAACAAAACTTAACAATACTAACCACTAACACCAAACAAAATACGCTTAAATTCCAACTTATCAGCTAATAAGCTGATAGTCAAACTCTTAATATACCCTTGTTCTGATAGGGATTGTAGTTTGAGGGATGTTGTTTGTGGATTGTTCCAGGCTGAGGTTGATGGTAGGGTGAGAGTTCTTGGACTTTTGGTGGAAATTGCGGAGTGCCACTAGTTGCCACTGGCAGCTTCCCGCTGAGACGGCTCCAAGGCAGCATGGAGGAGGTACAATCAACCCTGGAGAATGGGGCTGCCCTCTCACAGGCTCTGAGCACCTGGCCTTTCCCTGGCCACAGGCGGTGCTCCACTTTTGAACAGCTACTTACCCACAAAAGGAAAGCATGATATAGAAGGCAGTGCAAGGACAAGCCCTGTCATAAACTCAGGCACTAACTCTATACGGTCTACACTGGGAGCAACCTCACAGCTCCCCACAACATTACCCACAACACCAGGGGTGCCTTCACTGGCTTCCCCTCCACTGTGACACACACCACCCTTTGCCTTCTGCAGGCTTTCCTTCTTAGGAGGTCTGTGTGGCCCTTTTCCAGGAGAGGTTTAGCTGTGCGCTCCTGCATGGCTGAAGGGGGTTGGACTAGATGGCCCTCAGGGTCCCTTACAACTCTAGGATTCTAGGAAGGGGCAGCACCTGAAAACACAGAGCAGAGCCTTTTACCCTTCCTGGCCATCCTTTCTCTAAGCTGTAAGTACATGTTTTGTTAGAAAAAAAATGGGAAGGCAGATGGGAAAGGGAAACGGCTGGGTTGGGATGGGTTCTCTAATTGGGATCCATGAGCAGAGATATGAAGGGGGAGGATGGTTTCGGGGTGCGCTGCATTTACTCATAGGGCTTCCCTTGTAGTCATATGATGAGTCCAGGACCACTGGCTGGTACTAAACCTTAAGGCTTCAGTGGTGAAACCTGGGAGTAGTGCAAGGTTTGCCATTTTGGGAAAACTGATTTGTGCGATAGTCAGAACTGGGGTTATCCTTTTTGGTGTGAGGTGCTAAACACCCACATAGATTCTGGAAGGAGGGTGACCCACCCTGTCATTTAAAGGTCAGGAAGGGGGGTCACGTGATAGGAGAAGGGTTGGCTTTTGGCTGCTGCCATTTAATGAGATAAATCTCATGGCCTTCCCAAGAGACACTCTCTCTGCCAAGCCAAACAGATGCGCAAAGGAGGCTTTCTGCTGCGTAATTCCTTCCTTCCCTGAGGGACTCCCGGCAAGGCAGCCTTACCCAGGGTAGGGGACATCTCTGGAATATCCCACCAGTCTCCAGAGGCACAAAAGTATTTTGGAAAGTTGCTCTGCTCTGTAATCAGAGGAAGGGAGCTGTAATTCTGATAGGCCTGGCTCCCTGCAGGGCTTGAGGATAATTCTTGAGGCATTTTGAAGCCAATAATACTGGCACCCAAGTTCCATGTGTAGAAAGGAGCTAGATGTGAAGACTAAAGTCTCAGTAGCTCTAGCTTTCACCCACATTGCCCAGAGCGTCACATAAACTGGGAAAGGATAGGACAAGACACTTGATGTATGCACTTTCCTGCCTCCCTCCCACTTTTAAAATTTTTATAATAAGAAAAGTGTGGACCTTGTAATATTTCCCCCCCACCAAGAAAAATGAAAAGAAAGAGGAGAAACAAAAAGTGTGGTGAGTCTTGTAATTTCACCACTAGGCTTGGAGCAGTCTGTTCCCCCCCATTAGAATGCAGATCGCATTACTTTACTCCTAGATATAGTGCAACGTGCACTCTAGTTTAGACACATGCCTGTCTTGTAACTGGACTGAAGGCGTGTTTGTTCCCCGTTAGTAAAACTACCCCAAAGGATCCCCTGGATTTATGCACAGGAATGGTTAGGATGTGGTCTAGCAGGGGCTTAGCTTATTGTAGGGTCATGGATGGTGGCCTCATGGGACTTCAAGTCTGGTGGAGGCTGTGGGCAGAAGAGGGGTCCATGAATGGCTAGGATAATGCCTCCGATGCCCTGCTTAAGGATCCCTGAGTTACGAGAAGGAGAGCTTTCTTTCCATCCCAGGTTGTGTTACAGAAAGCCTCTTCATCCTTGTTTGTGTAGTCCTTAACTAGAAAGTATTTTGGGCCACCCAAGTTAGGGTTAGAATCTTCCAATCCTTTGAAGCTTCTAGAAGCTGGGAAAGACTTGCTCAATTCCTCAGGTCATGCTGAGGTTTGATTTAAAAGATAAAAACAGTGTAGCAGTTGCTGTCCGCTTCCCTTGCCCACTTGGTGCTGTTCTCTGCATCACCATCAAGAGCAAGTCCTGCCTTCCCTCCCAGTGAGCTCAAGGCAGAGCGCCTGGTTCTCCTCCTCTGCGCTTCATCCTCAGAGAAATCCATTTAGGTTTAGGTTAGGCTGAGAGAGTGAGGGGCCCGAGGCCAGCCCTTGCTTCTTCCATGCTCTCAGTGGGGAGGAGATGGATAACCAGCCATGACCCCCGTTGGGGATCTCCTCCCGTTCATACATGCAGCACACAGAACAGGATGCATGTTTCAGATTGGGGCCCGTTGTGGGTTTTCTTGCAGTCCTGGGATGCTTTTCTCATGTAAAGCCAAGTCCTCCTCATTCTGCACCTATGTATTGAATGCTTTTGTTTTAATTCTGTTAATTGCATTTATGCTTGTGTTTAAATCCATGTGTTTATTTTAGCTAGATTTTCTAATTGCTCTGGATCTCTTTAAATGTTCTTACTGTCTTCTGACCTGTTAGCTCCATGGGAAATGTTTTTAAGATGGGGGGAGGTGGGGAGGCATGAATTTTGGGTGTTTTCAGGTAAGCTGTTACACCTCAGCGAAAGTTCAAAAATCCATTGTGTAAAGAATATCAGCAACAACATTCCAGGTAAGATAGGTAAGAATCTGATTATTGTACAATGAAAGCAGTGGGAAAGTACTATAGGACTTGTTTCAGACCAATTAAGATTTTAAAGGCCCAAGAAATCCAATTCACACACCAAAGGAAAGTGAAAAAGATGAGAGACAATACGAAGTGAATACAGAGGTGGACTCTACGTCCTATCATACCTATTCCTCCACTGCTGTAATTTAAATGTGAAAAATGTGGAGGTGCACCAGAAAAGAACTGATTCCAGGCAAAATATGTAGAGGCAAAACATGTCTGTCTCCCAAGGTTGAGGTATAGAGAATCTATTGATCTAAAGCTGGGATTAGTGGCGTCCAGTTGACATTGTGTTTGCTGATGCGGGTAGTTACAAGAGAAGGAGTTGTAAAAGAGCTCCAAAAGACACTCTCTATTGGGGGAATGGGCAATTCAAAGAAAAGAAGCATAAAAGGCATTATCAGGGCAAAACATCCTATGCTTACCTACAAATGGAGAGGATGTGAGCATCTAACACAGGGATCTGAGGCTCGTAGTTGGTCTCTCTGTAAAAAGATCAGCCCAGAGTGGGGTTGCTGTTTTTTAAGGGGTGTGTGTGTGAATTTTTAGTTGGGCATAACGGGGGGGGGGAATCATAAATAAAACTCCAGATACCATAATGGACTTTTATAGGTCCATAGTGTGACCCCGTCTGGAATACTGCATAGAGTTTGCTGCATTTAAAAAAGGACATTGTGGAGATGGAGAAAAAGGTACCCAATGGGGCCGAAGGACTGGAGCCACTTGCCTGTGAGGGCAGATTGAAGGTCTTCTGAGCTTAGGAAAAACAGAAGGAAAGGGTGACGGTTTAATCCCAGAACCCTCTGGGGCAATCTGAGGGGAGATAAACCCAAGAGCCTATAGTTAAACGTGGAAATTGCCTGGCAACCTGGGTGGCTTGAAAATGGCTCTGGATAAATTCTTGGAGGACGGGGCCTTTTGTGGCTTCTCTTACCCACCCACCCCGCGCCCATAGTATCAGGGGAAGTTATCCCAATTCAGCCAAGTCCAGCTGGGTGGTTCATCTGTTCTTAAACCCATAAATAGGAATTTAAAAAGGCAGCTCTACATTCGAGTTGCTTATTGAAGGTAAAGCTTTTGTGCCTCACAGAATTTTCCTGCAACAGCTACTATAGTGCTTTTAGGAATTTGTTGCTGTTCCATACAGCTTCTGTGTTGCTTGCTATGGCTGCAGAACCAAAAATGAATTTTGCATGTGAGAGGCATGGGGCCAACGCCTAACATATTAATATACAATAAGGCCTTCTTGGTCTGCGTGGCCCATTCAGTTCACTTGTAGATTTTCCATAATCGGCAGTGGAGTCTCCTTCATTGGAGATTTCTAAGCCAAGTTCAATGCCCGCCTGTCAGGGATGGTGTAATATAAATTGCTGCACTGGCAGAGGATTGGACTATGTGATGAAGCAGAAATAGCCTTTGAGGGCAGGTTGCAAAGATGGGTTTTTTTCCTAAGCTCACAAGACAAGTAATAGAAGAGGGTATAATCCTAGAGCCCCCTGCCTGCTGTTATGCTCCTGATGTGAATGGTGAAAGAGGGAGGAGAAAGAGTAGATTTGAAGGGTGGGATTCCCTGCCACAGGATGTAGCCAGGACAGATGGATTCTGCATTGGCCAGACCGGCAATGATGATGAATATAGAACCAAAAATGAATGTTAAATGATAGAGAAACTTAAGAGTTGATGCATAACACATGAATATACAATAAAGTGCTACCTGTCAGTGTTATGCAGACACCTGCCTTGGAGGCTGGTGAACTCTCCTTCATTGGAGATTGCAAAGCAGAGGTTCTGTGGCCGCCATTCAGGGATGCTGTTGGGGTTGGGCTAGATGAGATCCCTTCTAAGTTGGTGATTGTGTGATTGGGATCTGAGCCATCAGCGCCCCAAAGCCAGAACTATTCAGAGAGCCTAGCTCCGCAGCATGTGCAGAGTAAAAGTAAAAATGATGGGGAAAGGCATCCTTTGCTAATGCTGCTTACTCAAGGATGAGTGAGTCACAATGCTGCAGCAAGCCTTATTAATTTAGATTATCACACATAATAAGCATGGCTAGTGCCAGCTCCCCTGTCCATTCTTCTCCTCCAAGAGGAAAACCCACCTTTGGCTCAGCTAAACCATTTAAGAGCATAGATATTTGCTAGAGCCTCTGGGAGTCTCCTTCCTGCTCTGATCAGGAATCTAGTTCATGAAAGCAGCCCTTGTAGTGCCTCAGAGGGGCAAATTCCTTCTCCTGGCCCTTGAGGTTCAGCCATTCTCAACTAGGAAGAGTCTTAGAAGCAGAAAGTGTCCTTAGAAATGCCCTTCGTGTGATAAGTTTAGCTTTCTCCCAAGTTACTGAGCATGGGATCCTTATTTCTGGGAGGCCTCAATGACAGTAACATCATCTTCATGATGATGGCTCTCACTATCACCCTCAGTTAGGACACCCCCAGTTTTGCTCCTGTGCATAAATCCAGCCTGCACCCTAAGGCCTGCCTCACTATTAAACCTTATCCCTGAAAACATTTTAAAAATAATGCCCGAGGGGTTTCAGCTACCTGGGAGTTTTGGTAATCCAATTCTTCCTTATTGTTTTAAGGGGGACCCAGCCTTCCCAACAGCCCAGTTTTAGGGGGCCTACAAGGTCTCCCTGTCCCCGAGGCCTGGCAAATTGCAGCCAAGGCCTTAAACTGTGTAGGAGGATAGAGGTTTCTCAAGCAACTGGGCTTTTATGATGGAGGTGCGTGAGCAATACATTTTGCTTACCCACAACTCATTTCTCTTCAAGTTTAATAAGATTGTCTGAAGAGAATTGTTTTGTTAGGCGACTGTGATGGAATCTCTCCATTAGTAAATGCATTGCTGCAAGAAACCATTATCTCTGTTTATATATCTACAAATGGATTTGAATTTGTGAGCGTGTCCCAATCTAGCTGCTTCTCTTTCCAATCTTACTTTCCTCTTTTTTTTCTTCAAAAGATCTACTTACAACTTAGGGAATGCATGACCAGGAAGTGTGAAATTCTCTGCTTCATGTTTTTGGGCGCTGCCACGCCTTTCCTTTTTGTCTGTCAGTATCTGTTCAGGATTGGAGGGCCGCCTGTGGGCAAGGAGAGGCCAAGTGCTCAGAGGCTGTACGAAGGCATCATCATTCTCCAGAATTGGTTTTAGCTCCTCCATGCTGTGTTGGTGTGGTCTCAGCTGGAAGCTGTAGGCTTAGTTCTATCTCAAAAATACCCCCACTCTATGATAAAAATAATAATAATAATAACCACATAACTAAACAAAACTTAACAATACTAACCACTAACACCAAACAAAAGATGCTTAAATTCCAACTTATCAGCTAATAAGCTGATAGTCAAACTCTTAATATACCCTTGTTCTGATAGGGATTGTAGTTTGAGGGATGTTCTTTGTTTGTGGATTGTTCCAGGCTGAGGTTGATGGTAGGGTGAGAGTTGTTGGACTTTTGGTGGAAATGGCGGAGTGCCACTAGTTGCCACCCGCAGCTTCCCGCTGAGACGGCTCCAAGGCAGCATGGAGGAGGTACAATCAACCCTGGAGAATGGGGCTGCCCTCTCACAAGCTCTGAGCACCTGGCCTTTCCCTGGCCACAGGCGGTGCTCCACTTTTGAACAGCTACTTACCCACAAAAGGAAAGCATGATATAGAAGGCCGTGAAATGACAAGCCCTGTCATAAACTCAGGCACTGACTCTGTACACAATCTACACTGGGAGAAACCTCACAGCTCCCCACAACGTTACCCACGACACCAGGGGTGCCTTCACTGGCTTCCCCTCCACTGTGACACACACCACCCTTTGCCTTCTGCAGGCTTTCCTTCTTAGGAGGTCTGTGTGGCCCTTTTCCAGGAGAGGTTTAGCTGTGCGCTCCTGCATGGCTGAAGGGGGTTGGACTAGATGGCCCTCAGGGTCCCTTCTATGAAGTGGCAGCACCTCAAAACATGGAGCAGAGCCTTTTACCCTTCCTGGCCATCCTTTCTCTAAGCTGCAAGTACATGTTTTGTTAGAAAAAAAATGGGAAGGCAGATGGGAAAGGGAAATGGCTGGGTTGGGATGGGTTCTCTAATTGGGATCCATGAGCAGAGATATGAAGGGGGATGATGGTTTCGGGGTGCACTGCATTTACTAATAGGGTTTCCCTTGTAGTCACATGGTGAGTCCAGGACCACTGGCTGGTACTAAACCTTAAGGCTTGAGTGGTGAAACCTGGAAGTAGTGTTAGGTGTGCCATTTTGGGAAACCTGATTTGTGCGGTAGTCAGAACTAGGGTTATCCTTTTTGGTGTGAGGTGCTAAACACCCACCTAGATTCTGGAAAGAGGGCGACCCACCCTGTCATTTAAAAGTCAGGAAGGGGGGTCACGTGATAGGTGAGGGGTTGGCTTTTGGCTGCTGCCATTTAATGAGATAAATCTCATGGCCTTCCCAAGAGACACTCTCTCTGCCAAGCCAAGCTAATGCACAAAGGAGGCTTTCTGCTGCGTAATTCCTTCCCTCACTGAGGGACTCCGGGCGAGGCAGCCTTACGCAGAGTAGGGGACATCTCTGGAATATCCCACCAGTCTCCAGAGGAACAAAAGTATGTTGGAAAGTTGCTCTGCCCTGTAATCAGAGGAAGGGAGCTGTAATTCTGATAGGCCTGGCTCCCTGCAGGGCTTGAGGATAATTCTTGAGGCATTTTGAAGCCAATAATACTGGCACCCAAGTTCCATGTGTAGAAAGGAGCGAGATGTGAAGTTTAAAGTCTCAGTAGCTCTAGCTTTCACCCACATTGCCCAGAGCGTCACATAAACTGGGAAAGGATAGGACAAGACACTTGATGTATGTACTTTCCTGCCTCGCTCCCACTTTCAACATTTCTGTAATAAGAAATGTGTGGCCCTTGTAATATTTCCCCCCCCCCCAAGAAAAATGAAAAGAAAGAGAAGAAACAAAAAGTGTGGTGAGTCTTGCAATTTCACCACTAGGCTTGGAGCAGTCTGTTTCCCCCCATTAGAATGCAGATCGCATTGTTTTATTCCTGGATATATAGTAGTGTAGTTCAGACACATGCCTGTCTTGCAACTGGACTGAAGGCGTGTATGTTCCCCGTTAGTAAAACCACCCCAAAGGATCCTCTGGATTTATGCATAGGAATGGTTAGGATGTGGTCTAGCAGTGGCTTAGCTTATTGTAGGGTGGTGGATGGGGGCCCCATGGGACTTCAAGTCTTGTGGAGGCTGTGGGCAGAAGAGGGGTCCATGAATGGCTAGGATAATGCCTCCGATGCCCTGCTTAAGGATCCCTGAGTTACGAGAAGGAGAGCTTTCTTTCCATCCCAGGTTGTGTTACAGAAAGCCTCTTCATTCTTGTTTGTGTAGTCCTTAACTAGAAAGTATTTTGGGCCACCCAAGTTAGGGTTAGAATCTTCCAGTCCTTTGAAGCTTCTAGAAGCTGGGAAAGACTTGCTCAATTCCTCAGGTCATGCTGAGATTTGATTTAAAAACTAATAATGGTGTAGCAGTTGCTGTCCGCTTCCCTTGCCCACTTGGTGCTTTTCTCTGCATCACCATCAAGAGCAAGTCCTGCCTTCCCTCCCAGTGAGCTCAAGGCAGAGCGCCTGGTTCTCCTCCTCTGTGCTTCATCCTCAGAGAAACCCATTTAGGTTTAGGTTAGGCTGAGAGCGTGAGGGGCCGGAGGGCAGACGTTGATCTTCCATGCTCTCAGTGGAGAGGAGATGGGTAACCAGCCATGACCCCCGTTGGGGATCTCCTCCCGTTCATACATGCAGCACACAGAACAGGATGCGTGTTCCAGATCGGGGCCGTCGTGGGTTTTCTTGCAGTCCAGGGATGCTTTTCTCATGTAAAGCCAGGTCCTCCTCATTTTCCACCTATGCATTGAATGCTTTTGTTTTAGTTCTGTTAATTGCATTTATGCTTGTGTTTAAATCCATGTGCTTATTTGAGCTAGATTTTCTAATTGCTCTGGATCTCTTTAAATGTTCTTATTGTCTTCTGACCTGTTAGCTCCATGGGAAATGTTTTTAAGATGAGGGGAGGTGGGGAGGCATGAATTTTGGGTGTTTTCAGGTATGCTGTTACACCTCAGCGAAAGTTCAAAAATCCATTGTGTAAAGAATATCAGCAACAACATTCCAGGTAAGTTAGGTAAGAATCTGATTACTGTACAATGAAAGCAATGGGAAAGTACTATAGGACTTGTTTCAGACCAATTAAGATTTTAAAGGCCCAAGAAATCCAATTCACACACCAAAGGAAAGTGAAAAAGATGAGAGACAATACGAAGTGAATACAGAGGTGGACTCTACGTCCTGTCACACCTGTTCCTCCACCACTGTAATTTAAATGTGAAAGATGTGGAGGTACACCAGAAAAGAACTTATTCTAGGCAAAATTCTTGGGGGCAAAACATGTATGTTGAGGTATAGAGGATCCCCTGAACTAAAGCTGGAAATAGGGGCGTCGAGTTGATGTTGTATTCGCTGATGCGGGTAGTTACAAGAGAAGGAGTTGTAAAAGAGCTCCAAAAGACACACTCTATTGGGGGGAATGGGCAGTTGAAAGAAAGGAAGCATAAAAGGTGTTACCAGGGCAAAACATCCTATGCTTACCTACAAATGGAGAGGATGTGAGCATCTAACACAGGGATCTGAGGCTCATAGCTGGTTTCTGTGTAAAAAGATCAACCCAGAGTGTGGTTGCTGTTTTTTAAGGGGTGTGTGTGTGAATTTCTGAGTTGGGCATAATGGGGTGAAATTCATAAATAAAACTCCAGATACCATAATGGGCTTTTATAGGTCCATAGTGTGACCCCATCTGGAATACTGCATAGAGTTTCCTGCATTTAAAAAAGGACATTGTGGGGATGGAGAAAAAGGTACTCAAAGGGGCCGAAGGACTGGAGCCACTTGCCTGTGAGGGCAGATTGAAGGTCTTCTGAGCTTAGGAAAAACAGAAGGAAGGGGTGAGGGGTTAATCCTAGAACCCTCTGGGCAATCTCCTGAAGCTGAAGGGTGGGAGACTGAGGGGAGATAAACCCAAGAGCCTATAGTTAAACGTGGAAATTGCCTGCCAACCTGGGTGGCTTGAAAATGGCTCTGGATAAGTTCTTGGGAGGACGGGGCCTTTTGTGTCTTCTTCCACACACACCACCTGCAGTACCAGGGGAAGATTCCCCAATTCAGCCAAGTCTGGCTGGGTGGTTCATCTGTTCTTAAACCCATAAATAGGAATTTAAAAAGGCAGCTCTACATTTGAGTTGCTCATTAAAGGTAAAGCTTTTGTGCCTCACAGAATTTTCCTGCAACAGTTACTATAGTGCTTTTAGGAATTTGTTGCTGTTCCATACAGCTTCTATGTTGCTTGCTATGGCTGCAGAACCAAAAATGAATTTTGCATGTGAGAGGCATGGGGCCAACGCATAACATATTAATATACAATAAGGTCTTCTTGGTCTGTGTGGCCCATTCAGTTCACTTGTAGATTTTGCATAACAGGCAGTGGAGTCTCCTTCATTGGAGATTTCTAAGCCAAGTTCAATGCCCGCCTGTCAGGGATGGTGTAATATAAATTGCTGCACTGGCAGAGGGTTGGACTATGTGATGAAGCAGAAATAGCCTTTGAGGGCAGGTTGCAAAGATGGGTTTTTTTTCCTAAGCTCACAAGACAATGGAAGAGGGGATAATTTCAGAGCCCCCTGAAGTTATCAACCATGGTGAAAGAGAGAGGAGAAAGAGTAGAGTTGAAGGGTGCGATTCCCTGCCACAGGATGTAGGGATGGTTTCCAGCCTGGGTGGATTTAAAGGGGACTGGCCAAATACCTGTAGGACAAGTGCATCACTTGCTCCCAGTTAGGACGACTCTGGGTCGTTAGCAGAGGAAATTTCTGTGAGATTTTAATAGATCTGTTAAAACCAGATAGAAAAATAATTAATATTAGAAAACGGAAGCCTTTGCAGAAGGGAATCTGGGAAGAGTGAGAGGCTCTTCTTGGTCCAGGGAATGAGCAGTCAAAGATGACTCCTCTCTTCTCTCTGGGAGAAGTCCTTTGTATGCCAAATCTAAATAAAGAATATACACAAACAGGCAAAAAAAAAAAATGGCAGGAAAGAGCAAGTTTGGTTCCTTGTTAATATAAATTCTTCATACCAGTGAAGTTTTCCTGGAACCACTATTGGTGCTCTTAGGAATTTGTTGCAGTTACAAACTGCCTCTCTTTTAATTGCTCAGGCAGTTTTGATGAGTACAGAGGCAGAAAAGAAGAAGGAAAAGGCACCTCTGCATTTGGGCTGCTTATTAATACACAGCCTATGTAGCATGCCAACTTCCTGCCGCCCTTGTGTTCTCTCTTTCTGGTGCTCGTAGGGAGTTGTAGCCATGACAGATTCCTTCTGCATCGGTCAGACAGGCAATGATGATGAATATACTGTAGTACCAGAAATGAATGTTAAATGATAGAGAAACTTAAGACTTGATGCATAACACTTCAATATACAATAAAGTGCTACCTGTCAGTGTTATGCAGACACCTGCCTTGGAGGCTGGTGGACTCTCCTTCATTGGAGATTTCAAAGCAGAGGTTCTGTGGCCACCATTCAGGGATGCTGTTTGGGTTGGGCTAGATGAGATCCCTTCTAAGTTGATGATTGTGTGATTGGGATCAGAGCCATCAGCGTCCCAAAGCCAGAACGATTCAGAGAGCCTAGTTCCACAGCATGTGCAGAGTAAAAGTAAAAATGATGGGGAAAGGCATCCTTTGCTAATGCTGCTTACTCAAGGATGAGTCAGTCACAATGCTGCAGCAAGCCTTATTAATTTAGATTATCACACACAATAAGAATGGCTGGTGCCAGTTCCCCTGTCCATTCTCCTTTGGCTCAGCGAAACTACTTAAGAGCATAGATGTTAGCTAGAGCCTCTGGGAGTCTCCTTCCTGCTCTGATCAGGAATCTAGTTCATGAAATCAGCCCTTGTAGTGCCTCAGAGGGGCAAATTCCTTCTCCTGGCCATTGAGGTTCATCCATCCTTAACTAGGAAGAGTCTTAGAAGCAGAAAGTGTTCTTAGAAATGCCCTTCATGTGATGAGTCTAGCTTTCTCCCAAGTTACTGAGCATGGGATCCTTATCCTGGGAGGCCTCAATGACAGTAACATCATCTTCATGATGATTGCTCCCCGTATCACCCTCAGTTAGGACACCCCCAGTTTTGCTCCTGTGCATAAATCCAGACTGCACCTTAAGGCCTGCCTCACTGTCACGCCTTATCCCTGAAAACATTTTTAAAACAGTTCCCGAGGGGTTTCAGCTACCTGGGAGTTTTGGTAATCCAATTCTTCCTTATTGTTTTAAGGGGACCCAGCCTTCCCAACAGCCCAGTTTTAGGGGGCCTACAAGGTCTCCCTGTCCCCGAGGCCTGGCAAATTGCAGCCAGGGCCTTAAACTGTGTAGGAGGATAGAGGTTTCCCAAGCAACTGGGCTTTGATGATGGAGGTGAGTGAGCAATACATTTTGCTTACCCACAACTCATTTCTCTTCAAGTTTAATAAGATTGTCCGAAGAGAATTGTTTTGTTAGGTGACTGCGATGGAATCTCTCCATTAGTAAATGCATTGCTGCAAGAAACCATTATCTCCGTTCATATATCTACAAATGGATTTGAATTTGTGAACGTGTCCCAATCTAGCTGCTTCTCTTTCCAATCTTACTTTCCTCTTTTTTTTCTTCAAAAGATCTACTTACAACTTAGGGAATGCATGACCAGAAAGTGTGAAATTCTCTGCTTTGTGTTTTTGGGCGCTGCCTCGCCTTTCCTTTTTGTCTGTCAGTATCTGTTCAGGATTGGAGGGCCGCCTGTGGGCAAGGAGAGGCCAAGTGCTCAGAGCCTGTATGAAGGCATCATCATTCTCCAGAATTGGTTGTAGCTCCTTGATGCTGTGTTGGTGTGGTCTCAGCTGGAAGCTGTAGGCTTAGTTCTATCTTAAAAATACCCCCACTCTATGATAATAATAATAATAATAATAATAATAACAGCATAACTAAACAAAACTTAAGAATACTAACCACTAACACCAAACAAAAGATGCTTAAATTGCACATTATCAGCTAATAAGCTGATAGTCAAACTCTTAATATACCCTTGTTCTGATAGGGATTGTAGTTTGAGCAATGTCTGCTTTAATTCTACCAGAGATGAGTTCTCTCTTGTGGGTCTGAGCACATGTGGTTGTACCGGACCCAGGGATTTATCTGAAGAGCAAGAGGTTTGGGTAGTGAGTTCTGGGTAGGAGCTGGAGGTGTGTGTAAGGATCAGTGGCTTTTTGAAGCTGCCTGATGTTTAGATGTTCTTTGCCTGTGTCTGTTGAGTGTAGGGGAGTGTCCAGAATGCGAAGTGGTGTGGATTGTTCCAGGCTGAGGTTGATGGTAGGGTGAGAGTTGTTGGACTTTTGGTGGAAATGGCGGAGTGCCACTAGTTGCCACCGGCAGCTTCCCGCTGAGACGGCTCCAAGGCAGCATCGAGGAGGTACAATCAACCCTGGAGAATGGGGCTGCCCTCTCACAGGCTCTGAGCGCCTGGCCTTTCCCTGGCCATAGGCGGTGCTCCACTTTTGAACAGCTACTTACCCACAAAAGGAAAGCATGATATAGAAGGCCGTGAAATGACAAGCCCTGTCATAAACTCAGGCACTGACTCTGTACACAATCTACACTGGGATCAACCTCACAGCTCCCCACAACGTTACCCACAACACCAGGGGTGCCTTCACTGGCTTCCCCTCCACTGTGACACACACCACCCTTTGCCTTCTGCAGGCTTTCCTTCTTAGGAGGTCTGTGTGGCCCTTTTCCAGGAGAGGTGTAGCTGTGCACTCCTGCATGGCTGAAGGGGGTTGGACTAGATGGCCCTCAGGGTCCCTTAGAACTCTAGGATTGTAGGAAGGGGGAGCACCTGAAAACATGGAGCAGAGCCTTTTACCCTTCCTGGCCATCCTTTCTCTAAGCTGTAAGTACATGTTTTGTTAGAAAAAAAATGGGAAGGCAGATGGGAAAGGGAAACGGCTGGGTTGGGATGGGTTCTCTAATTGGGATCCATGAGCAGAGATATAAAGGGGGAGGATGGTTTCGGGGTGCACTGCATTTACTAATAGGGTTTCCCTTGTAGTCACATGGTGAGTCCAGGACCACTGGCTGGTACTAAACCTTAAGGCTTCAGTGGTGAAACCTGGACGTAGTGTAAGGTGTGCCATTTTGGGAAACTTGATTTGTGCAGAAGTCAGAACTGGGGTTATCCTTTTTGGTGTGAGGTGCTAAACACCCACATAGATTCTGGAAGGAGGGTGACCCACCCTGTCATTTAAAGGTCAGGAAGGGGGGGTCATGTGATAGGAGAAGGGTTGGCTTTTGGCTGCTGCCATTTAATGAGATAAATCTCATGGCCTTCCCAAGAGACACTCTCTCTGCCAAGCCAAACGGATGCGCAAAGGAGGCTTTCTGCTGCGTAATTCCTTCCCTCCGTGCGGGACTCCCGGCAAGGCAGCCTTACACAGGGTAGGGGACATCTCTGGAATATCCCACCAGTCTCCAGAGGCAGAAAAGTATGTTGGAAAGCTGCTCTGCTCTGTAATCAGAGGAAGGGAGCTGTAGTTCTGATAGGCCTGGCTCCCTGCAGGGCTTGAGGATAATTCTTGAGGCATTTTGAAGCCAATAATTCTGGCACCCAAGTTCCATGTGTAGAAAGGAGCTAGATGTGAAGACTAAAGTCTCAGTAGCTCTAGCTTTCACCCACATTGCCCAGAGCGTCATAGAAACTGGGAAAGGATAGGACAAGACACTTGATGCATTTTTCTGCCTCCCTCCCACTTTTAATATTTCTATAATAAGAAAAGTGTGGCCCTTGTAATATTTCCCCCCCCCCCCCAAGAAAAATGAAAAGAAAGAGAAGAAACAAAAAGTGTGGTGAGTCTTGTAATTTCACCACTGGGCTTGGAGCAGTCTGTTTCCCCCCATTAGAATGCAGATCACATTATTTTATTCCTAGATATAGTGCAATGCGCACTCTAGTTCAGACACATGCCTGTTTTGCTATTGGACTGAAGGCGTGTCTGTTCCCCATTAGTAAAACCACCCCAAAGAGTCCCCTGGATTTATGCACAGGAATGGTTAGGATGTGGTCTAGCAGTGGCTTAGCTTATTGTAGGGTCGTAGATGGTGGCCTCATGGGACTTCAAGTCTTGTGGAGGCTGTGGGCAGAAGAGGGGTCCATTAACGGCTAGGATAATGCCTCCGATGCCCTGCTGAAGGATCCCTGAGTTTCGAGAAGGAGAGCTTCCTTTCTGTCCCAGGTTGTGTTACAGAAACCTCTTCATCCTTGTTTGTGTAGTCCTTAACTAGAAAGTATTTTGGGCCACCCAAGTTAGGGTTAGAATCTTCCAATCCTTTGAAGCTTCTAGAAGCTGGGGAAGACGTGCTCAATTCCTCAGGTCATGCTGAGGTTTGATTTAAAAACTAATAATGGTGTAGCAATTGCTGTCTGCTTCCCTTGCCCACTTGGTGCTTTTCTCTGCATCACCATCAAGAGCAAGTCCTGCCTTCCCTGCCAGTGAGCTCAAGGCAGAGCGCCTGGTTCTCCTCCTCTGCGCTTCATCCTCAGAGAAACCCATTTAGGTTTAGGTTAGGCTGAGAGAGTGAGGGGGCCGGAGGGCAGCCCTTGCTTCTTCCATGCTCTCAGTGGAGAGGAGATGGATAACCAGCCATGACCCCCGCTGGGGATCTCCTCCCGTTCATATATGCAGCACACACAACAGGATGCGTGTTCCAGATCGGGGCCGTTGTGGGTTTTCTTGCAGTCCAGGGATGCTTTTCTCATGTAAAGCAAGGTCCTCCTCATTCTCCACCTATGCATTGAATGCTTTTGTTTTAATCGTTTTGTTAATTGCATTTATGCTTGTTTTTAAATCCATGTGTATATTTTAGCTAGATTTTCTAATTGCTCTAGATCTCTTTAAATATTCTGACTGTCTTCTGACCTGTCAGCTCCATGGGAAATGTTTTTAAGATGAGGGGAGGTGGGGAGGCATGAATTTTGGCTGTTTTCAGGTATGCTGTTACACCTCAGCGAAAGTTCAAAAATCCATTGTGTAAAGAATATCAGCAACAACATTCCAGGTAAGTTAGGTAAGAATCTGATTACTGTACAATGAAAGCAATGGGAAAGTACTATAGGACTTGTTTCAGACCAATTAAGATTTTAAAGGCCCAAGAAATCCAATTCACACATCAAAGGAAAGTGAAAAAGATGAGAGACCTTACGAAGTGAATACAGAGGTGGACTCTACGTCCTGTCACACCTGTTCCTCCACCACTGTAATTTAAATGTGAAAGATGTGGAGGTACACCAGAAAAGAACTTATTCTAGGCAAAATTCTTGGGGGCAAAACATGTATGTTGAGGTATAGAGGATCCCCTGAACTAAAGCTGGAAATAGGGGCGTCGAGTTGATGTTGTATTCGCTGATGCGGGTAGTTACAAGAGAAGGAGTTGTAAAAGAGCTCCAAAAGACACACTCTATTGGGGGGAATGGGCAATTGAAAGAAAGGAAGCATAAAAGGTGTTATCAGGGCAAAACATCCTATGCTTACCTACAAATGGAGAGGATGTGAGCATCTAACACAGGGATCTGAGGCTCATAGCTGGTTTCTGTGTAAAAAGATCAACCCAGAGTGGGGTTGCTGTTTTTTAAGGGGTGTGTGTGTGAATTTCTGAGTTGGGCATAATGGGGTGAAATTCATAAATAAAACTCCAGATACCATAATGGGCTTTTATAGGTCCATAGTGTGACCCCATCTGGAATACTGCATAGAGTTTCCTGCATTTAAAAAAGGACATTGTGGGGATGGAGAAAAAGGTACTCAAAGGGGCCGAAGGACTGGAGCCACTTGCCTGTGAGGGCAGATTGAAGGTCTTCTGAGCTTAGGAAAAACAGAAGGAAGGGGTGAGGGGTTAATCCTAGAACCCTCTGGGCAATCTCCTGAAGCTGAAGGGTGGGAGACCGAGGGGAGATAAACCCAAGAGCCTATAGTTAAAACTGGGAAATTGCCTGCCAACCTGGGTGGCTTGAAAATGGCTCTGGATAAGTTCTTGGGAGGACGGGGCCTTTTGTGTCTTCTTCCACACACACCACCTGCAGTACCAGGGGAAGATTCCCCAATTCAGCCAAGTCTGGCTGGGTGGTTCATCTGTTCTTAAACCCATAAATAGGAATTTAAAAAGGCAGCTCTACATTTGAGTTGCTCATTAAAGGTAAAGCTTTTGTGCCTCACAGAATTTTCCTGCAACAGCTACTATAGTGCTTTTAGGAATTTGTTGCTGTTCCATACAGCTTCTGTGTTGCTTGCTATGGCTGCAGAACCAAAAATGAATTTTGCATGTGAGAGGCATGGGGCCAACGCATAACATATTAATATACAATAAGGTCTTCTTGGTCTGTGTGGCCCATTCAGTTCACTTGTAGATTTTGCATAACAGGCAGTGGAATCTCCTTCATTGGAGATTTCTAAGCCAAGTTCAATGCCCGCCTGTCAGGGATGGTGTAATATAAATTGCTGCACTGGCAGAGGGTTGGACTATGTGATGAAGCAGAAATAGCCTTTGAGGGCAGGTTGCAAAGATGGGTTTTTTTCCTAAGCTCACAAGACAATGGAAGATGGGATAATTTCAGAGCCCCCTGAAGTTATCAACCATGGTGAAAGAGAGAGGAGAAAGAGTAGAGTTGAAGGGTGCGATTCCCTGCCACAGGATGTAGGGATGGTTTCCAGCCTGGGTGGATTTAAAGGGGACTGGCCAAATACCTGTAGGACAAGTGCATCACTTGCTCCCAGTTAGGACGACTCTGGGTCGTTAGCAGAGGAAATTTCTGTGAGATTTTAATAGATCTGTTAAAACCAGATAGAAAAATAATTAATATTAGAAAACGGAAGCCTTTGCAGAAGGGAATCTGGGAAGAGTGAGAGGCTCTTCTTGGTCCAGGGAATGAGCAGTCAAAGATGACTCCTCTCTTCTCTCTGGGAGAAGTCCTTTGTATGCCAAATCTAAATAAAGAATATACACAAACAGGCAAAAAAAAATGGCAGGAAAGAGCAAGTTTGGTTCCTTGTTAATATAAATTCTTCATACCAGTGAAGTTTTCCTGGAACCACTATTGGTGCTCTTAGGAATTTGTTGCAGTTACAAACTGCCTCTCTTTTAATTGCTCAGGCAGTTTTGATGAGTACAGAGGCAGAAAAGAAGAAGGAAAAGGCACCTCTGCATTTGGGCTGCTTATTAATACACAGCCTATGTAGCATGCCAACTTCCTGCCGCCCTTGTGTTCTCTCTTTCTGGTGCTCGTAGGGAGTTATAACCATGACAGATTCCTTCTGCATCGGTCAGACAGGCAATGATGATGAATATACTGTAGTACCAGAAATGAATGTTAAATGATAGAGAAACTTAAGACTTGATGCATAACACTTCAATATACAATAAAGTGCTACCTGTCAGTGTTATGCAGACACCTGCCTTGGAGGCTGGTGGACTCTCCTTCATTGGAGATTTCAAAGCAGAGGTTCTGTGGCCACCATTCAGGGATGCTGTTTGGGTTGGGCTAGATGAGATCCCTTCTAAGTTGATGATTGTGTGATTGGGATCAGAGCCATCAGCGTCCCAAAGCCAGAACGATTCAGAGCCTAGTTCCACAGCATGTGCAGAGTAAAAGTAAAAATGATGGGGAAAGGCATCCATTGCTAATGCTGCTTACTCAAGGATGAGTGAGTCACAATGCTGCAGCAAGCCTTATTAATTTAGATTATCACACACAATAAGAATGGCTGGTGCCAGTTCCCCTGTCCATTCTCCTTTGGCTCAGCGAAACTACTTAAGAGCATAGATGTTAGCTAGAGCCTCTGGGAGTCTCCTTCCTGCTCTGATCAGGAATCTAGTTCATGAAATCAGCCCTTGTAGTGCCTCAGAGGGGCAAATTCCTTCTCCTGGCCATTGAGGTTCATCCGTCCTTAACTAGGAAGAGTCTTAGAAGCAGAAAGTGTTCTTAGAAATGCCCTTCATGTGATGAGTCTAGCTTTCTCCCAAGTTACTGAGCATGGGATCCTTATCCTGGGAGGCCTCAATGACAGTAACATCATCTTCATGATGATTGCTCCCCGTATCACCCTCAGTTAGGACACCCCCAGTTTTGCTCCTGTGCATAAAT
This sequence comes from Gambelia wislizenii, assembly GCA_030847615.1. Lineage (NCBI taxonomy): Eukaryota > Metazoa > Chordata > Lepidosauria > Squamata > Crotaphytidae > Gambelia > Gambelia wislizenii. The sequence continues at coordinate 7,775,077 of JAUMIR010000018.1, forward strand.
CCAGACTGCACCTTAACGCCTGCCTCACTGTCACGCCTTATCCCTGAAAACATTTTTAAAACAGTTCCCGAGGGGTTTCAGCTACCTGGGAGTTTTGGTAATCCAATTCTTCCTTATTGTTTTAAGGGGACCCAGCCTTCCCAACAGCCCAGTTTTAGGGGGCCTACAAGGTCTCCCTGTCCCCGAGGCCTGGCAAATTGTAGCCAGGGCCTTAAACTGTGTAGGAGGATAGAGGTTTCCCAAGCAACTGGGCTTTGATGATGGAGGTGAGTGAGCAATACATTTTGCTTACCCACAACTCATTTCTCTTCAAGTTTAATAAGATTGTCCGAAGAGAATTGTTTTGTTAGGTGACTGCGATGGAATCTCTCCATTAGTAAATGCATTGCTGCAAGAAACCATGATCTCCGTTCATATATCTACAAATGGATTTGAATTTGTGGACGTGTCCCAATCTAGCTGCTTCTCTTTCCAATCTTACTTTCCTCTTTTTTTTCTTCAAAAGATCTACTTACAACTTAGGGAATGCATGACCAGAAAGTGTGAAATTCTCTGCTTTGTGTTTTTGGGCGCTGCCTCGCCTTTCCTTTTTGTCTGTCAGTATCTGTTCAGGATTGGAGGGCCGCCTGTGGGCAAGGAGAGGCCAAGTGCTCAGAGGCTGTACGAAGGCATCATCATTCTCCAGAATTGGTTGTAGCTCCTTGATGCTGTGTTGGTGTGGTCTCAGCTGGAAGCTGTAGGTTTAGTTCTATCTTAAAAATACCCCCACTCTATGATAATAATAATAATAATAATAATAATAATAACAGCATAACTAAACAAAACTTAACAATACTAACCACTAACACCAAACAAAAGATGCTTAAATTGCACATTATCAGCTAATAAGCTGATAGTCAAACTCTTAATATACCCTTGTTCTGATAGGGATTGTAGTTTGAGCAATGTCTGCTTTAATTCTACCAGAGATGAGTTCTCTCTTGTGGGTCTGAGCACATGTGGTTGTACCGGACCCAGGGATTTATCTGAAGAGCAAGAGGTTTAGGTAGTGAGTTCTGGGTAGGAGCTGGAGGTGTGTGTAGGGATCAGTGGCTTTTTGAAGCTGCCTGATGTTTAGATGTTCTTTGCCTGTGTCTGTTGAGTGTAGGGGAGTGTCCAGAATGCGAAGTGGTGTGGATTGTTCCAGGCTGAGGTTGATGGTAGGGTGAGAGTTGTTGGACTTTTGGTGGAAATGGCGGAGTGCCACTAGTTGCCACCCGCAGCTTCCCGCTGAGACGGCTCCAAGGCAGCATCGAGGAGGTACAATCAACCCTGGAGAATGGGGCTGCCCTCTCACAGGCTCTGAGCGCCTGGCCTTTCCCTGGCCATAGGCGGTGCTCCACTTTTGAACAGCTACTTACCCACAAAAGGAAAGCATGATATAGAAGGCAGTGCAAGGACAAGCCCTGCCATAAACTCAGGCACTGACTCTGTACACAATCTACACTGGGAGCAACCTCACAGCTCCCCACAACGTTACCCACAACACCAGGGGTGCCTTCACTGGCTTCCCCTCCACTGTGACACACACCACCCTTTGCCTTCTGCAGGCTTTCCTTCTTAGGAGGTCTGTGTGGCCCTTTTCCAGGAGAGGTGTAGCTGTGCACTCCTGCATGGCTGAAGGGGGTTGGACTAGATGGCCCTCAGGGTCCCTTAGAACTCTAGGATTCTAGGAAGGGGCAGCACCTGAAAACACGGAGCAGAGCCTTTTACCCTTCCTGGCCATCCTTTCTCTAAGGTGTAAGTACATGTTTTGTTAGAAAAAAAAATGGGAAGGAAGATGGGAAAGGGAAACGGCTGGGTTGGGATGGGTTCTCTAATTGGGATCCATGAGCAGAAATATGAAGGGGGAGGATGGTTTTGGGGTGCGTTGCATTTACTAATAGGGTTTCCCTTGTAGTCACATGGTGAGTCCAGGACCACTGGCTGGTACTAAACCTTAAGGCTTCAGTGGTGACACCTGGAAGTAGTGTAAGGTTTGCCATTTTGGGAAACCGGATTTGTGCGGTAGTCAGAACTGGGGATATCCTTTTTGGTGTGAGGTGCTAAACACCCACCTAGATTCTGGAAAGAGGGCGACCCACCCTGTCATTTAAAGGTCAGGAAGGGGGGTCATGTGTTAGGTGAGGGGTTGGCTTTTGGCTGCTGCCATTTAATGAGATAATTCTCATGGCCTTCTCCAGAGACACTCTCTCTGCCAAACCAAGCTAATGCGCAAAGGAGGCTTTCTGCTGCGTAATTCCTTCCCTCCGTGCGGGACTCCCGGCAAGGCAGCCTTACACAGGGTAGGGGACATCTCTGGAATATCCCACTGGTCTCCAGAGGAACAAAAGTATGTTGAAAAGTTGCTCTGCCCTGTAATCAGAGGAAGGGAGCTGTAATTCTGATAGGCCTGGCTCCCTGCAGGGCTTGAGGATAATTCTTGAGGCATTTTGAAGCCAATAGTACTGGCACCCAAGTTCCATGTGTAGAAAGGAGCTAGATGTGAAGATTAAAGTCTCAGTAGCTCTAGCTTTCACTCACATTGCCCAGAGCGTCACATAAACTGGGAAAGGATAGGACAAGACACTTGATGTATGCACTTCCTGCCTCCCTCCCACTTTTAAAATTTCTATAATAAGAAAAGTGTGGACCTTGTAATATTCCCCCCCCCCCCAAGAAAAATGAAAAGAAAGAGAAGAAACAAAAGGTGTGACAAGTCTTGCAGTTTCACCACTGGGCTTGGAGCAGTCTGTTTCCCCCCATTAGAATGCAGATCACATTATTTTATTCCTAGATATAGTGCAATGCGCACTCTAGTTCAGACACATGCCTGTTTTGCTATTGGACTGAAGGCGTGTCTGTTCCCCATTAGTAAAACCACCCCAAAGAGTCCCCTGGATTTATGCACAGGAATGGTTAGGATGTGGTCTAGCAGTGGCTTAGATTATTGTAGGGTCGTGGATGGTGGCCTCATGGGACTTCAAGTCTTGTGGAGGCTGTGGGCAGAAGAGGGGTCCATTAACGGCTAGGATAATGCCTCCGATGCCCTGCTTAAGGATCCCTGAGTTACGAGAAGGAGAGCTTCCTTTCTGTCCCAGGTTGTGTTACAGGAAGCCTCTTCATCCTTGTTTGTGTAGTCCTTAACTAGAAAGTATTTTGGGCCACCCAAGTTAGGGTTAGCATCTTCCAATCCTTTGAAGCTTTTAGAAGCTGGGAAAGACTTGCTCAATTCCTCAGGTCATGCTGAGGTTTGATTTAAAAACTAATAATGGTGTAGCAGTTGCTGTCCGCTTCCCTTGCCCACTTGGTGCTTTTCTCTGCATCACCATCAAGAGCAAGTCCTGCCTTCCCTTCCCTCCCAGTGAGCTCAAGGCAGAGCGCCTGGTTCTCCTCCTCTGCGCTTCATCCTCAGAGAAACCCATTTAGGTTTAGGTTAGGCTGAGAGCGTGAGGGGCCGGAGGGCAGACCTTGATCTTCCATGCTCTCAGTGGGGAGGAGATGGGTAACCAGCCATGACCCCCGTTTGGGATCTCCTCCCGTTCATACATGCAGCACACAGAACAGGATGCCATGTTCCAGATCGGGGCCGTCGTGGGTTTTCTTGCAGTCCAGGGATGCTTTTCTCATGTAAAGCCAGGTCCTCCTCATTCTCCACCTATGCATTGAATGGTTTTGTTTTAATCATTTTGTTAATTGCATTTATGCTTGTTTTTAAATCCATGTGTATATTTTAGCTAGATTTTCTAATTGCTCTGGATCTCTTTAAATGTTCTGACTGTCTTCTGACCTGTCAGCTCCATGGGAAATGTTTTTAAGATGAGGGGAGGTGGGGAGTCGTGAATTTTGGCTGTTTTCAGGTATGCTGTTACAAATCAGCGGAAGGACAAAAATCCATTGTGTAAAGAATATCAGCAACAACGTTCCAGGTAAGATAGGTAAGACTCTGATTACTGTACAATGAAAGCAATGGGAAAGTACTATAGGACTTGTTTCAGACCAATTAAGATTTTAAAGGCCCAAGAAATCCAATTCACACATCAAAGGAAAGTGAAAAAGATGAGAGCCCTTACGAAGTGAATACAGAGGTGGACTCTACGTCCTGTCACACCTATTCCTCCACTACTGTAATTTAAACGTGAAAGATGTGGAGGTACACCAGAAGAGAACTGATTCCAGGCAAAATTCATAGAGGCAAAACGTGTGTTGAGGTATAGAGGATCCCCTGAACTAAAGCTGGAAATAGGGGCGTCGAGTTGATGTTGTATTTGCTGATGTGGGTAGTTACAAGAGAAGGAGTTGTAAAAGAGCTCCAAAAGACACACTCTATTGGGGGAATGGGCAATTGAAAGAAAGGAAGCATAAAAGGTGTTATCAGGGCAAAACATCCTATGCTTACCTACAAAAGGAGAGGATGTGAGCATCTAACACAGGGATCTGAGGCTCATAGCTGGTTTCTGTGTAAAAAGATCAACCCAGAGTGTGGTTGCTGTTTTTTAAGGGGTGTGTGTGTGAATTTCTGAGTTGGGCATAATGGGGTGAAATTCATAAATAAAACTCCAGATACCCTATTGGGCTTATATAGATCCATACATAATGCAACCCCATCTGGAATACTGCATAGAGTATGCTGCATTTAAAAAGGAAATTGTGGAGATGGAGAAAAAGGTACCCAAAGGGGCCGAAGGACTGGAGCCACTTGCCTGTGAGGGCAGAGTGAAGGTCTTCTGAGCTTAGGAAAAACAGAAGGAAGGGGTGAGGGGTTAATCCTAGAACCCTCTGGGCAATCTCCTGAAGCTGAAGGGTGGGAGACCGAGGAGAGATAAACCCAAGAGCCTATTGTTAAAACTGGGATATTGCCTGCCAACCTGGGTGGCTTGAAAATGGCTCTGGATAAATTCTTGGAGGACGGGGCCTTTTGTGTCTTCCACACACACACACACCCTGCAGTACCAGGGGAAGATTTCCCAATTCAACCAAGTCCGGCTGGGGGTTCATCTGTTCTTAAACCCATAAATAGGAATTTAAAAAGGCAGCTCTACATTTGAGTTGCTCATTAAAGGTAAAGCTTTTGTGCCTCACAGAATTTTCCTGCAACAGCTACTATAGTGCTTTTAGGAATTTGTTGCTGTTCCATACAGCTTCTGTGTTGCTTGCTATGGCTGCAGAACCAAAAATGAATTTTGCATGTGAGAGGCATGGGGCCAACGCCTAACATATTAATATACAATCAGGCCTTCTTGATCTTCGTGGCCCATTCAGTTCACTTGTAGATTTTCCATAACAGGCAGTGGAGTCTCCTTCATTGGAGATTTCTAAGCCAAGTTCAATGCCCGCCTGTCAGGGATGGTGTAATATAAATTGCTGCACTGGCAGAGGGTTGGACTATGTGATGAAGCAGAAATAGCCTTTGAGGGCAGGTTGGAAAGATGTTTTTTTTTCCTAAGCTCACAAGACAATGGAAGAGGGGATAATTTCAGAGCCCCCTGAAGTTATCAACCATGGTGAAAGAGAGAGGAGAAAGAGTAGAGTTGAAGGGTGGGATTCCCTGCCACAGGATGTAGGGATGGTTTCCAGCCTGGGTGGATTTAAAGGGAACTGGCCAAATACCTGTAGGACAAGTGCATCACTTGCTCCCAGTTAGGACGACTCTGGGTCGTTAGCAGAGGAAATTTCTGTGCGATTTTAATAGATCTGTTAAAACCAGATAGAAAAATAATTAATATTAGAAAATGGAAGCCTTTGCAGAAGGGAATCTGGGAAGAGTGAGAGGCTCTTCTTGGTCCAGGGAATGAGCAGTCAAAGATGACTCCTCTCTTCTCTCTGGGAGAAGTCCTTTGTATGCCAAATCTAAATAAAGAATATACACAAACAGGCAAAAAAAAAAAATAATGGCAGGAAAGAGCAAGTTTGGTTCCTTGTTAATATAAATTCTTCATACCAGTGAAGTTTTCCTGGAACCACTATTGGTGCTCTTAGGAATTTGTTGCAGTTATAAACTGCCTCTCTTTTAATTGCTCAGGCAGTTTTGATGAGTACAGAGGCAGAAAAGAAGAAGGAAAAGGCACCTCTGCATTTGGGCTACTTATTAATACACAGCCTATGTAGCATGCCAACTTCCTGCCACCCTTGTGTTCTCTCTTTCTGGTGCCTTAGGGAGTTGTAGCCATGACAGATTCCTTCTGCATCGGTCAGACAGGCAATGATGATGAATATAGTACCAAAAATGAATGTTAAATGATAGAGAAACTTAAGACTTGATGCATAACACATGAATATACAATAAAGTGCTACCTGTCAGTGTTATGCAGACACCTGCCTTGGAGGCTGGTGGACTCTCCTTCATTGGAGATTTCAAAGCAGAGGTTCTGTGGCCACCATTCAGGGATGCTGTTTGGGTTGGGCTAGATGAGATCCCTTCTAAGTTGATGATTGTGTGATTGGGATCGGAGCCATCAGCGTCCCAAAGGCAGAACGATTCAGAGAGCCTAGCTCCATAACATGTGCAGAGTAAAAGTAAAAATGATGGGCAAAGGCATCCTTTGCTAATGCTGCTTACTCAAGGAAGAGTCAGTCACAATGCTGCAGCAAGCCTTATTAATTTAGATTATCACACACAATAAGAATGGCTGGTGCCAGTTCCCCTGTCCATTCTCCTTTGGCTCAGCGAAACCACTTAAGAGCATAGATGTTTGCTAGAGCCTCTGGGAGTCTCCTTCCTGCTCTGATCAGGAATCTAGTTCATGAAAGCAGCCCTTGTAGTGCCTCAGGGGCAAATTCCTTCTCCTGGCCATTGAGGTTCATCCATCCTTAACTAGGAAGAGTCTTAGAAGCAGAAAGTGTCCTTAGAAATGCCCTTCATGTGATGAGTCTAGCTTTCTCCCAAGTTACTGAGCATGGGATCCTTATTTCTGGGAGGCCTCAATGACAGTAACATCATCTTCATGATGATCGCTCCCCGTATCACCCTCAGTTAGGACACCCCCAGTTTTGCTCCTGTGCATAAATCCAGACTGCACCTTAAGGCCTGCCTCATTGTCACGCCTTATCCCTGAAAACATTTTTAAAACAGTTCCCGAGGGGTTTCAGCTACCTGGGAGTTTTGGTAATCCAATTCTTCCTTATTGTTTTAAGGGGACCCAGCCTTCCCAACAGCCCAGTTTTAGGGGGCCTACAAGGTCTCCCTGTCCCCGAGGCCTGGCAAATTGCAGCCAGGGCCTTAAACTGTGTAGGAGGATAGAGGTTTCTCAAGCAACTGGGCTTTTATGATGGAGGTGAGTGAGCAATACATTTTGCTTACCCACAACTCACTTCTCTTCAAGTTTAATAAGATTGTCTGAAGAGAATTGTTTTCTTAGGTGACTGCGATGGACTCTCTCCATTAGTAAATGCATTGCTGCAAGAAACCATTATCTCCGTTCATATATCTACAAATGGATTTGAATTTGTGAACGTGTCCCAATCTAGCTGCTTCTCGTTCCAATCTTACTTTCCTCTTTTTTTTCTTCAAAAGATCTACTTACAACTTAGGGAATGCATGACCAGGAAGGGAGAAATGCTCTGCTTCGTGTTTTTGGGCGCTGCCACGCCTTTCCTTTTTGTCTGTCAGTATCTGTTCAGGATTGGAGGGCCGCCTGTGGGCAAGGAGAGGCCATGTGCTCAGAGGCTGTACGAAGGCATCATCATTCTCCAGAATTGGTTGTAGCTCCTCGATGCTGTGTTGGTGTGGTCTCAGCTGGAAGCTGTAGGTTTAGTTCTATCTTAAAAATACCCCCACTCTATGATAAATAATAATAATAATAACCACATAACTAAAGAAAACTTAACAATACTAACCACTAACACCAAACAAAAGATGCTTAAATTCCACATTATCCTTTAATAAGCTGATAGTCAAACTCTTAATATACCCTTGTTCTGATAGGGATTGTAGTTAGAGCAATGTCTGCTCTAACATTTTACCAGAGATGAGTTCTCTCTTGTGGGTCTGGGCACATGTGGTTGTACCGGACCCAGGGATTTATCTGAAGAGCAAGAGGTTTGGGTAGTGAGTTCTGGGCAGGAGCTGGAGGTGTGTGTAGGGATCAGTGGCTTTTTGAAGCTGCCTAGTGTTTAGATGTCCCTTGGCTGTGTCTGTTGAGTGTAGGGTGGTGTCAAGAATGCGAAGTACTGGCAGTTTCCCGCTGAGACGGCTCCAAGGCATCATCGAGGAGGTACAATCAACCCTGGAGAATGGGGCTGCCCTCTCACAGGCTCTGAGCACCTGGCCTTTCCCTGGCCACAGGCGGTGCTCCACTTTTGAACAGCTACTTACCCACAAAAGGAAAGCATGATATAGAAGGCAGTGCAAGGACAAGGCCCTGTCATAAACTCAGGCACTGACTGTACACAATCTACACTGGGAGCAACCTCAGAGCTCCCCACAACGTTACCCACAACACCAGGGGTGCCTTCACTGGCTTCCCCTCCACTGTGACACACACCACCCTTTGCCTTCTGCAGGCTTTCCTTCTTAGGAGGTCTGTGTGGGCCTTTGCCAGGAGAGGTGTAGCTTTGCACTCCTGCATGGCTGAAGGGGGTTGGACTAGATGGCCCTCAGGGTCCCTTAGAACTCTAGGATTCTAGGAAGGGGCAGCACCTGAAAACACGGAGCAGAGCCTTTTACCCTTCCTGGCCATCCTTTCTCTAAGGTGTAAGTACATGTTTTGTTAGAAAAAAAAATGGGAAGGAAGATGGGAAAGGGAAACGGCTGGGTTGGGATGGGTTCTCTAATTGGGATCCATGAGCAGAGATATGAAGGGAGAGGATGGTTTCGGGGTGCGTTGCATTTACTAATAGGGTTTCCCTTGTAGTCACATGGTGAGTCCAGGACCACTGGCTGGTACTAAACCTTAAGGCTTCAGTGGTGAAACCTGGACGTAGTGTTAGGTGTGCCATTTTGGGAAACTTGATTTGTGCAGAAGTCAGAACTAGGGTTATCCTTTTTGGTGTGAGGTGCTAAACACCCACCTAGATTCTGGAAAGAGGGTGACCCACCCTGTCATTTAAAGGTCAGGAAGGGGGGTCACGTGATAGGAGAAGGGTTGGCTTTTGGCTGCTGCCATTTAATGAGATAATTCTCATGGCCTTCTCTAGATACACTCTCTCTGTCATGCCAAGCTAATGCGCAAAGGAGGCTTTCTGCTGTGCAATTCCTTCCCTCACTGAGGGACTCCCGGCAAGGCAGCCTTACCCAGGGTAGGGGACATCTCTGGAATATCCCACCAGTCTCCAGAGGCACAAAAGTATGTTGGAAAGTTGCTCTGCCCTGTAATCAGAGGAAGGGAGCTGTAGTTCTGATAGGCCTGGCTCCCTGCAGGGCTTGAGGATAATTCTTGAGGCATTTTGAAGCCAATAATACTGGCACCCAAGTTCCATGTGTAGAAAGGAGCTAGATGTGAAGACTAAAGTCTCAGTAGCTTTAGCTTTCACCCACATTGCCCAGAGCATCACATAAACTGGGAAAGGATAGGACAAGGCACTTGATATATACACTTTCCTGCCTCCCTCCCACTTTTAAAATTTATATAATAAGAAAAGTGTGGGCCTTGTAATATTTCCCCCCCCCCCAAGAAAAATGAAAAGAAAGAGAAGAAACAAAATGTGTGACGAGTCTTGCAATTTCACCACTGGGCTTGGAGCAGTCTGTTTCCCCCCATTAGAGTGCAGATCACATTATTTTATTCCTAGATATAGTGCAATGCGCACTCTAGTTCAGACACATGCCTGTTTTGCTATTGGACTGAAGGCGTGTTTGTTCCCCATTAGTAAAACCACCCCAAAGGATCCTCTGGATTTATGCACAGGAATGGTTAGGATGTGGTCTAGCAGTGGCTTAGCTTATTGTAGGGTCGTGGATGGTGGCCCCATGGGACTTCAAGTCTTGTGGAGGCTGTGGGCAGAAGAGGGGTCCATGAATGGCTAGGATAATGCCTCATTCTCCTAATTGAGGAGTTAGGCTCACGCTTGGCTCAGCAAAACCACTTAGTGGATGTAGATATTTGCCAGAGCCACTGAGAGTTAGACAGTCGCCTTGTTCTGATCAGGAATCTTTATTCAGGGTATGAAAGCAGCAGTTGTAATGCCTGGGTTGGATAAATTCTCCCATCCATTTTCATTTAGTTTTCCATAACTAGGAAGGTTCTTATAGGCCACATGTGTCCTTAGAAATGCCCTTCATGGGTTGAATTTAGCTTTCTCCCAAGTTACTATGCGCAGGATAGGTGGGGCGGCACCCTTGGTTTGCCTGGGAGTCCTCAACCAGTTGGCTGCTCTTGCTGCTGATTATAAGTAATTGTTAAGGTGAGAGAGACATTGGGCTTAGCCATAATATGTTTATATACAATGCAGTCTTCTTCCTTTGTTACAGCCAATAAGTTCATTTGTTGGACTGCATTGATGGGTGGTGGAATCTCCTTCATTAGAAATTTCTAAGCAGAAGTTTGATGGCCACTTATCAGGGATAGATTATTGTGGATTCCTGCATTGTTGGGATTGGACTACATCATCTTTGGGATCCCTGCTGAAGGACCGAAGCGAAACACCTATGAAGCCGGGCTGCAGTGTCTATGTGTTTTTTTTCTAAACTCAGAAGTGAGTAAATACAGAATAATCCATCAATCTCAGTTTATCCACTGAAACTGATCAGTGAAAGATTGAGAGATAAAATTAAGTAAGAAGTATGATTGAAGTGCAGACTTCCCTGTAACAGGATGCAGTGATGGTTGTTAACCTGGGTGGCTTTAAAGAGGACTTCTTAGGGGGCAGACCCATTAAAGGCTAGGAGTCAGGATGGCTATGAGTCACCTGCAGTACCAGAGGCAGTTCCTCTAGCTAGCCAAACCAGCATGGTGGTCTCTTCTCTTCTTAAGTCAGCCTAAAGTTGAAGAATGAAAGAAATTACTTAGATGTTCAAAACAAATCTTTAAAATAAATAGAAAAAAGAGACATAGTACAGCATAGCTTGGGCAGAAGTGAATCTCTGGAAAGAGTGGCGGCCTGTTCCACGGCCTGGCCATGAGCCAGAAAAGAAAGTTTTCTTTCTTGTAAAAATCCCATACACCTTTACTAAAAAGAGAGTCTGTAACAGGCCAAGGGGGCAAAAAGTAAAAAGCACCTCTATGTTGAGGTTGCTTAGGAATATGACGCCTCTATAGCACACAAACTTTTACTGTAGCCCCTCCTGATGTTATTAGGAATTTGTTGCAGTTACAAACTCTTTCTGTGTTGCTTGATCAGGCTCTCACTGTGAGTATGGAACTTGCAATAAATTTTAAATGTTAAAAAGAGTTTAATTTTGGAGGGTTGGCACTTTCTCAGCAAGTATATCATTAAGGAATAATTTGCTGTGGCTCAGAGCCAGACAGTAACAATTTCTTGCCAGCCCAATTCCAGGGCAGGTTAAAATGGATCCTGTGTTTGTTTTCAGAAGAGTCGTGTATGGCGAGAACTGTCTGAGGCCGGCGGTGATGAGGTTCATGGGGTTGAGCAGTGTCAGACTCATACGTGATGTCCTCTGAGCATGTGCAGTGCAGAATCATGCCCGCAAAAGTACTGGTGATGGGCAGTGAGAAGAAATGCCTAGAAACAATTATGGCGTGAATTAAGTTGGACCGCAGCTAATGAAAATGTTTGACCAAAGTAAACTTATCTAAAGAAAGCAATTGATTTATGTGACATTCAGATCCCAAAGCACACACCCAGGGCCCCCACAGCCCAGGCCCAACACATTATTCACTTATGGGTCCAACATCCAGAGTCCCCACAGCCCAGGGCTCCCACGTGTTATTCCCACTGGTCTCCCACACACCTGGCACCACGCCTTATTCACACCAGGTTCTGATACCCTGGGCTTCAGCTCTAGGCTGGGAGTGTCTTGGGGAAGTGAGTTTTCCTCTGTTGGTAACCTGCCTGCATGGCTCCTAGTATGGGGTGAGGGTGCAGACTCTGACTTTCTTTGGTTGCTTCAATACTGTCTAATTCTTGGGCGTCTGTCTTCAATTGGGCCTGGCAGGAAACCATGCCAACCCAGGTACCATATATATGTCCAGTGATGGGGACCTGATCTGATTGCAGGCCAAGGGGTAGTCACTGGGAAGGCTTTGTTTTGGGGCCAGTCCTCCCACTGGCTGTGAAGGGGTGCCAGACTCCATCTGCCAAAGAGCTGGGGTGTTGCTGCATCATTGAAAAGCTTATCTTATAGCAGTGTGTCACGGCTGAGCACAGAACAAAGCTTTGACGAGGCATGGAATGAGACACCACCTCTTGCCTCTTCAAGAGCATTCTCCCCACACACATGGGTATATCTTCTTGAACCCAGTGCTCCTCTCCTCTCTCCTACCCTGATTCTGGTCTGCTCCAAGAGAGTGGCCTCCAATGGGACAGCATGCTGTCACTTGTGTTGAGTTTATGCCCATGCTGTCTATCTGCCCCATGGCCACCATAACCCTTTTCTTTCCGGTATATTTGATGTTAAACTGTAAAATGAAATGTATATGGATTTCCCTATGCAAAGGCCAATGCGATTTTGGGCTGTATCAATAGAAGTATAGTGTCTAGATCAAGGGAAGTAATAGTGCCACTCTATTCTGCCTTGGTCAGACCTCACCTAGAATACTGTGTCCAGTTCTGGGCACCACAATTCAGAAAGGATATCGACAAATTGGAGCGTGTCCAGAGAAGGGCAACTAAAATGGTTAAAGGTCTGGCAACGATGCCTTATGAGGAGAGACTTAGGGAGCTGGGTATGTTTAGCCTGGAAAAAAGACGGTTAAGAGGCGATATGATAGCCCTGTTTAAGTATTTGAAGGGGTGTCACATTGAGGATGGAGCAAGCTTGTTTCTGCTGCTCCAGAGACTGGAACACGGAGCAATGGATGCAAGCTCCAGGAACAGAGATTCCACCTCAACATGAGGAGGAACTTTTTGACAGTAAGAGCTGTTGGGCAGTGGAACACACTCCCTCGGAGCGTGGTGGGGTCTCCTTCCTTGGAGGTCTTTAAACAGAGGCTGGATGGCCATCTGTCGGGCATGCTTTGATCAAGATTTCCTGCGTGGCAGGGGAGTTGGACTGGATGGCCCTCGTGGTCTCTTCCAACTCTGCAATTCTATGATTCTATGATTCTAAGAAATGTATATGGATTTCCCTATGCAAAGAAGGCCCTGGCCATTAGAGGCCATTGCAACCTATACATAGCTGGTGTTATTGTGCCAAAGCTGGATGTGTGCCGGAGATGCTGGCAGCAAAGTCTGGGAGCTGGTATCTCTATGGGAAAAGAATGTGCAGGCTCTGCATCTGGGAAATAGCTCGTTGACAGGATGGCAGAACCCATCGTGCTATGTATATAAGACTGTACCTGATGTATTTTGTATATTGTATTTTTTGTATCATGTATTTTTTGTATATGTATATTGTATTTTGCAGTTCCCTTCTGATCTCTTGCGTGAGACAGAAGCCTTGTAACATGTACTCTGCTATGCTCCAGTAAACGCTTGTCAGTTAGGCACTCTGTGTCTGCGTGTTTTGTTACAGCCAAGGCCCATCGTGCCTAGCCTTATAGTGCAGCTTGACTCTCTGGACATGCTCAGGAGGGTCTCGCTCACACCCGGACATTTTCTCTACCTAAGGACATTGAAAGATGCCAAACCTCATGCTGTGTCTCTGTGGCTTTTTATGTTGGATGGGATATGGTAAGAGGGAGGGCTTGGGAAAGTTCCTTTCTTGGACTAAAAAGCCCAGGTTGAGGAGATTAATACCAACCTTCTCTTGTTATATTGGAGCTATGTAATCTCAAGGGTTATTTTAAATTTTAAATACTGCTTTTATCCTGCTTCTGTTCTGTGTTTTTATCTATTTTACTTTCATTTCATTCTGTATCACTTTTTATCTGTGCTGGTCTATGACTGTAATAAAGATTCTATTCTAAGCCAGATTGAGGAAGCTGCTAGTGTTTTTTTTCCCCCCAGGGGTGTTTTGTGTGTGTGTGTATTGGGGGGTGGATTCTTGTTTGGGCTACAATTCCCATACTCTCCCAGCCAGCCACCTCCCAGTGTTAAAGGTTGGCAAGGCTATTCCAAAGGAAAAGCTGGTCAGTGAGATTTTGCAGCCTTAAGTGTCACCTTCCTGTTTCAGCTACAAAACAATAAAAATACTGCCAGTTTTGAATTTTAAAGTTGTAGCTTTCATTGTGTCCTCCTTGTGGCTGGACAATAAATCAGTGCCATCTCTCGTCTGCTCAAAATTCTTTCCATGAAGAACCTTAGTCCACCTTCCTCTATTAAGCAAAATACTTACTTAAGCTTCAGAGGGGGGGGGGGAGGACTTTTTACAGGCTGTCTCAGCCTGCATGTCTCCACTCTGCTTTTTTATGGAGCACACAGATTTTGCTTCTAAGTTGTGTTTCATAGCCATAAAATGCACACACAGAGAATCACTGCATGTTTCTTCTTCTTCGTCCTCCTCCTCCTTGTCTTCTTCGAGTCAAAGGCCTCATAATCATCATCCACTTAAAAATACAGCAATAAGGAAACAGAATGGCAGCAAGCTAGAAGAGAGTTTTGGGTGTGGGCAGAGAATAGGAAAAGCTCAATATAATGTAGAAGGTGTATCATTCCTCTCCCCTCCCTCTCATGGGTGGAGGTGATAGGAGATGTAGTCCAACACATTTGGAGATCACTCAGCTTGGAGAAACCAGACTTGAACCCCAGTTCATGCCACGGCAAGTCTGTTCAAAATTCTCTGAAGCAAAGAGGAAAAAATGGTGCTGAATGAAATGAGTTGCGTGCCATGGATGTCAGTTTTTCCCACCGCAGTTTTCAATTTGTTCCTACCATTTTATCCATTTGTATCATTGTCAGCCTAGTTATTCTTCAATGCTATCTTTTGTTTGCTTTCAGCTAGCAAAAGAGCACTTCAAAATATGTTGTTTATAAATATATACAGCATTTTAAAACAAAAAGGATTTTAAACATAGCATTGAGCAATAGGTATTATAAATGTATTTCTTTCCGTTGGTGGTCTGTTTCTTGCTGGTTTGGGGAAGTTTTTGCCCCTTGTCAAAGTCTGTGTAGCACCACAAAGAACCAACACACTCTGCTAAAGACACACACTCTAAAAATGCAATGGCTGTCAAGGAGACATCGATGGCTCTTCAGCTGTTTTGGAGCACCAAAGATCACCCTTTGTCTCATGGCAGAGCTGGCTGTAAATAAAAATCCAGTTGCTTTTATTTTTTCAACAACAACAACAAAATGTACACACTAGCACCAGCACTATCTTGCAAATCTCCACTCCCAGAGCATTACAAACACCCATGCTCTGGGATCCTTTTCTTACCATTTCTTTCTCCTTTTGACTTTTCTTCCAACTCTTATGATTCCATGGCCTATGTGAAACTGGAACACCATTCGCAGGCCAAAAACCACAGGTCCCCATCCCAGATCTAACTTTTTTTTTACCCCAAAAGGGTCCCATCCCCAAGGCCTCTGGGTTCTCAGGGTTCAGCCAAGATGGAGGCTTCCGACCCCACCCCGGGCCCAGTCTGTGTGCGTCCCTGCTGCCCAGGACAGCGCTGTGCATGCTGAGTCATTTCCAACATTATTTTTAAAAACAAACAGATAAAGGAGCTGGGTATGTTTAGCCTGGAGAAGGGAAAGTGAAGAGGTGACATGATAGCCATGTTTCAATATTTGAAGGGATGCTATGCTGAGGATGGAGCAAGCTTGTATTCTGCAGCTCCAGAGACTAGGACACGGAGCAATGGGTTCAAACTACAGGAAAAGAGATTCCACCTAAACATTAGGAAGAACTTCCTGACAGTAAGAGCAGTTCGGAAGTGGAATGCACTTCCTGGGAGTGGGGTGGAGTCTCCTTTGGAGGTTTTTAAAGAGAGGCTGGATGACCATCTGTCGGGAATGATTTGATTGTGTATTCCTGCCTGGCAGGGGGTTGGACTAGATGGCTCTTGTGCTCTCTTCCAACTCTGATTGTATGATACAGGGGCCAAAATGCCTCCCAATGAGAATTCTCCCCCCCCCTTAAGTTTTCCTTCAGTCCTCATATTTATAGCCTTACAGTAACCTTAAAACTTCAGTTGAGCATTTAGAAATGCAGTTCAGCCATGAAAAGAGGCCATCCAAGTGACACAGGGAAGGCAAAAACAGCAAAGAGTAGAGTTCTAGCTATGAAGGATTTTCACGAGTCAGTTGCTGCAATGCTAGAAATTTAGGGACAAAATTGTCCCAAGATACATTAATTTTAATCCTTTATTTATTTTTGCAACAAGATAATGCATATCAGCTCTGTAATTTTGCATAAACTAACAAAAAAAATATGGGAAAAAAAAGAAAATTAGGGACTGAAGGAACATTTCATGGGGAGGAATAATTCTTATTAGGTGTAATGCCCTCCTGTAACTACACCCCACCGCAGTGACTCCAACGTCTGCTTTAAGTTTGGCGGAGTTTTGCATGCATTTTAACTCAACTCTGACCTGTGAGTTTGCATTTCTGGAGAGTGTGTGTTTTTAGCCACGGTCTCGTACTGCCCTCTAGTGGCAACGGGAGGCAAAGCCACAATGGGATTTTTTACTTTATTTTTTCCCCCCAGTGTTAGCAGGGAGTCTGGAAACTTTCAAGGCCTGGGCGGGTCTCTGCAAGAAGCTCTGCCCACTCCAGGAAACAGGAAGCACATGGAGCTTATGGCTGTTTCCTTCCATAGGCTTGGCTTCTGTGATGCTGGTTTGCTAGGCTTGCAACAGATGAGAAGTGGAGATGCATTGCATGGCAGCTTATATCCACATATTAAGGAGCTGAGGTCAGTCTTTTCTTCCACCAATTAAAGGTGAATACTGTAGTTTCAGGGGCTGGCTTCTTCGGTTTTTGTGTTTTCTGTTTTTTTGTTTTGTTTTATCTGGAATGGTTTCAAATGGCATAGATTGTTTCAACTTGCATGCTACCCTGAGATCTCATAATAGAGTGTGGGGCAGAAATATTTTAGTAACAAAATATTTATTTAAAGAAACAGTTCTGTAACATCTGTATCCCGTAGAGAGCTGCTGTTATGTTGCGATGCAGCAGAGTGCACAGTGGGACAGCTACACAATGGGATGTGCATCCCATCAGGGCATCAAAATTTTGGCTCACCAGTGGTGAGCCTGAATCCCTGATTTTGAGCAGAAAGGGTGGTGAATTTCCTCTCCTGGAAATGTCTGGGAGAAGCGGTTCACGTTTTGAATGTGCTACCAGTCTCCAGCTGCATTGTTTAATGTCACACTCCTGCTCCATTTTTCAAAATGAGAAGTTTATTCCTATCAAATCACCAATCACAATGGTTTTTTAAAGGTGTGCCAGATATCCTAACTTTGGTGTGTGTGTGTGTTTGGTAACTGATAGAATGCAGTTCACACTTACAATATAAACTAAACTGTTTCAACAACCTGCACAGGCCCAACTGAGTATAAGAAATGAGGATAGCAGAATCTGCATAAAGGAATATTTCTGATTTCCGATTTTAACTGGAAAATAGTGCTCGCCCCTCAAGAACTCTACTACGTCACTTATAAATAAGTTGAAGAGAAGGAAAGCAAGGAAACACCATTGCCTTACTCCCTTTGCAACTAGTACAGAGTCAGATAAATGTCCTCCATCAATTTTGACTCACAAGGATGTACCAGAATTTAAAGCCATTATACATTTTAAAAGCTGCTTATCAATGCCTATAGATTGCAATTTGGTTCAAAGGCAATCCTGCGGAATAGAATCAAAAGCAGCTTTCAAGTCAACAAAAAAGCCACATAAATATGCTTTATGGGCAGATCTTTACCAATAATATATTTTGGTGCAAAGCAATGATCTAGGGTTGACCTACCTGGGTGAAAGCCGGCCTATTCTGGAGCAAGTGGAGTACAATCTTCCACCCAGTCCTCCATTTTATCAAGAAGAGAGCTGGCATAAATCTTCCCTGGAACATCTAAAAGGCGAATTGGCCTATTATTTGCTGGATCATTTCAAAATGAGAAGTTAACTTATGGTTATTTAACCTTTTTGGGGGTTTTTTTTGGGCAGTTTTGGCCTGAGGGCTTCCAGACGTGCCACGATTGCCCACCTTTGTTAGAAAGATCTGTCAGAATGGCCAAAGGTTTTCTGGCAGAATAACCAGCATTGAGGCCATGATATTGAGAAGACAGCTGTGCTGGGCAGGGCACGTTTCTAGGATGGAGGACCATCGCCTCCCAAAAATAGTACTCTATGGTGAACTTAGCCCGGGTCAGCATAAGAGGGGCGCTCCAAAAAAAGCAATACAATGACTCCCTGAAACAACATCTCAGGCTCGGCCAAATTAACCACGAACAATGGTCCGCTCTGGCCTCACATCGGGAGGCATGGAGACGCACTATCCACAGTGCTGCAGCCTTATTTGAGAACTCATATCGAGCAAGTCTTGAAGAGAAACGACAACGCAGAAAGAATCACAACCCAGAAACATCACCCAAGGAGACCTTCTGCTATGCTTTCTGTAACCAGACTTGTTTATCTTGGATTGGCCTTTTTAGTCATCAGTGCGCTTGCAGAAAGCGCGGGATGAGTCCTTCCTGAATCTTTGTCTGCAAAGAAAAGCCAGAGGGAGAAAATTAACTTGAATGGGCTTTATTAGCGATTCCTTCTCATTGCCATCCCTTGTCTCTAAATTGAATTCCATTCCATTCTACCTCCCTTTCAGAGCTAATCACGGCATCTGGAATTGCTTTCCTTGAAGCCACACTTCCATTTGGAGTGTAGCTGCCTTGCCATCTGTGAATCAGAGCTGCTGGATCCGTTGACTGGTTTCAGCATGGCTTCCTTGATTTGTTCTGAGACCGTGAGTAGGTGAGTGGCTTTTGCTGTCATCCTTGAAGGTGACAATACTTGGAGGGCAGGGAGTTTTGTAAGCCAGTACTTCTCAAGCTATCAGGTCTTTTCCAGTGTGCCAGGAACCAGCACAACATTTGTACCTGGTGGGTACAATTGTTTCTTTCCTGAAAAACCATGCCAGGAACTGGCACAGGTCCATGGGTCACCAATTTGAATAGCACTATGTATTCTATACAGCTCCTTCCCTGTTTATGTGGGATCGGTATCTACAATTTCAGTTACCCGCAATCAGGAGAAAAGGTCTCTCTGGACATCAGGAGGGCCATAGAGATGCGCTGGAGGCAGTCTTTCTAGGCATTGGAAAGTCTTCCAACATGATTCTATGGTCAAGTTTCCCTGGAAATTGACCATAGAGTTGTATCAGATGCCTAAAGAGGCATCCTCTAAGCATTTTCTAGGTTCTCCAGCATGATTCCACTAATATATGCGATTTCACCTATCTTGGGAGGAAGACGGGATAGAAATCCAATGAATGAATGAATGAATGAATGAATAAATAACATTTAAGAGGAGGGAAATGGCAAAACTATCTCTGGGTCTTCCTTGTTGGAGGAAACCTTTTGCATCAGTTGTCATCAGTCAATGGGAAATTTGAAGGGCTATACTCTATGTAAGCCAACATCAGGCTGCTATTAATGGGGTGCTGTTAGTTGCATTGATCAGTGAAAATCCTGCTGGAATTAGACTAGTTTACTCTACACAAAGGATGGCCAAAATGTGGCCCATGGGTTGCAAAGAAACCCTCAGGGCTATTTTTGTGACCTCTAGAGTGGGGAAAAAAACCCTGCAATTTTTTCATGGTTGGTGTCTGCTTTATGCCGTCGCAGGGTGAGCTCCGTCCTCAACCGAGAAGTGAAACAGTTTGGGAAGAAATTTATGTTTGATGGCAACGAGGAAACCTGCTGGAACTCAGACCAGGTGATTCACGAGGGAGGAAGTTAATAATGATTGTCGGGATCCTAGACATTGCCTACTTAGTTGCGAATGTGTTAGCTAAGTAATATCTCTTGGCCTGATCCCACAAACCTACCTTAAGAGCCAGTAGCTGTGCTGAGTGATGGAGATCTGTTCTGCTGGCAATTGGGGTGCAACAGGGTGACATATTCAGCCTCTTCCTGCCAGTGATCTGCAGCTTTGCAGAATACACCATTTATTGATTTTAACCTGGACTTGATTAAATAGCTTATATCATTTGCCAACCCTGAGATCCCATGATAAAAGGGTAGGATAAGAATATTTCAATCGGTAAGTAATCAATAAATTCATGCATTAATAATCCAAGGAAAAGTGTAGCAGCTAGTTTAGTTAGAAGCTAAGGTCCTTTGTTTTCAAAGGAATTATTTGCGATATTCTTCACATGGGATATTTTCTGTGTTTGAGGGGTGTTTTACCACCATTAAATCCTCTCCTTTAATCAGAATTTCTCTTTATTTTTTCTGTTGCTTCATTTTTGCTTATATAAGGGTGCCACCCAGTGGTTAACGCTGGAATTTCCACAACCTGTCCGAGTATCCCAAATCTTAATTCAGTTTCAAGGAGGATTCGGGAGCCAAAAGTGTACCATACAAGGTAAGGACAATCCACTACTGTTGGGGGAAAAGAGGGAACAACCTATGGCAATGGTAGCAAGAGCAGGAAGGCTGCCAATTCTGCTCTTCCTATTCCCCCCTGCAACGCCTGGCTGCCAAGTAACCATGGAGCAGGTGATTGACCAAGCCACCCCACCATACTGCCTTGGCTCCTTGGACACACCCTGCTCCCCAAACCAGCCTATTTCTGGAAAACAAGTGGCACAGAGTCAGCATTCTTCCTCCTGGCATCGCCCACACCTTCCTTCACCTGTACCAACAACATTAAAACCTCTGAGATAATGGACTCTTTCAATATTGACTCTTTCAATAGTGATACAGATGTTTCATCCTGGAAATGATAGGTAAGCATATATAGCCAGCAGCCATTGCTCACTTCTGTAAAAGAAGGACATTAACAACTTGGCATGTGCCCAGAGGAAGGTGGCCACAGAGCTGAATGTGAGACTTTCTAAACTTCTCATCTGGCTGGCTACTGTTCCAAGGTTTTCCAAGCACATGAACTTCTTTGCAATGGTTCTTCACATTGGCTGAAGAGCCAAGCTGGTATTAACAGAAAAGTGGCTAGCCTTTTCAGCATAGGGTATTTTAATGAAGCATCTGACTCCTCCACTCTTTATGTTTCTTACTTTGATATTCAATTTTAAGTGTAATATTAAAAGATCCTTATTCTACTATTTAATATTTTAATTGTAACTGGGGGGAGAACTAATCCTCATTATGTCAAAATTTTACACCACTGGCTCTTTCCTAGCCAAAGATTATCCCAGCCGTTTCTTCTCTGTTCAATATTTTTTCAGGTTTCAGGAAAGGAGAAGAGCTTTCTGAGGTTGCCAAATTTTATCCTGAAGATACCAATTCTCTCCAAATATCCTTTTTTTCTGACTTACTGGAACCCAAGGGATTTTTCCCCTCGGGTGTAGGGGTGTCGCCCTCTAAGGACTGTTGGGGGGCAAATGTAACCCCCTAGCCTTCTACGATTGTCCACCCAAGTACTATTTCTTCATTTCCTTAACCGATTCTTCTACACCTTCCCCCTCAAAGAGGTACAGCTGGACAAAATGAAGATCACCTTTGAAAACAGCACGGATTTCTTTGGCCGAGTCATTGTCTATCGCCTAGACATTCTGGGGGAGAAACTTTAATGTGTCCAGGAGGGAGACATGGAGGCAGAGACGGCCAGTTCCTTCTGCATCTCTGTCTCCCATTTTGGTGGAAGGTTGGCCAAAACCTTGCAACTTCTCAGGTGTTGTTGTTTCCAAGCAGCAAACGGGATTTTGGTTTTCCTGTTTCAGAAGCCTACCCCCGCTTTTTTATATAGATGAACTCAGGACGGTTGCATACCTTTGCATTTTTTTCTAGTGCTTAGTATCGTGGAAGATTCTTAAAGCAAGTTGGCAAATCTCCCTTTAAAGTGCCATGTCATCATTAAAAAAAAATCCATATATTAAAACTCCCTGTTCCTTGCCTGGATAGAAGATCAGCTCTCTGCATAAATGTGAACTAATGCATTTAAATGTCTTACATAAGAAAGGAGCCAAATGGCTTTCAGAAAGAGGAAATAAACAGACATGTTCCAGAGACACACTCAGTGGTGAGAACAGAAACTGGTTTATTTTATGAAGACCGGAAAACCAAATATGACCCATGGGTTCATACTGGAATCTGTTTTGAAAGCAGAGTCCATAGAACAAGTCTGATCTTAATTGTTTTGTTTCATTAAAAGGAAACCTTCCTTTGAACTTTTTTTTACAAAGATTTTCAGGCCTGCTTGCTTGGAGATCATAGAATCATAGAGTTGGAAGAGGGCACAAGGGCCATCTAGTCCAACCCCCTGCCCTACAGGAATACACAATCAAAGCATTCCCGACAGATGGCCATCCAGCCTCTGTTTAGAAACCTCCAAAGAAACAGATGCCACCATGCTTCCAGTCAGCACTGTAGTCCGCTGTCCAACAGTTCTTACTGTCAGGAAGTTCTTCCTAATGTTTAGATGGAATCCCTTTTCCTGGAGTTTGAACCCATTGCTCCGTGTCCTAGTCTCTGGAGCAGCAGAAAACAAGCTTGCTCCATCCTCAGTATGACATCCCTTCAAATATTTAAACATGGGTGTCATCTTCACCTTCTCTTCTCCAGGCTAAACATGCCCAGCTCCCTAAGCTGCTCCTCATAGGGCATCATGGCTTCCAGACCTCCCACCATTTTGTTCGCCCGCCTCTGGACACCTTCCAGCTTGCCAATATCCTTCCTGAATTGTGGTGCCCAGAACTGGACACAGTATTCCAGGTCACTCTGAGTGAGTTAATTGATGTTTAGTCAATATTCTGCCATCACTGAAACTCTTTCCACATTTTATGCATTTATATGGCTTCTCTCCTGTGTGGGTCCTTTAATGGGAATACAGAACACCACTCTAACTGAAGCTGTTTCCATATTCTATCCATTTATATGGCTTCTCCCCTGGGTGAGTTCTTTGATGGTTAGCACATGCTCCATCGTCACTGAAGCTGACTGGGTGAACAGCGATTTACAACCACTTTTCAAAGCCTGTCATGCCAAGGTGACTTGATACCTTTTTGGCTTCTTTCCTATTAAAACTGTGGTTTCTTTCACTATTAGGAAGGTGTTTTTATTTAAAAAAGAAAGAATGGAAAAGAAAGTACTATTTCATGGGCAGAGGGAAGCAAAGATGATGTCTTTTATTCACGCACAGAACACACATCGGAGGTGAAATGGCTTTTTAGTTCTGAGGTAGGGTGTCTTTGCTTTCTTCATTTTTGCAGCTTGGCTCACTTACTCGAGTTATCTGGATTTCTTTACTTAATAAGGACCTCTGGTTGCGATGCATTGACTGAATCTCATGGCTTGCTTTGACACCTTCCAACAGTCCTGGTTTGACTGATTAATCCTCTGCTATCCCACTTTCTCAGCTGCTGTTAAGATGACCCAGCTTCTCTCTCCTGCTCCCGCTTTCTCTCTTTGTCCTCAGCTTACTTCAGTTGCTGCAAACA
Source organism: Gambelia wislizenii (assembly GCA_030847615.1). Taxonomy (NCBI): domain Eukaryota; kingdom Metazoa; phylum Chordata; class Lepidosauria; order Squamata; family Crotaphytidae; genus Gambelia; species Gambelia wislizenii. The sequence goes on from JAUMIR010000018.1 coordinate 7,798,643, forward strand.
GAATTCCAAGTGCAGTAGTAGTTTGCATTCAGTTATCTCAGCAGAGGGGAGGTCCGAATCTTGCCCTTCCCATTCAGCTCAGAGAAAAACAAACTGCTGACACCTCCTAGCTGACATGTCCTTCCTTTTTCGTAACTTTTGGCACCACAGTCTTATATTGCTTGGCCCACACACGTCCCCATTTTCATCTGTGAAATGTCAGAGGGTGCGAAACCAGGTTGCCTCAGAGGTTTTGGCATCTCGCTTGCCTCCAGTAACTCCTTTCAAGAGGGGTGAAGCTAACTTCATGCACTGGGGGAGAGGGAGAGGCCTTCTATTTCTCATCTTTAAGCCACCTTGAGTCCCAGCTTTGGGGAAAAGGCATGATAAAAGGAAAGTAACACAGTTTGGCTCTTGCCCGTATCCACGGGACCAATATCTGCAGTTTCAGTTATCCATGGCGGGAAAAAAGAGGGACGTGTACCATAGAGTCCTGCTGGAAAATGCCTAGAGAGGTGTCCTCTCTAGCAATCACTAGTCATAGAATCATAGAATTGCAGAGTTGGAAGAGACCACGAGGGCCATCCAGTCCAACCCCCTGCCATGTAGGAAATCTTGATCAAAGCATCCCCGACAGATGGCCATCCAGCCTCTGTTTAAAGACCTCCAAGGAAGGAGACCCCACCACGCTCCGAGAGAGTGCCTTCCACTGCCGAACAGCTCTTACTGTCAAAAAGTTCCTCCTCATGTTGAGGTGGAATCTCTGTTCCTGGAGCTTGCATCCATTGCTCCGTGTTCCAGTCTCTGTCCTCCAATGCAACTCTATGGTATGTTTGGATCAGAAGTCCTTTATTTTAATAAGGTTCACTATTATCAGTGGTTTCCTTTAGGAATGATAAGTCCGGGAATTTTTCCCCTGTGGAGATAGGGGTGATCTGTATAATACAATATGTACATGAGTCTAACCAAAGAAGAGAGAGTCTGGGAAGCCAGGGTTTCAATCCCTCCTTGGTCGTGGGAGCCAATGGGTGACCTTGAGCAAGTCACATTCTCTCAGCCTCAGAGGAAGACAATGGCAAACCTCTTTAGAGACAGCATGGTGCAGTGGTTCGGGTATTAGGCTAGGACTCTGGGAGGCCAGGGTTCGAATCCCTGCTCGGACATGGGCAGGTCACACTTTCTCAGTCTCAGAGCAAGACACCCCTTCTGAACAAATCTTGCTGAGCAAATCCCATGATAGGTATCTCTTCAGGTCACCATAATTTGGAAACATCTTGAAGGCCCATATGAACAATCCAAGAAGACTTTTACTCTGTTTATTTGTACCAGAGTTGTTTATTTTCTTCAGGGCATAATAAAGGTATTTAATACAGATATTTAAACCCCTTTTTCAGCGGGTTGACATATAAGTCGAAGCTGACTTGACAGCAAATGATAGCAACAAAGGAACTCACTAGCACCTTTGTGACCTGCTGGGAAAAAGACATTTCAAGCAGTTTTGTAATGTCTACAGATGTTTATGCTACAAATTTCTTTGTCCCAGTTATTCTCAAAGGTGCTACTGGATGCCTTGAAGAACTTCCTTTAAGTTATTGCAGTGCAGTGGTTTGAATGTTGGACCACAACTGTGGCGACCAGGCTTTGAATTCCCAGCCATGAAAACCCACTGGGTAATGTTGGGCAAGTCACACTCTCTCAGCCTCAGAGGAAGGCAAGGGCAACCCTCCTCTGAATAAATTCTACCATGAAAACCCTGTAATAGGTGTGCCTTCAGGTCGCCATAAGTCCAAAATGACTTGAAGGCACACAGCAACAACTTTCAGATAAGCTTGTCCAGATATGACCTAAAGACTTGGAATGGCACATTACTCCAGATGTGGTTGGGTTGCCAGTCCTAGCATCCTGTAGCCAGCACAGCCAGGGGTAGAGGAATGGTGGGAATTGCAGTCCAACTGCGGGGTGTAGTTATAGGGGAGGCAAAATGAAGGTATAACCCCCCCTAAGAATTCTGCCACCACCACCCCCAAATTATTTTCCCTGAAATTTCCAGCCTTGTAGTAACTTCAGTTGAGTATTTAGAGATACAGTTTTGGCATCTAAAAGAGAAGGCGCAAGGTGAAGGAGGGAATGTGAAGGCAACAGACAGAAGTACTGTAGAGTGAAGGATTTTCACCCCACACTGCTGTGCTAGGAATGTGGAGACTGAAGGAAAAAAGTCATAGGAGAGAAGGGAGAATTCTTAGTGGCAAGACAAAACGCTTCATTTTGCCTCTTTCCCCATAGCTATTTATTTATTTTTATTTATTTCATTTTAATGCCACATTTATGGGGCCCCAGGCGGTTTCCATAAAACAAAACCACCATACAGTAGGACCCCTGTATCCACTGATTCATTATCCATGGGACACAAAACAGCACACCTGCCATAGAGTCTTCCTAGAAAATGTGCCATCTCTAGCCACTTTCTAGGTCCTCCAAGGCAACTCTATGGAATTTTAAACCAGAAGTCCCATTATTTTCACCGGTGTTCGCTATTATCCACGGTTTTTGGTATCCACAGGTATCCACGGTGCATTTAGATTAAGAGGAAAAATGTATTAGTGTTAGGATAGATAGTTTTATTTTTGTATTAGTAAGAAAAGAGGAAAACAATTATTATTTTTGCGTTATTTTAAGGCCTTTTGCGGTTGGGTGTATTTTTCAGTACAATGGTCTTATTCCAATAAAAAAATCCTAATCCCAATACCAACCATCCCCAGCGGGTATGGGGGTCCTACTGTACAGTAAAAGCCTGTTTAAAATCTACACCCACTGAAGCCAACCATATGTGGAGGGTTTCACCATTCCCCCCTTTCCAGGAAGCCAATGCACTCTGCACATGCCCAGGGGAACAGGATGCCTGACCCAACTTTCATCACCCCTTTTCCTGGGGGGTGGGTGTTAATGACTTTTAGTCAAGCAAGGATACTGCATCATCATCATCACTCCTCCTCCCCTTCCCAAAAGGGAGCTGCCCCTTTAACGAGGGGCGGGGCGGGTGACGTCACACACCCCTCACACCCGGCAAAGAAGGGGGCGTGGCCTGCGGGGAAAGGCTTTGATCCCGGGCAGCGCTCGCGCCGGCTGGTTTGCAAACAATGCCGCTGCGGTCGCCTTGGAGCAGCAGCATCCTTGTGCAGGTGAGGAGGGAAGGGAGGAAAGCATGGGAAATGGGGTGGAAGAGAAGGAAAGGACAAGGGGTCTTAAATCCCCTCCTTGCAAACCTCCGCCTCCCCTTCTCTTCCCCATTGCCTCTCTTGCAATATGTGGAATATTTCTAGATTCAACAAACTGTCAATAAAGGGGGAGTTGAGGCTTTCTTTAAACTTTTTTTTGTGGGGGGGGTATTCTGGGCGGAAATTCAATTTCTCGCCCTCACAAGATGTCTCAGTAGTGCAACACTGGGCTTCTTATTTTATTTTATTTTGATTAATAATAATAATAATAATAATAATTAATAACAATACACCGCCCCTCTGCTAAAAACAATCGGAGCCGCTTCCAACATTTAAAACATTGTAATAAGGACTGAAAGCACCACCCACCCCCACCCTTCCCCATAAAAAGACATTAAACAATATAAAATTAGAACCATCTAACTAAAAATACCATTAAAAACAAATATACAGAAGATTAAAAAAGGCCAGGAGACGCAGCTCCTGAGGCCAGGATCTAATCAGGATCCTGGTTGCCTGCTGCAACATAAATCTTAGGGCTCCTTTCCCTTGGTTTAAAGCTTCCTCCAGGGCGTTATCTAACACGGGTCCATCTCCGTATTTTGTTTGTGTATTTATTTCATAGAATCATAGAGTTGGAGGAGACCCCAAGGGCCGTATAGTCCAACCCCCTGCCTTACAGAAACACACAAAAGTATTCCCGACAGATTGCCATCCAGCCTCTATTTCATTTATATCCTTTGGGACCCAAGGTTGCTCACAGAGGACATTTATGGTAAATAATACTTGTTAAAGGGTTTTTAAAAAACAATTATTCAATTTATACCCCGCCTTTTCCACTAAAGGGCACTCATATAGTTTTCTGGGACATAAATATCTTTTGTAATGGACCTAGCTGTATCACGATGGTGTTATAGGTGTGTTATATAAGCATAATGATATAAATAGATTATTTAAAAGCAAAACAGCACTTATGGGCCAGTCTGGGACAGGTTCCAAAAAGCTGCAATGCAGTTTGTTTTTGAAATTATGTATGATGTCAATATTATAGTTTATAATGTACAAGGAGAATGTACATAATCATATATATGATTATATATATGATTATGTGAGTATACCTCAGTCAAGGAAGGAGATATATTCCTGGGCTTTCATTCTTTACCAGAAACTTTGGCACCAGAAGTAGAAATGACAAGGAAAGAACAGGGAGAGGTTGCTACACTCATTCATACACACACAAACACGCAGAACATCAGCTCAACATGTTTCAGCAAGCTTTCTGTTCAGAACTTGTATCATGCACAAACAAGCTGGACAGGGAAGCCTTGCATAAAACATTTTGAATCTTCTAGAGATTGCTTTTTGTTTTGGGGGCATCTACTTTGGGCTTTTGAAAAACACTAGCGTTTTGATTAAAAGTAAAACTTGGAATATGTTATCATATGATGGCACAGGAGAGTTGGTACAGTAGTTATGTTTTATGTACAGTTGTTCCTCTGTATCCACGGATTTGGTATCCATGGATTTAAGTATTCTGAGCTTGAAAATATTCTTAACAAAATAATAATCCAAAAAGCAAACCTTGATTTTGCCATCTTATATAAGGGGCACCATTTTGCTACGCCACTGCATATCATGGGATTTGACTGTTCACAGATTTTGGTATTCACAGGGGGTCCTGAAACCAAACCCCAGCAAATATGAAGGGACAACTGTATTTAAAATAAGGTCCTGTTTATGCTTTTTTTGTTTGTGTTGATATATGTGTGTGTGTATATATATATATATATATATATATATAAAATAATCTTCTAGACCAGCCAAACTTATAGAACTATGTTTCTTTAACATGCAAGGCTGAGGCGGGTTAATCTGCTTTCCCCTTTTCTTTCTGCTTTTTGCTCTTTGCACATGCTCAGTAAGTGATTCTGGAGGCAACTGCTGTTCAATTGGCCTGTTGTATGTAGTAAGCACACGCAGCTGCCGTAGCATCACCTTGAGCAGAATCCCGTTCTTTCCCAGGCCAACCCCAAACCTGAAAGTCTGCCTTTCTCCAGCCCTCTACTATCTTCCAAATGTCAGTATGGGGGTTGGGGAACCACATTCCAGTTAGACAGAAGACAAGAAAAGGAGGGGCTAGGCTGGGGTCCCCTAAAGAATTTGCAAAGGGAAGTTTCTTTATCAGAGGGTTTGTTAACTCAGGTATGCCCGTACATATTTATTATATGGATTATTCCAACAACTTTCTTTATCTGCTGCAGTTGCAGGGGGGTGAAATAGGGCCATCCTACTATGATGTTTACGTATTTCTCTGGGTTAATCTTTCTAATAGATACATCATTATTTATTTTGTAATCATATATCTTACCATTAAATGTTTTGTAGCAAAACTGTATGTTTAGGGATCTCTCTGTCTCTGTCTCTCTGTCTCTCTCAAGGTGGCTGGCAACAGTTGCAACCAAATTAGCTCCAAAGTAACTGCATAGAAAAGTGCTCAAGCTATTAAAATAACATCATAATAAAATAAAACACACTTGCTGTTTAAGCATTTGTGCATTTGGTTATTTGTGGATGACTAAATCTGTTCTCTCTAGGCATTTTCTAGTTCCTCAAGCACGATTTTATGATATGCTTCTGCCAGACATTGATCATAGAGTCGTCCTGGAGGACCAAGAAAATACCCAGACAGATATCCTCTCTAGGAATCTCTAGGTCCTCCAGCACAACTCTATTGTAGGCTTGGGCTGGAAGTAATTCATTTAAATAGGGTTTATTATTATCCGTGCTCTCATGCTTCCACAGTAAGTCCAGGAATGTAATTCCTGTGGATATGGTGTGTGTGTGTGTCATACTGTATATAAAAAACTGGTTTGATAGTTTGATTCCATTCTGCTTAATTTTGAGGTATGTTTGTTTTAAACCATTGTTTAATACCCTGAGTCCTAGTCGGACACCCATATCCATGGTGTTTGGTTCCCAGATTTGCCGCAGATACTGGAAACCATAGAAAACAGTGAATCCTATTAGAATAAAGGATTTGGGGTCAAAACATACCCTAGAAAATGCCTAGAGAGGATGTCTCTCTAGGCATTTCCCAGCATGACTCTATGGTATGTGTCCCCTATTTTGTGTCCTGCAGGTAACTGAAACCATAGATATTGGTTCCATGGAGACAGGGGTTTGATTGTAATAATAATAATAATAATAATAGGTGTGTGCATACCTATATACATACACACACTTATTGCACTGTATATAATATATATAATATATATATTTGCATGGGAAATATTCATTAAAAGATCTTTCTCATGGGATCAATAACTCTGATTCTTGCATATGTAGAATATAGTTCTTTTTTTTACTATAATACGTGGTGATCAGTCTAGAACACATTACAACTGCAAATGTGTTATTACTTGCAGTCTTATTTTACCAGGGCTCCTCTAGCACATAGGTGCCATTCGTCTGTGCCCTGAAATGGCTCCACCACAGACCAAAATTCAACTGGGGCTGCTTCCCCCCCCCAGCAGGGCAGCTTCCCCCTGTTGAATTTCAGCCTGTCATGCTACACAAGCCCAATGGAACAGAAGTGTTGATCTTCTTGATAAGGGTGTGCCCTGCCTGCTTGAATGGCTATCATTTGTAAAAGCAGCAGTATGTGGTTTTTTTTTGGAAGGGACAAGTTAAGCTTTCCTTCCTGAATCCTACATGGCCTCAGTTTTGATCCCTGCATCGTATTCTTAGCCGAAATCCTATTTATAATTCTGTGGGATTATGCTGTTTATGGAGTGAGCTGCTGGGCGATTGCACCAATGCAGGAGGCATGGGGTTATCTCTTAATCCGAATAGTAAGAAACTCCACCACTCTGCGCTACCAAATCTTTGGGTCCCCTCCAACTAAGCTCAGCCTCTTTTTATATATGTATATATCTAATGAGCTTAGCAAATAGTTTCCTGGTCCAAGAATTCAACCCTAATCCTTTGCTACAGCTTCTTTCCAGTTTCACAAGACCCCCTGATCTCTCTGGGCGAATGGATCAACTAATTAAGACCAACAAAAAGAGTATTGAAAGCAGATCTGTGCAAAGCCAGGCAAAGCAGATCTGGGGGGTGGAAGGCAGCCTGCCAAAGAAAGTTTGCTCAAACCTGGTTGACTTCCCAATGGGGCCAGCCCCTTCCTCTTTGAGACAGCCCTTAATGTATTTAAAAAGGGCAGTCTTCTCTTCACCAGCTCCTTCAACATTTCCTCCTATGTTTTTTTCTCCATCTCTCTTATCATCCTGCTTGACCTTCTCTGGACCTGCTCCAACTTGTCTTTATCCTTCTTAAAATGAGGCAACTGGGTTTAATGAGAGTTGTAGTCCAAACGCAGTTCATTAACTGAGGTTATACCCCATATGGCTATCAAACTACCCAAGGCAGGGACTTCTCCAAGCTCTTTGTGCAAGCATATAGGCCATGAGAAAACAAGTTTAGGTAACTTGTATTTTTACATGTACAGATTGATCCAGGGATTCAATATCCACAGTTTCACTTATCCGTGTCTGAAAAAGTATGTGCTCTCTAGGCATTTCTAGGTCCTCCAATGCAATTCTATGGTCAACTTCTGGCCTTTGTCTCATTGAAAATAATAGGGTTTCCTATTATCCACAGTTTCAGGTATCCACGGGGGCTCTTGGAAGGTATCTCCTGTGGATATGGGGGTCAATCTGTATTTTGAGGAACGAAATGTTGATGGCCAGTGCTACAAACAACAAAATTACAGTTACAAGGCCTGAGAATAACCTTGTATATAAAACTCTTGGGTACGTTGCCTTTCCCAATGTGCTGATTGGCCGCTTACCCAACCAATCCCCCTCCTCTGCTCACTCCCTCAGCTAATCACCACCCATGTGCAAATTCCCTCTCCACCTCACAATCCACTCCTGCCACTCAATCTGCATCTACACCCCCAGCCTTACTCTCACTCCCTCAGCCACTCACCACCCCCATGTAACACAATGCAATTTTCCCCTAAAATAATAGCATGTAGCCAAACCATGTGAACCTTTCAAATCTAATTAATGGTGTATGTTATGCTGGGTCAGCTAGTAATCTTGTATTCTTCTGAGACCACATTAGCAGAGAAGGGACTTCATTTACAGTCTGGGGCCCTACAGATATATTAAGGTGCCCATCATCCCCAGCCACCATGGTTAACTTATCCTGTGAGGCACCTGTTTTTACAGAGAGAGTCACCTGAGGAGCCATCATCTGTTGCATCAAACGCGGTGAGGGTTTTACAGTAGAAGCTCCAAAATAATTAGTATGTAGCATGAGAGCTCATCTTTTATTAGCATGTGGCATGAGGACTCCCTCAGGAGCCTTGTAATTTGCAACCAACTTGATGCCGCAGGTATCATTCATTATCCTACAGATGCTACAGAGGGCAATTCTCCCCCCCCCGAACTCCCAAATAAATAAAATGGTGCAGCCTGAGAAAGTCAGATTGTGTGTTTCTCTGAATTTCAAGCATTGTTTTGGCAGCTCCCAGAGAAGAGAAAACTCTGTCGGAGATGGGCTCTACTCTGCAGTTGAAAATCTGGTTCAAACACCTGTCTGGCTTTTCTCATTTCTACCTGCAACCTTCTCACATAGTCACAAGTCACACACTCTGAGCCCTCAGAAAACCCTGTAATAGGTTCACCGTAAGTCGGAGATAACTTGAAGGTACACAACAACCACAACCTGGGGAATACACAAATCTCTGATTTGTTACAGACAAGATTGTTGCCAGTGGTTCTGAGATTACTTCTGCCAGTTCTTTTAGTACCCTTGGATGTACGGTTGTTCCCTCCATATCCATGGATTTAATATCCACTGATTTAAGTATTCACGGCTTGAAAATATTCTTTAAAAAATAATAATCCAAAAAGAAAACCTTGATTTTGGCAGCTTATATAAGGGACACTATTTTGCTATGCCATTGCATATCATGGGACTTGAGTATTCACGGATTTTGGTATCCACCGGGGGTGGGGTCATGGAACCAAACTCCAGCGAATATGAAGGGACAACTGTCGTTCATCTGGCCCTGGAGACTTGAATTCATTTATACTGGCTAGGCATTCCACGGGGTTGGACTGGATGGCCCTTGTGGTCTCTTCCAACTCTACAATTCTATGATTCTGTGAACTTCTTTCTTTTTGTTTTTACACATCTGCGTTTAGAATATCAACATGAGCAGCCAGTGACAGAGCATGGTTGGGGAGAGTGGATCTCACACGCATCATGGGATTTGGCATCCAGCTGGCGCTGCTGATGTGGAAGAACTTCACCTACCGACGCAGACAGAAGGTAAACTCAACGGAACTTTGTTTTCCTGTTTTCTGTTCCCCCTGCTCCCCATTTGCCACTGGTAACTGAATTCAGTGCACTCTTTTTCTCATCCCATTGCTGGCAGTGCTGAGCAGATATTTCTGAAAACACAACATGAAGGTGCTGGAAGTCGTTGTTGCTCCCCAGCATTCAGTAATGAGAGGCATAAGCTGGAGCCTCATTGATGGTTGATAGCTGTCTGTGTAGAATCTTACTTGGAAGGGACCCCAAGGGCCATCTAATCCAACCCCCTTGCATTCAAGACTACATATTTACAACATTCCTAAAAGATGCCCATTCAACCTCTGTTTAAAGACCTCCAAAGGAGACTCCACCTATCTCCAAGGCAGTCTATTCCACTGTTGAACAGCTCTTACAGTCAAGAAATTCTTCCTAATGCATCTTTTCTGAAGATGCCAGCCACATACAGATGCAGGTAAAACATCAGGAATAAACTCTTCTAGAACACGGCCTCACAGCACAGAAAAAAACCACAAAAAACCTATGGATACCAGCCGTGAAAGCCTTCGACTTCACAATTCTTCCTAATGTTCAGGTGGAATCTCTTTTCTTGTGATTTGAATCCATTGGTTGGTGTCCTCCTCTCTGGAGCAGCAGAAAAGAAGCTGGCTCCATCCTCCATGTGACAGCCGTTCAGATATTTAAAGATGGCTATCTTCTGTAGTCTTAAACATACTCAGCTCCCCAAGTCATTCTTCATCAGACTTGGTTTGCAGACCTTGGATCCTCATAGCCACTTTCCTCTTGACATGTTCCAGCTTGTCAATATGCCCAGAATTGGATACAGGATTCCTGGTGAGGTCTGGCCAAAGTGGAATAAACAGCCAGTAGAATATAGTGGTTAGATTACTGGACTGTGGATACCTTAAGACGTGTAAAACACAGTACTTTTTTTCTTTCAAATAAATACTCTTCGTTTTCTTGTATGGAAATTGTTGTTGAGTGCCTTCATAGTCATTTTTGATTTATGGGGACCCTATGACAACCCTATCATGCAGAATTTTCTTGGCAAGATTGGTTCAGAGGAGGTTTGCCTGAGGCTGAGAGTATGTGACTTGGCCAAGGTCACTCAGTGGGGTCTCCATGGCTGAGCAGGGATTCGAACCCTGGTTTCCAGAGTCATAGTCCAATGCTCAAACCACTACACCACACTGGTTCTCAATTAACAGAAAGATGACACCAATTAGAAAACACATAACATGAATTAAAAATACATGACTCCAGTTAAAAGAGCATACATATTGGAAGCAATCAATTCATAGTTTAAAACTCATTATTTAAAAATCAACTGGATAAGTCTAAATCTAAGATTTAATCTCTGCCATGAGCTGCCTTGGATCTCACATTGGGAGAGAGATAGGATGTGAATAAGCAAATTTAATTGATCTTGCTGTTGATTTAAAACTCATGTGTTTAACTCATTTAATATTTTTTCAACTGAGTTGGGGGATTGTGTTGCTTTTGTGTGGGTGGGAGGGTGGGCGAAGTTAAAGTTTGCTTAAGCTTTCTCTGTTTCTTGTCCTTTTCTCTCTAGTTACAACTGGTCATCGAAATCCTCTGGCCACTCTTCCTATTTTTCATCCTCATTTCAGTGCGTCGGACCGATCCGCCATTTGAACAGCATGAATGTAAGTACAGCAGGCCCAAGTATTACACAAGCTTGTATTACACAAGTTCATTACATGCAATTGGAAAAAAAACGTTCTCTCTAGGCATTTTTTTGGTCCTCCAGTGTAATTCTATGGTATGCTTTTGCTGGATTTTGACCATAGAGTTTTGCTGGAGGACGCAGAAATGCCTATAGAGAGCACTTCATCGTTCATTTTGAGTAAGAAAAATAGGGTTCTGGGTTATATGTGAAAATTGTTCTAAGTGAAGAATCCCAGTATGGATCCCTCGCATTATAAACGGGCCTCCTACTGTATATAGAAGTATTCTTTTTGGCCAAGATGGAATTCAATTTTTCCATTCTTTGTGTGCCTTCTGAGCTAGTTCTGAGAATTCCCCCCATCTCTTCTCTTCCTTCCTTTCTTTGTTGGGATTTTTGGTTTTGCACCATCCCTGTAGTGAGATGGGCCTCCGCTGGCAGGCAGATGGATGTTAGGTTCTTTATTAGCATCATGGCCAAACATTAACAGCTGTACAGTGGCATGAAAAAGTTCACTTGTATGAGTGACGTTGTGGGATCCTTTTTTGCATTCGCTTTGCAGTTTGGTGCTGGGAAAGTCAGGTCAAGTCAAGCTCCTACTATTCCCAATACACAGAAACCACATCTTAACATGGCTACAGAACAGCTAAGCAAACCAGCTAACACGGCAGGTGGGCTTAAATCTGTATGCTTCCCTGGCACAACACCTCTCAAGTTTTTGCTTCTCTAGGTCACTTCCCCAACAAGGCCCTTCCGTCTGCCGGGACGTTGCCATGGATCCAGGGCATCTTCTGTAACGTCAACAACCCCTGCTTCCGGTACCCAACGGCCGGAGAGACTCCAGGCATTGTGGAGAATTTCAACCATTCCATGTGAGTAGAGAGTGCATGACAGGGGATATATAACATAAAGTTATATAAGTTGCAACACCAAAATGGCAATCATTAGAAAAGTCGATGCTATCGAAAGAAAGAAGAAAATCATGTCCACAATCATGTCATGGAAGCAGCATTCAGGTGGTCTCTAGAAAGTTCAAAATGTTTCTCTTTACTTATGTACACCTTCCCTGACCTGCTTGTTTAATTTTGCGTGTGCAAAATGTTAGATTTTTTTTTTTGGGGGGGTAGTTTACTGAAACATGTTGAACTGCCCTTTTTAGTGGTATAGGAACCTATCCTTATTCTTTCCAAGTTATTTCTACCTCGGGTGCCAACGTTTCTGTTATAGAAGTAAAGCCGAAGGACACAACTTGTTAACTGAGAGGTATACTTGTATTGTATTTTTAAAAGGTGATACCATCATCTTGAATCCCCGTGCTCAGAGAATAGACATGAAATAAATCAGTAAATGGTAGTTTTTATTTTTCAAAGACACTTCCCTTCCCTCAACTGTTAGCATTGAAATCGAAAATGTTTATTGCTTAGTCCAAAGACCATTGCAAAGGATAAGAAATAGCACAAAATAGTACAAAACATCCAAACTTTCATACAATTATAAGATCATGATTAAAGTTAACTAAATAAAATATATACCTCTCTCTCTCTGGCTTTTCTTCGCAAACGAAGATTCAGGAAGGACTCATCCCGCGCCTTCTGCAAGCGCGCTGATGACTAAAAAGGCCAATCCGAGATAAACAAGTCCGGTTGCAAAAAGCGCAGCAGAAGGTCTCCTTGGGTGATGTTTTTGGGTTGTGATTCTTTCTGCGTTGTCGTTTCTCTTCAAGACTTGTTCGTCGTGAGTTCTCAAATAAGGCTGCAGCATTGTGGATATTGCGTCTCCATGCCTCCCGATGTGAGGCCAGGGCGGACCACTGTTGGTGATCAATTTGGCCAAGCCTGAGATGTTGTTTCAGGGAGTCTTTGTATCGCTTTTTTGGAGCGCCCCTCTTACGCTGACCCGTGGCGAGTTCACCGTAGAGTAGTATTTTTGGGAGGCGATGGTCCTCCATCCTAGAAACGTGCCCTGCCCAGCGCAACTGTGTTCTCAATATCATGGCCTCAATGCTGGTGCTCCCTGCTTGTTCAAGGACAGCAACATTCGTCACATAGTCAGTCCAGTGTATATTTAGGATTGTGCGTAGACAGCGCTGATGAAAGCGCTCGAGGAGTCGTAAATAGCATGTATTATAAAACAAGTCACATTACAGTAACAAAGGAAGAGTAACATTTATCAACTGCCAGCCTGACGTGGCTTGTGGAGCTGACCAACATTCAATCAGATTGGTCTGTGTCTTTCCCTCTTAGCATCTCCCGCCTCTTTGCTGACACCCAAAAGATGCTTCACCGCTTGAACGACCAGAAAACACAGACAAGTATTTCCCAGCTCTTGTCCACCTTGCGCCAATTGGGCAGCAACAGCCGTTCGTCATCAAGTAAGCATCCCATTGTGCCACCAAGACTGCTGACAGGAAGCTAGGATATAGAGCAGTTGGTGGGCAAAGTGGCCACATGTCTGCCAAAGTGGTTTTTGTGTCTCTTGACTCTTCCATACTCATCCTTTTCAGTCTGACTTCCCCCAAAAGCTTTGTCATTTGGAAACCTTACCTTGTATCTCTTCCATCTTGGCCACGGGCACATGTGTAGTCCCTTCCTAAACATGCCTACCCAAAGGTAAGCCCCTTTGAGGTTAGTGGGATGTACTTCTAGGTAAGCATGTCCAGGAACACCTCCATTGGCAGACAAGAGGAACCCTTGTGATGGTAGGAGTACCAAAATCCAACCTGATGGTTGGCTCTAACCAGATTTGTACCTCCAGAGATGAAATGGGACAATTCAGCGTGATGAGTTCAGTGCAGCCATTTCAGCATGGCACAGTTCTGCCCATGTATGAATTGATAATAATTTTGCCAAGAAAATGCTATTAAAACCATTTCTGTTTGGTTGGGATTGTCTTGCAAAACCATTTGGGTAAGGGCCAGGGTTAAGGTAAGGGGTAGGGTTATTATCAATTATCAGTAATATCAATTGATAATAACCCTAACCTTCACCTCAACTCTAACCCTAACCCTTGCCCAAATGGTTTTGAAAGACAATCCCAACCCAACAGAAATGGTTTTGATTGCATTTTCTTGACAAAGTTATCAATTATCAATTGATACACAAGCAGAACTGTGCCACGCTGAACTGAACTGCACTGCACTGAAACATCCTAGATCCTTCAAGGAAGCCTTTGTTTTCTCTCAGTCTGGATTTCTACCTCCCATGCTCTGCTTCCCTTCTTGAATTGTGTTCAGCCTTAAAGTCGGCCTTGTACTGTCGTCTACCCTGGGAACCAGGTTCACGGAAGGCCCTAGTCTAAAGGGGTTCACTGCTTTGGAGGAATTTGGAGATTTTTCCAGCTCATGAGACCTCTGGATGACACAGTCTGGCTTGGTCTGGGTTCAACACAAACCTGGGACTTCCTTGTGTCAAAGTCCTGGTGGATCAGGGTTAGGAATCGAGGTCCTGCCACACCCTCTCTTGAAGCTTCCAGACTTCTTCTCTCCTTGCCAGCCCTCCAGGTCCGGGACTACCTGAAAGAGGACGAGAGCTTTTCCCAGTTCCTCCGGACAAATGCCTCCTTCTCTCCTACCTTAGTGGAGGCACTGCTTGAGTCTCAGCTCAACTTGCGGGTGGTAAGTAAAGGTCATAATTTATGCTCAAAAATATCACTTCTCTGTGTTCGGTGCTGTCATCACAGACATCTTGCCTGAGTCCAAGTTCATGGATATATAGCCTTTCTGGAGGCCAAAAGTGTGTAAAAACAAAACAAAACAAAATTCTTTACAGAAGTCAAACATAACAGAGCAGATTATTTATTCATTGAAAACATCACTCTTTCTCTCTTCCACTCCTCTCAAGCTAACTCAGACCATTATCAACTACTCAGTTCAAACTCCCTTCTCATTCCAGCCCTAGTCTGACTCAAACCTCTCTCAAACCCTTTTCTAACTGCACTCTTCTCAAACCCTAGACTAACTGAACTCCCCACTCAAACTGAGCTCTCAACTTCATTCGCCAGACTTATCCAATCCACCAATCCGCATTCCCTCCAACACTTCATTTTCTCCTCCTCCCAAGAGCTCCTTACTTCATATTCTAATATGCAGTCCATAAATCAAACAACCCATAACATCACATTTTGATGGAAGAGACTGATCTTTACTGCATGTTTTAACCTCAGTATGTTTTAACCCAGCTGACAGATCTCCTCTGGCAGGTCATTCCACAATTTTGGGGCGGCAGAAAAAAAAGTCCTCTGGGTTACAGTTGTCAGCCTAGTTTTAGCTGACTGAAGTGAGTGTCCCCATTACACCTGAGTGTATGAGGTGGATTGTATGGGTGAAGGTGATCCAATATGTACCCAAACCATGTAGAGCTTTAAAAGAAACAATCAACACTTTGTACTTTGCATGGCAACTAATTGGCAGCCTGTAGATTCGTTTTAATATTGTTGTTAATATGATCACCAGTCACCAGGCTGCCATGTTTTTGAGTTTCCTGAATGTATCATAATTGCAGAAGTTTCCATCCTGAGCAGTTCAGATGTTGGTGAGCATTCCACGATACCATAAGCAGCTCAGGCTCACCAAATGCTAGGGAGACAAGAAGCCAGGAGACTGAAACCTTTTAAGCATATGAATTATAATGTAACAACAAGTAGTACGTTTCAGATTGTTTCTGTCTTTGGTTTGTACCTTGGCTATATGACCAGTGGCTCAAATTTTTCCTTTCCTCTCTCTTTCAGTTCTCCCTCACCGACATGCCCTTAAAGCAGATTGTTTGCAATGCTTCTCTTCTCTCTGAATATCTGGTGGTGAAAGATGCCAAGACTGCAGAGGGGGTGCAGCAAGGGTTATGCTCCTTGCCTGACACTACCCTTCAAGCCTTGGAGCACACCTTCTTCTCTCAGGCAGATTGGGTCAAAGTACTTACGGTAGGTGAAGAGGTTGGATCCCTCTTGAGGTCTTCACACGACTCCTCCCATGGTTGCCCTTTAACATCCTGCTTCTGTGGGCTAAAGCAGGGGCCATAGAATCACAAGAGTAGGAAGAAATCCCAAAGACTATCTAGTCCAATCCCCTGCCTTGCAGGAATACACAATCAAATCATTCCCGACTGTTGGCCATCCAGCCTCTGTTTAAAAACCTCCGAAGAAGGAGACGCCACCACACTCCCAGGCAGTGTATTCCACTTCCGAACAGCTCTTACTGTCAGGAAGTTCTTCCTAATGTTTAGGTGGAATCTCTTTTCCTGTAGCTTGAGTCCATTGCTCCATGTCCTAATCTCTGGAGCAGCAGAAAACAAGCTTGCTCCATATGACATCCCTTCAAATATTGAAACATGGCTATCATGTCTCCTCTTAACCTTCTCTTTCCCAGGCTAAACAGACCAAGCTTCTGAACCCACTCCTCATAGGGCCTGGCTTCATAACATGGGTGGGGATCATGTGGCCCTTAAGCTGTCCTTGAACTACAACTCCCAGCATTCCATTGGCTGCACTGGCTGGGGCTGATGAAATGCTGAGACCAACAGTATCTGGAGGGCAGCATATTTCCTAAACCTTGGCTAAGCCCATTCGTTGTTGTTGTTGGTGGTGGTGTTGTGTGCCTTCAAGTCGTTTCCGATTTATGGTGACCCGAAGGCAAACCTATCACAGGGTTTAAATCGGTTTAATTTTGAATTATTTAAATGGGTTTAAGTTTGTGCTTAGCTTAATCTGGTTGTCATCTCAAGTTTTTTTGTGTGTGTTTTTAACTTTTCTGGGTTTATTGTAAATTCCTTCTGTTTTGTAAGCCATCTTGAGGCTCAGTTTGGGAAGAAGTAAAATCAATAAAATGATGGATGAGTGAAATGATTCATTTGCAAGCAGCTCATGTTGTGTGTGGTTTCTTTGCAAGGTGATAATAAATCCAGCATTTTCACCTCCGGGAGCGATGCTTTTCTTCAGCCTCCCCATGCTCTTTCTGAAAAGAATTAAAAATATCCCAAACTGTTATCTATTCACCCTGACTGTTCTCCTTCTGCTCTGTGTTTTTTTTCTCCTCCCTGACAGGAGCGTTTGAGCTCTGGATCCGTCGACGTTGTGAACGCCGTGGAAGCTCTCCGAATTTTTCTTCAAGGCACGGAAGCTTTAGCCAAGGAGGTAACAGCTTGGCTGGAAGATACTTTTCTTGCAGATACGACATCTCTCAGTCATGATGACTTTTTTTGGGGAGGGCACATTGAGCATTTTGCTCATGCTCAGAGGCTCTGTTTCAAGGGCATCATTGAAAACAGGCCTTAGATAAACGTGGGCAAAGTGCAGCCCGTAGGATAACTAGCATTTTCAAAGCTCTGATTTTTGTCAACATATTCCATTGATTATTTTTCTGTTGGCCTCCTGCTTGATTGCCCACTCCTACCTGCCATGAATTCTGCTCCCGCTTACAGATGTGGAGGATGAATACCAATTCTCTCATCTTGGTGGACAGGGTGGGGCAGGGCGCAAGAGGAGAAGTGAGCCAATTCTTCTAGAAACATCCATCATGTTTTTCCCTTTGCACATCTCAGGTGTCCTCCTTGACCAGCTTTGTGGAGTTCCGTGAGGCAGTCAAGGTTCTTTCTAGCCGAACTCCTGCCTTGGCCCCTCAGCGAGCATTTGAAACCATGTCGCGCATTGTCTGTGGACACCCAGAAAAGGGAGGCATCAAGATCCCCTCCTTGAACTGGTACGAGGACCATGACGTCAAGAGCTTCCTCGGTCGCAACGACTCTGTGGAGAAGACCGTCGCCTTGGACAACTCCACAAGTGAGTGTGGCATTTTCTTGGCATGCCCTTCCTGATGATGGGTTGGCTTTGGCTGGATGCCTCATGTTGCCTCTCCAACCTCAGGTCCCTTCTGCAAAGAGCTGGTCAGGACATTAGAAGCCAGTCCTCTCACACGGATCCTATGGAGAGGCCTCAAACCCCTGTTTGTTGGCAAAATCTTGTACGCGCCTTCTACACCAGCTACGCGGAAGGTGATGGCAGAGGTAAAGTGCCTCTTGTATCTCACATTTTCTATTTTTGTTAGCTGCCTTCAGTCCCATTCTGGGAGAAAGGTGGCATATATAGTAAATTTAAAAAAATTAAAGAAAATAATAAAGCAAGGAAGCTATGGCTCTTAAGTTTGCAAGACCTGAGCCAGGCTGTTGAGAATAGGGTGACTTGGAGACCCCTCATTCATAGGGTTGGCTTGAGCTGAAATTGACTTGATGGCAATTAATAACAATAATGGAAAGCCAAGTACCCAAAGCCTTGGGTTGGATGCTCAAAAATGTCTGTTTCAAATTCTTTCACATTCAGTTCTTAAAATTTTTTTGGAGATGTTTCTATTCCAAATAGAAAGGCATTTATGTGTGTTTTTTTCTTGTCACCCTTGTTTGCAGGTGAATCGGACCTTCCAGAACCTTGCCGTTTTGCGTGATGTGAGGGGGGCTTGGGATGAGTTGGGACCTCAGATTTACACCTTCATGAATTCAAGCCTGGAACTGGGAGTGATACAGGTTAGCATCCCTGACGCTTGGGAACAGGCGACCAGTAGGTTGGGGGATTGGTAGAGAACAAAAAGGAAATGAGTTTGAGTTGTAAATTTTGAAATATACATTAAGGTTCCTGTTGTGAATTCTAGTTTGGTTCAATTAGGTTGTGTGTGTGTGTGTATGTGCCTTCACGTCACGTGCTGACTTGTGGCAACCCCATGAATTTCATAGGGTTTCATTAGGCAAGGAATACTCAGAGGTGGTTTTGCTGGTTCCTTCCAATGAAATAGAACCTCCAGCACCTGGTATTTGTTGGTGGTCTCCCATCCAAGTACTGACCAGGACTGACCCTGCTTAGCTCCCAAGATCAGGCAATCTACTGCCTTTAGCGTGTTTGTGTGTGACTTCAAGGCACCTGCTGACTTATGGCAGCCCCCTGAATTTCATAGGGTTTTCTTAGGCAAGGAATCCTCAGAGGTGGTTTTGCCAATTCTTTCCTCTGAAATACAGCCTACAATGCACGGGATTTGTTGGTAGTCTCCATCCAAGTACTGACCAGGGCTGGCCCTGCTTAGCTTCTAAGATCAGATGGGAGCTGGAGCCTCTAGGGGGTATTCAGGCATTTCCTTATGTAGGTGAGAAGGAATAATCCCCTCATTTCACCTTGATCTGGGAGCAGTTCCTTTAGTTAAGATTTCTGTCTTAACATGATATGTGTGTGTGTGTGTGTGTGTGTATTTATGTCTGTTTCAATGACTGGCTGTGAATAACTGTAGTTGGGGCTTAGTATGCATAACAACAACAACAACTTTACTTTTGTACCCCGCCTTTTGCCTATTAGGCAATCAAGGTGGCTCACAATGATTGGATATAAAACAAACAAATCCATAACAACAGTAATAACTTAAAACAATTTACCCCCCTTAATAACAAAAGCCTGGGCCATTCGTAGGTTTCAGGTTTTGGCCCAGGAACCTGAGGGCCTGGGATGATCCCGAAATGGCAATCCTATAAATATCCTAATATGAATGCTGCAAAGAATTCTGTTTATCCCCCCTCAGAACTTGCTGGAAACTCCAGGCGTGGCCCAGTTTTTGGAACGGCGGCTCAATGGCACATCTTGGAATTTGTCAACCTTGCGGGAGTTCCTGTCACCCGAGACCGGAAGCCAGGCCTACACCTGGCACAAAGCCTACGCTCAAGTGGATGGTGCAATTGGGATGTTGTCCCAGTTCATTGAGGTGCGTCTGAGGTTGTGGTGTCCTCTTTTCTTTGGCACCCGTTTTCATTCCCCGGGGACCCTTTGGGACTGGCTGACCAGTGCTTCCTATCTTCTAGTGCATTTCGCTGAACAAGATCGAGGCAGCGGCTTCTGAAGAGCATTTGGTTGTGCGCGCTCTTCAGTTGCTGGAGGATCGCCAGTTCTGGGCTGGTGTTGTCTTCCTGCTGCCGGACAACCAGAGCCAGGTGGACATGGACCTGCCTTCCCATGTCCGCTTCAAAATCCGAATGGACATTGATGATGTCACTCGCACCAATAAGATCAAGGACAGGTAGGCTGATGTGTAGACCAGGGGTGGGCCATTTTGGGGAATCTTGGGGCCGTGATCCCCATCTGGAACCTGGCATCAACTAGACATTACACACCCTGCAACATGCCACCAAAATTTGGTAAAAGTAGCATTTTAAAAAATGTAACTCTTAATTTCCACGTTAAAACTAGATGCATTGTTTTCTCTGTGCCATGTTTTAATTCCAAGATGTGGGTTTCGCCCCCACAAAAATGGGGATATACAAAGTGCCCAAAGATTATCATGTCTGTTGCTCTTCTCTGAAACCACTCCTTCTTAAAATGAGGCACCCAGAACTAAACACAGGACTCCAGATGAAGCCTGACTGATAGAGAATATAGTGACATTATTACTTCCCTTTATTTGGAAACAGTGGTTCTATTTAATGCAGGCAAAAATAGTATTTGCCTTGTTTGCTGTAGCAACACCCTTCTGGGTCATGTTCAACTGAGGATCAACAATAATCTCTTCTGAGTGTCATGCCTTTGTTGTTTGAGTGGTTATCTCTCCGACCATGCCACTTTTCTATCTCCTGCTCAGGTTTTGGGATCCAGGACCAGCCGCTGACCCCTTTGATGACCTGCGCTATGTCAGGGGCGGTTTTGTCTACATTCAGGACCTCGTGGAGCAGGCTGTGTCACGGGTCCTCACTGGCCCATCGGCATCACGACCTCGTACAGGGATCTATGTTCAGCAGATGCCTTACCCATGCTATGTTGATGACATGTAAGACACTGCGGTTTGTAGTCTTTAAGGTTTTGGAAAATGATGTTAATTTGTGGAGTGGGAGGCTTCATTGAACTTGGTATACAGAACACATTTGGAGGTTCTTCCCAAGGGAGTGGCTGGTGAGATGCGCCAGGCATCTCAGGGCCATTTTCTGGCTGCCAGGGCACCCCAGGTTCAATAATTGTTGTTAATTTTGAGGTATTTTTAAAGGCCTCAAATGCTTTCTAGGGGGAATCGGGACATTTTCACCATATTTTAGCACCTCTGGACCATTTTAGGCCTAGTACAGGCCTTTTGTAAAACAGTAAGTAGAAAGGAAATGACTTCTGCTTACTTTCTGCTGATTAAAAAAGGCTTCTTCTGGTCATAAAACAGAGTTGGAAAGGACCCCAAGGACCATCTAGTCCAACCCCCTGCCATGCAGGAAGACACAATTACAGACCCCTAAAAGTTGGCCATCCAACCTCTGTTTAATGACCTCCAAAGAAGGAGAGTCTGCCACCCTCCAAGCCAATCTATTCTACTGTTGAACAGCTCTTACAGTTAAGAAGTTCTTTAATGTTTAGGTGGCATCTCTTTCCTTGTGACTTGACTCCAGCAGTTTCTTGAAAAATCAGTTGGTCTTTTGTATATTAAGCCATGCGAGGGGGCCTGTAACCTACTCAAAAAGGTAAGGGTGGTGCCCTTGGAAATTTTTACTAGGAGAGGCAATTCACCTTGTTTTCTCCAGAAAAATCATAATTTGGAGAGGCCATACTTTACTACCCCGACCTAGACAATGGAAATGGACGAGAAGAAACCATAGTCCAAGGAAAATAATTTGGAGAGTACAGTATGACCCCCTGTACTTACTATAGATACTGGAAACCATGGATAATAGTGAACCCTATTGAAAGAAATGACTTCCAGCCCAAGCATGTCATAGAGTTGTGCTGGAGGATCTAGAGACTCCTAGAGAAGAACGCCTTTCTAGGCATTTTCTAGGTCCTCCAGTGTGACTATGGTCAACTTCCGGCAAAGGCATACCATAGAATCATGCTAGAAAACCTAGAAAATGTCATGAGTAAGTGAACCTGTGAGTACTGATCCATGAATATGGGATTGCCATACTGTATGATCCTAGACACTACCAGGTTCAGGGAGAAATTGGACTGCTTTCTTCTTTGCATTGCTGGCCTTTCCTGTGTGTTGTTAGCTTCTTTTCCTGCTTCCTCTCCCAGCTTCCTGCGTGTCTTGAACCGCTCCTTGCCTCTCTTCATGACCCTGGCTTGGATCTACTCCGTGGCGATGATCATCAAAGGGGTGGTCCACGAGAAGGAAGCCCGGCTGAAGGAGACGATGAAGATCATGGGCCTCGCCAATGCCACCCTCTGGCTCAGCTGGTTCCTGAGCAGTTTCATCCCATTCCTCATCAGCGCGTCCTTGCTTGTCCTCATCCTCAAGGTGGATTCCTTATGTATATTTAAATCATAGACTGGCAGAGTTGGAAGAGACCACAAGGGCCATCTAGTCCAACTCCCTAGTCCAAATGTTCCAACTTTTATCATTAACCTGATCTTAGAGTCCCCTTGTTGTTTTTACATACCTTGCAAGTTGACTCTGCCCTCTCCTAGGGCTTTCTTGGCAAGATTTCTTCAGAGGAAGTTTGCCCTTGCCTTCCTCTGAGGCAGAGAGAGTGTGGCTTGTCCAAGATCACCTGGTGGGTTTCCACAGGATTTGAACCCTGGCCAGCACTCAAACCACTACATCACATGTGATCTATTGTTATGCAACTTCATAAAACATAGCATAGAAGCTGTCCTCTACTTACAAACTCTTTAGAACGACATTATCTTGTTATAATATTTATACTTTTTTTTTATTTTGAAGCCAGAATCAGTACAAATCACAGAATTATACAGCTGCAAGAGACCACCAGAGCCATCCAGTCCAACTCCATTCTGCCATGCAGGGATGCCACAGTCAAAGCATTCCCGACAGATGGCCATCCAGCCTCTGTTTAATTTAAAATCATGACAGTGGGAAAGCAATAAAATCATAAATAGTTTTTTCCCCCACTACTCTGAAATTTACTATTAATTTATTTATATCCGGCCTGTCCCCCCAGTTTGGGACTTGGCCAAACCCTTGCCGCTAATCCTTTCATGCTTCTTGTCTATCTCACATCCAAGCTCTAGTTCCTTCCGTTCAGTGGTGGCTGGTGCCTCCCATGTCCCAGAACCAGTGAATTCACTCCCAGGCTTTTAATGAAGGTTTTAAAGGAGCTCTCCAAGGTTCTGAAATCTAAACCTTGCCAGCTCCTTTAAAGCTGCTCCAACCCTGAAGCAGATTTTCCAACTGAGGAGGGAGCCAGCCACCAGCTGGCATTGATAATTATTCCATTAAGTGTTGGGCTGCCACCATCAAACGACAGGAGAAGAGATTCCACTTAAATGTTGGGAAGAACTTCCTGATGGTAAGAGTTGTTCAACAGTGGAATGTGTTGCCTGGGAGTGTGATACCCAAAAGGTATCAAGTCACCTTGGCACGACAGGCTTGAAAAAGTGGTTGTGAATCACTGCTCACCCAGTCAGCTTCAGGGATGATGGAGCATGTGCTAAACATCAAAGAACTCACCCAGGGGAGAAGCCATATAAACGCATGGAATGTGGAAAGTGCTTCTGTTAGAGCGGTGCTCTGTATTCCCCCTAAAGAACCCACACAGGGAAGAAGCCATTTAAATGATTTGATCAGGCCTCACCTAGTTCTGTGCCCAGTTTTGGGCACCACAATTCAGGAAGGATATTGAGAAGCTGGAAGGTGTCCAGAGGAGGGTGACCAAAATGTTGGGAGGTCTGGAAGCCATGCTCTCTGACGAGCGGCTTAGGGAGCTGGATATGTTTAGCCTGGGGAAGAGAAGGTGAAGAGGAGACATGATAGTGATGTTTAAATATTTGAAGGGATGCCATGCCGAGGATGGAGCAAGCTTGTTTTCTGCTGCTTCAGAGAGTAGGACATGGAGAAATGGACTCAAACTACAGGAAAAGAGATTCCACCTAAACATTAGGAAGAACTTCCTGACAGTAAGAGCTGTTCAGCAGTGGAACGCACTACCTCGTAGTGTGGTGGAGTCTCCTTCTTTGGAGGTTTTTAAACAGAGGCTGGATGGCCATCTGTTGGGAGGGCTTTGCGTGTATTCCTACATTGTAGAATGGAGTTGGACTGGATGGCCTTTGTGGTCTCTTGCAACTCTATGATTCTATTCCTGCTTTTTTTGTTCTTCTCTTTCAAGGTAGGAGACATCTTGCCCTACAGCGACCCTGCCGTGGTCTTCTTCTTCCTGGCCGCCTTTGCAGTAGCGACCATCTCCCAGTGTTTCCTCATCAGCACATTTTTCTCACGTGCCAACCTGGCTTCCGCCTGTGGGGGCATTGTCTACTTCTCGTTCTACCTCCCCTACGTGCTGTGTGTGGCTTGGCGGGACTACATCACCTTCCCCCTGAGGGTCTTTGCGGTGAGGAATGTTCCTTCTCCCCTTTCCTCCAGGCTTTGCTCAGCAACGGTTGTGGGGAGCATATAGGGAAGAGCATTGGCTGGGTTGAGGTCCACTTACATTTCATAGAGGAGCTCCACAGAGCCTTTTCTGCTGTGGCACCACAGTTATGGAACATGCTCCTCTTGGAGGCTAGGATTAGCACCACACAGGGAAAACCCAAGCACTCACACCTCTGACAACTGCACACAATATACCCCAGAATGGATCAAGAAAGTAGTCCAAAATCTACTATTTATAAAGTATATGTAAATATATGACTGTTTTCATAAAATCATAAAATTGGAAGAGACCACAAGGACCATCCAGTCCAACCCCCTGCCATGCAGGAATAAACAAAGCATTCCTGACAGATGGCCATCCAGTCTTTATTTAAAGAGTTCCATAGAAGGAGACTCCAACACACTCCCAAGCAGTGCATTCCACTGTCTCACAGCTCTTGCTATCAGGAAGTTTTTCCTAATGTTTAGGTGGAATCTCTTTTCCTGTAGTTTATTGCTCCGTGTCCTAGTCTCTGGAGCAGCAGAAAACAAGTTCTGCATTTTGGATGGCTGATAAAGAGATTGCTCCTTTGCAGATTTTGGATTTTGTTATATTTTGCTATATAGCTAGCATGGCTACCCCTGAATATGTTCCCTCTGTGGTTAATGATTGCAAGGGTTTTTATAACTTACTTGCCAGCCTCATAGTCACCACCAGTGTCTTATATTTTTCTGTTCCTTCTGCCTGCCAGAGTTTCTTGTCCCCTGTGGCTTTTGGCTTTGGGTGTGAGTATTTTTCCCTCTACGAGGAGCAAGGTGTGGGCATCCAGTGGCACAACCTGAACTCCAGCCCCGTGGAAGGAGACAGCTACACGTTTGCCACTTCTGGCGGGTTGCTGCTCTTGGATGCCTTCCTGTACGGGGTGGCCACGTGGTACATCGAAGGCGTGTTCCCAGGTAAAGGGGACCAGAAGGATAGAACATGGGTAAAGCAGAAAGGAAGCAGATATGTTGCTGTGTGCCTTTGAGTCATTTCTGACTTGTGTTGACCATAAGGCGAACATATCATGGGATTTTCTTGGCAAGTTTGTTCAGAGGAAGTTTGGCTTTGCCTTCCCTTGAGGCTGAGAGAGTGTGACTTGCCCAAGCTCACCCAGTGAGTTTTCATGAGTGAGCAGGTATTTGACACCTGGACTCCTGGAATCCTAGTCCAACACTTAGACCTCTCAAGGTCTAAGAGGTTTGCCCTTGAGGCTGAGAAAGTGTGATTTACCCAAGGTTAGCCAGTGAGTTTCTGTGACGGAGCAAGGATTTGAACCCAAGAGTCCTAATCTAACACTCAGACTCTGACATCACACTGGCTCAGTAGGCCCTTAGCCAATATATATATTTTAAATGGATTAATCAAATTAATAAACTAGACTATGGAACTCTGCTTTTAATGGATGGCTCAAAACAGACTCAGTGGTTAAATTCTGCAGCCCAAACTTCTTGCTCTTCTCCCTGTCTAGGTCAGTATGGGATCCCTAAGCCTTGGAACTTTCCCATCCTGAAGAGTTACTGGTTTGGGGAATCCTCCACCGACGGTTCCCCCCGACCCATTCCTGTGAATCCTCTGAACTCAGCTGAAGGTGAGCTCAGCTTCTGTTTCTCCAACTCCAATAGAATTGTGCTGGAGAATGCCTAGAGAGGCTGCCTCTCTGGGTATTCCCTTGGTCCTCCAAGGGAATGCTATGATAAGTCCCACCAGAAGTTGTGCTGGAGATGGCTGGAGAGACCATTTCATAGGTCCTTCAGTGCAATTCTATGTGGTTTGCTATTACCTGCGGTTTCAAATATTCGTGATACATCTGGGAATGTATGTCCCCATGGATATGGTAGGCAACCTGTTTTCAGTTCCAGTGTAGAAGAGCTCTTACCAACAGGAGGTTCTTCCTGCTTTAACCTGAAGGTTGACGATAAGGACTGAATACTTTCAAAGCTTCTGAAAACTGAGATTTGTTATTGCTAGTCAGGCCTCCTTGAGAGTACTATGTTCCATTTCCCCCCTCTTCCATTTCTGTTTCCCATATTGAACTTTAGATTGTATGGCCCTAGGGACAGGATCTGTCCTCTTCCTGTTTCTACAGCACCATGCATGTTTGTGGCACTGTTGCTGGAAAATTTGCTAACATGTACAGCTGCAGAGCCATCCATTCAAATGAGTGGCGTCCCTCTTTCCCCCAGTGATTGTGGAGGAGCCACCGGCTCACCTGAAGGTGGGTGTCTCCATCCGCAATCTGGTGAAGATCTACCACAGCAGCAGCAAAATTGCCGTCAACGGGCTGAGCCTCGACTTCTACGAGGGCCAAATCACATCCTTCCTGGGACACAATGGCGCCGGCAAGACCACCACCATGTAAGTTGTGACCTATAAAGCCCTACGTGGCTTGGATCCAGGCTCTTTGGAAGGCCGTATCTCCCTACACAAACCTTGCTGCTGTTGTGTGTATTTGTTTCTGACTTAATGATGATCCCAAGGCAAGCCTATCATGGGGTTTTCTTGACAAGATTTGTTCAGAGGGGGTTTGCTGTTGCCTTCCTCTGAGGCTGAGAGAGTGGGATTTGCCCAAGGTCATAGAATCATAGAATCATAGAACTGCAGAGTTGGAAGAGACCACGAGGGCCATCCAGTCCAACCCCCTGCCACGCAGGAAATCACAATCAAAGCATCCCTGACAGATGACAATCCAGCCTCTGTTTAAAGACCTCCAAGGAGGGAGACCCCACCACACTCCGAGGGAGTGTGTTCCACTGCCAAACAGCTCTTACTGTTAAAAAGATCCTCCTAATGTTGAGGTGGAATCTCTGTTCCTGGAGCTTGCATCTGTTGCTCTGTGTTCCAGTATCTGGAACACGGTCATCCAGGGGGTTTCCATGATTGAGTGGGGATTTGAGCCCTGGTCTCCAGAGTCATATCCCATGCTCAAACCACTACAACACCATGCTTGCTCTCAGGATAAGGTAACTGGGGCAACTGGTTTCACATATCCTCCAACAGTTCCAGTTTAGAACTAGGGCTAGGTCCTGAAAATACTCTCTGTCACTCATTATCAAACTGTTAAGCAAGAGTATTGTATAATTGCATGTAACAACATATAATATCCTTTAATCGGTACAATTTGCATTTGTACATATTTGTATGATATGTTATATATATATGGGTTGTCTGATGCAAAGTCTACTGATTAAAGGATACTATAAGTTGTTACATGCAGTTTTAGAATACTTTTGCTTTAACAGTTTGATATGAGTGACACAGAGTATTTTCAAGACCTAGTCCTAGTTTTCTTGGTTTGTAGTTGCAAGGGTTGCTGTTTTTCTTTGTGCACCAATTAATCCTCTGTCAGTCCACTTTTTCAGCTGCTTTTACAATGTTCCGGTTCCTCATTGCATTTGTGGGTCAGTTCAAGGACACTGCTGAGCTGAGCTATGGTGACTCACCATTCCCTATAGTTTAAATGCGGTGGCTGCTATTATTATTATGATGGTTGCTTTTATCCCATTTTTTCTCCTGAATGGGATTCAAAGTGGCCATTTTATGTTTGGAATGTTCTGCCAGAGAGGTCTAATGCCTTCCCAAACTATAAATCCCAGGAGTCCATAGAATGTACCCATGGATACCAAACTGCTAAAGTTGTGTATGTGTAAAAACACTCTGTGTGTGTGTGTGTGTGAGAGAGAGGGAGAGAGCGCAGATCAAGGCAGTTTTAAAAATGTATTTTTACCTCCTCCATCTCTTTTGGAGGTCATTATATATATATATAGCACCATTTATGTACATGGTACTTTGCATTAAAATAAACTTTACATTAAAGCAAGGAAACAAAACAAAACATTGGGTCTTGCCAAAGGCATAAAATCTAAAATAAGTGTATACACATGCACACACAGAGGGAAGGAGGAATAATAAACATAAGGCTATAAAATACAATTGCAAAACATATTATCCAGATAGCTACAAAAAAACAAACAAAAACAAAACCCTTTAAAACAGAGGTTGGATGGGCATCTTTTGTTGTCCATTCCTGCATGATAGGGGTGAGAGTAGATGGCCTTTGGGATCCCTGCCAACTGTTAAGAATATATGGTTCCTCTCACCTTCCTAGGTCCATTTTAACTGGCCTGCTGCCTCCCAGCTCAGGCACGGTGTACGTCATGGGAAGGGACATTTGCTCAGAGATGGAAACCATACGGAAGACGATGGGGATGTGCCCTCAACACAACGTCCTCTTTGACATGTAAGGATGGGGAAAAGGCTCTGTAAAGATGGGGTGGAACAGTGCTTTTTAACCCATCTGGTTTTTCTTTCCAGTTTGCAAGGGAATGGTACCATATTTGGTCGCATGTTGGCTGCATTTGCATCTTTCTTTCTGGCAGCTGATGGCTCATAGATTAGCCCTGGTTTATTGGCCCCTAATTTGAGTAGCACTGGGGTGGAAGATGGGAGAAACAGGGCATAGCATTACAGGCGTATCTCGATTAAGAAAACCTCTGATGGTGAAGCCCTTTTTAAAAAAAAGTCTTTTTAAAAATCCATCTATGGATATGGGACTCATACTGTACCCAGCATGCTGACTGATCTGCTGTTGCCCTCTTCTTTTCTTTTCTCCAGCCTGACTGTGGAAGAGCACATCTGGTTTTACGGGCGTCTGAAGGGCCTCTCTGAGCAGCAGGTCCAAGATGAGATGGAGGAAATAATACAGGATGTGGGGCTGCCCCACAAACGACGGGAACAGACCAAGCACCTGTCAGGTGGGATTCTGCGCAGGGATCATGTGAACCGGTTAGGGGCTGGCTCCTTGTCAGAAGTGTATGTGTGTGTGGGTGTTCTCCTCTCTGCTGTAGGTGATGGGAACCACCTTCTCTCTGGTACGGGCTCAGACTTTCACGCACTCCTGATCTGGAATTCGTCATACGAAACCACACTTTGTCTCCAAATGAAAAAGCAAACAGGAGAACTCCTCAGCCAAAACCCTTTCTTCTCCTCCTCCTCTCACGGGTTAGGTGGAATGCAGCGCAAGCTCTCAGTCGCCATTGCCTTTGTGGGCGGCTCCAAGGTGGTGATTCTGGATGAACCTACAGCTGGTGTCGACCCTTACTCTCGCCGAGGCATCTGGGATTTACTGCTGAAGTACCGCACAGGTTTGTGTCTCTGTGGCAGGCGGGAACATTTTAGGGACTGGATTGTGGAAGGAAGAAAAGGTGCTTTTCTCATTTCCACTCGAAAGTGCAATGGCACAGGTTAAAATCACAGAATCATAGAGCTGGAAGAGACCACGAGGGCCATCTAGTTCAACCCTCTGCCATGCCAGAATACACAACTAAAGCACTCTTGAAAAATGCACACCCAACCCTTGTTTAAAGACCTCCAAAAATGGAGAGTCCACCAACCTCCAAAGTAGTCTAGTCCACTGTCAAGCAGCTCTTACAGTCCAGAAGTACTTCCTCATGTTTAGGTGGGATCTCTATTCTTGGAATTTTAATCCACTGATCAGTGTTCTAATTTCTGTAGCAGAGAAAACAAACTTGATCCGTCTTCTGCGTGACATCTTTTAGGTGGCCATTCTGTCACCTCTCGGTCTTTCTTCTCCAAGCTAAGCATTATCTAGCTCCCTAGTTCATTCCTCATTTTTATTTATTTATTTATTTATTTATTTATGCCCCGCTCTTCAGCCACAAGGCTATCAGAGCGGCTTACAAATTGTTTTAAGCAATAGCTATTTACACATCTACACTGCATTAAGCAGTTTCCAATGTGTGTTAGCGAATTGCCCCCACAAGCTGGGTACTCATTTTACCGACCTACGAAAGGATGGAAGGCTGAGTGAACCTTGGAGCCCGCTGGAATCGAACTTGCAACGTGGTGACTTGTAGTACTGTCACCACGTTGCAAGTGCATAAAGCTTGGCTTCAATTGCAGTTAGGTAGGTTGATCTAGGAAATTTTGGCTCCCTGGAGATCTTTTCTCTCTTTTGTCACTGCCAGGTCGAACGGTCATCCTCTCCACCCACTACATGGAGGAGGCGGACTTGCTGGGAGACCGGGTGGCTATCATCTCCCAGGGCCGGCTCTGCTGTTGCGGCTCCTCTCTCTTCCTCAAAATGAAGCTAGGCACCGGCTACTACCTGACCCTGGTGAAGCGAGAAGTGGGCACCGGTGTCCCCAACGGTGTTGTGTTTGCCAACGAAAAGGTAAATGTGGAAGATAACAATGGAGGGCTCTTTACAACAAAATCCAAAATCCACACAGCAGTGATAACTTTCATTTGGCCAACTCCAAAGCATAAAATACATCACACAAGCTTTCAAAACTTCACCGGCTTCTTCATCAGGTCTCTCTCTCTGGCTTTTTTTCGCAAACGAAGATTCAGGAAGGACTCATCCCGCGCTTACTGCAAGCGCGCTGATGACTAAAAAGGCTAATCTGAGATAAACAAGTCCGGTTGCAGAAAGCACAGCAGAAGGTCTCCTTGGGTGACATTCATCAGGTAAAGATGTTAAAAATCATACAGGGGAAAAAAGTCAATAAGTCACAGACCTACTTTGGGTCTCAGATTTAAAAAGAACAAGAGAAAAACAGCTATGCACATGGTCCTCTTCCCATATTTTTATCCTCACTGCATTCCTGTGAGGTAGGTGAGGATGAGAGAAAGAGACTGATTGGTTCATGGCTGAGCTGGGCTTTGAGCCTGAATCTGGCCCCTATCCAGTGAGGTGGAACCCAAACAACATTTGAAGTTATGTTAGGATCTCTTTGCATCTTGAAGAAATGAGAACAATAACAGCAGCAGAGCTGATAGTTACAGCAGCAATAACAGCTGCTAGTGGTGCCAAGGGAGGGTGGTTCCAAAGCCTTTGTGCTGTTTACTTGGTTATAATTACCCACCTTGGGGGGGGGACCTTAAATAACCCATGTTATAAATAACCTATGAGCTGTTGGGCAGTGGAACACACTCCTTTGGAGCGTGGTGGGGTCTCCTTCCTTGGAGGTCTTCAAACAGAGGCTGGATGGCCATCTGTTGGGGATGCTTTGATCGTGATTTCCTGCGTTGGCAGTGGGTTGGACTGGATGGCCCTCATGGTCTCTTCCAACTCTGCAGTTCTATGATTCTATGTCATCCTTGTGGTCCAGTGGAGCAGCCCAGTGCAAACTTTTGTGCCCTCCCCAACATACCCCCCCCCCATCTTTTCAATTGCACAGGCTGTTGTTTCTCCTTTGACCCTTTGCTTCTCTCTCTTTAGGCTTGCAGCGATTCAGAAGTGAGCTGCGATACAGGTCTGGGGAGCGAACAGAACAGCGAGGCCACTGCCACAGGTAAGCCGGACTGCGGGGGGCTTTAAAATATAGCACGGAGAAGGGGAAGAGAAAGGGGGAAAGGCATGATTAATCTTCAGATAACCAAAGAGCTGCATCACCACAGAGAAGAAATTGGTTGGAAATTGAAGGGGAACCAAATTGCAGCTCGCTATTAGGAGCAGCTTTTCTGGCAGTGAAAGCTGGGCTGGAGTGAAACAGACTTCTTTGTGGAGTTGGTGGGTATT
The DNA here is from genome assembly GCA_030847615.1 of Gambelia wislizenii. Classification (NCBI taxonomy): domain Eukaryota; kingdom Metazoa; phylum Chordata; class Lepidosauria; order Squamata; family Crotaphytidae; genus Gambelia; species Gambelia wislizenii. The sequence goes on from JAUMIR010000018.1 coordinate 7,830,743, forward strand.
TCCTCTGCTGGGGGCATTTAAGGACTGCAGACCTGAGGCTGGAGGGAAAACAAAGAGGAGGTTTGTGAAATCCTTGGAGGTTTTGGGGTTGGCCATGGTTTGTGAAGAAAGCTGGGTTACAAGAAAGCTGGGTTACAAGAAGCTATGCTCTCATCTTATTGTTTTGTGTCTTTGTGTTGCTTCTGACTCGTATGGCAGAGTTCCCTTGGCAAGTTTTATTCCATAGCCTTCCTCTGAGGCTGAGAGTATGTGTTTTGCCATAGACTTCCTCTGAGGCTGAGAGTCTATGATTTGCCTAAGGTCACCTAGTAGATTTCTGTGGACACGCAGGGATTTAACCCTGGTCTCCTGGAGTCCTAGTCCAACACTTAGTCCACTACACCACACTAGCACTCAAGATTTATCAGGAGAAGGTTTGCCATTGCCTTCCTCTGAGGCTGAGAGTGTGTGACATGACCATGATCACCCAGTGGGTTTCCATGGCCAAGTGGGGATTTGAACCCTAGTCTCTGGGAGTCTGGGTCCAACTTTCAAACCACTGCTCCACACTAGCTCTCATCTATTTCTTCTCAGAACGTGTGTTTGTTCATTTCTTTGTTACATTTATATGCCACTTCTCCGGTGAGTGCAAAGTATGCTATTGCTTTCCTCCTTCTCCCCTCTTTTGGCTCATATCTCTGTCAGGTAGCTTCGGCTGAGAGAATAGGACTGGCCTGAGATCACCCAGAAGGCTTTGTGGATGAGTGTCGATCTGAACCCATGACACCTCCCCCTGTCCTAGTCCAAGACTCAGACCGTTATCCCACACTGCCTCTCAAGCCTTAAGCCACTGTGAGGCATCTCCCTGACACAGCTCTGCTTTCATGCAGATGTGCACCAGCTGACATCTCTTATCCAGAGGTTGGTCCCCGGTTCCAAACTGGTGGAGGACATTGGCCAGGAGGTCCTCTACGTCCTCCCGTACGGTGGAGCCAAAGACGGCACCTTTGGGGAACTTTTCCAAGAGCTGGATGCTCACCTGGCTGAACTCGGCATCTCGGGATACGGGATTTCAGACACTAGCTTGGAAGAGGTAATCTTTGGAAGGGCTTTTCCCAGTGGGTGGGCTCAGCTTTTCAGAAACCAATGCAGATTGGCTCATGCTGAATTGCCATCGCAGCTCACTTTTTGGTTGTTGCGAAGGTTGAAACTCTTTACTGACTACAGTACGCCCCCCCCCTGTATCCACAGATTCATTATCCACTGATTCGGTTATTCATGGTTTCAGTTTCAGCACAGTTACCATAGAGTCTTCCTATAAAATGCATCCTCTCTAGCCACTCTCTAGCTGGGTCCTACAAAGCAACTCTATGGTATTTTAAACCAGAAGTCCCATTATTTTCAATGGCATTCACTATTATCCATGGATTTCGTTATCCAGGGTGGGAGCTGGAATGATTCCCCCACAGATACGGGGGTGCTACGGTACACAACGACTTAGATTCCTCCCTAAACCCAACTGTGGATTCCTGTTGCAACAGATCCGACTACAATACGAACCCCATATCTGCTGGGATAAGCTCCTGGACTTACTGTGGATATGGGGATAATAGCGAACCTTATTAAAGTGAACGCGTTCTAGCCCAAGCATACTACAGAGTTGTGCTGGAGGACCTCGAAGATGCCTAGAGAGAATGCCTCTCTAGACATTTCCTAGGCCCTCTAGTGTGACTCTATGGTCATTTTTCCATCAGAAGCATACCATAGAGTTGTGCTGGAGGACCTCGAAGATGCCTAGAGAGAATGCCTCTCTAGACATTTCCTAGGCCCTCTAGTGTGACTCTATGGTCATTTTTCCATCAGAAGCATACCATAGAGTTGTGCTGGAGGACCTCGAAGATTCCTAGAGAGAATGCCTCTCTAGACATTTCCTAGGCCCTCTAGTGTGACTCTATGGTCATTTTTCCAGCAGAAGCATACCATAGAGTTGTGCTGGAGGACCTCGAAGATGCCTAGAGAGAATGCCTCTCTAGACATTTCCTAGGCCCTCTAGTGTGACTCTATGGTCATTTTTCCAGCAGAAGCATACCATAGAGTTGTGCTGGAGGATCTAGAAGATGCCTAGAAAGAATGCCTCTCTAGACATTTCCTAGGCCCTCTAGTGTGACTCTATGGTCATTTTTCCAGCAGAAGCATACCACAGAGTTGTGCTGGAGGACCTCGAAGATTCCTAGAGAGAATGCCTCTCTAGACATTTCCTAGGCCCTCTAGTGTGACTCTATGGTCATTTTTCCAGCAGAAGCATACCATAGAGTTGTGCTGGAGGACCTCGAAGATGCCTAGAGAGAATGCCTCTCTAGACATTTCCTAGGCCCTCTAGTGTGACTCTATGGTCATTTTTCCATCAGAAGCATACCATAGAGTTGCGCTGGAGGATCTAGAAGATGCCTAGAGAGAATGCCTCTCTAGACATTTCCTAGGCCCTCTAGTGTGACTCTATGGTCATTTTTCCATCAGAAGCATACCATAGAGTTGTGCTGGAGGACCTAGAAGATGCCTAGAGAGAATGCCTCTCTAGACATTTCCTAGGCCCTCTAGTGTGACTCTATGGTCATTTTTCCATCAGAAGCATACCATAGAGTTGCGCTGGAGGATCTAGAAGATGCCTAGAGAGAATGCCTCTCTAGACATTTCCTAGGCCCTCTAGTGTGACTCTATGGTCATTTTTCCATCAGAAGCATACCATAGAGTTGTGCTGGAGGACCTAGAAGATGCCTAGAGAGGATGCCTCTAGACATTTCCTAGGCCCTCTAGTGTGACTCTATGGTCATTTTTCCAGCAGAAGCATACCATAGAGTTGTGCTGGAGGATCTAGAAGATGCCTAGAGAGGATGCCTCTCTAGGCATTTCCTGGCGCAGCTCCATGGTATGCATCCCCTATTTTTTGTCCCTCGGATAACTGAAACCATGGATATTGATTCTGTGGGTATGGTGGAGAACCCATAACTCTTAATAAGCATTGCATATTTTTGGATGGATGGAACAATGAATGGATAGAAAGACTGATGGAATGGTGGATGGATGGAAAGATAGATGGGATGACTGGATTATTTATAGGTGATTTGATTGTTATAATGATGTTGCTAGTTTTGGAGGAGGGTAATATATTTTCCTATATTTATTCAGAGGTGGATATGGGTCTTGCAGATACTGGGATCATACTGTATAGGAAAATAGTGAGACGCGTCTCTACTGCTACCCCCACTCTCCGTCAACATGGAAGGATCTGTGTCAGGGGAAGGTGTGCCCCTTAAAAGATGGGTTATAGGATAGAGTTGGGTCATCATGCAGACGGTAAAGAATTCTGATTTCTAATGATGGAAACAGTGTGATGGCGGACGTCTGGTTTATGCTGCCCTAATTCACCAGGAGAATTCCAGCTCCTGCCTCTAGTTGGGACAGGACTTGGGGGGAGAGAATTAAATAGGAAGATAAGGTTGCTTGGGCAGTTGGGTGGGGGTCTTTTGTTTAGAGTTTCCCTTTTATTTTATTTTAGATCTTCTTGAAAGTGGCTGAAGACAACAACGTGGATGCTACAGGTAATTCTAAGGCTCTCTGTCTCCAGATTCTTAATGCCTGTATCATAGTGTAGAGGGCCTAGAAGGAACTAGTTAAACATAATTTGTCAATTGTAATAAGTTTCTCAATTATAATGAACATAAATAATTACCACAGATGATTTACATAGCTCTCTCTCTCACACACATGGAAGTGAATAGGTTTCTCCTTAGTTGCCTTCTCTCATGTACTATTTGATCTCTAAGCATTTCCTTCCCCACCCTCCTGTGTTTGCATTGGGCAGGGGATCCGGAGGTGCCCGCTCAGGGTCTTAGGACATCCACACCAACCTCTGCTTACACCCTCAAGTCATTGAGCGAAGAAACAGACGTGACTGATGCTGAACTGGGTAAGTGGAGGAAGTGAGCAGAGTTGTATAGAAAGCTCTCTTCTTTAGCATTGGACATTGCAGCTCAGCCATGTCCTGGGATTGCCCCTCACCAACCCCCAACTAAACTGAGGTTGTCGTACTTTGGCCATATCACAAGAAGACAGGGCTCACTAAGAAAGGTGATCATGTTTGGTAATGTGGAGCGATGTAGGAAAAGAAGAAGACCACATTCCAAGATGGATGGACTCAAGGAAGCCACAGCCCTGAGTCTAGAAGACCTGAGCAGGGCTATTGAAGATAGGGTGACTTGGAGGTCTCTCGTTCACGGGGTCGCCATAAGTCAAAGTCAACTTCAGGGGGGTTAGCTACAACTACAACAAACCCCTGAGTGGAATGGGCAGCTTTTCCCCAACAACCCTGAAGTTTCCATCCTAGGCTCTGGCTTAAGGATTGGCAATGAAGAGGATGGAACCAGCATGATAATAATAATAATAATAATAATAAAATTTTATTTATATCCCGCCCCTCTGCAATGCAATCGGGGCGGCTTACAATATAAAAACCCCATAGTCACCATACCCTAGCCCACCCACCCCTTAAAATAATATTAAATTACAAAGAATGATTACAATGATGTCTGTCTCAGGCTACAACAGGGCTAACTGAAGTTAAGGAAGCCAGTGTGGTGTGGAGGTTTGACTAGGACTCAGGGATGCTAGGCTATGAATGCTACTTAACCATGGAAATCTGCTGGGTGACCTTGGGCAAGTCACACTCTCTCAGCCTTAGAGGGAAGGCACTGGCAAACCTCTTCTGAATAAATCTTTTGGGCAGCCAGAGTGGTGTTGGACTAGGACCCAGGAGGCTAGGGTTCAAATCCCCACTCAACCTTGGAAATCCACTGTGTGACCTTGGGCAAGTTCTACTCTCTCAGCCTCATAGGAAGGCAATGGCAAGTCTTCTGAATAAGTCTGGCCAAGGAAACCCCAGGATATCCTTTTTACTGTTCTCTTATTTAGGTTTTCATTATTTAGATTTACATTTACTGACAACAATACCCTCCATTAGTTAAATTAATACAATTAACTATCCCAGTCTTACACCTCTTCCACTTAGCATGTTCAGCTGAGAGAGGGACACTCTTACTGTTCTCCATCTTTGATGATGATGATGAAAAAGCTTTTGCATATAACTCTTATCTCTCTATTACTGGGAACCTGCCCGAATAGAAGTTGGAACTTAGAACTTAACCTTTCCTTCTGTTCTTTCTTCTTCCTTCCTTTTCTCTGTATGCCAAACCAAAGGACGTAAGAAAGGTAAATGGTTCAGGGTGGGATGACCTCTCAGGCCAGCATCCTCTCGCATCCTTGATGAAATGGCAGTGCTTGCTTGCTTGCCCTGTAGGCACCAGGGGTGCAAGGTGCCTTTGGAGCTAGCCCAGGACTCATCTGGACTGGCAGCTAGTTGCCAATTCAGTAAACTACTTTTAGGACCAATCTATAAGGATGCAAAAGTTGCATATTCTGTTCCTCCTTTTTCTGATTTTATGCTGGGTTAACCTGGGGGACTGAGATCTATATATCTATATCTTTATATCTATATCTATCTCTATCTATCTATCTATCTATCTATCTATGATCTCTCCAGGAGGTGACAGAAAATATTCTGGGATATGCAAAGCATGTAAGGATCTCCAAAATAAAATCAGAAAGAACAGGAACAGGACTTTTTGGTTTTTGGGGGCTTATGCAGACAGGGGAGGAAACATCCCTGGAAGTATTGAGACTTTCCGGTTCTTCTTGTTTTGATTTTACCTGCACATCCAAACTCTTTCTTGAAATATCCTGGGTTTCCCTCCCTCCCCCTTCCTGTGTGTCCATCCTCTTCCTCTTCTCCCCGCTTGTGTGTCACATCTAGACTTGGGCAACGTTTCTGAAATTGCCATTCACCAGTTTCTTCTGAGACCATTTTAATGGTCATTCAGGAGTTATAGTCAAAATGTTAAAGCACTTTAGCAATGTTATACTAGTTCAGCATGGGGATCATTTTCTTTTATTGCTAGCATTCCTTTTCCCCTTGCTTGATTGCAGTTATGTGGCTGTGTTTCTTGGGGCTTGTCTAGACGCAACGGTTGACTGTGCATTTTCACCCATTCGCAAGAAAGTTGATTTGCCTTCACATTTCTGCACCTTTTTGCATCCATTCTCATTCAGATTAAGCAGGCACGTGCACTCATAAAGGGCAGTTGAGCAAAAATGTGCAGCAGTGCAAATTTGGACTGCCAACACGTCTGAAAATGCAAATCTATGCACATTTTCTAGGAAACTTTGGTGGAAACAGCAAATCCTTTTTACTGTGTGGTTTGTGGACTTTTTAGCCCCCCCGCAGATTGTATTCTCTGTGGGGAGTATTTTCATCATCTAGACAAGCCCTTGGTAGCGGCCATCTTAGCTATCTCAGGGATAGCAGAAACAGACCGCCACTGAGAGGTTCATTTCATTTCAGGAAATACTGGTTTCATTTTAACTGACCTGAAGATTGGGAATTAAAAGTCCTTGTAATCACTTGCAGTTCCTTAGAAATAATTCAGAGTTTGGAAAACGTCATGTAGATCTCCCGAATGTTCCAGTTCCACTTGATCTTTGGAGCTTGACCTCCCAAAACTGATAGTCATCTTCTCTCCCTTTGGATGGCAGATGAAGTGAAGGAAACAGATCTCTTGCGTGGCGTGGGCCCTCAGACCTCTTGCCGGTTGACAGGCTGGACATTGATTTGGCAACAGCTCCGTGCCCTCTTCACCAAGAGGCTCCTCTATGCCCAACGGAGCAGGCGGGGATTCTTTGCGCAAGTATAATTATGTTTTATTTATTTAATTTATATCCTGCCTTTCTGTTTACACAGGAGCCAAGGCAGCTTACAAACATTTAAAAAAGGGTGCATTATTTAAAAATTATTCACACAAAAGTTAAAAAAAAACTTGAAAAGGAGTATAATTTTTTAAAAAACATTTGTTTAAAAAGGGTATAAAATAAAAAAAAACATGCAAAAGTTGAAAAGTCATTCATCTTTTCTTGCAGTCCATAGACCCAGTGTTAACACATGCAAACAATAAGAGCAATCACAGTAGAGCCCATGTGTGATGGAAAAATAAGATTCCTAAATTACACTCTAGCCATTTCTTTGTGCATAAAGGGTTTTAATCTTGGCAATTTGTAAGGGAAATTTGGCTACAGCTAGTGTAACCTTTGGGCATTTGTTCACACAGAAAATTTCTGATCTTCCCTTCATCTTAGTAACCAGGACATAGATTATTTCTTGACGAATTCGGGTATAACATTTTACTAAAGTAGTAAAAAATTGATGTCAATTCAGTTTATAAAGGCGAGGTTATGACACTATAATACACAATTAAAACATAGTGGGAAAGATTAAAACCATGAACCCATTAACAGTGCTTTCTGCTGTGGAAATGATAAGCCAAAAACCTGCCCACATAAAAAAGGTCTTGGCCTATTGGTGAAAGGAAAGGGGAGAGAAATTGGATGGAACAAGCTTGTTTTCTGCTGCTCCAGGGGCTAGGGCACAGAGCAATGCATTCAAATGAGAGGGAAAGAGATTCCACCTAAACACTAGGAAGAACGTCCTGATGGTAAGACCTGTTTGGAAGTGGAATGTGCTGCCTGAGAGTGTGGCAGAGTTTTCTGTTGTTTTCTGCTGCTCCAGAGATGTGGACATGGAGCAATGGACTCAAACTACAGGAAAAGAGATTCCACCTAAACATTAGGAGGAACTTCCTGAGTTCCAGAGCTGCTCGAGAGTGGAATGCACTGCCTGGAAGTGTGGAGGAGTCTCCTTCTTTGGAGGTTTTTAAACAGAGGCTGAATGGCCATCTGTCGGGAGTGCTTTGATTGTGTGTTCCTGCAGGGCAGAAGGTTAGACTAGATGGCCCTTGTGGTCTCTTCCAGCTCTGTGATTCTGTGAGGGGACCAAATGAACCTCCCATGGGAGTGGATTTCACAACCTGGGAGCAGCCACCAAGAAGGCCCTGACTCCTTTGTGCTCACCAGATGTCTTATGTGATGATGGTGGGATCGAGAGGAAGTCCTCCTCCAAAGATCTTAAAAATCAGGCAGGCTTTTCTGTAGATTTAGGGGAGAATGGAGGCAGTGAAGGGGAAGGACAAGTTGAAGACCATTTCAACTTGGTACCAACCTTTGGGGGTTTTGTATTTGCAGATTGTGCTTCCTGCCATCTTTGTTTGCATCGCCCTCTTGTTCAGCCTGATCGTCCCACCGTTTGGCAAATACCCCCCTTTGCGTCTTGAGCCCTGGATGTATGGACCCCAGTCCACCTTTCTCAGGTAAGTTCCAGGCACTGGAAATGTTCATCCTTTTATTGAAGAACTAAGCAGGCCACTTTGGGAGGAAAAATGGAAATTTGGAAAAACAACAACAACAATGATAATATACAACAACAAATGTACAAGGTAGGTCAGGCTGAGAGAGATGGAGATGGGGAGAGAAAGAGAGGGCCAAGGTCACACACTTATTTGTGGCTCATGAGGACTTGAACTTCTATCTTGAGTCCTGGTCCCAGTGCTTTAACCACCACATCCTGCTGCCTCTATTGAGGAACTGGTCATAGTTTTTTCCAACTGCAGAATTAACCAAAGTCTTCTTCCTTCATGGCTTGCAAATGGAGGGCAGGAACATTTTCCTAGTCTTTTCCTTTGCTGGAAGGAGCCATTTCCTCAGTGATATCTTTGGTAAAATAATCATACAGCTCACCCCCACGTTTACACAGGGACACGTTCCCAGACTTACTGTACATACGTGAAACCATGTACAATAGCGAACTGTCATTATATACCATAGAATTGTGCTGGAGGACTAAAAAATGCCTAGAGGGGATGCCTATCTAGGTATCTGGCATGACTCTATGGTCTACATCTGCTAGACATTGACCATACAGTCACACTAGATGACCTCCCAATGCCTAGAGAGGCCACCTCCAGTGTGATTCTTGTGGTCCTCCAGATGCCTAGAGAGACCTTTTCTCCTAGTGAAACTGCCAGTACCGATACCATGTAAACTGCGCGGTGGGGTGGCTGTACTTTGCTAGTCCAGAAACGTTGATCTCTAACTTAGAACTCCTTTTCTTCCCTGCTTCCTCCACAGTGATGATGCACCGGGTGATCCTAGCTCTGCCCGCCTGCTTGAAGCTCTTCTCAATGACCCCGGTTTTGGCACTAAGTGCATGAAGGATGAAGCAGAACTGTGAGTTTTTTCAGAGTGCTGTTTAGATCCAAGGCTGTTTTAAAAAAAAAAAAAACATGCTGGGGCTAACTGGTGAGGCAGACTTGTTTGCTTTCGCTTTTCTCTCTGTTTTGCTCTTCATACATGCTCAGTCAGGGATTTTGAGGCAGCTGCTGTCGACCTTGCCTGCTGTAAGAAGGCACACACAGAAACAGTAGGGTCAGCTAGAGTAGACCCTACTACTCTTCCCCAGCTCTTCCTTTATTGCATTGCTGAGTGCAGACATGCTGTTGAAAATTGATGCAGCAAGTCTGTTTCGCCAGCCCTTCTTTACCTTCCCCCCAGTGCCAATGTTGCTGAAAAACCTCCGGCTAGATGGAGGAAAAGGTGGGCTAGGCAGGCCTAAAACGACCCTATTGTCAGAGACTTTGTTAACTGAAGTATGCCTGAAGTGTGTGTGTGTGTGTGTGTGTGTGTGTATATATATATATATATATATACACATAAATATATATGTATGTATTTCATTCACCTTATTCACTTCCAAAATGAGACTCAAGACATTTTCATATTAAATAAATAAATAAAAAGACTGGGAAGCTGTGTTGAGCTAAATACGTGTACCATAGTTGTTGTTGTGTGCCTTCAGGTAATTCCTGGCTTACGGCAACTCTAAGAGGCTGAGGGTGTGCGATTTGCCGAAGGTCACCCAGTGGGTTTCTATGGCCAAGTGCGGGTTTGAACCCTGGTCTCCAGAGTCATAGTCCCAACACTCAAACCACTACACCCGTATAGGTAGTACTCTTACAAACTTTGGAAATTAGAAAAAAAAAATTGACGAAGGGAAATTCCTAATGTTTTGGTTTTACTTTGGGGAACTAGATTCAAGTAATTCAGAATTTCACACCCTGGGTGAAATTGGGGTGAGAACTCTGGTAGTGTCCCTTGGTTTGGGTGCTCCTCAAAGGCCATTTTTAAAAAATGTATTTATTTAAAATAAAAAAAGATTACACAACTATATAAGCATTACTGTATAACTCACATTCTCTTGCCCCTGAGGGCATCAGGAAGGATCTGTGCCCACGGCCGGCTTCCCACGAACAAGGCTTTGAGACGCCAGAAGTACCAGACTCTGTGGCAGAAGTTTTCCAGAAGGGTAACTGGACCTTGGCCAACCCGTCTCCAGAATGTGTGTGCAGCTCTCGTTCATCCCGGAAAATGCTGCCAGATTGTCCCGAAGCTGCAGGAGGGCTGCCCCCACCTCAGGTAAAAGCTACATCCCCCCTGCTCGCCCCACAAACCCTGCTAGCTGGTAGAAGGGAGCAAAAACCCAACAGAGATGTTGACTCTTTCTGAAAAGAATTATCCATATTTTTGAACCTCCACTACGATAAAGGTGGACAGGTTGGTTCATTTTATTTCCAAAGACTCCTTCCTAGAATTACAGAATCATAGAATAGTAGAGTTGGAAGAGACTCTAAGGGCCATCCAGTCTAACCCCTTTCTGCCATGCAGGAAGACACCATCAAAGCACTCCCGGCAGATGGCCATCCAGCCTCTGTTTAAAAACCTCCAAAGAAGGAGACTCCACCACACTCCCAGGCAGTGTGTTCCTTTTCTTACCACCATCTCTGTTCCATTTTAGCTCTGTGCAGATATTTTTGTGTATTGCCCCCCCCCAAGCTAAAATGTGTTTATGCACATTTGAGAAATGTATGCTGCTTTTTTCCTGCATACCTCAGGTGTATGTCTGGGTTGTGTACTTTCAAGTTGTTTCCAACATATGGTGACCTTAAAGCCTACCTGTCATAACGTTTTCTTGGCAACATGTGTTCAGAGGGTGATTGCCATTGCCTATCTCTGAGGCTGAGAGAGCAAGACTTGGCAAAGATCACCTGGTGGGCTTCTATGCCTGAGCAGGGATTTGAATCCTGGTCTCTAGAGTCATAGTCCAAACACTCAAACCACTGTGCCATATGGGCACTCTTTAAAATTGTTCTGTGTCTTCAAAGTCATTAAGGCATGTGGTGATCCTCCTGTAAACCTGTCATGGGGGTGCTTTATTGGGTATTCCTGCATGGCTGGGGGTTGGACTAGGTGGCCCTTGTGGTCTCTTCCAACTCTATGATTCTAAGATTTGTTCAGGTTCGCAATGCCTTTCCTCTCAGGCTGAGAGAGTATCGGGGCTTGCTGAACTCCGAAGAAAAGCAAGGCAGCAGGAATATTCCATCTTTCCTGCTGCCTTACCGCATGACATCAGCATTCTTCCAGCATTCTTTCATTCTGGTCCCGGGCAGGGAGGTGGGAGGTAAAACTGCATCTTTTTGCTAACTGGTTTTTCCGGTTAGCAAAAAGATGCGGTTTTTCCTCACTCCCCCACGGGACCAGAATGAAAGAACAACGACATCATGTGTTAAGGCAGCTGGGAAGATGGAACGTTCCTGCTGCTTTGCCGCTTTTCTTCAGAGTGTGGTAAGCCCCTATGACTTGCCACCCAGAGGGATTTCTATATCTTAATGGGGGATTCGAATCCTGGTCTTTGAGAGTCCTGGTCCACCACTCAAACCACCGATACCATGCAGGCCCAGCTTCAGCTATATGCATGGTGTCAGCCCCTTCTTTTTTCTTTAACATAATGTACCTCTAGTCTGGAAATGTATGAATTTCCAACCCCTTTCATTCCCAAAACTGTGGATTATATGAATTCATTAGCACATCTTTCTCATATATCCCTATTTGCTACAGCTGTAGCTTCCAAGGGTACTTGAGTAACATCTTGTGATCCCAATTCCTCTGTTCCAGATGCAAAGAAGCACTGGTGACATCCTCCACAATCTCACAGGCCGGAATATCTCAGACTACTTGGTGAAAACCTACCCCAAAGTCATTCGCAAAAGGTAAGCCAGTGCCTCCTGTGGTTTGGGGATGTGCGTCAAGTGTGGAGGGAGGCATCATTGAGTTGGTTACTCAGGTAGAATCATAGAGTTGGAAGAGACCACAAGGGCTATCCAGTCCAACCCCTCCCCCGCCACCCAGGAATGCACACTGCTGAAAGTTGGCCATCCAACTTTCATTGAAAGACCCCTGAATGAAGGAGAGTCCACCACCCTCTGTATTTGTGGCATGTGGTTGTTAACTCAGAATCACTCACTTCCATATGCCCTCTTGCAGAAACCACTGCTCCATTTGGACATGCCCTGTGACTGACTGACTTTCTTTCTTCCTTCTTGTAGGCTAAGAACCAAGAAATGGGTCAATGAAGAGTGGTAAGTCTCTTTTCTGTTAAATGTTAAGAGTGTGTAACTTCCTTAGATTGAGGTGTTGCTGAAACCAGCAGACGTTTGTCATACTGGTGTCTGGGAGTTTCTCAGAATGTGGATGCTATGGATGCCTCTCCAGGACAGCCCCACACTTCCAAATCCTTGGAGTCTCATCACTCGCCTTGCCCCTCCCCACCCCCAAATACCTCCCTGGATTGGGTACTTGGGCCTCAAGGTGATCCCCATGTGGACAATTGGCTGTGTTGTTCAGTGGGTTCAGCTGTGGTAAGCACGGCCAGACTCTCCATCAAAACTTAACAGGAACAGCCAAACACAGAGGTGAAAAAGAATAAACAAGTAGAATCATAGAATCATAGAATTGCAGAGTTGGAAGAGACCACGAGGGCCATCCAGTCCAACCCTCCTGCCACGCAGGAAATCACGATCAAAGCATCCCCGACAGATGGCCATCCAGCCTCTGTTTAAAGACCTCCAAGGAAGGAGACCCCACCACGCTCCGAGGGAGTGTGTTCCACTGCCGAACAGCTCTTACTGTCAAAAAGTTCCTCCTCATGTTGAGGTGGAATCTCTGTTCCTGGAGCTTGCATCCATTGCTCCGTGTTCCAGTCTCTGGAGCAGCAGAAAACAAGCCTGCTCCATCCTCAGCGTGACATCCCCTCAAATACTTAAACAGGGCTATCATATCGCCTCTAAACCGTCTTTTTTCCAGGCTAAACATACCCAGTAGAAGGTTATTAATACACAGTTAGATCAAACATAACCCCTGAACTATTTGGTCATTCACATCTTCCAAAACCCAATTCAGTTCTTCCTCCTGGCTGACTATCCTGACTATCTGCCATCTTTCCCCAATCTCTTTGCTATCTTTCCCCTATTTCTAGGCCATATTTCCCATATCATTCTGTCAGGCAACCATACAGAAGACTCAAAGGAGTTAGGAGCAGGTGGAAGAGAGGAACAGTAGTGTTAGGGTTGCCAAGGTAAAAACTGGAAAGGGCTCCTGTACCTTTCAATGGTTGTGCAGAAGAGAGAGTTTCAGTGGCGTATCAATAGAAGTATAGTGTCTAGATCAAGGGAAGTAATAGTGCCACTCTATTCTGCCTTGGTCAGACCTCACTTAGAATACTGTGTCCAGTTCTGGGCACCACAATTCAGAAAGGATATTGACAAATTGGAGCGTGTCCAGAGAAGGGCAACTAAAATGGTGAAAGGTCTGGAAACAATGCCTTATGAGGAGAGACTTAGGGAGCTGGGTATGTTTAGCCTGGAAAAAAGACGGTTTAGAGGCGATATGATAGCCCTGTTTAAGTATTTGAAGGGATGTCACACTGAGGATGGAGCAGGCTTGTTTTCTGCTGCTCCAGAGACTGGAACACGGAGCAATGGGTGCAAGCTCCAGGAACAGAGATTCCACCTCAACATGAGGAGGAACTTTTTGACAGTAAGAGCTGTTCGGCAGTGGAACGCACTCCCTCGGAGCGTGGTGGGGTCTCCTTCCTTGGAGGTCTTTAAACAGAGGCTGGATGGCCATCTGTCGGGGATGCTTTGATTGTGATTTCCTGCGTGGCAGGGGGGTTGGACTGGATGGCCCTCGTGGTCTCTTCCAACTCTGCAATTCTATGATTCTATGATTCTATGATTCATATAACCAGGTAGCAAACAACATCTGCTGAAATTCCTACTTCTCCACAACCATTAATGGGACAGAATCCCTCTCTAGTTTTCATTCTGCCAACTCTAATCCTTCAGGACTCAGTGCTGGGTTTTCTACCTGGAAAACTGTCCCAATCCAAATGTCTAAATGTTTCCACTGCTCCAGGGAAAGGGCAGGTCTCCTGGTGACCAAAGCTTCTATTTCTGTCCCCTACAAGGTATGGTGGATTATCTGTGGGTGCCCGCAGTTCACGGGATTCCCTGTCTTCTGAAGAGGTGGCAGCGGCTGTGAAGGAGATTCGCAGTCTCCTTGTCGTACCAAAGGTGAGGCCCGGGTTTGGGTTGGCAAACAGGGAATGTGTGGCACCTCGGAACCAGGGTTATGGGCTTGGTACACCAAGCCTTCAACTCTGACTCCAGCTCCTCTGTTTTTCTACTGTCCCACACTTTCATAAATGGCAAACGTATATTACAGTTGTCCCTCTGTATTCATGGATTTGGTATCCACAGATTTAAGTATTCATGGTTTGAAAATAATTCTTAAAAAAAAAAAAATAATCCAAAAAGCAGACCTTGATTTTGCCATCTTATGTAAGGGACAGCATTTTGCTATGCCATTGCATATAATGGGACTTGAGTATTCATGGATTTTGGTATCCATGGGGGGGTGGTCCTGGAACCAAACTCCAGCGAATATGAAGGGACAACTGTAGTAATAACAAATATACTGTAGTAAAATGGTAGGACAAGGCATTTCCTGGCCACCACATGAAGGGTGGAGGGTGTGGCCTGAAGGTGGCATATAAAATCTATAGTTAATATGAACGAGTAAGGAAGGAAAGTATTTCAAAGAGACTTTTTATGATGATCTTTTTTCTTTACCTAGGGGAGTTCACTGGACAGACTGCTGAACAACCTGACTAGCTTTGTTGATGGGATGGAAACACATCAGAACGTGAAGGTTTGCCTGTTTTTGGATTATTAGGACCACACAGCTGGAAGTAGATTGCTGGCTGGAGATTATATGAGTAGAATTTGTTTGGGCGCCCAATTCTACCCTTGGGATGCTGGGTTCCATCAGCCAAAAGGCTTCTCTTCTGGGTATTATCTGCTACACCAGGTACAAAGCCCCTTCTTCACTTTTTTGCTTCCCCAGGTCTGGTTCAACAACAAAGGCTGGCATGCCATGGTTTCTTTTGTCAACGTGGCAAGCAACGGGCTCCTACGGGCCAGCCTGCCTACCGGGGCAGACCGTTCGCGCTATGGCATCACTGCCATCAACCACCCTCTTAACTTGACCAAAGAGCAGCTCTCAGAAGCAGCGCTGTGAGTCATGCAGTGTGATGCGGCAGCTAAAAAAGCCAGTGTGATTCTAGACTGTATCAGTAGTATAGTGGCTACATCAAGAGAAATAATGGTGCCACTCTATTCTGCTTTGGTCAGACCTCATCTGGAATACTGTGTCCAGTTCTGGGCACCACAATTCAGGAAGGATATTAGAAGCAGGAAGGTGTCCAGAGGAGGGCGACCAAAATGGTGGGAGGTCTGGAAGTCATTATGCCCTACGAGGAGCAGCTTCGGGAGCTGGGTATGTTTAGCCTGGGGAAGAGAAGGTGAAGAGGGGACATGATAGCCATGTTTAAATATTTGAAGGGATGTCTTACTGAGGATGGAGCAAGCTTGTTTTCTGCTGCTCCAGAGACTAGGACATGGAGCAATGGGCTCAGACTCCAGGAAAAGAGATTCCACCTAAACATTAGGAAGAACTTCCTGACTATAAGAGCTGTTTGACAGTGGAATGCGCTGCCTGGGAGTGTGGTGGAGTCTCCTTCTTTGGAGGGTTTTAAACAAGAGGCTGGATGGCTGTTGGTCAGGCGTGCTTTGTGTATTCCTGGGGGTTGGACTAGATGGTCCTTTTGGTCTCTTCCAACTCTGTGATAATATTCTATGATTCTGGGTTGCTGTGATGTCCCAGAAGGTTAGCGAGCACAGTCCTGTTGCAGCTGAGAGGCAAGAAAGCTGATCAAGAATGAAGTCAGGGCCCCTGCTGTAATGAGTAAAGGGGAATAAATAAACTACAGGTTGACCCCTGTAGCCACAGGACTGGTATCGGCAGTTTCACTTACCCATGTTTGAAAAAATGTGTGCACTAGGCATTTTCTAGGTCCTCCTGCATGATTCTATGGTATACGTCCACCAAAAGTTGGGCCGGAATTCATTCATATCAAGAGGCTTCGTTGTTGTTGTTACTGTCATTATTTCCTGAATCCGAATCTTGCTCTGAGCTCTTATCTGCAATCCCATCCACTCTGTTGGTTTCTCTCCATCCCTCCCCTCCCTGTTTCTTTTTCTCAGAATGGCCACTTCTGTGGACGTGCTGGTCTCCATCTGCGTCATGTTTGCCATGTCCTTCGTCCCGGCGAGCTTTGTCCTCTTTTTGATCGAGGAGCGTGTTACCAAATCCAAGCATCTTCAGATTGTCAGTGGGATGAAGCCTGCAGTCTACTGGCTGGGCAACTTTGCCTGGGATATGGTGAGAAGGCAGGTGGTTGAGGGGACCCATCCAGATTTCTAGCACACCTTCTAATCCTGGTTTTTAGCCCACTGCTACTGTTCTTCTGGATTCTGGGCTGTAGCTACCTGGTGGACAGGGACAAAATGAGAATGTTGCTATTCCTAAATAAAATTGTCCCCCTGCCATAAAAGTTTCCTTCTGTCTCCAATTTGTCTAGCAGTGCAGCAACCTAAAAGTTCAGTTAAGCATTTAGAAATACAGTAGGACCCCTGTATCCACTGATTCATTATCCACTGATTCAATTGATTCAAAGAAGTCTCCTTCTTTGGAGGTTTTAAAACAGAGGCTGGAGTGCCATCTGTCAGGAATGATTTGATTGCGTATTTCTGCATTGCATGGGGTTGGATTGGATGGCCCTTGAGGTCTCTTCCAACTCTATGATTCTATGTTTCTATGAATTATCCATGGGACATAAAACAGCACACCTGCCATAGAGTCTTCTTAGAAAATGTGTCCTCTCTAGCCATTTTCTAGGTCCTTCAAGACATCTCTATGGTATTTTAAACCAGAGGTCCCATTATTTTCAATGGTGTTCGCTATTATCCATAGTTTTCAGTATCCACAAACACCCCCAGAACCAATCCCCAGTGGATATGGGGTCCTACTGTACAGTCTAGGCACCCAAAGAAAAAGGGGAGGCAATGTGACCCAGGAAATGGGAACACAGCAAACTGAAATAGGCCCCCCATTTACACGGGATTGGTACCTGAGCAGGGCTGTTGAGAAGAGTGATAGCTTAGAGGGCTCAGTCATAGGGTTGCGATAAATCAAAATGGACAGCAAATAATGTGTGTTGTGCATTGAGCATGATATAATGGGAACTGCATTGGGAATTGTATGTGTTTTAGGTCATTTGTGTTTCTCTCTTCCCTATTGCCAGTTCAAGTCATCCCCTGTATCCACAGAACCAATATTCATGGATTCAGTTATCCATGGCTGAAAAAAAATAGGGGACACATACCATAGAGTTGTGCTGGAAAATGTCTAGAGAGGTGTCCTTTTAAAGAATCACTAGGTCCTCCAATGCAACTCTATGGTGTCTTTGTACCAGAAGTCTTCTATTTTAATAGGGTTTGCTATTACGCACAGTTTCACTTATAAATGGTAAATCCAGAAACGTACATGGGGTGATCTGTACTTTGATAAAACATCACAGAACCAGTAATCTGAGTGTAAATGGATCGACTGTTGAATCATGATCTTTTTTTAACCATTTACTGCTATGTGTAATATAAGGCTGAAAACAATTTCTAAGCTGCACAGCATTTCATACAAACATTTGAAAATCAGCTAAGGAACAGTGAACTTTTACTAATGTGTTGGTTCCACTTTGGAATTCAGAGCAGAGAGACCCAGAATTCCCAAATCCAGGGAGAATTTGAAAGGCATTCAATGTTCAAAATGAGATCAGGGTTTCCATTTTTAATTGCCTCCTTCAACTTCATGCTAGCTGAAATTATTAGCTCAACCTTGATCTCTTCCCACAGTGTAACTACCTCGTCCCTGCTGTTTTGGTGGTGTTCATTTTCCTGTGCTTCCAACAAAAATCATATGTTTCTGCAGCCAACCTCCCATCTCTTGTTCTGCTTCTGCTTCTTTATGGGTAAGGTTGGAGCATGGAGTCTGTGGTGGGTGAGGCGGGGAGAAGTTGGGATTTTAAGTTCAACTCTTGTTAAAGAGGAGAGTCAGTTGTTAAAGAGGAGTCAGTTAAAGAAGAGAGTCAGTTGTTTCTGTGAAGGTAAGAGTGAAAGCAGTCAGTTGTTAAAGAGGAGAGTCAGTTATTAAAGAAGAGATTCAGTTGTTTCTGTAGAGGTAAGAGTGAAGCAGTCAGTTGTTAAAGAGGAGAGTCAGTTGTTTCTGTAGAGGTAAGAGTGAAAGCTGTCAGTTGTTAAAGAGGAGAGTCAGTTGTTAAAGAGGAGAGTCAGTTATTAAAGAAGAGATTCAGTTGTTTCTGTAGAGGTAAGAGTGAAAGCTGTCAGTTGTTAAAGAGGAGAGTCAGTTCTTAAAGAAGAGAGTCAGTGTGGAGCTCAGAGTGAAACCAGTGTACTTTTCCTACAGCATATTCTGTTTTCCTTTTTACCAGCTGGTCCATAACACCCCTGATGTATCCAGCCTCCTTCTTCTTCAGCATCCCCAGCACAGCTTATGTAGCCTTGACTTGCGTCAACCTTTTCATCGGCATCAACGGAAGTGTGGCCACTTTTGTCCTTGAACTCTTCACTGACAAGGTGCATCATGGGACCTTCTGGCCATCCCGGGGAGCAGGGAGGGTTTAGAAGCAGGCCAGGATTACTAGCTAGGCATGGAATAAGCGGTGCTGCATCAGCCAGCAAAGGTCATGTGGAATAGGGAAAAAAAAGGAAGGTTATTATAAGAGTTTTAGATTAAAAGCAAGCAGGCTTCAGATGCTAGCTGTGTGCTTAGGGGAGGAAAGGAGGAAGGACTGAGAACAATTTTTTGTAAGAAATCTGAAAATTGCAGCTCTTATTTGGAGAAGTACTGCTATACATCACTGACTAGTATGCAAGGGGATCTTGTAACAACTTTGAGACTGAGAGAAAGACGTTAGTGGTATAAGCTTTCATATAGACTTAGAGCCTGTCAGGGAAAATAGATATTGTGATTAGAAGTTTGTCTCTCCCTCCCTGAATAATCCTTCACCAGAGTATAAGGCGTGAGCTTGTCTATCAGAAGCTCATAAATCTGTCTGTTTTGTTATTCTGTTCTTTGGGGGTTGCAAATAAGAAATCGAAACTTGAAACTGTTTTCCTTCTTTCGTTTCTCCCAAAGACTGGGTGTTTAGAGACTATATAACTGGGAGGGGTTATTGGAGCTAGTTAGAGAGCTTCAAGTTTGTGTGTATCTCTCTTGCTTTGAGAGAACCTTTTATTTAGCTCCTGAGAAACTTTGGAGCACATAGAAAACATGGCTAAATGTTTTCTGTTACTGTTTTTCTTTTTATTCAATTGTTATTAATAAAAGCGTTAAAAGGATTTGGCATGGACTTATTTTTGCACCAAAGGAGTATTTTGTTTGCTCACAAAGCACACGCTTTCTCTGCTGTATGCATTCCTGTTCGGATGAACAGGGAGTGACTGCGCTCTGCACATTCCTGCGACAGAGCCATGGAGTTAGAAGAGACCACAAGGACTATCCAGTCCAACCCCCTGCCGTGTGGGAATACACAATCGCTTAAGTCTGCTTCATCAGATGCATCATCCAGACTGATTTAAAAGACCAGAAAGTTCCTGATCCTTCTGATATATTTTTTTGAGAGCCATATATTTTTGGTTTATCCCAGGATATTTTCTGTCAGCTCCCGATACAATTGAAGATTTTTTAAAATACCCATTCTGCAGGTCAGTTCATTTTAACCCAGTATAAAATCAGAAAGAACAGGACCAAAATCAATCAATCTGGATGCATCTTAAGTCACATTGAGTCCCAAACTGGGGAAAAGACAAGATTATAAATAAATATATATAATAAGAATATTTTCACTCATAGATCCTTACTTTAGTGGGAGGGGATAAAATGGGGGGGGGGAGCACATGGATGGCCTTTTCTTAATGGAAAATGTACCTCTGTGGTTACATATGTTCTCTTTTCCCCTCCTTAGACATTGAATGAAGTCAACATCATTCTTAAAAAAGTCTTCCTCATATTCCCACACTTCTGTTTGGGCCGCGGACTGATTGACATGGTCAAAAACCAAGCCATGGCGGACGCCTTTGAGCGATTTGGTAAGTGGTTCTTAGGTTTGTTAAATATTAGCTTATTGTACTTGTCCTTTCGATATGGCTGCATCAAGTTCAGTATGAAACATTTTGTAGCTCCCTCTTAATATTTTTTTTCCAGTGATTCAAAACCTCCTTTGAGGAGGCAAGTGTCTACATTGGGAAATACATGTGTATTAAGTAGCTACATCTCATAGGGTTGTTGTTGTTGTTACAGGTTGCCCCCTGTATGGACAGTTTCAATTATCTGTGGTCTGAAAACTAAGGTCCCTCTAGGCATTTCTTAGGTCCTCCAGTGTGATTCTATGGTAAATTCTGCTGGAAGTTACCATAGAATTGTGCTGGAGATGCCTAGAAAGGCATCCTCTCTAGGCATTTCCTAGGTCCTCCAGTATGACTGTGGTAACTTCCACCACAAGTTACCATAGAGTTGTGTTGGAGATGCTTAGAGAGCATTTGCCTTCTTTGGCTCATATTCCAACTTAACAAAAGTGTGTGTTGTCTCTAGCCCTCATTCGCTTGATGCCAGTGCTGCTAGAAATAAAAAACCCTCTAGCTAGATAGAGGACAAGGCAAGAAAATGTGCTGGGGCATATAAAAAGCCTTTGTAAACTATTTCTTAGGCAAGTTGGTTTAAAAACAGTTGTTCTGTTGCTGCCTTCCCCGGTGTGGCATAATTCCTATTCATGTACTCCTCTCTCTTCATCAGGTGACCAAAAGTTTGTGTCTCCGCTAAGCTGGGAGGTGGCCGGGAAGAACATGTTTGCAATGGCGATTGAGGGTGTCCTCTTCTTCTGCTTTACCATCTTGATGCAATACAAATTCTTTATCCCACTCCGGTAAGACAGTGTTTTGAGTAGGTAGGTTTGCTGGAACAAGGCCCAAACCCCATCCCTACTTGTCAAAGGAAGGAAAGGTTTGGGTATCAAAAACTGTGTATATTTCCTACAAATGTGTGTGAAAACGCCTCTTAAAATCCCAAACGGATGTGCAGACAATACAGAATGCAGAATGGATGTACACTTAAAAAATGGCAAATGTTCCACCAGACAAATCAGATTTATCCAACTCAGTATCTGTGAAGCTCTCTGACCTCAAGGAAATTTCAGTTTAGAACCAAGAAGAGGAATGTGAGGTTCTTCTGATGTTGTTTGGTTGCCATCTCCTACATCTCCCTTATCATTAGCTGTATGCTGGATACTGGGAGTTGCAGTCTAAGAACATCTTAGAATCTAAGAGTTGGAGGGGACCTCAAAAGTCTCCCTGCCATGCAAGAATTCACAAATAAAGCACTCCTGAGATATGGCTAGACAACTGCTGGTTTAACTTTTAAAGAAGGAGACTCAACCACCTTCAAGCCAGTTCATCAAATCCTTGAAAAGCTCTTACAATAAGGAAGTGCTTCCTAACATTCCCTGGGAGTGTGGTAGAGTCTCCTCCTTGGTCTTTAAACAGAGGCTGGATGGCCATTTGTCGGGAATGATTTAATTGTGCATTCTTGCTGCAGAATGGGGTTGGACTAGATGGCCCTTACAGTCTCTTCCAACTCTATGATGATATGATTTAGGTGAAAACTCTTTTCTCCTAATTTGAATCCGCTGCTTTGTGTTCTCATCTCTGGAGCAGCAGAAAACAGGCCCACTCTGTCTTCTACATGACATCCTTATAGATGTTGAAAGATGGCATATCACAGCTCACCTTTCATCTGGAGGTTCCTATGTTTCATATCCCTGTTGTAGACAACTAGAATCATAGAATCATGAAAGCTTAGAGTTGGAGGAGACACCAAGGGCCATCTAGTCCAACCCCTTGCCTTGTAGGAAGACACAACCAAAGCACTTCTGACAGATGGCCATCCGGCTTCTGTTTAAAAGCTTCCAAAGGAGGAAACTCCACCACACTCCAAGGAAGGGCACTCCACTGTCAAACAGCTCTTACTGTCAGGAAGTTCTTCCTCATGTTTAGGTGGAATCTCTTTTCCTGTAACTTGGCTACAAAATGCTGGCCACTTCAAGCCATAAATTCTAGTGCTGAAGTGTAAAACTGTGTCTGATGATGACCTCTTCCAGCAGTGGCCCAAAAAACTCACAACACCCTCTTTTCCTTCTAGACTCTTTTCTGTCAAACTGCCTCCATTGGAAGAAGAGGATGAAGATGTGGCCAAAGAAAGGCAGAGGGTCATTCATGGAGCGCCGAGGGGGGATATCTTGGTGCTGCAAGACCTCACCAAAGTGAGGAGACTGGGGTTGGCAGTAGGTGTGGGTGGGCGAGGGAGAGACAGGCTTTGGGTGGGTTTTGTGTTGGAACCCTGCCTGATTTCTGGAATGGCACAGTCCGCTCTTGTTTACCCAGGACTGTACCACCTCTAGCTGCGATCCTCAGCGTAGCGTAAATATCAAGGTGGAGATAATGCTACGCCAGTGCTATGCCAGCACTAGGTTTTCTCTTGGTCCTACCACCATTGCAGCTCCATTTGGTGAGGACATAGAATCATAGAGTTAGGACATTATCAGACATAGCAAAAATTATGGGATTATGACATCCGTGTAGTGCAAATGGATCCTGCTATCGCATGACGTCTTTGCATGCTTACTCCATGCTCCAGCTGCAAAAAAGGTGTCATTTCTAATTGATGGAAGAAGCCATTTTAAGCTCAGGAGAGGACTTTGGTTTTTTTTAATAACAGGACATGTCTCGGGGATACTTCCTGTTAATAAATGCCTTTCCTGGAACTAAAAGTGCCCAGGTAGTAGCAAAAACTTGGCCAAATGCCCCAACACTGTAATAACGTTTAAGATTGATTTATAATGTTCTTTCCACTGCCTCGTAGTGTGGTGGAGTCTCCTTCTTTGGAGGTTTTTAAACAGTGCCTGGATGGCCATCTGTCAAGAATTATGTGATTGTGAATTCCTGCATGACAGGGGGTTGGACTGGATGGCCCTTGTGGTCTCTTCCTACTCTATGATTCTATGAGTGCCAAAAGGAGACCATTTCAGAGATCTAGAGCCAGATCTTGAAAAGCTTGTGGTCTTGACAGAGTTGTGCACATTGGTGGGACAGATAACAATCCTTTGCTGGTAGATCTTAAATCAAAACTCAAATGTCTCAGTGGTGTCTCAGTCTCAGTGGAGACACTTGGCTTGCATGGTCAGGGAGGAATCTAGAAGCTTTCTTGCTTTTCAAGACAGCTCTGCAATTGATTCACAGGTCTACCGGAGGAGGAAGAAGCCTGCAGTGGATCGTCTGTGTCTGGGAATCCCTGCAGGAGAGGTGAGGCACGTGGCTTGCTTTGTGGATCACTCACTGGCCTAGGCTGTTACTGGATTCTCTTGGACTGCACTGGCCTGTGCTAGAACAGGATCCACTGGATCACTCACCAGCCAGCAGCATCCAGAGAAAGTTTGCTTTGCCCATCTCTTGCTACCAAAACCATTCTGTGCTGGAATGAGATCCATTGGATTGTGGATCATTTCCTATCCTGTGCTGGCGATTGATCCACTGGGTTATGATGGATCACTTCCTGGCTTGTGTTGGAACTGTGTTTCCCTTTGTGACCATTAGAAAGAATAAGGGAACCAAAAATTGGGATTTTATTTTATTTTATTTTGAACAGGTAGGATCTGTGAAGTAAAATAAAGTTAGAGAGAAAAAGAATAAATCAGGCATTGTGGCCAGGGACCTGATGGCATCTGTCTGCAAGGGCAAGCCCCTCACACCCAGGTCTAGAAAAAAATGTAGTCTCTCTCTCTCTCTCTTTTTGTTTTTCCTATTCCATTATCTGTACAGGTTGCCCCTCTTTAGCCAGGATCGGTACCCATGGTTTCTCCTGACCGTGATCAGGAAAAGGGTCTCTCTAGATCATAGAGTCATGCTGGAGTGGACTCTCTAGGTATTTGGAGGTCCTCCAGCACAACTCTATGGTCAAATTCTGCTGGACGTTCTCACAAATATGGGGCGACTTGTAATTCTTTTTTTAAAATTCCTGTTCCCAGTGTTTTGGCCTCCTGGGTGTGAATGGTGCCGGGAAAACGTCAACGTTCAAAATGCTGACGGGAGACTCGGAAGTGACTTTGGGGAAAGCTTTCCTGAAAGGCTACAGGTCAGTATTCAAGGTTGGGGCAGGACCCTCCCTCTGTAAGCTTCAGCCATGGTAGAACATCTCCTTGGCATGCAAAGAGGTTCCCCTTTCAATCTCTGGTACCATTGCCATTTAAAAAGCAGTAGAAGTAAAGGATCTCTGCTGTTCAAGCCAAAGGTCTTAAATTCCTAGAAGGTTCTGCTTATTCTCCAAGATCCATCTCTAACAAATGAAAGTAGATATGTTGGTCTCGACCAAGGGTGGAGAACCTTTGGCCTTCTAGATATTTTGGACTTCAACTCCCACAAGTCATAGCTAGCATGGCTGGTGGTGTGGGATTATAGTCCAAAACATGTAGTAGGCCAAAGGTCCCACCCTTGGTCAAGAGCAAGGGTGGGGGAAAAGTGGCCTGGGGCTCACCAGGCCAGTTTTTGTGCCCCCCCAGGGTCAAAATTACTTTTGCCAAAATTTGAAAAATTACTTTTGCCAAAAAAAAAAAAAAAAAAAAAAAAAGCCCCCAAATCCTCCAAATACCCTTTATTTGGTGTATACATGCATAGAATATGGAAATAGCTTCAGGTAGAGCGGTGCTCTGTATTCCCATTAAAGGACCAACACAGGAGAGCAGCACAGAATGTGGAAAGAGCTTCTGTCAGAACAGGAATCTGCGTTCCCACAAAGGACCCACACAGGGGAGAAGCCATATAAATACATGGAATGTGGAAAGAGCTTTAGCTTCTTTGGAAATCTTCATTCACACCAAAGAATCCACAGATAGGACAACACCTTACTGCAAACTACTTCTGCAGACTCCCAACTTGCCATTGTCCTGGCTGCAGAGGAAGAGAATGAAAGTCAGGCAGATCTCCATCTTTCCTCCGTCCAGGAGCAGAACGGCCCTCCCTTCATCTCAGCAGCCACTACCCTGGCTACAGAGGGAGAGAAGCTAAGGAGGCACAACTCCATCTTGCTTCAGCCCAGAAGCAAAATGGCCCTCCATCCATCCCAACTGCCATTGCCCTGGCCAAGGAGGGAGAGAAGAGAATGCTAGACTTAATCTCTTCTCCTATTCCCCTTTACTTCTGTATCATTTCTTCATGAGATTGTAAGCTTGAGGGCAGGGAACTGTTTTGTTGTTCTTTTTCTTGTAAAGTGCCATTTACATTGATGGTGCTATAGAAATAAAAGATAATAATAATAATTTCTACCATGCTTGTAGGACCTCCATGGGTCAAATTGTTTTGCTAATTCCTTCCCTCCCAAAAAAGTGTTTTGCCTCCAAACTTCCCTCTAGGAGGGTAAAGGAATTTCTACATCTTTGTGCCTGGTGGTCCAATTTAGGCTCAAGAGAGACTCTTTTTTTGAAACAAGAAGTAACTTCGGCTCACTTCATGTTGTTAAGGAAGGTTTCACTTGGGCCTAAAATGACCCACAAAGGGCTAAACATGGTGAAAATGCCTCCATTTGGATGCAAACAAATTATTTTGAGGTGGGGGTATTTGGCTCTTTGAGGTTTACTGGAAGTGTAATGTGGCCTCCTAGCCTTCTGTGGTTGCTCACTTTTGGTCTAGAGTGTCTAGTCGTAGCTGTGGGGCCTTCTGCCTATCTCTCCACTGCCACCAATGTATGGACTTCCACTTATCCCAACCACTGCCACCAAATTTGAGAGCTTTTCTGTGCCACTAACGTAAGGACCTCCTCCTGTCCCACCACTGGTGCCACCAACTCTGAGGACCTCCTAGATACCCTCGCGGTTCCTGTGTGACATTCTATTGTATCCCCACCAGACACCACCATTCTTTATTAACTGCTACCACTGTAGACACCATGTCTGAACTCACCTTTCCAATATATAGCATTCCTAGAGGCAAAACCCTGGAATACAACAATAATTATTTACGTATTGAACAGAATTTAGACATAACATCACAGATTACTTATTTAATACATCTAAATCACACCTCTCACACACTCATGTTCTAGCTAACTCTAACCCTGAATCTAACTCTTCTCTGTGAGTAGTCAGGAGAGTTAATCAGGGTCAGAGGTAGAGGAGAGTTAGATTCACGGTTAGAGTGATCCTAAAACTTAAACCCCACTCACTAATTCCTGCTCTTGGCAAACTAGTCTCTCATCCCTGATCCTCATACTCCAACCCTATTCAAATCCCCTCAGACATCCCACCATCACCCCTCACTACCAACATTACCTCCTTTCATCCCCTTCCAACAGGTCCTTCCCTTGTAACGTCTACTACACAGTGCATAATCATATTGCCTTAATATATCTAGCAAACAAAACAACATTCCCCACTGTAAAGTCCAGAATGTCACAGTAGCCTCAGTAGTGGTTGTTTTTAATTTTTCATTTTGTTTGGAACTTTGTGTGCTACATTTCATTCCCAGAAAACCCAAAGCTTTTTAGGAAATGGCAATATTAAAAGCCACAAAATGAAATAAAATGACAATTCGATAACAATTTAGAAAGTCCCGAAGTGTTTCATTAAGATCTCTGTAGGTGGCTGGTGATCAGACAAATACATGGAAAATGTCACTTTTGTTCTCTCCTCCCCAAGCTCCATGGAGGAGGAGAGGATAAAAATGTTGTAACATAAATAGATGGGAAAACAATGCCTCTTGTAGTTTTCCAGGAAGGGAGTAGCAATTCAGTTGGGGTTATACCCCAATTGTATTCAGTTTGAAGCAGCAGTCCCCAGAAACATTTGAAAAGTATTCAGTTTGAAACAGCAATCCCCAGAAACATTTGAAAATTGGCCCAAAAATATTTACGTTATGTATATACGTATGTTTGTTTTTTGAATGTTGATTAACCCTGATAAGGAGAATCACAGGGGTTGTCTAGATGGTGAAAATACTCCTCATAGAATTCGCAGAGAATATGATCTGTCACAACAGGATCTGAATGAGATTCATGGTATTCGGAAGGAGGTGGTAGGGAGACTCAGCAAACCACACAGGAAAAAGATTCATGTTTCCCCCTGAAGTATTCCAAAAAATGCACATGGATACCCATTTTTGGATGGGTGAACATCAAAATTTGCATGACTGCACAGTTTTGCACCATTGCCCTTTATGAGATTGTGTGGACAATCAATGAGAATAAATGCGGATGGATGCCAATATGCACACAACCATGAAGACAAAACAACTGCTCTGCGAATGAGTGAAAATGCACACCCACTCATCTAGATAGGCCCTCAAACTGATGAGAATCTTCGCAGTTCAGGATGTAATCTGTGCAAAAATTCGGGTGTGATTCTTTTGCACAGGAACAGCTTTTCCAGTGCAGAAAACAGCCTTTTCTGCACAGAAAATAATATTTCTATGCAGACATATTATTACCTGGGCAGGATATGCTGTTTTCTTTGCAGAAAAAGCTGCAATTGGGGGGATTTATTCTGTGAAAATTCGCACATGGCCGGTTTGCATAGAGAACAACATTTTTTCCACAGGAAATAGCATTTTCTATGCAGGGAATAATATTTCTGCTCAGAAATATTATTTCCTGTGCAGGAAAGGCTGTTTTCTTTGCTGTTTTCTGCACATTTTTGCCTGGAATACGTCCTGAATTGTACATAGACTTCAAGAACTGCATGGTTTTCTAAGACTTTCTCACAGTGGGGAGAAAAGTTTTCAAATTACTCATTCCTTCATTTGAAAAGAGATTCCACCATAAACTTTAGGAAGAACTTCTTGACAGTGAGAGCTATTCCAAGAGTGGAATGGACTGCCTTGGAGGCTGGTGGATTCTCCATCTTTGCAGGTTTTTAAACAGAAGTTGGGTAAGCATTTAGTTGTGTGTACCTGCATTGAAGGGGTTTGGACTAGCTGGCCCAGTGATCTGATGGTGCTGAGATAAGCAGATTTAATTCCCCCCCCCATCTAAGCTCTCAATCCTTAGCAGCATCTGCTTTATTTGCTTTGGCATCTCTTTAAAAAATATATTTCTTTCCCCCACTTATCCGCAGTGTGCTCAAAGACCTGCAGATGGTCCACCAAAACATGGGGTATTGCCCTCAATTCGATGCCATCAATAGCCTACTGACAGGCCGGGAGCACCTGGTGTTCTATTGTCGCCTGCGTGGGGTTCCAGAGAATGAAATTCCTGGGGTAAGAGCACCATTTTTGGCAGGGTAAGGGTACTTTAAAACAAGACCTTCAGGGAGCACACATCTTGTTTTGGAACTCAATCATGCTTTCTAGAATGCAATTGAGCTTGAAAACAAGGTGTGTGTTCACCATGCACCTTGTTATAAAACAGAAGTACTGATTTACATCTCCAGGGGCACACGATTTCCACTTCGTTATTAAAAACTGTTTAAAATGAGCACCTCTGCTTTAGAACAAGATGTGTGGAGAACTCACATCTTGTTTTGAAGCTGAATTTACATCTAGAGGTCTCCGTGATTTCCACCCAATTATTAAAAAGCGTTTAAAATGACCACTTCTGCTTTTAAACAGGGCGTGCAGGGGATGTGCATCTTGTTTTGAAGCTGAGTCAGGCTCCTTAGGAATGCAATTTAGTTTCTGAACAAGCTATGTGCTTGCCATGCCCCTTGTTTTAAAATGGAAGTACTCAGCATAAAAGGTTACATTTTGCTGCAGAGCCACTGAATTTGGCAATACAGGTTGATCCCTATATCCACAGATTCAGTATCCATGGTTTCACTTATCCTTGTCCAGAAATCTACGTTCTCCCTAGGTAAACACCTAGGGATTTGAATAAGGTTGGAGTATGAGGGTCAGGGATGAGAGGCTAGTCTATCAAGAGCAGGAATTAGTGAGTGGGGTTTACATTTTATATTCACTCTAACCCTGAATCTAACTCTCCTCTATCTCTGACCCTGATTAACTCTCCTGACTACTCACAGAGAAGAATTAGATTCAGGGTTAGCTAGGAGATGAGTATGTAAGAGGTGTGATTTTGATGTATTAAATAAGCAATCTGTGATGTTATGTCCAAATTCTGTTCAATAGGTAAATCATTATTGTTGTATTCTAGGCTTTTGCCTCTGGGAATGCTACATATTGGAAAGTAGAGTTCAGACATGGTGTCTATGGTGGTAGCAGTTAATAAAGAGTGGTAGTGTCTGGTGGGGATACAATAGACTCTCATACAGGTCCTCTAGTGTCATTCTATGGTCAACTTCCAGCATTCTTCTCATTGAAAATAATAGGGTTCCCTATTTTCCACAGTTTCTGATATCCACGGGGGGGTCTTGGAACGTATTCCTCCTTGGATACAAGGGTTGACCTGTATTTTTTAAAAAAAGAAATATAGGCACATTTAGCAAAATTGGCTCTCTTTGCTGCAGTAATAACAGGATGTTTGGGGGTGATGTTAAAAAAACAACACCAGCCAACACACCCATCTCAGATGTATAACTTTCTAGGTCATAAACCATCATGACAGTTCAGTTTTGCAGGTGATAGAGTAGCAATCCTGTAGCTAGTAACACCCCTTTTTCTCTTCTTCTCCCCTAGGTGGTTAAATGGGGATTAGCGACACTCGGCCTGGTGCAATATGCGGACAAACCTGCTGGCCGATATAGTGGGGGCAACAAACGCAAGCTGTCAACAGCCATCGCGCTCATCGGAGCCCCACCTGTTATCTTCCTGGTCAGTGATGCTGGGGAATTGGCAACCTTCTTGCCTTGTTGGCCACTCAGAAAAGGAGCTCTTTGGGGGCTACAAGTTGGCCCGCCTCTACACATTCTTGACTCTCATGCCCTAGAAAGAGATAGTGAGCACATCTCGGCTGATTGGAAAGGCCAAAAAGTCCATGAGTCTGTCCGATTTTCTTCTGGAGGCCCATAAACATTTTGTTTACCCCAGCAGACTTTTTGGTCAGCTCCCGATACGATTAGAGAGTTTTTATATCAGTGCTCCAGATCAGTTTATTTTAAAATCGGAAGGGACAGGAACAAAAATCTGAGATTTTTCCATTCATCTGGGTGCACCCACTATAGTCCCAGAGAGTCACATTTTGTTGCAGAATTTTGTTGTAGAAACACAGGTCAGAAAATACCCCAAGCGGAAACGATCCAATTAAAAAATATATATATTAAAAAATCCTAGTAGAGCATGACCCCCCCCCCTCAGGGTAATGCGCATTTCTACACATTATTTTTAAATGTTCAGGAAAAGTCAGAAAGGCTTTTCGTGCATAGTTTTTGGCGTTTTTAGCCCCCCTCCTTCCAAATATGGTGAATCAACATAGGATCTCATTGAGACAAAAGGTATTCCCTGCAAATTCTATGAGGAGTATGTTCACCTTAAGATGAAGAGGAAAGAGAGAGCAGATTTAGTAAGCCTTTATGAAAAGGCACTTCTTTGTCAGAGGCTGTGTTGAAGCGAGGTAGGCAGGTTCTGTGTAGGCAGGTTGGGAAAAAAACAATTTTAATTGCTGGCTTCTTTGCTTTCAGGATGAGCCCACAACAGGGATGGATCCTCGGGCCAAGCGATTCTTGTGGAACTGCATCCTTAGCGTGATCAAGGACGGCCGGTCTGTGGTACTCACTTCCCACAGGTAAGCGAAGAACTTGTACAATAAGGAGGACATTCTTCAAGGCCCCTCTCTCTGTGGGGAGGTGCCTGAAATTCATGTTTAGCCTGGAAAAAAGACGGTTAAGAGGCGATATGATAGCCCTGTTTAAGTATTTGAAGGGGTGTCACGTTGAGGATGGAGCAAACTTGTTTTCTGCTGCTCCAGAGATTGGAACACGGAGCAATGGATACAAGCTCCAGGAACAGAGATTCCACCTCAACATTAGGAGGAACTTTTTGACAGTAAGAGCTGTTCGGCAGTGGAACTCACTCCCTCGGAGCGTGGTGGGGTCTCCTTCCTTGGAGGTCTTTAAACAGAGGCTGGATGGCCATCTGTCGGGGATGCTTTGATCGTGATTTCCTGCATGGCAGGGGGTTGGACTGGATGGCCCTCGTGGTCTCTTCCAACTCTGCAATTCTATGATTCTATGATTTTTGCAGTTTTGGGTTGGTTTGTCGTGTTCCCAAAATGAAGTCAGAAGCGACAAAGGGGACAGAGGATGATTCTGTATAGGGGTCTCTTCTCCTACTCAGTCTGACAGGAAGGTTGAAAAATGCCTCTAGTTTTGGAGAGTAGCTTCACAGGCAACCATTCACAGCCACCCAGCCAAAGAGAGTAGGGTGCCATTTGTTAAAAAATATAATGTAGTTTTGTTGTTGCTGTGTATCTTCACATCGTTTCCTACTTACAGTGGCCCTAAGGTAACTATCACAAGGGCTGAGAGAGTGTGACTTGTCCAAGATCACTCAGTGGGTTTCCGTGACTGAGCAGGGATTTGAACCCAGGTCTCCAGAGTTGTTGTCCAACCCTCAAACCACTACATCACACTGGCTGTGGTTTTGCTTTCCCTGGTTTCAGTTACTTTCTGGACTGGACTGTGGTAATAGTGTTCACTATTATCCATGGTTTTCATTTTCCTCAGTGAGGCCCAGAACCAATCCCCCACAGATACTGGGGTCCTACTGTAACCCATTTTTCCATCTTTTGTTTTCTCTCCTGCTAGCATGGAAGAGTGTGAAGCCTTGTGCACCAGAATGGCCATCATGGTGAACGGACGTTTCCAATGTCTGGGAAGCGTGCAACATTTGAAGAACAAGTAAGCCCCATAGGATTGGGGAAGTTGGTGGTGAAGTCGATAAATACATCATTAGCTTAGGAAATTCTCTGCCAGAAGATGGGGGTGTTGACTATCAGCTTAGAGAACCTTTTCTCAATGTTTTTACCCTGGAGGAAGTCTTGAAATAATTTCCAGGTCTCAGGGAACCTCTCCTTAAAAATTATTACAGTCCTCCCTGCATGTTTGCGGGTTGAGCATTTGCATATTGGATTAATATGACTCTAGGCATTTGTAAGTCCTCCAGTGTGACTCTATGGTCCACTTCTGCTGGAGGTGGACCATAGAGTCACACTGGAGGACCTAGAAATTCCTAGAAAGAACATTTCTCTGAGCACTTGTAGCTCATCTAGTGCAATTCAACTTCTGCTGGAAGTTGACCATAGAGTCGCACTGGAGGACCTAGAAGAAGAGATTGTGGGGTTTTTTATGTTCCTGATTTTTCCATTTTTGTGAGGGTCTTGTACCCCGAACCCTAATATTTATTCCCTTCCGAAATGAATCCATTCCATTTGTCTAGGTTTGGAGATGGTTACACTGTTATCCTCCGGGTCTCTGGGACCAACCCAGACACAGGGCCCGTGGAGAAGTTCATCAAGGACTCCTTCCCTGGCATTGTCCTTAAAGAAAAACACCATTGCACGCTTCAGTACCAGTTGCCTTCTTTCAGTTGTTCTCTGGCCAAGATCTTCAGCACCCTCGCAGCTCACCGGAGTGACTACCACATCGAAGACTACTCTGTCTCGCAAACCACACTTGACCAGGTAAGTCTTGGGGCTGCAGCCTACACAGGAGGCATCTCTGAGGGTTCATAGAATCATAGAATCATAGAATTGCAGAGTTGGAAGAGACCACAAGGGCCATCCAGTCCAACCCAGTCGGAGAGAAGGTCCAGCTGTTTGCTTCTCCTCTAGTTCAAACTATTTCAAGTTTGAGTGAGACTCGGGGCTTGTCTAGATAGTGAAAATACTCCTCATAGAATGCGAGGAGAATACCTTTTGTCCCAATGAGATCCTGCAACAATTCACGTTATTCAGAAGGAGGGGGCCTTTTCAGCTTTTCCCAAAGTTTTTAAAATAACGTGAGGAAATGTGCATTACCACTCATTAGGACACCCGATTCTTATCACTGCGTATTCTCGGTGAGGACAGAACTGGAAATCTGATTGGTTGGGGTGGGCTTACCAACAATGAAGTGGCCAGAACCACCATTTTGGAGTTTCGCAGTAGCGATCGTGTGCTTTTTTGCTGCGCTGAGGTGACCAAAGCTGATTTAAGCAGGAGGTTGCTCTTCTTCACCTTTCATTTTACAGTTTTTAAAAAAAATATTGTGCAATGGCAGCAACTTGTGGAGTATAATAATGCGAGTAATTCATTCACAGCCACCATCTTGATTCACAGGCATGGCTCTGTGTGCACTTCAAACACAGATAGCTTTGCATACCAGCGATTTTGCCCAAGGACCATGGAGAGAAATAAACGCTGCTGGTGAATTGGTGTTAGTGAGGCCTAAGAGCTCTTTGGCTGAGAATGCTCAGTGCCCCCCCCCAACTACAAATCCCGGGATTTCACATGAGGCAGCTAAAGTGGAATGATAGTGCTATAGTTGCGTAGTGCAAAGACCTTGACCAGTTCAGACATTTGGGTGCTGGTAATTCTAAACTGGAAATACTATTTTTCTATGGGAGAGGGAGAGGGAAAATTTGAAATTTATTATTTTTGTTAAATTCCACTGTAAGGAACTTCAAAGCCCTTGGCTCTGAACTGGGCCCAAAAATGGAAAAAGAAATTTAAAACAAGGTGAGATGCGAGAACACTACAGTCTCATCTTCGGCTCTTCTCCCCCACTGTTTAAGGTATTTGTCCACTTCGCCAAAGAACAAAGCGATGAGATTTCCCCTGGTGACCTGCCTGCCACAGCCCATCCGGAGGGTGCCGCCAGACCTTGGAGGAGGATTTTGGGGTTCTTGGAGGATAAAAGCGTGCAAGAGACCAGGGTCTGAGATGGTGGATCAACACCAGAACTGTGTGCTGGGTGAAGAGAGACAGACAGACAGAGAGTCACCCCAACCATGAAATGTGGGGAGAGATCAACCCAACTGTCCTGAAAGATGGATGCTGGTCCATGTAGCTGCACCTTGTGCCTGCTGAAGCTAACTGCCCAAAGAAATGGGTGTAAGAGTGGGGATTTTGGAGTGTATGTGTGAGCATTTAATGGAGACCTCTCTGGCAGAGGTTGAGATCCACCAAATTCTCTTTGTCACCAGAAACTGGAAAGAATCTTTCCTTGCCTGTGTTCCTATATTTGGAATGGTTTTCCACCTTCTTTGTTCTGGCCAGGACAAGGAGACTCAGTGGTTAGAGTTCCCCAAGGGAGAGAAGGTTTTGGCCTCCCCCCACACCCCATTTGATAAGAGCAGCCTTTCTGAATCTGGAGCCTTTCCTTCCAGGGGTGTGAGACTACAACTCCCATCATCCTTGCCTGTGGTGATGGGAGTTGGAGTCCAAGACATCGGAGCAGGAGGAAAGCTGGAGAAGGGAAGGTTTGGGGCTCTTCCCACAGTAGAGAGACAGTGTGGTGGAGTAGTTCGAGTGTTGGACCAGGAGTTGATTCCCCGCTTGGCCATGGAGACCCACTGGATAACAGGGCAAGTCACGCTCTCTCAGCCTCAGAGGAAGGCAGATGCAAAACCCCTCTGAACAAATCTGGCCAAGAAGACCCCGTATGATAGGTTCACCTTAGGGTCGCCATAAGTTGGAAACAACTTGAAGGCACACAACAACCACAACAGGTAGAACCACAACAACAGGACTCCCATTAAAATTACAGTTCCTGTGGCTGGATTGTGTTAGAGGTAAAAATTGTCCATCTCCTTTAGTTTGCAAAACAAGCTGAAATTTGAAGAGCACTTACTCCTGGGCCCCCGAACAGTGCTAAAATTTCTTCCCTGGCTAACTGGGGTGCTTCCTTGCATTTCCCTTAAGACCTGCCACTATTTCTGTGGTTGCATATGTCATCTGACCAGTTGCAGACCTGTTTGCGCTTAAGAGCACATGTTCTCCCGTGTTGGTGCCCAAGAGTGGGGTACATTGCACATGCTTTGGATGTCCTGCCCATCAGCCAACAGAATGGTGCATCACCCTGTTGGCTCATGTTCAATTTATGATCAACAATCATCTCAAGGTCCTTTTTTGCATGTAGTACTGCTGAACTGTGTATCCCCCATCCTATAAGTCTCTATCCATCTGTCCCAGGAGTGGGCAACTGTGGAAGGCTATGAGGTTGCAGAAAACCTTGAAGGATAACACATCTCCCTCTGCAAAAAAAGAAAGAAGAAAAAGTCCCCAAATGGTCCCCAATGAGGGGATGTGAGGTGGTATTTCCACCAAGGTTTCATCCCCTGCCCCCTGGCCATTTTAGGCCTTTTTTAAAGAAGAAGTGAGCTGAACAGCTCCAAGGGCCACATCCTTTGCCCACCTGTGTCTTACAACCACAGACGTTGCACCAATTCTTTTAGATCTCAGGTCGAAAAAAGGTGTTGGATGTTTGCTCTTCCCTGTCCTTGTGTTCTTTATGATGATGCACTGATTTTACAGAAAGCCAGCATGGAGTAGTGGTTTGAGCATTGGACTGTGACTCTGGAGACCAGGGTTTGAACCCCTGCTCGGCCATGACAACCCACTTGGGCAAAGCCCACTCTTTCAGCCTCCAAGGCAGGCAAAGGCAAACCCTCCCTCTGAACAAATCTTGTCAAGTAAACCCCATGATATTCACCTTAGGGGTAGCCAGAAGTCAGAAATGACTTGGCGGCACACAACAACAGATCTTGCACATGAGGCAGTTCATGAATGTGCTGTCCTAAAATGCTGAGGCTGCTAAGATTGCACCTTGAATCTTGAATGCTCGCCCCTTGTATGCTGGCCTTGGAGAGCGGCTTTTTCTCTTGCAAAGATTTGCAGCTGTCGGCGGCACTACCTATCCAAAGGCACAGCATAGCTCCTGCCTTCATTGTCCGTTCCCTTTTCTTCGCCTGCTCCGATTGAGGAAACAGAGATCACAGTATGACCATGAGTGCGAGGATGAGCTGGATGGTTAGATTTGAGCCTCCATGTCTCAGCAATAGTTGACTTTGTTCTACAATAGGCCTCTCTGGTAACAGTTGCTCAGGTGCATGAGCGAGAGGCTGTTGCTTTTATGTCCTGCAGGCGAGCTTCCCCTAGGTAACTGGTGCACCACTGCATGAGCGGATCAATAGACTCACGAACCCCTCGGCGCAGTGCAACATGGGTCATTCTGGTTGTGTCCAATGGAAGTTCAACTCCTGCTACATAGCGGACTTCATTATCTGTAAAGGCATTTGAATGCTGGTCCAGCAGAAAGATTGAAAGAGCCAATGTACTATATTGGTTTGAGTGTGGAACTGGGATTTTGGGAGACTAGGATTCGAATCCTCGCTCAGCCATGGAAACCCACTGGGCAACCCCTTGAACAAGTCTCACTCTCTCAGCCACAGAGGATGGCAATGACAAACCTCTTTTGAATAATAAACCAAGAAAACCCAAGGATAGGATTGCCAGAAATTGGCATCAACTTGGAGGCATGTAACAAGGGAGACAATGTGGCATAGTGGAAACCCACTGAGTGACCTGTGGGGAAGTCCCACCCTCTCACTCTCAGAATAAGGCAATGCCAAGAATAAATCTTGCCAAGAAAACCCTGTGATAGGTTTGCCTTAGGGTCACCTTGAGTCAGAAATTACTAGAAAGCACATGGCATACAGCTGCACAATCGCACCCTTTGTGAGTAGGGAAGCCAGCCTGTGGATGTACTTGTATCTTTCCAGGGTTGAGCTCGGGGGAGAACAGACCCAGGGGGGACAGATGTTCAGCAATTTTGACGCAGGGGCAGGTTCTCTGGCCACGACCCTCCTTTCCCTGCGCCATCTTTGCAGCAGGTTTGCACTTTTAAAAGCAGTTGTTTTTAATGAAATGGTATAGGTTATGAATGTACACTCTGCACTTTTAAGAAACAATAAAGACAGCTTAGCTGTAAAAACAGGAGGGAAAGGAGACGGCAAGCAATTCTGAATGGGCAAAACCAAGAAGAACCTGTAAGAGATGCTCTGAGACTATCTGCCCCTTCCCTCCTTCCCTCCCTTGCCCTTCCTTCCTTTCCTACCCCTCCTCTTTCCTTCCTGCCTTTCCTTCCTACCTACTTCCTTCCTACCTTTCTTACCTCTCTCCTCCTCC
The DNA here is from genome assembly GCA_030847615.1 of Gambelia wislizenii. NCBI lineage: Eukaryota > Metazoa > Chordata > Lepidosauria > Squamata > Crotaphytidae > Gambelia > Gambelia wislizenii. The sequence goes on from JAUMIR010000018.1 coordinate 7,868,180, forward strand.
TTTCCCCTCCCTTCCCTTCCCTTCCAATCTGTCCATCTTCCCTCTCCATGGGATTCTCCAACTCGCTTAGGAACAATTGCAATATACACTGCTCTGCTCTTGTGCGACACATCCTGTTCCTTTCCTTTCCTCCTGACTGAAAGCTGTGGAGAATGCAGCACTCAGGTAACTTCTTCGGCTGCCCAGAGCTGGAGGTCTCTTCTGTTCATGGGTGGCTGAGCTCAAGACGGTCCTTTTGACAGCTTGGGAGGCCTGAACCCTCTCTCCTTCACTTGACCTCCCATCGCTTTATCCTTGCTCTGTTCCCCATCCCTCCTGCCTCTAGCGACTTGTTGCAGACTCTTCCCCATGGACCGGAAAGGAAACTGGGGAAAATACAAATTTGTAATAGCAACCGAGAAGAATAAAGATGTTATTCTATAAGATGATCTCTTGTACTTCCCTGTGTCCTTTTTTCTTTCAGAGCTGCTCTGCCCCTGTGGGTCAGAGAGAATACACAATGGGAAACAGAGTGACAACAGAGGACACGTGAAGATGGTACGCAGTTGGGGATGCTCGATTTCTGAGAAACCTGGGCTTCTGTCCGCACTTTCCACTTGACTCAAATCGAGCTCCCCTCTGTTTCTTGTGACTCTTCCTTAATCCCTCTGCCTTTACCCATCTTAAGGACCAGGAAGGGTTAATCACCCCCTCCCCAACCCACCTCTGTTTTTTCATTGGGTGATGGAAAAGGCTCCCCCACCTCTGGTTTCATCTCTCCTAGAAAGAACTGCCAGCCGTTTTCCCTTGGACTCCTGTTGTGCCCACAGTGGTGATGGTAGTGCCAGCCAAAAAGCTGGCGTTTTGTTGGATCCCCCTCCCCATCTTTTTAAATCACTCTTCTTATTCCTCTTCCCTGCCTCCTGCTATCCTCTCTAAGCAAGGGGGGAGAAGCAAGGAAAAAGGGGAGGGTTTCTTTGGGAAGGGGAGCACTTGGGTCCCCAGGGGTGTCTAGCGTGGTTTGAAGAAAGATTCTTGTTCCATCCAGACCATGGAGAAAAACACACTCAATTCGACCCACAGCAAAGAGGAAATCCAGCCTCTCCGTTATCTCAGGTAAGTGACCGTGGGAGATGGTTGCCATGTTTTCCTTCCTGGTGGGGCTCCTGTGCACTTCTAGCCTGTCTGAAGAAGAAATCCAGGAGGGTTTCTCTGTGGTGAGTTAGGGGGAGAGCTACACCAGTTGGAATTCTGCCTGTGGGCAACCCAAATGTGGGAATGATTCTGGTTGGAAAGTGCAACTTTTGGAGGCAACGCCGGCTATGGGCCGAGCAAAAGTTTGTGGCCAAAGAGTGGGGGTTGTTCGAGATTCAGCATCCTACTGAGTCAGGCAGAGTGTGTTTTACGTTGTCTGAGTGGGATTGTGTTGGCTGAGGACCCACCAGAGACCGAGTCTTAAGAAATCACAGTATTATGGTCACAGTATCTGACACATAACCCTTGTGAGCCAAGCAGTTACAGCTCTGACCTTCACTTCGCTACTGTAATTGGATTTTCTTGCACAGAGGAAAGAACAACATGCTCTCTTAATCCTACAAAGTTCTTGTTGTGTTGTGTTACCATTGTGGTTCTGCCTGAAGATTGACAAACTGTATTTACTGACAGTTCCCGGTGGAGCCATTTTGTTTACAATACACTCCCTGTATCCACAGAAACAGTACCCACGGTTTCACTTACCCACATCTGGAAAAACATGTTTTCTCTAGGCATGTTGTAGGTCCTCCTGAATGATTCCATTGTATGTTTTGTCCAGAGGTTGACCATAGAGTTGCACTGGAGGACATAGATAATGCCTAGAGAGGCATTCTCTCTAGAAATCTCTAGGTCTTCCAGCATAACTCTATGGTATGCTAGGGCTCGAATTCATTCTTTTCAATAGGTTTGCTATTTTCTATTGTTTCGTGATTCAGTGGTATGTCTAGGAGCATATCCCTTGTGGATATGGGGGTCGTAGATTTTTAACCAAAGGCTGGATGGCCGTCTGTCGGGAATGCTTTGATTGGGTGTTCCTGTGGGGCAGGGGGTTGGACTAGATGGCCCTTGGGGTCTCTTCCAAGTCTAAGTGGCGGGGGAGTGGAATGGCAGATCTTATGCCACTTTGAGCTATTTGAAGGCAAGGCAGGCCATATATGAAGGGTTCCATATCAGATGTATATTTCTCGTTCACATGCAGGGATGTTTTGCTGGTTTACAGAGGTTCCAGCTGTCAGGCTTTGACCTGCAAAGTTGGAGTAAAAGTAAGACCACAGGGCCAGACCCTTCCAATGGTCTTAATGTGTCAGGGACAACAATCCCAATTAATCCTTTGCCATCCCAATTCTTCAGCTACTTTTTAAAGGTCCCTGTTCCTCTCCTTCTTTCCTCTCTTGTCTTCAGAGTGGTTCCATAGCTGTAAGCAAGGTTCATGCCGATGTGGCAGGGACAGTACCGATTAATCCTCTGTCATCCCACTTTTTTCATCTTCCATTAAAATGTTCTGGTTTCTCTCTCCTCCTTCCCCTTTATCTCTTTGTCCTCAGCTTGCTTCAGTTGCTGCAAACTGAATTCAGAAGGAGATTTCATTCAATTCACTTGGGGTGGCGATGGTGGTTGTTGTGGAAACTTGCCCATCCCAGTCAGCTCAGTCAAAAGCAAACCGCTGCAGCCTCTCTTTGCTTATGCACTCTTCCTAATTCATCACTTTTACCACCGTGACCCCACTCCAATGTGGCTTGGCCACATGTCCCCGAGTTTTCATCTGTGAAATGTTGGAGGCAATGCAGAGGACGTGTGTGCCCACGTTGGGTGCAGACCTAGAACAACCACGCCAGCAAGGCTTGTCCCACCCCTTCCTGATGTGACAGGAGCATGGTGCGAATCGTGACACAAGCAGCACCACTCTGGGGTTGGTATGCCCCTCACGGCTGGGTCTCCATAGCGACTGCAAAGCGAGCCGCGTGCGCGCAAGGTGGGGGAGCCATAGTTAGGAACTAGGATGGCGGGTCTGTAGTGTTTGTATGTGGTGGAAACTTTCCTTCCACTCTTGTTTCCTTTTAAACCTCTCTAGAAGGGTGCCTTTCTCGGCCACTTTATAATATCTGTGTTCCAGGAAATGAATGCACTTGAAAAAGGGAGAGATAGCTCAAATGTATATCCATCTTCAAAACAAGTATGAAAGGGTCCCCGCCATCTAAAAGGGGAAATGTCCATTTTTATATCCTTTGGCCCTTTGACAAAAGTCCAAAGTTATTCTCCTTGTACCAAATAAAATAAAAATAAAAATGACCTCAGAATCAACCTAAGCTCTTGGGTCTTTGTTTCTTTAGAGACCCAACTACAAAACGTGTTGCTCCCTGCCTTCCAGTTATCTCTGACTGATGTGAACCATGGGGTGGGCTTTTGTTTTTGTTTTTTTGGTGGGGGGGGGGAGAAGGCAAGGTTTATTCAAAGTAGCTTTGCCATTGCTTTCCTCTGAAGCTGGCAGAGGGTGGTTTGCTGAAGGTCACCCCCCAAAAAAGAAAGAAAGAAAGAAATTTAGCATAGCTAATGCAATTTATATCAAATAGTGTTTGAGAGGTAGAAATATTAACAGTGTTGTTTTATTTGAAAAGAGGATTGGAGCAGATAACCCTTGTAGTTCCTTCCGACTTGACCCAGTGGGTTTCCATGACGGAGCAGGGATTTGAACCCGTATCTTTCAGAGTCCTAGTCCATCCTTCAGGCCTGGGGTTGCCAGACTGAAAACAGGAGAGGGCACCTGTACCTCTAGCGGTGGTGTAGCAAAGGGAATTCCAACAGATTTCCTGCCACCAGGTCACTATCGGTTCCTGCTGAAATCCCCTCTTCTACACAACCATTAAAGAGCTCGCTCTCCATTTTTCATGGTGGCAGCCCTACACCATGGTGGCTCACCACACCAGTTATTTCTTAGATAACATAACTGGGTGATCCTGGGCAAGTCCCACTCTCAGCCTCAGAGGAAACCAAACGCAATCGCCCCTCTGAATGAATGCCACCAAGAAATTCCCAAGATAGGTTTACCTTAGGGTCACCATAAGTCAGAAATGACTTGAAGAATCATAGAGAAGTGACCCCAAAGGCCATCTAGTCCAACCCCCTGCCCCACAACCACTATAGAATCATAGAGCTGGAAGAGACTCCCAAGGGCCATCTAGTCCAACCCCCTGCCCTGCAGGAATACCCAATCAAAGTCCTCCTGATAGATGGCCATCCAGCCTCTGTTTAAACACCTCCAAAGAAGGAGACTCCACCACACTCCATAACCACCTGTTGATGGTCAAAGCTTAGACAGCAAAAAATAAAAATAAAAGCTTATTCCATGCCCTCTGTACATGCACAAAGCCTATTGTCTCTACATCTGTTAATTAAAAAAAACAAAAAACTAACTCAGTTTTTGTTCACAGATAAGACCCTCGGGCTAGCATTCATATTAATTTGGAGAGCAACAAAGATCATGGTGAATAACCTCCCGCTGGAATTAATTGTAGCTGCCCCTCTGCCATCCCTCCCCCACCGGATCTGTCTATGTATTGTCATGTTGTTTGAAGCTGGCTGGTTCTCTTTGAGCTGTTACTGTGGCAACCATGCCAAAGACCATACTAAGCTGGTATGCCTGCATTTGAAGCTGGGAAGGGGGAGGTCCTCATTTCTTTTGGAGGCAGAGTGCCTCCATTTAGAAATACTTTTTCTCTTTTTGTATTGGAGAGAAGGCTAGTTACCTTAGTGAAATATTGCTGCAAATCTTATGTCGGGTTCATTTGGAGTCTAAATGAATGGTTCTTAAAGCACCGCAGCTATCTGATGCAACAAAGAAGTCTTTCCTCCCACTGTACCAGGGATTGGCCCCATATTTGTAACCACTGGCTACAACCATTTCTTTCTTTTGTGGTAAATTGCGGTGGACCAGGATCCAATGGCTCATGGACTAGCACTGGTCCAGGGACCCACAATTTTAACCCTTGGTGTTTCTACCTGCCATACTGGAGCTAAAGAGGAGGACTTGTGTGTGTGTGTGTGTGTGTGGTGGGAGGAGAGTTGGCAACCCTAATTTAGCATCGACATGGCCATATACACTAGAATGTGACCCAGAGCTCAGAAAAATCACAACTAGCATTCTGCTTAACGTGTGCAGGAAATATAGTTGAGTATTCCGTAATTGTGAATGTCCGTATTCACCTAGGGGTGTTGTGATGTTGTTGTTGTGTGCCTTCAAGTCACTTCTGACCTATGGTGACCCTAAGGCGAACCTGTTACAGGGTTTTCTTGGCAGAATTGGTATAGAGGGGTTTTACCCTTGCTTCCCCCTGCAGCTGAGAGGATGTGACTTGCCCAAGGTAACTGAGTGGGTTTCCATAGCTGAGCAGGGATTTGAACCTGGTCTCCTTGAGTCCTACTCCTAGCACTCAGACCACTACACTACACTGTAGTGTTTAGCACTCTGTTAACTCAGCAACGGGGACAGAAGAGAAAAGGGTTGACTTGCCCTTCTTAGTTGGCTCAGGCAAAAGCAACCTCTCTTAGCTTGTGCATTCCCCCCATTCATAACTTTTACTATCCTGACTACATTCTGATGTTGCTTGGCCACAGATGTTGATCCGAGATGTTGGCGGGTCTGCAAAGACCTTTTGAAGATGTCTTGTTTCAGTCTTTTAGGCACTGGGAAAAAAAAACGGCTTGATAGTTGTCACGTAAAGTTTATGATGTGTGTGTTAAAGTCAGGTCAGCTGGTTGCCAAACAAAAAATAATGTAGACTCGCCTCTCTCTCCTTCAAAGGCCCTGCAGTTATCTCTGCCCAGTTCTTTGGTGTATGGCTTTTTTTTGGAAAAACAACAACAGCCCAAAAGAGACTGGAATTTGTATGTTACTGAAATGTAGACAATGCCCTGGTTGTTGTATTTCTGGCCCAGAGCTCTGAATGCCCTGGCAGGAGATGCAAGGACGTGTGGTCGCCGGGGGGCGGGTATGAGACCGGGAGAAGAGGAGTGGAAAGGAACCGTAATTGTTCACATATGTCAGTGTGCCTAGTCCAAAGGATGAAAAAAAAAGGGAAACTAGAGGCTCTTAGCTTAGCCTTATTATAAAGGTACCAAAGAAGAGGGCAGCTAAGGTGAGCCAGCATGGCACAGTGGCTTGAGCGCTAAGTTAAGGATCTGGGAGACCTGAGTTCAAGTCTCCACTCTGCCATGGAAACCCACTGGGCAACCTTGAGCTTGTCTAAGCTTTAGAGGAAGACTATGGCCAAGTCCACAATACACAATTAATGCAGTTTGAAAGGGGGTGATTTGCCATGGCTCCTTCCTATTGAATCCTGAGATCTGTCATTTTACCAGGTCTTTAGGCTTCTCTGGCAAACAGCGTTGGTGCCACGCCAAGCTACGAGTCCCAGGATCTCACCAGAAGGAGCCATGGCAGCTTCAAACTGGATTATTTGTGTATTGTGGATTTGGCTTATGGCAAACCTCCTCTGAAGACACCTAACCAAGAAAACTTGGTTCGCCCTAAGTCAGAAATGGCTTGAAGGCACACCATAACAATTGAAGTAAGCTGCAGACAATGGAGGAAAGTGTGGGGAGGAGAGAGAAACAAGGACATTTTAAAAGCAGCTGAAAAAGTGAGACAGCAGATTATGTGTGTGTGTGTATAGAGAGAGGTATGTATATTTTACAAAGAAACAACACGGTGTAGTGGTTTGAGTACCAGACTAGGACTTTGAGAAACCAGGGTTTGAATCCCTGCTCAGCCATGGAAACCCACTGGTTGACTTTGGGAAGAGGGAATTTCTGCAGATGTGGGTTGATACCTGGTTGTGTGTGTTCTGGTTGAAAATAGTTGAAAATAGTATTTCCCCCCACCCCCCAGCAATGTTGACAGTAGGGTTTCAGATAACGTTGCCTGCTTTGCTCTCTCAGAGAAGACCATTCAAGAGTGCTTTCTGAAAACTCACCTACTGGGCTACGTGGTCTCATTTATTTTACTTTGCTGGACAGGTATTATGCAAGGGATCTATTCTGGGACCCTTTGCGTAATACGAAATTTGTGTATAATCTGGAACACTATATACGTTTTTTTATTAATATTTTTATAAAGTTGTCACAACAAAGATTACACAAACATAATCCATACATATATTTCAATATTAAAACAGATTCTTCTTATCACCATAATCTATATCGTATATTATACATCATATATTCACGCTATTTCTTTCTCTAGTTTTTACAAAATCATACTTTCCCCCGACCATTCTTCTTTCCCGAAGTAATTTATCATTGTACAATTAAATCTTATTTCCCGTTCCTTGCATATTTTACTGTTCTTCTAAGTCTAACCTTTAGATAAACACCAAATTTGACTTAAATTCATACTCTTATCACTATATACATTTTTTAAAACCTGAAATGGATGACAATGTGTTCTCATTTCCCAAGTCCTCCAGTATGCTTGTATTATTTTACTTTATTATTTTATTTCTTTATATCCCACATTTCCCCCAATATAGGGACTCAAGGTGGCTAGCATGGGTTTAAAACCATGCAAATTAAAACAATACACAAACATTTAAAGTATAAATATGAAATAAAAAAAAACAAATTAAACAACTGATGGAGTTAAAAATGTCTTAAAAGTGGCAAAGTGTATAGACCTTAAAATCTAAATTGCATAGCATTTGTAAGCCTAACCCCCTTTGGATTGTAAGTGACTGATGACACAAGAATGTTTTAACTTCTTGGAGAAATGAGAGATGGGGCCATCCGGGCATCTCTAGGGAGGGAGTTCCAGAGTCTGGGAGCAACCACCAAGAAGGCCTTGTTCCCACCAAACGTGCCTGAGAAGGTGGCGGGACAAGGCCAATGCAATTTTGGGCTGTATCAGTAGAAGTATAGTGTCTAGATCAAGGGAAGTAATAGTGCCGCTCTATTCTGCCTTGGTCAGACCTCACCTAGAATACTGTGTCCAGTTCTGGGCACCACAATTCAAAAAGGATATTGACAAATTGGAGAATGTCCAGAGGAGGGCAACTAAAATGGTGAAAGGTCTGGAAACGATGCCTTATGAGGAGAGACTTAGGGAGCTGGGTATGTTTAGCCTGGAAAAAAGACGGTTAAGAGGTGATATGATAGCCCTGTTTTAAGTATTTGAAGGGGTGTCACGTTGAGGATGGAGCAGGCTTGTTTTCTGCTGCTCCAGAGACTGGAACACGGAGCAATGGGTGCAAGCTCCAGGAACAGAGATTCCACCTCAACATGAGGAGGAACTTTTTGACAGTAAGAGCTGTTCGGCAGTGGAACGCACTCCCTCGGAGCGTGGTGGGGTCTCCTTCCTTGGAGGTCTTTAAACAGAGGCTGGATGGCCATCTGTCGGGGATGCTTTGATTGTGATTTCCTGCGTGGCAGGGGGTTGGACTAGATGGCCCTCATGGTCTCTTCCAACTCTACAATTCTATGATTCTATAAGGCCCTCTCCAGATGATCTTAGCGCTCTAATGGGCTCATAAAGGGAGATGCAGTCCTTCAGATAACCTGGACCCAAGCCATTTAGGGTTTTATAGGTCAAACCAGCATTATATGGTATGCATCTGCCGGACATTGACTATAGAGTCACGCAGGAGGACCTAGAGATTCCTAGAAAGATTCCTAAAGCACATCGTTAGAGCCTGGTGCTCACTGGTACATCAGTTAAGGACCGCCAGTGTGCGCTGGAAGAGTCTGATGTGCTTTGAGACACTCTTACCAATGCCAATACCTATCTTTGCAACCTACTCAAAGGGTTCCATAGCTGCTCTGCTATGTAGCGAAGCATGCGTAAAGTTATGCAAGGTGGACCGCCGTGTAGAATCATGGCCAATGTCTTTATCTGGTAAATGCTTAAACTTGTGATTTTCTCCATTCGCATTGCTGCTATTTCGGGGGGCGGGGAAGAGGGAGATGCAAATGGCAGCTTCGGAGGGGTTAGCTATGTTCTGCCTGCCTCCCTCCCTCCCTCCTTGGAGTGGGGTGGCATCTCTATCTTTGGAGGTTTTTAAACAGAGGCCGGATGGCCATCTGTTGGGAATGATTTGGTTGTGTGTTCCTGCAAAGTAGGGGGTTGGACTAGATGGCCCTTGTGGTCTCTTCCAACTCTTCTGTGATTCTATAATTCCTCTTTCCCCTGCAGCAGAGCAGAAGCCATGGCCATTGAGAAGGAGCTCATAGAAGAGTTCAGATTTGGGCATCAGCAGCTGATTGAGATCTGGGGCCACGCTTGCGCCATGGCGGTGACCAAGGTGAGTGCATTGGAGAGCTTGGAAAGTGGACCTGTTCAGTCTCCATTTCCCAACATCCTCCCCAGTGGCCAAATGCTAACTTTCCAAGCACTGACGTCATGGTAGCAAATCCCCCTATTTAAAAATGTACCTACATGCTATATGACTCTGGACTCTTCTTGTCTTACAATTTGGCAGGACAATCCAGAATACTCTGTCATCCCAGTGTTTCAATGGCTTTTAAAATGTCCCAGTTCCTCTCTCCTCTTCTGCCTTCATCCTCAGCTTACTTCAGCTGCTGCATGCTGAGATCAAAGTAGTTTGTACTCCATTAACTCAGCTGAGAGGAAAGGAGAGGAAGGGACGGAGCCTTGGAGCTTGACTATATGAGACAATAAAACATGGATTGGTGCTCAGTAACACCAATTTGCAGCAGCTTTTCTTTGTCTCCATTTTTTTTTCAAGATCGTAGGTATGTGAAGCTATCCATGTTTGATGTTCAAATGGGCATGCCTGCAAATCAAGATGCTGGGTGCAAGTGAATTACACATGTTTTTATTCTTACCAGTTGCTGCTGCTGAACAGTATATTTTAAAAAAAGCAAATCCAAGATGCGGAAGTGTGACCTTCCGCTTAAATAAACGGGAGAAAAAGAGGCTGTTTTGTCACCTCAGCACAGCATCACTATGGCAAAAATCCAACATGGTGGTTCAGGGTGCTGCCTTGCCGGCAGTCTCCTCCCCCTGCACACGTCTGACCAATCGGCTTTCCACTGCTGCTCTTTTTGGGAAAGTGCAGCAAAGCGAATCGGTTTTCCCAATGAGCAGGAATGCGCATTTTCCATTGCGATTTTTTTTAAGAGTTGGGGAAAAGCCACGAAGGCTTTTCTCGCAGAGTATATGGCATTTTTGGCTCACCTCCTTCCCAATACAGCAAAATGTTGCAGGATCCCATTGGGACAAAAGGTATTCTCCTCAAATTCTATGAGGAGTGTTTTCACTGTTTAGACAAGCCCTTGCTCTTCCCAGTAGGCTCAGGCAAAAGCAAATGGCTATAGCCTCTCCTAGCTTGTGTGTTCTTCCTCGTTCATGACTTTTGTCATCTTGACCACACTCAGATGTTGCTTGGACACACATCTCCTGGTTTTCATCCCATGAATTGTTGGTGGGTATGCCACTATATCCATTTGGGTTCTGTTCCATGTCACTCTCCGCCCCCACCCCCCGCTACCTCCTTTACTGGTATTTTTTGGATGTCTTGGCTCCAGGTTTTCCCTCGGAGATCTCTGCCCAAGAAGCAGCCGACACTCCTGGTGGTCTGTGGTTGTGAGCAGAATGGGGCAATCGGCCTCGTGTGTGCCCGGCACCTGCGCGTTTTTGTATGTACCGTTTTCTAGATTAAGCCTTGGGATGGGTCTTTCTTTGGAACTGAATGTAATGTAAAGAACAGATACACAACCCTCTTCAAGCTCTAAGATCTCCTTGAGAGGCCCTTCTCTGTGCCCCACCACCTTCTCAGGCTCATTTGGTGGGAACAAGGGAGGCAGGGCCTTCTCGGTGTGTGCTCCCAGACTTTGGAACTTCTTCCCTAGGGAGGCTAGAATGGTTCCTTCCTCACCTGGAATACTGTGCCCAGTTCTGGGCACCATAATTCAAGAAGGATATTGAGAAACCGGAAGGTGTCCAGAGGAAGGCAACCAAAATGGTGGGAGGTCTGGAAGTCGTGATGCCCTATGAGGAGCGGCTTAGGGAGCTGGGTATGTTTAGCCTGGAGAAGAGAAGGTTGAGAGGGGACATAAGAGCCATGTTTAAATATTTTAAGGGATGTCATACTGAGGATGGGGCAAGCTTGTTTTCTGCTGCTCCAGAGATGTGGATATGGAGCAATGGACTCAAACTACAGGAAAAGCGATTCCACCTAAACATCAGGGGGAACTTCCTGAGTTCAAGAGCTGCTTGAGAGTGGAATGCACTGCCTAGGATTGTGGTGGAGTCTCTTTCTTTGGAGGTTTTAAAACAGAGGCTGGGTGGCCATCTTTCGGGAATGCTTTGATTGGGTATTCCTGCATGGCTGGGGGTTGGACTAGATGGCCCTTGTGGTCTCTTCCAACTCTATGATTTTGTGAACTCAAGAGAGAAATTACCTCCAGTGTAGGATTCTACTGATGCCTATAGTAAGGAAGGAAGGAAGGAAGGAAGAGGGGAAGGATATTGATGCATTTACATACACACACAAAATAACAACAGATATAGTTATTGACATTCCTCCCTCTCTCTCTGTTCATCTGGTGTGTATCATTCCAGGAATATGAGCCAACCATCTTTTATCCCAAGCGGTCCTTGAATCCCCTTTACCAAGACTTCACCACACAGTGCGAGAAGATGGACATCCCTTTTCTATCCTATCTACCCACAGAGGTGAGGAAAGGTAGACCTGGTTCTCTTTGGTAACGGAGACACTTACAGTCTTAAAAACTACCCTCATTTTTATCTATCTCTCTTGCATTCTCCTATCTATTTACCGATCTCCTATCTGGAAGATGTATTGCTGTTAGTATCTGTATTTTGATGCGGAGATTTATTTTTATCAATATCTATATGTTGAAGATGAGATTTATTCTTATCAATATCGATAGACTGGTGATGAAATTTATTCTTATCAATATCTATATACTGATGATGAGATTTTTTTTTGCTTTCAGTATCTGTATATTGAGAATGTGATTTATTTGTATCTCTGTCTCTATCTTGACAATGAAATTTATTATTACCAATATCTATACATTGATGATTAGATCTATTGCTTTCAATATCTACATATTGATAAACCTAATGTTTTCTTAATATCTATGTATTCATAATGAGATTTATTCTTAGCAATATCTCTGTTTTGATGATGAGATGTTATCAGTATCTGACAATGAGATTTCTCATTGCTCCTATCAAAGGGCGTTTTGTTACTACACTGAAAACTTGGCTACATTTTAAATAGTTTAGGGCAGTGGCTCTTAACCTTTTCTTTACCAGGGACCCCCTTTAAATATCTTTTGTTGCTGTGGAACCCCAAGACTTAACCGAAGATTTAAAACCCTAATAATACTAATAACAATAACACTTGATGATGATGATGATATAATTATACCATCTGTTAAACCTTCCCTCGGATGCACTGGAGAGGGAGGGAAGACTTCTCGCCTACTTCTTCCTGCAAGTTTATGGCTGGAGCAGATTGAATGGCAATGTTCAGGCCAAGCCAGCCAGCCACACTTTGATTTGTCTCTTGTCACATGGGCTGAGCAGCCTTCAAGCCTTTGTGGACCCCCTGTGAGGACATTGTGGCCCACTGGGGGTCCATGGTCCACAGGTGAAAAACGACTGGTTTAGGGTGTTTTAATTGTGTGTGTGTATGTGTATTCACAAGCAAAAATTCATTTTGGCTTAAGTCTAACTGCTAATCCTAACTAGAGTAGACTCGCTCGGTCAATGGATATTACATAAGTGTTGACTCATCTACCTCCTTTCTGTTCAAGCAGTTTACTCCCATGGAGACTACCAATTGGATTTAAGTCATGGTGCAATATATATATATATACACACACACACACACACACACACACACACACTTTATACCATGATATTCATCTTGTTTTCACAGAATTTGTATAACCGCATCCATTAAGGGCTGGAATTCCATAAGGTTTGCAAAAACAATTTTTTTAAAAATACAGTTCCCTAAAACCACATAGGATCCACCAAATTGTTATCACTTCATTGGTTCTCTTTCCAAATTTTCCATCCCTTTAGGCAAAGGTTCAGGACCCTAAATCAACACTTCATTTGACAATTTAAAAACAGATGAGAGACAACCACACTTTCTAAAATCACTCCTTCTTTGGAGGTGTCTGAAAGGAGTTTGGATGGGTTTCTTTTGGGATTGTTTCAGTTATACATTCCTGCATGGCAGGGGGGTTGGACTAGATGGCCCTTGTGGTCCCTTCTGACTCTATGAGTTTTCTTTTTAAAAAATGTTGGTGCATGCAAAAATAAGCATGAAATTGCCGGTCATTTCATTGCTTGCTGGCTTTGGAGAAAAGTTTTGTAACTTCATGGCTTTATAATAAGCATTGACTGCTATACAGGGAGTCTGATTAGTTTTTTAAAGCTTTGCAATTTCATTTAATCACCATGAAAAAGAAGCCGCTCCCTGCAATCTTGCGGCGTGGGCTCCGAGAGAAGCCACCCACGAGCCGAGCGTCATCAAAAGTGGTATTCGACGTGCTCCAACTATTTCTATATTTAGAGGCATGCTGAAAACTTAAATGAGTTTCTGCAAGCCTTTCCTCTGTGTAATCCAACCTCTTGTGCGTTCTATGAACAGGCAACGAAAAAAGCTAGCACAAATCTGGTGGATGAGTCTCAGCGCAGAGTAGACCCACTGAACTGATGGGATTTACTTATGTGTGGACTCACCATCCAACTAGTGATTAATGAGTCTATTCTGACTGGGATTAACTAACTGCATTCAGAAAAATACATAATTTTGTGTATTTTACCTTGTTGTGTGCCTTCAAGCTGTTTCAGACTTATGGCGACCCTAAGGTTACCCTATCACATGGTTTTCTTGGCAAGATTTGTTCAGGGGGGGGGTTGCCTTTGCCTCTCTCAGAGGCTGAGAGAGTGTGAATTGCTCCAAGTCACCCAATCGGTTTCCAGGGCTGAGCAGGGATTCGAATCCTGGTCCCCAGAGTCTTAGTCCAACGCCCAAACCACCCCACCACACTGTCTCTCGACTGTAGAGAAAGCTCTGAACATTCCCTTGTCCAGTCTTCCTCAACATGACTCTTGCTGCAATGTGTTGGACTCCAAACCAAATAGCTCTCCCTTGGATTGAGCCAGCATGGCGTAATGGTTTGAATGTTGGACAACAACTCTAGGGATCAAGTTCAAATCCCTGCTTGGCCATGAAAACTCACTGGCTGACCTTGGGCAAGTCTCACTCTCTCAGCCTCAGATGGAGGCAATGGCAAACCCACTCTGAACTTGCCAAGAAAACCGTATGATAGATTCGCCTTAAACAACTTGGAGGCACACAACACCATGGTGGAATTTGACCAGCTCGCTCTTAGTGGTCCGATAATAATACGGCTAGACATCTTTCCAAAAGCTAGATGTGTAATTGCATTGTGCTGCATTTTGCGTCATGCCCGTGGAGTCCGGAGCACCAGTGAAATGGAATTCAGGGATCCTGACAAAGCATACACATGGTTGCATCAAACTTGTTTTTTGCTTGTTTTCTGCTGCTCCAAAGACTGGAACATGGAGCAATGGATGCAAGCTCCAGGAACAGAGATTCCACCTCAACATTAGGAGGAACTTTTTGACAGTCAGAGCTGTTTGGCAGTGGAACACACTCCCTCGGAGCGTGGTGGGGTCTCCTTCCTTGGAGGTCTTCAAACAGAGGCTGGATGACCATCTGTCGGGGATGCTTTGATTGTGATTTCCTGCATGGCAGGGGGTTGGACTGGATGGCCCTCGTGGTCTCTTCCAACTCTACAATTCTATGATTCTATGATTCTATGATTCCCTTGGTTACAGATGGATCTGAGTGCAGTGCTCTGCCATGTAGAACGCATGATGCCATTGCAAAGGAACCAAAGCGATGGAAAGATGTGACAAGCTAGATATGAAAGCCGGGTGGCCTTACACGCATTTGTGCCATGTGGGAGAATTATGGAAACTGTCCTTCCCCAGAGCATGGCCGACTGACCTTGTTTTCTCCTTTCCTCTGCAACAGGTTCAGCTCATCAGCGACGCCTACAACCTGGTAGTTGATGCCATCCTGGGTGTGGAGACCAATCCAGGCAAGCTACTGGAGCCCTACTGCACCATCCTGGCAACTCTCAAGCAAATCCACGTCCCTCTCATCAGCCTGGACGTCCCTTCTGGTAGGCTTCATACCCTGAACTTGTTGTTCTCCCAAAGTCCCACTGGGGTCTTGGTGTCCTAACCTTTTAGGAGAACTAGGGCCTGTCTTGCTGCAGTCACAAAGTGGCAGCTTTGCTGAGCTCTGGCCTACGCTTAGAAGGCTAGTGCCTTCCATGGCAGGGCTGTGGCGAATCCACTCTAGGTCTTATAATAGATGCTGAAGGAACTCTCCAAGGTGCTGAATCCTGAGTCTCATGTATAGTTGTTAGTCCTATACTTTGTGCCATGTTTGCGCATCCTAGACTTTGCATTGTGACTGCCCATCCTATACTTTGCTTGTGCAATCGTGGTTGTGCATCCTGTGCGGTTGTACATCATGCATTGTGCATTGTGCAATGGCACCTCATCGGTGGCACTCATAGAACAGCGTTTCTGTTCTGCATCCCTAATGTCCATGTGTTATCTCTCTCTGTGTGAATATTTATGTTATGCTAAGGGAATGTTAACAAGGCCTAGATATTCTAAAGGTACCAGATCCCCCCTGATCTTGGAAACTAGAGAGGGGTCAGCCCTGGTTAGTACTTGGATGGGAGACTGCCAACAAATACCATGTGCTGTAGGCTCTATTTCAGAGGAAGGAGCTCGGAATATTCCTTGCTTAAGAAAACCCTGTGAAATTCATGGAGTCACCATATGTTGGCTCCCAAACCTCAGGCCCTCCTGGGATGATCCAGAACTGGCAACCCAACTCAGAGATTGAACCTCACTTGTTACACCTGATCTGAGCTGAATCACTTTCCTGCTTATTTATCCTTCCTTCGGGTCCCCGGCCAAATTCCAGCTCAGCATCCTGGCTCCAAACGGTAGCCGTCTCAAGGAGAGGTGTTTTTGGAAGGCTACTGAGCCGTAATAAGGCATCGCGTCTCCCTTAAACCGAGACATGATGTCATATTCAAACAAGCTTTTGCTGTGTCTGGCAGGCAGCGGGCACGGAAGGCCTGCTTTCACCATCAAGGAAAGGAATTTGTTCTGCGGAAGAACAAACAGGCAGAGGGGAGAGGGAAATGGGAGAAGTTTCTACCCCACCCTGAAAATTTTTCTTCCCACTGGGGGCAGGACACAGCAGACCTGCTCGATGGAGACCATCTTTGGAGATGGGAAAGGACTACAGCATACCTTCCAGTTGTCCTGATGGTGGCAGGGATAGTCCCAATTAATCCTCTATCAGCCTAACTTTTTCAGTTGCTTTTAAAATGTCCCGGTTTTTCTCTCTTCCTCCTCTCTTTGTCCTCAGCTTAGTTTTGGTTAAAACAGATTGTTTTTTCATGCACCATTCAGAAATCTCATAGAAACATAGAGTTGGAAGAGTCCACAAAGGCCATCCAGTCCAACCCCCTGCCATGCAGGAATACACAATCAAAGCACTCCTGACAGATGACCCTTGGGGGGTCTCTTCCAACTCCATGATTTTATGAACAACAACAAATAATGATGATGATGTATTGATAATAAAAGTGATTTCAAGGGTTTTTAAAAATTTATATTTTTATCCTCATCTCTTTCCCTCTCTCTCTTTAGGTTGGGATGTCGAAACTGGCAGCAATGACGGGATCAGCCCCGATGTCCTTGTTTCACTGGCCGCCCCCAAGCAGTGTGCCACCCGCTTTATGGGCAAGCACCATCTGGTGGCCGGCCGTTTCCTTCCCTATGATGTCCAAAAGAAGTTCGAACTCAATTTGCCCGAATACCCTGGCACGGAATGTGTGGTTTCTCTTTAAGGATCTGACAACCCGCGGGAAGCCATGGCGTCTTCATTTCCTGGCCACTCAAAGACCACCAACTCTGCTGCCCAGACCACCACACCCCTGTTCATGTATCTCAACAGCAAGACTGGCTGAAGTCCCCCCGGATTAACAAATGTCCCTATGTAGTCTTTTTTTGGAATGTACCTACTTTACTGTTGGCTTGAAGGCCATGATGGGACTGTTGAATGTATCACAATGCTTAGAAGCATTGCATGGGTTTGGGCTGCAACTTCCAAGTTTCTCCAACCAATGTGACTGAAAGCAAAAGAAAATACAGTGGGCCCTTGGTATCCACTGGGGTTTGGTTCCAGGAACCCCCGTGGATACCAAAATCCATGGATACTCAAGTCCCATTATATACAATGGCATAGGAAAATGTTGTCCCTTACATAAAATGGCAAAATTGAGGTTTGCTCTTTGGGATTTTTCTTTTTTGGGGGGAATATTTTCAAGGATGGTTGAATCCATAGATGCAAAATCCATGGATACGGAGGGCTGCCTGTATAGGTTGTTGTTTTTGTTGCTGTTGTGTGCCTTCAAGACCTTTTTGACTCCTGGCAGCCCTAAAAGCAGACCTGTTGCAGGGTTTTCTTAGCAGCATGTGTTCAGAAGGGAGTTTGCCTTGGCTTTGCTCTGAGACTCGGAAAGAGTGTGGTGTTCCCAAAGTCACCCAGTGGGTTCCCAAGGCTGATTTGAACTCAGAGCCCTAGTACAACACTCAAACCACGACATCACCCTGTCTCTGTTGAAAAGAGTTGTTCAGAGAAGGCTTCTCTTGTAGGCTTGAGAGAGTATGGCTTGCCAAAGGTCAGCCAGTGGATTTCCACAGCTAAGTGGGATTTGAACCTGGGTCTCCAGACTTGTAGTCCAGCATTCAAACCACTACACCATGCTGATTCTCAAAATACAGGTATACCTCACTTAACATAGGAGATGTGTGTTCCTAGGCATTACTTTTTCTTATTAACAGAGCATTTTGGTACCAGAGGCAGAAAGAACATGCAAAGAATAGGGTTAGGTTGCTATATAGTAGGACCCCCCTATCCATGGGAGTTCAATTCCTGGACTTACTGTGGATACTGGAAATGGTAGATAACAGTGAACGCCATTGAAAATAATGGTGTAGCAGTTGACTAGGACTCCTGGAGACCAGGGTTCAAATCCATGCTCAGCAATGGATTTGAACCCTGAACATGGAGAACTTAATCAGACGCAGCAAATATGGCATCATAATGAGGCCTAATTAACGCAAAAGTGTGCCTATACTGCACGACATCATGCTATGGCAATTTTAAGATGTGAATAAGGCGTTCCTTTTTATTGACGGCCCAAGCCATCAATAGATCTGCCGTGGCACTTTTTTCACGGCTTTGCCCACGTTTGAAACCTCGCGCCGTTGTGCTCACTTGAATACAGCATGGATACGCAGAACAGTTCTGAGTGAGATTGCCAAAACCAGGTACGGGATGCTCTTTTTATTAACCTCCCTGGTTTACTTTTAAGTTTTAAAGTGTGCTTCTGTGCTTGTGTGTACATTTGGTGTCTTTATTTTGGTGTATTTTAAAATTTTACCATGCTCACGAGAATCGCCAAGATCACAAATGCGGAAGTAAACAGAGCCCTCGTTCATGCTCTGTCAATGCAGAAGGTAAGGTCTGATAGAAAGAGTTACTTTGGCGGGACAATTCCACAGAAAAATATGGTAAGAAAGAACCGTTAAAGGAGGTTCATCTGATAAAGCCCTTATACTCTCTCAGCCTCAGAGGAAGGCAAGGGCAAACCCCCTCTGAAAAATCTTGCCAAGAAAACCCCGTGATTGGTTTGCCTTAGGGTTGCCATAAGTAAAAAATATTGACTTGAAGGCATGCAACAAACAACCCGAATACTCCCCAAATGTTGGCCAGAGATGGGAGGAAACTGGGTGGTTTGTTAACACCCTTTCCCAGCCTGCCTCAGTGACCTTAAGCTCTTGGGGGCTCTTGTGCCTTTGGTGCCCCAGCCTGAATATCCATGTGCCGGTTGTGACTTTTGCCAGTGGCTTTTGACACAAAAGAAGCCCAGCCTGTCTTTTGATCCTGCTGAATCTGAACAAATCCATAGTCGGGGAGGGAGCATAAGCAACATCGGCAGGCAGGATGGCAGCCAAACAGGAGCTTAAGCAAGCCGGGGAACATAGGACAGAATGTAGGTAAGCCATGCCCCGGGGGAACTGTGGGGAGCACAAGGAAATTGAGAGGCCTTGCCGACCCTTTCCCCTTTACTTGGCAAGTGGCCAGGTGATATTTCACCTGGGTAGCTAATACCCCAGAGGACAGGGTCAGAATTCAAAATGATTTTAACAGGTTAGAAAAGGGCCAAAGCTAACAAAATGAACTTCAACAGGGAGAAATGAAGGATACTACACTTGGGCAGTAAAAATGAATTGCACAGATATAGGATGGGGGACACCTGGCTTGAAGGCTGTCTGTGTGGAAGGGATCCAGGAGACTTAGTGGACCACGAACTGAACACGAGTCAGCAGTGTGATGCTGCAGCTAGAAAAGCCAATGCGATTCTAGGCTGCATTAATAGGAGTATAGTGTCTATATCAAGGGAAGTAATAGTACCACTCTAGTCTGCTTTGGTCAAACCTCACCTGGAATCCTGTGTCCAGTTCTGGGCACCATAATTCAAGAAGGATATTGACAAGCTGGAATGTGTCCAGAGGAGGGCGACCAAAATGATGGGAGGTCTGGAAGTCATTATCCCCTATGAGGAGTGGTTTAGGGAACTGGGTATGTTTAGCCTGGAGAAGAGATGGTGAAGAGGTGACATGATAGCCATGTTTAAATATTTGAAGGGCTGTCATACTGAGGATGGGAAAAGCTTGTTTTCTGCTGCTCCAGAGACTAGGACACCGAGCAATGGGTTCAGACTACAGGAAAAGAGATTCCACCTAAACATTAGGAAGAACTTCTGACAGTAAGAGCTGTTTAGAAGTGGAATACACTTCCTTGGAGTGTGGTGGAGTCTCCTTGATTCTATGATTCTATGATGTGAGTTCAAAAAGGAATTCACACTCAATTTTTTGCATTTGGGGGAGAAGAGAGGGAGGATGGAACGTTGCCCTTTCCAGTGGTCTCAGGCAAAAGGGAATGGCCACTACCTCTCTTAGCCTGTCTGTTCTTCCTCTGGAAGAAGATTTGCCATCTTGACCACACGCTGGTGTTTTGTGGCTACACATGCCCTGGTTTTTAATCTCTGTGATGTTGGAGGGGATGAACCACATCCATCAGGGAGAGCTCTGGCCCTTTCTCTACATTACCTCATTGCAGGTTTTATGGCCTCCTCTCATTCTTCCAATTTTAGCAGCCTCAGAGTATAAAGGCTACTGTTGAAGTGCTCCCAAAAACAATAATAACAATATAAAGGAGGAGGAGGAGGGGGGAAAAATTCCCTGAGATTCTTCCAGCTCTGCTGAAGCTTTTGGGTTCTCGGTGTGTCTCTTATTTCCCGGTCAGGGGTTTGCTGTCCAAAGAGGCATCCAAACCAATGGAAGGCCAGAGAGGGGGGAATAGAGTCTTATATAGGCACCCTGTCCTTCTCCGCTCCAGTTTCAAAGCAACCTGCTTGGAGACGTAGCTGCAGGCGGCATCTCAGCCCAGTCCCAATATTGGCGTGCAGCTCATCGGAATTCCTCCTCGTCGCCCCCAAAACCCTCCAGCGGAAGAAATGTTAGGACCAAAGCTGGCTCTTTTCCTGTTCATCTTCTTCTACCTCGACTGGGTCTCTTCTCAAGGTATCTGTTTGCCTTCCTTCCTGAGATGGGTGTGTGTGTGAAATTGTGGGCTGGAAGGAGGGTTGCCAGATCTCAGGGCCTGGCCCTGAACATCCAGTTTTCATGGGTCATCTGCAGATGAGGGGACTGATTCTGCCATTTTGCTGGGCTTAGCTCCAGGTGAGAAGAAAGGGCTGAGTTGAAATCTCCAGCTCATTTAGGAGAGTGGCAGCTTGCTGCAATTTGCAAGGCTTTATTGATTTGTTGCTGTAACCTACAAAGCTTTTTCAGAGGGATTACAGAATTCCTTATTTAGCTTCCTCCTACCCTCCCAGCTGTTTTGGGAGCCAGGACTCACCCTCTGCTCTACTCTGCCTACAAGTAGAAGTGTTCCTTATTCCATTTCCCAAAGTAAGTGAGAAGGGAAACTCCCCTCATTTCACCTTGATTTGGAAACAGTTCCTTTGACTAAGATTTCTTTCTCAACATCCAAACAGGAATAAATAGGTAGATAGAGTGTGTGTGTGTTTGAATGACAAGTTGTGAGAAATTTCATTTGATCCTTAATTCAAAACCCTTATTGACATCAGCAGGGGCCATCCCTGCTCAGCAGTGGAACACACTGCCTGGGAACATGGTGGAGTTTCCTTCATTGGAGGTTTTTAAACAGAGGCTGGATGGCCATCTGTCGGAATGATTTTATTGGGTACTCCTGCATGGCGGGGGGTTGGACTAGATGGCCCTCAAGATCTCTTCCAAATCTATGCATCTATGATTTCTTCAGGAGAGGTTTGCTATTGCTTTCCTCTGAGGCTGAGAGAGTGTGACTTTCCCAATGTGGGTTTTCCATGGCTGAGCATGGATTCGAACCCTGGTTTCCCAGAGTCCACACCACGCTGGGTGTTGTTTTAGAAGAACAGAGTTAGTTGACTTGTCCTTTTCTGAGCAAAGGGTGGAATACTTCTTCACTGTGCTCTCCTGAGCTTCACTTCACAATCTCTTCTTTCTTTCTGCCTGTTTCTCTTCGTCTCTCTTCTTTTTTTCTATCATGCATCTCCTTTCCTGATTTCCTCTGATTCTTTGCCAGCCGATCTTCCGCTTTCCAAGCTACTGAGACCAAAAGCATCCAGGTTCAAGGACTGAAGGAATGTACATGCCCCATTTCTCCTTTGTTCCAAAAGATGCTGACATTCTTTGTTCTCTGACAGCCAAAGCCCAGCCAGAAGAAAAAATGACCTGAACTTGGGTCACATGTATTCTTTGCTGCAACTTCCACCTTGCTGTTCTTGGTAGCCCCAATCCAGGGAAAGGAATGTGTACAAAATACACAAACCAATGGCAGTTGTATCACATTCAGATGTTATCAGAATATTGCACATTTGAAAATTGATTGCAGATACAGCAGGGGTGCATAGAATCATAGAATCATAGAGTTGGATGAGAGCACAAGGGACATCCAGTCCAACCCCATTCTGCCCTGCAGGGACACGGAGCAATGGGTTCAAACTCCAGGAAAAGAGATTCCACCTAAACATTAGGAAGAACTTCCTGACAGTAAGAGCTGTTTGGCAGTGGAATATGGAGTGTGTTGGAGTCTCCTTCTTTGGAGGTTTTTAAACAGAGGCTGGATGGCCATGTGTCCAGGTTGCTTCAATTGTGTCTTCCTGCATGGCAGGGGGTTGGAGTAGATGGCCCTTGGGGTCTCTTCCAACTCTAGGATTCTATTCTATTCTGTTCTATTCTATTCTATTCTATGAACACACAATGAAAGCACTCCCGACAGATGGCCATCCAGACTCTGTTTAAAATCCTCCAAAGAAGGAAACGCCACCACACTTCCAGGCAGTGCATTCCACTGCTGAACAGCTCTTACTGTCAGGAAGTTCTTCCTAATGTTTAGGTGGGATCTCTTTTCCTGTAGTTTGAACCCACTGCTCCGTGTCCAAGTCTAGTCAGAGGTGTGACTAGAGGTGAGGGGGGGAGGCCTTCATTTCACCCCTCCATAGCTACACCAGTGCATGTGATAGCAGTGCATGCAAAAGGGATCTAGGAGTATTAGTAGACCACAAGCTGAACATGAGTCAGCAGTGTGATGTGGCAGCTAAAAAAGCCAATGCGATCCTAGGCTGCATCAATAGGAGTATAGTGTCTAGATCAAGGGAAGTAATAGTGCCATTGTATTCTGCGTTGGTCAGACCTCACCTGGAAGACTGTGTCCAGTCCTGGGCACCACAATTCAAGAAGGATATTGAGAAGCTAGAATCTGTCCAGAGGAGGGCAACCAGGATGGTGGGAGGTCTGGAGGCCATTACACCTTATGCGGCTTAGGGAGCTGGGCATGTTTAGCCTGGAGAAGAGAAAGTTAAGAGGGGACATGATAGCCATGTTTAAATATTTGAAGGGATGTCGTACTGAGGATGGGGCAAGCCTCTTTTTCTGTTGCTCCAGAAACTAGGACACTGAGCAATGGGTTCAAACTGCAGGAAAAGAGATTTTGCGCCTGTATTTCCTGCAGACACAAGTCTTCTTATGTAGATATAAGTCCCATATTGAAGCACCGCCATTGTAATTAGTTCTATTTAATTAGGATGATGTCTTCTGAGGAAAACAAAGAGAAGGAAGGAAAAACAGACTCTCTCCCACACGTTCCATTTTTATTTTTGATATCCCTCTCCTTCAGCTGACATTTGCTCAGCTCACAGCCCTTAATCCCCTTGGCTTTCAAGAGGAGGTGAATGGCAAAATCACAGCATGGCTTCCTTGGGCTTCCGGTAAGTTCCTAGCACAGAAATGCAGCAGGGGAGCAAAAGCCGCTTGTGATGCATGCGGCATCCAGTTGTGGGGTTTCTTTGCCCAGCTTGGCTTTGCAGGCCACAATTTTCTGTTAGCAAATGCTCCCCCTGCCTTTTTTTTTTTTTTGCCAGTGACATTTGGGAAGGAAGGAGAATAAATTACTAAAACTATCTAAAAGAGACTATCTAAAACAACTCCATATATGAGCCAACAGAGACTAGGACACGGAGCAATGGACTCAAACTCCAGGAAAAGAGATTCCACTTAAACATTAGGAAGAACTTCCTGACAGTAAGAGCTGTTCGGAAGTAGAATACACTGCCTGGGAGTGTGGTGGAGTCTCCTCTTTTGAAGGTTTTTAAAGAGAAGCTGGATGGTCATCTATCGGAAATGATTTGATTGTATATTCCTGCAGTGCATGGGGTTGGACTGGATGGCCTTTGTGGACTCTTCCAACACTATGATTCTATGATTGTCTTATCTTATATCAGAATCAGTGACCGAATAAACAGTGCAGGCTTTAAGGTCCCACAGGTCCCTCAAACTCTTTTTTAAAATTCTTCTGGGTTCTTCCACAGATCTGCAGATGAAAAACAACTCGCATCCAGCCAAGGCAAAATCACTGAATAAACAGAAGACAAAAGGGAAGGTCCACGCTAGTCTGGAAGTGGAAATGGCCGGTAATTTTTTTTTAGAACGATAGATGATAGTGGATAGATTCCCAGAAAGGGTAGTGCTCATTCCCTCTCCCATTTATTCCTTTATGGTTCTGGAATTCTGTTTTGCCTTGGATTTCTCACCTCTTTAACAAGCTGTTCGTTTTTTTGGTGATGCTGTAACATTTCTGCACTCTTTCCATGTTCTTTCTGGCCTCAAAGGCTCTGTTAAAGGAGTAACACTCAGGCACACATCAATTTTGCTAACAAAAGGATGCCTGATTAATTTCCATCTCTCCCTGTTGTAATGCTCAATATTGTATATTTTTGCTCTGTTCAGCAAACAAGCTTGTGGCTGTTAGAATCATACAATCATAGAATCATAGAGTTGGAAGAGACCACAAGGGCCATCTAGTCCAACCCCCTGCCCCTCAGAAATATCCGATCAAAGGACTCCCAACGGATGGCCATCCAGCCTCTGATTAAAAACCTCCAAAGAAGGAGACTGCACCACACTCCCAGGCAGCAGCACATTCCACTGTCGCACAGCTCTTACCATCAGGAAGCTCTTCCTAATGTTTAGGTGGAATCTTTTCCATTAACTCTAAATTTTCAAAATGGTATAGACTTTATAAATTTTATCATCAAAGGGTTGTTTACCTAGTAGAGCTTACATTCCCAAAACTTAGGGAAGCTTTTACAGACCTTCATTTTCAAATAATACCTATAGCTATGATCAACAGCAGATATTCTCATACACCTTTGGCTTTTCGTTTGGGTATTTGTGGGACCCCAGAAATCGAGGATTTGCCTCATTATTTGTTCTTCCGTTCATTATATTTAGAACCAAGAACCAAATTTCTGGGGTCTATTCAGCCTCATCTATACTCTAATTCTGTTTCTGAAAAGATTTTCAATTTCCTGTATGATACTGAGGTTTCTCTTTTTGCCCTAGCAGCGATGAAAATTTGGGAAAGATTTATTGCTGATATTGCAGTTGATTGCTCTGCCTGTTTTGATTTTTTTAAAAATTGACTTGCCAAGGTGTCGCGTTATTTAAAGCTCGGCTCTCTCTTGCAGGTGAGTGGACCTCGTGGTTCAATGTGGACCACCCGGGGGGCGAAGGGGATTTCGAAACCCTGGAGGCGATTCGGTTCTACTACCGGGAGCGCGTCTGTGCCCAGCCAACGGCCATCCAAGCCCGCACCACAGAGTGGGAACTGCCCGAGGAAGTGGGCGAGGTGGTCCACTACAGCCCCCAAGTAGGGTTCCGTTGCTTTAATCGGGAGCAACCTGGGGGCAAGAGCTGCTCCAACTACCACGTCCGGTTCCTCTGTCCTCTAGGTGTGTGGTGGGAACTCTTGCTTCTATAACTGGTGGGAAAAGGGCAGCCCAGGCCCTGCATTGGCCATTTTATTTTCTGTTTTCAATTCTATTCTCTTTTCTCCATTTCCCACCCACTCCCAACTCAGGATGGATTTTTTTTAAAAAAAAAAATGAAAAATTGTCAAAAAAACCCCAAACCCATATTTTTGGAGTGCTCAGAAACCCTCAAAAGAAGAAGCATGAACTGGCGAGAATCTTCACAATTCTGCCTAAAATTTGTAGGGGGTTTTGTGCAGAAAACAGCATTTTCAGAGAAACAAATGATATTTTGATGCTGTATGTCTGCAGGGAAGAGTATTTTCTCAGCAGCAAATGATATTTTGATGCAGAAATACAGTTAGACACCCATATCCACAGGGGTTTGGTTCCTGGACTTACTGAGGATACCAGAAAGCATAGATAACAGAGAACTCTATTAAAAGTTGGACTGGATGGCCCTCGTGGTCTCTTCCAACTCTGCAATTCTATGATTCTATGATTCTATGATTCTATGACTTCTGGTAAAAAACACCATAGAGTTGCCCTGGAGGATCTAGAAGATGTCTAGAGAGTACATCTCTCTAGGCATTTTCTAGGATGAGTCTATGGTATATGTCCCTGCTTTGTGTCCAGCAGATAATTGAAACCACAGATATTGGTTCCATGGATAAGGGGGTCTGACCGTATTCTTCCTACGCAGAAAAGGCTGTAATTAAGGACTTATTCTTCACAAAAATCACATGTGGGTGATTTTCATAGAAAGCAGCTTCTTCTGTGCAGAAAAACCTGTTTTCTGCACAGAATTTTTTTTTTCTGAACAGAAAAAAATGTTTCCCATACCAAAAAAACTGCACAGGAAATCCTGTTTTCTGCAGAAAACAACCCCACGCAAACATTGCATAGAATTAATCCCGAATTGCGAATAGGCAATTTTCTTCCCACTTTTCGCAGCAGGGAGAGAATGGCTACACTTACTCATTGCTCTCTTTGAGAAGAAACTGAGTGAAGTATTATATCCTTTCTTCCCAACAGATCCTTCGGACTGGTTGGGCTGGTCAGCTTGGTCAGCTTGGAGTGCCTGTTCGCGTACAGCCTGCGGCCTCAGCGGGATCCAAACCCGACACCGAACTTGCTCAAACAGCTCCCTGCTGGTGTCAGGGCAGCTCTTTAAGTGCCGAGGGAAATCCACCGAGCGCCAGACCTGCACTGTTGGACCCTGTCAAGGTACTCATAATTTATAAGTGAGGATAATATTGCTCTTCCGATGAACTAACACTTTCTAATTACTTCCAAAGGTTCTTTTAAAAGTCTTTCTGGAGTAGAATATTTGAAGGGTTGTTATACTAAGGATGGAGTTTGTTTTCTGCTGCCCCAGAGACTAGGACACAGAGCAATGGGTTCAAACTACAGGAAAAGAGATGCCACCTAAACATTAGGAAGAACTTCCTGACAGTAAGAGCTGTTCGGAAGTGGAATATGCTGCTGCTGCCTGGAAGTGTGGTGGAGTCTCCTTCTCTGGAGGTTTTCAAACAGAGGCTGGATGGCCATCTGTCGGAAGTGCTTCAGTTGTGTCTTCCTGCATGGTAGAATGGGGTTGGACTGGATGGTCCTTGGGATCTCTTCAAACTCTATGATTCTATGGGTCATATTTTATTTTATTTATTTATTTATCTATACCCCGCTCTTCAGCCACAAGGCTTTCAGAGCGGCTTACAAATTGTTTTAAGCAATAGCTATTTACACATCTACACTGCATTAAACAGTTTCCAATGTGTGTTAACTAATTGCCCCCACAAGCTGGGTTAGAGACCCTTTTTTTAATTATCCAGAAAAGTCATTAATTAGGAGGGGGGAAATGGGACATTTTAAAAGCAGCTGGAAAAATGGGAAGATGGAGGATTATTCAGAACTGTCCCTGCCAAGTCAGGGCATTTGGTGGGTATGGGTGGGAGAGATCGGGGTCCCAAAGTCTTTGGTTAGCCTGTGAAGCTCACTGAATACTCTTGGGTCCAATCAACCAATCATTTAGTCAGCCTAACTCACCTCACAGGGTTGTTGTGAAATGAGGTGGCCATGGTGGTGGTGGGGAAACATCTATGTGACCCTGAACTTTTTGGAGGAAAATTGGGATGGATATGTATTGTTGTTGTTATACTTCCCTCCCCCCCACCCCGCCATCTGGGCTAAAAGAATGGTGTCATACCTAAAAGTATAATTAATCTAACATTAACATGGAAAGGTTAAAAACAAGACCATTAAGAAGACTATGGCAAATAAACAGTACAATGTAGTTTGCTTGGAAGGCCCTGATTTTAGGGTTGCCAGTTCAGGAGACATAGGGATGGGTCTTAGAGATGCAATAACCATTATCCATTCAGTACGAATCACAGTTGCTCACAGCAAACCATTCAAACACACACACGCACAAGCACACAGAGAAGAAAAATCTTAGTGAAAAGAGCTGTTCCCATAGCAAGGTGGAATGAGAGTTTTTTTTCCCCCTCACTTGCTTACGGAGATGGCATAAGGCCCATTTAATTTAGCCTCCTTGCTTCCAGCCAGACCGTGCACACAGAGCAGAGTGGAGGGTGAGCTCTGGCACCACAATGCCAGCAAGGGAAGGAGGAAGCTAACACACAATCATCAAATCTTTGTAAAACCATAGCTAATTGTTCCTCTTCTAGCCAAGCTGGAGATTCGCACCCAGCCCTTTGCTCTTGAGCCTAACAAAATGGGAGAATTTGCTCCCTCGTCTCCTGCCTGAAGATGACACATTTATTTATTTATTTATTTATACCCCACTTTTCAGCCACAAGGCTATCAGAGCGGCTTACGAATTGTTTTAAGCAATAGGAATTTACACATCTACACTGCATTAAACAGTTTCCAATGTGTGTTAGCTAATTGCCCCCCACAAGCTGGGTACTCAATTTACCGACGTGGTGGCTTGCAGTACTGGCATTTAACCACTGCGTCACCAGGGCATGATAACTGGAGATCTGGCAACCCCACTTGATTTAGATCTTATCGGCATGCCTTAATTTGGGGTAGGAAAGTGTTGAGAGGTGGGGTTTTTTCTTTCTCCCCCTAGAATGCTGACTCTCCTCTGAACTGTACCATGAAAACATGCCGCCTTTATTAATGGTTCCCCCTCCTTTTTCTTCCCTCAGATTTCTCTGTTCCACCTGCATCCACGCCCTGAGGTCTCTGGCCTTTGTCTGGCATTTTTCTGTGACATTTATGTTTCAAAGGGCAACCAAGGATGCTTTATTCGCCCCCCCCCCCAAAAAAAAATCCATGTAGGCTCACACACCCTTCCAAAATTGGGGTCAGCCCATAATTGCCAAAGAATTCCAGCAATTCTTGTGGTCTCTTAAAGGGTGGTGTTATTGTTGTTTTTTTAAATGGGCAAAGCTATTTTTTAATGAACATTGTACCTGCCAACAAGGGAATTCTGCCAGGTACGTTTTCAGAACATTCTTGCCAGGAAGAAATGATACCTGATCGCTTCCCGCCCTCCCCCTGGCTGTCTTTTGCAATTTTTAAAAATTTATTTCTGAAAGCCATCCAAAACAGCAGCCAGGCGGCAGCGGGTATGTATGTTTGATGAAAATAGCAGAAACATTTGCTTTTTCAGCTCCCATACTGTGGGCTGCAAAAGAGGGGTGTGAATATGTGAAGAAGGAACTTGATCCATTCCCCTGAGCACTCTGGGGTGAGTTTCCCTTGCACCCCTGTGTGTTCACCCTCTAGAGAATGTATTTCTGTGTTACATCTCATAGAATCATAGAGATAGACAAGACCACAAGGGCCATCTAGTCCAACCTCCTGCCAACCCAATCAATGCATTCCTAACAAATGGCGTCCAGCCTCTGTTTAAAAACCTCCAATGAAGGAGACTCCAACACAATCCCAGGCAGCAACGGATTCCACTGCTAAACAGCTCTTACCGTCAGGAAGTTCTTCCTAATGTTTAGGTGGAATCTCTTTTCCTGGAGTTTGAACCCATTGCTCCGTGTCCTAGTCTCTGGAGCAGCAGAAAACAAGCTTGCTCCATCCTCAATATGACATCCCTTCAAATATTTAAACACAATAGCCACCTCTTAACCTTCTCTTCTCCAGACTAAACATGTCCAGTTCCCTAAGCCGCTCCTCATAGGACATGGCTTCCAGACCGCCCATCATTTTGGTTGCTCCCCTCTCACCTGGGACCATCTCGTTGGCCAGGAGTGGGAATCACACACCCTCCAAACATTCTTGGACTGAGTTCCCAGATCCCTTTATCACCAACTATGCTGGGCTCTCCAGTCCATCAACACCCACCACTGTCACAGGATGTTCAGAAGCAGGAAGTCATTAGTTGCAAAAGCGTTACTTGGGGCTTGTCTATACAAGGCAATAAAATGTGGATTGGTGTGTAGTAATGCCAATTTGCAGCACCTTTCATTTGTCTCCCCTTTTTTTGGTCAAGATCCCAGGTATGTGAAGTGATCGGTGTTTGATGTTCAAACAGGCATGCCCGCGAGTCAAGATGGTGGACGTGAGTGAATTACTCACGCTTTTATTCTCACCAGTTGCCACCACCAAACAGTATTATTAAAAAAACAAAAAACAAATCTAAGGTGTAGAAGTGTGACCTTCCACTTAAATGAACAGCAGAGGAAAGGGCTATTTCGTTACATCAACGCATGATTGTTACAGCGAAAATCCAACATGGTGGTTCAGGGCACTGCCTTGCCAGCAAGCTCCGCTCCCC
This sequence comes from Gambelia wislizenii, assembly GCA_030847615.1. NCBI lineage: Eukaryota > Metazoa > Chordata > Lepidosauria > Squamata > Crotaphytidae > Gambelia > Gambelia wislizenii. The sequence goes on from JAUMIR010000018.1 coordinate 7,898,517, forward strand.
ACTCATGTCTGACCAATCAGCTTTCTACCTCTGCTCTTATCGGAAAACCACAGCAAAGCAAACCGGTTTTCCCAATGAGCAGGAATTCACATTTCCATCGTAGTTTTTTTAAAACTTCAAGTAAAGCCACTAAGGTTTTTCTTGCAAAGTATATGGCATTTTTGGCCCCCGCCTCTTTCCGAATACGGCAAAATGATGCGGGATCCCATTGTGACAAAGGTATTCTCCTCAAATTCTACAAGTAGTATTTTCACCGTTTAGACAAGCCCTTGCTCTTCCCAAGGGTTAGGGTTAAGGTTAGGGTTAAAGTATTTGAAGGGATGTCACGCTGAAGATGGAGCAGGCTTGTTTTCCACTGCTCCAGAGACTGGAACACGGAGCAATGGATGGAAGCTCCAGGAACAGAGATTCCACCTCAACATTAGGAGGAACTTTTTGACAGTAAGAGCTGTTCGGCAGTGGAACACACTCCCTCAGAGCATGGTGGGGTCTCCTTCCTTGGAGGTCTTTAAACAGAGGCTGGATGGCTATCTGTCGGGGATGCTTTGATCAAGATTTCCTGCGTGGCAGGGGGTTGGACTGGATGGCCCTCGTGGTCTCTTCCAACTCTGCAATTCTATGATTCTATGATTCTATTCTCCTCCAATTCTCTGAGTATTTTCACCATTTAGACAAGCCCTGTTCCAGTTGGGCAGGGACCAGGCACAATTAGTTCTCTGTCATCCCGTTTTCTCAGCTGCTTTTAAAATGTCCTGGCTTCTCTTCCCACTTGGCTGCTTTGTCCTCAACTTATCCAGAGAGGCTAGGATAGCCCCGTCCTTGCTCTCCTTATGTAGGCAAGTCAAAATATTTATGTGACGGTGAGATGTCCTTCCGAGATTAAATAGCAAATTAATAAGATTAACAAGCATGGCATTAAACTGGAGGTCTTGTTGATCCTGGCTTCAGCAATGATTAGCCTTACTAAGTTCAAGAATGTTTTAAAATCCTGCTTTCTAGAGATGGAAGAGCCAGCATGATGTACTGGTCTGAGTGTTGGAACATAATTCTGGAGTCCAGGGTTCAAATCCCTACTCAGCCATGGAAACCCACTGGGCAAAGGCAAACCCCTCTGAACAAATCTTGCCAAGAAAACTCCATATTAGGTTCGCTTTAGGGACAACATAAGTCAGAAACAACTTGAAGGCACATAACAAGAAAAAGACGGGTGGGAGGAGATCGCTCTCTAATGGTGATGATTTCTAAAATTTTAGAACCCAAATGGAGCAACTGGGGGGCATGGAGCCCTTGCTCAAAAACCTGTGGAAGTGGAGGGAAGCGAGTGCGTCGCCGAAGCTGCCCGAAGTCCAAGCTCTCGCGCTGCGTCGGGCGGCCCTCAGAGGTGCAGAAATGCTCCCAGACACCTTGCCCAGGTACCAAACTGTTCAGGTTGTCAATTCCAGCATTCTCCTTTTTGGTTTTCTTTTATGGCAGCCAGCCTGCTGTTGTGCAGGGGTGAGCAAAGTACGGACTGAGAGCTGCTTGTGGGCCTCGGGACCATTTTTGGGGCCCACGGGGGACAAAAAGAAATGTGGGGAAATAATTGTTTCCCACTTCCCAGTCGGGAAGGCAAAAGCAAACTGCGGCAGCCTCTCCTGGCTTATGTGTTTTCCCTCATTCATAACTTTTGCTATCTTGGCCACATTGTGAGGATGCTTGGCCACACATGTTATGGTTTTCATTTGTGAAATGTTGAAAGGGATACTGGTGTAATATGCTGGCAGAGCCTTACGCTCCTACAGTGGGCTACTTGGATCTGGGCCTAAATTTGCTCCCTGTTGAGATGACATCTCCTCCCCTATGAGGCTCCATGTTTAAATATTTGAAGGGATGTCATACTGAGGATGGAGCAAGCTTGTTTTCAGCTGCTCCAAAGACTAGGACATGGAGCAATGGGTTCAAACTCCAGGAAAAGAGATTCCACCTAAACATAGCAAGAACTTCCTGACAGTAAAAGTTGTTCGGAAGTGGAATGCGCTGCCTAGGAGTGCGGTGGAGTCTCCTTCTTTGGAGGTTTTTAAACAGAGGCTGGATGGCCATCTGTCAGGAGTGCTTTGATTGGGTCTTCATGCAGGGCAGGGGGTTGGACTAGATGGCCCTTGGGGTTCTCTTCCAACTCTAGGATTCTATGCTTCTCTAATGTATCTTCTTAATTCTCCACCTCTAGCTTGCCAGCTCAACTGCAATGCAGGCATCCCCAAGAAGGACTGCAGCGGCTGCACCTGCCCCAATCACACCCTCTTTGGCACCGTGCAGAGTGCGGACGGGATGCCTCTTGCCGACGCTCAGATCTCTCTCACAGACCAGCCTCTCTCCGTCCTGGCCCAGAGCGACTCCCGGGGCCAGTTCACCATCCACGGCATCTGTGCCGAGAGTGGTGCCAACATCAGCGCGACCCTTGAGCGCTTTGCCCAAGGTAGTGCCCCAGCTGTCAGCAACGGCTCCCAGACGTCCCGAGCGGAGATAGTGCTGCAGAGAATTGGTAAGTTCAAGCAGGTGGGGAGTCAGGTTTGGGAAGATGAAAAAGCATGCAGTACTGGAGCTTGCAGGGGGATAGTGGACAGAAAGAAATGGGGAGCATACCCTCTCTGATGCTCCAGAGGTTCCTTATATCCATGCACACGCACCCCAAGAAGTCCAGAGTTAATGTAAAACTCACTGCCACCCCTGCATGGACTTTAACCCTTTCTGTGTAACCCAATGGGAAGTTACAGGGATCAGTTTGTGACGGTAAGAATTGTTTGGCAGTGGAATGCACTGCCTGAGAGTGTGGTGGAGTCTCCTTTAGAGGTTTTTAAGCAGAGGCTGGATGGCCATCTGTCGGGGATGCTTTGATTGGATATTCCTGCAGGGCAGGGGGTTGGACTAGATGGCCCTTGGGGTATCTTCCACATTCTATGATTCTATGACTGTATATGTAAGTATTCCAAAATCCAGGGGGGGGGGATTCAAAATGCAAAACACTTCTGGCCCCGAGCATTTCAAATAAGGGAAAGTCATAGAATCAGTTGTGCAAGCGTTCCATTTCTTTTTAAAGGAAGGCATAACTGTTGGTTTTATTTTTGTCTCTCCTTTTTACAATTCTGCGGCAGAAAAACCTTACATGGTGGCCCAACCTGAATCCAAAGCAAGGATGACTGGACAGAAGGTGCGGTTCTGTTGTAAGGCCCAGGGAACCCCCGAACCAAAAAAATATTACTGGTAAGCAATGGGACTGAGACCCGGTTTTTCAGTGCTAAGGAATGGGAACTTGAGAACCTCAGCTGTGTGTGAGAGTCTTCTCAGTGGTTACCCCTGAAACTTTGGAACTCCCTCCCACTAGAGTTTTGATTGGTCCCTTCTCTGTTCTCTTTCCTCCAATGGGCAAAGACCTTTATATTTAGACAGGTCTTTGGGTAATAATTAATGTGGCAGTTTTTTAAGTGCATGTGCTATGCTACTGTGCTATCTTTATCTTTATTATATTTCAAATCTTTATCTTTATTATATCTCAAACATCTTTAAAACTGATTTGACTTTGTGCTCTAATAGAATTGTTTATTCCACTGTAAAGTTGTTGAGTTGTTTTTTTTAAAAAAAGAAACTTTTTTTCATTATTACCGTATATTTATTGAGAAAGTATAGTTTATTTCACAAACTTAAAAGGAAAAGCCAAATGCTTCAAGTTCATGATACAATCTTGATTTACAATTGTATAAAAAGAAAATGACATTTCCAATGTACTCCTAATGATTATGAATCTTTCTAATGACCTCTGTTTGTATAACCTAGATAACATAATTTCTAAGCCTACGACTCTAATTGACTTCTGTTTCAGTCTATGTTTTGCAAAAGCAAGGAAGTAGTAGTATAGTGGTTTGAGCATTGGACTATGACTCTGGAGACCGGGGTTCGAATCCCTGCTCAGCCCTAAGGTGGCCTTAGGCAAGTCACACTCTCTCAGCTGCAGAGGAAGTCAAGGGGAACCCCCCTCAAACAAATCTTCCCAAGATAACCCTTAGGAGGAATGCCATAATTCACAGTTGAGTCGAAGGTGCATAACAACAAAGTGGAGAAGAACCGGGTACCAGATTAGTGTAGCTGTCTGAGTGTTGGATGAAGACTCTGGGGAAGACTAGGGTTCATATCCCTGCTCAGCCCTGAAAACCCCCTGGGTGACCTTGGGCCCTATTCTCTCAGCCTCAGAGGAAGGCAAAGGCAAACCCCTCTGAATACATCTCGCCAAGAAAACCCCATGATAGGTTCACTATAGGGTCGCCATAAGTTGGAAACAACTTACCCAGCCATCTGTCAGGAATGCTTTGATGGTATTTTCCTGAATGGCAGGGGATTGGACTAGATGGCCTTTGTGGTCTCTTCCAACTCTATGATTCTATGATTCTATACCCATCGCAAAGAAACAAAGGAAGCTTAGAGTCACAGAATTGGCCCTCGATCATCAAGAGCCGAGTTTGCTCTCCATCCATTCTTTTCTGCCATCTCTCCAGGTATCACAATGGAACACTCCTGGACCGGAAGGCCAAAAAGTATGACAGCAGCTTAGTACTCCATGACCTGAAGCTGCATCAAGCAGGCTCCTACCACTGCAAAGCCAGCAACGACCACGGGTCTATCAAATCTTCCATCGCCCACTTGATGGTGATAGGTAAGCAGGCTCTCGTTGGCTTTGTGTCCTGACGTCACAATAGCAAATGCCTAAGGAACGACAGGGGAGGGATGCAGGAACAACAGAATAAAGTGTGCATGTCAGGATAATATTACTTTAAGTGCAAAAGACAAAATGTTGGAGCAACAGACCACAGACTAGCACAGCTGAAGTGGGTTTGATCACAGCTGCGGCTAGGCAGAAGGCTAACTATCATATATAGCTGAACTGCAAGATGCATTGTGTGTGGGTTGGTATCATAGAGAGAGAGGAGTATTGGTGGATGTTGGAGAAATTGTTGTTGAGTTCATTAATGAGGATTGCTGTGTATATACTGTGGTTGTTTATACTGCAACTGAAGATAGAGACGTCCAGATATCTTTGGATGAACCTCGCTGCCTATAACTCTCTTTTTTTGTGTGAAAAAGGGTCAGAGCAGTGAAATGGCTACTAGCTGAAGCCTCTGTTCTTGTGCCCATTTGGCTGCACAGTTCTGCTGTTTGGCTACTCCTGGGTTAGTTTGTCCCCAGTTTGTGCCAGGTGCCTCTCAGTGAGCCTATACTGAGTGGACAGTGCAGTCCTAGTCTGTCATCAATTGTCCATAAAAAATGCAAGAGAAGTCAGTACCCAGTCCAGAGATCAATAGAGTCAGGCCCAAGGTCCAGGTACTTGCTCAGCTAGGGGTTACTGCAACAGTCCAGACGTCAGTCAGAAGCCAAGGCAAAGCAGGAACACAGAAGAATGCAACAGCTAAAATAAACAGTTGTCAGCACTGGGGCTGGAAGGAAACCTGCTGGGAGATTTATAACCAGATTCTCAAGGTCATCTGGGCCTCATTAATGAGTAATCAGGTAAGCATTTAGTATTTAAATGATGCTGGGTTCAGCCCACTTTTCTCAGAGCTGAACCCAGGTGCCGACCTTATCAGACTGTTACAGACATAGAGCACATACTCCCTTCCTACCATTAGACTACACACTCATTAATAAGCACAGAGGAATGCAAATACAGTTAGCCACAGAGTGATACAACCGAACTGAATTTGGCAGGTAAAAGGTCATGTTCAGGACCAATCCTGATAGTCTGCAAAGGTGGTAGGACTGAGAGAAAGCCTCCATCTTTCCTCCAGTGAGTTAAAGGCAGCTTGCATGGCTCTCTACTCCATTTGTGGAATATTGTAAGGTCTGCCGTTCCCCCATCTAGTATTTAACAAGTCTGTTGTCTCTCTCTCAGACCCAGACATGTCATCCTGTATGTCCCAACCAGAAGAATATCTCATCAGACTCCCAGATGAGTGTTTCCAGGAGAAAACAGGTTCCTACTTCTACAACGTGGGCCATTGTCCCAACACCCGCTGTGCGGGTCACCTTGCGGATGCGCTGCAGTGTCGAGATGCAGTGGAACACTGCTGTGGCACACGGCGGATGGAGGTGCGGGAAATCTCTTGTGCTGGCTACGTATTGCCCATCAAGGTGGTCGCTGAGTGTGGGTGTACCTCCTGTACCCAGCCTAAGGTCCTGGTCCGGGGAAAAGCTTCAGCAGTTGATGACAGCGAACCCCTGCGCTTTGGGGAGATCTATCTGGGTGCAAAGAAGATTGGCTTCACTGGTTACAAAGGCACGTTCACCATCGAGGTCCCTCCTGACACAGAGAGGCTTGTGGTCAAGTTTGTGGACCGGATGAAAAAATTTGTGGACACTGTGAAGGTCTTCCCTTTTGACCAACGTGGTGGGGCCATCTACCAAGATGTCAGACTCATGAGGAGGAAGAAACCCGTTGACCTAGAAGCGATGGAGACCAACGTCATCCCACTGGGAGAGGTGGAGAGTGAAGGTCCTGTAGGGGAGGTCATCATCCCGCCAAGGTCTTTCTTCAGACCCAACGGGCAAGCCTACAATGGGACAGTCAAGGCCAGCGTGACCTTCGTGGACCCTCGGGACATGGCCACAGTGAGTGCAGCCTCTAGCGACCTGAACTTCATCAATGCTGAAGGAGATCTCCTCCCTCTCAGGACATATGGCATGTTTTCCATGGACTTTTGGGAAGAGGAGACCCACCAGGGTTTAGAAATGGGGAAAGTGAAGGTCAGGATGGATGCTGAGCTCATAAAAATGCCGGAGCACCTCCAGAGAATGAAACTGTGGTCCCTCAATCCAGTGACAGGCTTGTGGGAGGAGGAATCCTCCTTCAAACTGGTGAAGGAGAACCGGCGTAAGCGCGAAGAGCGAGCTTTCCTCGTGGGCAACCTGGAGATCCGGGAACGGCGGCTGTTCAACCTTGATGTCCCAGAGAACCGCCGCTGCTTCGTCAAAGTCAGGGCCTACATCAATGAAAAGTTCAACCCCTCCGAGCAGCTGGAGGGGGTGGTCATCAGCCTCATCAATCTCGAGCCGAGGCCTGGTTACCCGTCCAACCCGCAGGCCTGGGGTCGGTTCGACAGTGTGGTGACCGGTCCCAATGGGGCGTGTTTGCCTGCCTTTTGTGATGGCCAACAGGCTGATGCTTACACCGCCTACGTCACCGCCACCATGGGAGGGGAGGAGCTGGAAGCTGTGCCATCTAGTCCAAAGCTCAACCCGATAGCTGTGGGGGTTTCCCAGCCTTACCTCAACAAGCTCGGCTACCAACGAACTGACCACGTGGATTCTGCCCTTAAGAAGACGGCCTTCAAGATCAATCTCGCCAAACCCAACCCAAACAACATCGACGAAACCAATGGACCCATTTACCCCTATCGGAGCTTGAAGGACTGTGAAGAGGCTCCCATTACGGCCAACCATTTCCGGTTCTACCGGGTGGAAGTTGATAAATATGAGTATAACGTGGTGCCTTTTAAGGAGAGCGACTTGACCACCTGGACGGGGGACTACCTTTCATGGTGGCCCAACCCGCAAGAGTTCCGAGCCTGCTACATAAAAGTGAAGATTAATGGTCCTCAAGAATATATGGTGAGGTCACGAAATGTGGGGGGTACACATCCCAGGACTCGGGGGCAACTCTATGGCCTCCGGGACGCCCGGAGTGTGCGGGACCTTGATATGTATAACAGTTCGGCGGCTTGTGTTGAATTCAAATGTAGCGGGATGTTATTTGACCAGGAATTGGTGGACCGGACTTTGGTGTCCATCGTTCCTCAGGGAAGTTGCCACCGTACTGCCGTCAACAGCTACCTGAGAGAGTATTTAGGCCGCCACCCGCCTGTGGTGGAGAACAACGACACCGCGGCCTTCACGATGCTGGCTCCGGTAGACCCGCTAGGCCATAACTACGGGATCTACACTGTGACGGACCAGAATCCGCGCCTTGCCAAGGAGATAGCCATTGGGCGCTGTTTTGATGGCACCTCGGATGGATACTCACGCGAGATGAGGTCCAACAGGGGCGTAGCCTTGACCTTCACCTGCCAGGAAAAGCCAGTGGGGCGGAAAAGCTTCTTCCAACGCCTGCTTGAATCCCCTTCCCAGACGCTGACGGAGATCCGGCGCGAGATGGGAGGCAACGAGCAACTACGTGGTCCCTCCCGCGCAGTGCCTTACCCATCAAGATTACGGACCATGTTTGCCTCGCCAACCCGTCGGACCCCCAGCCGCCGGAGGAGGGTGGGTGCTGCCCAAGTGTAACCCTGAGGAGTGTGGAGGATTGTTCTGCTGTCTTCATGCCTCCCTTCCCCATGATCTACCACTCCATAACACTGAGTACATTGGTTGGTGATGGTGGGGAATAGCTTACCAAGTCAGGTTTCCTCCCCTGCCCCTCCAGGACAAATAATTTAAGGGTGAGGTTAAAGGCTCAGCCTGAAAGGCAAATCCAAATTCAGAGAAATACCTTGGGGGGGTCCACATTCTACAGGGTGGCAGGGCAAAAGGCTGTGACCCAGAAATGCCAACATATTACACCTTAAAGCTTTTACTGCCAGGAACGAAGGGCCCTTCCACACTACACAATTGTACTGCTATGATCATGGACGAGTCAGAATGCAGATGGTCTGCAATCTTGTCAGAGTTCTCTTGCTTCATCACCCCCACCCCTCCCCAAAATAACAACCTTCCTGAATTTTTCTTACTTCCTCTATGAACTTAGAATCGTAGAGTTGGAAGGGGCCACAAGGGCCATCTAGTCCAACCTCCTGCCCTGCAGGAATACCCAATCAAAGCGTTCCCCACAGATGGCCATCCAGCCTCTGTTTAAACACCTCCAAAGAAGGAGACTCCACCATACTCCCAGGCAGTGCATTTCACTGCCAAACAGCTCTTACCATCAGGAAGTTCTTCCTAATGTTTAAGTGGAATCTCTTTTCCTGTCATTTGAGTCCATTGCTCCATGTCCCAGTCTCTGGAGTTGCAGAAAGCAAGCTTGCTCCATCCTTCATAAGACATCCCTTCAAATATTTAAATGTGGCTCCCATGTCACCTTTTCACCTTCTCTTCTCCATGTTTTTTCTGAGGCTGAGAGTGTGTGACTGGCCCAAGGTGGGTTTTCATGGCTGAGCGGGGATTTGAACCTTGGTTTTCAGAGTCGTGTTCCAACTCCCCAAACCACTATGCTACCCTGACTCTGTTGGTGTCCATGCTAAATGCTTGAAGGAGGGTCTCTCCATATACACACCTCCCCACGGTTTAAGGCAGTGGTATCCAACCTCTGGCCCTCCAGGTGTTTTGGACTATAGCTCCCAGAATTCCTGACCACTGGACCAGCTGATTCAGGCTTTTGGGAGTTGGAGTCCAAAACCCCTGGAGGGCCACAGGTTAGACACCACTGGTTTAAGGTCTCCTAGAGGGATCCTCCACTGTATCCCATTGGTCAGAGCATTATGCTCTGGAAGGACGACCTTTGCTGTGCCACCCCAGCTATGGAGTACTCTCGCCCTTTGGAGGCCCAGTTGTAGCCAGCATTGCTGCCGTTCAGGTGCCAAAGGAAAACACAGTTCTTTAAAGCTTTTGGAGGCTTGATAGCCATGGGCTGCTCCAGGCAAACAGCAGCCTTGAAGTAGGACAAGCAAACACAACCACACCGGTAGCTAGTCAGGTTATGAGGGTGGTAAGATCTAACAAGAGCCAGTTGGCCTCATCCTTTTTAAGGAGGGCAGAGGGCAGTAGTCTGATGTCAGAACCAACTTGTGTGTTTCGTCCGCCCTTAGCTTTGCAATCTACACCTCAGACTCCCTGCTTTGTTGTTGCCTGGATTCCTTGACCCCCAGGGCATCCGCACTAGAGAAATAATCCAGTTTGAAACTGGATTATTTGCATGGCTCCTTCCCATGGAATCCTGGGATTTGGAGTTTGGTGTGGCATCAGCACTCTTTGGCAGAGAAGGCTAAAGACCTTGTAAAACAACAAATCCCAGGATTCCATAGGAAGGAGCCATGCAAATAATCCAGTTTCAAACTGGATTATTTCTCTAGTGTGGATTCCCCCTATCTGACCTTGCTGTTCGCCAGATTCCCGACTCCTAGACTGACTTTTTGACTGGGCTTCTGCTACAACATGCCCCAGACAGGCAAGCTTCTCTGGACTTTGAAACTGTTCATAGTTTGTCTGCCTTCAGCCAGTTCTGCATTCTGTTGGCTGGCAATAGGAGGCTAGTGGCTACGACATTGATTGACTATACTAAAACCCTTGCATGTGAACCTATCGTGGGGTCCTCTTGGCCAGATTTCTTCAGAGGAAGTTTGCCTTTGCCTGCCTCGGAGGCTGAGAGAGTGTGACTTGCCCAAGGCAGCCCAGCGGGTTTCCAGAGCTGAGCAGGGATTCGAATCCTGGTTTCCAGAGTCCTAATCCAACACCCAAACCACTATACCGTGCTAGCTTTCCAGGCAAACCTACATGTACATGATTTTAATGTAATGCTCTGGGGGTCTTTTTAGCTGAAAGGTGGAGTATAAAAACTCTGAATAAATAAATAAACTGAATATGTTATCTCTTTCCATCTGTCTTTTTCACTTGCTAACTGTCTCAGTATGTTTTTAGCCTTTTGAAAACATTGGAATTCTTCATGCTGTGTTAAACGTGCCTGGTTGGTTTTATTGTACGTACAAGGTTTCTGAAGAGGGATATAAATATTTTAATACAAGAAAGAAAAAAATAAATAGGATTTCGGCCAAAACGTTTTAACTTTTTTTCCTTTCCATTCTGTCTTTTTATTTTTTAAAGCAAAGAGTATATGCCTTCGTGCCATTTCTAAGTAAGTAATTTTATTCACGCTTAGACCATAGGCCATTCACATACAAAATAAATAAGAACAATATAAAAGTACTACATTGTAACAGTACTACATAACATAAACATCATCTAAATATTGTGTATTAAAAAAGACAAACTTGGATACAGTTCAAACACACTGAATACAAACAACATTATTAAAATTAGATAAGCACATCCCCAGATTAATCAACTGCAACAGCAGCAATACATTTTGCCTGAATTTTCATCACTGCCAGGGCAAAGAGACACCATAGAGTCAGTATCAGACAAAACTTTTCAGAATGTGTACCCATGGGGCGTCTTGGAACATATCAGTTTCCCCTCTTTTCATAGAATCGTAGAGTCGGAAGAGACCCCAAGGGCCATCTAGTCCAACCATCTTCCATGCAGGAATGCACAACTAAATTCACATCTGAAAGATGCCCATCCAACCTCTGCTTAAAGACCTCCAAAGATGGAGAATTAATCATGCTCCAAGGCAGTCTATTCCACTGTTGAACAGCTCTTAGAGTTTAAAAAGTTCTTTAAAATGTTTATGTGGGTTCTCTTTTCTTTTAATTTGAACCCATTGGTTCATGTTCATGTTCTCTGAAAAAGCAGTGAACACGCTTGCTCCATCTTCTACATGATATCCGTTCAGATAGTTAAAGATAACAATTAATTGGGAGTGTCCCTGCCAAATCAGGAGAGTTGGAAGGTAGGAACTCAGTTCACAGTGATGGAAGTAAGCAGAGGACAAAGGTGGGGGGAATGGGAAGAGGAGGGGAAAGCCAGGGCATTTTAAAGGCAGCCGAAAAAGTGGGAAGTCAGAGGAGTAACTGGGATTGTCCCTGCCAAGTTGAGACAGTTGCATGGATTCAGCTGGAGACAACATGCCTCAGCATCTTGTACATTTATGTTGGGCTTGAGTCATGGGTGATAGCAGACAGCAGACACCCTCTGGTATGCACAATGGGGAAAATGGAATGGAGTTGGTGGTTGATTGTGGTCTGCCTTCCCTATTTTCGTTCCTTTTTAATGGTCTTTTGGAAGTGTCAGGCAGCAAAGGCGAGCAGCAGGGAAGGGAGAGAGACCTGAGTCCTGAAGGCTGCAGGAACCTTGGTAATGAATGCAAGACAATCTTCCCACCTTCCTTCTCTCAGCCTGGGTTTCTCATTATCCTCCTCCTCACTGCTGGGTCCCGAAAAAGAGGACAGATCAACAAAGCAAGGGAGGGAAGGAGCTGGGGGAGCCAAACCGCAGGCCCTGAGCATGCTAGGCTGCTTGTAAAATCCGACCGCATCCCTTGGGCAGAGGGAGTAGGTGAGTTGCCAGCACGTTCCTTTGCAGGTAGGTCAGATTCCTTGCTGATGCTGCTGAGCTTTGGAGGAAGAACGTTCTCTTGTTCTTGGTGGAACGCACTCTGCTCGCCACCCTGTAAGGAATTTACCCACGTAGGCCGGTTGAAGAGCAGCAGGAGGTGGCAACCAGACCTGGTTGAACAGCAGCAGGAGGTGGCAACCAGAATGTCCCCATTGTGTGTGTCATCTGCCTTCAAGTCATTTCCCGACTTATGCTGACCCTAAAGCAAACAGATCATGGGGTTTTTCCAGGCAACAGGCATTCAGAGGGGGTTGATTGATTTGAGGTTGAGAGAGTGTGACTTGCTCAAGATCCCCTAGTGAGTTTTGAGTGGGGATTTGAACCCAGGCCTCCAGTCATAGTCCAATGCTCCAACCACTATACCACCCTGGCTCTAAATGTCCTCCTTGTTCGGGTTAAAAGAAATTTGCTCTGTTCCATTCTTTTGAATCTGACTTTTGCTTGCTGTTCAACCCCCCCCCCCCCGCAACCCAAACACCAGTGTACCTTCTTCCTTCATGCCAATGGATTCCGTTTGGTCTGGCCAAAGCGTAACAGTAAAACGCCCGTCCTTCACCTCTGGACAAACGATCAAACACAGAGGGGAAACAAAGAACTCCTTCAGGGCAAAATGAGCTGTGAAAACTTGAACCCAGTCCTCCTCCTCCTCTGTTCTCTTCCAAAAGGAAGCGCCTTTGGAGTTTGGACATTTTTGCATCTTTGTGGCGTGCACATTTTTCAGCGTGTGCCTTGGCTCTGCTCTGGTTAGAACACAAAGCCCTTGCTTGGGAAGAGAGCAAATAAAATCACATCGTCCATCTGAAACCTCTCTGTTGTGCAACATTCCAGGGGATATTTTTGGACATTTGTGACATGCTCGAAAAGGAGGGCGGGTGGCGAGGATTATCGTTTGTGCCAGGAGAGCCGCAGAGCCAAGATAGGGCTTGCCCAACATATTATACTGCCTGAGGACAAGGTGGCATTTAACCACCTACACTTCACATACAGAAGCCGCATCATTTCACCGTATTCAGAAGGAAGGGGGACAAAAACGTCAAAAACTGTGAAGGGAAAGCCTTTGCAGTTTTTCCCGGAGTTTTTAAAATGTGCACTCCCTTTCGTCAGGACAAGCAATTCGATTTTCCCGTAGAAGAGGAAGCGCAAGCTGATTGGCTAGATGAGCACAGGGGGCAGGACTTGCTAACGGCGCCACCATGTTGGTTTTTCACTTTAGCGAGCAATGGCTAAGGCCATTAAATTAGGTGTTCCCATTTTTTTTGTTTTGTTGTACAGGCAAAATATTGTTCAAGTGCGCAATATAAAATAGTGTTTTTTTTAAAAAAAAAATTGGCGGCGGCAAATAAGACAAGTAAAAATATGAGTAAATCACTCATATTTTAAAAGCTCCGTATGACATGCGAATGTGCGATCGTTTGAACACTCACATTCGCACAAATACGAACAGGCAGGGCAATTTGATTGGCTGGATAGGATAGGGTGGGGCTAGCAAAGAGGGAAAGCAGGTGTGGCTGCCATGTTGGATTTTCGGGTAAGCGAGGGTCCGGTAAGTCAATGAAATGGTGATTTTATACTCTTTTTTTATTTTTTCTGTCTTTGTAAATATGAAGTGTTGCTTGTGCGCACCCTGGGAAACTGTTTTTTTTTTTTTTTTAATGGTGGTGGCAGATTTAAAATCATGAATAAATCACTCACGGCCGCCAGCTGGCTAGAGGGTCGTGGAGTTTAGGGGTGGTCTTTTGGCCATGTAGGCAGTTTATATCGTAAATGCCTGCCTTTCCAAACATGTTTGTATTTTTCCTCCTTGTATACACAAGACCACAGTTTACTGAGCGCAAACTACTTGTGCAATTTGAACTCAGTTTGCAGCAATTGAAGTAAGCCAAGAGTAAAGGGAGAAAGCAGGGGGAAGCAAGAGAAACCAGGGCATTTTAAAACCAACTGAAAAAGTGGGATGGCAGAGGATTAATCAAATTTGTCCCTTTCAAATTGGGACAAATCCTCATTAATAACTTTTGCCAGCTTGTCCACACTCTGATGTTGTTTGGCCACGCATATCCTATTTTTCATCTGTGAAATACTGCAAGGTATGCCAAAATCTTGCGAGGAGCCAGTGTGGCGTAGTGGTTTGAGTGTTGGACTGTGAGTCTGGGGACAGGTTCGAATCCCCTCTTGGCCATAGGGATCTGATCGTGATCTCCCAGTCTAACCACTACACCACATTATCAGAGTGAACTCCTACAGGTCCAGATTTGCCTTGCTGCCACAGTCCCACCCTGCAAATATAGTAAGCCCTTTGGCATATCAAGGCCTGGCCTCCAAATTCAGCTTCTTAACAGCTCAAATGTCCTAAAGCGCAAATGAGAGGAAGACCAGCATGTACAAATTTCCACCCAGTTGGTTTTTAGATGTACTTCCCCCCCGCCCTCAAGACATGCATATAAATTAGACCTCTCCGGCTTCATAACCTCTCAGGGGGCATATCGTTTTTGCATGGGCTGGCTTGGGGAGTCAAAAGACCAGTCTCGATCTGTTTTCAAGATCCCTCTGCCTCTTCAATCATCCCAATATTTGTATAATAAATATCCGTCAGGACAGGCCTTAAATCTCTCTGGACTGCATGCAACAAGCCCTCATTGTTTAATTTTACTTGGAAAGGGGATATTTGTCTTCAAAAGTCTTCCAGAGGTGTTTTGTGGAAAACAAGTGCTGGAAAGAAAGAGGCAAGCGAAAAGTACATTTTTTTTCAGTGTCTTGGTAGGAAAACATTGAATGGTTTTTCTGACTGTGTGTTTTCCTGAGCACACTGCTTCTGGATATATTTTTTTTCCAAAAGAAAAACAATATGCTGTGAACAAGAGGCCAAAGCAAATTGTAGTCATATTTGTAAGCTGAGAATCCGACCTACAGCTCTCTCTCTCTCTCTCAGTTAACAAAATGTGTTCGGGGTTGGTTTAAGGCACCAGCGGTATCAGCATCCACAGGGGGCCCCATGATTGTGGGGGCCCCGTAGTAACCCTCCTCCTGCAAAAACATTATTAGTAATATTCTGAATATCCTGTAATGTGAATAGCTTAGGTTGAGTTCAGTGACATTGACCTGAGAGAAACATATGGGCCCCCCAAAATAAAGCACTGCAGGGCCCCCAAAATTCCTTAAACCGGTCCTGGATGTGTTCTTGGGCATTACTTTGGCTGCATCTGCACTGCAGAAATAACCCAGTTTGACACTGGGTTGACATTAAGACAAAAGAAGGAGCAGCAATTCCAAGATTTAACTATCCTGCCTGCCCCCAAAATACCTTTTAGCCTAAGGAACATAAATACCAGCCTCATGCCAACGCTTCTGACATTGCAATCATCTTCAGTGATGAGTGTGTGCCAAAAACACAGGCAGAGACAACCCTGTTGCTATTTCTGGGGCTGAAATAGTTGGTTGCGCTTTCCTCCTCCCTGGAGTCCCATTGGGCGCTGAGAACAGAGGGGCGTCGGCATGCCAAGGCGGCCTCTTTCGTGCCCCCTTCTGTTTCTACCACTGGACCAAACCTTCTGGATCATAATCACCAGCCTGTCAAAATCATTAGGGCAGCTTTGCTGGATTAATGCAGCTATTTAAAAAATAATGACAGTGCCGTCCAACATTTTGTATTTGCAGCCTTACTCCCGACACAGTCAGCCTTACTCCCGACAGATGGCCATCCAGCTTCTGTTTAAAAACCTCCAAAGAAAGAGACTCCACCACACTCCAGATTTGGCAACGGCACTCCCAATTAACCCTTTGCCTTCCCATTTTCCAGCTGCTTTTAAAATGTCCCGGTTTCTCTCTCTCTCCTCTTCCCGATTTCCCCCTTTGTCCTCAGCTTACTTCCATTGCTGCAAACTGAATTCAAAAATAGTTTGCACACAAATAGTTTGCAGAAAAGACAGCCGTAGGGGTGGGCACGACGTTTTAGTCCAAACTTTACAACAAGTTCCCAAACTTTGGTCCTTCGGTCCTTTTGGACTTCAACTCCCAGAATTCCTAAATGTTGGCCAAGCTGGCTGGGGCTTCTGGGAGTTGAAGTCCAAAACACCTGGAGGACTAAAGTTTGGAAATCACTGCTCTACAACCAGTGGTTTGAAACTGGATTGTTTGCCATGGCTCCCTTCCTACGGAATCCCAGGATTTGTAGTTCGGTGAAGCACCAACACTCTTGGGAGAAGAAGGCTAAAGACCTTGTCAAGCTACAAATCCCAGGATTTCAAAGGAAGGGAGCCATGGCAAATAATCACGTTTCAAACACGATTCTTTGTGTAGTGAGGATTTGGCCTTAACCTGAAGAACTGAAGTTTGGGGACCACTGCTCTACCAGATAGATTGCTACTAATAACAGAGAAATCCTGGGATTTGTAGTTTGACAAGGTCTTTGGCCTTCATAGAATCATAGAATTGCAGAGTTGGAAGAGACCACGAGGGCCATCCAGTCCATCCCCCTGCCATGCAGGAAATCACGATCAAAGCATCTCCGACAGATGGCCATCCAGCCTCTGTTTAAAGACCTCCAAGGAAGGAGACCCCACCATGCTCCGAGGGAGTGTGTTCCACTGCCGAACAGCTCTTACTGTCAAAAAGTTCCTCCTAATGTTGAGGTGGAATCTCTGTTCCTGGAGCTTGCATCCATTGCTCCGTGTTCCAGTCTCTGGAGCAGCAGAAAACAAGCCTGATCCATCTTATCACCTCTTAACCATCTTTTTTCCAGGCTAAACATACCCAGCTCCCTAAGTCTCTCCTCATAAGGCATTGTTTCCAGACCTTTCACCATTTTAGTTGCCCTTCTCTGGACACGCTCCAATTTGTCAATATCCTTTTTGAATTGTGGCGCCCAGAACTGGACACAGTATTCTAGGTGAGGTCTGACCAAGGCAGAATAGAGCAGCACTATTACTTCCCTTGATCTGGACACTATACTTCTATTGATGCAGCCCAAAATCGCATTGGCCTTTTTAGCTGCCGCATCACACTTCTCTGACAAGAGTGCTAAGGATTCTTTGTGTAGTGTGGATTTTGCCTTCAAAACACCTGAAGGGCTAAAGTTTTCGAGCCACTGCTCTACCAGGTGGATTGCTCCTAATAGTGGATGTATTGAAATACTGGGATTTGTAGTTTGACAAGGTCTTTGGCCTTCTCTGCCAAGAGTGCTGGGGATTCTTTGTTTAGTGTGGATTCGGCTTTAGAAATACCTGGAGGGCTAAAGTTTTCGAGCCACTGCTCTACCAGGTTGATTGCTCCTAACAGTGGATGTATTGAAATACTGGGATTTGTAGTTTGACAAGGTCTTTGGCCTTCTCTGCCAAGAGTGCTGGAGATTCTTTGTTTAGTGTGGATTTGGCTTTGAAACACCTGAAGGGCTAAAGTTTGGGAGCCACTGCTCTACCAGATAGACTGCTCCTAATAGTGGAGATTAGAGAAACCAGAGACTGAGCTGTCTAATATACTGCCTGAAGAAGAAATGCTTTCAATTTCGCCGCACAGGGCTTTAAAAATAAATATCAGTAAGGAAAGGAAAGAAACTGTCGCGATCTGGAATTTATTTGGGGGTGGTGGTGGCGGAATATTGGAAACCATTCTGAGCAGGCACTGGTTTAGATAGCCCTAGAGCGCGACCCGGGGGCGGAAGGCCCCCAACCGCCTCGGAGAGAGTCCGGAAGCGCTGCCAAGGGGCGTGGCTAGAGCGGCCATGGGCTCTCGGTCCAGGTCGCGGGAACGGCGCCGGAGGAGAAGCCGGTCCGGGTCCGAGGCGAGGGAGAGCCGGAGCCGGAGGAAGAGGCGAGAAGAGGGGCGAGGAGAGAGGTAGGGGCCGAGGGAGACGGTCCTCCAGGGTCATAGAGTTGAGCAACCATCGAGTCGCGTTGGGATAGAGAGGTTGTTTTCCTCCCTCCTGTATGTATAAGTGCTGTAGGCTCTATTTCAGAGGAAGGAACTGGCGAAACCACCTCTGAGGATTCCTTGCCTAAGAAAACCCTCTGAGATTCATGGGGTTGTCATAAGCATGGGGAAAGGTGCCTTTTGGCCTTTTTGGACTGCCACTCCCAAAATCCCCCAGCCAGCTGTGCTGGCTGGGGGATTCTGGGAGTGTCACTCCCAAAAGAAGCACCTTCTCCAAGCCCAGAAGGACTGCCAAGCAATCCCAAGTGCTGTAGGCTCTGTTTCAGAAGAATTAATTGGCAAAACCACCTCTGAGGATTCTGGGAGTGGCAGTCCAAAAAGAGGAACCTTCCCCACACTCAGTAGGGCTGCCAATGAATCCCAGGCGCTGGAGGCTTTATTTCAGGATTCCTTGCCTAAGAAAACCCTGTGAGATTCATGCGGTTGCCATAAGCATGGGGAAAAGGTGGTTTTTGGACTGTCACTTCCAGACCCCCAACTGGATGGGGGTGGGGTTTCTGGGAGTGTCAGTCCAAAAAGAAGAACTTTCCCCAAGCCCAGAAGGGCTGCCAATAAATCCCAGGTGCTGGAGGCTCTATTTCAGAGGAAGGAACTGGCCAAACCACCTCTGAGGATTCCTTGCCTAATAAAACCCTATGAAATTCATGGGGTGGTCATAAAACACATACACAAATACCATAAAAATACCAGATCCCATCTGATCTTGGAAACTAAGCAGGGTCAGCCCTTGTTGGTACTTGGATGGGTGACCACCAAGGAATCCCAGGTGCTGTGGGCTATATTTCAGAGAAAGGAACCGGCCAAACCGTCTCTGAGGAGTCCTTGCTTTGAGGAGTCCTTGCCTAAGAATACCCTGTGAAATTCATGGGGTCACCATAAGTCAACAGGTTACCTGAAGGCACAAACACAAATTCCCTAAAGGCTCCAGATCCCATCTGATCTTGAAAACTAAGCAGGGTCAGCCCAAGTTAGTACTTTGGATGGGAGGCCCCCAAGGCACAGACACATACACAATATCTGACCTTGGTTCCTTTCCAAATTCTGAACTTCCAGAGCATGGGGAAAAGGTGGCTTTTTGGACTGGCTGGAGGATTCTGGGAGTGGCAGTCCAACAGGAAGAACCTTCCCCAAGCCCAGAAGGGCTGCCAAGGAATCCCAGGGGCTGTAGGTGATTGTTACTTGGATGGGACACTGACAATAAATACCAGGTGCTATAAGTTCTGTTTCAGAGGAAAGAACTGGCAAAACCACCTCTTGCCTAAGAAAACCCTGTACAGGATGGAGGGAACTGGATTCGTACAATGCTTACCTGACCTGGTTGATTCATTTCACAGATAAATATCTTTAGTTCTGAATAAAAAGTCTGGAAAAACATGCTGCTTTTGTTTTGTTTTTTCTGGTGTAGGAACCTGTCCTTATTCTTCCCATGTTATTTCTGCCTTTGTGTTTCTCCAGCCTTCCTTCACTATCCTCTCAGTGCCAATGCTGCTAAAAATCAGGCAGATGGATAGAGAAGGAGGAGGAACAGGGGGGTTGGTGGATGTAAAAAGATTTTGTAAAAAGGATCTTCCCTATCAGAGGCTTTGTTAACTAAGATACATCCATATTTTTTGTTCTTTTAGCTCTGAGGAGGAGAACCAGAAATGGCGGAAGAAGAAAGAAAAAAGCCGGGAACGCCACCACAAGAAACACAAAAAGCGCTCTTCACGCTCCCGGGGCCGCTCAGTTAGCTCCGACTCCTCTCCGGACCAACGGGGCCGGAGCAGCGAGAGGCGGGGGAAGAGGAGCCGGAAACGCTCGGTGTCGCACTCCTCTGTGTCGTCAGTGACCTCGCCTTCTCCTTCCCGGTCGCAAAGCTCCCGGGAGGATCTTGGTGAGAAGCTCAGCCTCCAGGAGCGCCTGAGGCTGAAGGAGGAGAAGAAGCAACAGAAGGAGATGATGAAGGCCCTGGAGACCCCGGAAGAGAAGCGGGCCCGGCGGCTGGCCAAAAAGGAAGCCAAAGAACGGAAGAAGCGGGAGAAGATGGGGTGGGGGGAAGAGTATATGGGTTACACCAACACCGACAACCCCTTTGGGGACAACAATCTCCTGGGAGCTTTCATCTGGAGCAAGGTGAGTCCCCAGACCCCCAGACTGACCCAAAGCCTTGTTGGGTTGACAAAAAAGGGAACACGACAGAACCAAATCGAAGGTCCAAGCAAGTGTAATAAGAGGAAATCCCACTGGGTTTCCATGGCCAAGCAGGAATTCGAACTCTGATCCAAGCAGGTGTAATAAGAGAAAATCCCACTGGGTTTCCATGGCCAAGCAGGAATTCGAACTCTGATCCAAGCAGGTGTAATAAGAGAAAATCCCACTGGGTTTCCATGGCCAAGCAGGAATTCGAACTCTGATCCAAGCAAGTGTAATAAGAGGAAATCCCACTGGGTTTCCATGGCCAAGCAGGAATTCGAACTCTGATCCAAGCAAGTGTAATAAGAGGAAATCCCACTGGGTTTCCATGGCCAAGCAGGAATTCGAACTCTGATCCAAGCAAGTGTAATAAGAGGAAATCCCACTGGGTTTCCATGGCCAAGCAAGAATTCGAACTCTGATCCAAGCAGGTGTAATAAGAGAAAATCCCACTGGGTTTCCATGGCCAAGCAGGAATTCGAACTCTGATCCAAGCAAGTGTAATAAGAGGAAATCCCACTGGGTTTCCATGGCCGAGCAGGAATTCGAACCTTGCACATACGAGCCACACGCATCCCAGACTTTCTCTACCCTGATGCATCAGGGGGTTCTTTGAATAAACTGCTGTGTGATTGTGTTCTTACTCATTTACTTTCTTTGGCTGCTTTCAGGCTCTGGAGAAAAAAGGGATTGGTCACCTTGAGGAGAAAGAACTGAAGGAACGGAACAAGCGGATCCAAGAGGAAAATCGGCTGGAGCTGCAGAAGGTAAGAGTCCAAAGGGTAGAGGCAGAGAGAGGACTTCAGTCTTGGGTCTGATGCACTGCTTTGGGGACAAGAGATGTAACGTTTCTATAACATTCGAAGCCCTGTGAAAGGAATTGTGTGCTATATCCAGGCAGGAAAAAGTGAAAGGTGCAGGTATAGGATGGGTGACACCTGGCTTGAAAGCAGTACAGGTGAAGAAGGATCTAGGGGATAGACCACTAGCTGAACATGAGTCAACCGTGTGATGTAGCAGCTAGAAAAGCTAATACTATTCTGGGCTGTATCGACAGGCGCAGAATCAAGGGAAGTAGTCATGCTACTGTTTTTTGCTTTGGTCAGACCTCACCTGGAGTACAGTGTCCATTTTGGGGCACTCCAGCTCAGGAAAGGTAAGCTGGAATGTGTCCAAACCAATCTTGGGGTGACAAAGATGTGAAAGGTCAGGAAACCAAGCCTTATGAGGAATGACTTAGGGATCTGGGTATGTTAGGCTTGGAGAAGAGAGGATGGAGAGGTGGCATGATGGCCATCTTTAAATATTTTAAGGGATGCCATGTAGAAGAGGGAGTGAGCTTTTTTTCTACTGTTCCAGAGACTAGGACACAAATGAATGGATTTAGATTACAAGAAAAAGATTCAGCCTAAATATTAGGAAGAACTTCTAGACTGTCAGAGATGTTTGATAGTGGAGTAGGCTGCTTCCCTCAAATGTTCAATCGAAATCTACCATTAGACTTTGTCCAAACCCAGCCCTGCAGGAATACACAATCAAAGCATTCCTGACAGGCGGCCATCCAGTCTCTGTTTAAAAGCCTCCAAAGAAGGAGACTCCAGCACACGTTCCAATGATGAACAGCTCTTACTGTCAGGAAGTTCCTCCTAATGTTTAGGTGGAGTCTCTTTTCCTGTATTTGAACCGATTGCTCTGTGTCCTAGTCTCTAAAGGAGCAGAAAACAAGCTTGCTCCAGCCTCAGTATGACATCCCTTCAAATATTTAAACACGGCTATCATATCACCTCTTCACCTTCTTTTCTCCAGGCTAAACATATCCAGCTCCCTAAGCCGCTCCTCATACACTGTGGCTTCCAGACATTTCACCATTTTGGTTGTCCTCTTCTGGACACATTCCAGCTTTTCAATATTCTTGTTTGTGGTGCCCAGAACTGGACACAGTATTCTAGGTGAGGTCAGACCAAAGTAGAATAGAGTGACACTATTATTTCCCTCAATCTAGAGACTACACTCCTATTGATGCAGCCTAGAATTGAATTGGCTTTTTTAGCTGCTGCATCACACTGCTGACTCATGTTCAGGTTGTGGTCCACTAAGACTCCAAGATCCCTTCTGCGTGTACTGCCATCAAGCCAGGTGTCACCCATCCTATATCTGTGCATTTCTTTTTTTCTGCCCAAGTATAGTATCCTACTTTTCTCCCTGTTGAAATTCAGCTTATCTATATCTGTCTTGTGGTGCCCAGAACTGGACACAGTACTCCAGAGGAGGCCTGACTAGCGCAGAGTAGAGTGGGGCTATTCTCCAGGGTTGGGATATTGAAGCAGCCAGAATGAGCTCTTCCACTTAGAATTGCTCTCTCTCTCTCTCTCTGTATTTTCCTTCTCTCTTCTGTTCTGGTCCACCCTAGGTGAAGCAGCTGCGTTTGGAGCGGGAGCGAGAGAAGGCCATGCGGGAGCAAGAGCTGGAGATGCTGCAACGTGAGAAGGAAGCTGAGCATTTCAAGACATGGGAGGAGCAAGAGGACAACTTCCACCTTCAACAGGCCAAACTACGGTAATGGTGGGACTCGGCGACCATCCGCCTTGCCATGTCATGGGGAAGCTGGAGTCTAGGTCAGAGCTACGGGCAAAGGTCCCAAGGATACAATTCATTTAACAAAGTGGGTGTGTTCTTACGTCCTTCCTCAAGCTGACTGCGTTTTTTTCCTGCTCTTGTCTTCCCGACAGCTCCAAGATCCGGATCCGGGACGGACGGGCCAAGCCCATTGACCTCCTCGCCAAATACATCAGTGCTGAAGATGACGACCTCGCTGTGGAAATGCATGAGCCATATACCTTCCTGAATGGGCTCACTGTCTCGGACATGGAGGATTTGCTGGAGGACATCCAGGTAGCGCCAGCTGGTGGAGGATGCTCTCCCTTCTGATACTTCTCCTCTTGGGACTGCAGAGGCAAACTGAAAAATTCCCTTACCGGTCCAGATTAAAGGAGTTAGTAATTACAGTTAGGCCCCCATATCTGTGGGGATTTGGTTCCCGGACTTACCGCAGATACTGGAAACTGCAGATAATAGCAAACCCTATTAAAATAATGGGACCTCTGGTTAAAAATACCAGAGTTCTGTTGGAGGACATAGAAAATGTCCAGAGAAGATGCCTCTCTAGGCATTTTCTAGGAAGACTCTATTGTATGTGTTGTTGTTTTGTGTCCTATGGGTAATTGAAACTGTAGATATTGGTTCTGCGGATAATCGGGTCCACTGTATTTTTTGAACAATCGGTTATAATTAGCTATTAAGAATTAGTGTTATTATAATATACTAGTTATTGGTAATTATTAATTAACTTATAATTATTGGAAAGCAAACGTGATTAATCAATATTAATTATTGTTGATTAATTACTTTTAATCAGTTAAAAACTAAGCAGATTAATTTGCAAAGTTGAGCCAAAACGAATGTGAGCCAATTGGGTGCGTTGTCTTTCGGATCATGAAAGGCATCCTCTTTTCCCCTTGGCGCCCATGTCCCAGTTCAGACTTGGAACATTTGCCATTCTGACTGTTTCCTCCGTTTCAGGTTTACATGGAGCTGGAGCAAGGCAAGAACGTGGATTTCTGGAGAGACATGACCATCATCACGGAAGACGAAATCGCCAAGCTCCGGAAGCTGGAGGCTTCGGGGAAAGGGCCGGGTAGGTGGTTGGGAACAGAGAATAGGAAGACGGCAAGTCGAACTGTGTATCCAAGCTCAGTCAACTGGCTGGCAGCTACTCTCCAAGCCAGGGACATAAACCTTCACTTCCTTAGTTCCAGGATGCAAGAACCAATAATTTCATAAGTTTATTCCTGACTGTGTGTAAATACAGGGCGACCCCCATATCCACAGAACCAATATCCACAGTTTCATTTATCCATGGAACACAAAACAGGAGCACATCCCATATAGTCTTCCTAGGAAATTTCTAGAGAGGCATCCTCTCTAGACATCTTCTAGGTCCTCCAACGCAACTCTGTCCCAAATTGTGTTTTTCTTCTCCAGGCGAACGCCGTGAAGGGGTCAACGCCTCGGTCAGCTCCGACGTGCAGTCCGTCTTCAAGGGGAAGACCTACAACCAGCTGCAAGTGATCTACCAGGGGATCGAGGGCAAGATCCTTGCTGGGGGACCCAACCTTGACATCGGCTACTGGGAGAGTCTGCTTCAACAGCTCAAAGCTTACATGGCCCGGGCCAGGTGGGAAAGTCACTTGTGTGTGAGAGAGAGAGAAAGAGGGAGAGAGAATCTCTTGTGTAGCTGAATACTCCACCCTAGTTCCAGGCAGACCTTGGCTTGGGTGCAGCCTATTTGAAGGACCATATCTCCCTTTATGAACCATTTACAGCTCTTCTCAGGAGAGGCCCTTCTCAGGCTTATTTGGTAGGAACGTGGGAGTCAGGGCCTTCTCGGTCAATGCTCCCAAGCTTTGGAACTCCCTCCCTCGGGAAGCCAGCATGGCCCCGTCCTTGCTCTCCTTCTGCCAGCAATTTAAAACATTTTTTATGCCATCAGGTTTTTAGAAACTGCCTGAGATAGGATTTTAATGCTGTACGGGGCTGTTTTTAATGTTGGAACCAATGCCAGCAGAGGCCAGGAGTGAAAGGCAGTTGACCTTACAAGGCCACGAGCTAGTTCTTTCAGAACCTGATGAAGGAGTTTTGGCTTGGGCTGAACAGCAGGGCACTGGGGGTTGGAACAGTCAATTTTGACCACTGTCTCCCCTCTCCCCCCACTAACGTTCTGGTTTCTTCTTTTCTATCAAGGCTGAGGGAGCGGCATCAAGATGTCCTGCGTCAGAAGCTGTATAAATTGAAACAGGAGCAAGGAGTGGAGAGCGAACCTCTGTTTCCCATCATTAAGAAGGAACCACTGTCCCCAGGCGCCGGAAGCAGCAACCGGTAAGCCACAGAGGAAGGGAGCAATCCACTTCTCTCTGCTAATTTGTTTGGTTGTTGCATCTCTGCACGGTCAGAGGGTAATTTTTCTGTCCTCCAGGACTTTCAATGAGCCACCCATGGGAAATAAACAGGATGACCTTGAACTCTTAGCACAACAAAACAAATATGATATAATAGGCATCATTGAAACCTGGTGGGATGAGTCTCATGATTGGAATGTAGTAATAGAGGGGGTATAGCCTATTTCAGTGAAATAGACCAAACAGGAAGGGTGGCGGAGTGAACAGATCCATGACTTAAATCCTGGGAGCCAGGTTGAGAGCTTCTGGGTAAAAGTCAAGGGGGAGAGAAACAGCAGGGATGTCATTGTGGGGGTCTACTACAGACCTCCAAGCCAAACTGAGGATGTGGATGATGCCTTCCTGGAACAGATGACCACAACAGGCCACCTTCCCCCTTAAAAATGAAACCAGAATTCACTAGATTCTAAGGGCTTATCTATACGAGGGTAGGGGGACAGATAGCTTCGCAGTAAATGGAAAATTGCAGCAGCTGCCATTTGTCTTAACAGTATTTTGGCCCCCAAAAGCTTAGGCTTTTTTTTTTTTACAAGGAAAGCCTGGCTCCTTCCCCACCCTCATGCTCCGTATTGTGGCCAGATGAAGAGGGGTACCACTTTCTTGTTTTCTGACTCTCTTTAGGACAGATCCGGAGGAAAGTGCCTCCTCGCAACCAGGGCCCTCTTCAGCAGAGCCGGGGACCGAAACGGAGTCAGAAACCAAAGCTGAGGGAGACGGGGAGGCGGTGCTGATGGAGGAGGACCTGATCCAGCAAAGCCTGGACGACTACGACGCCGGCAAGTACAGCCCCCGGCTGCTAACCTCCCACGAGCTGCCTTTCGATGCCCACGTGGTGGAGGTGGACGAGGACCTTCAACGCCTGCTGCTTTCCCGACAACAACTCCAGGTCACAGGTAGGAGAATTGGGTTGGCTGTTGTTGCAGGTTAGGCATCTGTTGCCAGACAGAAGGGTTTTATGAGTCCCTGGCTGAAATTCCCAATTGCAATTACAAATGTGTAATCTAGAGTTATGCATCCCTAAATGACTCATATTCATGATCCTTACGTATTCAATAATGTAGAGAATGTGGAGGAGTCTTGAAAGTCTCCCAGTCTTGACTTACTGGGCAGCAGCTGCTCTGAGTGACGGGGATCTATGCTCTAGATCAAAGGTCTTGAGGAAGCATATCCAATTCTCCTGTTCTCTCCCCGCAGGGGATGCCAGTGAGAGCGCTGAGGACATCTTCTTCCGGCGCGCCAAGGAGGGGATGGGGGCCGATGAAGCCCAGTTCAGTGTGGAGATGCCCCTGACTGGCAAAGCCTACCTATGGGCCGACAAGTACCGTCCACGCAAGCCCCGTTTCTTCAACCGGGTCCACACAGGCTTCGAGTGGAACAAGTACAACCAGACCCACTATGACTTTGACAACCCCCCACCCAAGATTGTCCAGGGCTACAAGTTCAACATCTTCTACCCAGACCTGATCGACAAGCGTTCCACCCCGGAGTACTTCCTGGAGGCCTGCCCGGACAACAAGGACTTTGCCACTCTTCGCTTCCATGCCGGCCCGCCCTACGAAGACATCGCCTTCAAGATAGTCAACCGGGAGTGGGAGTACTCCCACCGCCACGGCTTCCGCTGCCAGTTCGCCAACGGCATCTTCCAGCTCTGGTTCCATTTCAAGCGCTACCGCTACCGGCGGTGAAGTGGTCTCAGAATGTTTCCCAGGCCGCAGGTATTTCAGCGAGATCACTCTTCGGAAATTATGACTAATACCCAGGCTGTGGAAAGTCTGGACTTTGGGTTTCCTGTCCCCAATACTTCATTAGCAACACAAGTTACTGGACAATTAATTCCCATTTTCTCATTAATTCCATGGTTCCCAAACTTCGCTTACAGGTATTTTTCTGGTGGCAGGATTGCTCTCCGTAGAGCTCAAACCAAACCCAAGCTGTGCAGAGTCTGTACCTGCCCCCCCAATACTTCATTAACAACACAAGTTACTGAACAATTGATCCCCGTTTTTTCTGGACCCCGTAAGCCAGTGGTTCCCAAACTTTGATCACAGATGGTTGGGGGGGGGGATTGCTGTCTGTGGAGTTTGACCCAAATCCGGACTGTTTTGAGTCTGTACATTGGGATTTCCTCTCTTTACAAGTTATTCACCAGTTGATCCCCTTTTTCTCTACACCCTGTTAAGCCAGTGGTTCCCAAACATTGGTCACAGGTTTTTCAGGAGGATTGCTCTCTGGCGTTTGACCAAACCCCAGGCTGTTTCGAGTCTAAACGTTGTTGTTTTTTCTCCTTAATACTTAATTACAAGTTACCTTGCAATTGATCCCTGTTTTTTCTGCACCTTAAGTAGTTCCCAAACTCTGATCGCAGGTATTTCATGGGGATTGCATGACCAAAACCCCAACTGTGGAGAGTTTCAACATTGTTGTTTACCCCCTATAATACTTTGTTTTCCTCTAGTACCACAAGTCACATGGCCGTTGATCGCCATTTTCTCTGCACCCTATAAGCCAGTGGTTCCCCAAAATGTTGGTCGTCCTGGTGTTTTGAGCTTCAGTTCTCAGAAACCCCAACTGGCCAAGAGTCAGGGATTCTGGGAGGTGAAATCCAGAACATCTGGAGGAGCTAGTCCTGTAAAGTCTCTAAAATCCCTGAAGCACACTGGTTGCGGGGCTGCAATCCCTATCTCTGACACCAGATGGTGCCATTCTCCAGTCTACACAGTACACAGACTGGCTGTTGCCTCTTGTATATTCCCACCGTGATGCTAAATCATCATGATGGGGTTTTTGTAATCGTTTCCTGAAACTGTATCGATCCAGGAGATTGGGTGACAAACACGCTTGTTCTCTCCTGGGAAAGCTGTCAGGTCACAATAAAAATTTTTTAAAAGCCGGTTGACAGTTCTTTGGTTTCCCTTGCCCTGATAGCATGGGGGTAGGATACATTGCAGGAAAAAAGAAATATGGGTTTACTATCAGGAGGAAAGTATTGAAAGAAGCTCCACCTATCCAGATTAATCCACAAAAGCCTTAGACCCTAGCTCTGCAGACTGGCCACGATCACGCCTTGTGGAACTCACTGCTGCAAGAATTATGGTGTTTCTCTCATTATGTTGGCCTTAAAAGACGGTTTAACAAAGGCCAGCATGGCATCACAGTTTGAGTTTTCGACTCAGGACTCCAGGGTTCAAATTTCCTTCATGGCCTCACACTAGGGTTCCCAGACTGAAACTTATGACCTGTCACCCCCCCTTTTTTTTAACAAAGGGAAGGAATCCCAGAGCGAGAGCACTACTTTGAAAAGTAAGTATGTCTGTGTGTTCTCATTTTTTAAGTTGAGCCAGCGTGTTGTAGTGGTTGGCGTGTTGGACTAGGACTCAGGGAGACCAGGGTTCAAATCCTCACTCAGCCATGGAAACCCAGTGAATGACTCCAGCAAAGTCACACTCTCTCAACCTAAGAGGAAGGCAATGGCAAACCTCTGAAGAAATGTTGCCGAGGAATACAGACAGCGTGGCGTAATGGTCTGAGTGTTGGGCTGGACTCTGGGAGACCAGGGTTCAAATTCCCACTTAGCCATGGAAACCCACTGAGGGACTTTGGGTGAGTCACACTGTCTTGTCCTTAGAAGCAGGCAATGGCAAAACCCTCTGAAGAAATCCTGCTAAGAAAAAGCAGTGTGGTATAGTGGTCTGAATGTTGGGCTAGGATACTGGGAAACAGGGTTCAAGTCCACACTCAGCCATGGAACCTGGCACTCTCTCAGCCTTAGAGAAAACTTTCTGGATGAATCTTGCCAAGAAAACCCTGGGATATGGTTGCCTTGAGTCAGTGCTGACTTGAAAACACACAACAAAAGACTAGGCACAAAAACGGTAAGCAAACGCCTGTATGGATTTCAGCAAGTTGCTCTCAATCGTGATGATCCATGAGGCCTAGAAACTTGGATTTTGGATTTAATGAATGCAGAGATTGTCTAGGGCTGCTGCCACATAGCAGAAATAATGGAGTTAACCATCATGGCTCTGTCCTATGGAATCTTGGGAGTTCTAGTTTGTTGTGACACCAGAGCTATCTGACAGAAAGATAAATCTCTCACAAAACTACAAATCTCAGCATTCCATAGCATTGAGCCATGCCAGTTAAAGTGGTGTCAAACTGTATGATTTCTGCAGCGTGGCACCAGTCTAAGGAAGTGAATTCTGCATTGAGCACCACATCTTTTGCTTCTGGGGCTCCCTATATCAGTTGGGAACATTTGGATGGAACAAGCAAGACTTAATTTTTTTAGCTAGGGAGAAAAGCACCCAGAAAGCTCCATTGGCACATCTCGGTAAACAGATAAATAAGTCTGCAGTCTTCATATAATTGCTTAATGGATTTGCTGGAACTAGCTTGGAAATGTAATTCGCCTTGGGCTTTTTGTCTTGTTTGTTTTTTTCATTTACATTTATATATTTTTTGAAAGTGCCGATGAGGTAACGGGACAAGAAGATGTTCCCAACGAGTTCCCGAAAGTCTTTAGCCTTTCCTTGTTCTTGGCATTGCATGAGAGTGCAGCGTGGCAGCCAGGAGGATCTCAAGGGGCGGCAGACAAAGTGAAGACTGAACGGGTGAGGCTTTGGTTTGTTGCTTTTCAATATGAAGTTCTACACCAAGGGTGTTACGCCACATCCGCACTTGGGATATAGTAAAAGCACACTTGTTTCATGCCCACCAACTATCCCACTTGGACAGAGACTTTCCCGATTAACCTTCTGTCTTCCCACTTTTTCTGGACCTTTTAAAGTGCCCTGGTTTCTTCCTCTTCCTTCCACTTTTCTCCTCGGCTTCATTTAATTGCTGCAAACAGAGTTCAAAGTGCAAAAAAAAAAAAGCAGTTTGTACTCCATTAACTTAGCAGGGCAGAGAGGTGAGGCGTGTGGGTGAAACCTTGCTCTTCCCAGTCAGCTCAGGCAAAAGCAAACTGCTGCAACCTCTCTCAGCTTGTCCTCCCACAGTAAAAACTTGGCCATTTTGACCTGACCGTGCTCTGAGGTTGCTTGGCTAGATACTAGAGTTCAAATCCCCATACTCAGCCACGGAAATCCACCTAGGTTAAGTCCCACTCTCTCAGCCTCAGAGAAAGGCGAAGGCAACCCTCCTCAGAGTGAATATGGGCAAGAAAAACATACAAAAGGGTCTCTGTAAGTCAGAGTTGACTTGATAGCACAAAACAACAACAAAGCCAGTGTAGTGTAGTGGTTTCAGTATTATAGAATCATGGAGTTGGAAGAGACCCCAAGGGCCATCCAGTCCAATCCCCTGCCCTGCAGGTATACGCAGTCAACACCCCTGACAGATGGCCATCCAGCCTCTGTTCAAAAACCTCCAAAGAAGGAGACTCCACCACACTCCCAAGCAGTGTGTTCCACTGCTAAACAGGACTTACTGTCAGAAAGTTCCTCCTAATGTTTAGGTGGAATCTCTTTTCCTGCAGTCTGAGTGTTGGACTAGGGACTCTGAGAGTCCGGGATTTGAATCCCTGCTCAGCCATGGAAGCCCATTGGTTGACCTTGGGCAAGTCCCACACTCTCAGCTTCAGAGGCAGGCAATTGTGACAAACCTCCTCTGAAGAAACCTTGCCAAGAACACCCTGGAAGAGAGTTGCTGTAAGCTGGAGTTGGCTTTAAGAAACACAACAAGAAAACCCTCAGTTTCTTGGGTAACCTTCTGGGGTTCTCAAAATTCCCTCTGGTTGGCTGTGAAAAAAAGATGCGTACTAACATTGGAGCTGTGGTTTTCCTTTCCTCCTTTTGAGTTTTCACAACTGCCAGGGTTAGAGAGGGACAGGAAGGCAAGAGACGCCCAGCGTGAGCTCTCCATGGATGCCTTTCCGTCCCTCTGCTTCCGCCTGATAGATGGTTAAACCTTTCCGTCCCGTCCCCCCACACCTCTGGAGAAGCAAGAAGGAAAGCTGGTTTTTGGGCAGCCCTGTAATATGGGTAGAACAAGAGGAAGGAGGTCAACTTCCACAGCAGCTTCAAGGTGTTGGAGGCCTTCATTCATAGAATCATAGAGCTGGGAACAACTGCAAGGACTATCTAGTCCAACCCCTTGCCTTGCAGGAATCTAAAATGACAGGTCGCCCCGTTTCTGTGGAACCAGTATCTGCGGTTTCAGTTATCCACTGCTTAAAAAAATAGGGAAACATACCATAGAGTTCCCTATTTCCCTATGAGTACCCAGCTTGTGGGGGCAATTAGCTAACACACATTGGAAGCTGCTTCTTGTTGTGTAGATGTGTAAATTGCTATTGCTTAAAACAATTTGTAAGCCGCTCTGATAGCCTTGTGGCTGAAGAGCGGGGTATAACTAACTAACTAACTAACTAAAAAAAATAAATAGAGTTGTGCTGGAAAATGCCTAGAGAGATCTGGAAGCCATGCCCTAAGAGGAGTGCTTAGGGAGCTGGGTAGGTTTAGCCTGGAAAAAGGAAGGTTAAGAGGAGACATGATAGCCAAATAGTTGAAGGGATGTCATACTGAGGATGGAGCAAGCTTGTTTTCTGCTGCACCAGAGACTTGGAGACGGAGCAATGGGTTCAAACTCCAGGAAAAGAGATTCCACCTAAATATTAGGAAGAACGTCTTGACAGTAAGAGCTGTTCGGAAGTGGAATATGCTGCCTCATAGTGTGGTGGAGTCTCCTTCTTTGAAGGTTTTTAAACAGAGGCTGGATGGCCATCTGTCTGGAATGATTTGATTGTGTATTCCCATATGGCAGAGGGTTGGATTAGATGGCCCTTGTGGTCTCTTCCAACTCTATGGTTGTATGATTCTCTAGGAATTGCTAGGTCTTCCAGTGCAACTGCATGGTACGTTTATACCAGAGGTCCTTTATTTTAATAGGGTTTGCTATAATCCGCGGTTTCATTTATAAACCGTTGTATACTCTGCTGATATGGGGAGGGTGGAGCCTCTGGCCTCCATCCCTAATGTATTGGGTGCACAGCCCTCTTAAAACTGAGCTACAGCTGTCCTGTCCCTGAAGGAGGCTGCCCATCCTCACCCTGAATGAGTAACTGTTCTGGGTCATTCTTCCAACTAAGGAGTACCACCAGAATGACTCAGGAAGATAAGAAGAAGACAGGGGCCTGTTTCTCTTGCATGCATAGAATGCCAAACATTTTTGGGACCTTCCTTGGAGGGAAGGGTGCTGCCAATTTGAACTGGGGTGGGGATAGCCTGTCTTTGCTGCAAGAAGGGGATGTTTTACACTAACCAGAGCAATGGCCTTATCTCCCCAAGTCATTCTCCCTGCTTCTCCAGGCCAAATAGCTCTGCAATTGCTTTCTTTTCTCTCTTCATTTCTTTTCATCTGAAAGAAAGGTCAGGACAGCTCCCAGGTTTCCTGCAGATCAAAAGAATTCCTGCAATGGTCTTTCTTCCACCTACACCAGGCGGGACAGTTGGGAAAAGCCAGTGATGAATGTGCTGGTGATCCATCCTACAGAGCTGGCAAGGACAGGCAGCCACCACCAGGAAGATCTGGGTTCATTTTCTTGCCTCCTTCATTCCAGGCCTATCTCTGTAACACACTCTTTTGCCACTGGCAGGGAAAGACCTTTGTATTCAAACAGGGTTTGAAAATCCCTAGAGAGGCATCCTCTCTAACCATCTGCTAGGTTCTCCAGCGCAATTCTATGGTATTTTTTTAACCAGAAGTCCTTTATTTCAATAGGATTCACTGTTATCTGTGGTTTCCAGTATCCGCGGTAAGTCCAGGAACCAAAACTTTGTGGATATGAGGGTCCAACTGTTTTTTGCATATCCTGTTTGTCCTCCATTGCTCTCAAGATGAGGAGTCAGCTCTTCTCTCCCCTCCTTTATTTTTACAACATCCCTGCAAGGTAGATGATGATGAATTTGACTAGTTTAATGTCACCCATTTCAGGACTCAGTCGGGGCTTGAATCTGGATCTCCTCACATTCAAGGGCAGTCTCTGACTGTTGCACTATTCCGTCATCTAGTCCAACACATCTGGTGGGTGTCCACTTGGGAAAAACTGGACAACTTCAAGAACAGTTCAAATCTGGATTTGGGCCAATAAAGCTAGTTTCTGTGGAATAACATATCAGGACAGTCAGCTACACAATTGTTGCAAATCCATTATGGCCATGGACTCACCCTTCTTGTTTCCTGGCCGCAATCCTCACATAATTGGGATTTAATTGGTTCTCTATCAGTACTTAATTGAAAGAAGCCATATTTTCCTTCTTATTATGCAGCCATTTATTTTTGCTTTGTTAATTCTTCAGTTTTATATATAAAAAAAGTTTGTTCCCGCCCCCCAGCTGTTGATTAGCATTGATCTTATTTTACAGGGGGGGGGGACTTTTCAGTAATGCTCTAAGGGCCAGAAATGGTGGTCATAAAAAGGATGGTGACTTTGTGTGAGTGTATGCATGCCTATGCATGCTTAAGGGTGCCAGATCACCGGGCCAGGCCTGGAGACTGCTATTTTCAGGGATCATCTCCAGGTGAGGATACAAATTCTCCACTTTGGCGGGGACTCAGCTGCAAGCAAGAGCTGTCTGGGCTCATTGGACCAAGGTGGTTTTCTCAATTTAGGACCACATGGGAGATATTTTAGAAGCCCTCCCACCCTCCACCAAAGCACATGATGTGTGTGTGTGGGGAAACCCTCCTAAAAACAGCACGTTCCTTGGGGCCTCTGGAGAGGGGGTGGCTGGCTGGCTTCCTTTTTAGCCCCCTCCTGGGTGACTCATTTCCTCAGCCCCCCTCCTCAAATCCGGTCCCAGGCTTTGGGAGAGTTAGCCCTATGGTCTTTTTCCCTGGGATGTGCACATAGCTATAGCCTCTCCAGAAGATGACCTTATAATGTAGGCTTTTCCAAACTATTTTCTTTTTTCCCTGCATCCTAGGTCTAGTCTCAACCTCTGCCCGGAGGAAGATGAGCAACAGCAGCAACATAAAAACCTACCAGCCCATTTATTTCAAACCCCTCCCTCTTTAGCCTGTCTCTCTCCTCTCTTTGCAGTTCCAGCAGTCTTGTGTGAGAAGCCTTGGGCTGAGTTGTTCCCACCAAGCCTTCAGCTCCACACATCAGCCTCTTAGCCACCAACTTTGGAAGGTAGGTGCAGGTCAGACAATTTTCTCTTTCTTGATTCACCACGCTTTGCCTGGGAGTGTGGCGGAGTCTCCTTCTTTCTTTCTTTTTTTAATATTTTTTTTTTATTGCAGGTCAAGATTAATTTGATGTTTTAACTCTTGATCACTTCACTGAAGTTATAGCTTTACTTTTATTATCCGTTCATTTCTTCAAATTAAGGCACTGGATAAACACAGAAAAAAGAAGACAGTGCAGTCTTATATATTTGATGTTTTAACTCTTGATCACTTCACTGAAGTTATATCTTCACTTTTATTCTCAATTTGTTTCTTCAAATTAAGGCACTGGATAAACACATAAAAAGAAGACAGTGCACTCTTATATATTTCAATATCAGCTTTTATTGTTTAAGAGACGAGGCAGTGTAAACATTTTTAAAATATATATAAGAAATATATACATAGTTGAAAAGACGTTGAAACTAAAAAGCATCAGTTCATGTTTAGTTTGTGTTAGTCTGTGTACATTGTTTCAGTTTTATTGTTTTAGTTCAGTGCTTTAGTATGGTGTTGCAGCCTCCGACAACATATGTACATACAGGTTGACCCCTGTATATTGTATCCGTGGATTCGGTATCCACGATTTCACTTATCCACGTCCGGAAAAAAAAAGGTGAACACCAGACATTGACCATAGAGTCGCACTGGAGGACCTAGAAATGCCTAGAAAGAACATATAAAATAATAGTGTTTCCTATTATCCACGGTTTCAGGTAGCCGGGGTGGTGGTGGTCTTGGAACATATCCCCTGTGGATATGGGGTCGACCTATATACATATATGTGTATGTATATATGTATGTCTCTTTTTTCTTTTGATTTTTTAAAATTTTTGTTGTGAATAAGACTGTCTGTTTTAAATCTAATTTTAAAAAGCAATAGAGTTTATTGTATGTGTGTATCTGTGCCTTCAAGTTGCCTGTCGATTTATGGCAATTTCATAAATTTCACAGGGTTTTCTTAGGCAAGGAATCCTCAGAGGTGGTTTTGCCAATTCCTTCCACTGAAATAGAGCCTACAGCTCCTGGTACTTGTTGGTGGTCTCCCATCCAAGTTATAACCAGGGCTGACCCTGATTAGCTTCCAAGATCAGATGGAATCTGTTGCCTTTTGGGTATTTGTGTATGTGTCTTATGGCAATCTGATGAATTTGAGAGGGTTTTCTTAGGCAAGGAATCCTCAGAGGTGGTTTGGCGAGTTCCTTCCTCTTGAACAGAGCCTACAGAACCAGGGTTTCCTTGTCGGTCTCCCATCCAAGTACTAACCAGGGCTCACCTTGCTTAGCTTTCCAAGATTAGATGGGATCTGATGGCTTATCCCCCACTTCCCATTTCATATAGATCTGGGAACAGCCAGACCTTCAACAAAGATTTCTGCCTTAATTTCTAGGCAGAAAAACATGTTCTCTGTGTGTGTGTGTGTGTGTGTGTGTGTGTGTGTTTGAATAACAAACTATGACCAACTGTAATTGGTACTTAATTCATACCACTTAATGACATCACCAGTCATCTATATGTCTCCGGTTTTGGCCCTCGGAGCCTGGGAGGATACTGAATTGGCAGCTCTAATAATCAGTGATCCTGAATTCCTCCAATATTCTTGTAGAAAGGCAAGGAATGAAATAAAGGAATTCTACCCCCCATCCATAAATTCTCAAGCACTGAGTCTTGATCAGAATATGGCCCGCTAGTCTGCTTAGCTCCAGGTCACCTTCATCTCTTACTTTGAAATAAACTTTCCGCCACATAATGCATTCTTTGGGACTGATAAACCTCCTCGCTCCAATCTGTGCCATACAAAATACTGTCTCCGATAGCCTTAAAAGGGGATTACATGAATCCCCAGACGTGCGTCTATCAAGAGCTGTTGGCCATAAGAGGTGAGGATTTGGCATCTGCCTTTTGTATTTAAAATTAAGAATTTCTCAGACATTGCAAACTTTGGCCTATTTATTCTTCGATACGTTTGTGGTGCTGAGTTGGGTCACTGCCTCCTTTTGCGTTAGCGTCTTCTCATCTTTAATGTGAATTATTGGAGTATTTGAACCCAGACTGCCCGAGGCCAGTGCTCTTGCTACTAGGTCACACAGCTGGCTCTTTGAGATGTCTTTTAAAAAGATTTCCTGAATGAAGGGGAGAGGTCTGTTTGTTACCCGTTGTGAGAGGTAAAGGTAGAAGTTGGGGAGATTCAGAGTCGCACAAATAAAAATGCTGAACAACAGCTATCACACAGGGATAGAATCATAGAATCATAGAATTGTAGAGTTGGAAGAGACCATGAGGGCCATCCAGTCCAACCCCCCTGCCACGCAGGAAATCTTGATCAAAGCATCCCCGACAGATGGCCATCCAGCCTCTGTTTAAAGACCTCCAAGGAAGGAAGGAGACCCCACTATGCTCCGAGGGAGTGTGTTCCACTGCCGAACAGCTCTTATGGTCAAAAAGTTCCTCCTCATGTTGAGGTGGAATCTCTGTTCCTGGAGCTTGCACCCATTGCTCCGTGTTCCAGTCTCTGGAGCAGCAGAAAACAAGCCTGCTCCATCCTCAACGTGACACCCCTTCAAATACTTAAACAGGGCTATCATATCGCCTCTTAACTGTCTTTTTTCCAGGCTAAACATACCCAGCTCCCTAAGTCTCTCCTCATAAGGCATCGTTTCCAGACCTTTCACCATTTTAGTTGCCCTTCTCTGGACACGCTCCAATTTGTCAATATCCTTTTTGAATTGTGGTGCCCAGAACTGGACACAGTATTTTAGGCGAGGCCTGACCAAGGCAGAATAGAGTGGCACTATTACTTCCCTTGATCTGGACACTATATCACTATGTTCACCTGCAATAGAGAAACCTGGTTGTCCCACTGTGGGAGAGGAATGACTATCCCCCACCGCAGTAACAGCATGACATAGTGATATGAGTGTTGGACTAAGGCTCTGGAGGCCAGTTTGAATCCCCGCTCATCCATGGAAACCCACTAGGTGACCTTGGGAAAGTCGCATCCTCTCAGCCTCAGAGGGGGGCAATGGAAAACCTCCTCTGAATAAATCTTGCCCCCCAAAAAACAACCATCGTAGGGTTGCCATATATCGGGACTGACTTGAAGGCTCATAACAATAGAAACATGCCTGATTACAACTCCCATCATCTCAGGCACTGCAATTATAATTATCTTAGCTGTGATTCTGTGTCGCAGGTATGGTCTGTGTTGAGTAACTTGGTGCATCTTTAGCTATGTAGTTATGACATGCCCCTAGCAAAAAAACATAGAATCATAGAGTTGGAAGAGACCACAAAGGCCATCTAGTCCAACCCCCTGCCATGCAGGAAGACACAATCAAAGCATTCCCAACAGATGGCCATCCAGCCTCTGTTTAAAAACCTCCAAAGATGGAGATTCCACCACTCTTTGAGGCAGTGCATTCTACTGCTGAACAGCTCTTACAGTCAGGAAGTTTTCCTAATGTTTAGGTGGGATCTCTCTTTTTTGACAGAACATGTGCAAAACTTACAAGAGACTTGACACAGACTGATTCATTCATCCCTACCGTTGAGCAATCTCGCAGACTCCTGACCCATCTGGGGACAGGCAGGACATGCATTCTGAGCTATTGATTCATTGTGGAAACGATTGCAACAGTCAGAATCCCTTGCTAACCGTGCCTGGATTTCAATTTATTTTTTGGTCTGTTTTTAAGGAGACAAAGAGATTTGGCACTGAAGAACACCAAAAGGAGGAGGGAGTGGTTTGATTCAGTTCCTAGTCTTCTTTTGGTACATCACACATGGTGGGGTCTGTGTGAAGGTTTCCTGTTTGTTTGCAACTCTGTCATGTGGCGTAGTGGTTAGAGTCACTCTGGAGAATCAGGTTCGAATCCCCACTGGGGGACCTTGGGCAAGTCACATACTCTCAGCCTGAGAAAACCCCATGATAATTTCGCTTGAGGGTCACCATAAATTGGAAATGACTTGAAGGCACACACTTGATAAACTGGGTGTGTTTAGCAGCAGGTTTTGTGTGTGAAGGAAAACAAAGGGATGTGAATTTGGGATTAAGATTTCTGCATCTTTGCGACCAGTTAAAAACGGAAAGCCTGCTGGCTAAAAGAGAGCAGGGAGAGGGCCAATTGAGCCTCCATTGGGAGAGAGTTTCATAACCTGGGAGCAGCTACCAAGAGAGCTCTCCCCGAGTCTTCACAAGATGTACCTGTGATGATGATGAGACCGAGAGACAGCCCACCCCAAAGATCTTAAAATGTAGGGAGATATGGTCTTTTGGATATGACCCAAGCCATATAGGGCTTTATAGGTCGAATCCGGAGAGCCAGTTTGGTGTAGTAAGGGAGCCCTGGTGGCGCAGTGGTTAAATGCCAGTACTGCAAGCCACCACGTCGCAAGTTCGATTCCAACCGGCTCCAAGGTTCACTCAGCCTTCCATCCTTTCGTGGGTTGGTAAATTGAGTACCCAGCTTGTGGGGGGCAATTAGCTAACACACATTGGAAACTGTTTAATGCAGTGTAGATGTGTAAATTCCTATTGCTTAAAACAATTTGTAAGCCGCTCTGATAGCCTTGTGGCTGAAGAGCGGGGTATAAATAAATAAATAAATAAATAGTGGTTTGTGTTCTGGACTTAGGACACTGTGGGAGTTCAGGGTTCAAATCCCCGCTTGGCCATGGAAACCCACTGGGTAACTTTGAGCAAGCTATGCCCTCTCAGCCTCACAGTGAGGCAAAGGCAAACCCCCTCTGAACAAATCTTGCCAAGAAAGCCCTGTGATAGGTTCACCTTGAAGGTATACAACAATAACAAGGTTGAAACCAACACTTTGAATTCTTGTCAGCCTGCTGTAGCAAGGGATGCATGCCCATTCCCAGTTCACAAGGGGTGTGTCCACCAAAGGGTTTCATTCCCTTCCCATCCCCATTTGGATGGTTTGCACAGGGACTCAGATGGCACAGTGGCAATCCCTGATTTCCCATGTCAATCTGGGAGGTTTGCTGAGTCTGCTCTGAATTTCAAACTTTAAAGCACTCATCCAAAGCGGCAGAGCAGTTTTTGCAGAGGGAGTAGAGTATAGCACCTTTGAATATTTCCTCTACAGTTTGGATTAAAACCCAGAGCACACCACCACAGATGCCAGCATTGCTAAAACCAGCTCTTAAAAATGTTGGCTGAGTCCTTTTCTTCACACAAAGGAAAGCAATCATTGGTGTTTCGCTACAAATCCCAACAGTTCCCCCTCCCCCGTGTCAGTAGAGCAATGAATCCACTCCAGATTTTGGCTAGTTTTACAGGAACTTTCCAAGGTTCTGAACCAAGAGAAAGATTTAAGGGAGCTCTCTGAGGTGCTGAAAGCATTTGGGGCTAGAGTTCAGCACCTTGGATAGCTCTTGAACGTATGCAGTAAAATATGGAATGGATTTGCCGCCTTATTGACATGGAAGCCTACAGCCAACCCCTAAAAATTGGTCTGTTTTAAACTTATTGTTAGCCGGCTTGAGTCCCTATATTGGGAGGCCTTTCCTAATTAGATCCCGGCCTCAGGGGATCCTGGCCTCTTCTAGGCTGCTGGCCATTTATTATATTTTATTGTATTTATAGTTTTAAATGTGATTTTAGATTAGTTGTTTTAATTTATATTTGTTTAATGTTTTTTTATGGGGGAGGGTGGGAGTGAGGGTGTTTAGGGATTTTATTTGTATTGTATTTTAAATTTTGTAAGCCGCCCCGATTGTTTTAACAGAGGGGCGGGGTATAAATAAATATTATTATTATTATTATTATTATTATTATTATTAGAAAGGCAGGTAAATAAATAATAAATCCCTACATCTCTGCTGCAACCTGATATTTGAAAGTCTATGTTTCTCCAGTCCCCCTTCACCATTTGCCTGGTGCTGATGCTGCTAAAAAAAAAAAACCCTTTCATCTAGACAGAGGAAAAGGAAGCATTAAAAAGTCTTTGTAAAAAGGAACTTCTTTGTCAGAGGTTTTGTTATGTGAGGTACGCCTGTAATATTTTTTCAGCATTTCCCTGGGATGTTGACAGTTCATCCCTTGATGTGAAATATTTTCCTTCCCCCTCCCTGGCCAAAACATTCATCTCACCCTGTCTGCACAGCTCTCGAGTCTCCAAATATTTGGAAGAGCCTTTCAACCATTACTTAGCCTGGATCTAAACATTTCATATAGGGAAAACAAAGCTTTATTCATATCCATCCATCAGTTCAGATTTTAAATGCTTAGGCTAGAAGGGCTGCAGTTTGTGCTAGTGTGAAAAGATCTTGGAAATGTTATGTTTTTGGGAGCGCCTTTGGGGTTGCTTGTAATTCATTCTGGTGGGGGGAACACAGCTTGGAAAAGTTACTTCTCTAGATGACAGTTCACAGAAATTTGGATTGCTTGCAATTTCATGCTGGCGTGGATAGAGCTTGGAAAATAATCCTTTTTTTTTTTTTTGGTTGACAGTTCTCAGCATCTTTACGCTGGTTTGAGCAGTGTTTGGAAAAGTTACTTTTAGGGACAATGGTTATCAGAACCTTTAGGTGTGAGCAGACTTTGGAAAAATTACTTCTTTGGATGACAGTTCTCAGAATCTTTAGGGTTGCTTGCAACTCATGCTGTTGGGGAAGTTACTTTTTTTTAAAACAACCATTTCCAGAATCTTTAGGTCACCTGCAGTTCATTGTGGTGTGCACAGAGCTTGGAAGTTACATTTTTGGACAACGTTCCCAGAATCTTTAGGGTTTGACTGCACTTCATGCTCATGGGAGATGAGCTTGGAAAGTTTTGGATGACCATTCCAAGAATCTTTAGAGTTTTCTGCAGTTCATACCAGGGCAAGCAGATGCCGGGGAAGTTACTTTTTGGCCTGTAGGGTTATTAGTCCAAAAAGCAACTTTTCCAAGCTCTGGGTGTGAGTGGGAATGATTTTCGAAGGAAGGGTGGCCAGTAATGACCAGTTAGTTCCTCTGCGGATTGCTGATAAGGAACGGCAGGATTTGACCCTGGTTTTATGTGTACTGAACATCCAGAAACAGGGTTATGAACCAACAGCCCTGAATCCATCACCATTTTGTTTTCAAAATATGCCACATTAAGACAAATACAGATGAGAAGGGGGAAAAATAATAATCCCAAATACCATGAATGCAGAAAGAACATTTAAATAGCACATTAAATAAAAACCAGTGAGGGGAAAACAGTCCACTGCAAAGGAACCTGTATCTCTCAGTTATTCAGTTATTCCTTGCTTTGATTTTGTGACCAATTTTTTATCCAGTTCACCCTTGTTGAGCTCCGTAGTTAAATCTTGGAAGCTTGTTTGTCCCCTGAAAAGAACAGTGTGTGCTTCTATGCAACCAAATGCACTTTGGCCTGTCAACCTGTTGTGTATTTGTGTTTTTGCGTGTGCACATGTGGGTGCATTCTCCCTACTGACGTAGCTGCTGATGGCGTGGCGGGTCCTTACAGCGCATTTGTGAGAGGAGTGACAACATGAGAAACATTCAGATTTTGTCACTTCTCAGAGGTGTGTGTGTGTGTGTAGGGGGAATTCAAACTCTAAGAGACCAGAAAGCATTGTCTTAGGATAATGAACTCCATTTGTTTGGGTGGAGTTGTGTAAGAAAAATATTTTTAACATTTGGAAGCCATCTCAAAGCGAAAGGATGCAATATTTCCGTAAGGAATGGGTTGGGTGAATCACAAAATGCCA
This sequence comes from Gambelia wislizenii, assembly GCA_030847615.1. Lineage (NCBI taxonomy): Eukaryota > Metazoa > Chordata > Lepidosauria > Squamata > Crotaphytidae > Gambelia > Gambelia wislizenii. Next base: position 7,940,758 of record JAUMIR010000018.1, read on the forward strand.
CTTTGACCAACTTTTAAAAAATGTCCTTGCTTAATGCAGCAGCAAATGTTTGCTTGTTGTTGTTTTTTAAAAAAATATTTCAAGTGGGTCTGATGGCTAAGTGGGAATTTGGGCCTGGGCCTTACGTCCACAATTCAAGAAGGATATTGAGAAGCTGGAACGTGTCCAGAGGAAGGCGACCAAAATGGTGGGAGGTCTGGAAGCCATGATGCCCTATGAGGAGTGGCTTAGGGAGCTGAGTATGTTTAGCCTGGGGAAGAGAAGGTAAAGAGGGGACATGAAACAGCAGCGACAGCTATGATTAATCCTCTGCCTTCCTACTTTTTCAGCTGATTTTAAAATGTCCCAGTTTCTCTCCTCCTCCTCCTTTCCCCCCTTCACCTCTGCTCAAGTGCTGCAAACTGGTTCAAAGTAGTTTGCACTCAAATTAAGTCAATTAATGGAGAGGAGATGGGAGGAAGGGGCACAATTTGGCTCTTCCCAGTAGGCTCTGGCAAAAGCAAACTCCTAAAGCATTTCCGAGCTTGAGTGTTCTTCCTTATTAATAAACCAAGGTCAGTAACAAATGGTATTAAAGGGAAAAAAAAGGGAATGCTCAATAAGAAAGATTTAGGAGAGAAATGGAGCAAGTTTTTAGATTTTGTATTAATAAAGGGGAGAGGGAACAAACCAGCATTGGAAACAATGGAATTTTGGAAAGAGGGATGAATGTAAGGTTGAGGTCCCAGGATGGAGCAAATCACTTATATGCTAATGAGTATAATTGTTGTATTGGTTGGGTTTATAATTTGTAGGTTTTAAAATAAATAAATAAATAAATAAATAAAATGCAAAACAAACCAACAAACCAAGGTCAGATCTTGTGTGCATCTGTGCCTTCAAGTCGCCTCTCAACTCATGACGACCCCATGAATTTTCCATAGGGTTTTCTTCGGTAGGAAATCCTCAGAGGTGGTTTTGCCAGTTCCTTCCTCTGAAATCGAGCCTACAGCACCCGGGATTTGTGGGTGGTCTCCCATCCAAGAACTAACTAGAGCAAACCCTGCTTAGCTTTCCAGATCATATAGAATCTGGTGCCTTTTCAGTAGTTAAGCGTATGTACTATTTGTAAGCCGCCCTGAGATCTCCTGATATATGATGGGGTATAAATATTTTAATAAATACATAAACATACAGTAATGGTAGCTAACTACAATTTAGGAAGGGAATGCTAAGTTCCTTCATGACTTTTTCAACTCCTGATCCCAAACTCTTGCAAGTTTATCCTCACCCGGGCCCCCTCTGGGACCCGGTATCTCCTCTCGGGCGCTCCCAGAATCTCTTCCAGCTTGTCAACATTCTTTCCCAGTTATCGGCTTGATGGTAATACAAACAATATAAAATATTGTTTGATACAGTGTGTCTGTTGCCTAGAGAACTGGGTTATGGGCAATTTGTCGATGTAAATAAAAAGCAAAATCATAAATCATAACATTCTCCAGAGACTGAGAAGGCAAGGGAGCCAACTGCATGATGCAGAGATGTGAGGTCTTCTTTTTCCTTCCTTCCTTTTTTCCTTTCTTATCCTCATCTTTTTCCTTCCTCCTTCCTCTTCTTCCTCCTGTTCTCCTTCCTTCCTTCTTTCTTCCTCTTCCTCGTCTCTTCTCCTTCCTTCCTCTTCCTCTCCTCTTCTCCGTCCCTCCTCTTCCTTACTATGTATTGGTAGGATGATGAGTAATTCATTTTTGTTATCGTTATCATTTTATTTATTTTTTCTATGCATCTGTGTCCATTGCCTGGGATCGTGAAACTTCCCGAGGTTACATGTACACAAAACTTTGTTTTTTAGAGGGCAATGCAATGCATGGAATATTACAGAGCTGGAAAACAGAATAAAGGGAGAGGAATTTGGCTGGTCAAAATGAATGTTCAGACCTCCAGCGTGGACCCTAAAAAGCAAGGATGTGAATTTGGAGAGGGAGAGAGAGAAATTCAGAGCCCTTTTTTTGTTGTTCTTGCTTCTTTGCCTTGCAAGGTCGTTTGGTGCCTCTGTTCCCAGGCTGGATTGACTGTTGGCATTGCAAAGGAAAACAGTCAAATTCCTCAAGATTTAGCAAGCTTCATAAGAAATCTCAGAAACCCAGGGAAATCCCCCCATTGCTGTGTTAACTGTTCTTGAATGGATCTGATCTCCCCAATTTCCCAGCTCTGGATCACCAACTTTCGCTTAACTTACTATCTGTTTCAGAGCAATGGAGGGAATAGTTTTAAGAAATTAGATGGGGAGGGGAATAGCAGAATTCCTTTGCCATGAGTAGCAGACGAGGCCAAAAGGATTACCCTGCAACTCTGTCTGATAAGGCTTGGCTTCTGGTTTGGGACTTCACTGGAAATGCACCCCAGGCCATCAGACCTGAAGGGCCTGACCATGGGAAGGCCAAGACTGGGTAAGATTGAATTTCACATTACTCTTCCTTCAGCTGCAGGCCATGGTGGAGAAGTGAAAGAATGAACTTTGATGGGAATTATTCTGATGTGAGGAGAAAACCCTGAAGTTGTATGGGGCCTGCCCTCCAACATTTCACAGACGAAAACGTGGATGTGTGTGGCCAAGCAACATCAGAGTATCCTTAAAATGGCAAAACTTATTAAGGAGGAAGAACACACAAGCTAGGAGAGGATTGTAGCAGTTTGCTTTTGCCTGAGCTGACTGGGAAGGGTAGGATTCTCCCCTCTCTCCACTGCTAAGTTGAGTTACAAACTACTTTCGAACTCAGTTCAGACTAAAATCCAGAGCAGATATGCACATATACACATCATGGGAGTCACCAGGCATCACTGAGGACCAAGTAATATAGTTACCTTTGTGGAGGCAAGAAATGCCTAACAAAGTTGCATTTCAAAAGTAACAAAATGGACAGCAATAACGAAAAATTAGCTAACACACATTGGAAACTGTTTAATGCAGTGTAGATGTGTAAAGAGCTGTTGCTTAAAAAACAATTTGTAAGCCACTCTGATAGCCTTGTGGCTGAAGAGCGGGGTATAAATAAATAAAAAAAAATGTTTTGTGTAACAAACGGTTTTCTTTTGATCCACTGGAAATCTAATTGCAGGTCAGAAAATACCCCCACAGCCTCATGCCATCCACGGTTGTTTATCCTGGCCCTTAAGGGTTAAAGTGGCTTCCCTAACCAAAGATGGGTCCTCTCTCCACCCCTCTGGCATTCCTGCCTTTCCCAGCTGGAAAACACATGTGGCATTTGAGATGCTAAAAAGGCAATGTCCTATTTCGGGATCAGAGCCACAGGGCTGATGGGTTGGGATTAATGTGGTGACAGTTCTCTGGAACCCTCATTCAGCCATTTTGCTTCTTGACGAATGACCTGACTTGTTAGGATCTCTTGCCAGACTCCCCAGATAGGGGCCTCCCACCCTGACAAAAAGCAATACATCCTATCGGTCAGGACTTAATTCTTCTTCGTGTTGCTGTGGGCCTCCAAGTCACAGACTCATAGAGTTGGAAGAGACCATGAGGGCCATCTAGTCCAACCCCCTTCCCTGCAGGAATACACAATCAAAGTCCTTAGGACAACTTATGGCAACCATAAGGTGGACCTATCATGGCAGTGGTTCTCATACTGTGGGGTGCAACCCTTAGAGCAGTGCAGGATAGTTGCTGAAGGGGTGGGTGCAAGAATTTTTTCGGAGTGACTTAGGGAGCTGGGCATGTTTAGCCTGGAGAAGGGAAGGTTGAGAGGTGACATGAGAGCCATGTTTAAATATTTGAAGGGATGCCATATTGAGGATGGAGCAAGTTTGTTTTCTGTGGCTCCAGAGACTAGGACATGGAATAGTGAGTTCAAACTCCATGAAAAGAGATTCTACCTAAACATTAGGAAGAACTTCCAGACTGTAAGAGCTGTTCGGAAATGGAATACACTGCCTGGGAGTGTGGTGGAGTCTCCTTCTTGGAGGTTTTTAAGCAGAGGCTGGGTGGCCATCTGTTGGGAATGTTTTGCTTGTTTGTTCCTGCATGGCAGGGGGTTGGACTGGAAGGCCCTTGGGGTTTCTTTCAACTTTATGCTTCTATGATTCTGTGATTTTACAGATGAAAACTGGGAGGTGTGTGGCCAAGGAACATAAGAGTGTGGTCAAGAAGGCAAAAGTTATTAATGGGGAAGAACAATCAAGCTAAGAGAGGCAGCAGCAGTTTGCTTTTGGCTGAGCCTCCTGGGAAGAGCAGGATTTTGCTCCCTCCTCTCCGCACTTCTGAGTTAACTACTTTTATTTTGCAGTAACTGAAGTACAAGGCAGAGTGGTGTAGTGGTCTGAGCACTGCAACTTCAGACCAGGTGTTCGAATCCCTCTTGGCCATGGAAACCTACTGGGCAGGGGGCTTAGACTAGATGGCCCTTGTGGTCTCTTCCAACTCTTATGATTCTGTGGGTAAGCTTGGGCAAGTCACACTCTCTCAGCCTCAGGGGCGACCAAGGCAAACCTCCTCTGAACAAATCTTGCCAAGAAAACTTTATGATAGGTTCACCTTCGGGTCACCATGAGTCAGAAATGACTTGAGAGGCACACAACAACAATTGAAATAAGCTGCAGACAAAGGAGGAAAGTGAGAGGAAGGGAGAGGGACATTTTAAAAGCAGATGAAAAAGTGTGGTGACAGAAGATTAATCAGGACTGTCCCTGCCAAATTGGGGGCTGTGTGATAAGCTTGGAGTGCCCCTCCTATTCCAGTACCCTAAGTCTAATTATGATTCCATCATGCTCAAGATATGAACCAGTAAATGATTTTACTCTTGGGCTGAACCGAAATCTGTTTAACAAGCTCCCTCCGCAGCTGGAGTGGCTTCGGTAGGCTGTGTGAACACCATTAAACTCCATTTACTGACTCTCCCAAGAGCTGTGGTCACATTTCCTGATGGACTCAAATATTTGTGAGAAGCTTGGCTGTCTCTGGAGCTTCTTAATACTGATGTACCCGGCAGCACACTGTTCTCCGAGGACGTGGAAACAGAACTGATATATTTTTTTCATTTATTAGTCTGCCTCTCTTCTTAAATTTCAGATCAATACGGTGCCTGCACTCTATTGCAGAGGTGAATTTTGAAATGACAACACTCATTTCTGACATAGCCAGGTCCTCAGAGAGGATCTTGGAATAGAGGGCATGCTTATCAAATTTGCAGATGACACCAAATGAGGAGGGGTAGCGAATACCCCAGAGGACAGGTACAGAATTCAAAATTACCTTAACAGATTGGAGAGCTGGGCCAAAACTAATAAAATGAATTTCAGCGAAGAGAAATGTAAGGTACTACATTTAGGCACAAAAAACTGAAATGCACAGATATAGGATGGGTGACACCTGGCTTGACAACAGTACATGTGAAAGGGATCTAGGGGTCTTAGTGGACCACAAGCTGAACATGAGTGAACAATGTGATGCGGCAGCTTAAAAAGCCAATGTGATTCTGGGCGGCATATGGCCAGCCATCCCCAGTTCATATTCCAACATGAAGTTCATGAAGAGGGGAGTAAGGACATTCAGGAAGGGGAAAATTGGAGCAAGGGATTTCTAACCTTCCTCTTTCAGATTTGCCCCCAAATCTGCCACCAGCATTACAGTTTGGGACCATAATGTGATTCCCCTTCTCCTAGTATTTCTTGTGGCGTGTGTTTCTAACACTCTTGGGCTCCATGTAGCGGAGTCCTGCAAAGCCAGACCTTCTCCAACTGCAATCATTTTGTAAGCACCAAAACTGGGCTGCACAGCTTCTGCTCCTTGATCCAGGCCTTCATGATATGTTTCCTTTGAAAGGGTCTTGTCTCTAGGGTCTCATCTTGTTGTTGACTCTGGATCTTTGCCTGGTAGCAGCTACATGTACTGCTTCCTCCTTCTCCTCTTGCATCAGTGTCTGGGAAGATGGTCATTCCTTCTTTCTTACGTGTTTGATTTATGTGAACTCGGTTCCAGTTTTAAGGGTAATACCAGACAGATGTTTGTCTGGCCTCTGAGAAGAGATGTCATCTATTCAAGTTCTCTGCTTCTCACCCTCCTGGGGCAGGCTGACCCTTCACTTTGGAGACCAATCCAGAGTTGGCACAGGCAAAGAGCTCCACTCTTGGATGGGTTAGACAGCTGAAATGGATCAGGTGGCTCAAGACAGTTTTTGAAATTCAGAATCATAGAATAGAATGATAGAGTTGGAAGAGATCTCAAGGGCCATCCAGTCCAACCCCCTTCTGACCTGCAGGAATACACAATCAAAGCATTCCTGACAGATGGCCATCCAGTTTCTGTTTAAAAACCTCCAAAGAAGGAGACTCCACCACACTCCCATGATCCACTGTCAAATAGGTCTTACCATCAGGAAGTTTTTTTTAATGTTTAGGTGGAATCTCTTTTCCTAAAGTTTGACTCCATCACTCCGGCTCCTAGTCTCTGGAGCAGCAACTGATTGCAAACTGTACTTTTGCACTTTGAACTCAGCTTGTAGCAATTGAAGCAAACTGGGAACAAAGTCAAAAAGTGGGAGGGGAAAGAGAGAGAAACCGGGACATTTTAAAAGCTGCTGGCGATTCATTGGGATTGTCCTTGCCATACAGGGACGGTTGGAGGGTATGGAACCTCCATTTCCCCCTTTCCTCCTCCAATGAAAGGGGAACAGAATTTTAGTTTCCTTACTAAAAGGCAGAATAAATAATGTATGCAGCAAATGAAGTAAGTAGAGGAAGGGGAAGGAGAAACCAGGACTTTTTAAAAGCTGCTGAAAAAATGGGACAGCAGGGGATTTATTGCCATGTTTGGACAGTTGGAAGGTATGCTGTGTGTATCTCAGAACAGTGGGTGGTTGACTGATTTTTTTTTAATTGTGTGCAATACTCAGAACCTTGGTATTCTCCATCTCTCTGTGTCTCGATTCTTCGCAGCAACCTGCCTTGATCCTGCCATGCCGAAGATGGAAGAGGCGAGGCTTTTGAAGAGCGATCCCTCGCCTTTGGGAGGAGAGTGCTCCAGGTTTTGCAGTGCAACATCATGCTGAGGGGCACGAGGTTCCACGGACGCATGATGTGGGACGGGATCCCGCCCTCCCTGGCCATAAACTGGGGGAACTTCACTGCTTCCAGCACCAGCGGCACCCTCGGCTCCTGCTTCCGGGGCGTCAATGTCACGGAGGAATCCCGGGGCCGCATCGCTTCGCCATGGTTTTCCACCATCTTCGGTGTCATTGGCCTGGGCTCCAACCTCTTTGCCCTCTGTGTCTTGGTCAGCTCCTCCCGGAAGATGCACAGCCGCTCCCGTTCCTCCTTCCTCGTCTTCCTCTGCGGCCTGGTGGTGACTGATTTCTTGGGCCTCCTCTTGACGTTCTCCATCGTCATCCCCTACCACTTCATCCGCTTCGACTGGCACCAGCTCGACCCTGGCTGCCACCTTTGCAACTTCATGGGCCTGGTCATGGTCTTCTTTGGGCAGTGCCCCCTCCTCCTGGGGGCCACCATGGCCGGGGAACGTTTCCTGGGCATCAACCGGCCTTTCTCCCGCTCCACCAGCATGTCCAAACGCCGGGCCTGGGCTTTGGTAGGCGTAGTGTGGGCCTTGGGATTTTTCCTCGGCCTCCTGCCCATTTTGGGCCTGGGGGACTATAGCCTGCAGTACCCCAACTCTTGGTGTTTCCTCACCTTGGTCCATGATGCCAGGAACGTGGCCTTCTGCCTCCTTTTTGCCCTGCTGGGCCTGTTCTGCGTGGGCCTCTCCTTCCTCCTCAACACGGTCAGTGTGGTGACCCTCTGCAGGGTCTATCACGATTCTGACTCTGTCCAGCGCAGGCGGGACAGCGAGGTGGAGATGATGGTCCAGCTGGTTGGGATCATGGTCATTGCGAGCGTCTGCTGGCTCCCTCTGCTGGTGAGTTCATTAATTTCATTTCTTTTATTCAAATTATTAGAGTCGGCCCTCAACTTTTGTGAGGGTTAGGGGCAGACGACCCCTGTGAAAGGGGAAAAAACATGAATATAAGTCCTCTCATTTTTTTAGCTGAAAGAATGCTTCTCTAGGCATTTGTAGGTCCTCCAGCATGATTCTGTGGTATGCTTCCACTGGAGGTTGACCATAGAGTCACATTGGAGGACCTAGAAAATCCTAGAGAGGACACTTCTCTAGGCACTTGTAGATCTTCCAGCATGATTCTATGGTATGTTTCCACTGGAGGTTGGCCATAAAGTCACACTGGAGGACCTAGAGATTTATAGAGAGGACACTTCTTTAGGTATTTGTAGGTCTTCCAGGGTGATTCTGTGGTATGCTTCCACTGGATGTTGACCATAGAGTCGTATTGGAGGACCTAGAGAGAACACTTCTCTAGGCATTTGTAGGTCCTCCAGCATGATTCTATGGTCAACAGAAGCATACCACAGAATGGTTTTTATGGCATAGAAACCTCTCCTTCTTTCCATATTATTTCTACCTTTGGTACCAAAGTGTCTGTTAAAGAACACATTGACCTCATTAATTGAGCTATACCTGTATCACAGAATCTTACAGCTAGTAGAAGGACATTAAAATTTGGAGTTTACAGTGTACATTCTTTTAAAAGCAAAGCTATAGACATTCACTGTAGAATGTCCTAACTGCTCAGTTGTGAATTGAGCTGTGCTATCTGTCTGGATTTGTTTAATTGCCATTTTTAATAATTATTGTGGTTTTTAAAAACATTTTATTTTTATGGATAGTTTAATGGTTTTTTTTTTTTTACTTTTCTGTTTCATATATATTTTTTAGCTATGTCTTTTTTAAAGCCGTCTTGAGACCCAAACCAGGGGAAAGGTGGGATATAAATATGGGCGGTCACCTCCTGTATCTGCAAGGGATACGTTCCCAGACTTACCGTGGATACACGAAACCGTGGATAATAGCAAACCCTATTGAAATAAATGACTTCCAGCCCAACTTCCAGCAGAAGCATACCATAGAATTGCGTTGGAGGATCTAGAAAATGCCTAGAGAGGACATAGTTTTTCAGATGTGGATAAGTGAAACCGTGGATACTGGTCCTGTGGATACATGGGTCAACCTGTAATAATTATGATGGTGGTGGTGATGATGGTGGTGGAATTCACTATCAGCTACCCAGCTAGATAATCACTGTAGTTACATAGCTCGGTGCTCATGGGTTGACCTCCCAACCCAGTCCTCACTTACTGGGCTGCAGTTGCTGCAGGCGATGGGAATTTGTTCTCTGGTCAATTGGGAAGCAGCTGACTGCTGTTTCCATCTCTTTCCTTCCAGCAATCTCTTGTGCAACAATCAGAAACAGGATATCTATTGCAATTCGTCCTTTGTACTGAAAATCACTGGAGGGAGGGTGTGGAAATGGCAGTTTGCTGTATACCGATCAACAGGACACCAGACCCCTGCCACTTGCAACAGCTGCTCCCTGGTACAGCAGGACTGGGGGACTTCTATGATCTCTGCATATTCTCGACACTATTTAATACATAGGGATTGTGAATATGAAGCTGCCTTAGTGAATTCTGGCTAATAATAATCTATATATATATAAAATGCTTGGGTATATTTCCTTTCCCTTTATGCTGATTGGCCACTTACCCAACCAATCCCTTCCCTCCTCTCACTCCCTCAGCCACTCACCACCCACATGTAAAAAATGCAATATTTAAGAAAAAACCCAGGGAGTCTTAAATAATAACATGTAGCTGAACTGTGTGAACCTTTCAAATCTACTATAACGGTATATATTATGCCGGGTACAGCTAATAATAATTCTCTCTGACCTTCATTCTGCTTCCAGATACTCATCGCCCAGACAGCTCTTCAAGAACCCCCTGCTGGCTTAGGCCCCAACCAAATTCCTCACCCCACGGAGAAGCTGCTGCTCATCTACCTCCGGGTGGCCACTTGGAATCAGATCCTCGACCCCTGGGTCTACATCCTTTTCCGCCGCGCGGTGCTGAAGCGCATCTACCCGAGCTTCAAGTCGAGACCCTCCATCGTCTCCCTGTACCCTGTGATCAATCCATCCTTGCGTCGGAAATTTACCCAGGAGTCTGTGCTCCAGTAAAGAGCGCTTGTGGTGTGCGGAGGGGAGGGAGAAGGAAGTGGCCCCGTCTGGACTGACAGGTTCCCTTCCTGAGACAGTGAAGCCTAGTGGTTATAAGAATAGGGAAGTGGCTTGGCTCTGCAAGACCACTCACTGCTTTAAGCCGGCCTTTGCCAGACGGGAAGGAATCCCAACTCTGCTCCCCATGCCAACGATACCCTGTTCTGTACCCTTCTCAGCTCTGATTTTTCAGCGTGCACGAGCTCTTTAAAAGTGGCATTTCAACAAATCACTCCCGAGATAAAAAAGAGCCTTCTTAATTCTGCTTTAGCCCCTTCAAATGAAGGACGAGGAGGATCCTTCTTTGATTCTGTTTTCAATACAAACCTACCCACATTTTGCGCTTTTAAACCCAAAGGGGTCACACAGTCCTCCTTCAAAATGGACATTCTCCCAATGTTCAAAATGCATTTTCATTTTTAAAATATATATAAAAGAGAAATGAGTATATTGAGGGAAATTCACACAGCAGCATTTGTATATTGGAGAAAATGTTAAGCTTGGGGAAGTTAACTACAAATACCAGAATCCCCCAGCTAATCTATTCCAAGACCCTTAAGATAGTTCAAAATTAGATTATACAATATGACCCCAATATCTGTGGTAGATAACATTCCTGGACTTACTGTGGAAATGAACATTATTCAAATGAATGACTTCTGGCCCAACCATACCATAGAGTTGCGCTGGACCTAGAGATTCATAGAGAGAACGCCTCTCTAGGCATTTGTAGGTCCTCCATTGTGACTCTGTGGTCAACTTCTGATGCAAGCATACCATAGAATTGCACTGGAGGACCTAAAAAAATGCCAAGAGAGAACTTTTTTTGACATGGGTAAGTGAAATCACAGATACAGGGGTCGTACTGTATTTGGAAAATCTCTTGGCAAAAGGATCCCCTCTAACATTTCAAAGATAAAAATCAGGCAAGAGTGTGTTGTCAAGATAGCAAACATTATTAATGAGGAAGAACACCCAAGCTAGGAGAATCTACTTGAGCCTAGTGGGGAAGGGCAAAATTCCACCCCTTCCTCTCCTCTCATAGAATCATAGAACCATTGAGCTGGAAGAGACCACAAGGGCCATCTAGTCCAACCCCCATCCTGCAGAAATACCCAATCAAAGCATTCCCTGCAGATGGCCATCCAGCGTCTGTTTAAAAACCTCCAAAGATGGAGACTCCGCCATACTCCCCTCCACCAGACTCCCCTCTCCTCTCCATTGATTGAGTTAATTGAGTGCAAACTACTTTTGCACTTTGAACTCACTTTGCAGCAACTGAAGTTAAGCTGAGGAGGAGAGAGAAACCAGGACATTTTAAAATCAGTTTAAAAAGTGGGAAGGCATGAGATTAATCAGGACAGTTCCTGCTGATTCAGGACAGTTGAAAAGTGTGCAGTTGAAGAGTATCTTTAAGTTCAGACTGAACTGAATACTGAAAACCATGAGTAATCTAACATTGCATGAATCACATTTATCTCTGCTCACTTCCAATAACAGCAGAGTAGCAAAGGCGCGAGAGTCGTTAAGATGCATACCTTCCAACATTTTACAGGTGAACACCAGGACATGTGTGGCTAAGAAGCCTCACAGCAAAATGGGCAAAGTTATGAATGAGGAAGAATGCACAAGCTAGAAGAGGCCGCAGCAGTTTGCTTTTGTCTGAGCCTCCTGGGACAGGGGAGACTCTGTCCCCTCCTGTCCTCCCCCTGCTGTTGAGTTAATTGAGAACAAACCACTTTTCCACGTTGCAGTTTGCAGCAATTGAAGTAAGCTAGAGAAACCAGGACGTTTTATAAACAGCTGAGACAGTAGGGTGACAGAGGAGTAATCAGGACAATTCCTGCTAAATCGGGAGAGTTGAAAGGTATATAAGATAGTTTAGGATCCTGTGACTGATTTGTCTTGTGACCTGTCCCAAAATACAACATGGATTGATCATTTCAGGAAGGGCGAGGCAGCCTCTGGACTTACAAATGGGAAAAGAAGGAGGCAACGCTTGGAGATATTTTTTTTTAATTACAATTCCTCAAATCCCCAACCCCAGCATGGCCAGTCAAGTTCGGCAGTGCCAAGTGCATGGAGACCTTATGCATGACTGTTGCAATAATAAATCCTACGAGGGTTTGTGTTGTGTGTGTTTGTGTGTCATTCTTCTCTTTTTGACACAGGCTGCAGCTCAGGCAAGTTACTGAGGCCATGAGTAAGGGTGCCAGTTTGGGATCATCCCAGGCTTTGGGATTTTGGGGGCAAAACCTGAGACTCTTGGTGATTCCATAAATGTTATGCACTGAGTGCTTCTCAATCTCTCTCTCCCTTCCAGAGACAGTGAACCTATTTTCGTATTTGAACATTAAGACCAGAATCTTAGCTAAAGAAGTCTGATCTTGTAAGCTAAGCAGGATCAGCCCTGATTAGTACTTGGGTGGGAGACCCAGGTGCTGTAGGCTTGATTTCAGAGGACGGCACATGGGGTCACCATAAGTCAACAGGCGACTTGAAGGCATAGAGAGAGAGAGAAAGATTTTGGCTAAAATTAGAAAAAAACTTCCCAGTAGTGATAGATATTAGGCAATGGATATCTTTAAAGCTGTGATGAGGGAGCCAAATGTTGGCAAAACATTAGGAGAAACATACTGGCGTTGAGAAGCAGTGTGACACTGGAATGAGCTTTTGTGGTGTTCTCTTTCAGTGGAGCTATGGAAAGAGAGGCTGGACTGCAGTCCACCAGGGATATCATAAGTTGCTATGTCTCGTTATCAGAGTCCAGGCAGTCCAGTTCAGTAGGTATGACAGTAAATCCAAGGTGTCAGTCCGAGGGAGTATCCAGTAGCAAGGGCAGTCCACAGAACAAAGTCCAGAAGTCAAAAAAGCATGTGCCAGGAATTGAAGAGAGGAAAATGTTGCTTCCTCCAGAAAGGTCGGTTGTCAGCAGCACTGGGCCAAAAGTGAGGCTAAGATATTTATGGTCTGGAATCCTCCCTCAGCTGTTGCCTGATTAACGAGTGTTTTGTATAAAGCCACTCAGAACCGATGCAAGCCCTACCTTTCCTGTCTGCATTGAATTGCTGTTGGTATCTCAAGATTTGCCCCTGGGCTCTGAGAGGTAAGCTTGACAGCGTCTTCCTCTTCCTCACCATCTGTGTTACAATCCATACCAGGGGTCTGGGAGGGGGGCATGACAACTTCTGATGAACATTGGGTGCTCCTGTTGTGATTTGTCACTTCCTAGACTGAGTGCCTCGCTGTGCACTGCACATTGAGCCATAGAGCATCAGTCACTCCACCATAGTGCAAGGGGTGCTCATACATTGTCATGCCGGGGCAGCTGCTGGGATAATATAGACATTGCAAAACTGCTCAGTTCAGTTTGGTGAAGATTTTGGGTCTCAAGCAGAATGTCTCCCCTGGCTTCCTCACTCCGGCACCTAACCAAATGAGCACACATGTGGACAAAACAGTAGTATTACAGAAGCAATATGGTTTTTAAAAATAATTATTTATTACTTCCAAAAAACAAACCAGCAGACCTAAGCAAAACTTCCTAGATATATATATATACATGTCACAAGTGAGATACTTGATTGTTCTTTCCAGGTAGTTGAGGTTAGTTTTTCTGCTATATAGGCTGCCCCCGTATCGGCAGAACCAATATCCACAGTTTGAGTTATCCATAGCTGGGAAAAATAGGGATACATACCATAGAGTCACACTGGGAAATGTCTAGAGAGGCATCCTCTCTATGAATTGCTGGGTCCTCCAATGCAACTCAATGATATGTTTGTGCTGGATGTCCTTTATTTTAATAGGTTGCTATTAGCTTGCTATTAGCTGTTGTTTCATTTATAAATAGTAAGTCTGGGAACATATCTGCCGTGGATACGGGGGGCAAACTGTAATCCCATTTGAATACAGTAATTTTTTATTTTTAAAAAAGCCAATGCTTAGCTGAATACCCAGTTTTCTTGGCGGGGACTCTTGAGATTGTGTGCATTATTGTGCTGAAGTTTTGTTTGTGCAGTTTGTTTGGTATTATTTTACAAATTGCTACAGAGGGACATGACCGATTGGGAAAAGGTTTGTGGCCCAACAGCGCCGGAGAAATTAGGGACGCCAGAGGAAGGAAGCGGAAGAAGGGGATGAGTGAGGGGATGATGGAAGAGGGATGCCACCGACTCTGCCCAGCCAGCCACCAGATTACTCCTTGGAGCCCCTCCGAGCCTCGCAGATTGTCGTCCAGACCTCAGCTACGAACTCCTCTGGAAATGCAAATTCGCCCAGTAGCGAATCCAGACCACGAGAGAAGTCTTCTGGACTCTGCCGCTCCTTGGCCATCTCCACCATGGTCGATGCTGTGAAAAGCAGGCAACGGTGAAGGACACGAAGAACCTAATTTTTTCACGTTCCCCAAGCTGCTCCCAATTTGTAGGGGGGGGGGGAGACCAGGCAAAAAAAGTAAGAAAAATCACCCTATAAATGCTTACATGCTCATAAAAGTAAGAAAAATCACCCTATAAATGCTTACATGCTCATAAAAATAGCAGGGGGGAGGACAGTTTCCCTCCCCCCATATCCATAGAACCAATATCCATGGTTTCATATCCAGGGCTGAAAATATAGGGATACATACCATAGAGTCACACTGTAAAATGCCTAGAGAGGCATCCTCTCTAGGAATCATTAGGTCCTCCAATGCAACTCTATGGTAATTTGCACTGGAAATTTGTTATTTTAATAGGGTTTGCTATTATCCACAGTTTCATGTATAAACGGTAAGTTTGGGAACACATCCTCCAAAGATACAGAGGGTGACCTGTAGAGGAATCCAGGCAGATCTTTACTTCTCCTTGCTCCCGTCGGAAAGTGGCAGTGCAGCCTGGGAAGGTGTATAAGGGCAACTCTGCTCTAAAAGAGTTGCCCATCAACCTAAATACCCTCAAGGCACCAGGTCCTGTCTGACCTTGGAAGCTAAGTAGGGTCAGCCCTGGTTAGTACTTGGATGGGAGACCACCAACAAATCCCAGGTGTTGTAGGCTCTGTTTCAGAGGAAGGAACTGGCAAACCACCTCTGAGGATTCCTTGCCTAAGAAAACCCTACAAAATTCATGGGGGTCACCATAAGTCAAAAGATGACTTGAAGGCACATACACCATTGTTTGAAAAAGTTTTGAGAGCCATTTACATAACTATTTGCCCTCTGGTAACAGCCCAGGGACCCATTTCTATCTCATGGGGTCCCATAAGTCGATAGGCAACTTGAAGGCACACACATACTTAGTTAAGTACAATTAACTGTGTAACACCTCCTGACCCACCCCCCCAGCCCCAAACCTGATGGAAATATCATTCACCCATATTTTGATCACCAGCAGAATGTTATGAATGAGTCAATCAATCTAGGTACCTGTTTTCTAGTCAAAACTATTGCAACACCCTCCAACCTCCAGGAAGTCCATTCTGCCACATGGGTGAATGACGTTTCCTAAGGATACCCAATTTTGACAAACCTAATGATACCCATCTTATGGACAAGTGTTATATTACAATTATAGGACATTTATTATAGTCATCATTATCTGTTACATTTATTGTATACATTTATTACAATTACATTCCTTACATTTTTTTCTTAATATAACAGCTGCGTGTTTTTGCAGTATATATTCCTCACTTTCAATCGAGCTTCTTTCGGTAAGAGACCTTCCTGTGTTGTTGAGTGACGTTTCCGTCAGGTTTGGGTGGTCGGGCCAGGAAAGGTTACTTCGTTAAGCATACTTTATTAAGCACTGGATGTAGGATGCTGGGCTTTATATTCTGGGGACGACAGCTCCCCAAATGCCATGCCCTCAGCAAGCATGGTCAGTAGATTTTGAATGGTAATTTTCCCAAGCGCAAGTCCTAGGTTAGACTGCCCCTGAATATGGAGGGTCCATTTGGAGGTATGGATGCAACAGAGAGGCAGGGAAAGGGGACACATCATCAACCCCTGGAAGCAACCTATGTCTCCTTGCAGTCACTACTCACCCAGTTCCACGTCACGGATGCCCATGTAGCTTTCTAGCAGGTCGTCTACCTTTCCAGCGGCGGCTTCTTCAAATTCACTCAGCTGCAAACAGAGAGAAGAAGATCTGTGGGACCAAGGCAATGCATCTTGGCCACCAAGGGGCCAAAAATGCCATCTACGGCGTGGGAAAAGCCTTTGTAGTCTTCCCTGAGGTTTTTCAAATAATGCACAGACTTGCGCATTATCGCACATCCGAACATTCAATTTGGGATGCTGTGCATTCTCACAAGGGCAGGAGAGTGGGTAGGTTCGCCACACAGGTAGTGGGCAGGCTTGGTGGCAAGGAAATGGCTGGAAGCACCATTTTTTATTTTCATGTGATCGAGTGTGTGTTTTTTCACTGTGCTGAGGCGACCAAAGAGCTTTTTATCAGCGGAAGGTCACACTTGTGCATCTTTGATTTACAAGTACAAAAATTCCTTTGGCAGTCCCTTGAGAAACATTCTTTTCCCCTCTCCTCCCTGCCCATCCTACCTCACAGGCTTGGAATGATAAGAATTGGGAATAGAAGAGAGAAACCATGTGCACCAGAGGAGAGCCCATCAGCACAATTGCATGCTCCCCTTCCTGTCTCTGAGCTCCTCTAGGCCAAACTCACCGCTTCTTCCACGGTGGCACTGCCCTTGGAACGCAGCCGTAGCGTTTCCCGTCCGCTCGCGATGTTTCCCTCGCTGGCACACTTACTGCTCCGTGTCCGCTGGCTGATCATGTCTATGGGCAAGGAGAAGAATCATAGAATCACAGAGTTGGAAGAGACCACAAAGGCCATCCAGTCCAACCCCATTCTGCCATGCAGGAATACCCAATCAAATCATTCCCTACAGATGGACATCCAGCCTCTCTTTAAAAACCTCCAAAGATAGAGACTCCACCACACTCCCAGGCAGTGCATTTGACTGTCAAACAGCTCTTATTGTCAGGCAGTTCTTCCTAATGTTTAGGTGGAACTCACTGAAACGCTTCATACTCCATGGATTTACATAGCTTCTCCCCTGTGTGGGTCTTTTAATGGGAATACAGATCACCGCTCTAACAGAAGCTCTTTCCACATTCCATGCACTCATTTGATTTCTGCAACCTCTGTTTATAAACCTCAAAAGAAGGAGACTCCACCACACTCTGAGGCACCGCATTCCACTTCCGAACAGCTCTTACTGTCTGGAAGTTCTTCCTAATGTTTAGGTGGAATCTCTTTTCCTGTAGTTTGAACCCATTGCTCCGTGTCCTAGTCTCTGGAGCAGCAGAAAACAAGCTTGTTCCATTCTCAGTATGGCATCCCTTTAAATATTTAAACATAGCTATCATGTCACCTCTCAACCTTCTCTTCCCCAGGCTAAACATTCCCAGCTCCCTAAGCCGCTCGTCCTAGGGCATCATGGCTTCCAGATCTCCCACCATTTTGGTCGCCCTCCTCTGGACATGTTCCAGCTTTTTAATATCTTCTTGAATTGTGGTGCCCAGAACTGGACACAGGATTCCAGGTGAGGCCTGACCAAAGCAGAATATAGTGTTATCTATATAATAGTAGAATTGGGCCTCTAAACAAATTATACTCAGCCTATCTTGGCTGATAATCAAACCCAGAGGGCGTTTGTGGTGGATTCAGGGTAAATAATGTGTTGTGTGTTTTTTCCACCCAGGAGCAGGGTCAGCAGGGGGTGCGACCCTGCAAGGTTTCCTGGAGGGCTGACGTCTTCCACAGTTATCCACTCTTGTGATGAAGAGTCCAGATCCCTAGAAATCGACCTTGGGATCTAATTCTATAGTCTGCCTTCCCGGCTGTCTTTCCCCTGTGACCCTAACAGTTCTTCAACCATGTATCCCAGTGCATCGTTTGGGAATTCTTGGGTTACAATATTTCCCCAGTTGCATGATTTGGGGCTGAATGGATACCCTATCCGTTGATCACTGCTTCCAGTTTTACATTGAAACATGCATCTATGGTACATCTCTGGGGAGTTGGTAGAATGCAGAATTTCCCAGAGATGGTGAGCAAGCTTATTAAACCATGGGAAAAAGGGAAAATCATGCCCTATGACCGCTCAGACTGGGCACATTTTGCTACGAAAGACTTCACAGGAGGGGAAAAGAAAAGGCAGTCTAGAACGGGATTTTCCAACATAATGCACATTTTTTTATTCAGGGAAACCAGGCCGTTTCAAAATTTCCAAGGTGCTAGTGCACTCACATATGCCAGCATAGCAATTGCCATCCCAGCCACTACACATAAACTTGCTCTTTGAGTCAGGCAGCAAATTATTATTATTATTAAAATACTTGAGGCTTCCTCTGCCTGCTGGCACCATTGATTATGATGGTGTCACATTCCCTCCTCTTCCCTTCTTCCTACCATGGTGGGAGCTGAGCTGGGTGCAGCAAGCAACATCTGGTAGCTCCGATTGGTTGGCATATCAGGGCCCTGTCATACCTTCCAAATATCCTGATTTGGCAAGGACAGGCCCATCTAAGTCTACACAGTAATATCATTTCTATTCCCGCTATGACAGGTCTTTAAACAGAGGCTGGATGGCCATCTGTCACGGGTGTTTGATTGTCTATTCCTGCATGGCAGGGGGTTGGACTGGATGGTCCTTGGGGTCTCTTCCAACTCTATGATTCTATGAACTGGCGGCAGCAGTGCGACCCAGGCAACTGGGCGTGAGATCTATTAGGCATTCTGGGGGGAGTTTTTTAATGGCATATGGTACACTGGGTCCAGCTACTTATCAATAACACACTATGATTCCACTTCAATGGCCATGAAAATGTCCTATGGAATTCTTGGATCTGTAGTTTGGGGAGGCACTAGGGCTCCCAGGCTGAGAACTGTAAGTAACCCTTCCCTAAACTGCAAATGCCAGGATTTCACAGGGCAGAACTACGCCAGTGAAAGTGGAATCGTAATGCTATAACTGTGTCATGTGAAATGGGACCCAGAAGCCTGGAATGCTGCAGTTCAGCTGAGTTACACCCCTGCTGGGCTTCCTTTCCCCGCCGGTTGCAACTCACCGAAGGCTCGCTTGGGCTGCACCAGCCGCAAGGTGAACGGCTGAGCCTTGGGCATCTCCCGCAACATCTTGGCAACTTCGTAGTGGCGACACCCAACGATGGTTTGGTCGTTGATCGCCTCGATGCTGTCGCCCACGCACACGGTGGGGATGCGGTTGATGATGCTGCCTTCCTTGATGCGCTGTAAAGGTGGGAATATTTACACAGAGGACAGTGGTGCGAATGGTGGTGGTGGGGAGAGAAAAACCAGGAAAACACAGTTTCCCCCCTTAAATATAGTGGCCACATTAAAAACAGCAATTTTTTTTTAGCCACAACTGCTAGAATAAGGATAATAGGTAAGTCCTGAGCCATAAACTGTACAATTTTACACACATACACATTTAAAGTCAATTGAAAAATCTTATTTGCATCCTTTAAAAAAAGTTTAGTGAAGTTTATATAATACTAGTAGATAAGAAACAAACTTAATTCAAGCAACTACATATACAGGTTGCTCCCTTGCATCTGTGGAACCAATATCTGTGGTTTCAGTTATCCATGGCTGAAAAAAAAATAGGGACACATACCATAGAGTTCCACTGGAGAATGCCTAGAGAAGTGTCCTCTCTAGGAATCGCTAGGTCCTCCAACGCAATTCTATGGTATGCTTGTATTGAAAGTCCTTTATTTTCACAAGGTTTGCTATTGTCCGTGGTAATGCATCCCCCGCAGATATAGTAACATTGCTGCCAATATTATATAATGGAACACAAACAATCTTATTTGCATCTTAAAGCCTTTCAGCTATTGTTGTGTGCCTCCAATTGTTTCTGACCTATGGCAACCCTAAGTAATTTGAACTAATCATGGGGTTTTCTTGGCAAGATTTGTTCAGAACGGGATTGCCTTTGCCTCCCTCAGAGGCTGAGAGCATGTGACTTGCCCAAGGTCACCCAGTGGGTTTCCATGGCTGAGCAGGAATTCGAACCCTGGTCTCCAGAGTCATAGTCCAACACTCAAACCACTACACCACACTGGCTCTACATGTCTAGCTTTACTATTTACGGTATATTTATTTTAGTATCTCAGCTACATTTTAGATATTTTAGAAATAAGATTGTTGCAGCATTAGTAAGCTTTCATGCTAGATTATTGTATTTGTTATAATTGCAATGGCCACTGGCTCCATGCAAATCAAATTTGGCTTAACTTGGCAGGAACACAAATGACAACACACAAGTTGTGGGGGGGGGGACGGGACAGATCTTTGCCCAGCCCTCATGGCAGTGGTGGATGGTGTCTGCCATGTCAGTGGACTATTGAACACATGCTATGTTCTAAAGGAACTCTCCAAGGTTCTGAACCTATTGGGAGGACTAGGATTCAGCACCTTAGAAAACTCCTTGAAAGCCTGCATTAAAACCTGGAATGGATTCATTGTCCCAGTGACCTGGCAGCCTTCAGCCACCACTGCCGCACAATTCACATAAATGCAAAATGTTAACAAGACAATGAGAGTTGCAGAAAAATTAACTAGGGATGACCAATCAACCATGACGCAAGGAGTCAGGCATGATCAGTCGCTAACACTTCCATAGTCGGACAAAAACACAATTGTAATTGCAACCTGGAGCTGTGGAACTTAGAACAGA
The DNA here is from genome assembly GCA_030847615.1 of Gambelia wislizenii. Classification (NCBI taxonomy): domain Eukaryota; kingdom Metazoa; phylum Chordata; class Lepidosauria; order Squamata; family Crotaphytidae; genus Gambelia; species Gambelia wislizenii. The sequence continues at coordinate 7,961,577 of JAUMIR010000018.1, forward strand.
AATGTCCTGTTGGGGCTGAACATGGAAATCAACCTTCAGTGAAAGAGCTCACGGAGAAGCGTGGGAGGGGGTTGGACTGGATGGCCCTCGTGGTCTCTTCCAACTCTACAATTCTATGATTCTATGAGAAGCAACCCACTCCATGCTTTCCCCCATGGTGGCCCCCTCCTTACCTTGATGAAGGCATATCCAGCCCCGTTGTCTGTGATGGTCAGCCCCAAAGCATCCTCCGTCTTGGTCACCTCCACCTCCTTGGTCTCACCGCGCACGTGAGCAAAGATGAAGTCCTCCAAGCCGATCTGGCCTCCGAGCAGCTTCTGCATGTCCACTTTGTGCGTGTTCAGGGTGCAGAAAAGGATCTGAGTGTGAGAGATGCCAGTGAGGTTACTTATATATTACAGCTCACAGAGCAAATGGTGAGAGGTCTGGAAGCCATGCCCTATGAGGAGCAGCTTAGGGAGCTGGGCATATTTAGTCTGGAGAAGAAAAGGTTGAGAGGGGACATGATAGCCATGTTTAAATATTTGAAGGGAGGTCATACTGGGGATTGAGCAAGTTTGTTTTCTGCTGCTCCAGAGACTAGGACACGTAGCAATGGACTCAAATGACAGGAAAAGAGATTCCACCTCAACATTAGGAATAACTTCCTGACAGTAAGAGCTGTTCAGAAGTGGAATGCACTGCCTGGGAGTGTGGCGGAGTCTCTTTCTTTGGAGGTTTTTAAGCAGAGGCTGGATGGCCATCTGTCGGGAGTGCTTTGATTGAGTATTCCTGCAGGGCAGGGGGTTCAACTAGATGTCCCTTGTGTTCTTCCAGCTCTATGATTCTATGAATATATAGGATATATTACATTCATCCCTATGAGCTCAAGATGGCCTAATTCTATCTCTTCTTCCTTACTTTCTTTTCAAAACAGCCCTGCAAAGGATCATTGGGACTGTCCCATCCAAATCTATGGGTTTCAAGGGTATGGGTTTCAGGACGATAACAATGCCACCGCCACCCTTTCATTCTGTTTCCATCATGCCAAAGAAGGCCCAGTCTGGCAAAGCCGGGCCTTCTCTCAAACAAATCTAGCCCACCCATCATGCTGAGGCCTCACCTCTGTTGGAGAGATGTTGAAGACCTCCGCAATTTTGGCATAGAGCTCCTTGACGTTGGTGAACCCTTCAATCTTGCCGGTGGGGCTGCCGTGGGCCAGCTGGGTGTGGAAGATGAGCCGGGGCCGGACGCGAGGCGGGTGGGCCGCTGGCGCAGGGACTGGTCCGCCCTGGGCCGGCGCAGGCCGCCCGGCTTCCAAAGAGGCCTGGGAGGTGCCCCCGACTTCCTGAGGCACCCCGTTCTCCATGGGCTTCCCCTTCTGCCCTTCTGGCTCTCCTTTCTTGCCCAGCTCGCCAGATCCCGTGCAGCACCGTCAGCAAAGCGGCTCTCGAAAACAATCGGCGATGACTCCTGGGTTAAATTATTGATGCACCTGAGCTCCAGGTGGAACGGGCAGGCTGAAACGAGATCCTAGCCCTGGCACACCACCCAGAAATTCAATCACCCTCTGGGCAATTGAATTACGTAGGTAAGCTGGCCTCTGTCTCCCTGGGGTGCTGGTAGTGCCTACAGATCAGAAGGGTGCACTGGAGAAAAATAATGGACCACCAAGCTGCACCCAGAAGGTGACAATCTTGCAAAGGATTTCTGCTTCTGTGTTTTGTTGTTTTCTTTTTACCCAGCTGCTCTCAGCCTCTTCTGGGGATACAGATATTTTCCTGGTAGACCAGGAAACAACTCCTTGCAGAATGCAAGGAGAATCCTACCTGTCCTAATGGCATCCCCTTGTGATTTTGCCATATTGTGAAGGAAGGGAGCAAAAAAGGCCAGAAACCTTACCAGAAAAACCTTTGCAGCTTTCCCCGTCCTTTAAAAAACAACAAGGGGGTGCACATTCCTGCTCATTAGGTCAAGTGAACTGTTTTGCTTGCCCAGACAAGAGGAAGCGCAAATCCAATTGGCCGGACGTGCGCAGGAGGTGGGCTTGCTAGCAAGGCAAGCACCCGCTGTCGCGATGTTGGATTTTCACCATAGCGGGCAAGCGCTAAGGTGAAAAAATGGGGTGTTGGTTTTGGGTTTTTTTTCTTTCTAACTTTTGTGTTCAAGTGAAAAATTGCTCAATCGCATCTTGGACATCTTTTTTTTTAAACGGAGAAAAATGCAAACGTGATTAAATCACTCACAGCCGCCATGTTTACTAGTGGGCATGCAAAGCTTATGGGGGCAAAAAACCCCAAACACATTAAGACAGGTTGCAGCTGCTGTACATTGGGTCCTTCTCTTTTAAAAAATAATAATACTGTAATTAAAATGATTTTTCTTAGTTTCAATATAGCAAAAACTACATAACATTAAAACAAAAAACATCAACCAATACAACACAAGATCGTAATTGTAACACTAACACTAACAAGAAGATCCCTACACAACAAAAAATTAAAATGTTCCATTCCATACATACATAACAAACATCTAAACCCTCATAGAAATGCATTCAGATTTTAAAAGTTGACTTCCTTCTTCCAAGCTTCAGGCCCTTAGGTATCCTTTCCACATTTTGCCTCCTATCTTAACAATTTTAGTAGTCTCAGCTTCTACCACTATCATATCAATATTATCAAATTTCAAACCCTGCTTGTTAAACAGGGTTGTTAAACAAAGGGTTGTTAAACAGAGACTGGATGGCCATTTGTTGGGTGTGCTTTGATTGTGTATTCCTGATGGCAAAGGGTTGGACTAGATGACCCTTGGGGTTCTCTTCCAACTCTATGATTCTATGATTCAGTTGGTGTTCAGTGTTTTAGTACTGTGTTTTCCCTTCTCTTCATCTTAAAATGAATAAATAAATATATATTTTTTTTTTAAAGGAAAGAAATAGTAAATGTTTATGTTTCCAAACTTGGGGAAGCCTTTTTTCCCCAGCAAGAAAATGCAGTTTACATTTTGGAAAAAAAGGCAACATTACAATATTGGCATGTTAGATCCAGAAGCAATAAAGTATCAAAGCATAAAAATAACAATATAAAACTTATATTGTATATAAAAATATAAAAATAATAAACCAAGGGGTCTCAGATGTAGAAAAACATCAATAACATCATTATTGTTATTAATAATCATTTTCTTATGTCCCATATTTTTGCTCAAAACTGGGTCTCCAGGCAACGAGTAACGCACCCACCTAACGTCGTTACTTCCAACTCGTTGCTTCCGAGCTCAGAGTCAACTGTCTAACTCTACAATTCTATGATTCTATGATTCATCCCGGAGCGACACAGCCGAAGGGCGAAGGATGATGGGAGTTGGAGTCCAGCAAGTTCTAGAGGGCCACCTTGTCCAAAAAAATAAAGTTCGAGACTTTAAAAAGTATTATTTTCTGAAACTGTTGGGCTTACTTTTATAATTTTACTAAGGAAAGTAAAATAATAATAATAATAATATGTATTTTATTCCTCTCTAGGGGATCATGAAATTTTGCCAATTTTGCAATTTAATTTCCATTTTTAAAAATAATAAAATAAAGCATATTATCTGATTGTCATATTATCTGATAGCCTTTGTGGCTGAAGAGCGGGGTATAAATAAATAAATAAATAAATAATAAAAGCAATACTGTATAATGAAATAATAACCTAACCAGGAATGCTTGCATTGGATATTCCTGCATGGCAAAAGGGGGTTGGTCTAGATGACCCTTGGGGGTCTCTTCCATCTCTATGATTCGATGGGGGGCTTTTAAGCCCACCCCCCGTATTAATTTTTTTTAACTCCAACTCCCTTTCTGATTGGCTGTAGCTCCAGCCAATCCGTGCTCCCCTGACCCATGATGTAAGGATTGGAGGCGGAGCGGGGCGGAGAAAGAAAAATCCAGTTTATCGGGAGGGAAGGAAGGATGCTCTCCACCAATCAGCGCCTGGAGAAGGGGCTTATTTGCATAATAAGCCAAATGGGAGAGAGAAAGGGGCGGAGTTTCTACTGGTAGAAAAAAGAGAGAGAGCAGGAAAGTTTGGGTGAGAATCTATTGTTGTTGTTATTATTATTATTATTATTATTGCTCTTGTTTTTTTGCTGGGATGTTGGGGTGCAATGAAGAAAGAGGGGGGATCTAGAAAAAAATTATATATATATATATATATATATATATATATAGGAAGGGAGGAAAAATGCAGAGGGAGATGGATTGGGAAGCAGGGAAGATCTAGAAAAATACACTGTATATTTTCTCTTTATGCAGGCATATAAATAAATAGAATAGATACTTTGTTGAAGAAGTCTTCAGGCTATTTCAAGCAGGTCGAAAAATAAAAGTAAGAAATAAAGCCATCCCCAAGCAAGCACATCGATGACTACTCATCTTGTAAAATACAAAATAATATCATAGAAATAAATGAAAAGATAGGGGGTTAAAAAGCAAACCAGCAGCCTTTCTCCTTAGATTGTCCTAATTCTCAAAAGGATGCAATTAATCTGTTTATATATATATATATATATATATTTCAGCCTTTCACAACCTTGGAGGAGCAAACCAACAGCCTTTCTCCTTAGATTGTCCTGATTCTCAAAAGGATGCAATTAATCATATATATATATATATATATATATATATAAACCAGCCTTTCTCAACCTTGGAGGAACCCTTGAAATAATATTCAGGTCTCAGGGAACCCTGTGATTTTTTTAAAAAAATTATATCTACAGCTCAAAAAAAAATTATTTTTGAATTATTTTTTAAAGTCATGATCTCTAGGAAGCCCTAGTTGAGAAATGTACTGCTTGGATGCTCCTTTTACAACTATTTTAGAAACAACTACTATAAATGTATCCATTGTTAAGACCAATGATGTATTGCAAAGGTTTGTCTTCTGTTGTCAGAGGAAGAGAAGTATATATCTTTTAGAAGTTCTAAATTTCTTCTTAAGGCTCTGCAAATACAGGCCATAAAGTTTCAAGAGGGTACAGGAAATGATTTAACTCTTAAAAGTTAATTAGTAAAAAATTAAATGGTTTAGTTTCCTTTCCTTTTTTGTATTTGTGTATAATGGCTGCTTATTAAAACACAATAAACTCGAACTTGAACTAGTTGAGAAACCCTGCTTTCTCTCTATATGCAGTGCATTGAAGTGAATAACAAACACTAACAAAAATGGAAATGTTTTGCTCCATTTTGGTATATTTTAGTTCTGTTTGTTACGCGCACAAATACACATACTCCTGCATATGCATGCAGTGCATCTGAAAATTATCTTTACAGTTTCGATTGTATATAGAATTGAAATTATAAAGATAATTTTTGGACACCTTGGAGATAGATATGTGTGTGTGTGTGTGTGTGTGTGTATTTCCCTGAGTTTTGCTGCTCTTATTTTCTAGACCCGGGTTCAAATCTCTGCTCGGCTTTGAAAACCTACTGAGTGGCCTTAGAAATAAACCAAAAATAATAGTACAAAATTCCGCTGTACAGTAATAGTTTTAATAGTTAAAAATTACATCATGAAGTCACCAGAGAGGAAGTATATTAGATAACATACAGTAAGCTCAGTCTCTCTGGCTTTTCTTCGCAAACGAAGATTCAAGCTCAGTACAACTATGATAAAGAACATATATATTAGGTTAGAAAATGTAAAATGAGTTATTAATTATCAATTATAAATGTATGAATTATAAAGGATATGTAATATATGTATTAAGTATAAAGGGCATAACAGATGTAAAGCAAATCAAAAATGACACTTTACAATGTACTGGGGAAAACAGGACTTCATTTTGTAAATATGTATTTTAATTATGATGGAAAATAAAATAAAATAAATCAATAAATAGATAAGCAAACCTACTGAGTGGCTTTGAGCAAGTCACACTCTCTCAGGTATTTCTCTCCTCTCTTGGAAACAGAGTACAGGGCAGAATTAGGAAAGCAGCTTTTTTGGACTATAACTCCCACAGCCAGCATAGCCATGCAGGATTCTGGAAGTGGCAATCCGAAAAAAAAGGAATGTTCCCATAAGGGACTCAGAAGGTTCAGCATTGTGCTTCGTGGTGTGGTTGTGTGTTTGTGGGATGGATAAAGAATTGGGTTTGAAAGGGTCGTATAGTTGCCTGGTGAACCCCTTGGCCGACCTCGATTTTCTGACCCAGGTCTTCCACATTTCCATCGACAGCTCCCTCTGCTTGAGCAGCTGCTTGCAGGGATTATAATCCAGAATCCACCATGTCGCACAGTGCGAAACAACAAACTGCTGCGCTCTTGTAAGTATTGACCGGCCTGAGAATAGCGGGTTTCCTACATCCACATGTATATGCATGCAACATTTTTTTTTTAAAAAAGAAAAACCTTTAAAAAATTTTTTTAAAATCAATTGAAATGCCAACTTCTGGATTTGAGGAGGTAAGTGAAACTGCTTTGTTTGAAAGTGTATTATTTTTATATTCTGATTTATAATAATAATTTTTTATTTTTAACCCACCCTTGTGCTCAGCAACCACAGCAGTTAAAACAATCCTTCCCGATCCTAACCCTCCAACCACTTAAAACTAAATTAAACTAATAGAGAATTAAAACAAAGATAAAATACAATACAATATACAATCAATCAATCAATAATGGCGATAGCGGCAGGGGGGCGGGTAAGCAATCAGCTCCACTTGAGCCGGGAATTTATTCCAGGAAGGATTTTATTGTTATCTGTAGTTAACCTATACGGTTGATTTAGATAAAGGGTCAATTTCAGGGAATCCCTTATAATGATCATGTTTGCCCGTGTGGAGAGGGTTTGGTAGAGTCTATAGTTCATGTCCTCTTTTCTTGTACCTTTTACAAAGATGAGCGATTAAGATTACAGTAGGACCCCCGTATCCACTGGGGATTGGTTCTGGGGGCCCCCATGGATACCGAAAACTATAGATAATAGCGAACGCCATTGAAAATAATGGGAATTCTGGTTTAAAATACCATAGAGTTGCCTTGGAGGTCCTAGAAAATGGCTAGAGAGGACACATTTTCTAGGAAGACTCTATGGTAGGTGTGCTGTTTTGTGTCCCATGGATAAGGAATCAGTGGATACAGGGGTCCTATTGTAATTACACCTCTTTTAAACAAGCTTCCAGGAAGATCTGCAGGTTGGTACCTGGCATATTTGCTTGGGGATAATGAAAAACACGTAACCAAAGCGGTTGCAAAGTTTTGGTTTTTTTCCCTGCTGCTAAAACTCCTAAGATTATGCTATGCACATATTAATGATATTTGGATCAGACTTATGGTTCATAACAGAACTTTTTTTAGGTTATCTTTGCAGATTTTAAATATTTAATATATAGTATTTTATATCCTATTTAATTCTTTTTATAGCATTTATATTTAATACAAATATTTTTATTGCCTTGTTTTATATGTGCATTATGTATCTAATGGCCCAACGGTCTGTTGGCTGCAATAAAGGCTTTGTTGATGTTGTTCTAAACAGTCGTGTATTTTAAGAAAGGTTTGCTATCTTTGAGGGCTCATTAATGTTAAGTTTACACCGGATTGTAGCCTTGACTCAAGATATCATGATTAACAACAGATGAGGCTCAGAGCTTGGAGTGGAATTCTTATTATATAAACAGAAGCTCTGAATGCTGAGTTTAGGCAATGGGGAGCCAAGATGCATTGTTATTTTGTATAAATCTATATTCCGGTGTTGGTAAGTATTGGACTGAAGCAGATACTTTGTAAATACGGATACTTTGAATATTATTATGGTTATGTAGCCAGCTTTCTGTTTGGAGGAAATATTGGATCACAGATGATACAGTTGTCCCTTCGTATTTGCTGAGGTTTGGTTCCAGGACCCCCTTTCGTGGATACCAAAATCCGTGAAGATGCAAGTCCCATTCTATGCAATGTCATAGCAAAATGGTGTCCCTTAATATAAGACGGCAAAATCAAGGTTTGCTTTTGGGATTACTATTTTATTTTTTAAATGATATTTTCAAGCCATGAATGCTTTAATCTGTGGATACGAAATCCATGGATACAGAGGGACAACAGTATATATTGACCACCGATGGAGATGGCAGGCCCAGATTGCTTCTGTATAATCGGATGAGATGCTGGACCATCTCTTTTTTCCTTCAACAAATGATTTATGTTCGACAGACCTTCTCCCATATTGCTATGTAGACTGTGTAGTGTTAATTTGAATAATTGATTATTTTAATGATTCATTACATTTGTCATATGCTTTTACATACAGGTCACAAACACCCCGGTTTACATGGGATTGGTTCTTATAGTTTTGCTTACATGCAGTCAGGGAGGGACGTCTCTCTAGATATCTAGAGGACCACGGAGTCATGCTGGAGGTGGTCTGTCTAGGCATCTGGAGGCCCTCCAACATGACACTATGGTCAGTGTCCGCCAGGCTGCAAAATGGAGATCGTGTTCAGTTGTTCGCAAATGCAAACGCGAATCCCCAGTGGTTATAGTACAGCTTATGATTTCATGACCGCTGAACTGGACACCGGCTTAAACCTTTTGTCTGCTCTAACCTTTGCTTTCAGGAACGCTGCGGGCAAAACGCAACATGGCGGCTTTCTGGTGGCGATCAAGCAGGAGAAAGGGGAGGCCCCGCGGCTAATGGCGGAGAAGCCCCACAGTGAAGAGGAGGTAAGTCCCCTGGAGCGTTTAGAGGACTGCATTTATGAGCCTTCCTCTTCCCGCCCCTGACCTAATGCAGGAACTAGGTTTTTTTTTTCTTTTAAAAAGAAAAGAGAGATGCCCATAATGATTGCCGGTAGTGCAGTTAAGTAATGTCCCATGGCACTGGCCTACACCCTTTCCTTTCAAGCATGGCCCATGAGGCCTAGGAACTTGCTTTCAGTTTTGAAACACAAGTGGAGGTGTTCTGGGGATTAAATTCTGTGCTTGCATGAAATTGTGCAATGAAACAAAGAGGTTAATCAGAAATATGGCGAGTTTTGGTCCTAGGCGTTAATCATCTCTCATTTCTGTCTGCTCCTGAACGGATAGCCGGTGAAGAAACGGGGTTGGCCCAAAGGCAAGAAGAGGAAAAAGATCCTGCCCAATGGACCCAAGGCCCCCGTGACAGGCTACGTCCGCTTCCTGAATGAGAGACGGGAGCAGATTCGAATGCAGCACCCGGACCTCCCTTTCCCAGAGATCACAAAGATGTTAGGAGCGGAGTGGAGCAAACTGCAGCCCACTGATAAGCAGGTAAGGCTGCCTGAGAAGGCATGCATACATCTTTTTAAATGTTGTCTATTTTGTGAATTAGTTTGTATGTGTCTAAATTAATAAATATGACTTTTTTAAAAAGGTAGACTGTGATGTAGGATCTCTGCCTACCTCATTTAAAAATCATTTATCTTTAGAAATAATAATAAAAAAATGCCCTCCATGGGCTGGAATTGGTAGCTCTTTCTGACATGATAGCCATGTTTAAATATATGAAAGGGTGTTATATTGAGGATGGAGCAAGCTTGTTTTCTGCTGCTTCAGAGACTAGGACACGGAGCAATGGAATCAAAACAACAGGAAAAGAGATTCCACCTAAACATTAGGAAGAACTTTCTGAGGGTAAGAGCTGTTCGGAAGTGGAATACACTGCCTGGGAATGTGGTGGAGTCTCCTTCTTTGGAGGTTTTTAAACCAAGGCTGGTTGGCCATCTGTCGGGAGTGCTTTGATTGGATATTCCTGCATGGCAGGGGGTTGGACTGGATGGCCCTTGTAGTCCCTTCCAGCTCTATGATCCTATGATTCCTTTGGTTTCAGCGCTATCTGGACGAGGCTGAGCGGGAGAAACAGCAATATATGAAAGAACTGAGAGAGTACCAGCAGTCGGAAGCTTATAAGATGTGTGCTGAGAAGATGCAGGAAAAGAAAATCAAGAAAGGTACGTGTTGCCTCCTCTCCCTCCTCTGAGGTTGTTCTGGATAATGCAAAAGGAGGAACGGCCAGTGGAGACTCATTCAGAGACACAGAGGACACTCTCCTGTTTTAAGTGGATCACCATTCACTGCAGAACCAATCTGGGTGATCAGACACCAAGTCAACCTCAGTTATATTTTGAGCATGTTTCCTTCCCACCCACCATAAGACAGGAGGGTGTCTTCTATGTCTCTGAATGAGTCTCATCCATGTCCATTTCTCCTTCAGTTTGGTACATGACTCTTTTTTTCTCATACATCATATCATATCCTGTATACAATCTTCATTTTCCTCTGTAACTTTTTTCCCTTGTTAAAAATAAAATCAGTAAATAAATATATTGGGAGATATACAATTTTTCCTCCGACATTCCTTTACAAAATACACTTGTAAACTTATTGTCTTAGTAATTCTCCCACATTTGATCTAAGTGCAAATTTATCTACTTCCTACCCAATTTGTTGAGATTCTCATGCCTCTATAACTGATTTTCAGTTCCATAGTAAATATTCTTTTCCCTTCTACTTTCCCTATATGTTCAATTTAGATCTGATAAACCATTGGTGTGTCTTTATGATTATAATATATTTATTTGTGTGTCTTTATCGTTATAATATATTTATTTGTAATGTATTTATTATTTCACATTAATGTCCCATTTCTTTTCCCATTGGTTTATTACCGCTTTCCAGCCTTTTTCTGTTTAGTTTATTCTTCTCTCATTAATTAGATCTGTTTAACCAAATTAACCTTTTTGGGGTGTTTCTTTAAGGATGAATGCACGCTTCTGATTTTAATGCACTTTCTAAAAGTGTGGATTAGAAACCTGGCAGACAGATGAGATGGGTAGATTTGGAGGATCTGAGTTCGGGTTCTGCCAGTGCTTTCAATGTAATAGTGGGGTCAGGTTGCTTTCTTCCTGCTTTGGCTGACGGTTAAAAAATTACCATTTCCTCTAGAGGATGCTGGAGCCGGAGGAGTGAACACCCTGCTGAATGGTTATAAGGTAAGTGGTTTGGCAGAGTCTGAGGAAAGATCTCAGATCTTGGCTGAAAAATATAAAACTTTTCTCATTTTGGAGAGGGGGACCTGTGGCATAGGGCTATAATGCTAAGTAAGCAAGAGGGATCTTGTAGCACCTTTGAGACTAACCAAGAGAAAGAAGTCGTAGCATAAGCTTTCATAGACTTGGTCTATGACAGGATAGCAAAAATACCTTGCAAGAAAGGCAGGATAAAAATACAACAATAATAATGAACAAAGGCAGTTGGGTTTTTAGTGGTGGCGTTTGTTGCAACAACAACAGTAATAGGTATTGTTATTAATATTAATATTCCATCTCAAAAGTGAGACTCAGCTGAGCCTACATATTAAAGTAAATACAAAGCATACCAACAGTCAACATTAAAATGTAATTGAACATCAATAAACATTAAACCTTTGAAAATATATCTTTAAAAGCATTTTCAATATAGTACAATTGGGACTTAAAATTGCCACACGAAGCTCAGAAAAGGAAGATTCAGCTGTTTGCGCTTTGGGACCGCATGTAGTTATCCAAATTAATGATAGAAAAGTGAAAGAAATCCAAGTTGATGAAATATCCATTTGGCACCGACTGTTAAAAAAAATCTTTTTGGTCACGAGGGTAAAACCATTTCAGTCTCTTGAGTATTTCACTGATGATGGTTTTCTCAGTAATTTCCCTTTGATGCCCATTTATTCTTTTGAAGGCATTAATAAGCTATATTTTTTTGTTTTTGTTTTTCAGGAAGTGCATTTTAATTGTTACTGTTTTTAATGTTTTCCTTCTTGACAGTGGAAATGTGGCTTTGTAAAAGTTATTAATAAGGCCCTGTTTTCAGAGTAAAATGTGCTGATTCAAGCAATCTACAGTTGTTGCCACACTGCAGAAATAACGCAGTTTGATGCCGCTTTAACTGGCATGGCTTCCTCCTATGGAATCCTGGGATTTGTAGTTTGTTGTGGCCCCAGAGCCTTTTGTGTTCTCACCAGAGGAATTTGTGAAGGTGGTGGGTTAGAGAAAAGGACTTCTGCCTAAGATCTGAAAATACGGGTGGGTTTCTAAGGGACAATCCAGTCCTTCAAATGATGTGGATCCCATTATCACGTCCTATAATACGGAGATGGTATTGCTTACTCATGAGCAACAGTGTTGGAGGAATGAGGCCGGCTGAAAACTTTGCCAAATTTAACCATCTCCAAAGGGTTGTAGGTATCTCTTGATGCTCAAGCACATAATTTCTCCCCAGGGTTCGAATTGTTCAATACTGGGCCAAGGAGATCGATGTAACTTTCTCTTTGCTCTCCCTTCCCCCTGCCAGGCTGGAGAGGGCGGCAGTGACAGCTTCTCCACTTTCGACGTCCCCATATTTACAGAGGAATTTTTGGACCAGAATAAAGGTACAAACCAGGCCTGTTAAAGAGAGTCAGTATTGAGAAGGAGTGGAAGAGTCATTGCTGGCCCATTGAGGTCAGCCATAGGTGGGGAAGATATGGCCCACGGGCAACATTTAGCCCCTGCAGGCCTATTTCATAGAATCACAGGGTTGGAAGGGACCCCAAGGGCCATCTAGTCCAACCCTCTGCCTTGCAGGAAGACACAATCAAAGCCCTCCCAACAGATGGCCATCCAACCTCTGTTTAAAAACCTCCAAAGAAGGAGACTCCACCACACTCCCAGGCAGTGCACCTGTGAGACTTTCCCCCACCAAATTATGGTTATGACCTGGGACCCTTCCAAACTACACAGTTGTAGCACTGTGATCCCACTTTAACAGCCGTGGCTGCCTTTCTTGAAATAGGAAGAGACTACCATTCACTTTCTTTTGTTAAAATAATAGTTCTTTGGCACTAAAATGGCTCAGGAAGGCCTCCGGACATGGTGATGATGATGTTTGGAAGCATTTGAGCACCAAACATTTTGATTTTTTTGGCAGGAGCACGTGTGTGTGTGTGTGTGTGTGTGAGAGAGAGAGAGAGAGAGAGAGAGAGTATGCACTTATGCAGGCCACTGAGATCTTCTGAGGGGCTCATTTGGCCCCTAGCCTTCCAGCTTTGCCCACCCCTGCATGAGTACCCTTCTCTGGTTTTTACTCTGACAGCCCTGTGGATGAGACAAAGGCACACTGCTCTCAGTTGCTAAGAAGTGACGGCCTTTGAGCTGAGAAGGAGAATGTGGCAGGACTGTGGTGGGTGCCGTCTTTGTCTTAACCCCCTGCCTTCTTCATTTTTTAATGTGCCGGGACAGCCCGGGAAGCGGAGCTGCGCCGCCTGCGCAAGATGAACACGGAGTTCGAGGAGCAGAACGCCATCTTGCAGAAGCACACGGAAAGCATGAGCAACGCCAAGGACCGCCTGGAGCAGGAGTTGGCGCTGGAGGAGCGGCAGACCATGGCGCTTCAGCAACAGCTCCAGACCGTACGCCAAGCCCTGACCGCTAGCTTCGCCAGCCTTCCGATCCCAGGTAGGACGTCTTGGACGGGGGTCCTGTTTTCCCAGAGCAAAGCAAGGAGAGAATGGCATTCTGAGAAATCTTGTTTTATCATTTGGCATTGGAGGTGTAGTTAAACAAGACTCAGCATGCTTCCCCACCCCAACATTTTTGCAATTGATTGATTGGTTGATTTTTTTTAACTACCAAAGAAAAATACGTTCAGAAAAGAAAGAAACAGAGGGATTGTCTAAATGGCAAAAATACTCCTCACAGGAGATCTCTCTCAATGGGATCCCACATCATTTCAACATATTGGAAAGGAGGGGGTTCGGAATAGGATTCTCATCTCCCGCACAGCTTTGATTGTGTATGCCTTCAGGGCAGGGGGTTGGACTAGATGGCCCTTGTGGTCTCTTCCAACTCTAGGATTCTATGACACAGGCAGTCTGAAAGCTGTATAGCAAAATGAAATTCTCCAGGGCCCCAGAAAGTGAGAATCTGTTCTTTGCCCCTCCCAGAAGTGGTATAATTTAGGCACAATCCCATAGATGTTAATATGAATAATGTGATGGAGATAGCCAGTTCAGTAATGGGTTTCTCTCTACAGGTACAGGTGAGACCCCAACCCTTAATACACTGGATTTCTACATGGCCAAACTGCACAGTGCCATCGAAAGCAACCCTGTGCAACACGAGAGGCTAGTCATTCGGGTCAAGGAGATTCTGTCCCGCATTGCCAGGTAATTGTGAACATGAGCATGAAAAGAGATTCCAGCTAAACATTAGGAAGAACTTCCTGACAGTAAGAGCTGTTCAGAAGTGGAACGCACTGCCTGGGAGTGTGGTGGAGTCTCCTTCTATGGAGGTTTTTAAATACAGGCTGGATGGCCATCTGTAGGGAATGCATTGATTGTATATATTCCTGCAGAATAGAATGGGGTTGGGTTAGATGGCCCTTGGGGTCTCTTCCAACCTTAGTCACATCCAGGGTATTGGAAATCTGTACACGGGCAGATAATACCATGGAATGATTTTTGTTCTCCCTCCTTTACTCTTTCCAGCGAGCATTTATGAACAGATGCCCTGGATCGACTTGGAAACCTCTGGAACGGGATCCACAGCTTTGCTCTTTGCTTCTCATCACACAGATGCCTTCATTTTCCAGATCTTCACCCTGTGCCTCTTCCTGGAATCTTCCCTTCTTAGGATTTGTAGCAACAACTCAGTACTTGCCCGCCTTTTATCCTCTGACTTTTCCCTAAAGTTGCCTGGTAGGAGAGTAGATAGGAGGACAATCCAAACCCATTGGGTTTCATCTGTCTTGTATCCTATGCTTTGAAGGGGATCAAAATCCGGTTTTCCTACTGCAATGTTTTCCTACAAGGGTTTGCCAATGGCAACCAGGGTGGTAGTGCCTGTTAGCCATGCTAGCTGAGTAGCCCCATTGAGAAGAGGCAGGATTGCTTTGCCGTGCGATATGGAGTGCCATCTTGTAATTGGTCGGATCACAAAAGAACAGAACAAGGAACAACAATGGAGGTTAAACTCCATTTCCAATCTGTGTCAGTTTTGCAGTGGTCATTCGTAGGTCTGTTTTGTCCCCAAATAGGCATGATAAATGATTACAGGTATACCTCAGTTCACAAAGTAGATGCATTCCTAGGCATGACTTATTTAATCAGAAAATTGGGTCTCCGAGGCAGAAATAACATGGAAGAATAAGCATAGGTTCCTATACTGGAAAAAAGAGCAATTCCACAAGTTTAGGAAACATTTTGTCCAAAGCTAACAATATGCACATCCGAAATGAAATTATTATTATAGTAGGACCCCTGTATCTGCTGGGGATTGGTTTGTGGGGGGGGGGGCATGGACACAAAAAACTGTGGATAATAGCGAATGCCATTGAAAATAATGGGACTTCTGGTTTAAAATATCATAGAGTTGCCTTGGAGGACCTAGACAATAGCTAGAGAGGACACATTTTCTAGGGAGACTCTATGGTAGGTGTGCTGTTTTGTGTCCCGTGGATAATTGAATCAGTGGATAAATGAATCAATGGATATGGGGGTCCTATTGTATTTATTATTTTATTCATTTCTATCCCGCCTTTCTACCGTGTGTAGGACCCAAGATTTCTAACAGCATCTTTAAAACAATACAAGTTAAAAATGATACAAAAGTAAAAAAAAAACCCACATAACATTAAAAAAATATTTTTAAAAACAATTAAACAGTCTGTAGGTTAAAAACATACTGCTACTACTACTACTAATAATAATAATAATAAAATTTATTTATATCCCGCCCCTGTGCGAACAATCGGGGCGGCTCATACCAGCTCAGATAAGCCTGGCATAATGAAATAAAAACGTTGCAAACCTTCTGGATGCCATTTAAAAGCTTCTTCCAAAATGCATTCAGGGATGCTGTTGTTTTCCCTTTCAGCAGCCTCATGATTTCTGTTTTTGGTGGCCAGACTCACAGATCTATGCTGTTTAAAATATACTAGGAGTAGCTGGTAAGGCAGGCTTATCATCTCTTCCCTTTTCTCTCTGTTTTGCTGTCTGTGTGTGCTCAGTAAAGGATTCTCAATGCAGTTGCAATTTACCTTGCTTATTGTATTGTTGCACACACAAATACAGTAGAGTTCGATCGTCTCCCACTTCTAGCTTTGTTGCATTGCTTACTGCAGACCCACTGCTACAAACGAACACTAAAATTCTCTGTTTCTCCAGCCCTCCTTCACCATCTTCCCAATGCCCATGGTGCTAAAAAGGCCAGCTAGTCAGAGGATGAGAAGGAAAATGTGGTGGGACTGAGCGGGCATTAAAAACTTCGTAAAAAGTAGCGTCTTCGTCAGAGGCTTTGTCAACTGCGGTATACCTACCTGTTTTTAAGTACATATTTTCGAATGAATTAAGGACACGGTTCAGAGCTTCTTTTTAGCCCCCAAAGTGCATTTTGAAATGAATGGCATTGCAAAATTCAGAACTGGAATCCAAACATAATCAAATTTCAGTCTGCACGTGAGTCCAGGAGGTGTGGATCTGGCCAGACGGCGTAGGAAATCGGAACAGATTCTCGAACGTATGTCACGCCGAGTGAAATGTTGACCATTTAGCTTGTTTCTGTTAGAGGCTGAGTTTATTAGCTGTAGGGATAGAACTGAGAGATCAGCCCCATTCACCAGACCCAAAATCTATGGGGGAAACTGCAATCCTTGGACCCTGAATCCCTGTAGAAAGTTATCTGCTAGCTTTGCTCCCTTACCTTTGAATTTATTAAAGAATTTTACCGGCTTACAAAGGTTCAGGTTGTCATAGATGCAGGGAGGTTCTCATGATCTCATGCAGTGAAAGTATCCCGCTATAGCTGACACAAACAGTTGAACAATGGATTATTCACTTTGCTTGACTAGTTTGTGTTGCAGAAATGTTGCAGAAATGTTGTGCTGGGAATAGCAGCTCCCAGCAGTTTCATAGCTGCTACAGTATCTCTCGGTTGTACAGTACTGTGCGCTCAAGGTTGCCTCAAATTATTATCGCTTTGGCACATATCAGCAATCGTGGCTTCTCTCTTGTTTTGCAGAACTTTTAACAGTCATATAGTGGAGAATACAATTCAGAGGCCCTGATCTCCCTATGGTCAAGCTGGAATTGCTAGCATAGAAAGGGGGCTTGCATTTCTGCTTTCAAGATCATTTTTTAAAACTGGAAATAGCAAGGGCAGAACCCAGAGCATTCTGCATTCTAATCGGTCGTTCTAACCCTGAGCAGTACATTTTATTTTTTGGATGCAGCTGTTTTATAATGTTTTATAATTGACTCACACCAATGGACCATCCAGAATCGTAGGGAAGTCCCCAGAACTCATATTTTCCTCTCCAGTCCTGCATCACTCCCTGTTGCCATTTTGCCAGGGACTGGAGAGGAAAATGGAGGTATTTGAGTATACTATGGAGTTCTGGGTGCTTGTGGTTGTTGGTTGCAGGTATTTTTACACATTTGGGGGGATTTTGGTGGAGTTTAGTGGGGGGGAATTGCTTTGAAATTTTGCCTTTAAAAAAACATCGGGGGTGGCAGGCTTCAGGGACCACAAATATAGGGTTCGAGGGCCACATTTTATCCAGCTCTGATCTCCAGGCTTTCAGGAAATGATCTTCCCTGCCCCTCCATTGTGTATTTACCACATATTAATTGGAGATGCAAAGAAATGAATTTGAGATCTGCATGCAGAACCTAACCTGTCCATTGTGACTTTTAAGAAAAGGGTTATTTTGCTCCACATGCCTCCAGAATCACACTGCGGGATATTTTATCCCGAGTAAATTGCAGGAGATTTGACCCCACAATTTGGGATGCTGCCTGCAAACGCCGTTGCTGCACTATGCTCCCGCTTGCCCTTTTTCCAGGATTGTGCACTGAAGGCAAGGGAAGCCGGACAAAGGCGGAGATTTGTGCATGCGCAGTTCCACCTCCTCGCATTGCTTGTCAGTTGTCAAGCTTGGAGAGGGGTTCCTCTTGCTCTCACTTACCAGTGGGGAAGGCCAGGAGGTAGAAGGCAATTTAGACCATGGAGAAGCAGCTGGTTTCGGCTTATAGAATCATAGAGTTGGAAGGGACCACAAGGGCCATCTAGTCCAACCCCCTGCTATGCAGGAGTACCCTGTCAAAGCATCCAAAAAAGGGACTTTTTTACGTGCACGTAAATCACAAAGAAAGCATCAGCCATAATCCAAGCAGTCTAGGTATATTCCCTAGAAGCCTTGCTTTTATCGCAGCCGTGGTGCCTAACGGCCTTTTTGTTTCTGCCACCACCTTTTTTGCTGGTGTATTTATACCTGCATAGTATACCAAGAGGTTTCCCGCTTCTGAATTCAAGAACCTAAGAATCTGGTGCTTTTTGGCAAATAGAGTTTCTAGCCTGCATGAGAGCCAATGTGTCGCTGTGCAAAATAAAATAAGAACCACTCATATTTCTTTGACAGCCAGTGTGATGTAGTGGTTTGAGTCTAAAACTCCAGGAGACGAGGGTTCGAATCCTCTCTCAGCCAAGGAAAGTCATTGGATGATCTTGGGCAAGTCCCACTCTCTCAGCCTCAGAGGAAGGCAACAGCAAACCCCCTCTGAACAAATCTAGCCGAGATAACTCTGGTGGGGTTGCTTTCGGGTTGCCGTAAGTTGGAAACAACTTGAAGGCTCACAACAAGCCTGCACAACTGCAATGGGGCTGTGAAAGACACAACAGGAAACTGAGGCCTAATCCACACTGTACAAATAATCCAATTTGAAACTGGATTATTTGCCATGGCTCCTTCCTATGGGATCCTGGGATTTGTAGTTTTTCAAGGTCTTTGACCTCTGCCAAAGAGTGCTGGCACCTCGCCAAACTACAAATCCCAGGATTCCACAGGAAGGAAGCGTGGCAAATAATCCAGTTTGAAACTGGATTATTTATGTAGTATGGATCCACCCTAAGTTAATTACAAAGATCCCGGCAGTCGGATTTATGGGGATGGCATATATATGTTTAAGTGGACTTTCCATACTGGTAATAGACTGTAAGAACCAATAGGTCAATAAAGAACATGAATTATCTTGGCCTTAAAGAAAAGAGAGATCAATTTATTTATTAGCATACTCCAGTTTCTTTTCTTATAACTTTTTTTAAAAAAATCCAGCTTGTTTAGTTTGATGCCTCATGGCAAATTAGTTATAATTTCGAAGCACGTAAACTTTTGAATCTCTTTATTTTCTGTGTGGTGTACTGAGGAAAATATATACATATATATTTTAGCAATTTGAGAAGTGGTTATATTTCTTCTGTGGGTAGAGAAGTCTTTTTTTAAAAAATAAAAGAATACATACAACCCTCCTTTGTTGGTTAGCTTTTTATTGCCTGGAAGTGTTTAACCATGTGGCTGGGAGAAAGATGGGATATAAAAAAAGTAATAATCCCAAAAGCAAACCTTGATTTTGCCATTTTATATAAGGGACACCATTTTGCTATGCCATTGCATATCATGGGACTGGAGTACAGTTGTCCCTCCATATCCACGGATTTGGTAACCACAGATTTAAGTATTCACGGCTTGAAAATATTCTTTAAAAAAATTCAAAAAGCAAATCTTGATTTTGTCATCTTCTATAAGGGGCACCATTTTGCTATGCCATTGCATATAATGGGACTTGAGTATTCACAAATTTTGGTATCCACGGGGGGTCCTGGAACCAAACCCCAGCGGATATGAAGGGTCAACTGTAATTCTAAGGATACGTTAATTGCCTTGTCACAACTAGATTATTTGTAAAACTCCAAATCCCAGGATTCTATAGGAAGGGAGCTGTGGCAAATAATCCAGTTTCGAACTGGATTATTTGTTTAGTGTGGACATGGCCAGGAGGAGGGAGAGGAGCCCTTTAAAACCCCCACTTCCCCCCCTTGCATCCCCCTGTGTTGTTGTTTTTCCCCCTCTTCTGCGTTTTAATTATTATTTATTATTTCTACATGTGTTGTGCTTTCAGTTTCTTAAGCTACTCCCACTCAGGCTTCACTGGGTTCGGCTAGGCCGCGGGGAGCGGTTGCTAAGGGGAGCGGGTTGCTAGGGGCAACGGCCACGCTCCTTGCCCCTCCCCTCCCCACTGCTGGTTGTATTCATTCGAAGGGGGCGAATCAGAGAGCCAGGGGAGCTCCTCCCTTCCCGTGATGCTCCGCGCGCGGGCGGAGAAGTGGGCGGGGCGGCGGGGCCGGCAGTGGGCGGGGCCTGGCGGAGGAGGTGGGCGGAGAGCAAGAGCGACGCCATCTTGGATGGCTCCAGGCAGGTGAGGAGGTTTGGGGTGTTTTCTAGCTTTCTTGTTTCAACCCCCCCGGGGGTCTTTCCCCCCCTTCTAACTCAAGGTGGGGGGCCAAGCCTCTTGGCTGGGGGGTCTACAAGACTCCCCCCTTTTCCCTGTCGCCAGGGGAGGGCGTGGGGCTTTCATGCAGGGGATGATGGGACCTGTCATAGGGGTGGTGGTAGGAAAGGAGGAGGCTGGGGGACCGAATTGGGAGTCCTTCCTTCCCTCCCTTCTCTTGGAGGACCTGCTTTATTGCAAAAAGGCTCTGTTATTGGGGTGCTGTCGAAGGACAGAGGGTTTAATGCAGGGGATGATGGGACCTGTCATAGCTGATGGAAAAAGAGGGAGGCTGGGGGACAGGCTAAGGAGACCTTCTCCTCCATTCCTCCCTTTCTTGGAGGATCTGTTTTACTGCAAAGAGGCTGTGTTATTGGGGTGCTGATGAAGGAGGGGGGGTTAATGCAGGGGGTGATGGGACCTGTCATAGTATGCTGGGGGACCGAATTGGGAGACCTTCCCCTTTCTCCTTCCTTCCCTCCCCTTTTTAGAGGATCTGCTTTATTGCAAAGAGGCTGTGTTATTGGTGTGCTGATGAAGGAGGGGCGGTTAATGCAGGGGATGATGGGACCTGTCGTATTATGCTGGGGGACCGAATTGGGAGCCCTTCCCTTTTCTCCTTCCTTCCCTCTTTTTTTTTTAGAGGATGTGCTTTGTTGCAAAGAGGTTGTGTTATTGGTGTGCTGATGAAAGGGGGGGGTTAATGCAAGGGATGATGGGACCTGTCATAGCTGGTAGAAAAAGAGGAGGCTGGTGAACTGAATTGGGAGAATTCCCCTTCCTCCCCTCCCTTTTTTAAAGGATATGGTTTACTGCAAAGAGGCTGTGTTATTGGGGTGCTGATGAAGTACGGGGGGGGGTAATAGAGGGGATGATGGGACCTGTCATACCTGGTAGGAAAAGGGTATACTGGGGGACTGAATTGGGAGACCCCTTCCCTCTCCTTCCCTGCCTCCCTCTCTTAGAGGATCTGTTTTATTGCAAAGAGGCTGTGTTATTGGGGTGTTGACGAAGGGGAGGTAATGCAGGGAATGATGGGAGCTGTCATAGCTGATAGAGTAGGATGGGAGTCTGAATTGGGAGACCTTCCCCTCCCTCCCTCCTTCCCTCTCTTTCTTAGAGGATCTGTTTTACTGCAAAGAGGCTGTGTTATTGGGGTGCTGATGAAGGAAGGGGGGTTAATGCAGGGGGTGATGGGACCTGTCATCGTTGGTAGAAAAAGAGTAGGGTGGGGGACCAGATTGGGAGACCTTTTCCCCCTCCTTCCCTCCCTCTCTAAGAGGCTCTGCTTTATTGGAAAGGGGAGAGTGAGGCTGTGTTATTGGGGTGTTGATGAAGGAGGGGGGTTTAATGCAGGGGTGTTGGGAAGGAGGAGGGTTAGAGAATTGGGGTGCTCATGAAATTGTGTGTGTGAGGGTGTCTGATGGCGAGGTTGATTGGGAGGAAAAGGGGCTTGGTGGACCCCCTTTTCTCTGTCTTTGTGGGGCTGGCTTCAGTACAATGGGGTTTGGTTTTGGGGGTGCTGATGGAGGAACCCCATTGGGGGGCTGAAGGTGCTCCATGCCTCCTCTGCAGGTTAGGATTGGGGTTTAAAGGAGCTACAAGAAGGGGGTAGTAGCCCCCCCACTATTCTTCCAGCAGGCCTATCCAGATTATTTTAAATTTTGCATTTTAAACTGTGTTCTGATTGTTTTAAAATGCCCTTAGTCTGTTTTTTAAATTGATACTTTTTAACTGATATGTGTTTTTAACTAATATTTTGTTGATGTGTTGTTGCCTGCCTCGATCCACAGGGAGAGGTGGATAAGAAATAATGATAATGATGATAACAATAATAATAATAATAATTTTGCTGATAATAATAATAATAATAATAATAATTTTTACCGATTGAAAGAATTTTTGTTTTCCTTTGATGAATGTGGAGGGCTGTGGGGCAGAAATGATGAATGCTGGAATTATTTGGGTGCTAGTCTGAGAGGGGCAGGGTTTGGGGGGTGATCGAGCAGGGAATTAATGGGGTTTCACGCTGGGCGGTTGACAGTTTGATGCCTTTATTCTCCTACTAGAAGTAAAAAAGATTTTGGGGTGTGGGGTAATCGGGGTGCAATAATCCTACAAAAGGGGTGATTAGGAGAATGTGCCTAACTCATTTAGGAATTGGATTAAGCCCACCTTTTTTTTGCAACAAGGGGGTTTCTGTTGCATTGCATTAAAGGCACAAGGTGAAGGACTATTAGGGTATTAATTGTTGAGATAAGATGGCAATGTTGGGGTGGGAAATTATGCTGCGGTTTGGGAAGCAGTTGTAATGAAATTGGGGTTCACATTTTGGATTCTTAGTTACTGGAGGCAGGTACTTGAGTTACCTTTTCTTTCCTTCCTGAGAATAAAGTTGATGGCTGGAGAGGGCAAGAAAGCAAGAATTGTGTCAGGCAAATTTTGGGGAGAGGTTTTAGAAATGGGGGCTCAGTGTGGTTTTAAACTTGTAAAGGGGGAGCTTTAAACTATGGATTTTGTATCGGTATATTTTAAGTTGATCTACGGAGGATTTCAGTGGTTAGTGGTTGTTTTAATCTTATGTGTATGTTTAACCTTTAATCTAAGTATTAAATGGTTTTATGTGTTTAGCTATACAGTTGTCCCTCCATATCCACGGATTTGGCACCCATGGGTTTAAATATCCACGGCTTGAAAATATTCTTAAAAAAATAATAATCCAAAAAGCAAACCTTGATTTTGCCATCTTATATAAGGGACACCATTTTGCTATGCCATTGCATATCATGGGACTTGAGTATTTAACGGATTTGGGTATCCACGGGGATCCTGGAACCAAACCCCAGCAAATACGAAGGGACAACTGTATATTGTATTTTAATTTCTGTTGTACCCTGCCTCGAGCCTTGGGGACAGGCAGTTAAGAAATGAAATTTATAATTACTGTTATTATTTGAGAACTGTTAGTTCAGAATGGGGTGGGCAGCTCTTTTCAAGTGTTCTGGACCATGCCTCCCATCACCCTCGCCAACCAGATGCTGAGGACTACGCCTCCCATCATCCCCACCCTCCAGCCATTCCGGTCTCCTTCTCCCATCACCCCCACGACTCAGGCATATAAAAAAAAGCATAGATCTGTACATTTCATCACCAAAATGGAAATCATGAGAAAAGTAGAGGCTTGTTGAAAGTGAAAAAAAATCATCCCAGGATGCATTTTGAATGAAGCCTTCAGGCGCTCTCTAGAAGATTCAAAAAAAAAATTTAAAAAACTTTTGCGTGACTTACTTGACCGTTTCATTTCATATGTGCATAACAGAATTATAGAATCATAGAGTTGGAAGAGACAAGGGCCATCTAGTCCAACCCCCCCATGGTGCGGGAATACCCAATAATGTTTGCTTTGAATTTTAAAAGTTTGCTGAAATGTTGAACTGCTGTTCTTTTTCTCTGGCATAGAAACTTCTCACTATTCCTTCCACCTTAGTTCTACCTCTAGTGCCAAGGTTTCTATTAAAGAAGCGATGCCCAAGAACGCATCTCCAGCTGGCTCCAAGGTTCACTCAGCCTTCCATCCTTTCGTAGGTCGGTAAAATGAGTACCCGGCTTTTGGGAGCAATTAGCTAACACACATTGGAAACTGTTTAATGCAGTTAGATGTGTAAATAGCTATTGCTTAAAACAATTTGTAAGCCGTTCTGATAGCCTTGTGGCTGAAGAGCGGGGTATAGATAAATAAATAAATAAATAAATCTGCTTCCTTAATAGAGGTATACCTGTATCATAGAATCTTATATCTACCTGTATATAAAATTCGAGTTTGCACCATAATTTTACTTCTACTTTCTTCTGGTTGAAGGTGAAGGGAGATGATGCTGGATGGCCATCTATCGGGAATGATTTGATTGTGTATTCCTGCATGGCAGAATGGGGTTGGACTGGATGGCCCTTGGGGGTCCCTTCCAACTCTATGATTCTATGAAGAGGAATCCATTGGGGAATGGACAGCCGCTGCCCATATTGCTTAAAGTCTTTTGTATGTAGATACCCAGTTCTTAACGTGTTTTCTTTTCTTGGCAGAACACTGGTTGTATCCCGGTCTCTATGAAAGAAAGGTTGTGAGGGCGTTACAAGATACCTGAGCTCTTCCCCTGCCCCACACCCATCCCTCCAACTACCCACCATGGATCAAGACTACGAAAGGCGTCTTCTCCGCCAGATCAACATCCAGAATGAAAATATGATGCCTTCTGTATGTCTCTGTTATCATTTTCATTGTTACTATGAACTGCTTAGAGTCTTACTAAGTGCCGTATCTTTTTTGGAATGGATGACGCGGCATCACCCACAAAGATGGGATGACAGAGCAGCTTCAGGGCTGTGTGTATAATTGCTTTTACAGATGGCTGGAAATAATGACCAGTTTTTTAGATGCCTATCCAAAAAGGGGAACGGTAGGAAAACATGCAAAAAACCAGAAGTAAAACAACCAATGTTTTCAGTTAGAAAAAGAGAGGAAAATGAACAAAGGTTGATATAACTCAGTCTGTGGCCTTGTAGTACCCTGTTGGGTTTAAACTTAAACTCAAATGTATGCGTCAGTTGCATATCAGGGGACATTAAGGAATACATTGGAAATTTCCAGTGAACTCTCTGCCGCCTTTTGTTGGGTATATGTTCATGCCTTCAAGTCACCTGTTGATTTATAGTGAACGCATGCATGTTGTAGGTTTTTCTTAGGCAAGGAATACTCTGGTTTGCCATTGCCTTCCTCTGATATATAGCTTACAGCACCTGGGATTCCCTGCCTGTCCCCCATCCAAATACTATCCAGACCTGACCCTGCTTAGCTTCCAAGATTAGATGGGGTCTGTTGCCTTCGAAGTATTGAGGCACACATCATGTCTGTTGCTCCCAGCAGCATTTCAGAAGAGTCAGTTCAAATGAGAAAGAAATTGGTTTCTTTCTAGGCATCTTCTAAGTCCTCCCAACACAACTGTATGGTATGTTTATATCGGAAGTCCTTTATTTTTGTAAATTTTGCTATTATCTGCAAAGGTTACGGGGGCAACCTGTATGCTCAACTTGCATCATCTTATTATGTGCTTTCTGGAATCCAGGTTTCCTTGGTGTTTTTTGGGAAGGAATGCTGCTGCTTCTGTTCAGTCACATACCATTCAGTTGGAAATAATTGTGATCTTCTACCCTGCACTGCTTGAGTTATTTCATTGAGCATGGATGTATTTGTGATGGCTCCTTCCTTTCTTTTCCCCTTTCCCGATCTCCAGGTTGCAGACATGAGGAGAACTCTGACGCCTTCAAATTCCCCCGTCTCCTCCCCCAGTAAGCATGGCGACAGGTTCATTCCCTCCCGAGCTGGGGCCAATTGGAGCATCAGCTTCCACAGAATAAATGTGAGCACTGCCTTGGAGTGTGGTGGAGTCTCCTTCTTTGGAGGTTTTTAATGGCCATCTCTCGGGAATGCTTTGGTTGGGTATTCCGGCATGGCAGGAGGTTAGAGTTGGTGGCCCTTGGGGTTTCTTCCAACTCTATGATTTTATAATTCTTTGATTCTATGGTTGATTCATGACTGTTGGGTTTGTGGGAAGGGATGGAGGGAGAGTCCATCTTGCATGTATAAGCCAAGTACACCGCTTCATGCTGCTTTCTCATTGCCATTTGGTGCCGCCTGGCAGTGAGAATAGCTAAATCCTGAAGCCTTTGGGATTTGGTTACTGTTACATCTGAACTCTGATCTCTGGTTTGTTCTATAAGCCAGAGTCAGAAGCCAGACTTTGTTCTTAGCTTATGTCTCTGGCTTGCTACAAGATCAACAATCCTCGTTCAGTTCAGAAGCAACACTAAACAAACCATGGCTGGAAGGATCCTGGTTTGCTTAATGGTTGTGTAGCAGTGCTTTCAGGAAAAATATGGAGGGGTGGGGGGCTTCTGAAAACTATGGCTCACTAACCTTTCTATCTGCACCTCCAGGAAAACGAAAAGTCTCCGAGTCAAAACAGAAAAGCAAAAGATGCCACCTCTGACAATGGCAAAGGTAGCCATCAGCTCCTTTCTCTTGTTTGTGTCCTATGGGTGAATGTTGTTGAGTTGCACCAGGGCATCCGGACTCAAGTGTGATTTATTTGTATCCTTTTTAATGTTATTGTTAACTTCCATGAATTCCACCTGGGGGAGAAAGGTGGGAGATGAAGCCGGTAAATAAATATGCCTTGTTTTTTGCTAGACTGTGATGCAGCGTTCAGTAGCAGAATAGATTGCCTGAGAGAGCAATGGACTCTCCATCTTTGGAGGTCTTTAAACAGAGCTTGGATGAGCGTCTCAGGAGTGCTGTAGTTGTATCTTCCTGCATGGCAGGGGGCTGGACTAGACAGGCCTTGTGACATCTTCCAACTAAGAGTCTGTGGTTCTTTGAATAACAAGGCATGGTTTAAATAAGCTGTTCTCTGTTAGGAAACAAACCACAGCTTCTAATTCTGGTTTGTAGCTGGCTGATAAACCATGGTTTGTTTGCAAGGACAGGCTCAACCATGGGAACAGGATAGAATCATGCAGCCTATTATGTGCAACACCCCATGGCACAATGTCACATCTTCTCCAATTGTTTTTAACAGAGGGGCGGGGTATAAATAATTTTTTTTATTATTATTATTACTATTCTCTGATATAAAGGGATCTTGTAGCACCTTTGAGACTGAGAAAGAAGTTGGTAGCATATGTTTTCATAGACTGAACTTGTCATCTCATTCCCATACCCACAAGTTTTTCCTTCCTATCTCTATGTATGCATACCGCCTGTTTGTTCATAGCTATAAAGTTCTGTTCCTAGGAGTTTCACTCTATGCATCTGATGAAGCAGACTTTCAAAAGTTTATGCTACCTACCCCTCTCTCAATAGGTCTTAAAGATGCTACAAGATCCCTTTGCATACTGATCTTCCAGACTGACATGGTTATGTCTTTGACTTCTCTGACATAAGTTATTTTAATTAAAGGAATGTATTAAATAATTGCCAGATACCTAAATAAGGCTTTTCCTTCTTCCTTGCCCATGCAGATGGCCTCGCTTATTCAGCCTTGCTGAAGAATGAACTTCTGGGAGCCGGGATAGAGAAAGTTCAAGACCCGCAGACAGAAGACCGGCGGTTACAGCCTTCCACACCCGAGAAGAAAAGCCTCTTCACGGTATTATTTCATTTTGAGACTGGGGTTCTCCCTTTCTATAAAACTACAAGCTTATGGCAACCCCATCAACATTTCGTTGGGTTTTCTTAGGCAAGGAATACTCAGAGGCAGTTTTGCCAGTTCCTTCCTCTGAAACAGAGCCTACAGCACCTGGTTTCCATTAACAGTCTCCCATCCAAGTATGTTCATATCTGTTTTAGTACCAGGGATATTCTTTAGAAACAAGATTGCTTTAGTGTTGGTCTATTCTGTTTACTACAATTGCAAAGATGGCTGGCTTGATGTAAATAAAATTTGATACGCTATGAGCGACAACAAAGAAGTTTCAAACAACAAACCATCCTGTTAAATTTAAAACGATACAAAAGCATTTGTAAAAAACAATGAGAATAAAAGTACTGTGTGTGTGCCCTGCACAACCAGGTAATGTCCAAATAAAAAGCACAGCCAAAAAACAGCACAGAGGAGGCCAGTCATGCCTCCCATGGAAGGACGTTCTGCAACCTGAGAGCAGCCACCAAGTAGGCCCTCTTATGTGCCCTCACCAGACATGCTCTAGGGGTGGAGGGGGATCAAGAGAAAGCCCTTCCCCAGGGAAACGTGGAGGAGAGGGCCCATCTGATACTCCGGACTCAAGCTGTACAGGGCATTTATAGATCATAATCTGCACTTTGAACTGCGCTTGGAGACTTAACGGGCAAACTTAAATCTTTCAAGATCGTCTGTGTGGTTCTACTATAATATTTTGCTTCCTTATCATTGACTAAAGATGCTATTTTCTATGCCCCTGACCAAAAGCAATAAATATTTGAGTTGTCTTCAACTCTTAGTTTGCTTACTGCAAGCCTGGCTTGTAGTCCTGACTTCACTGTGTGAGAGTTTACTTGCATGTATGATTGTGTGTATGTATGGGTCGTTGGATTGTGTGTATGTATGGGTGTGTATGCAAGGATCGTTGTGAGTATGTGGTGTGAGTGTGTGTGTGAATGGAAAAGAGCTCTTGATAGTTAACTGAATGTCTTATGTCTAAATAAATGTTACATGCATAGTGACTGAAAACCAAATTTGGTCTCTCTGTGCCTTTTTGCCTGTCACTTGTCCGGGAAAATCTTAAACACTACCTGATTAAAAGGACCTTTATGTGGTCATAACAACTGCCTGCTGTGAGGACATCTTCTTCCTTTTTCTGGAATGAAGGTTTAGACAAAGCAAATAACTGAATTGGGTATCAAACGTTTGGGGTTCTCTGGGTGGCAAGTCAAGTTGTATGAAATGTTCCACCATGATGGCCTTGCCGGAGGGTGCCATGAATTTTCCGCCTGCCTGGAGGAGGAAGAGTGGGAGGCTCAGTCCATAATTTCCGAACTGCTGCTGACTTTGGAACCCGTTTTTTCCTCCTCATTGTCTCTTCAGTACTCCCTCACTACAAAACGTTCCAGCCCTGATGATGGAAACGAAGTCTCTCCCTATTCCCTCTCCCCTGTCAGCAACAAAAGGTGAGCTAGGTTCGTGGACGGAGCTGGTTAAAATGGGGTTTAGAGAACTATTTTCAAATTAGGAACTAGAAGGCCATGATGGATTTATTGGATTTATACCCCGCCTTTCTTCTGTGATGGGATCCAAGCAGAGACTAGGGTAGAGCTTGGAATTGATAGCTGTAAATTCATCACCCTTCCTGGTTGCTGAATGCTTCTTTGTCCCTTCCACTCACCCACCCACCCTGACTTAAGAGAAAGTCCTCACTTTGTCTGGTTTCCGTTTGATGACTAAAGAATGACAGACCTTAAGACAGGGTGATGCTTGCATGTCACAACAAGCTATGGCATGGTCTGTTCCACGCTGGCTTGTTGCCCTCTACAAGCTTGCCTCTGCGAACAAGCCCTGATTTGTTGTCAGCTTACAAAGGCGAGGGGAAAGGGGCATTTGGGAGGCAGAGAAGATGTGACAAAAAGCCATGTTGTCTTTGTGTCAGGGGGGTGGAATAGGAGTTAGGGGTGGGGAGACAGCTCTGGATTGTTACATGGGGCACACACCCCCAGAAGAGCCCGGAGGTTACAGAAGAAAGATTCTCCATTTTAAAAATATGAAGTCCCATATAGATTCAAAAATGTCTCCGTTGCGGGTTGTACTTGTGGAAAAACAGCTTATCTCTGTCCGCATCTCCATCTCCTTTTTCTCCCCTGCCGCCTCTCCCAACAGCCAGAAATTGCTACGATCCCCTCGAAAGCCAACACGCAAGATTTCCAAGATCCCCTTTAAAGTTCTGGATGCTCCAGAACTGCAGGACGACTTCTACTTAAACCTGGTGGACTGGTCATCTCTCAACGTCCTTAGTGTCGGTCTTGGGACCTGTGTCTACCTCTGGAGTGCCTGTACTAGCCAAGTAAAGCTGGGCAAGTGGGGTGGGAGGAGGACAGTTGATTTTCTTTGTCTTCGTAGTTTTTTGGTCTTCCCGATGTCTGATTTCCTTTGTTTTCCCAGTTTTCTTTGTCTTCCCTAGAAACCTCTTTAGTCTTTCCTAATGTAAGAAACACAGTAGAATTTTGAGTCACTGGAGACTCACCCAGAGCATAACCCAAAACAAGTGGCTCATGCAAAAACACGGGCTCATTTGTGATAATAATTAGAGACCCATTCGTCCCAAAATCTAAAGGTTTTGGGGTGTAAGCTTGAGTGTTCCTATTTAAATTCAAAGTGCATCTTAGTTGGAAAATGCTGTATCGAGTCTCAGTCCATCACTGTGCTTTCTGGCTTCTTTTTAACTGATGGGCACATTTAGAGGAATTAGTACAGTACACCCCCACACCCATTTTTTTTTAAAAAAATACCATTGCAACTTCTGATTTTTCCTTTTAAAATGTTTTTCTCTCAAGGTGACGCGGCTGTGCGACCTCTCTGTGGAAGGCGATTCGGTCACCTCCGTGGGATGGTCAGAGCGGGTCAGTATACTATTCTTTTGAGGAGCAAGGCTCCAAACTGAGGGCAAAGCCATTAGCAGCTGAAGCTGCTCTTTTCATAATACGACAAGTGAGCCGGCTGCTCACGTCTGTCCCAGCACAGCAAAGATGCAAAATGCTAGGCGCCGTAGAACGAAGTTTGCTTCCTTAACTTAGGCATGCAGCTGGCCCTTGTGATTGCCACAGTGTGCTTTGGAATCATATGTGAATTAAAATCTCAGCAGGCAGGGAAGGGGCTGAGCAAGATTTTTTTCAGCAGGTATGATAGAGAAAGGGAAGGAGGGGGTTATTTTTCCGTGCCCTGCATGTTCCTTCCCTGTGACTTAAATGTATACAGTGGGCCCTCAGTATCCGCTCAGGTTTGGTTCCAGGACCCCCTGTGGATACCAAAATCCATGGATGCTTAAGTGCCATTGTATTAAATGGCGTCCCTTATATAAAATGGCAAACAGCAAGCTTTGCTTTTTGGAATTTTATTTTTATTTTTTGGAATATTGTCACGCTATGGACGGTTGAATCTGTGGGTGCAAAATCTGTGGATATAGAGGACTGACTGCACAGCGTAGGAGACTTAAATTTTTTTTTAAAAGATTTCTGTATCCCATCAGAGAAAAAAAGATGCAAAAATTTCTCTCTCAGGGCAACTTGGTGGCGGTCGGCACCCACAAAGGTTTCGTACAGATCTGGGACGCAGCCGCAGGAAAGAAGCTGTCCATGCTGGAGGGTCACACGGCCAGAGTGGGTAAGGAAACGGCAGGAGGTGGACCAAGGGCTTTTTGCCACAAGACACTTCAGCGCGGGAGAAGATGCTGAAACGTAAACCGTGGCTCAGGAACCTTTGGCTCTCCAGATGTTTTAGCTTAAAACTCAGCAGCACTGCCAAGCAGAGGCTGTTGGTAAGCAGTTGTGGGAGTTGTAGGGAAAAACATCTGGTGGGTGACAAAGTTTCCACTGTGTCAACCGTAGCCCCGAACATATGTGGATCTGAGTAGCTCTAGGGTTATTTTTACACACACACACATGCGCGCAGACACATACACACACACCATGCTGTAATTTGGTCTCATGTGTCTGTCTTTCCTTTTTGTATCCTTCCTTGCTCCCGATGTCTTAGGTGCCCTGGCGTGGAATGCGGACCAGCTATCCTCTGGCAGCCGGGACCGGATGATCCTCCAACGAGACATCCGGACCCCTCCCTTGCAGTCCGAGCGACGCCTTCAGGGTCACCGGCAGGAGGTCTGCGGTCTGAAGTGGTCCACGGATCACCAGCTTTTGGCGTCTGGTGGGAACGACAACAAGGTACAGTGGCCATCGCCCGTCCTGCAGGGTAGGTTCAGCTTTCAAAGGTGCCAACCCTCTTCCTTCAGTTTCTGCATGAGCAGGAATACCATACGAGATAGATTCTTTTCTCCAAGTTAGATGTACTCAGCTCCCTAAGTCATTCCTTATAAGGTTTGATTTACAGACCTTTGATCATCTTATTCGCCCGCCTCTGGACATGTCCCAGTTGACTCTCCCTTATCCAGAATTCCAAAATCTGAAATATTCCAAAATGGTGTACGTGGTGGCTGGACGCCTTTGCTTTCTGATTGTTCAGTTTACGCAAACTTGGTTTCATGCACAAAACTATTAAAATATTGTTTATAAAATGACCTTCAGGCTATGTGTATAAGGCGTATGTTAAACAGAAATGAATTTTGCGTTTAGACTTGGGTCACAAGTCCAAGATAGATATATATATATATATATATATATATATAATGCAGGTATTCCAAAATCTGAAATATTCCAAAATCTAAAATACCTCTGGTCCCAAGCATTTCGGATAAGGTAGACTCAACTTGGGGGTGCCCAGAACTGGACACAGTATCCCAGGTGAGTGTACAGGATCAATCTGGACACTGCCTAGAATTGTATTGGGGTTTTTTTTTTTTTTTGGTTGCCGCATCACACTGTTAGAAGTTTGACATTGTTAATGTCTTCCTCTCCTCTCTTCCCCCAGCTCCTTGTCTGGAACCATTCCAGCCTTAGCCCCGTCCAGCAGTACACGGAGCACCTCGCGGCGGTCAAAGCCATCGCTTGGTCCCCTCACCAGCACGGACTGCTGGCCTCCGGGGGTGGGACGGCGGACCGGTGCATCCGTTTCTGGAACACGCTGACCGGGCAGCCCCTGCAGTGCATCGACACAGGGTCGCAGGTGTGCAACCTGGCCTGGTCCAAGCATGCCAATGAGCTGGTAAGGACTTCTAGTTGGGGGCGCAAGGGGAACAGGGAGGGACCCTGCCTTGAGGTGACAGGACAGGAGGCCTCTGTGAGGTTTTCTTCTCCCCATCACGGCTGCCCAATCTGAGGACCTCCTCCTGTCCCTTTGCGATGGCATCAAATGTGGAGTCCTTCTAGATGGCCTCCTTCAAGACTTCATTTGTCCAATTGCACCACCCCTTGAAAAACTGCTGCCACTACACACATCGTGTGTCCGGACTCAAGCATTCCAATAATGCTTGGGTAGCATTCTTGGAGGCACAAGTGTATAATACAGAAAATAATTTACAGGTCCCCATCTCCCCCAGTATCTGCAGGAGTTACATTCCTGGGCTTTGGAGGGGGGATTTGAAAAACACTCTTTTTTTTTTAACCCATACTGTTGAGGGCCCCAAAAATGGCCCTGGAGGCTGCATGTGAGCCATGCTTTGCCCATCCCTGGGTTGGATCCTACCAATTACCAACCCTGACTTCACCCCCTCTGCCAGCCTTTTTTTTTCTCTTTTCATAGTAGTGACCCAAAGGGCCTTCTCTCTGCAGGTGAGCACTCATGGATACTCACAGAACCAGATTCTTGTCTGGAAGTACCCTTCCTTGACTCAGGTGGCAAAGCTGACGGGGCATTCCTACAGAGTCCTATACCTGGTGAGCGTAGGCGGTGTGATCCTCTCTGTCTCCCGCTCTTTGTACTTTGTGTGTGTGTCTAAGGGATAGAAGGAGAGATTGAAAGAAAGCAGAAGCACATATGAACATATCTCGGATAACTATAAGGAGTGGCTTAGGGAGATGGGGATGTTTAGTCTGGAGAAAAGAAGGTGAAGAGGGGACATGATAGCCATGTTTAAATATTTGAAGGGATGTCACGCTGAGGATGGAGCAAGCTTGTTTTCTGCTGCTCCAGAGACTAGGACACAGAGCAATGGGTTCAAACTCCAGGAAAAGAGATTCCATCTAAACATTAGGAAGAACTTCCGGACAGTAAAACCGGTTCAGCAGTGGAATACACTGCCTGGGAGTGTGGTGGGGTCTCCTTCTTTGGAGGTTTTTAAATAGAAGCTGGATGGCCATCTGTTGTGGATGCTTTGATTGTTTATTCCTGCATGGCAGGGGGTTGGACTGGATGGCCCTTGTGGTCTCTTCCAACTCTATGATTTTGTGAACAAAGGCTTTGATAGTGAAGCTCCCTACGGTCTTTTTACACTCAACCAGGCCTCTTTTTCTTCTAGTTCTCTGTCTAGCTGGACATTTTTAGGCAGCATTGGATGGTGAAGGAGGGCTGGAGAAAAACAGAGTTTCACTGTCAGGTTGCAGCTGTGTGTCTGTAGTAAACAATGCGATAACAGCTTGAGCTGTGAAAGTATTGAATTCATGCTGACGGTACTGTAGCCATGTGTGTCTGCCTACAACAGGCAAGGCAAAAAGTAGCTGCCTCCAGAATCCCCTTACTGAGCATGTGTGAATGGCAAGACAGAGAGAAAAGAGGAGAGCAGATAAGCCTGTCTCACCAACTCCCCCTCAGCTTGTTAAAAAGGCACAGATCTATCAGTTTGGCCACTAGAATGGAAATCATTAGAAAAGTGGAGCCTGTTGGGGAAAAAAATGTTATCCCTAGATTCATTTTGGAAGAAGCCTTCAAGTGATCTCTGGAAGGTTCCATACATTTTTATTTACTTTTGTAAGGCTTACCTGAGCTGATTGTTTAATTTCACACATGCATAGTGTTTGTTTTGAATGAAAATGTTTGCTGAAATGTGTTGACCTGCTCCTCTTTTTTCGTGGTGCCAGAACCTATCCTTATTTCTTTGCATGTCATTCCTGCCTCTGGTACCAAATTTTCTGTTAAACAAGTAATGCTCAGGAACACATAGAATCATAGAATTGTAGAGTTGGAAGAGACCATGAGGGCCATCCAGTCCAACCCCCTGCCACGCAGGAAATCACGATCAAAGCATCCCTGACAGATGGCCATCCAGCCTCTGTTTAAAGACCTCCAAGGAAGGAGACCCCACCATGCTAAAAGGGAGTGTGTTCCACTGCTGAACAGCTCTTACTACTCACATCTACTCCCTTAGCAGAGATATCCCTATATGTTTTTGTGGCCCAGTGATAAATTTGTCCTTGGAGAGTTTCAGTTCACAACTTTCCTTTCTCCAGGCAATGTCACCTGACGGAGAGGCCATCGTCACAGGAGCAGGAGACGAGACACTAAGGTTTTGGAACGTCTTCAGTAAAACTCGCTCCACCAAGGTGAAAACAGTATGCAAAGCGATCTTGTAGTCCTTTCAAGACTAACCGAAAAAAGTTGGTAGCATAAGCTTTTGTGGACTTAGGTCTGCTTTATCAAATACATAGAGCGAAGCGGCTAGGAACAGACCTGTATAGCGATGAATGAGCAGGCAGTATGTGTACGTAGCAATAGAAAAGCAAAACTAGTGGGTATGTGGATGAGGTGACAAGTTCAGTTTTAAAACAGTTTTTCCTTTTTGTTCCAGTGGGGAAAAAAATTAAGCAGGTCAAAAGCATATTTAACAAGTCAACAATGGCTTTCTCTCCA
The DNA here is from genome assembly GCA_030847615.1 of Gambelia wislizenii. Classification (NCBI taxonomy): domain Eukaryota; kingdom Metazoa; phylum Chordata; class Lepidosauria; order Squamata; family Crotaphytidae; genus Gambelia; species Gambelia wislizenii. The sequence continues at coordinate 7,996,873 of JAUMIR010000018.1, forward strand.
TCCCAACACCATTGCAGGTGTGTTAGGGACAGACAGGGCCTTCTTGGTGTTTGCCCCCAAGTTGTGGAATTCCCTCCCATAGGAGAGTTGATTGGCCCTCTCTCTGCTTTTGGCTCTTAACCTTTTGTGGCAGAAGTCTCTTTTAATGCAGTGTGTTCTGCTTTTATCCATATATTTATTTATTTTGCTATGGTTTAATAGGTTTATCATAGAATCATAGAATTGTAGAGTTGGAAGAGACCACGAGGGCCATGCAGAAACTGTTTTATTTCATTTTTAAAATGTTTTAAAAACTTTTGTACAGCTTTAGCGGTACTTTGTTCTAATTTGGTATAAGATTCCTTGGAGACCATATAGACAAGATATAAATCAAATTCCAATCTGTCTATTTATTTAGAGTGTTGTAGCCCACTGTTCAGCTAAAAGCCAAGGCCGCTTAGAAATTATTTAATTTGACAGTACCCTGCCCTCAGGCTTGTAATCGAAATGAGGCATGGCACATAAGGAAAAAGGAATGGCAATGCAGAAGGGGATTTTGAATGGTACAGTGGAGCTGCTCTTCTCTCCCTTAGAGGAGTGGCAATTGGAATCCGGAGGGAGGGTCTCTCACTAGCTGCCAGGGCCAAGGCACGAAGGAACTGCCTGGCTGCTCTTCTCTCCCTCAGACACCAGAGCAGTGCTAGTTGGAATCCGGAGGGATGGCCCCTCCCCAGCCACAGGGCTAAATAGAAACAAGAAAGGTGAAATGGGTCAAAACCATGTAAAACAATTGAAAACCATAATGGAGATTTGGACAAAAGCCATTAAGCCCCAAATTGTGGGTATACTTGGTTGTACAAACGAACCCTTGGTAATGAATGAGGTGGCATTCTACTTAACTGCTTCTTTTCTCTTCAATCCTAGGAGTCTGTTTCAGTCCTTAATCTGTTCACCAGGATACGGTAAAAAACAAAACAAAAAAACCACCACCACCACACAGTGTACACACCGAACAAACTGTGTTTTGGGGTCAAGAACCACTAACCGGCGTGCATGGAAACTGAAGCCGCAGTGCGGGGAACAAAGGGGCGGGCGGGCGGGCGTAGGGAGGGAGCAGCCTGGCTCCAGAAGATGCTTATTAAATATATGAGTATGAATGTGATTGGACTTTATTTTTCCGGTGGGGGGGACGACGTGCCAAACGTTTTTCAGAACAAGGGGTTTAAAGTGAGGAGAGTGTCTTGTAGTATGGATGGGTGTGTGCGTGAGAGAGAGAGTGAAGGAGAGAAAGATGTGTACAAGCATGGATTTTTGACTGGTTAAAAAAACCCAACTGAACTGGGATTTTGGTCTGTGGAAAGGACTATATATTGTGGGATGCTTGTAGAAAGAGGGCTTGAGTTGAAACATAATTCTGGGAAGCAACCAGGAAATGAAGGCAAACTCTGAGGAAGAATGGTCCATGTATATGTGCCTGAATATAATGGAGAGTGGATTTCTCTTTGCTCTGCTCGTAGCTCTGGTCACAGTTTTCCTGAAACTCCAGGGAAGATCTCAAACCAACCATGCTGAAAAGCAGGGAGGGAGTCAATTTTGATTTAGGCCAGCCCTCTCCAACCTGGCACCCTCCAGGTGTGCTGGACTACAACTCCCATTTCCATGCTGGCTGGGAATGATGGGGGTTGTGGCTATCGCAGATCTGGGAAGCACCAGGTTTGGAAGCAGAGGGAGGGCTGATGAAATCCATCCTCTTTCATGGGAAAGCAGGAGAGAAAAGAAAGAAGTGGTTTGGCCCAAAAGGACAAGATGCTTGTTTAAAAAAATTAAAATAAAATAAAATCCCAAGCTTGCTTTTGATTTCAGTGGCATTTTCGAGTTGAAAAAGCTCAAGACGGTGGTTTGGAAAAGCAGGATAGAGGGAATTAAAAGAGAATGGGGGGAGGGATGTGGAAGGTTTATAATATTTATAGCCATCTCCAAATCATGGCTGAAAATTAGAGGTGGGGTTGAGGACTTGGAAGCAAAGGTTGGCATGTTTCTGCTTTTGGAAATGCAGGGAGGGGAATAGGTTTGGCCGTTGGCCTCTTGTGTGCTTCCCAGGCCACCTTTGAGTGGGTGGGGTGGGATTTAGGGTGAACATTAGGGAGGGCGGAAGAGTGAAAATTGGGGGGGTATAAAAAGAGAAAACAGAAATGCAGCCCAGGCTACCATCCTATTAACAGGGTCTGCAGGTGAATATTTCCTTAATCCTTTTTGGGTCACTATGGGGTGGTGCTATTTCCTTCCTCCCTTTACAACACCCAAAGGTCCCCCCCCCACAAAAAAAAAACCTTACTGAATAGTTCTGAAGCCATTCTGTGCTTTGTGGTGCATGGAGAGGATTGTAGAAAGGATGCATGGGGGGGTTCATAGGCTGGATGTTGGAGGTATACAGCTCAGCCTAGCATAGGTGGACCAACTGTGCTATGCTGAGGCAGTTAGGATTGCAAACCCAGTGTTCAAACCATGTGCTTTGGCCTTAGGGATTTAGCAGATGCATTTGATCTTAGAGGTTTTCTTTTTGCCCTTGAAGAGCATCAGTTAAATCCAAGGTGAATGAAAAAAAAATTGAGGAAAGGGAGGAACCCACCCAATTGAGCTGGACCCTGGTGGAGTATGCTATGTGTGTGTTTGAGAGAGAGAACAAAGCACTTTTTTGTTACGTTGCTTTTCAAGTTGCTGTTCTTCCATCTTTCAGCAGTCCTGGTGCCATTTATTCCACAGATGAATGCCGGGGACATTTCTTTTTGCCTGCAGCTTCTTTGGCCTTGGTACCATGTTCAGAGGAACTCGGTGCTGTTTGTGCAGGTGCAAGGAACATGCTGTTTGTCATGCCGCACAAATGTGTGTTTGGATTAGCACTAATCTCTCCCATGCTGGTGCCCTCCGGGATAGGTTGGACTACAGCTCCCAGATTCTCGGTGGGCACCAGATTTTTGGATAAGCTAGTGTTGAGCCGCAAGCTCCTGGTACTGCTTTCATCATGGAGGGTTCCTAACAAGAGAGTTATTCAGCTCCCAAATTCCCCATCATTATTATTAAAAATATTTTTTAGAAGCCCACACGACTCAGTCGCATGCCTTTCCTTTCTGGGACACACTTGGGCAGCTTCGCTGTGCCAAGAGCGTACTGCCAATGTGTTGCCCATAGATGCCTACATACCACCTTCTGAGCCAGCCCCCCATAGAAGTTCATACTTCTCCCTCTCTTGTCTATTTTCAACAAGGGCGTGCCATTGGGAGATCACGTCCTCTGCACAAAGGAAAGAACTCCTGCCTTTGGTGGAACAGTTGCAGTGTTCCACTGTGTGTGTGATACAAAGTGATAGTTGATTGTCTCCAAATAAGTACACTCTCTCTGTGTGTGTATCTGAATGTGTTTTGTTCCAGTCCTTTAGACGTGGCAACGAGGTTGTCGCCATACAGCTTGTTGGGCCCAGCTTTCTGTAAAATAAGTCTCCTTGCGAGTGGGCAGTGGTGGTGGGATGGATGGGGTAACCTTTGTGGGGTTGTGTTTTCAGTATGTGTTTCTTTTGGGCCAGACATTCACATTAATTCTGAAAATATTTGCAGTTGAAGGGGGGAGGGATGTTTCCTCTTCTTTGGCGTTTTTGTAACCTGCAGCGTGTTTTGTAAGAGGCCGGAGAGGAGGGCAAGCTGGTGGAACGATACAGAAACCCTTGTAACTTGATGTGTAAAGTTAAATGTATCTGCCATTAAAAAGGACTTGTGAATTTGACGTTGACCTTGGTGAGTGTGTGGTGTGTTCAAAGTATGGATGTAAATCCTCCATTATTTCCTTCTTGTATGTGGGGAGTATAATTGCAGTATGGCCCCCATATCCATGGGATCCATCTTGGTGCTTTCACTTGCCCGTAGAATCACAGAGTTGGAAGAGACCACAAGGGCCATCTAGTCCAACCCCCCGCCGTGCAGGAACACAATATAGAATCATAGGGTTGGAAGAAAAAAATAGGTTCTCTCTAGGCATCTTCTAGGTTCCCCATCGTGATTCTGTGTTATGCTTCTGCCAGAAGCTGGCCATAGAGTCAAACTGGAGGACTTAGAAGATTCCTAGAGAGGTGTTCTCTCTAGGAATTGCTAGGTCCTCCAGCATGACTCAATGGTATGCTTGAGCCAGAAGTTATTCATTTTGATAGGGTTTGCTATTATCCATGCCCATAAACATGACTTCTCAGCAGTTATAATATCGCAAGTCCTTCTTGCAGTCTCACAACTGCTGAACATGGTGGCAGCCCATAATTGTAATGACAAGATATACTGTTGTGTGCCTTCAAGTCATTCCAAACTATGGTGGCCTGAAGGTGAGCCTACTGTGGGGTTTTCTTGGCAAGTTTTGTTCAGAGGGTCTTTGCCTCTGAGGTTGAGAGTGTATGACTTGGCCAAGGTGGGTTTCCATGGCCGAGCAGGGATTCGAACCCTGGTCTACAGAGCTGTAGTCCAATGCTCAAACCACTACACCATGCTAGATTTTTTACCCCATCTTCAAAATGGTTTCCAAAAACCCCATCAACACAAACACTGCTTTTTGTTAAGGGTGGAAAGTTTGCAAAGTATAATTTCCAATTTTTCTTCCTGCAAGTACCTGCAGCTGGAATGCCCCCCTTTCTTCCTTCCCAGTTTGTGAAATTTTGGAGGGAGATGTGAGGGTGTTTCCCTGCAAAATCCATCATCCCCAAGCTCTCTGGAGTCTGCCTCACAGCCAGCTGGCCTGCCTTGGTTGCTAAGGGAATGGTTGCCAAGAGGTGTGTATGGCAAACAATGATCCCACAAGCCCTTCTTGCTTACCTGCCAGCAACAGGTAAGTCTCTCTTCCTCCCTCCCAAGCTGGCCTTGGGTTGGAAGAGCCACAGCCCCTGCGATGGACTACCGCGGGTTGGATTATCGGGATTTGGTGCTCCATCGGCCGTATGTCCCTCAGAGCACCTTAGAGACTGACTTCCCCACTCCACTGTACAGGTGAGTCGCCTTTTATTTCCATCCTGTGGGTTTGTTGCCTGAGGCATAACAAGTTGCCGGCCAAATCTAATTTCTGAAACCTTTTGTGGGAGAATTCCTTTTCTCCCTGCCCTCTCAACAAACAAACCAAGTTTGAATTTTGGGGAGGGCCTGTCTCGAATCATTATGGCTGATATTCTGCTAAGATATGTAGACCAGTGGTTTCTTTACCAGGGACCCTCTTTAAATATTGTTTGTTGCCATGGTCCCTCAAGATTTAAATCTGTAATAATAGTATATGATGATGATGATACAATTCCACCCATCAAACCTTCCCTCAGAGGCACCGGAAGAGGAGGGAAGACTTTTCTCCAGCAAGTTTGTGGCTGGAGCAGATTGAATGGCAATGTGCAGGCCAAGCCAGCCAGCCTTTGCTTTGGCTCCTGTCATGTGGCCCCTCCACTATATGGAGGAGGTGAACCAAGCAGCCTTCAAGGACCCCCTGTGAGGACATTGCGGACCCCTGGGGGTCCATGGACCACAGATTCAGAACCAGTTACATAGACTTAAGTAACCTTGCCTGGCCTGAACCCCTACTAAACATGATGGAAATGTCATTCACCCGTGCGCTGATTGCTGGAAGAATGAACTTCCTTCTCATGCAACTGATGTCCGGTAAAGTAGGTTGGAAAAGTGAGGAGGGGGGAGTGAGGATCATGGCAATAGTGTATCAATCGTGACTAAATAGCAATTGTGAATACAGAACAGTTCCCTAGATTTACTCATCCATAACTTTTCCTTATTCGTGGTTGCTGCTCACAGTTGTGACACTTGCTACAATCATAATTCCGTGTGTGTATATGGATGGATGGATGGGTAGATAGGTAGATAGATAGATAGATAGATAGGATTGCTTTGGCCTGGCAGGGGGTTGATCTAGATGGCCTCAAAGGAGGAGAAAGCCTCCGCCCCTGCCTCTTGCCTAGCTAGGGCAGAATTTCCTGCATGCTAAAATCTTTTCTCTCATTCAGAAACTTGCTTGGTCTCCCTTTGAAGTGCTCAGTTGTAAATAATTTGCAACCAAGCAATAAGACCATGTCACCCAGAACACTTCTTTTGGTCTTGGTCACAGAAAGATAGATCCCTTCTTAGCTCCTTGTTGCTACTATGCTATGCTCTCTCTAGGATCTCTACTCCTGATGGTGAGTTAAGATGAAGCATCTTTCTCTTCCTCAAACCTATTCATTAGTTAGTTAGGATGTAGGCTCTCCCTGCATATGTAAATACATAGCCACTAAATTTTAAGTAGATTTTCCTTGGTCTTTTCCGGGCTGTGAGGCTGTGTTCTGGAAGAGTTTAAACACCACCTCACAGTCCGAAAAAAAACCAAGGAAAATCTATGGATGCCGGCTGTAAAAGCCTTCGACTTCACAAAGTTTTAAGTCTTTTAACTTGAAGCTACCTGTTGCCTCTTTAGTTTTTAAGTTCAGGGCAAAGGAATGTACGATTGACTCGCACTTTTAAACTGCCGCCTGCTACAAGCAAGTTAACTCACCATAGTTTTAAAACTTCATAGAGTTTCCCCAAGAAGGGCTAACACCCCGGGATGCTCTAATTCCCTACGAGAGTCAAAGTCTACATGCTGAGATAGTGTCAAGATGGTCAGAAGGGATTTGAGTGCCGGCAGAGGCCATTCCTCTTCTTGGCCATGTGAGGACACAGAGCAATAAAAAGACAGGTAATAAAATTTCCACTCTGTTAGGAAGCAGCTTGAGGATTTTGGATGTAGTTGTATTTTGTGAGGTGGAAGGCTTTCACGGCTGGCATCCATAGATTTTCCTTGTTTTTGTCTGGGCTGTGAGGAGTTCTGGAAGAGTTTATTTCTCTTTGAAGTTCCTCTTAGTTGTATTTTGCTTCATGGCCAACGCAGCTACCCCTGAGTATATATTTAGCCTTGGGTCGGTAACAGTTTCTTCCCCCTCCTTTTCCTGCAGTGATGAATACCTCTCACTGAGGGGCCCACGGAATGCCCCTATCATCAAGGAGGCCGTCCGCTGGAAATTCACCCCTATGGGGTGGGACGCCATCCCTCAGACTTGGTATACGGGCCTGACCAACAGTCACAACCGCGACGCCTGGTACACCCTTACTAACGACATCGGCCGGGAGGCATACCACCGCTGGCAGAAGTCCCATGCCGAACGGGAGAAGACTCTACCACCTGGTAAGGCTGAACCTGACCAGAAGCTCCTTCATTCAGAATGTGGGCAGTGATCATAGAATCAGAGTTGGAAGAGACCCCCAAGGGCCATCCAGTCCCACCCCCTGCCATGCAGGAACATACAATCAAAGCACTCCTGACAGATAGCCATCCAGCCTCTGTTTAAAATCAACTTTTATTTAACTTATAAAACAAATTTTAAAAGTGATTTTCTTTTTGTGAAATTCTTTTTCTAAACATTTTCTTGCTTTTGAAGTTGTAAGGAAAATAATTGCACAGCTCTATTGGGAGGAATCATATTTGCAACCAGCATAGCATTCTGGCTTCCCCAGAAGCAGCAAATACGATATGAAGTGGAGGAGAAATGATGCTTCTAAACCTCTAACATGAAAACATTACTTATATTACTATTCTGCCTTCACTGAAACTCTTTTCATACTCCATGCATTTCTATGGCTTCTCCCCTGTGTGGGTCCTTTAATGGGAATACAGAGCACTGCTCTAACCAAAGCACTTTCCACAGTCCATGCATTTATATGGTTCTCCAACCTCTGTTTAAAAACCTCCAAAGAAGGAGACTCCACCACACTCCCAGGCAGCACCTCCCACATCCAGACAGCTCTTGCTGTCAGAAAGTTCTTCCTAATGTTTAGGTGGAATCTCTTTTCCTGTCGTTTGAACCCATTGCTCCGTGTCCTAGTCTCAGGAGCAGCAGAAAACAATCTTGCTCCATCCTCAGTATGACATCCCTTCAAATATTTAAACATGTCTATCATGCCCCCTCTTAACCTTCTCTTCTCCAGGCTAAACATGTCCAGATCCCTAAGCTGCTCCTCATAGGGCATCCTGGCTTCCAGACCTCCCACCCTTTTGGTTACCCTCCTCTGGACACCTTCCAGCTTCTCAATATCCTCCCTGAATTGTGGTGCCCAGAACTGGACACACTGTTCCAGGTGAGGTCTGACCAAAGCAGAATAGAGTGGCACTGTGACTTCCCTTGATCTCAACACTATGTTCCTATTGATGCAGCCCAGAATCGCATTGGCTTTTTTGGCTGCCGCATCACACTGTCCACTCATGTTCAGCTTGTGGTCCACTGAGACTCCTAGATCTCTTTCACATGGACTGTTGTGAAGCCAGTACATATGAAAGGGATCTAGGCGTCTTAGTATAGCATAGCGTAGTATAGCATAGCATAGCGTAAATATCTCCACTTGGGGGCAACACTATGCCAGCACTACATAAGCCAATGGCTGGATGTGATGTGGAATGTACCACTCTGACAGTGATAATCATTTAAGGGTTATCATCCAACTCTTCCCCCACGTAGCCCGTATGGCGCCATGCCCAAGTAGAACAGCAACATTGTACAAGACATGTCAATGATTGGGAGCTGATGCTGACAGTGGAGCAGACTCTCCATCTTTGGAGGTCTTTAAACAGAGGTTGGATGGACATCTTTCCGGCATGCTTTAGTTGTGGCTCCTTCCATGGCAGGATTTGCAGTCCCTTCCAACTCTGTGAATTCCATAAACAAAACCAAGGATGGTATTGGCCTTTTTGAATGCTGCAGAACCATCTTGGCTCACAGGCATTTCCTCTTCTTCCCTCAGCTTATAGGCAGCATTTACGAGAGAGCAGCTGGTATGATCCAATTGTACCTGCCCAATACTTGGATCCGAATACACGGTGGGGTGCCTTTCTATGGAAGGACAACCCTGTCCTTGGGAAAGAATACGGTAAGGAGCAAGATGGAAGGTACAGGGCAGGAGAAAAGGAGGTTACTAGGATTTTGAAGATGGTGGGGATTGAACCTGGGGTGCAGTGCTTGCAAAGCAAATGCTATGCTCTTGGCTTGGCCTTTCCAATAAGCTTCTAGTCCTCAACTTTCTGAATAAAAGGTCCAGTTTTAATAGGATTAAAGTAAGAGAGCCAACGTGGTGTAGTGGTTTGAGTGTTGGACTAGGACTTTGAGAGGCCAGGGTTTGAATCCCCACTCAGCCATGGAAACCAACTGGGTGACTTTGGGCAAATCACACACTCTCAGCCTCAGAGAAAGGCAATGGCAAACCTCCTCTGAAGAAATCTTAAGCTCCAGCATGCTGTCATTGTTTCAACATGGGCCTAGGACTTAGGGAGACCACAGTTCAAACCCCTTCTCAGCCATGGGAACCCACTGGGTGACCTTGGCCAAGCCACACTCTCTCAGCCTCAGGGGAAGGCAACAACAAACTCTCTCTGAACAAATCTTGCCAAGAAACTCTGTGATAGGCTGGCCCTAGGTTTGACATAAGTCCAAATAGCTTGAAGGCATACAGCAACAATCATCATATGCCCTTTTGTGTTTATGTGTGTGTGTGTGTGTGTGATGGTGATGGAGGTTGGTATTTCTTCCACAAAAACCCAAGGCCTTCTGGAGTCATCAAACTGCTACAACTCTCCCCAAGGTCATTTTATGGCTCTTGGAGAGCACACAGGAGGGAGGGGGGAATTATTATACAATAGGCCTTTTTGTATCCGCTGGGGTATGGTTCCAGGATCCCCCGTGGATACCAAAATCCATGGATGCTCAAGTCCCATTACATACAATGGTATAGCAAAATTGCATCCCTTACATAAAATGGAAAAAAAAATCAAGGTTTGCTGCTTGGAAATTTCTTATTTTTTGAATATTTTCAAGCCGTGGATGGTGGGATCCATGGATGCAGAATCTGTGGATATGGAGGGCTGACTGTTATACACTGTGACATAAAGGATCTTGTCCTGTGTGGTTCTGGGAGGGTCCCACGGGTAGAAAAACCAGTCCCTGGGCTTGCTGGCATTATTCACCCCTTCCCCTGGAGACGGTGGGGATCGAACTGGGAACTGCCAGTATGCCAAGCCAGGGCTGTACCACAGGGTTACGGGAGCCCTGCACATAACTCTTACTCCCTCCTCTTCCCAATCCTCCTCTTTTCCAGTTGTCAACCGCAATCGCTGTGCCGAAGAGCTGAAGGGAAAGCCAGGCTATGTCCCTCACTTGTCTCTTTACACCCCTGAGTACACCCGAAAGGACTGTCGCACTTGGAGGATGTTCCGTCACCAGCCTTCCACCAACAACCAGTAAAACTTCTTTCTGCTCCTTGGCATACGAGAATCCTCCTTCACAGTGCAAGGCAGAGGGGAGTGGGGATAGCGAGCTCCCTCCGAGACATGGTGCACATCCCTCTTGCCACACCTGGGCCGATATTTGAGGCCCGGTGGCCCCTAGGGTGCTGCGCAGAGAACAGTAGTATAACCCTGTTGCGTGGCTTGCTGTTAATTTTTTTCCTTCTGCATGCTGTGAAATTTGAGAGTGCAAGAGGAAGTCAGCCTTTGGGCTGTCTGTTCTTTTTTCCATTCAATTGGGCAAGTGGAACTCCATGCCACTGGATGAGACCGTGGCATCTGAAAGTGGTGGGTGGGTATATTTGTGTGTTAGAGACTTCATGGAGCAGAAGCAAGAATGGTCTTAAACCTGTATTCCCGAGGGTTTAATAAAGTAAAGAAAGCTACCTTCAAGGAAAAAAATAGCCAGATTTTAATCTGCCCCCAAATTGCCTTTATTTTTTTAAAAAAAATAATAATACAAGGAGAAAATAATGAGAAACCCATCCTACCTCTCAACCCCACTCACTTCTTTCAAAACAGCCTCTGATAGATTTTCAGAGCATTTCAGTCCAAGAACCCAGAAGCTGATGGGTACATCTGCTCTCCTGAGTCTGTATCATTCCCATTTCTTCTTCTTCTGAAACGTGTCACATAAAGTCTGGAGGATCCAGCCCTCCCTATTTATCCCTGACATCTGGTACGTAGTGGTAAACTACTTCCGAATAGTAGCGGCTAACGGCTCCCCATGTCAATAGGAAAGGGAGTCCACTCCCAATTTTCATCTAGCCTCTAAAGGTGATCTCCAAAGTGCTGAATTCAATTCCTGACAGATTCAGCACCTCGGAGAACTCCTTTAAAGCCAGCCAAAGCCTGGAAATGGATTCACAGCCCCACCGACATGGGTACCGCCAGCCTCTTGACTAGTGAACCACAATTGTTGTAATACTTTTAAAAAAGAAATTAACCCTGCCCCAGCAGTTTCATATGAAATTTGAGTACAGAGGGGATGTAGCTATCATAACCTCACCCCCAAAGCTTTTGATTATAAATTAATACTTTCTGCAACATGGCCTGTTTGATTTAAACACACAAACACCATTAGAATCAAAAGGAATCCATCCTTTAAATATGGAGTGGAGGACCTTCCGAACTTCCAGATGTTTTGTGCTACCACTCCCATCATCCCTTCTCATTGACCATAACAGCTAGCACACCTAGCAGTTAGAGTCTGAACCATCTGGATAGCCAAAGGTTCCCTAGCTTGTGTTTAAAATACTTCTGGTTGGTTGGTTTTCTTTAAAAAAGGACCATTTATGAGCAAGAACAATCTGTATTTTTTGCTGTTCAAGACACATAATGCATATATGGGGGGGGGGAAGACCTGTTCTCTTTGCTTTCTTCCCCAAATACACAACAAAATACACCCTGAAGACCATTTTACAACCTCTCTCTGTATTAAATGTTCAAAAAGTTGGCCCATTGTAGTCTTTCGGAGGCTTTGTTGCACAAGGTTTTGGTCGGAAGGCTGAAGGACCCATCTCTCTTTCCAACTTCTGACCAGCAGGAAGGTGGAGAGACAGGGAGGGACAGGCCAGATCTCTGAAAGAGTCCTAGATCCTTCCCGTCCGCCTCTCTCAGGTTTCTCTATACCTGTTGAGAAAGAAAATTGGAATGTTTCAAGCTTAGGGAAGGAGGAGGGAAGGCCAAAGTTGTATTTGCTTGCGAGCTGAGTCAGTGGGGTCTGGCTGACACCAGGAGGCAGTGAAGTGTAGGGGTTAAAGCAGTCTTCTTCCAACCTGGGGCTTTTCAGCTGTGGGATTCTGGAAGTTGCAGGCCAACACATCTATCTATCTATATCCATCTCTCTATCCATCTGTCTGTCTGTCTGTCTATCTATCTTATCTATCTATCTACCCCCGCCCTCTCTCTATCTAAACAGGACAGCCTGCTATTTGTGCTCTCTTTTCCCTGTCATTCTTGGGAATATTTTTGGTCTGGTGAAGCAGTGGTTTCATTCCATAGAGACTGGCTTGAAACTGGTATAGCTAGGAGAGAATCCGTGGTTGAAGGGTGAGACAACATAAAGGTAAATTCCATTGTTCTTATGGGTCTACCCTAGTTGGGGCTCCCAGTAGGCTTCAAGCCATTGTTTGTCAATAAATGAAGGGAAGAAAACCCCCAAATACAATGAATTTACTCACTGATCTGGGAGGTCAAGTTCTGGCCAGGCCCCCATGGAGGTGAGCTGTTCCTCTAGCTGGACAATACGTAGGCCGATGTAGCCTGAAGAGAGGAGCAAGATAACCACTCTGCAATATAAAGAAACACATAAAATGTTTATTTAAAAAAAAATCATACAGAGATGACTAAAATTTAAGGATACCCCAGATGAGGCCTAGATGGTGCTTTCAGTGTTGGGTTTTGGAGCTGAAGTATGTGTTCAAGCCTTGTCATCAGGAAAAGGATAGTTCTTCCTCACAGTCACTTTGATGAGTAGTGTTCAAGTGGTGGCTCCGGCGGCAGAGTATGCATTTGGGAAGATGTTCTGGACAACATCTCCCACCTTTCCCCAGCCAGCCTGGCCAATTGGCTTTTTCTTAGACTACAACTTCCAGAATGCCCCAGACCTTGAGCTGAAAGGCCACTGTCTCAGCATAAACCACCCACCGCACAGGTTTGTGTCGGGGATCAAAATGGCCGACATGAGATACCCCGAAAGCTCTGTTGAGAAAGGGCAGGGCTAAAAATTCCATTATTTTGTCTTCGTAATTTTGTTTTATATTTTCTGTTCTATTTTGTTCTATTATATTCAACTCCATTCAGTTTCTTCCTATCAGCTCTCTTCACTGTCCAGCTGAATCATAGCCCCGTAAAATAGATTCAGCTCCTTGGAGATCTCATTAAAGCAAGTTATTCATTCAGCACCTTGGACACATCTTTAAAACTTTCTCTTGGTTCAGTATCTTGGAGAACTCTTTAAAGCAACCTGTCAGTTTAATACCTTGGAGAAAGCTTTAAAGATCAAGGTCTCCCAGACTGGGTTTCATAGTTTGAATAGATCAGAACCCTAGACCATGTCCACCCTGTTCAAGAGGTTCTGGTCTACTCACAAAATGAGATAGATGAGGATGACTGTGTTGAGGCAGTTTGGGTGCGCCATTGACCTTCGCGATGATGTTGCGGCCTGCACTTTTCCTGTACAAAGAAAAGAAAGTCCTTCAGGTATGGTGGGAAAGGCTGGAAGGAGAAGCCAAAGATGGCTCACATCAAAACAAAGTATTGGTCCCCCTGCCCCTGTATCAACAGAACCAATAATCTTTGATTTCAGTTATCCATGGCAGAAAAAAACAGGCACACATACCACAGATTCACGCTAGAAAATGCTTAGAAATAGGAATTGCTAGGTGCCGAACCAAGACAGCAGATTTTTTCCAAGGTGCTGAACCAAGAGCTCTCCAAATTGCTGAAATAAGAGAGTGGATCTCTCCAAGGTCCTGAAGCAAAGAGGAGAATTTTCTGTGGTTCTAGAGCAAGAGAGCAGAACCCTCTGTGGTTCTAGAGTAAGACAGTGGAGCTCTCCATGGTTCTAGAGCAAGTGAGCAGAGCTCTCCAAGGCTTTGAAGCAAAGAGAGTGGAGTTAATTCAGTACCTTGGAGAAACTTTAATGCTTTCTCTTGGTTCAGATCATTGGAGAACTCCTTTAAGGTCTCAAAGAAAACACAAAGTTGATTCACTTGCTATGCCATCCACAAGCCGAAACTGGCATTCCACTCACCTCTGCTGGTTGCCACCTCCTCCTGCAGGTCATTTGGCATTTGGGGTGGCATCTCTGTCCCATCCTGCTTATCTGCAAAATGAGACAAACCCCCAACCCCAGTCAGTATGGTAGGATATTCTACAAGAGGGTTCATTTCAGCTTTTTCTTACTTGCCTTTTCCCAAATACAGGATCCAAGGCGACTAACAACATAAAATAAAATACATCTCTTAAACAAAAAGGATTGTTTAGAAAAGCAGTTAACAAATTAATTAAATAAATTACAGCTGGCCCTCCATATCCGTGGGATTCTTTATCCATGGATTCCACCATCCATGGCTTGAAAATATCCCCCCCAAAAAAGAAAAAGAATTCCAAAAAAAGCAAACCTTGTTCTCAGTTTTATATAAGGGATACCATTTTACTACACCATTGTATCTAATGGGACTTGAGCATCCACAGATTGTGGTATCCATGAGGTGTCCTGGAATAAAAGCCCAGCAGATACAAAGCCCACTGTATTCTATTAAAACAGTAGAATCATAGAATTGCAGAGTTGGAAGAGACCACAAGGGCCATCCAGTCCAACCCCCTGCCACGCAGGAAATCACAATCAAAGTACTTAATTTAAATTACTTCCAAAGCATTTAAAATATAACAAAGAGGATTAAATGTACTGCATGCATATATCCCCATTCAGAGGTCTTCCTGCATCAACTTGTTGCAACTTAAAGCCATCCTGTTAGGCTGAGCCCCAGTTTGAGGAGGAAGGTGGGATCTAACAGTTGTCACTCCATATCCACGGATTTGGTATCCACAGATTTAAGTATTCACGGCTTGAAAATATTCTTTAAAAAATAAGAACCAAAAAGAAAACCTTGATTTTGCCATAAAGGATACCATTTTGCTATGCTGTTGTATATCATGGGACTTGAGTATTCATGGATTTTGGTATCCATGGGGGGTCCCGGAACCAACCCCCAGTGAATATGAAGAGACAACTATACATCAAACAATTTTTTTAAAAGAGACGAATAAATATAGAAAAATACAAATGTAAAATCCAGCCCTCACCAGACTCCTCTGGAAGGATTTCGTGCTCTGGTAGAGGGTGATTCGCATCTGGCTCCTTTGTCATCTGCATGGGAGGAAAAAGAAAGGGAGGGATGGTGAAGATAAGTGCGGCACTTTTAGATTGGACCAAAAAGAAGTTGTCATTGTTTCTGTGGGCCTTCAAGTCGCTTCTGACATATGGCGACCCTAAGGCAAACCTATCGGAGTTTTTTTCTGAGGGCTGAGAGAGTGTGCCTTGCGCAAGGTGGGTTTTTATTCAAAATAACCAAGTTGCAAAGTTAAGAATAAAGAAATCAAACAGCTTAAATAAGTCATACACGTTTTGGGCTGGTTTCCAGACCTTTTAACATACCCAAGAGGACAGCATGAATAGGGATGCTTTATTTGCAGCCTGTTTCATCATCACAAAGACGTGTCAGAAGGGCAAGGCATTGGTGGGCCGCAATCCTGCCTCACAACACATGCACACACACACACACTTACCAGAGATATCTTCAGAAGATTTTCAGAACTGGTGTAAGGGGTGGTCAGGTTACTATTCTGGGTGCCATCCTAAGAGAAGGAGACGGTAGAAAGGAAAGACATCTCAGCATTCAAGATACTGAAGCTGGGAGAAGATACAGGAATGTAGCTACGAGGGGTGGGTGGGAAATCAGGGCACTGTCCCTGAAATAAAAATTCTTCCTCCCCCGGATGAAATGTTCTTTCAGTGCTCAGATTTCTAGCTTTGCAGGAACATAAACTGGAAACGTAAACAGCAGGAACTGGCTTGTCATCCAGGACAAATCAAGAGAGCTGGGGAAAGTCTCTTTGCTGGACTCTGATTCCCAGAATCCCCAGGTGGTGGGAGAGTCTGAGCATCAGAGTCCAAAAAAGGGGAAACTTTTTTTTAAAAAAAAATCAAAGCAGCCAAAGTTCTAACCAAATCCAGAGACAGACTAAGCACTTCATTACCTGAAGGTGTTTGCAGATGGAACGCAGTAACCGGTAGACAGTTTCCCGGGACTGGAGCGATGAGAAAAGGAACTGGAGGAGAGAACAGAGGGCACAGATTGTATCATGGTGCCATCCTGTACTTGGAGTATACTTGCCTGGGAGTGTGGTGGAGTCTCCTTCTTTGGAGGTCTTTAAACAGAGGCTGGATGACCATCTGTCGGAAATGATTTGATTGTGCATTCCTGCATGGCAGAATGGGGTTGGACTAGATGGCCCTTGGGGTCTCTTCCAACTCTAGGATTCTATGACATGACATTGTGGCTAAGCGTCTAATGTAGGATCTCAGCTACAATCTTTTCCCCTCCATACGGTTCAGGACCTCTTTGTCTCTCACCTTCTCTCCTTCCACAGTACGGATGCAGATAGCATTCGGCACCAGTAGGGCAGTGTTGGCTTTCTTGAGGACACTAATGGTTGGCACTGGGATAACGACCTGAGCCAGAAAAAAACAGATGGGAGAGAGAATCAGAGGAAGTCATGTGTTAAAAATGAAGCTTAGTCCTACCTTGTTAGAATTCCCAATAGTTACCTTGCCATTTCATAGAATTGCAGAGTTGGAAGAGACCCCGAGGGCCATCCAGTCCAACCCCATTCTGCCACGCAGGAAATCACGATCAAAGCATCCCTGACAGATGGCCATCCAGCCTCTGTTTAAAGACCTCCAAGGAAGGAGACCCCACCATTTGTTATTCTAATAATTAAAGAGGATTGAGAAGGGCTAATGGTTACTCAGAAGGTGACTCAAAATGCTCCTCTTCCCGCATTTACTCTCAAGGTAGTGTCTTGCTTGTATTTCTAGTTTTTCTTTTTAATGGCCATAACTTTAACCGCTTTTCACTTTATTGATAAATTATAGTTTTAACTTTTACATGTTCTGAATTTTTCAAGCTGTAGTTCACTTTTGTAAGCGGCCTTTCCAACTGGACTTTAAAAAAGATGGGACATGAACAGCATCATCATAGTTAGAATAGTTTTATACTGTAACCTTCTGTAAAGCATCGTGTATGTGGATGGTGCTTTATAAATAAACGAGCATCATCATCAAAACTATTTATTATTATTATTATTATTTCAATAATAATGATGATGATGTAAAGTATTTATTTAATATATTGATTGACTAGTTAATACAGGTCACCCCCTGTATCCACGGAACCAATATCCGTGGTTTCAGTTATCCATGGCTGAAAAAATAGGGACGCATGCCATAGAGGTGTGCATAGAGATGTGTCCTCTCTAGAAATTGTTAGGTCCTCCAATGCAACTCTATGGTATGTTTGTACCGGAAGTCTTGTATTTTAATAAGGTTTGCTATTATCTGTAGTTTCACTTATAAATGGTAAGTCTGGGAATGTATCCACTGTGGATACTGGAGTGCGTCTTGGAATATATTATTTAATTTATTTATTATTTAAGTTATCCTACAATTATGGAAGGGCGGAACATAGCAGAGCATGAACAAATGTTAAGGAACTTTTCCCAAACTCTGGAATTTGGAGTAGAGCCAAGTTCCGAAACAAGAAAGGAATGAAAATGGAGCAGATCAGCTCATCGCTTCTTTCCTCCCAGGATCCTCAATCCAAACCCTTTCCCCAAAAAGATCCTCCCTTCATTTCATCTTCCACAGCCAGGAGCACTCTACCTTAACTTCCCGTCGGATCATACTGCAATAGAAGCAGACATGATTGTGGGAAATGTACAGGCGGCCGTGGTAAGGCATTTCCCGTTGCCAAGCACACGAAAAGGCTGTGGAACAAGACCGGGAGGTTGGAGTTAGCAACAGAGACAATACCATATGCCTGGGTGTATCCACACTGCGGAATTTATAGCAGTTTGATCCCACTTTAACTGCCGTGGCTCTTGGGATTTGTAGTTGAGTAGGAGAGTTAACATTCTTTAGTCTGCTCCCCTGAAGGACAGTATTAGAGCTCTCTAGCAGGGAATTCTAAGTACCTGAAGGAACTACACATCCCAGGATTCTGTAGTGTGGAGCCACAGCCGTTAAACAGGTATCAAAACATGATAATGTTAACTCTGATAAACCCCAAAGTGTGTACACACCACACAGTTATATCCCTTCGATACCAATTTTAACAGACATGGCTTTTTTCCGATGGCACCCTGGGATTTATAGTCCAAGGGGGTACCTAGAATTCTTCATTGGAGACATTTACTCCACCCCCTTGAATGATACCACTAACCTTCTGTAGCATTACAAACTACGAATCCCAGGGTTCCACTGGACAAAGTTGTGGCAGTTAAAATGGAATCAAAGTGGCACGGCTCTTTCCGATGGAACCTTGGGAGTTATAGTCTAAGGGGGTACTTAGAATTCTTCATTGGAAACATTTACTCCACTCCCTTGAATTATAGCACTAACGATCTGTAGCATTACAAACTACGAATCCCAGGGTTTCACTGGACGGAGCCATGGCAGTTAAAATGGAATCAAAGTGGCACAACACTTTCTGATGGAACCTTGGGAGTTATAGTCTAAGGGGGTACTTAGAATTCTTTGTTAGAGACATTTACTCCACTCCCTTGAATGCTACCACTAACCTTCTGTAGCATTACAAACTATGAATCCCAGGGTTCCACTGGACGAAGTCGTGGCAGTTAAAATGGAATCAAAGTGGCACGGCTCTTTCCGATGGAACCTTGGGAATTATAGTCTAAGGGGGTACTTAGAATTCTTCATTGGAGACATGTACTCCACTCCCTTGAATTATAGCACTAACGTTTTGTAGCTTTACAAACTACGAATCCCAGGGTTCCACAGGATGGAGCCACGGCAGCTAAAATGGAATCAAAGAGCCATAGAATAGGTGAGACTGAAATGGAGTAAAATCACTTACTCTCTAGCAGTTCTTCCTCTTGGGAGATTTTTTTGAACACTTGGTGGAAGTGGACAGCATGTTTCATCAGCTTGGGAAAAGGAGAGGCAGATTAGACAAGGGGCAGCCGGAAGGGAAATGAAACTTTCAGTGTTACCGTAAATCCATTCTTTGAGATTATACACCCACATTTTATATTTGATTTAATATAAGGGAGCCAGGGTGGTGTAATGGGTTGACCATCAGAACTACCACTGAGTATTCCCTGCCGGAGAAAACCCTGTGAAATTCCTGGGGTTGCCACCAATTGGCGGGAGACTTGAAGGTAGAGACACACAGTAAGAGAAGTGTTCCTTTAAATCAAAGTTTAAATAGTTTGTATGGCTGTGAAGGGTGTGGAACCAGGTGTTAGCCCTGTGTAATTGCCACAATATATCAGGGTGCTAAGACCCTTTGGTGTGGGTTGTAGAAGGTGAGTTGGAGATAGTGGATGTATAGTAGTGGGTTGTGTATGTTTGCAGAGAGTAGTTACTATTTACTGTTGGAGATCGTGGAAGGAGAGTTTGTATATCTTGCATATATTATGCAACAGCAAGATAAAGAGCCTGCAAGGACCTTGGAAGGATCCAACAGCGTCTGTGCTTCTTTTCAAGGTTGGTCATTGCCAGATTGCCAAATACTACTAGAAGGTTTGGTGCTTCTGCACTCTGCTATTTTTAGCTAGCGTTGGGGACAAGCACCTCCGACAGTGCTGTTAGTTGGCATCTCAGTGGGCCCGGTTATTGCTTTTGTCACTGCGCGTTTTGCAGGATGCACAAGAGAGCCAACAAGAAGTAAGTTTGCTGTGCTCATTTGGGATCATGGAAACCATCGGCCACCTCGCTCCCAAACTTACATTGGAGATGCTGGGCTCTGAGTTCATATGCTGGACACAGCCTGCTTCTTTCTCTCCCTCTTTGGAAAAAGACGGATCGTAGGTTTTCGACCTAAAAAGAGATAAGCCGAACACAAATCTAAATGCTTCATACAACTACAGAGGCACAAAGAATTTCTTCTCCCTCTGGTTTGTTTTGGAGATACAAAGATGGCCATGTTTGCTTCGATGAAAGACCGTGTTTTTTAAAAAATCTAATTAATAAATGAATAATATAGAGTAGGACCCCCATATCCACTGGGGATTGGTTCTGGGGGACCCCATGGATACCGAAAACCATGGATAATAGCGAATGCCATTGAAAATAATAGGACCTCCAGTTCAAAATAACATAGAGTTACCTTGGAGGACCTAAAAAATGGCTAGAGAGGACACATTTTCTAGTCAGATTCTATGGTAGGTGTACTGTTTTGTGTCCCATGGATAATTGTATCAGTGGATAATGAATCAGTGGATACAGGGGTCTTACTGTACAGCGATTGTTAGTTTTGAGTTAAAAGGTTTGCTGAAAAGTGTTGGACTGTTCTGCTTTTTTTTGTGCGGCATTGGAACCTCTCCCTGTTCTTTCCATGAAATCTCTACCATTGCTACCAAATTTCCCGTTATAGAAACCATGCCCACGAGCACACCCTGTACTTATGTGACCTCTACCTGTGCCCAGGTGTTTGATAATGGGGGACTCCAGTTTCCATTAGCCTGCAAGGGGGACTCCAGTTCCCAGCATCCTGCAAGCTCACAAGGTGGAAGTGGATGTGAGAAAATGTCTTCATCAGAATGCATTTGCGTCATTTTTATTATTCTTGTTCTGGTTTTAATCAATGTTGTATTGCTGCAAAGTATTGACGTCTTAATATGGTAATTCAGTTAATCATTTTTTTTAAAAAAAGAAAGAGCCTTCTTATTATTCAGTTTTTATTCATGTACCTTGTTTTCATTCTTGTCACAGACCTCCCTGGGTCTTTTTGCTGCATTGCATTTTTGCATGCTGCATAGATAAGCTACAAATACCGTGGGCCCATCTATATGATTTTTAAATCCAACTGACACAGTATCCGAACATTGTGTAAAATCACACATTTGTTGTATGGCAGTGGTTCTATAGTGTTTAAACTTTTTCCACTTGTGACCTCTTTTTGCCAGAGAATGTGTATATCAGTATATAAAACAGGTATACAAATCAAATTAATGGTTGCCATAATTTTTCACGACCTCCACATTCGGTTACGGGATACAATATGAGGTTGCGACCCACAGTCCAAGAAGCTTTGCTATAGAGCAAATAACAGATTGAGAGCATTTTCAGGACCCAGTCCCAATATTGTTAAATGACAATTCCCATCACTCCATTAGGGATGATGGGACCTGCAGCTCAACCCATCCATAGGCCTTGGGAGGTTAGGAAGGTTGCCCAATGCCGAGACTCACCGGGACAAAGGCGGATTGTGTCCGTTGCGAAACCCTTCGGCAACAGGCTCGTCCAAACTCTGGGACTTTTTTTGCTCCGACATCTTCCTTTTGCTCTTTTTCGGTTTTCCTGAGAGCTCAGACATGCAGCTGGGGAGGAACAAGGCTCAGTTAATGGTGTCGGGTTGCCCTCCTTCACCCCAACGCCCTACCAGCTTTCCAGAGACACAGTCATCCTTGCAAGTAGCAGCCTGTTGTCCCAATAATGACAGGAAACATTGCTCCAAATCCTGTACCTGCTACTTAGAATCATAGAATCACAGAGTTGGAAGAGACCCCAAGGGCCATCTAGTCCAACCCCCTGCTATGCAGGAACACCCAATCAAAGCATTCCCCACAGATGGCCATCCAGCCTCTGTTTAAACACCTCCAAAGGAGACACCACCAAACTCAGAGACAGTGTGTTCCACTGTTCAACATAAGTAAGTTCTTCCTCATGTTTAGGTGGAATCTCTTTTCCTCGAGCTTGAGTCCATTGCTCCGCTTCCTAGTCTCTGAAGCTGCATAAAACCAGCTTGCTCCATCCTCAGTATGACATCCCTCCAAATATTTAGACATGGCTATCATGTCCCCTCTTCACCGTCCCTTCCCTAGGCTAAACATGCCCAGCTCCCTAAGCCGCTCCTTATGGGGCATGGCTTCCAGACCTCCCACCATTTGGGTCCCCCTCCTCTGGACACCTTCCAGCTTAATCCACAAAGGTGAAGGGATGACTGTACCTCCAAGCTCAGCAAGAACAGGGTTTACAAGAGGAAGAACAGGAAAACAAGATTTTCTGCCAAGATTCTTAGCTGGAAAGGATTAAAATAAGATGAATAGGTCACATAGCCCAAAAAAAGATGGCAAAGGAAAAAGAGAAACACACACTTCTTTGCTTTCTAAGCAACCTCTCACCACTCCGTCATTAGCAAGGGTTCAAAGGACCTTGTCACATTAAGTTAGGTCTTAATAACCAGTCCTGCTCCTCCCTGCAATCTGAAATCTCCCTACAATTAGCCATGGGTTAGTTTGCAGTCCTGCCCTCAATACAAACCCCAAGATTGCTATCGGTTTATGCAACAGCTCAGTTGACAGAGAAAGAGAGGAGAGAAAAACAGTACTGGGCACAGCTAGCATGCTATGAATCAGGGGAGCCTCCACTTTCAGGAGCAGTTTACCCCAGATAGTATGTCTTGAGATCCAAGGCTCCTTTTGGTAACACCTGATAGACTGTGAAACCAATGATGATGATACAGGTTGCCTCTTGTATTTGCAGGGGACACATTTGCAGACTTACCACACACATGCAAAACCAAGTATAATAGTGAAATGCCATAGAATACCATAAAATCGTGTTGGAGGACCTAGAACATGGCTAGAGAGGATGCCTCTCTAGACACCTGGCATGACTTTATGGTGAACTTCCAGCGGAATTTGACCATAGAGTGGCACTTGAGACAGAAGTTGACCATAGAGTTGCACCTCCCAGTGCCTAGAGAGAAAAGGATGGATGGAGAGGTTGTAAACTAAAGTGGTTCATGAATTATTAAGGGTCTCATAATGAACAAGAGGTTTCCGCAGGCATGCAGATATGGAGTTGGGAAATCATAGAATCCTAGAGTTGGAAGAGACCACAAGGGTCATCTAGTCCAACCCCCTGCCCTGCAGGAATACACAATTAAATCATTCCTGACAGATGGCCATCCAGCCTCTGTTTAAAAACCTCCAAAGAAATAAAGTCACTTTCCTTGAAAATAAGAAGTTCTGTGCCTCTCATAGAAATTCCCAAATTTCTAGCATTGTAGTAACTTAAAACTTCACTGGAGCATTCAGAAACAGAATTTAGCATCCCCAGAAAAGTGGAAAGGCAAAAAGGAACCCGGAGATCGTGACCACAGCACAGTGAAAATCCTCCTCACCTTGAACTCTTCAATGTCTCACTCTCTGCAGATGCTAGAAACCTGGGGAGTGAAGGGCCATTTCTGGAATCCCAGTTGGCCATGCTGATCCGGGAGATGCAGCCCCCCCCCGAAAAGTAACTTTTTCCAGGAAAAGGGAGAGAAAGGAAATCCAAAAAGTGGGGGCACAACAATCCCTGAAAGAGCAATGGGTGTGATTGCTGGCAGGGGAAATCACTTAGCCAAGAACCCTGAAGTTTGAAGCTGTCAACAGGGAGGAGTTTTTCCAAGGAGGCGCTCTGCCAAACAGGACACAGAGGATGAACAGAGCCAGTTGGGTAGGTCCCACATTCCTGGGATTCCCCACATGGAAAACGTCCGCCCACAGACTTACCTGGCAGCCTTTTGGAAACCAGCCCCAAGTTTCCTGAGCAAAATAAGCCTTACTTTTATTCAGGAATAGGGTGCTTGATGCATTCAGAGCCCCTTTCTACACTCCAGCACCTTCTGAGTGTGTCACCCTACAACTCCCATCATCCCCTGGCCAGTGGCGGGAAAGATGGGAGTTGGAGTCCAAGGCTTCGGGAGGGCATTGGGGTGAGGAAGGGGGAAGCCCTACCTTGGACCCAATCACTACTCAGCCACAAAGCACTGGGTGGTCATCACAGGTCACATTTTCTCTGCCTGGATTGTTGTGAGGATAACAATTGTGGGATTCTTTTCCCTTGCAGGCCCGACGGGCACCAACACTGGTTCAATTAGCTGTTTACTCAAACTGTTGGACACCACCAATTTTCTTTGAATGCTTACGCACAAGATTTTAAAATTGTTTTAACCTTCTCAGCCTGCTTTAACTGGTTAGTGTGTGTGTGTATATATAGGGCCTCCTTGGAAAGACTCCTTCCCCATTGACAGCTTCCAACTTCAGGGTTCCTGGCTGAGTGATTTCTCCTGCCACAGACCCATTGCTCTTTCGGGATTGTTTTGCCCCCACTATATACACACACACACACACACACACACACACACACATATATACATACACACACACACACAATTTAAATAAACTTAAAGGACCATGTAGAAGGTGGAGCAAGCTTGCTTTCTGCTAATCCAGAGACTGGAACACAAACCAATGGACTCAAATTACAAGAGATGCCACCTAAACATTAGGAGGAACTTTTTGACTGTAAGAACTGTTTGGCAGTGGAACGGTCTGCCTTTGGAGGTCTTGCAGGACTCTAAATCTTTCAAGTGTGATGCAGCAGCGAAAAAAGCTAATGCAAGTCTACTAATTTCTCATATTTCCTTAACTACCTGGAACCCATGTCTTCCAAAGGGGCTGGCTTACAGATCCCCTTATCCCCAGGCAGAAGGGCTGGGCTGTCTGTGGATGGTGGGAGTTGTATTCTGTTGGAACACTGTGCCTTTAAATCAAAGTAAAAAATAGTTTGTATGGCTGTAAAGGGTGTGGGACACCAGGTGCTAGCCCAACATAATCACCACAGTATATAAGTGTCCTGAGACCCAGAGTTTGTGTGAGTTGTAGATGGTGGGTTGTAGTATGTTTACAGAGATTAGTTACTATTTACTGTTGGAGATCATGAAAGGAGTGTTGCATACATCTTGCAATGACAAGATAAAGAGCCTCCAAGGACTTTTGAAGGATCCAACAGCATCTGTGCTTCTTTGCAAGGTTGGTCATTGCCAAATACTACTAGAGGGTTTGGTGCTTCTGCACTCTGCTATTTTTAGCTAACGTTGGGGACAAGCACCTCCGACAGTGCGGTTAGTTGGCGTTTTAGTGGGCCTAGTTATTGCTTTTGTCACTGTGCATTTTGCAGGATGCACAAGAGAGCCAATATATTCCAGTAGCTCTGAGTGGCATTGGGAAATACCAGGTTGCCAATGCAGAAGCAATGACAAAACTTTCAAAACTAATATATATATTTTTAAGAAGCCAACCAGACAATATGTAAATACAAAATTATCACATATGTTTAATATCTATCTATCTATCCATCTATTCATCTACAGTTTGAGCCTCTCTTATCTGAAATGCTTGGGCCAGAGATAGTTTGGATTTTGGAATACTTGCATGTACATAATGCGATATCTTAGAGATGGGACCCAAGTCTAAACACGAAATTCATGTATGTTTCATCTACGCCTCATACGCGTAGCCTAAATGTCATTTTATACCTGTTGCTTTTAATAATTGTTTGTGTACGTTGAACCATCAGAAAGCAAAGATGTCACTATCTCAGCCACCCCTGTGGACAATTCTGGATTTTGTAATATTTTAGATTCTGAATAAGCGAGACTCAACCCCTATCTATCTATCTATCTATCTATTGAGCACTATCTCAAATATAGAGGAGAGGTAGCCTTTATAAAGCAGAATTGGCCTGTATAAATACCTATTTTTTCTTTATATCTCCCTAAGTAAAGGGGACTAGAAACCTGAGTGTATTTTATTTTTAAAATGCAAGACTGAAATTCCAAGGAAGAAGGATGGGATGTATTCCCTGAAATTCCTCCTGCCCTTTCTTCCTTGCCATTTCTTCTCAGCCATGCAAGTCCTAACTGGTTCCCTTTTGGCAATCTCCCCACAAGATCCAAACATTGGCGGAGCCAACAAAAACTCTTATAACACAAAACACACACACCTTTGGGCAGCTCAAAGGTACAGCCAGCCCTCCGTATCCATGGGTTCTGTATCCATGGATTCAACCAACCACGGATCAGTTTTCTGGTATTGTTTGCCACCGTATTTATTTAGTTGAACCAAGACATTTTGAATGTTCTGGAACTCTTTGCCACCTTTAAATCACTCCCAGTTGGAAATTTCTGTGTTCCTCTGCATCCCTTTTACTTTTTAAAATTTTAAATGATGAGATTTGCAATTTTCTGGCACTGTGTGCCACTTTTGGCAATTGATTGGTTGATTGAACTCAAGCCATTTTGAATATCCTGGGATGAACTGCAGATAGACTGGCTTGAAAATGTGGTAGGGTTTTGAAATCTTTGGGGACATCATTTGTCTAGATCTCCCCTTGGAATTGGAAACTGGACACCTGTGGGGGTTTTTTTTAAATAAAATTCAGAATTTGGGGGAAATACTTTTTGGGCCACAAAGCCCAACATCCCCAGAGGCCACAATGGTGGGGCTTTTGGGTTATGTAGTCCCCTGTAAAGGCACATCCTTTCTATAATCTGCTTCATTTTCCTATAATTCCACCCCCTGGGGGTCCCTTCCCCCCCACTCCAGATGTTGGAGGGAGGAAGAAAGGGGTTTTTACTTGCTTCTGGCCAGGGTGAGGGGTCTGGGGTCTTGGAGTGCTGGATTGATTCAGGATTAACCGGAGGGTGAATGCTGGTTACAGGGCGCCCCCTGGTGACTGGTGCCTTCCAAGCTTTCACCACCCCACAACCAGCCGCCCACAGCACCTGTTGGACTACAACACCCATCAGATGACAAGTTTGCAGATGACACCAAATTAGGAAGGGTAGCTAATACCACAGGATCTGAATTCAAAATGACCTTCACAGATTAGAAAGCTGGGCCAAAACTAACAAAATGAATTTCAACAGGGAGAAATGTAGGATACCACACTTGGACAGTAAAAATGAAATGGACATATATAGGATGGGTGACACCTGGCTTGATGGCAGTCCATGCAAAAGGGATCTAGGAGTCTTAGTGGACCACAAACTGAATATGAGACAGCAGTGTGATGCAGCAGCTAAAAAAGCCAATGCAATTCTAGGCTGCATTAATAGAAGTATGGTATCTAGATCATGGGAAGTGATGGTGTCACACTATTCTGCTTTGGTCAGACTTCACCTGGAATACTGTGTCCAGTTCTGGGCACCACAATTCAAGATGGATATCTAGAAGCTGGAAGGTGTCCAGAGGAGGGCAACCAGGATGGTGGGAGATCTGGAAGCCATGATGTCCTATGTGGAGCGGCTAAGGGAGCTAGGCATGTTTAGTCTGGAGAAGACCCAGACGTTCCTGTCCCATTTCCCAAAGAGGCCCACATTGCCCTGGTTCTGTGATAAATTTCATGCCCTTGCTTCATATTAAAGTCACACAAAATCAATAATAAGAGTGGCTGTTGTAAAAGAAATGAACAGAGCAGCCAGGATACAGAGTAGGACTATTCTGGATGAGTATTCATGGGTTGGGGAGTACCCCAGGCCATTCCTAATGCTTGTTATTTTTCTTTCTAAGAAGTGGATGCCTATTTTTATCCGAGAAACATTGGTAGGCAGATGCACATCAATGCACGGCACAGGAAATGTGATCAGATTGTTCTGGGCCTTGTCTTTTTCCTTTTTTCATGCCAGTTTCTCCTCAGCAACCCAGATATTTTGGCTCCTAGCCTTTTCTGCAGATCAAATCTATTTTGGGCACTGTGGGGGATAGAATATGAAAAGAAATGTACCACCATGATAGTTGAGTATATAAAGCTTCATGTTGCTCACCCTTAAAAGACTGGTAGCTAGTGTCTTCCATGTCAGTGGGATAGGGAATCCAGTCCAGCTTTTGGGAAACCATAAAGAAGATGTCCAAGGTGCTGAATGTATTTTCAGACCAGTGCTCAGCATCTCGGAGAGCTACTTTTAATTTAAAACCTGAATTCACAATTCCAATGACATGCCTTAGAAGCACCCTATCTCCCTATCTGAAACTGAGCTCTAAAATCTTCAGGAGGAGCCAATTTCCCTGTCCTGCTACCTTCCCAAGTATTTTTGATGGGAACCACGGAGAAGACTTTCTCAGTGGTTGCTCTGAGACTTTGGAACTCCTTCCCTAAGGAGGCTGGGATGGCTCCATCCTCCTCCTTCCACCAGCAAGATAATATTTTTTTTATGCCATGAGGCTTTTAGAAACTTTTAATGGTGTGCTATGCTTAAAGAATCATAGAATCCTAGAGTTGGAAGAGACCACCAGGGCCATCCAGTCCAACCCCCTGCCATGCAGGAATACCCTAATTTATTGGGGTTTTTTTTAGAATCATAGAATGATAGAGTTGGAAGAGACCACAAGGGTCATCTAGTCCAACCCCCTGCCATGCAGTAAGACGCAATCAAATCATTCCCGACAGATGGCCTTCCAGTCTCTGTTTAAAAACCTCCAAAGGCAGCGTATTCCACTTCCAAACAGCTCTTACTGTCAGGAAGTTCTTCCTAATGTTTAGGTGAGATCTCTGTTCCTATAGTTTGAACCCATTGATCCGTGTCCTAGTCTCTGGAGCAGCAGCAAAAAAGCTTGCTCCATCCTCAGTATGACATCCCTTCAAATATTTAAACATGGCTATCATGTCCCCTCTTCACCTTCTCTTCTCCAGCTCCCTAAGTCACTCCTCATAGGGCGTCATGGCTTCCAGATGTTCCACCATCCTGGTCGTCCTCATCTGGACACCTTCCAGGTTGTCCAGTTCCTTCTTGAATTGTGGTGCCCAGAACTGGACACAGTATTCCAGGTGAGGTCTGACCTTAGCAGAATAGAGTGGCAGTATTGCTTCCCTCGATCTAGACACTATACTCCTAATGTATTTTACTGAATTTTAAATGGTTTTAACTCTATTGATTGTTCAGAATGATGGACAGACAGACATTTTGGTGATATTTGTATAGTTTTTAATGTATACTGGTTATATTTCAGAGGAAGGAATAGGCAAAAGCACCTCTGAGGATTCCTTGTCTAAGAAAATGCTAGGAAATTCATGGGGTCTCCATAAAACACACACACACACACACACACACACACACACAGAGACCCTAAAGCAGCGGTTCACAACCTTTGTTCCTCTGGTTGTTTTGGACTTCAACTCCCAGAAGCCCCAGCAAACTTGGTCAATGCTCAGGGATTTGGAGAGTTGAAGTCCAAAACATTTGTAGGACCAAAGATTGCGAACCTGTGCCCTAAAGGTACCTGATCTTGGAAGCTAAGCAGGGTCAACCTTAGTACTTGGATAGGAGACCACCAATGAATACAAGGTGCTGTGGGTCCTGCTTTAGAGGAAGGAACTGGCCAAACCACCTCTGAGGATTCCTTGCCTATGAAAACCCTATGAAATTCATGGGGTTGACAGAAGTTGACAAGCGACTTGAAGGCACAGGCAGATTGGTCCCTATCCTCAAATCTGAGAAGTCTCCTTTTGGGTGAGGACTGTAATTCCCAGCATCCCCCAAACTGGTGGTTGGGGATTCTGGGAGATATAGTCCAAAACGGGGCACTTTTCTCAGCTCCCCACCACCTCCCCTTCCCTTCTGCAGGCTAGGACATGAGATCTACCACTGACCAGCTTCCCCACTTTCTCCTTATTTATTCCC
Organism: Gambelia wislizenii; assembly: GCA_030847615.1. Lineage (NCBI taxonomy): Eukaryota > Metazoa > Chordata > Lepidosauria > Squamata > Crotaphytidae > Gambelia > Gambelia wislizenii. Next base: position 8,026,479 of record JAUMIR010000018.1, read on the forward strand.
TTCTTTATTTCGCTTACTTTGATCTCTGGACTGATGCCCAAGTTTAAAACCTGCTCACGCCAGCAATAAAGCGTGTTTTTATAGCTCAGGAGGACCTTGATGTGGGGGCATAGAAGAAAGTGACATGTCTGCATGTCTGATAATGTACTTATTTCTCAAGGTCAAGGAACAAATAACAAGGACTGGCCAGGGGAGCAAATTCTAATCCTACCATCAGGATTAAATCCAGTCATCACGATCCTTTACGTAATTCATCATTTCTTCTTCAGTCTCTACTTACTATTTTCTTCTCATTTCTCATTTGTATATGATTCCTTCCCTTTAGATGGAGTTTGCCTTTGCCTTCCTCTGAGGCTGAGAGAGTGTGACTTGTCCAAGATGGATTTCCATGGCTGAGCGGGGATTCAAACCCCCATCTCCAGAGTTGTTGTCCAACATTCAAACCACCATGCCATGCTGTTGTTAGATTTTTCTCTTGCTCAAAAATAAATAAAAATAAATCCTCAAACGATTTCCAGTCTTTCAAAAAGTCTTTAATTGGCTTATCTTTTACAGCACACGTTGATTTGTTAAGTCAGCAACCTTAGCAATCTATTCATCCGTAAGTTTCTTTATTCCAGGTCAAAGAATAATAGACTCATAGAATCATAGAGTCTGAAGAGACCCCAAGGGCCATCTAGTCCAACCCCATTCTGCCCTGCAAGAATACCCAATCAAAGCATTCCCGACAGATGGCCATCCAGCCCCTGTTTAAAGAGACACAAAGGAATCCAACAGCACCTCTGAGACTATTTGAGAAGAAGACATTTCTAACATAAGCTTTTGTCAAGTGCAGTAGACTGCGGACTGTGTCTGTGAAAGCTTACGCTAGTCATTGCTTCTTCCCAGTTAGTTTCAAAAGTGCTTTTGGGTGCCTTTGTGGCTGGCGTTCTTGCGTCTTCGTAAATGGCCTGGCGCATGTGCCATTTCGCAAGGTCCGTATTCACCTAGGAGCTGTTACAATATAACTTGCAATGGTAGCCAATGATGTGACTCATGCGCCATGACCCAATGCGCCCCGATGTGCACCAGAGCCCCCAATGTGCTTCAGGACACCAGCTAGGAAGTGCCAGAGAACAAGAGAGTTCTATGCACTTCAGAAGTGCCCGGTGTGGACTAGAAGTCCGTGACAGACATCAAAAATGCTCAATGCACATGGGGGCACTCCTGCTGGCACCTGGATGTGCAGCTTTGCAACTTGCTAACAGAGCCAGTGTGGTGTCCTTATTTGAGCATTGGACTACAACACTGGAGACTAAGGTTTGAATCCCTGCTGAAACCTCAAACTTGGGGGTCACGGAACCCCAAGTCACTCTCTCTCAGCCTCAGAGGAAGGCAAAGGTAACCCCCCCTCTAAACACATCTTGCCCCATGACAGTTTTCTCTTAGGGTCTCCAGAAATCAAGAAATGACTTGAAGGCACACAACCACAGCAGGATTTTGCTGTGTTTCTACAATGCAGCTATGGTTTTGTAAAGCCACAAGAGGTGGACTGTGATGTGAAATTTCAGCCTATGCCTTTTTCTGCTAAAACATTCAAACGCAGCTATGTCTTTGAAAATTGTACCAGATCAGATGGTCGGCCTATCAAGCTATGGCTTTTCTGCCTTGTCTAGCAGTGCCCTGGGGCCCATTCACACTACAAAATTGTAGTATTAAAATTCCACTTTAAGTGCATCCTATGGAATCCTGGTGTTTGTAGTTTGGAGAGGCACTAGAGCTCTCTGGTTGGGAATTCTAAATGCCCCTCCCTAAACTACACATCCCATGATCCCATAGGACTACATGATCATGTAGTGTGAATAGGCTCTTTATTTTATTTTAATTGGAGATGCCCTGGATTGACCCTGGAACATCCTACCCACAGAACTGGCAAGACCACCTAGGAGGATTCCTTGCCAAAGATTGACTGCCATATGTAGACTTGAAGGTGCGTGTGCACACACACAAAACAACACAGGTCTAAATACCCAAGAGGCACTAGTTCCTTGGATGCTCAGCAGGGCCAGATCTGGTTGGTACTTGGATGGGAGACCACCAGCAAATCCCAGGTGCTGCAGCCTAGATTTTAGAGGAGGGAATTGGCTAAATCACTTCTGAGTATTCCTTGCCTAAGAAAGCCCTAAGAAATTCACGGGGTTGCCTGCCATAAAGCAGCCAGCAGCCTAAAGGCATAAACACACACACACACACAAATCAGCACAGGTCTAAATCTTTAAAAGGCACCAGATCCTGTCAGATCTTGGAAGCTCAGCAGGGCCAAGTGTGGTTGGTACTTGGATGGGAAACCACCAACAAATCCCAGGTGCTGGAGGCTCTGTTTCAGAGGAAGGAACTGCCCAAACCATGTCTGAATATTCCTTGCCAAAGAAAACCCTAGGAAATTGGTGGGGTGACAGGCGTCTTGAAGGCATACACACACACCCCTACCTGCAAACAGTGGAAACCCAATTAAACAAGCTATGCAAGGAACACACCATTAATTTGCAATCCTTTAAAAAGGTAACAAGAGAGAAAAATATAGCACCACCTCCCCCATTAAGAAGGGCTATCATTATAGCACGGCAAAGCCGCAAAGGGCAAAACCACTTACAGGTCCGTTGGCCGACCCAAAGATGTCTCTCTGGGGATTTTGTTGTGATCCATTCTGGAGGAAATGGTGTTCTCTGGTTTGTCAGCTCTTCAGCTGTGGCCTCGGACTCCTGCCCGGCAGTGTTTTTATATCGACAGGTGGAAGGGTGGGAAAAGTCCAAAGATCAGTCTTATGGGGATTTCACCTCCTGAAGGCACACCAGGAAGCTGGCTTGGCATTAGCTCCAGAGAGCCAGAGAGCAAATGGAGCTTGCTCCTTTCACCAGCCGAAGTTGCCTGGAGACTCATATCCTTCAAACAGTTTCTACGGTGACAGCAGGTGATTTTTCTCCCCTCTCTCTTTCTCCTTTCAGGGAGGTGGCTTAAAAACACAACCGCCACTGAAAATCTCCCACAACATGCTCTGCTTTAAGAACAGTGATTCTCCGGGCCATGGAAAGATGCCTGCCTGCCTCTGAAAACCCATCTCGATATGGTCTCTCCTTCACAGATAAAGCAGCAACGAAATGTAGAATCATAGAGATGGATGAGACCATAAAGGCCATCCAGTCCAACCCCTTTCTTCCCTGCAGGAAAATGTAGAATCATAGAGATGGATGAAACCATAAAGGCCATCCAGTCCAACCCCTTTCTTCCCTGCAGGAAAATGTAGAATCATAGAGATGGATGAGACCATAAAGGCCATCCAGTCCAACCCCTTTCTTCCCTGCAGGAAAATGTAGAATCATAGAGATGGATGAGACCATAAAGGCCATCCAGTCCAACCCCTTTCTTCCCTGCAGGAAAATGTAGAATCATAGAGATGGACGAGACCATAAAGGCCATCCCGTCTAACCCCTTTCTTCCCTGCAGGAAAATGTAGAATCATAGAGATGGACGAGACCATAAAGGCCATCCAGTCTAACCCCTTTCTTCCCTGCAGGAAAATGTAGAATCATAGAGATGGACGAGACCATTAAGGCCATCCAGTCCTACCCCACACAATCAAAGCACTCCTGACAGATGGCCATCTAGCCTCTGTTTAAAAACAGCCTTCCTGCTTAAACAAAAGGCTCTTTGATCCTAAAACAGCTCAGACATACCCTTGAAAATGTCATGATGTAGCAGGCAGCCTCAATTAATCCTATACCTTCCCACATTTTCAGTTGTTTTTAAAATGCCCCGGTTTCTCTCTCCACCTCCGACCTTCCCCTTCCCTCCTCTGCTTACTTCACATGCTGCAAACACTATTTATTCTACCTTTTAGCAAGGAAACAAAAATGCTGTTCCTCTTCCATTGGAGAAGGAAAGGAGGAAATGGAAGTTCCATACGCTCTAACTGTCCTGTATGGCAAGAACAATCCCAATTAATCCTCCACTGTCCCATTTCGCCAACGGCGTTTAAAGTGTCCCGGTTTCTCCCTCCTCCTGCTTTTCCCCTTTGTTGTCAATTTACACTGGCAGGTGAAGGCATTTTTATTCAGACAGCCCTTTGAGCTTTGATTATAGAGCAGTAGTGGTTTGCACACTGGACTAGGACCCTTTAAATCAGAGTTCGAATCCTCTCTCAGCCCTGGAAAGCCACTGGGTGACCCTGGACAAGTCATACTCTTCTCTCAGCCTCAGAGGAAGGCAATGGTGGTAAACCCCCTCTGAACAAATCTTGCCAAAGAAAACCCTGGGATAGGATCACCATAAGTCACAAATGACTTGAAAGTGCACCATGATAAAAGTGTGTGTATGAAGTGGGATGCTTTATTTTGTAATCCTTTACTGGAAAATTTCAGGTCAGTGGTCTAAACTTGACGGTGGTGGCAGAGGGTCTCTCAGTTGTTGCAGATGTTGTTGGCGGGTGTGAGTGTGGGTAGCATGGGCTTGTTGCCATGGACCCCCAAGACTTTAGATTTAAAACAACAACAATAATAATAAGACAATTACACCATCCATTAAGCCTTCTCTCAGAGGCACCGGAGGGGGAGGGAAGACTTTTCTCTTGCTTCCTGCAAGTTTGTGGCTTGAGCAGATTGAATGGCAATGTGCAGGCCAAGCCAGCCAGCCTCTGCTTTGGCTCCTGTCACGTGGCCTCTCCACTGCAGGGAGGAGGTGGGCCAAGCAGCCTTCAAGACTTTGTGGATCCCCTGTTAGGACATCTGGCATCTTAGGAATCCCCAGACTACAGGTTAGGAACCACTGAACTAGAGAAGAGAGGCAGAAAGCATATTTGAGAAGCAGTTAAAAAAATATGCATTTCCAGTGCCAATAAACCCTGATGAGAAGAATCCTAGATTGATGCCAATTTTTGCAGTTCAGGGCTTCTTCCATGCAAAGTTCACATGATTGTTTTGCACAGAAAATAGCCTTTTCTGCACAGAAAATAATATTTCTACATGGAAAATGTTTCCTGATCAGAAAATGCTGTTACTAGGAATTTCTTCTGCACAGCGTGGTTGATTTGCAGCAAAAACAGTACTTTCTGCACAGAAATATTATTTTCTGTGAAGGAAATGCTGCTTCCGGTGCAAAATAATTTTGCATCAAAGAAGTCCTGACTTGCGAATAAATTTCAGAAAGTACAGTAGATGATTTTTAAAGGCTTTTTCACAGTGGGAAGAAAAATGCTACAATTACTCATTGCTTCCTCTGAGAAGGAAATTAGTGAGGAATTTCATCCCTATTAGAAAATCCCCCTCACCAGTTATCCACACTGACTCCATTTTGTTTCCCGCAACACAGAACGCAAAGGAAGCGAAGCATTGGCCAAAGGCCTCCTCCGGGTTCAGGGCGGCCCAAGCCTCAGCCCAAGGCCTCCGGACCGCGCTGCTGCGCTCTGTACCAATACCTCAGTCAGGATGTGGATGAGCTCAGCTTCAACGTGGGCGACATGATCGACCTCTTGATGGAAGGTAAGGAAGCTTTAGCGCTGGCGCTTTCGCCGTGCTTCACATGAAAGGACCCCAAACCAGAGTTTGAAGAACCCGTTCCCTCAGTGCATCCCAAAGATGAGACTCTAGACATTTTGGGATTTTCATTCCCAGAAGCCCCAGGTAGAATGGTCAAGGGGATGCTGGGAGTTCAAAGTCCAAAATGTTTAGAGGGCCAAAGAGGCAGAACCAATGAGTTTGCCTGTAATCGCAACACAAACCAGTGGATTTAATTGGCGTGAGAAGAGATTCCACCTAAACTTTAGAAACAACATATGAAGAATGGCTTAAGGAGCGGGACTATGTTTCACTTGGGAGAGAATGAAAGATGATGCTTTAAGCCATCTTTCAATATTTGAAAGGATGTCATATAGAAGATGGAGCAAGCTTTTTTCATGCCACTCCAGAGTCTAGAACATGAACCAATGGATTCAAAATTACAGGTTGGCCCCCGTATTCATGGGACTGGTTATCCACGGTTTCACTTCTCCACATCCGGAAAGAATATGTCCTTTCTAGGCGTTTTCTAGGTCCTCCAGAACAATTCTATGGTATGGTTCCACTGGACATTGGGCTGGAAATCACTAATTTCAATAGGATTTGGTATTATCTATGGTTCCATATCCCTGTGGGGGGGCAAGAAAACAGATTCTACCTAAAGATTGGGAAGAACGAAGGGCTGTCCAACAGTGGAATGGACTGCCTTGGATGGTGGCGGACTCTTCTTCTTTGGAGCTCTTTAAACGGGGGGTGGACAGCCATCTATAGCTGCATATTCCTACATGGCAGGGGGTTGGACAAGATGGCCTTAGTGGTCCCATCCAACTCTATGATTCTGTGATCCGCTCTGGTGTCAAAATGAACTGTCCCTGTTGCCAGATGCAAAATGGTTACATCCTCCAGGTCTGCTGGGATCCTCCGGAGGTCTCGGTAAATGAAGTCATCATTTTGCGGCTGGCTACAGGGACAGCGCCAGATGTTTCTCCAATCCCCCATAGGTCTTAGCAGGCGCAGAATGGAGGTGGAAGGGAGGGGCTCCATTAACTCTACAGTAGGCCAAAGGGGGGGGGGCTTTTGTCAATGCAGAGGAAGGGAATACCCTTCCACATTAACCAAAAGGAGACATACATGGATATAAATTTTGCTCACGCCTCTGTATGTCGCAAACAGGATGCCAGTCCAATAGTGATACACTGCTACAGTATAGGGAGACTCCGTAAATGCTTCACAACCATTTGACTTTCCACAGATGCCTCTGGATGGTGGAAGGGCCGTCTCCATGGGCGTGAAGGCCTCTTTCCCGGGAATTATGTACAGAAACTCTGAGCAAAGGGAAGGAGAAAGGACCCAGTATTAGCAAGAATGGACAGAGCTGTCGGCCAGAGGAACCACCCTGTTCTAACCACAAGAGGAAGCTTAGTTCACAAGATGGACAGGGACGTTGCGGAAAACACTGACTCTTGACAGCCATTTCTCCAAAGGGCAGTTTGGTTTTAAAACCCTCATTTAGAAAGATCCTGTAAGGGGAGCTGAGAAACCAAGGCAAAACCTAGCAGGCACGTCCTATTGTTTGGGATGCACTGGTGCTAATTTAATAAAGAGGGGAGTGGGTAGGAATATTTTAAATAGAGCGGGGGGGCGTTCAATGCATGCCACCAATACTGCATAAAAGCCTTAATGTTCTTTGTGCATGTTGCAATGCTTCATATGGAGGCGGGAGTCACAGGATGGCATTAACACATGCCGTGTTGTTGGAACGCAAGGTTTCATCCTGATCCTTTTGGAGGCAAGGGTCTGCTCCCACCACACTTGTCTCTCTCCATTTTCAGGATGATGGAAAGTCTCCGTACATCATTAAGCCACAGAGCCTTACCTTAATAACGCCGCTAACTGGAACCGCTGCGTAAAATGAATTGCACAAATAAAGAACAGGAGACCATGCTATGTTAAAAAGTAGACTAAGAAGTGCTTACCCAAAACAAAACAAATCACCCAAACCAGGAAGCTTTGTACCTTGGCCTGGTTCTGTTGCATTTGGTAATATGAGTAATAAAGTGTTGCCTCTTGTCTTTCCCAATTCATCCCCCCCCCTCAGCCTTGGGGTCTCATCTCCGCTTCCACTGTGGGAGGAAGGGAAAAAATCCCCTCTCCGTACCTCCTGGTGAATATTAAATTTTGTTTCATGGCAACCACAGTGTCTTCTTTTTCTGCGTGTTTCCAGAACAGAATGAACGGAGTTATTTTTTGCCTGGGGTGCAACAGAATGCAAACTCTGACACATGACCACAAAGGGCAGATCACACCCAGAGAGGATTTTGGGTTCACTTTGGGAGCAGAGGCCCCCTGTGCCTGTAGGCCTCCTGCAGGCAGAAATGCTCAGGGTTGGGCTGGGGGTCTGGGTGCGAGGAGTGGGGCCAAGGGATGGGCTTGAAGGCGGAGGGCAGAGAGAGGAGGTGGAGGGTGGGCCAGGTGGGGAGGAGACCTTTCCCAGACCTTGGGGCTGGTGGCTCCTGGTCCAAGCAAAGCCCTGCAAGCTTCCCTCCCTCCCATCCATCCTTCTCTTCATTTCTTTCTTCTGTTCATCCTTCCTTCCACATTTAATTCAGTTCTGCCTCCCTTCTGTAGTTCTTTCTTCTTCCTTCCTCTCCTTCCTTCCAGTTCTTCCTACTTTTGTTTCTTCCTTCTTCCTTCCTTTCATTCTTTGTTAAATTATTCCTTACATTCTTCCCTTCTTTCTCTTCTTCCTTCCATTCTTCTTCCTAATTTCCTATCCTCCTTCCCTCCCTCCTTCTTTCCATCCTTACTTTCTGTTCTTCCATCCTCCAACCCTCTTCCTTCCTTCCCTTTATGTTCTTCCTTCCATTCTTTCCTTCTTGATTCCCCCCTCCCATTCTTCCTCCCTCTTTCTGGTTGTTCTTTCCTTTCTTCTTTCCATCCTTTTTCTCTCTATTCATTATTCCTTCTTCCATTCTTCCTGCCTTCCTCCAGTCCTTATTTCCATCCATCTTCCTTCCAGTCTCCATTTCTTTCGTTTTTTTTCTTCTCTTCACTTCTTTCTTCCTTGTCCTTCCATCCATATTTAATTTACTAGTTATTCCTTCCTTATTTTGGTCATTATTCTTCATTCTTCCTTTGCTTCTTTCCAGTTGTTCCTCCCTCCCTCCTCCCTTCATCTTCCTTCATATTTCTTCTTTTGTTAAATTGTTCCGTCCATCCTTCACTTCTTCCTTTCTTTCCACACTTCCTTCCATTCTTCTTTCACGCCCGACTTCTTCCACGCTTCCTCTCTCGTTCCCTCCCTTCAGTTGTTCCTCCAACCTCCCTTCCATCTTTCTTTTTCTTCCCTTCCTTCTGTTCTTCCCTCCCTCCCTCTTTCTTTCTGTTATTTTTATTTTCTTTCCTTCTATGCTTCCTTCTTTTAATTGCTTCTTCCTTCCTTGTCCTTCCATCCTTACTTAATTTAGTTATTCTTTCTTCCGTTCATCCTTCCTTCCACATTTAATTCAGTTCTGCCTTCCTTCAGTAGTTCTTTCTTCTTCATTCCTCTCCTTCCTTCCAGTTCTTCCTTCTTTTGTTTCTTCCTTTCATTTTTTGTTTTGTTTTGTTGAATTGTTCCATTCTTCTTTCCCTCCTGGCTCCTTCCTTCCTTTCTTTCCATCTTCCTTCCTTCCTTCTTTATTCCCACTCCCTCCCTCCTTCCTCTCTTTTCCACCTTCCTTCTTCAATTGTTCCTTCCTTATTTCTTTCATTCTTTTCTACAATTGTTTCTTTCTTCAGTTCTTCCTTCCATTCTTCAATCTTCACCCTAAATGTCCCAAAATGAAGGAAAATGATGGTGAATGACCCTGGATGACCCTTAATTAACCTTAAATGATGCTGCATATCCCAAAATGAAGTAAAATGCTGCAGAATGACCCTAGATGACCCTTAATTAACCTTAAATGACCCTCCTGACCCTAAATAACCCTATATATCCCAAAATGAAGTAAAATACTGCAAAATGACCCTAGATGACCCTTAATTAATCTTAAATGACCCTGGTGACCCTAAATCACCCTGCATATCCAAAAATGAAGTAAAATACTGCAGAATGACCCTAGATGACTCTAATTAACCTTAAATGACCCCGGTGACCCTAAATAACCCTGCATATCCAAAAATGAAGTAAAATACTGCAGAATGACCTTAGATAACCCTTAATTAACCTTAAATGACCCTGGTGACCCTAAATGACCCAGCATATCCCAAAATGAAGTAAAATGCTGCAGAATGACCATAGATGACCCTTAATTAACCTTAAATGACCCTGGTGACCCTAAATGACCCTGCATATCCCAAAATGAAGTAAAATGCTTCAGAATGACCCTAGATGACCCTTAATTAACCTTAAATGACCCTGGTGACCCTAAATAACCCTGCATATCCAAAAATGAAGTAAAATGCTGCAGAATGACCCTAGATGACCCTTAATTAATCTTAAATGACCCCGGTGACCCTAAATGACCCTGCATATCCCAAAATGAACTAAAATGATGGTAAATGACCCTAGATAACCCTTAATTAACCTTAAATGACCTGGTGACCCTAAATAACCCTGCATATCCAAAAATGAAGTAAAATACTGCAGAATGACCCTAGATGACCCTTAATTAACCTTAAATGACCCTGGTGACCCTAAATGACCCTGCATAGCCCAAAATGAAGTAAAATGATGGTGAGTGACCCTAGATGATCCTTAATTAACCTTAAATGACCCTGGTGACCCTAAATGACCCTGTGTGATGTACACAGAACACAAACTCAGGATTCTTCAATAAATCTCTTTATTGGAAGAGAAGCATGTGTAAGGAACAGTTGCAAAGCTGCTACTGAAGTATATATAAACAAACCAGAGATAATAAGGCATCAAGCGTGAGAATTAAGGTTAATTAGAGTCATCTAGGGTCATTCTGCAGCATTTTACTTCATTTTGGGATATGCAGGGTCATTTAGGGTCACCAGGGTCATTTAAGGTTAATTAAGGGTCATCTAGGGTCATTCTGCAGCATTTTACTTCTTTTTGGGATATGCAGGGTTATTTAGGGTCACGGGGTCATTTAAGGTTAATTAAGGGTCATCTAGGGTCATTCTGCATCATTTTACTTCATTTTGGGATATGTAGGGTTATTTTGGGTCACGGGGGTCGTTTAAGGTTAATTAAGGGTCATCTAGGGTCATTCTGCAGCATTTTACTTCATTTTAGGGTATGCAGGGTTATTTAGGGTCACGGGGGTCATTTAAGGTTAATTAAGGGTCATCTAGGGTCATTCTGCAGCATTTTACTTCTTTTTGGGATATGCAGGGTTATTTAGGGTCACGGGGTCATTTAAGGTTAATTAAGGGTCATCTAGGGTCATTCTGCATCATTTTACTTCATTCTGGGATATTCAGGGTTATTTAGGGTCACCGGGGTCATTTAAGGTTAATTAAGGGTCATCTAGGGTAATTCTGCAGCATTTTACTTCATTTTGGGAAATTCAGGGTTATTTAGGGTCACCGGGGTCATTTAAGATTAATTAAGGGTCATCTAGGGTCATTCTGCAGCATTTTACTTCATTTTGGGATATGCAGGGTTATTTAGGGTCACCGGGGTTATTTAAGGTTAATTAAGGGTCATCTAGGGTCATTCTGCAGCATTTTACTTCATTTTGGGATATGCAGGGTTATTTAGGGTCACCGGGGTCATTTAAGGTTAATTAAGGGTCATCTAGGGTCATTCTGCAGCATTTTACTTCATTTTGGGATATGCAGGGTTATTTAGGGTCACCGGGGTCGTTTAAGGTTAATTAAGGGTCATCTAGGGTCATTCTGCATCATTTTACTTCATTTTGGGATATGCAGGGTTATTTAGGGTCACCGGGGTCATTTAAGGTTAATTAAGGGTCATCTAGGGTCATTCTGCATCATTTTACTTCATTTTGGGATATGCAGGGTTATTTAGGGTCACCGGGGTCATTTAAGGTTAATTAAGGGTCATCTAGGGTCATTCTGCAGCATTTTACTTCATTTTAGGGCATGCAGGGTTATTTAGGGTCACCGGGGTCATTTAAGGTTAATTAAGTGTCATCTAGGGTCATTCTGCAGCATTTTACTTCATTTTGGGATATGCAGGGTTATTTAGGGTCACCGGGGTCATTTAAGGTTAATTAAGGGTCATCTAGGGTCATTCTGCAGCATTTTACTTCATTTTGGGAAATTCAGGGTTATTTAGGGTCACCGGGGTCGTTTAAGGTTAATTAAGGGTTATCTAGGGTTATTCTGCAGCATTTTACTTCATTTTGGGATATGCAGGGTTATTTAGGGTCACCGGGGTTATTTAAGGTTAATTAAGGGTCATCTAGGGTCATTCTGCTGCATTTTACTTCATTTTGGGATATGCAGGGTTATTTAGGGTCACCGGGGTCATTTAAGGTTAATTAAGGGTCATATAGGGTCATTCTGCAGCATTTCACTTCATTTTGGGATATGCAGGGTTATTTAGGGTCACCGGGGTCATTTAAGGTTAATTAAGGGTCATCTAGGGTCATTCTGCAGCATTTTACTTCTTTTTGGGATATGCAGGGTTATTTAGGGTCACCGGGGTCATTTAAGGTTAATTAAGGGTCATCTAGGGTCATTCTGCAACATTTAACTTCAGATTTGGGATATGCAGGGTCATTTAGGGTCACCAGGGTCATTTAAGGTTAATTAAGGGTCATCTAGGGTCATTCTGCAGCATTTTACTTCATTTTGGGATATGCAGGGTTATTTAGGGTCACGGGGGTCATTTAAGGTTAATTAAGGGTCATCTAGGGTCATTCTGCAGCATTTTACTTCATTTTGGGATATGCAGGGTCATTCAGGGTGACAAGGTCATTTTAGGTTAATTAAGGGTTATCTAGGGTCATTCTGCAGTAGTTTACTTCATTTTTGGATATGCAGGGTTATTTAGGGTCACCAGGGTCATTTAAGGTTAGTTAGGGTCATCTAAGGTGATTCTGCAGTATTTTACTTCATTTTTGGATATGCAGGGTTATTTAGGGTCACCAGGGTCATTTAAGGTTAATTAAGGGTCATCTAGGGTCATTCTGCAACATTTAACTTAAGATTTGGGATATGCAGGGTCATTTAGGGTCACCAGGGTCATTTAAGGTTAATTAAGGGTCATCTAGGGTCATTCTGCAGCATTTTACTTCATTTTGGGATATGCAGGGTTATTTAGGGTCACGGGGGTCATTTAAGGTTAATTAAGGGTCATCTAGGGTCATTCTGCAGCATTTTACTTCATTTTGGGATATGCAGGGTCATTCAGGGTGACAAGGTCATTTAAGGTTAATTAAGGGTCATCTAGGGTCATTCTGCAGCATTTTACTTCATTTTGGGATATGCAGGGTTATTTAGGGTCACCGGGGTCATTTAAGGTTAATTAAGGGTCATCCAGGGTCATTCTGCATCATTTTACTTCATTTTGGGATATGCAGGGTTATTTTGGGTCACGGGGGTTGTTTAAGGTTAATTAAGGGTCATCTAGGGTCATTCTGCAGCATTTTACTTCATTTTAGGGTATGCAGGGTTATTTAGGGTCACGGGGGTCATTTAAGGTTAATTAAGGGTCATCTAGGGTCATTCTGCAGCATTTCACTTCATTTTGGGATATTCAGGTTTATTTAGGGTCACCGGGGTCATTTAAGGTTAATTAAGGGTCATCTAGGGTCATTCTGCAGCATTTTACTTCATTTTGGGAAATTCAGGGTTATTTAGGGTCACCGGGGTCATTTAAGGTTAATTAAGGGTCATCTAGGGTCATTCTGCAGCATTTCACTTCATTTTGGGATATGCAGGGTTATTTAGGGTCAGGGGGTCATTTAAGGTTAATTAAGGGTCATCTAGGGTCATTCTGCAGCATTTTACTTCATTTTGGGATATGCAGGGTTATTTAGGGTCACCGGGGTCATTTAAGGTTAATTAAGGGTCATCTAGGGTCATTCTGCATCATTTTACTTCATTTTGGGATATGCAGGGTTATTTTGGGTCACGGGGGTCGTTTAAGGTTAATTAAGGGTCATCTAGGGTAATTCTGCAGCATTTTACTTCATTTTAGGGTATACAGGGTTATTTAGGGTCACCGGGGTCATTTAAGGTTAATTAAGGGTCATCTAGGGTCATTCTGCAGCATTTCACTTCATTTTGGGATATTCAGGGTTATTTAGGGTCACCGGGGTCATTTAAGGTTAATTAAGGGTCATCTAGGGTCATTCTGCAGCATTTTACTTCATTTTGGGAAATTCAGGGTTATTTAGGGTCACCGGGGTCATTTAAGGTTAATTAAGGGTCATCTAGGGTCATTCTGCAGGATTTTACTTCATTTTGGGAGATTCAGGGTTATTTAGGGTCACCGGGTCGTTTAAGGTTAATTATGGGTCATCTAGGGTCATTCTGCAGCATTTTACTTCATTTTGGGATATGCAGGGTTATTTAGGGTCACGGGCGTCATTTAAGGTTAATTAAGGGTCATCTAGGGTCATTCTGCAGCATTTTACTTCATTTTGGGATATGCAGGGTTATTTAGGGTCACCGGGGTCATTTAAGGTTAAGTAAGTGTCATCTAGGGTCATTCTGCAGCATTTTACTTCATTTTCGGATATTCAGGGTTATTTAGGGTCACCGGGGTCATTTAAGGTTAATTAAGGGTCATCTAGGGTCATTCTGCAGTATTTTACTTCATTTTGGGATATTCAGGGTTATTTAAGGTCAGGAGGGTCATTTAAGGTTAATTAAGGGTCATCTAGGGTCATTCTGCATCATTTTACTTCATTTTTGGATATGCAGGGTTATTTAGGGTCACCGGGGTCGTTTAAGTTTAATTAAGGGTCATCTAGGGTCATTCTGCAGGATTTTACTTCATTCTGGGATATGCATGGTTATTTACGGTCACGGGGTCGTTTAAGGTTAATTAAGGGTCATCTAGGGTCATTCTGCAGCATTTTACTTCATTTTGGGAGATTCAGGGTTATTCAGGGTCACGGGGGTCATTTAAGGTTAATTAAGGGTCATCTAGGGTCATTCTGCAGCATTTTACTTCATTTTGGGATATGCAGGGTTATTTAGGGTCACCGGGGTCATTTAAGGTTAAGTAAGGGTCATCTAGGGTCATTCTGCAGCATTTTACTTCATTTTCGGATATTCAGGGTTATTTAGGGTCACCGGGGTCATTTAAGGTTAATTAAGGGTCATCTAGGGTCATTCTGCAGCATTTTACTTCATTTTGGGATATGCAGGGTTATTTAGGGTCACCGGGGTCGTTTAAGGTTAATTAAGGGTCATCTAGGGTCATTCTGCATCATTTTACTTCATTTTGGGATATGCAGGGTTATTTAGGGTCACCGGGGTCGTTTAAGTTTAATTAAGGGTCATCTAGGGTCATTCTGCAGGATTTTACTTCATTTTGTAATATTCAAGGTTATTTAGGGTCAGGGGGGTCATTTAAGGTTAATTAAGGGTCATCTAGGGTCATTCTGCAGCATTTCACTTCATTTTGGGATATGCAGGATTATTTAGGGTCACCGGGGTCATTTAAGGTTAATTAAGGGTCATCTAGGGTCATTCTGCAGTATTTTACTTCATTTTGGGAGATTCAGGGTTATTTAGGGTCACCAGGGTCATTTAAGGTTAGTTAGGGTCATCTAAGGTGATTCTGCAGTATTTTACTTCATTTTTGGATATGCAGGGTTATTTAGGGTCACCAGGGTCATTTAAGGTTAATTAAGGGTCATCTAGGGTCATTCTGCAACATTTAACTTCAGATTTGGGATATGCAGGGTCATTTAGGGTCACCAGGGTCATTTAAGGTTAATTAAGGGTCATCTAGGGTCATTCTGCAGCATTTTACTTCATTTTGGGATATGCAGGGTTATTTAGGGTCACGGGGGTCATTTAAGGTTAATTAAGGGTCATCTAGGGTCATTCTGCAGCATTTTACTTCATTTCGGGATATGCAGGGTCATTCAGGGTGACAAGGTCATTTAAGGTTAATTAAGGGTCATCTAGGGTCATTCTGCAGCATTTTACTTCATTTTGGGATATGCAGGGTTATTTAGGGTCACCGGGGTCATTTAAGGTTAATTAAGGGTCATCTAGGGTCATTCTGCATCATTTTACTTCATTTTGGGATATGCAGGGTTATTTTGGGTCACGGGGGTCGTTTAAGGTTAATTAAGGGTCATCTAGGGTCATTCTGCAGCATTTTACTTCATTTTAGGGTATGCAGGGTTATTTAAGGACACCGGGGTCATTTAAGGTTAATTAAGGGTCATCTAGGGTCATTCTGGAGCATTTCACTTCATTTTGGGATATTCAGGTTTATTTAGGGTCACCGGGGTCATTTAAGGTTAATTAAGGGTCATTAGGGTCATTCTGCAGCATTTTACTTCATTTTGGGAAATTCAGGGTTATTTAGGGTCTCCGGGGTCATTTAAGGTTAATTAAGGGTCATCTAGGGTCATTCTGCTGCATTTTACTTCATTTTGGGATATGCAGGGTTATTTAGGGTCACCGGGGTCATTTAAGGTTAATTAAGGGTCATCTAGGGTCATTCTGCAGCATTTCACTTCATTTTGGGATATGCAGGGTTATTTAGGGTCAGGGGGTCATTTAAGGTTAATTAAGGGTCATCTAGGGTCATTCTGCAGTATTTTACTTCATTTTGGGAGATTCAGGGTTATTTAGGGTCACCGGGGTCATTTAAGGTTAATTAAGGGTCATCTAGGGTCATTCTGCAGCATTTTACTTCATTTTGGGATATGCAGGGTTATTTAGGGTCACCGGGGTCATTTAAGGTTAATTAAGGGTCATCTAGGGTCATTCTGCAGCATTTCACTTCATTTTGGGATATGCAGGGTTATTTAGGGTCAGGGGGTCATTTAAGGTTAATTAAGGGTCATCTAGGGTCATTCTGCAGCATTTTACTTCATTTTGGGATATTCAGGGGTATTTAGGGTCAGGAGGGTCATTTAAGGTTAATTAAGGGTCATCTAGGGTCATTCTGCAGTATTTTACTTCATTTTTGGATATGCAGGGTTATTTAGGGTCACCGGGGTCATTTAAGGTTAATTAAGGGTCATCTAGGGTCATTCTGCTGCATTTTACTTCATTTTGGGATATGCGGGGTTATTTAGGGTCACCGGGGTCATTTAAGGTTAATTAAGGGTCATCTAGGGTCATTCTGCAGCATTTCACTTCATTTTGGGATATGCAGGGTTATTTAGGGTCAGGGGGTCATTTAAGGTTAATTAAGGGTCATCTAGGGTCATTCTGCAGTATTTTACTTCATTTTGGGAGATTCAGGGTTATTTAGGGTCACCGGGGTCATTTAAGGTTAATTAAGGGTCATCTAGGGTCATTCTGCAATATTTTACTTCATTTTGGGAGATTCAGGGTTATTTAGGGTCACCGGGGTCATTTAAGGTTAATTAAGGGTCATCTAGGGTCATTCTGCAGCATTTTACTTCATTTTGGGATATGCAGGGTTATTTAGGGTCAGGAGGGTCATTTAAGGTTAATTAAGGGTCATCTAGGGTCATTCTGCAGTATGTTACTTCATTTTGGGATATGCAGGGTTATTTAGGGTCACCGGGGTCATTTAAGGTTAATTAAGGGTCATCTAGGGTCATTCTGCAGCATTTTACTTCATTTTTGGATATGCAGGGTTATTTAGGGTCACCGGGGTCATTTAAGGTTAATTAAGGGTCATCTAGGGTCATTCTGCTGCATTTTACTTCATTTTGGGATATGCAGGGTTATTTAGGGTCACCGGGGTCATTTAAGGTTAATTAAGGGTCATCTAGGGTCATTCTGCAGCATTTTACTTCATTTTGGGAGATTCAGGGTTATTTAGGGTCAGGAGGGTCATTTAAGGTTAATTAAGGGTCATCTAGGGTCATTCTGCAGTATTTTACTTCATTTTGGGAGCTTCAGGGTTATTTAGGGTCACCGGGGTCATTTAAGGTTAATTAAGGGTCATCTAGGGTCATTCTGCAGCATTTTACTTCATTTTTGGATATGCAGGGTTATTTAGGGTCACCGGGGTCATTTAAGGTTAATTAAGGGTCATCTAGGGTCATTCTGCAGCATTTTACTTCATTTTTGGATATTCAGGGTTATTTAGGGTCACCGGGGTCATTTAAGGTTAATTAAGGGTCATCTAGGGTCATTCTGCAGCATTTTACTTCATTTTGGGATATGCAGGGTTATTTAGGGTCAGGGGGTCATTTAAGGTTAATTAAGGGTCATCTAGGGTCATTCTGCAACATTTTACTTCATTTTGGGATATGCAGGGTTATTTAGGGTCACCGGGGTCATTTAAGGTTAATTAAGGGTCATCTAGGGTCATTCTGCATCATTTTACTTCATTTTGGGATATGCAGCGTTATTTTGGGTCACGGGGGTCGTTTAAGGTTAATTAAGGGTCATCTAGGGTCATTCTGCAGCATTTTACTTCATTTTAGGGTATGCAGGGTTATTTAGGGTCACCGGGGTCATTTAAGGTTAATTAAGGGTCATCTAGGGTCATTCTGCAGCATTTCACTTCATTTTGGGATATTCAGGGTTATTTAGGGTCACCAGGGTCATTTAAGGTTAATTAAGGGTCATCTAGGGTCATTCTGCAGCATTTTACTTCATTTTGGGAAATTCAGGGTTATTTAGGGTCAGGAGGGTCATTTAAGGTTAATTAAGGGTCATCTAGGGTCATTCTGCAGTATTTTACTTCATTTTGGGATATGCAGGGTTATTTAGGGTCACCGGGGTCATTTAAGGTTAATTAAGGGTCATCTAGGGTCATTCTGCAGCATTTTACTTCATTTTGGGATATGCAGGGTTATTTAGGGTCACCGGGGTCATTTAAGGTTAATTAAGGGTCATCTAGGGTCATTCTGCAGCATTTTACTTCATTTTTGGATATGCAGTGTTATTTAGGGTCAGGGGGTCATTTAAGGTTAATTAAGGGTCATCTAGGGTCATTCTGCAACATTTTACTTCATTTTGGGATATGCAGGGTTATTTAGGGTCACCGGGGTCATTTAAGGTTAATTAAGGGTCATCTAGGGTCATTCTGCATCATTTTACTTCATTTTGGGATATGCAGCGTTATTTTGGGTCACGGGGGTCGTTTAAGGTTAATTAAGGGTCATCTAGGGTCATTCTGCAGCATTTTACTTCATTTTAGGGTATGCAGGGTTATTTAGGGTCACCGGGGTCATTTAAGGTTAATTAAGGGTCATCTAGGGTCATTCTGCAGCATTTCACTTCATTTTGGGATATTCAGGGTTATTTAGGGTCACCGGGGTCATTTAAGGTTAATTAAGGGTCATCTAGGGTCATTCTGCAGCATTTTACTTCATTTTGGGAAATTCAGGGTTATTTAGGGTCAGGAGGGTCATTTAAGGTTAATTAAGGGTCATCTAGGGTCATTCTGCAGTATTTTACTTCATTTTGGGATATGCAGGGTTATTTAGGGTCACCGGGGTCATTTAAGGTTAATTAAGGGTCATCTAGGGTCATTCTGCAGCATTTTACTTCATTTTGGGATATGCAGGGTTATTTAGGGTCACCGGGGTCATTTAAGGTTAATTAAGGGTCATCTAGGGTCATTCTGCAGCATTTTACTTCATTTTTGGATATGCAGGGTTATTTAGGGTCACCGGGGTCATTTAAGGTTAATTAAGGGTCATCTAGGGTCATTCTGCTGCATTTTACTTCATTTTGGGATATGCAGGGTTATTTAGGGTCACCGGGGTCATTTAAGGTTAATTAAGGGTCATCTAGGGTCATTCTGCAGCATTTCACTTCATTTTGGGATATGCAGGGTTATTTAAGGTCAGGGGGTCATTTAAGGTTAATTAAGGGTCATCTAGGGTCATTCTGCAGTATTTTACTTCATTTTGGGATATGCAGGGTTATTTAGGGTCACCAGGGTCATTTAAGGTTAATTAAGGGTCATCTAGGGTCATTCTGCAGCATTTTACTTCATTTTGGGATATGCAGGGTTATTTAGGGTCACCGGGGTCATTTAAGGTTAATTAAGGGTCATCTAGGGTCATTCTGCTGCATTTTACTTCATTTTGCGATATGCAGGGTTATTTAGGGTCACTGGGGTCATTTAAGGTTAATTAAGGGTCATCTAGGGTCATTCTGCAGCATTTCACTTCATTTTGGGATATGCAGGGTTATTTAGGGTCAGGGGGTCATTTAAGGTTAATTAAGGGTCATCTAGGGTCATTCTGCAGTATTTTACTTCATTTTGGGAGATTCAGGGTTATTTAGGGTCACCGGGGTCATTTAAGGTTAATTAAGGGTCATCTAGGGTCATTCTGCAGCATTTTACTTCATTTTGGGAGATTCAGGGTTATTTAGGGTCAGGAGGGTCATTTAAGGTTAATTAAGGGTCATCTAGGGTCATTCTGCAGTATTTTACTTCATTTTGGGAGCTTCAGGGTTATTTAGGGTCACCGGGGTCATTTAAGGTTAATTAAGGGTCATCTAGGGTCATTCTGCAGCATTTTACTTCATTTTTGGATATGCAGGGTTATTTAGGGTCACCGGGGTCATTTAAGGTTAATTAAGGGTCATCTAGGGTCATTCTGCAGCATTTTACTTCATTTTTGGATATTCAGGGTTATTTAGGGTCACCGGGGTCGTTTAAGGTTAATTAAGGGTCATCTAGGGTCATTCTGCAGCATTTTACTTCATTTTTGGATATTCAGGGTTATTTAGGGTCACCGGGGTCGTTTAAGGTTAATTAAGGGTCATCTAGGGTCATTCTGCAGTATTTTACTTCATTTTGGGAGATTCAGGGTTATTTAGGGTCACCGGGGTCATTTAAGGTTAATTAAGGGTCATCTAGGGTCATTCTGCAGCATTTTACTTCATTTTGGGATATTCAGGGTTATTTAGGGTCAGGAGGGTCATTTAAGGTTAATTAAGGGTCATCTAGGGTCATTCTGCAGGATTTTACTTCATTTTGGGAGCTTCAGGGTTATTTAGGGTTACTGGGGTCATTTAAGGTTAATTAAGGGTCATCTAGGGTCATTCTGCAGCATTTTACTTCATTTTGGGATATGCAGGGTTATTTAGGGTCACCGGGGTCATTTAAGGTTAATTAAGGGTCATCTAGGGTCATTCTGCAGCATTTTACTTCATTTTTGGATATGCAGGGTTATTTAGGGTCACCAGGGTCATTTAAGGTTAATTAAGGGTCATCTAGGGTCATTCTGCAGCATTTTACTTCATTTTTGGATATTCAGGGTTATTTAGGGTCACCGGGGTCGTTTAAGGTTAATTAAGGGTCATCTAGGGTCATTCTGCAGCATTTTACTTCATTTTTGGATATTCAGGGTTATTTAGGGTCACCGGGGTCGTTTAATGTTAATTAGGGTCATCTAGGGTCATTCTGCAGCATTTTACTTCATTTTGGGATATGCAGGGTCATTCAGGGTCACCAGGGTCATTTAAGGTTAATTAAGGGTCATCTAGGGTCATTCACCATCAGTTTATCATTATTTTGGAATATTCAGGGTCCGGATGAAAGACTGTGGCTCCTTGCTTTAAATTAGCCAGGATGTAGTAACTAGAAAAACAATAACCACACTTTCCCTTATTCTTAAGAGAGTTTATTTATTTTAAATAAAAAAAGCACACATTTATCATTTTTTTACTCATCACTGACTTAAAAAACAACAAGAACAACAAAACTGTCAGGGTTGCAAAGAGGAAAAAAGTGAGGAATGTCGTCTTTCAAGAGAATAAGTAACATTCTGTTAGTTCTGCAATGGAAGGATGACAGGGATGGGGTGGTGTAGATGCGCCGCCCAATGGTTAGCGACGAAGGGTTGTGCAAAATACGCTTGTAGGGAGATGAAACATCACTGACGTCCAAGTCTGAAAAAACTCCGACGGTCAAACGCACTGAATTTCAAGTCTTTAGACACCATGGAGCTTTCTTTCCCTTTCCATCCTGTTTGGGTTCCCTCCTTGCTAGGGACAAGCAGCTTAGTTGACCCCACTGGGACACTCACTTTCCTCAGCTTGTTGCACTTCGCCCGATCTGGTCCCCACCAGCCCTGTAATGGAGACATCGTCTGTAGGGAAAAGGAAAAGAAGAATTGTGAACCAAACAAATTGTCCCCGACCCAACAACACAATGGAAAGGAGAGAGCGACGAAAGAAGCATCGATTCTTGGATGGAAACCCAATCACTGATAGTCCAATTGTTCATAGCATCATAGAACTGGAAGAGTCCACAAGGGCCATCGGTTTAAAAAACTCCCAAGAAGGAGACTCCTCCACATTTAAACATAGAATCATACAGTTGGAAGAGACCCCAAAAGCCATCCAGTCCAACCCCTGCCATGCAAGGATACACAATCAAATTATTCCCAACAAATGGCCATCCAGCCTCTGCTTAAAGATCTCCAAAGAAGGAGACTCCAGTACACTCCAAAGCAGCAAATTTCACTGTTGGACAGCTCTTAAAATCAGGAATTTGTTCCTAATGTTTAGGTGGAATCTCTTTTCCTGTAGTTTGAACCCATTGCTCCATGTCCTGGTCTCTGGAGCAGCAGAAAACAAGCTTGCTCCATCCTCCATATGGCATCCCTTCAAATATTTAAAAACAACTAGCATTCCTGCTCATTCATTTCCCATAAAAGCGGAAGTAGAAAGCTGATTGGTCGGATGTGGGCAGGGGGCGGAGCTTGCTAACAAGGCAAGCACCTAGAACTACCAACTTGGATTTCTGCCTTAGCAATCATGTGCTGAAGTGACAGAACAGCCTTTTTCTTTGTGGCTGGAGTGGATTGAATGGCAATGCGCAGCACAAGCCAGCCAGCCAGCCTTTGCCTTAGCTCCTGTCATGTGGCCACTCAACTGCAGGGAAGAGGTGGGCCAAGCAGCCTTCAAGCCTTCGCGGACCCCCTGTGAGGACATCGTGGAGTCCTGGTGGTCCCCAAACCACAGGTTAAGAACCACTGTTTAAAATCATTTTAAAAAAAATACTGTTATTCTTTTTACCTTTTATAAATGAAAGTTTTAGCTTTCATCTTTTAAAAACTATTGTAAGCTGCCTTGAATCCCACCTCGGGAGAAAGGAGGGATATAAATTCCATTAACTAACTAAGTTCAATTGCTTTAAACTGAGTTAAAATGCAAACATGGTTTTCAAAATGGAAAAAAAAAGGGGGCGGAGAGGAGTGGAGGGGCCAGAGTCTTGCCCTTCCCACTCGGCTCAGGAAAAGCAAACTGCTGTAGCCTCTCCTAGATCGTGTGTACTTCCTTGCTCATAACTTTTGCCCTCTTGATCACATTCTTGATGTCATTTGGAGGTTTTTAAACAGAGGCTGGATGGCCATCTGCCGGGAATGCTTTGATTGTGTCTTCCTGCAGGGCAGGGGGTTGGACTAGATGGCCCTTGTGGTCTCTTCCAACTCTATGATTCTATGATTTGGCCACCAGTGTCACGTTTTCCTCTGTGAACTGTTGGAGGGCATGTAGCTCAGGTCATGGGTGTTGCTTCAATTTTATAACCACGCTTATCTGTCTGCTGAGCACGTGGAGGTGATTTTGAGGTGAAGGCTTCAGGGATAATTAAATCAAGGCAGGGGAATGATTAAACCACTTCCCCCAAGTTTGGTGATGTTCAGGTTTCACGCCATCTTTTCAGCATGGGACCAGTGACGATATCTGCATTCAAACACTGACTTCCCCATAAGATCAGCAACAGAGCCAAACCTAGGTCTCAAAGCTTCTCTACTTGGCAGGGGCTGGGCCAAGGTAATTTGCCACCTGGGGCAAAAAAAAAGGGGGGAAGACAGAAACTTTTCGATTCAGAGAATCAGAGTTGGAAGGGACCCCAAGGGCCATCCAGTCCATCCCTGACGGACTCAGGAAACCCAGAGCCAACACATCCTTCAGAGGTGGACATCCACCCTCTATTTATGATCCTCCATCACCTTCTCATAGAATAGAATCATAGAATCATAGAATTGCAGAGTTAGAAGAGACCACGAGGGCCATCCAGTCCAACCCCCTGCCATGCAGGAAATCACGATCAAAGCATCCCCGACAGATGGCCATCCAGCCTCTGTTTAAAGACCTCTAAGGAAGGAGACCCCACCACGCTCCGAGGGAGTGCGTTCCACTGCCGAACAGCTCTTACTGTCAAAAAGTTCCTCCTCATGTTGAGGTGGAATCTCTGTTCCTGGAGCTTGCATCCATTGCTCTGTGTTCCAATCTCTGGAGCAGCAGAAAACTAGCTTGCTCCATCCTCAACGTGACACCCCTTCAAATACTTAAACAGGGCTATCATATTGCCTCTTAACCGTCTTTTTTCCAGGCTAAACATCACCTTCTCATAGAATAGAATCATATTCTATGAGGTAACTCAGAGAACTTCTGAGGTAGTTCTTTCTATCAACGGTTCTCAAACTTTGGGTCCTCCAAGTCTTTTGGATTTCCAGAATGCCTGACCACTGCCCAAGGTGGGTGGAAGTTTTGAAAGATGAATTCCAAAACACCCAAAGGCTACTGTTAAGTGAATTTGTAATTAGCTGATCAACCAAACCCAAAGGGTGCTCACCAAGGGCTCCTCTTCATTCTGGAGAGAAGTGACCAGTGGGGTGCCACAGGCTTCTGTCCTTGGCCCAGTGCTATTCAACATCTTTACCAATGACTTGGATGAGGGAATAGAAGGCATGCTTATCAAATTTGCAGATGACACCAAATTAAGAAGGGTCAAATACTCCAGAGGACAGGATCAGAATTCAAAATGACCTCAACAGATTAAAAAGCTGGGCCACAACTAACAAAATGAATTTCAACAGGGAGAAATGTAGAGTACCACACCTGGGCAGTAAAAATGAAATGCACAGATATAGGATGGGGGACATCCGGCTTGACAGCAGTGCATGCGAAAGGGATCTAGGAGTCTTAGTGGACCACAAGCTGAACATGAGTCAGCAGTGTGATGCAGCAGCTAAAAAAGCCAATGTGATTCTAGGCTGTATCAATAGGAGTATAGTGTCTAGATCCAGGGAAGTCATAGTGGCACTCTATTCTGCTTTGGTCAGACCTCACTTGGAATACTGTGTTCAGTACTGGCCAGCACAATTCAAGTAGAATATGGACAAGCTGGAACATGTCCAGAGGAGGGCAACCTAAATGGTGGGTGGTCTGGAAGCCATGATGCCCTATGAGGAGCGGCTTAGGGAGCTGGGCATATTTAGTCTGGAGAAGAGAAGGTGAAGAGGTGACATGATAGCCATGTTTAAATATTTGAAGGTATGTCAGACTGAGGATGGAGCAACCTTGTTTTCTGCTACTTCAGAGACTAGGACACGGAGCAATGGGTTCAAACTACAGGAAAAGAGATTCCACTTAAACATTAGGAAGAACTTCCTGATGGTAACAGCTGTTTGGATGTGGAATCGGCTGCTGCCTTGGAACATGGTGGAGTCTCCTTCTTTGGAGGTCTTTAAACAGAGGCTGGATGGCCATCTGTCGGGAATGTATTGACTGTTTCTTCCCGCAGGGCAGGGGTTAGACTAGATGGCCCTTGTGGTCTCTTCCAACTCTATGATTCTATGAACCCAGACAGAGACTGGGTACCAGTAATCAATTATTGGAAAGAAGCATGAGATATTCACAAAATATCTTTTTAGGTACCTATCGCACCTTACTTAGATGGTCAGACCTTAACTGAGACAGCTACTTTTTAAAGGCACAAGAAAACATTGAGCAACTAGATGGAGTGAACATATGTAACAATCAGGTTAAAACAGACGTCATGGAGACTTGCAGGGAAATATCCTATGTGTTTTGGATAAAGGAGAGGAAGTCTCCCTGAAGAGGAGATTCTGTAAAAGCTCCAAGATAATAAACAGAGTAGAATATAAAAATGGGAACAACGGGGAAAGAGACTGCAACGGAATTGTTGTTGGAATGATCATTTCATAGAATCATAGAATTGCAGAGTTGGAAGAGACCACGAGGGCCATCCAGTCCAACCCCCTGCCCCTATTTGTGTAAAGAAACCTTTGCTTCTCAATAAAAAGATTTTAAAAAAAGAAAAGAAAGAAAACATGTTCTCTCTGTGTTTCAGTGACAAACCATGAGTCACTATGGTTGGTGATCAATGGATGCTTAATGACATCACCAGGAGTCATTGTTAGGTGCCGGGTTTTGGCTCTGAAAACTGGCAATCCTGTGGCACATTGAGAGCAGAGCTGTGGCTTGGCAAAATTAAAGGGATCACCTGACATTTATTGATGGGGTGGTGCTGATCAAACCAATTGCGAGAAAGAGCCGAGCAATAAAGCTTTATTTACCTTATGGACCAGCACACACCCGGGAATTATTCTTTGTCACACTTTGTGGTCATGCGGGGAGTTTAACCACCAACGCATTATTATACATGACCTCACGGGTTCTTTTGCAAGGATGGGATTCATTGTAGCCCCCTAGATGTCTCCAGACTGCAACCCCCCATTGGGGGACCTTGGAGACAAATGAGCACTGTTGCGCACACCAATCTGCATTATATCTTCTCATCTAAACACTCTCTGGCTTTTCTTCGCAAACGAAGATTCAGGAAGGACTCATCCCGCGCCTTCTGCAAGCGCGCTGATGACTAAAAAGGCCATCATCTAAACAACCCCTCTGACAAACTGGGGCTCCCCTTTTGAGCTGAAAAGAAGGGCCTCTTTTCAAATAACCCCCAACTTGGTTTCCATTTTTTTTTCCAGCCTAATAAAACCCAATTGTGTTGACTTTGCCCAAGTCCTTCCTGCCGGATTATTGCTGCTACTTCCTTTGGCTCCTGACATTTTTATGGAGGCTGGAGCAAACCCACTTGGCTCATTTCTAAGCACACTGGGTAAACACACAGCCCGCCTGTCAGGTGAGGAAGGGAGCTAAGGCCTGTGATCACGGGATCCATTCCGTCAGTGGGAAAGGGAAGTGAGTCATCCGATAAGGAAAGGAAAAAGGTACATTTAGTTAGGGTGGGAAAACCCTCAAAGAACAAACTCTTCTCTCTTAAGTCATCTCTACTGCTATATTTCATAATTTTTCTCTGGAGAGGATAGACTCCCTAGGCCTAGAGGGAGCCATTAAGTATTCATGCGAAGACAACCTGGCTTTAGAGAATCAGAGAAGCACAAAGTTGGAAGAGACCCCAAGGGCCATCTAGTCCAACCCCCTGCCATGCAAGAATTAACAATCAAAACATTCCTGAAACATGGCCATCCAGCCTCTGTTTAAAAACCTTCCAAGAAGGAGACTCCACCTTCTTTAATTTATATTAATTGTTTGGTGTGGATGTGTTGTTCCCTGCCTCGATCCATGGGGAGAGGCGGTTTAGACACACATGTTCTTTGTGCCTCCAAAAAAAATTAAGACAAATCGAAGCTGCTGAGAATTGGCGTTAGTGCGCAACCATTGACGTTTTCCCCTTGTATAGACAGGCCCATTGCTTCCCCATTTCCATCTGATTCATCCCCCCATCCCTCACTTCTTTTTCTCTCTCACTCTGGTTTCTCCCATACCTCCATTAAAAGCAAATTCAACTCACGGAATCGAAGGTGAATAGGCCAAATCATAATACAGCAGAGGAAGAGGGTGGCCACGGCAGCCACGCCCCCCGTGACAGTCACCATCACCCAGTGGTAGAAACTCACGCAACCAGAGCAGCAGAGCTGGGTCCTGGATTCAAAAGTGGGGAAGAGAAGGGGAGGGGGAGACCAAGCTTAATTAATTACAAGTAATTAAACACAGTTCTATGGAAGCATTTGTAAGTGCAAGCAAGACTATACATGGGAATTGGAGGGGAAAGTGACTTACGGGCAGGGATGCAGGTTCTGGATCAGCATCACTGCCACTCCGTTGGCGACTTTGTCTGTGAAGCTCATGGCCCCGTAGACGAAGGCACCGCTGTGCTGTGCGGAGAAAACGAAAGATGGTTTGGCTTTAGCAAAACAAAGAGCACAAGTAGGGTGAACACCTAAGCCTCACTCAGAGAGCAAAAACAGAAGAATCATAGAATCATAGAGTAGGAAGAGGCCCCAAGGGCCATCTAGTACAACCCCCTGCCATGCAGGAATACCCAATCAAAGCATTCATGACAGATGGCCATCCAGCCTCTGTTTAAAAACCTCCAAAGATGGAGACTCCACCACATTTAATCATAGAGTTTGAAGAGACCCCAAGGGCCATACAGTCCAATCCCATTCTGCCATGCAGGAAGACACAAAGCACTCCTGACCATCCAGCCTCTGTTTAAAAAACTCCAAAGGAGGAGATTCCACCACATTACGAGGCAGTGTATTCCACTTCCAAACTGCTCTTACTGTCAGGAAGTTCTTCCTAATGTTTAGGTGGAATCTCTTTTCCTGTAGTTTGAGTCCATTGCTCCGTGTCCTAGTCTCTGGAGCAGCAGAAAACAAGCTTGCTCCATCCTCCGTATGGCATTCCTTCAAATATTTAAAAACAACTATCACGTCACCTCTCAACCATCTCTTCTCCAAGGTAAACATACCCAGGTCCCTAAGGCTTGAAGCAAGCCTCCAAACAGAGAGCAGGAGATGTGAGCCTCAAAACAGAGTGAAAAGAAGAAGCAAGCCTCAAAATAGAAAAAGAGGCAAGTCTCAAAGCAGAAAAAGAGACAAGCCATTGCTCTGTCCTGTAAGGGAGAGAAGAGCAGCCAATTTCTGTTGGACTTAGTCCCCTTCTCACGTGTCATGTCTTATTAGAATATAAGCCTGGGAACCGTCCAATTTGTAAGCCACTCTAGGAGCTTGAAATAAATAGACAATTACCGTGTTGGAGCCAATGAGATCTGCTGTCATGGAGAGCGATGTCACCAGAATGGTGGCCGACCCCACTCCGAGAAGGATGGCTGCCCCGTAGATCTCCACGCCGATCCGGTCGGCCACGGTTAACCACGACGCAAACGCCAAAACAATCAGCAGCCCCAGAAAGTAGGTGAGCTAAAACAGAAAGGGGGAGACAGAAAGAAAGAGAGACGGACATTTTGAGAGGACCCAAAGGTGGGGTGTAGCCACAGGGTGGAGGGAGGCCAAAATGAGGGCATCGTCTCCCAATTCAGAATCCTGCCCCTCCTTATGAAGTATTCCTTCAGTACCCACATTTCTAGCATGGAAGAGAATGAAAGACTGAAATCAGTCATACCTAGAATACTGTTCACAACAGAAAATGAGAATGGAGTCCTACAGTACATATTTATATTTGTATCTGTTTTAAGAGTGATGGAATTTGTTGATAAAAAATAATATCTAGAAAAAGAGCCAGATGTAACAGGGGCCACTGACACTGAGAAAACATATCAGACAAATGTTAGACAAAGCAGCTTACAGGGCAAAAAAAGATCTAATGTCAACATATACACCAAAATATAGCGTGAGGAATATAAATCAAAGTTTGCAGATGCACGCAAACATAAACAGAAATGGATTTCCTGGGGCAGGGAGTTCCACAGGAGTTGGCGAGGGTGACACAGAGTTTGAGAAAGATTTTTTTTGGCAGGTGGCACTGCTCCTAGAATCCCCCGGCCAACATAGCCACTAGCCCTGCTGGCTAGGGGATTCTGGGAGTCGCAGTCCTGCCCCAAAGTAACTTTCCCAAGTGTGGGTTCTCCTTTGCTGGGGGTGTTTATACAGAGCCTGGGCAACCGGCTGTCCGGGAGGCGGTAGTTGCAATCCCGCATTGCAGGGCTGTTGGTGGTTAAGCAACTCACGTTCCTGCCGATGAGTCGGTTCACAGTTTTCATCAAAAAGGAGGAGAGGAAGCCACTGATGTACATCACCAAAGGGATTGTGGCGATGTATTTCTGCAGAAAGGAAAGAGAGACAGACAGGGGGACTGAGTCACACAGATGTAGCACATGGTGGTGTAGTGGAATCCGGGTCTGTGGGGTTGAAGCCCCAGGACTCCTTCATTAGCATGGACTTCCACATCGTTCCTTTAGTCAAGGCTGGGAATCATGAGCTTGTCCGAATTTCAAAATCCTTGGGGGTGGGATTTCTTTCAGTCCCATCATCCACCCACCCAAACTGGGGCCTTCTCTGTGGCTGCTCCCAGGCTGTGGAACTCCCTCCCACAGGAGGTTCAGTTGAGACAGAGAGCACATAACTCCCATGTTGCTGGGAACTTCAGTGGGTCCAAAATGCTGAAGCTAGTTATGGGGCGCACCCAACTCCCATATTGTAAGCGCTGCTGGTTTATTTCCAGGCAGAATTCGAAGTGCTGCTATGATGATGATGATTGCTGATGATCATCATCATCTTTATTTGTATCCTGCTTTCATCATCCTCATCTTTATTTGTATCCCGCCTTCTTCATCATCCTCATCATATTTATTTTTATCCTGCCTCCATCATCATCCTATTTATTTGTATCGCTTTCATCATCATCATATTTGTATGCCACTTTCATCATCAACACCATCATATTTATTTGTATCCCACTTTCTTCATCATCCTATTTATTTGTATCCTGCTTTCATCATCATCCTATTTCATCAACATCATCATCATATTTATTTGTATCCCACTTTCATCTTCATCCTCATCATCTTATTTATTTGTATCCTGCTTTCACCCTCCTCCTATTTATTTGTATCTCATTTTCATCATCACCGTGTTTATTTGTATCCTGCTCTCCCCCTCACAATTGGGACTCAAAGTGGCATACAAATCAGAAGAACAACACAATTACAAACATCTCCCTGTATGAGTCTGTTTGCACCCTGAGGTCATCCATTTCAAAACCTGGACTGGATTCCCTGTCCCACAGACCTGGGAGCTGCCACCCACCCACCCACCGGAGTCACATAACAGAAGCCACAACCCCGCCAACCCAGCCACCTCCTCAAAGTCACACTCACCTTTGGGAGCAGGAGCGAGTTGGTGAGGTACATGGCAATGTAAGTTTGTGAGAGGTTCACAATGAGCCGGGTGGACATGTAAAGCATCGCTACCTGGAAAAGAGAGAGAGGTTGTGGAAACACAATCATGGATATGGACAGACATAGGATTGCAAGGCATGCAATTGTAGCTCCATATGTCTTTTAAAAAAATGGTTGCAGCGTCTTCCATTGCTGGCAATCATCAAAGCCCCCTCGCTCTGCCAAACAGCCATTTTGCAGCTGATGGAGAGGACAGAGAAATAAGAGAAGCATTTAGCTATGCCCCACCGTCAGACGCAGGACCATGAGATCATCCAACAGATCTCAGAGGAGAAGAACAAAGAAATAGAGACTGAGACTGGAAGCCTCAATCTCAAGCCTTGTAAGGAATGGCCAGTTGATTGCCTGGGTCCCGTCGTAGCCCGTGACTGGAGGGAGGGGCCCTTGTGAGGCTGGGGGCATAGATGCAGATTGAGTGGCAGGAGTGGATTGTGAGGTGGAGAGGGAATTTGCATGTGGGTGGTGATTGGTTGGGTGTGTTTCCTGAGCAGCCAATCAGCACACTGGGAGAAGAAATGTACCCTAGAGCTGGAAACATACCCAAGCCTATTGTACATAACCAAGCCTTTTATATATATATAGATGGCAGTAGATTCCTTGTACGGGCAAGGGGGTCAGACTAGATGCCCCCCACAGGGTCCCAACTCCACGTCGGATGCTCCGACTCACCTGGTAGAAAGCGGGCTCCAAAAGCCAATCTTTCCAAAGCAGGAGGGGGCGGATGGGTCCCTTTTGGTCCGGGGGCAACAGTGGAGTGTGTTCTTCAGGGTCTGGAAGCCTGCCCACCAGGCGGGGTTTCTCTTTGGTACCGAGATGGAAAAGGAAGGAAAAGATGGCGCCCACTCCCACGACAATAAGGGAGAGGTTCTGGGATGGAGAGGTGGGGGAAGAAGAACAAAGGGAAAGTTAGGGCTTGTAATGCCAGAGAAGGGACCCCAGTTATGAGCATCCTTATGAGACAAGGAGGGGAGGACACAGCTATCAAAACGTCAGCCTATGCTAACTTCTTTTTGCATCTTGTCTCCTTCGGGAATGGGGAAACCTTTGACCTTTATGGTTATCCAGTCGGACCCCCAGATCCATAGGAGTTCGGTTCCTGGACTCATCCCAAAGATAGCGGAAACTGCAGATGACAACATACCCTTGTAAAATAAAGGACTTCTGGGGAAAAATCATACCATAGAGTTGCGTTGGAGTACCCTATTAGATGCCTAGAGAGGATTCCTCTCTAGGCATTTTCCAGTGAGACTCTATAGTATGCGTCCCCTAATTTCCGTCCCATGGATAACTGAAACTATGGGTATTGGTTCTGCAGATACAGGGAGTCCGACTATAACACCTGACTAATTTTCTTCATGAAGAATTTTAACACTTTTCTTCCTGCTGCAAGATTATTTCCAAAAATCATGCAGTTTTCAAAGCCTATTCACATTTTCGGATTCATTATTTCTGCACAACATTTGCATGTGGCTGTTTTGCACAGAAAACAGCATTTTGTGTGTGTGTGTGTGTGTGTGTGTGTGTGCATACACACACACACACACACACACACACACAAAGGTTCCTGTGCAGAATTATTATTTTCTGTTGGAGAAAACACTGTTTTCTGTGCAAAACCACATCCAAATTTTGTGCCGAAATATATTCTGTGAAGAACTAGTGGCTTTTCCTGAAGCGAAAATGCTGTTTTCTGTGCAAGGCAACCATGTATTCATTTAGTGCCAAATATGTACCTAACGGTGAAGATTCTCATCCATACAGGATTCTTCTCGTCAGGATTTCTCCCACTCGAAAAACATGTTTTTTTTTTTTTAAAAAATCATTACGCCAATACTTTTGAACATTTCCCCCCATCCCTATTGATCTACTAGATGTTTTGGACTTTGATTCTCAGACAATCCAGCCAGATTACCAAATAGGAAGGGACAGTAGGAACTGTAAGTCTACACTCCCCAAATATACCTGGTAATTTCTCCTACCACCAGCAGCCACAGAGCTGCTGCATCATGTGGCAGTGAGTTCCAAGGGCCAACCAGTAAAAAAATCAAAGGGGGAAATGATAGAGAGGCGCTGCTTCCTTCTCCTCCAATCTCATCCCCAAGGTGCATCCTTACCTACCCGAAACACAGGGATGTCATGACGTCCGAGGTGATTGATGTGGCCTGGTCGCCTTGCATGGCCCGCCTCGAAGTGCAGGAGCAGCCAAGCCACCCCGTACACGGTGATGTTGGCCATGACGGTGAAGGCATATCTAAAAATGGGAAAGGAGAGCTTTGCTGGAAAGGAAACAGCGAGGTTCTGTTTGCAAAGAATTGATTGAAACAGAATCATAGAGTTGGAAGAGACCCCAAGGGCCATCCAGTCCAACCCCCTGCCCTGCAGGAATACACAATCAAAGCATTCCTGACAGATGGCCATCCAGCCTCAGTTTAAAGACCTCCAAAGAAGTAAACTCCACCACACTCCCAGGCAGCGTATTCCACTTCCAAACAGCTCTTACTATCAGGGAGTTCTTCCGAATGTTCAGGTGGAATCTCTTTTCCTGTCGTTTGAACCCATGGCTCCGTGTCCTAGTCTCTGGAGCAGCAGAAAACAAGCTTGCTCCACCCTCAGTATGATAACCCTTCAAATATTTAAACATGGCTATCATGCTCCCTCTTTACCTTCTCTTCCTCAGGCTAAACATACCCAGTTCCCTCATAAGGAACGCTCCTCATAAAGCATCATGGCTTCCAGACCTCCCACCCTTTTGGTTGCCCTCCTCTGGACACATCCCAGCTTCTCAATATCCTCCCTGAACTGTGGTGCCCAGAACGGGACACAGTCTTCCAGGTGAGATTTGACCAAAGCAGAAGAGAGTGGCACTATCACTTCCCTTGATCTAGACACTAGACTCCTATTAATGCAGCCTAGAATCACATTGGCATTTTTAGCTGCTACATCACACTGCTGACTCACATTCAGCTTGTGGTCCACTAAGACTCCAAGATCCCTTAAAAAATTATTGGCGAAAAGTTTGAAGTTCTGGTCTTTGGGATGTTTCTCACAAGGAAATGCTGCCATCTAGTGACACGTTAAAATATTCTGGCTAGAACATTCTTGTTGCATAAACACAGACGTTTGGGCAGAAATCCAGTAATCCGGAGAAGAAATGGGTAGTCTGGTAACATTCTCTTCCCCTTCTCTCTATCTGTAAAGGGCCATAAAAATCCTGGCACAGCAGTTTGATTGTTGGTCTACAATTCTGGAGGCCAGGGTTCGAATCCCCGCTTGGCCATGAAGACCCACTAGGTGAGCTTGGGCTAGTCACACACTCTCAGCCTCAGAACACCCCATGATAGGTCGCCATAAGCCAGAAACGACTTGTTGTTGACAACAACAACAACAACATAGGCCTGCTACTATCAGGATCAGGTTGTAAAATAACCTTTTCCTGCTATTAGTTCTGTGTGCTGTTGTTACTGCGTTGCTTTCCCGTTCGACTGTTGGATGGTTGTCATTCTTTTGAAATGTTAACAAGCTGAGGTGCTGGGAACAATTGGGGAGGATGGGTTCTGTTGTGGAAATGTGGTTTTAATGGCCTTGAAGCTGCCAGGGCTGTGAGTGGCCATTAGGTGGACCGTATGCTAAGTGAGAACGGGAAGTTTGAATAATGAGTAACCAAAGAATGACTTGCCTGCCAGATTTGGGGGATTGTACATACTTTTTATTTTACTGCTATCTCTTTGAGCTTCATTCAACTGTTGTATACTATTGCTCTTTAGTTTCTTCTGTGACAATAAAGCTTACTGTTTAACCCTGAAGCTACTGTCCACTGACTCTGAACACAAGGTTATATGGCAGGTATAGACCAGCCCAGAGATGTAAAATTTCCAGAAATTTTGAAGCCATGGGGAAAAAAAGTTTTTTTCATTTTTCCCCCAGAAAAACATGGAAATTTGGGGGAAAATTGAAAAACCACTTTTTATAGATTGAAAGTCACTCACTTTCTTTAGGAATATAAAATATGATTATGTACAATTTGATCTGGCATAAAATTATCACGATCGGTATATGAAAAATACCGTGCATTCAAACAATCATTGACAATGGTACACTAACACCTTGTCTTAAAGATTTTATTCATCATGCTAAAATAAAATATTCCATAATTGATTTTTGTCCTTTTTTCAATTTTTCCAGAAAGAAATAAAAAAGGTTTCAGGGGCGGAAAACGTGGGTTTTTTTCCTGAATTTTTCCAGGCCTTCACATCTCTAACAATGAGCAACCAATGAATACAGTCAACCAAATATGGCAGGTAACTCATTCATTGGTTACTCATTATTAGAGATGTGAAGGCCTGGAAAAATTCAGGAAAAAAACACGCCCCCCCCCCGAAACCTTTTTTACTTCTTTCTGGAAAAATTGAAAAAAGGACAAAAATCAATTATGGAATGTTTTATTTTAGCATGATGAATAAAATCTTTAAGACAAGGTGTTCATGTACCATTGTGTAGACTTTTTATTTTACTGCTTTCTCTTTGAGTGTCATTTGAAGCAACAATGTTGTATACGTTGGCTCTTTATAGTTTCTTCTCTGACAATAAAGCTTACTGTTTAACTCTGAAGCTACTGTCCACTGACAGGTTATATGACAGCTATACAGTAGGACCCCCCTATCCACTGATTCAATTATCCATGGGACACAAATAGCACACCTACCATAGTCTTCCTATAAAAAATGTGTCTTCTCTAGCCATTTTCTAGTTCCTCCAAGGCAACTCTATGGTATTTTAAACTGGAAGTCCCATTATTTTCAATGGTGTTTGCTATTATCCACGGTTTCCGGTATCCACAGGTCCCCCCAGAACCAATCCCCAACAGATACGTGGGTCCTACTGTAGATCAATCCAGCATTTTGGGGAATTCCAACTACCAGCGCTTTCCTAATACATGCTGACCGTTCAAGCGTTGACCACTCCACCCCTGAAGGCAACCTAAGGAAGGCGTAAGGACCTAGCCCTCGATCGTACCTGAAAGCCGTGAGCTCCACCTTCTCGTGGTCACTGGTAACCAGCTCAGGGATGAGGGACAGATGGGAGATCTGGGTAGCGGCCCATCCGAACTGAAAGATGACGATGAAGGGGATGAAGTAGACCAAGGCCGCCCACTCGGGGGTATGCTCCGTGCAGCCTATGCAAGGGTTGAATATGAAGGGGAAGGAGAGCAAGACACAGATGGTCCCTGCAGTGTGGGCCAAGGTAGGGGGGGAATGAGAGAGAAGAGGAGCCATGTAAATGCTTGGAAGATGCTCTAGGCCACTTAATAGCAACAATAATGAGAACAACTAATAATAGAAATATCATAACTATCATCTTTCCCCTCAAAACAAGGAGTCAAGGCAGCTTTATTAGGCAAGAGTGTAAATATTCACTATTTTGGGGGTGTTGTTCCTACATGCAGGAAGAAATAATTTCATGTTTTCTCCCTGCTGTGCAGGGATATTAGGATTGTTGCACTTCAAAAACTTGTTTTTTTTTAAAAAAAAAAATCTTTAAAAAATTGTTTTATTTGTACAGCCAAAGGAAGGAGGGCTTGCTCCCAAGTAACTTTTTTTACACCAGGAAATAGTGTATTTTGTATAGAACACAATTCCCCAATGGGGGATGTAACTTTCTTGTACCTAACTCATACTATGCCCTTTCTTTGCAACACATACTCACACATACAATCATAGAGTTGGAAGAGAACCCCAAGGGCCATCTAATCCAACCCCATTCTGCCATGCAGGAATACA
Organism: Gambelia wislizenii; assembly: GCA_030847615.1. Classification (NCBI taxonomy): domain Eukaryota; kingdom Metazoa; phylum Chordata; class Lepidosauria; order Squamata; family Crotaphytidae; genus Gambelia; species Gambelia wislizenii. Next base: position 8,062,835 of record JAUMIR010000018.1, read on the forward strand.
CAATCAAAGCATTCCCGACAGACGGCCATTCAGCCTCTGTTTAAAAACCTCCAAAGAAGGAGACTCCACCACACTCCCTGGCAGTGCATTCCACTTCCGAACAGCTCTTACCATCAGCTACGAATTTTAAAAGTAGTAATTATCTTTGCATCTGACACTATTTTGGTAGGTTAAAATATGTCTCAAAGAAGGCTGATCAGCAGAGATAGGCAGTGGCCATTCTGAATCCGAAGGGAGGAGAGGAGGAAACGAAAAATCAGAGAATAAACCAAGAAAGGAAACCGATAACAATGGTTTCCTTCCTCTTCACCCACCAGCCACCAGTCAGATGGTGGTTTTGGTTGCCTCAAAAGGGAAGAGGTCCCCTGAGCAGGAACGGAGGGCAACAGATGTACACAAAACACCCAGAAGGCCTCTCTGTTTATTTACGGACGTATTTTATTTCATTCTCCTATTCTATTCCTATCTTGCCTTCTTACCTATACCGGACAACAAGTAGTTCACAATATAACCTAGCCCGAGGAGGCTAAAACAGAACATAATCAAAACAAAAGGGGGAAAAAATAGAATCATAGAGTTGGAAGGGGCCCCAAAGGCCATCTAGTCCAACCCCCTGCCAGGCAGGAATACACAGCTAAAACACTCCTGAAAGATGGCCATCCAACCTCTGTTGAAAGACCTCCAAAAAGTTCTTCCTAATATTTAGGTTGAATCGCTTTTCTTATCTTTGAATTCATTAGTTCATGTTCTAACCTCTGGAGCAGCAGAAAACAAGCTGGCTCCATCTTCTACACGGCATCCCTTCAGATGTTTAAATATGACAATCACGTTCTCTCTTAGCACACTACAGTTATAGTACTATTATTCCACCATAACTGCTGTGGAATTCTGGGGTTTGTAGTTTCAAAGAACCATAGAGTTGGAAGAGACCCCAAGGGCCATCTAGTCCAACCCCCTGCCATGCAGGAACACACAATCAAAGCACTCCCGACAGATGGCCATCCAGCCTCTGTTTAAAATCAGCTTTTACTTAAGTTATAAAACACATTTTAAAAGTGATTTTCTTCCTCTGAAATTCTTCTTCTAAACATTTTCTTGCTTTTGAAGTTGTAAGGAAAATAACTGCACAGCTCTGTTGGGAGGAATCATATTTGCAACCAGCATAGCATTCTGACTTCCCCAGAAGCAGCAAATATGATATGAAGTGGAGGAGAAATTATGCTTCTAAACCTCTAACATGAAAACATTACTTATATTACTATTCTGCCTTCACTGAAGCTCTTTTCATACTCCATGCATTTCTATGGCTTCTCCCCTGTGTGGATCCTTTGATGGGAATACAGAGCACCGCTCTAACCAAAGCACTTTCCACAGTCCATGCATTCATTTCTCTGGCTGAGAATGCTAAATGCTCCTCCCTAAACTACAAATCCCAGGATACCATAGGAGGCAGCCAGAGCAGTTAAAGTGGACTAATAGTGCAATAAAAGTGCAATGCGATAATACTATCACTCTCCTCTTTTCCAAGGTAAACATACCCAGCTCCCTTAGTCATTCCTCATAATGCTTAGTTTCTAGACTTCGGACCATCATTTTGGCCGCCCTTCTCAACAACCCTGCAAAGTAGGCCAGGGTGATCAACCAGGGATTTGCATCGCTCGGTCCTAGGCCAGCACTCTAATCACTATACTGCGCTACCTCCAGGGGAAGTGGAGAAAAACTCTTCACCTCTTGGTTCATTTGCTAGGCAGGGATATAACCAGAGCTTGGAATGTTCTTTTTTAAATTAATTAATTAGTTTTATATATATATATATATATATATATACACACAACTATCTATCTATCTATCTATCTAGATAGATAGATATAGTTGCCCCTTCATATTTGCTGGGGTTTGGTTCCAGGACCCCCTGTGGATACCAAAATCTGTGAATACTTAAGTCCCATTATATGCAATGGCATAGCAAAATGGTGCCCCTTCTATAAGATGGCAAAATCAAGGTTTGCTTTTAGGATGATTATTTTTTAAATAATATTTTCAAGCCGTGAATACTTAAATCCGTGGATACGGAGGGACAACTGTATATCCTTTCTCCCAATAGGGGACTTAAATATAGCTTAAAGTCTAACAGTGAAAACAAACATGTAGCTAAAGCAAAATATACTAGATAAAGTTTAGAAGCAATGCAAATGAAACTTTGTTTTCAATCTGTTTTGAATTGTCTCAGGGTTTCAATCCGACTATGTTTTTAAAAAAACTTCTGTTGGATATTTTGTTTTAGCTATATTTTGTTTTCACCTTGCTCCTTAGCAGGGAACTACATCCTCTTCCACATTTGCAGATTGGTTTATTTGTGGATTACGGTGTTTGCTACCAGATCTGCTGTTGCCTTATATGCAACAACAACAAAAAAGTTTTCTCTAAGCATTTGTAGGTCCTCCAGCACGATTCTACGGGCAACGTCTGGTGGAAGTTGACCACAGAATTGCGCTGGAAGATAAGTGAAGCTGTGGATATTGGGTCCACAGATATGGGGTAGTAAACAACTAAACAAGCAATCTTGTACATGTAGTAAACAAGCATCCTTGCCTTCGACAACCTGAAATTAAGTCTGACTGCAAACTGCTACCATGTTGAACATATACAGTTGTCCCTTCATATTTGCTGGGGTTTGGTCCCAGGACCCCCCGTGGAGACCAAAATCCATGAATACTCAAGTCCCATGATCTGCAATGGCATAGCAATATGGTGCCTTTTATAGAAGATGGCAAAATCAAGGTTTGCTTTTTGGATTATTATTTTTTAAAGAATATTTTCAAGCCATGAATGCTTAAATCAGTGGATACCAACCCTTGGATACGGATGGACAACTGTATATGTATGCAGTAACCCATGTATAGTAGGACCCCCGTATCCACTAGGGATTGGTTCCAGGGAGGCCCGTAGATACCGAAAACCGTGGATAATTGCGAACACCATTGAAAATAATGGGACGGCCGGTTCAAAATACCGTATTTTGTTGCCTTGGAGGACCTAGAAAATGGCTAGAGAGAAGCATTTTCTAGGAAGACTCTATGGAAGGTGTGCTGGTTCATGTCCTGTGGATAAGTGAATCAGTGCATAATGAATCAGTGGATACAGGGGTCCTACTCTATTCTTCTGCTCTTATGGGCTTAATTCTTAAACAACGCCATGGGCCACAGGCCAATCCCCAGCTAGCCCTCCCACAGTCTCGGTCCCCCTCCACAGCAAAACCCAAAACCTCCGTTTTCCTCTGCTGTCCCTCTCAAAATGGCGGCAGGAAGTGCCACACCCGTCACGGCCTGTTGCCATTTTGAGAGGGACCGTAGAGGAAAACAGAGGGATTTGAGGGAACTATAGCGTTCTAAGATGCTTGTGGAAGTATGTTCATGTGTTTTGACATGTTTGGAGGGTTGCCAAAAAATCATGCCAATGTTTAAAATTATCTAATTTTATCAAAAATTATCACATTTTTAAATTATCTAATTAAATAAAATTACAATTTTAAAAATGGAGGGGCTTTGTGGGATTGGGGGGGGGGCATGGGCTCCATTTTGCCCACCCCGGATACAGTGAACAATAAAGTACTTGGGTACATGAGATTATACTCAGTTCTATGGATCTCTCATTTGCTGATTCCTATCTCTGATGCTGGATTTTATGCTCTTTATAACTCCTAAGGCCCAAAACTACCTCCTTGCCCAACTTTAGAACAAAAGAAAAGAAAAACACAACGTGCTGGCCAGGAACAACCTGTCCTTCCTTCCAGCATGCATTCAATGAGCAAAGTTACATATTAAATAGGCAGCAGAGAACAAGGGATTTTGGAAGCTCCGGAAAGAGGCAAATACAGTACATGGATTGGTGTTCATATAGGAGAGCGAGTGTGATGCAGAGGTTTCAGTGTTGGACTACTACTCTCTGGAGACCAGGGTTGAAATCCTCACTCGGCCATGGAAATCCCCGGGTGACCTTGGGCAAGTCACACTCTCTCAACCTCAAAGCAAGATCAAAGGAAAACCCTTTCTGAATAAATCTTGCAAAAAAAAAAAAAAGTGAGAGGTTCATCTTGGGGTTGCCCTAAATTAGAAACAACTTGAAGGTACACCACCACAACACACTGCTGTGTGGTTTGTTTCAGCCCCAGGGAAAAAATGCAGACAAGAACGACAACAAAAATAACCAACAGAATTCATTTTCGTGACTAGCATGGGAAAAATTAAATTGCAAAAGACATACGTACAGCAAATGGACAGATACAGATTGAAAGACCTTGGCCAAAGCCACAGTACACAAATAATCCCGTTTGAAAATGGATTATTTGTTGTGGCTCCTTCAGATAGAATCCTGGGATTTGTAGTTTGGTGATGCACCAGCACTCTTTGGCAGAGAAGGCGAAAGACCCTGTAAAACTACAAATCCCAATAGGAAGGAGCCAGGGCAAATCACCCAGTTTCAAATGGGATTATTTGTGTAGTGTGGATTTGGCCTGTATCTCCCTCTATGAACTTGCCAACGTCTTTAAGATCCACAGAGGAAGACTTTTTCTCAGTCCTACCACCATCACAGGCTCGTTTGGTGAGGGCACGGGAAATGGGGCCTTCTCGGTGACTACTCCCACCCTGTGGAACTCCCTGCCACAAGAGGATGAGCTGCTCCCCTCCCTGCTCTCCTTCCCCAGCAGGCAAATTCCTTTCTGTTCAAGCAGGCTTTTAATGAGTAACTGCTTGCAGGGAGCCTTCTTATAGGTGTGTGGGTTTTATTTTTAACTTTTGCGTGCTTTTAAAATGATTTCCTATTGTGTAGCAGCTAGCGTTTTAAAATGATAGCTTTTCATTGGGTTTACGTTTCAAGGTTAGGATTCCGCTAATTCTTTGCGTGAGCGGCCCTACTCCAGAGAAAGGAGGCATAGAAAGGAAAGGATAGGAAATCAATGGATCATGGACAATTTTACAGCTGTCACGACAGCATCCATGAGCAACCATGCTCGGGTTCACAAGTTTAACTGTTTTGACAAAGATCACACAGGCAGCCCCAGCTGTTTAAATCTTCAACCATGATACAGAAAAGCATCCCGCAAAATGATTGATCAATAAGGTTAACTAACAGTCCTCTACGGCCTGATAAAAACTGCGGTTAAGACAACGGCTAACGGTTTTGACCTCATCACTGCTAGAGAAGGAAACATCTGCCCCAGACTGACATTCTATCCTATAAGCTGGAAGGTGTCCAGAGGAGGGCGACCCAAATGGTGGGAGGTCTGGAAGCCATGATGCCCTCTGAGGAGTGGCCTAGGGAGCTGGGCATGCTTAGCCTGGAGAAGAGAAGGTGAACAGGGGACATGACAGCCATGTTTAAATATTGGAAGGGATGTCATACTGAGGCTGGAGCAAGCTTGTTTTCTGCTGCTCCAGAGACTAGGACATGGAGCAATGGGTTCAAATGACAGGAAAAGAGATTCCACCTAAACATTAGGAAGAACTTCCTGACAGTAAGAGCTGTTCATAAGTGGAATGTGCTGCTGGAGAGTGCGGTGGGGTCTCCTTTGGAGATTTTTAAACAGAGGCTGGATGACCACCTTTTCGGGAATGCTTTGCTTGTGTATTCCTGCAGGGCAGGGGGTTGGGCTAGATGGTCCTTGTGGTCTATGATTCTATGATATGTAACTTGACTGAACACTGCCTTCTCATTGATACTGTTTCCTTTCCTCCAGTGGCCAACAGAGCCTGCTTTGGGTTGATTAAGTGACCCATGATCTGGAGAAGGAAAGAAAAAGGAAACAGACTTCCCCTGTCCTGAATTCTTTTTTTAGCCAAAATGTTTGCCCACACAAAAAAAGTCCCTGCCTCTTTCATCAGAAAAAGGAACTTGCTGGGGGTGGGAAGCAGAGCCACGCATCTCAAGGCATCTCAAGGCATCTCCGCTTTCAAATTCTTCTTTAAGAGGCCCTCTCTTTGTGCTATCTGGCCTCCAACGCCTCTCTCACACCCTCCCTTATCAGGGACTAACACTCATCCTAAACTGGTCTCCTGCGAAATGTTGGGTTCTTTATTTTGTGGAATGGCTGACTTCCCTGGATGCAATATGAAGCCTCATTGCTTTGCTTTATTCAGTCCCAAGAGGCTTAAAAAAATAACAACATAAAACCTGGGCTGGACATGTTTAACTATACTAAAATAAACCAGTCTGACAAGAGGCCACTAGACTCCTTTTTCTCTTCCCCTGCTTTCCCTTTTTATGGAGGTAAAATCTGCATTATGTCCAGAGTTCATCCTATTACTGTAGCTCATCAAAAAAAGTGCAACTTTGGCCTACAATGTAACCTCGAATGTCAAAAGGTGGACTTTGGTCAATCCACCCGGCCATCAAGGAAAACAAACTCAGAGCCAAGGCCACATGACTCCTGCCCTCGCTCTGGGTCTTATTAGACTGCAACTCCCAGCAGTCCTAAACCAGCATGGCTGGTGCTGAGGAAAGCTGGGAGTTGGAGTCCAAGAAGGATCCAGGGGACCATGTGATTCCCATATCTGTCTTAAAAGACAAATTGCAGCCGGAGGACCTTCATCCCAACCTGGTCCAGCCCAGGTTTTATTTTAAAATAAAATAATCTCTACATATAAAATGCTTAGGTATGTTTCCTTTCCCAATGTGCTGATTGGTGGCTTAGGAAACATACCCAACCAATCCCCTCTCTCCTTTCACTCCCTCAGCCAATCACCAACCACATGTAAAACAATGCAACATTTTTTGCTAAAATAATACCATGTAGCTTAACCATGTGACAAGATTCTGAGAAAAAACACATAAAACAATTTATGAAATATATGAATAAATATATAAAATGAATTATTAATGTAAAACTTTTACAATCTCCTATAATGGGGTATGTTATGCTGGGTACAGCTATCCTAGTAGTAACGTGTATTTTTATAAATACTGTACATTAAATCAGGCAGCCAGCGTGGCATAGAGGCTTGAGCATTGGACTATGACTCTAATCCCTTCTCAGCCATCAAACCCACTGGTGACCTTGGACAAGTCACACACTCTCAGCCTCAGAGGAAGGCAAAGGGCAAACCCCCTCTGAACAAATCTTTCCAAGAAAATCCTGTGATTGGTTTGCCTTAGGGTTGCTATAAGTCGGAAACAGCAGACAACAATACAAAATCAGGCCCCTATATCTTGCAATTTTGCTGCCAGTCATCCAAGACTTGACTTCTGTCCGTTGCCAGTCTGGGAGGAACCAATGCACTTCTCAGAAAGAGAAACAGGTGGGCAGGGGGGACGTGAGAGGTATTTTAAAAAGCAGAACCCAGAAACGTAACTTTTTCCAGACTACAATTCCCCAAATCCCCCACAGGTAGCTGGGAAATTCTGGGTATTGTAGTCCATGCTCTGATTAAAAGTCAAAGAGGGCTTTGGAAATACCAGGGTGATATGGCTAGAGAGAGCTTCAAAAAGGGTTGTGAACTCCAAAGTAATTCAGAAGCTGATGAATCACGATCATAAAGAGAGAGCAGCACTGGTTTTCCCGCTTCTATCCGCAGGGGATACATTCCCAGACTTACAATTTCTATGAAATATAAGAAACCATGAACAATAGCGAACTCTTGTAAAATAAAGTCCATTTAGGTACAAACATACTTCAGAGTTGCATTAGGAGGGCCTAGCAATTTCTAGAGAGGACTCCTCTCTAGGCATTTTCCAGTGCAACTCTATGGTACGTGTCCCTAATTTTTCAGATGTTTTTTCCAGACCTTTAAAGCAGAAAGGTTTTAAAGAATGGGTGGAGTGTGCTGTACAGTTTTAAACTATCCTGTTTTGGTTGTATTCTATCCTCCTAACTGCATTTTATCTTTTAAAGTATTTTTATACAGTTGTCCCAGCGTATCCACGGATTTAGTATCCACAGATTTAAGTATTCACGGCTTGATAATATTCTTAAAAAAAATAATCCAAAAAGCAAACCTTGATTTTGCCATCTTCTATAAGGGACACCATTTTGCTATGCCATTGCATGTAATGGGACTTGAGTACTCATGGATTTTGGTATCCATGGGGGGTCCTGGAACCAAACCCCAGAGAATAGGAAGGGACAACTGTAATGGGAATAGTTAAGTTCCATTGTAATGGTCACCATTCACCCCCAACTCCAAAAACACTGGGGATGTTAATTTTAAAATTTACAAAGAACAAAAGCAAAAATGATGAGAGGTAATAACCCATAGGCAAAAGAGGAAGCGAGACAAAGCTGGATGCAGCCACAGCATTTGGGATTTTTGCCGATTGAAGAATAAGCAGCATTTCACAATCTTTCCTCCTGGGAGTGTCCGTCTCGAACCTTTCAATGCAACTTTGGCTTTGCAAAAACAAATTCTCTTAACGTGACTCTGCCAATTATCTATCAGAGATGTACTTGAGGATTTGCAAGCAAGGCGAACTCTTCTCTTTGAAGGAAGGAGAGAGCATTCATTACCTTATCTTCCAATCCAGTTTCCAAGAGCTATTTCCTAGGCAAATAAGACTGAGACAGAAAGATTCTACTTTGCCTTGCAATATCCTGGTTGAGAACCGTCCATCCTTTTTGTAGGCCTTGGGTCCCACTCTGAGAGAAAGGTGGCACAGAAATGAAATACTGTACATTTTAAAAATATATTATAATCAAGTAATAGCATGGGTCTACTTCATCAGATATAATCTACTTCACCAGATATAAAAGAGGCTGAATGGCCATCTGTCTTAAGTGCTTTGACTGTGTATTCCTGCATGGCAGGGGGTTGGACTAGATGGCCCTTGGGGGTCTCTTCTAACTATGATTCTATGATACCCAGTGTTTTTCGTGGCTAAGTGTGCATTACAACCCAGATCTCCTCAGTCTGGTATTGCTACCAGTACACCCCAGTGGGGACTGACCACAAACTGGAGATATTGCTGTGCTCACAACAGGCATCATGCTGGGTTTAAACCTCGGAGGAGAAGCTGCTGATGCCATGCAGGGGGTTGGACTGGATGGCCCTTGGGGTCTCTTTCAACTCTATGATTCTATGGGTTTTAGTTTTTTGCAGAGTTTATTGCTTGGAGATTCAGAAAGGGTCGAGACAGAAGCCTGCAGGCATTAGGTGACCTTTTGTTAAGGAAGTCAACAATCTCTACATTCCCTGACTCATGGGCAAAGGAATAAAAGAGAGCTGTCACGTTCCTTTCTGACAAACTGGGGTGTAAAACAATGCAGCCAGCACATGTTTAATCCCCACTGAAGCAGCAACTGATAAACCAAGCCTCTTCCAGAAAGGTCTGAGGTTTCACACGGGGGAAAACGGAGAGGCCAGGGGAAAACAGGAATTAGGCCCAAGGGATTTTGCTGCCTGACACAACAATGGAGCCATCTCCCTGTTGGTAGGCAGAAGCTAATAGGACTGGTGGTTGCCTCTTTCTCAACACTGGGAAAGGGACCAAGATATTTCTTCCCACGTAAGGGCGACAGCCAAGCTAGCAAGCGGAAATGTAGCTAAGCTATAAGAAGAGCCAGTGTGGTGCAGTGGTTTGAGTGTTGTACCAGGCCTCTAGGAGACCAAGGGTTCAAATCCCCACTCAGCCATGGAAACCCAACTGGGTGACTTTGGGCAAGCCACACTCTCTCAGCCCGAGAGGAAGGCAATGGAAAACCCCTTCTGGACAGATCTTCCCCAGAAAACCCTCAAAGGGGGAACCTATTTGAAGGTCTCAGCCAGCCAGGGTGGTGTGGTGGTTTGGGTGTTGGACTACGGCACTAGAGACCAGGGTTTGCATCCCTGCTTGGCCATAGAAACCAACTGGGTGGCCTTGGGAAAGTCACACACTCTCAGCCTCAAAGGAAGGCAAGGACAAACCTCCCCTGAGTAAATCTTACCAAGCATCGGGTTGCCGGGTTGCTTTTTTCTGTTTTACAAGCTTTTTATAAACAGAAATAATAATAAATCAATGAGATTTAATTCTGAGCGGATATATATAAGATTGCACTACAGTTATCCTTTCATATTCGCTGGGATTTGATTCCAGGACCCCCCGTGGATACCAAAATCCGTGAATACTCAAGTCCCATGATATGCAACGGCATAACAAAATGGTGCCCCTTATATAAGATGGAAAAATCAAGGTTTGCTTTTTGGATTATTATTTTTTTTAAGAATATTATCAAGCCGTGAATACTTAAATCCGTGGATACCAAATCCGTGGATACGGTGGGACAACTGTATAAAAATACTTTAAAAGATAAAATGCAGTTAGGAGGATAGAATACAACCAAAACAAGATAGTTTAAAACTGTACAGCACACTCCACCCATTCTTTAAAACCTTTCTGGATTATTTTTTTTAAAGAATATTTTCAAGCCATGGATACCAAATCCGTGGATACAGAGGGACAACTGTATAACGTAGGCAACGGATACTATTGTAACATAGATATTACAGCATCATGGTGGGTTTTCTAAAGTAATAATAAAATATTTTCTTTCAGTCAGCTGGCATTTGAATGGGCAAGAGGGCTGGGATATCTGCGTAAACCATCTGGAGCAGATCAGTAACAGCAGCATCATGAATAACAATAACACCTTATATATAAGGAGAAAAAGTGTAAGTATAGAATAATAGATTCATAGAGTTGGAAGAGACCCCCAAGGGCCATCCAGTCCAACCCCCTCCATGCAGGAATACAAAACCAAATCATTCCTGACAGATAGCCACCCAGCCTCTGCTTAAAAACATCCAACGAAGGAGACAGATTACAAAAAAGTAATCTGTAATCATCTGCAGTTCTTTATAAATTAATTACGGCATAGGGTTGTCGTAAGTCAGAATTGGGGGAGTAGTGTAAAACAGACATCTTTACATAGATCAGCTGATTAAAATATGTACTTTGTCTTATTGAGGTAATTAGAGACTGAACTTGACCTGTAATTGAATTCTCATGGATGATGGGTTGTAATCAGGAGGCCAGACAGACTGGAAATGCCAGAAGTAAAGCCAATGGGGTTGTGGTTTTAGCCCCAGACTAGCAGCCCAAGAGACCAGGGTTCAAAGACCTACTTAGCCATGGAAGCCCACCTTGGGCAAGTTCCCCTCTCTCAGCCTCAGAGGAAATCCACAGCAACCTCCTCTGAATAAATCTTGCCAATGAGAGACAGTGTGGTGCAGTGGTTTGGGTGTTGGACTAGGACTCTGGGAGGACAGGGTTCGAATCCCTGCTGAGCCACCGTAACCCTTTGGACGATCGTGGGCAGTCACATTCTCTCAGCCTCAGAGGAAGGCAACAGTTATCCCCCTTTCTACAAATCTTGCCAAGAAAATATTAAGAGAGGGTTGACCTAAGCCAGAGTGGACTTGAAAGCCCACAACAACAATCTATAGGAAATACAGTATATAAAGCCATTGGGGAAAGAAACCACAACACCTTGTCACATCAGGCTTCACAAGCTAATTGTGTTCTATGTAAGAGTTGTGCAGAAATCATGAGGAAGAGGCCATTGAAAAGAAAAATGCCAACACATCTCTACATCCCAGATTTTTTTTAGGGGAGGGGGCAGTCAAATGACTGCAGAGGTCATTCACTGACTTCATGCTTGGAGCTTCCAGTTGGAGACAGGATGTAAGTGTGTGTGTGTGTGTGTGTGTGCGTGCGCTGTTGCCTGTCAATTTATGACAATCTCATGAATTTCATAGGGTTTCCTAAGGCAAGGACTACTCAGAGATTGTTTGCCAGTATTATTCTAAAACTTAGCCTACAGCACCTGGTATTCATTGGTGGTCTCCCATTCAAGGACTAACCAGCCCTGGCCCTGCTTAGCTTCCAAGATCTGACAGGATCAGGTGCCTTTAAGTGTATTTCAGCAACTAGGTATTTATTTATGTATAAGCCAACAAAGAAAAAGGCTTCAAGGCAGCCAACAATAATAACATAAAATACAGATTATAAATACAATTTGAATTAAAATGTAACCAAGCCTAATCCATTGAAAACATGACAAGAAAAGAAACAGTCAGCACTCAGTCACAAACTATGTTCTTCAGGTGCTTATAAACAGTCTGGATGGAAACAGCTTTGCACGCTGGTGGGGAAACAAGGGAGAGAGGAGGCAAGCTAGTCTCCAGTGGCAATGGGTCCCAAAGCCTGGGAGGAGCCACCGAGAAGCCCTGAACTGCACATATTTATTCCGCTAGTCCCAAACGCTCAATCCCAGAAACTAACAGAACTTCCACGTTCAAAGGAAGTCTACCACACCAAAAAAGCAGGCGTCGAGGACATTCAGCAAAGCTTTCAACAACCCAAAAGCAACCGGTTTGCCACTCTTCAAGACAGGACTAGATGGTCCAAGGAAGCAGAACTCTGATCACATTAATATCAATGGCTACTGGGGGAAATGGAACCTCCACACTCAGAAACAGTCTACCCCAAAATAAGAGACACCCCGTTGCGGTTCTCAGGAGGCCTGTCCCCCTGTTTGTGCCTTCACTGCTGAAAAGAGGTCACTGGGGTAGAGGCCCTGATTTGATCCAGCAAAACAGTTGCTGCTCCTACCCAGGTGTTTCTCTCTTCCTCTGCATTCCCTCAAAGCTTGGCCCCTGCCTCCCCCCGCCACCGGGCGCCTGGGACTGCAACTCCCATCATCCCCAGCCAGCCTAGCCCTCGCGCAACCCACCCAAGTCTCCCTCCCGTCCCTTGCCTCAGGGCCCCCCTTCTCAGCCAAGCTTACCAGCCAAGTGCCAAGACTTCCTCCGCCCGTAGCGTCCGCAGCCGCCGGCCTGGTCCGCCTCGTAGCCCACCAGCGGGGTGCAGATCCCATCCGCCACCTGCCCGGCGAGCAGGAGCACCCCCGCGTGGCCGGTGCTGTAGCCCAAGACGGAATGGAAATAGACCAGCAAGTAGGTGAACCACATGGAGGCGCAGAGGTCGTTGAGGAAATGGCCCACCGAGTAGCTCAGGCGGGCCCGGAGGGGCAGGGGCTCCAGGGGGTCGCCCATGGCCCCGGGAGGAAGGGATCGGGACCCTCCTGCTCCCCCGCAGTCGCAGCCTTAGGGCCCCCGGGGGCTTCCCCCGTGCGCCCTCGCCGCGCGTAAAAACGCACGGGCAGAGCGCATCAGCCAGGGCGCAGGAAAGAGAGGAGGAACCCGGCGAGCCAAACCGGCCCAGCCACCGGGAAAGTCTGCCCAGCCATGGGCCCAAGGGAGGGCTTTTATGGCCTCTAGGAAACCCCCTCCCTGCAGCCGGCACCGAGGCGCCCCCAGCGGGCCATCCCGGCAGCGCACCCAACCACGCCTGCAGGAAAGCCGAAGGGAGCCAATGGAGACGTTAAAGGGGAGGCAGCCACGGCTCAGGAGGAGGAGTTAGCCCGCTTGGCTTTACTCCTCCTGCCCTCCTTGTCCTGCTTTGTCCTTCCCGGACCCCAGATGGCTTCTGCTAAAGGCCAGCGGGGTTTAGCAGTCAATCTCAGACTCTCGAAAGACCCCACCGCAGTCCTTCCAAAGGGCAGAGCTTTGGAGATGTTTTTTGCAAGCCCTCCTCTCCTAATCCCCCCCCCAAAATTCCTCTTGTCTTCGTCGCCAGGGGCTCCGGGACTGGGCCTGCTTCTCCAGTTGGGAGAGATCACAAGGGCCATCTAGTCAAACCCCCTGCCCTCCAGGGAGACACAGCTTATGGCACTACACTGTTATAGCACTATTTATTCCACTTTAACTGCTCTGGCTGCTTCCTATGCAATCCTGGGAGGGGGTTTAGCCATCTCAGCTAGAGAGCTCTTAAGCTTCACTAAACTACAAGCCCCAGAATTCCACAGGAAGCAGCCAGAGCAGTTAAAGTAAAATAATAGTGCTATAACAGTGTAGTGAGCCTTCCCAGACTCCACCACACTCCCAGGCAGTGCATTCAAAAAATTAATTCAGTGCATTAAAAATCTCCAAAGAAGGAGACTCCACCACACTACGCAGTGTATTCTACTGCTGAACAGCTCTTGCTACCAGGAAGTTCTTCCCAATGTTTAGGTGGAATCTCTTTTCCTGGAGTTTGAACCCATTGCTCTCATGTCCTAGTCTCTGGAGCATCAGAAAACAAGCCTACTCCATTCTCAATATGACATCCTTTCAAATATTTAAACATGGCTATCATGTCCCCTCTCAACCTTCTCTTCTCCAGGCTAAACGTACTCAGCTCCCTAAGCCACTCCTTATAGGACATGGCTTCCAGACCTCCCACCGATTATTTTCAATGAAACAAATGCTGGACATTGACCATAGAATTGCATTGGAGGACCTAGAAATGCTTAGAGAGAACATATATTTTCAGATGTGGATAAGTGAAACGATGGATACCAAATCCATAGGTACGGGGGTCAACCTGTATATATATATATTTTTTTTCTTAAGAAAAGGGAACATCTTACGACGAGGGCTCTTTTATTGATCACTCTTCAGGCTTGCAAAAGCACCCCAGCCTAGCAAAAGCACCCCACTCCAAAATCAGCAGATTGGTTTGCCAAAAAAAACCCCACATACACACATCTTTCTGTCCTTTCCCTGCAACCCCATACCCAAAGACAAACCATACTACTGCATAAACCATCCAAGGCATAAAGATCCAAATTTGAACATGGCCGGTAATCAGAGAAAATCAATCCTGAGTTTAAAAGCAAGTGCTTTTAGCAAGGAAAAATCCTCCCCAAGGGATGTTCTTTCCACAGCTCTGAAGAGAAGGGTTGTTCCAGCGATGACTATGCCAAATCGGGAAATCCAAGCAGTGGCTCAGTTTTTCCTCTTCCCGACCCTCCACCCTTTCCTCACATGTTGGTCAGGTTTTCGTTTTCCACTTTGGCTTCAGAGGAGGGGCCCTCTTCTGCTAGATCCATTGCTGGGTTTTCATACATGTTGGGGTTAGTTCTGGCGGGGGCGGGGGGAGGAAAAGTGAGAGAGGAAAAAGATGACCGGTATCCACAGTTAGGCAACATTTTTTTAGGAAAGCAGCAAAGCGGAGAAGTGTTGGCTTGTGTGGAGCTGGGTGTTGTTCCAGGCCTCCCCAGAACTTCATTTGGAACTTCATTCTTTCCCCTCGGCTATGAGAACTGTACAAAGCAGGTTAGTAACAGTGGAAAATTGACATCCCCAGTCTGTTTCCAGCCTTCATCTCTAAATTATCCAGTTTGAAACAGGATTATTTGCCATGGCTCCCTTCCTATGGAATCCTGGGAATGTATAGTTTTACAAGGTCTTTGGGCTTCTGTGCAAAAGACTGCTCCTGCCTCACCAAACTGCAAAAGCCAGGAAGGAGCTACAGCAAATAATCCAGTTTCAAACTGGGTTATATCTGTAGTGTGGATGCACCAACAAGCCTCAAACTGCGAAGCGGATGTCAAAAAATATCATACAAAGTCACTAATACAAATTAAGCCTTTCTGTATGACTGGATACCGACTCAACGGGGTTTCATGGTTTGAGTGTTGGACTAGGACACCTAGAGAGCATGGTTCGAATCTCCACGCAGCCATGGAAACCCACTGGGGGACCTTGGGCACATCACACACTCTCAGCCTCAGAGGAAGGCAAAGGCAAACCTCCCTGAACAAATCTTGCCAAGAAAACCCAAGGTTAGGGTCATCGGAAATTGGAGTCAACTTGACGGCACATAACAACCACTGATCCCACTTGACCGTGGTCCACATTTGGCCATGATATGAACAAGGACTCCTAAGCACAAGAGAAGATCAGAGAAGGATGAGGATACTAGAGTAGGAGAAGATGCCTTTGGCTGGCATCTCTAACACAGGCTAAGAGATAATGCTTTTTAAAAGTAACATGACCCATATCCTAACAGTTACCTGAGTTCAATGTTTTGGTCCCCTGATGGTTCGCAGTCATCGTCCCTGAAACAGAAGAAAAATGTTCACAAAATAATTACTGCAGGGGGAGATAAAAGAAGGGTGGCAGACCACGATTCAGATATCTAGGCCTGTGTTCAGGGTCCCTACCATGCTGTCTAGGTTTCTGAACTTTTGATCTTATTTGCCACCACCCCCATGCAAATCCCCTCTCCACCTCACAATCCACTCCTGCCACTCCGTCTACATCTACACCCCCAGCCTCATAAGGGTCCCTCCCTCCACTCCCTCCCTCAGCCAATCACCACCCCCATGTAAAATAATTCAGCATTATTTTCCTAAAATAATAACGTATACCTGAACTGCGTGAACTTTTCAAATCTACTATAATGGCGTGTGATATGCTGGGTACAGCTAGTATGGTGAAATTCTCCATTGTGCCCTGTAGAGAGCATATGGATGCCAGACATTTGATGTCTGTGTGTGTGCAGTCCACTGAGGTCTTCTTTTGGGGGGCCAATGCAGCCTAGCCCTTGCCAGTTCCCTGTCCTGACCAAACAGTATGAGGAACAGGAAGAGACCTACGTCTTGTTGGAAAAGAAGATCCGATTGACAAGTGCCCCCACGAAGATCATCCCGAGGAAGCCCACGACAGCAGCCAGCCCCATCAGCCAGGGCTGGAGATGGTTTGAGCCATCGGTGGTTCCAGTGACCTCTCCTGTGAAGTTCAAGGAGACAGGCATTGAGAGCATACACAAGGGCTGGGAACGACAGCATGCCTAACCCTCTGTTTGAGTAATGTATCAGCACCGGAAGATGCGATACCATATCCTCCAGCAATATCAGTTTGGCAGGGACATTCCCAATTAATCCTGTCATCCCACTTTTAAAATGTCCCAGTTTCTCTACCCTCCTTCCCCCTTAGCTTACGTTAACTGCTTCAACAGTGGGTCTCCAGGAAAAGAGATTCCACCTAAACATTTGAGTCCATACCTCCATGTCCTAGTCTCTGGAGCAGCAGAAAACAAGCTTGCTCCCTCCTCAGTATGACGCCCCTTCAAATATTTAAATATGATTATCATGTCCCTTCTTCACTTTCTCTTCCCCAGGCTAAACATACCCAGCTCCTCATAGGGCATGGTTTCCAGACCTCCCACCATTTTGATCCTTGGACAAAAAGTTTATGGCATACCGTACCTTGGCCGTACGAGCCAGGAGCAAAGGAGAATCCTATGAGCAGAACTGCATACAAAGGCGACACCATTGTGTTGTTCCACTCTGGCACTTTATATTAAAAGAGCTGTTTGCCTCCAGATGCTTAGCCACTTCTACTTTCCTTTCCCTTCTCGGGTGAGAAACGGAGATTTATTTTCCTTATGACGTTGACTCTGGACTTGGATTCAAAGGGCGCCCAGATAACACCTTATTGATCTGGCTCTCCCAGGTCCTGCTAAGTGAACGGTTCCGCCTTCAACGTGCAAATGCCATGTAATGGGTGGAATGAAGGCTCTACACATCACTGAAAGGCGAATGCATGAATGCCACCTCTGGGGAACAACCGCAACAACCCAGTTGGTGTAATTGTGGAGAGACAAAAGGCAAGAAAAGCCACACTACACAAATAATCCCATTTCAAACCATTGCTCCTTCCTATAAAATCCTGGGAGCTGTACAAGGCCTTTTGCCTCCTCTGCCAAAGACTGCTGGTGCCTTGCCAACTACAAATCCCAGGATTCCATAAGAAGAAGCCATGGCAAATACATATTCCATGGGGAATATGTTCCAAGATCCACTGTGGATACTACAAACCATTGGTAATAGGGAACCTAATATTTTCAATGAGACAAACTCCAGAAATTGACCATATTGGATGACCTAGAAATGTTTAGAGAGAACATATTTTGGGGGGTGTGGGTAAGTGAAACCAGGGCTACCAAATCAGTGAATATGGGAGTGAACCTATAATCCCATTTCAAACTGGATTATTTGTGATTTACGTCAGGGAGATTGGAACTGTTTTTAAGGTATGAAGGAGGGTGTGAACATTTCCAGGGATTGCCATTATTCATTTGGGCGGCTTGCAGTTATGCTTTTACAAAACAACGAAAACACAGAATAGAAAACAGCATCATCATCATCATCATATTTTCGCATCCTCCAAGAGAAGCTTGTAACCAGAGAATCCTGGAAAGCAACAGCGAAACAAAGATTGTTTGCTACCCTTCTCAGATGACACCAAACTATTGGCAGAAAAATAGCAAAGGCCATGGAAACAAGAGCAAAAGCAAGGTTACAGCTGAACAGTTAAGAAATGTCACGACAATTTCCATAACTTTAAAGTTGACAAGGAAGATATCGAAATAGTCCTTCCACACCTTGGCTCAGTCATGAATCAGAATGGAGACTGCAGCCAAGAAATCAGAAGACGAGGGCCTTGACTACACGGTGGGTAAAAATCTAGATAAAATTTCAACTACTCTGGCGCATGAAATTCAAACCACTCTGGCCCAGATTTAAGCATCATACCTGCCAAAGCCCGAATCTGTGTTTGGATTTTTACCCCCAGAGAAGCAGAAAGATTTGTTCTTAATGTGTATTTTAAAACACTTGGCTTCCAATCAAAGCTGTGAATAATGAACCGCATTATCACACCAGATTTGGGGAAAAGGCTGCACGCCGTGTGTCATTACTGGACTAGATTCGGGAGGAATTTGGGGTCTCTCAACTGGTGTAGACAAGCCCTAGGACTTGGAAGGGCAGCTATGGAGGAACTAGACCAAACCCTTGAAGTGTCAAGATATATCGTTGAATACCAAAGTCAGGATTGTTCATGTTGTGGTATTTCCGATTTCTCCGTATGGTTGTGAAAGCTGGACAGTGAAGAACGCTGATAAGAAGAGAATCAACTCATTTGAAATATGGTGCTGGAGAAGAGTGCTACAGATACCATGGACTGCCAAAAAGACAAAGGATCTCAGAGTAAATCAAGCCTGAACTCTCAATAAAACCAAAGCAAAATTCAGAAGTGCCATCCTAGGAATCGATAGTGATATGCTTGCAGCAGAATAGAATGAAAGAAACAAATATTGATTTTTTTTTTTCCTATATGACACTGTGGAAAATAATCCCCGGAAGGGAAAATGACACATCAGTTCCGAATGCAAACTTTGTATTGCCAGGCAAAGCTAAATGATCCTATTTTTATTCATTATAACATGACTTTATTCTAAATACAACAGTGCCCTTGTTAAATTTCAAGACTTTTTTTTTCAGAGGATGGAGAACAGAATAAACAAATGTTGTAATAAATACTATTATTACAAAGAACCACACAGAAAAACTTCTGAGCTGCCAATAGATTCCACTTTTGTGACCTGGATTACAGCTCTGTAGCTCTCTATCATTAGTCATGTTGGATGTAATGATGAGAGTTGTAGTTCCAATGATCTGGAAGGCTAATGGTTTCCCATTCCTGCCATCTGCCATATAGCATTGGAATCAGTACCTTCTGTCATCTTAAAATCCAGATTGAAGCACAAAGTGTTGGTTTTTCTTGTTCATTTTACATTCTACCTCTTTTGATTTTTGTCACTGAAAAACGATGTATCGATAATTTACTAATACAGCTCTCCACCCATATCCGTGGGGGGTACGTTCCCGAACTTACCGTTTATAAAGGAAACCGCGGATAATAGCGACCCCTATTTAAAAAATGATCAGAACTGTCTCATTCTGACCATGTTCGGACTGGAGACAGATTAATAGAGGGAGACTGGAGAAGATGTAGGACAGACCCCAATTCCAGGCAGGGCGTGGAGAAGGTGGCCTTGTTCACGCTCCTCCACCAACGCAAAAAGGCTCTCTCCCTGCCACTCCAAGGGATTATCGGTGGCTCCCAGCTCACTTCTCTCCCCATCCTCTTCTAATCGTTTCTTTTCTTCCAGTTTGGGACCGAAAGCCCAGTCTGAAAGAGAAAATTAAATTCTGTCCAGTAAATGCATGAAAATGGCAAATCCCATCTTAGGAAGGAGTTGTTGTTGTTAAAATATTTATACCCTGCCCTATATCAAAGATCTCAGGGCAGCTTATCAATTTAGGATGACTTAGAAAATTAGGTGTACAAAATATGGAATCCCTTTATTGGGAATACGAATGGGGTTTTTTCCCTTTTGAATGCATCACTTTTTATTTAGTAATAGTAGCTGCATTTCCATAATGCAGGAGCCAGTGTGGTATAGTGGTTTAGGACTCTGGGTGACCAAGGTTCGAATTCTGCTCACAGGATCCCACTGGGTGATTTTGGACGAGTCACACTCTCTCAGCCTCAGAGGAAGACCATGGCAAACTTCCTCTGGGTGTCCTTGGGCAAGCCACACACTCTCTGTCTTGGGAGAAGGCGAGGGCAAATCTCACCTGAACAAATCTTGGCAAGGAAATCTTTGAAAAGGGCTATCAAGAGTCGACCCGAAAGCACGTAACAACAAAGTAGTTTGAAACAGAAAGCAATTCTGCTCACCAGCAAAGTCGTGTATCAGGTCATCGATGAGATGACCCACGATGGCATAGGCCACCCCCACCACAATGATGACGGCCATCACCAGGTACAAGATGTAACGGGGAAGGCGGATGGAATCCAAGGAAGGGGGCTTGTAGTCCGCAAAGAGGGTGGCTTCCTCCGTCTCTTCCTCTGAGGACTGCATCAAGTGTCGGGGTGTCCACCACAGCCCACTGCTCACCATTTTTCGCTGGTCCAGACAGACTCCTTGACTGCCACTAGATAACCTGGGGAAGAAGAAAAATGGAAGGCATCACTTTGTTGTTGTTATATACTTTTTTTTTAAAAAAAGCTTAATTTTATTTACATGCAAAAGGATCTCAGCTACCTACACTAATATTCCAGTATAATAAAAGCAGGAAGATAAAGACACAAAAGGAGGAAGAATAATCATTTAAAATTATAGAATCATAGAGTTTGAAAAGATCACTTGGGTCATCCAGTCCAACTCCCTGCCTTGCAGGAATATATGCATGAGTATTTAAGGCCCATTAGCTTTACAAAAGACATGCTCCTGGTGGGGAGGAGACAGCTAGAACTGGTTTGTTGCTAAATTGTTCTCATCAACACCATATAGTGCCATCATCTTCATCATAGCATTATAGAGTTGGAAGAGACCACAAGGGTCATCCAGTCCAACCCCCTGCCATGCAGGAATACACAATAAAAGCATTCCCAACCGATGGCCACCCCAGCATCTGTATAAAACCCTCCAAAGATGGAGACTCCACCACACTCCCAGGCAGCACATCCCACTTCTGAACAGCTCTGTCAGGAAGTTCTTCCTAATGAGTTTAGGTGGAATCTCTTTTCTTGTCGTTTGAACCCACTGTTCCATGTCCTGGTCTCTGGAGCAGCAGAAAACAAGCTTGCTCCATCCTCAATATGACATCCATTCAAATATTTAAACATGGCTATCATGTCACCTCTTCTCTTGGCTCAACACATGCTCAGATCACAGGGATTGCTTGGGACCAATACCCATGTATGGAATCAAGCTACAGTACAAACAGACAAAATAACAACCAAAAAAAGAGTATTGGATGCCTTAAGGACTAAAATCTTTACTATTTGGCATAAAAGTTTGTGGCTTGCTGCCACCTTGTCTTGTAGTCCATGAAAACATACCCCAAATAAAACATGTTGGGCTTTAAGGTGACACAGAACAGCTGCTTTTGTGAAGGCAATGAACTCACACTGATAATCTTCTGGAATTCCAAACAGTATCACATTTTCCAGAAAAGTAGTGGTAAGAATAAATAGCCTTTCCTGACCCGCGATCAGTCCAGATTAAACAGCTTCAGCAGGTTTTATTGGGGCTTGAAAACCTGCAGCACCTGCTTGACCATGGAATAAATATTTGAATCACGGTATCAGCTTCAACCCTCTTGGGAAAGGAAAATACTAAACAGCCACCCTGTTTGTAACTTAAGATTTAAAACCAAAAGCTTGTTCCTGGTTTTAAAGTTGGCAGACACTCACCTGGATACAGGATGGCACTGGACTGCAAGGTGAAGTCCCCGAGAAACTCAGGTAGGGTCTGAGGTCACAGCATGCTGAAAAGCGACTGGCACATCTCGACGGGATGGCATCTGGTGTGCCAAAATCAGGAAGGTTAAGTTTGGAAGAAAACCTTCTCCTTTGCACGAAAGGCTGCCACCAGTCCAATGTGAATGAAACAGCTTCTCCGGGTTCATTCACTCACTGGGCTGATCTCTAAATCGGGCAAACAGATGGCCGGGTTGGAATCCACTCAGGGGGGCAAGCACGGAGAGATTGCTGGGAGGGGAGGCGGGTGAGATTTGGGCTGGTATTGAATGGGAGGGGAAATGTGGGGGCGATAGAAGGCATTATTGTAGCCGTCCCATATTATAACCCTGTGTTTCATTTGTCCGTTGTTCTATCAAATCCCAGTGCTGGAAGGGACCCCAAGGGGCTATCTAGTCCAACCCTCTACCAGCCACCTTGAGTCCCATTGGTGGGAGAAAGGCGGAATAAAATAAAATAGCAGACTCAGGGCAGCTGTAGCTTCCTTGGTTGAGTCTTTCCATCTGCAATGTGGTCTTTCTCTTTTCCTACTTTCCTCCACTTTACCAAGTATGATTGGCTTTTCTAGTGAGTCATATCTCCTCCTGATATGGCCAAAATATGACAGCCTCAGGTTAGTCATGTTGGCTTCTAGGGAGAGTTCAGGCCTGATTTGCTCTTGGACCCATTTATTGGGCTTTTTTGGAGACCACTGTATCCGCAAAACTCTTCTCTAGCACATTTCCAATGAGTTGATTGTCTTCCTATCAACTTTCTTCACTATCGAGCTTTCACAATCACACATTAGAAATGGGAAATATGTTTTCTGCACAAAAAACCTTGCATATTATTATTATTATTATTGCACTGAACGGAGAATAGTCTTCGAAAACTGCCGTTTTCAATTACTCTCTCACAGCGAGGAAATAGTAAATGGTCAAAGGGTAACATTATTCATTCTTGCCTGGGAGGATAAAATTTAGGAAGGCTGACAACCCTGTGGTCTCTTCCCCCCATATGTCCTTAGTCAAAGATTAAACTCTCCTAAGTATAAGCAGAAAAAAGAAAAAATCCACTGCCACCGCTCTCAACCCCGGCATATGCCAAGCTGGGCAGGTCCGGTCCTATTAATAGGTTTATAACAAATAAAATGAAAATGCAGTAAAAGGATTGTGGGTGATTTGAGTGCGAAAGCACTTTTGCAGAGCAGATATGACTGGGGGTGGGGTGGAGAGAGCCAGCTTTGCCGGCCAAACTGATCCCAGATGTTGTTTGCCAAGAATTAAAAATCGAGGGGGGGGGAGATCAAAACCATCTGCAAGGTCACAGCAGGAGAAAGAAGGTGCCCTGGCGAGGTTCCAGCTTTGTGGGTTTATTTCCCCCTAAGGGATGGTTTGTAAATTCTCAGCCAAACTTCAGCAGATTTCATAGAATCATAGAGCTAGAAGAGACCACAAGGGCCAACTAGTCCAACCCTCTGCCCTGCAGGAACACACCATCAAGCGTTTGAGCAGGCGTTTGAGAACTGGTTTTTAGGGGGAGGCCTTGTACAAGGTGCCTGACACGTACTGTCGTTGTTTGAATGTTTTAACTGGTTGCATATTTTATGATGGTTAAATATCTTTAATGCCTAGAGAGACCTTTTCCCCCAATTGTGGGTAAATGAAACTGTGGGTTTCCCAAATAAACAGAGGGCTACCTGTAAATAAAAAAAAATCACAGCCTGTAGAAGTTAAAAAACAGTTAAAAAGACATTAAACCATCATAAAATTTGCAAACAATTTGGGAAATAAAAGCAGGGGCTAGCCAACTCCTCTTGAAAGGCAGCATGTTCTGTCATGCTGAAAGCAAACTTTAAAAATAGCTGGACATTAAAGAGGCCACCCGATCTCCTGTTTTTAACCTGGAAATTGGGGTTTATCTCCCAATCCCCTGCAAGCGTGACAGCGTCCAAGCTGATCAGATGCCCAGCACTATCCCCGTGAACAGAATGAGATAGATCCAAAGGATTAGGAGAGCCAGCTTTTATTTCCCATCACCCTCTTCTCCAGCTTAAAAAAAACACAAAAATGGCTTTTTGCAATAATCTTCTCTTGGAGGAACCACAGGTTGAACAAACACTGCAATTTGTGGATGGGTGGAAGAGCAGTGTTACCCACAGAATGGCCATCGTCACCCTATTTGCCAAGGGAACGGTCCCCACTTCTGACCTAGGAAACCTCCCAGCATGCCGTGCTCCTCACTGGCATGGCCGATGAGGAAACAAGAAGGGAGAGAAACCAACAGGGAGGAAGCTAGTCTGAACCAGAAGTTGGCAACTGCGCAAGGATCAGAGACAATACCCCTCCTCCAATTTCCATCTCCCCATGAGCTGTACCCCTTGGGAATGGGTTCCCCAAAACCTCTACTTTTGATAGAGGCCTTCCCAAAATGGCAACAGGAAGTGATGTTGTGCAACTTCCGGCCACCATTTTGAGAAGGTCTATGATGAAAAGGGAGGTACCGAGGATTGCTGGAGGGGGAAGGGAGTGTTCTACAGGCCTTTTTACATAGTCCTAAGGGTGCTTTAGTATATTTGGGGGTGTAGTAAACATCTGAAAATTGTGCTGAAATGTAAAAACAACCCAAAAACCCAGAGGGAGTAACCATCACCAATACACCGCAAAGTTCTTGTGCTAAAGTTGCAACTTTGCCACTGACTCCTTCACCAAGAGAAAGGTGAAACCTTCACCAAGAGAAAGGTAAAATAACTTAAGGCTGCAAGGATTTCCCTACTGCTTCTGATACTATTATGACTGTGGAGTACGAAAAGGATGTATAAATTAGACGCAGGCGATGCAGGGAGACGGAGGGAGGAGAGAGGAGATGTCCATCCCTCCTGCTTTCAATCTGAGGCCTTCAGTTTGCTCAGTCCATCCGCATACTGGAAATCTGCGCCATTCTCGTAATCGTACATGTCCAAGGCGACCTCGCAGCTCTCACGGACCACCCGCTCCTTGTCTTGGGCATAGGCTTGCAAGGTGGCCAGACAAGGCGCCTTAGCGATGGAGCCCAAGGCCTCGGCACACTCGTGGCGCACCATGGGGTTCTCGGCAGCGCTTTCCAAGGATGCTGTCAGCTGCGGGACACTGGCCTCATGCTGCATCTGGCCCAGCACATATGCAATCTCATGGCGGAAGAGGGCGCTCCCGCACTGGAGGCCTGGGAAAAGAGAGGGAGTCATGAGGACTAGCGACACTGCAGAAGGACACTTGTTTACAGCAGGGCAAAACTCCCATCTCAGTATTGGGGTGGGCAGCTGTCAGAGTTTAGGGATTAACTCCCCCCAGAAAACTTTAGACAGTCACATAGAATCATAGAGTTGGAAGAGAGCACCAGGGCCATCCAGTCCAACCCCCTGCCATGCAGGAATACCCAAATCAAAGCATTCCCAACAGATGGCCAACCAGCCTCTGTTTAAAAACCTCCAAAAAACAAGACTCCACCACACTCCTAGGCAGCACATTCCACTTCCTAACAGCTCTTACTGTCAGGAAGTTCTTCCTAATGTTTAGGTGGAATCTCTTTTCCTGTAGTTTGAACCCATTGCTCCGTGTCCTAGTCTCTGGAGCAGCAGAAAACAAGCTTGCTCCATCCTCAATATGACATTATTTCAAGTATTTAAACACGGCTATCATGTCACCTCTCAACCTTCTCTTCTCCAGACTAAACATACCCATCTCCCTAAGCCGCTCCTTATAGGGCACAATGGCTTCCAGACCTCCCACCATTTTGGTCGCCCTCCTCTGGACACATTCCAGCTTCTCCATATCCTTCTGGAATGATAATTGATAATAGGATTCCCTATTATCCATGGTTTCAGTTACCCACAGGGTGTGTATGTGTCTTGGAACGGTGCTTGTGTCTTGAAACGTATGCACCGTGGATATGGGGGTCAGCTTGTAATATTAATACAGTACTACTACTATTATTATTGCTGCTACTACTGTTGTTGCTGTTATAGCAACAAATAAGGAAAATAGATTAACAGCAATGAGAAATTGCTGGCCTGGAAAACGAAAAGCAGAAACTCACCATCGGCCAAGGCCAAAACAGCGGCTTCTCCTCCGAGGTTTCGAAGTGCAAACATGGCCCTGTAGCGCTCGAAGAGCGGACGCGACTCATCCAGCAGGGCTTGCCTCAACTTCCCCACATCTGCCTCCTCAGCCGGAGGCGCTGGGTCCACGGAGCAGTACGGCCCTGTGACAGGTTTGTCTTGATGTTCCTGGAGCCATTCGATCCTCTTTACGGCCAACTGGCACGTCTCCGCTACCTACAAGGAGTGGAAAACGGACACTGAGGCTGGTTCTCCTCGCATTCCGGAATGTGTGCACATTGTTAATTTTCAATTTCAAAATTGCTAAAATAGGTTGAACTGCTCTTCTTCTTCTGTGGTGACTGAACCACTCTCTATTCTTTCCATGTTAATTCTTCCTCGGGTACCAAAATTCCTTTTTAAAAAAGCAACGCCTAGGAACACATCCACTTTGTATACCTGTGATGGTTATTTACCTCAATGACAGGGTCTTCCGAATACTGCTTCAAGATGTCTAGGACTTTGGGGTTCCCAATAGCTCCCAATGCCTCCCCTGTAGAAGAAGGAGAGAAAAACAATACAGCTTAGGAAAGACCAAGAAGGCAATGGGAGAAACTTCTGATGTGGTTCTGGCAGCCACAGCGGAATACTAGATAGGTAAAAATGATAAAAGAATGGCAATTCTATATAGTACGACCCCTATATCTGCAGGAATATGTTTTCCTTGGACATACCGTGGAAACGCATAACTGCCGATAATATTTTTAATAATAATTTTATTTTTAAAAAAATCATTCCAAATAAAATAAGTAAAGCTTTAGACAAGAAAGAAATACCTAATTCTGTATACATATATATACTTTTCTAAATAAAATTAATCTTTTTTTATGTGTCGTCAATTACAATTGTTCAATGTCTAATTCCAACAAATAGGATATAGAAGGGAGGGCCAAAGGATTACACAGACAAAATATATTAGCTTAGATAACGTCCCACCACCCAGTTACCGAGATCTAACTGTTTGTGTTTCCATCCTAACCATGGATATACCTTGAACACACAGATTTTGTACACCCGTTGCCTCTGCTCCGATGTAAAACTGTGTGTTCTTGCATGGCAGGGGGTTGGACTGGATGGCCTTTGTGGTCCCTTCCAAGTTTAGGATTTGAAATTAACTTGATCAGCATATGGGTTCCCACCATCAACTACCACACCTTCTTTTACCTGCCTCGTGTCGGACCATGGGTTCCTGATGCCTGTCTTGGAGAACGTCAGTGAGAACTGGGATGGCTCTCTCGTCCTGCATCTGTCCGAGGCAATAGGCGAGTTCGTGCTTGAGGAGAGCAGAGTCGTCCCCAAAAGTCTTGCTGATCCACTCAATGGCCGCAGCGCCCCCCAGGTTACGGAGGGTGAAAAGCGCCCGGAAACGGGCCTTTAGAGGTTGCTGGGAATCCACCAGAATCCGGCCGATCAGCTCAACTTCCTTCTCGGTCACCATGGTTTGCGGCAGGTTTTGGAGAGGCGGAAGTCTTTCCTTTAAAAAATTTTGACGGGATCTAAGCTAAAAAGAAAATGAGACCATCTGCGAAAATGACACTCTTAGAAGAGGCCCCCTGTATTGATGCTATCACAGGTCGACACGTGTATCTAAAATGGAAAATAAAGACATAAAAACACTCAAAGATGTAGCCGAGTTAGCAGGGATCAGTATGCAAAAATATAAATAACTAAATAAAGGGGCCTTGTAGCACCTTTCAGATTAGGGGTCACCCTTGTTTATGTGGATTTACCGTTCCTGGATTTAGTGCAGATATGTGCAAACGAACTGCCACATAATTGTGCTGGAGGACCTAGAAAATATATTTTCTTGGTTTTTTTCTAGGCTGTGAGGCCGTGTTCTGGAAGAGTTTATTTCTGACGTTTCGCCTGCAGGCGAAACGTCAGAAATAAACTCTTCCAGAACACGGCCTCACAGCCCAGAAAAAAACCAAGGAAAATCTATGGATGCCGGCTGTGAAAGCCTTCAACCTAGAAAATGCCTAGAGAGGTGTCCTCTCTAGGCATCTGGCGCAACTCTATGGTCAGCGTCTGCTGGACGACCTTCCGATGACTAGAGAGACCCCCCCCCGACCCAACTGCAGGTAAGTGAAACTGCGGGTACTGAGTTGTAAATGAAAGAAGTTTGTAGCAAAAGTTTTTATAGGCTGGGCCAAGTTCATCTGATTTAGAATTAGATTTAATTTTAATTTTATTTTTTGGAACAGCCACATCAGCAGAAAAAATTAAGTTCCTAGTCATGTGGAGGACATTTTTGTTTCCAAGCTTCACATGATCAATCCTCCCAAAAAATCTAAGCATTAGGTCATTTTGTTTCATCACCCAAAAATGCTTGGGATGATGATGTCTGATCTCACCGGCAGAGAGGATGAATTACAGCTTCAGCACGCCAAGCAATGCTGAAATTAAAAATCTTTGGGAAGCCACTCCCTGGCAGCAACTCCAAAAATGCTGCAGGAAAAAAGCACAGCCACTCTGATCTTATGATTTAGGTAACTTCTATGCCACCCCTTCTCCCAGGATGGGACCCAAACCTGCTGATGATACGAGTTGAAACAAAAGCAATTAAAACAATGGGAAATGCTTTAAAAAAAAACGCAACTAAACTAACAATGGTGTTTATTTAAAATGGTTGTAAAAGACAAAAAAACAAACAAACCCAGCATCAGTTCAAAGACCTTCTGCACTAAAGAGTTACTACCTAAAGGTTTGAGTAAACAGAATGGTTTTTTGGCTGCTGGTAGAAAGAGAAACCTCACTTCTTGTGGCAGGGAGTTCCACAGTTCCACCAAGAAGGCCCCGTCTACTGTGGTCTCCGCAAATGTGGCTGCAATAGTGGTGGGGCTGAGAGGAACCCCCCCAAAAAACGGCTTTAAAACTTGGGCAGGAGATAGGGTCCTTTGGATAGATCCAATCTGATCCAGTTTGCTGTCTTGGACTGGTAGGAAAGCAAGATATGGATAAATTAAACAAACACTGGTCACCTCCCACATATGCAAACCAGCACAGTTGGAACAATACAGAAATCAGTACATCTGGAGCCATATGGAAAAAAAAATATCAAAACATCTAGAACCATATACAAATGAGCTGATCTGGAACAATACAAAAACCAGCACACATGGCACAATATTAAAAAAAAAGGCTCATCTGGAAGCATATGGAAAAGCACAGCTGGAATGACACGCAAGCAGGCACATCTGGAACCATATGCAGACCAGCCCATCTGGAACCATATGCAAATAGGCACACCTGGAACCATATGCAAATAGGCACATCTAGAACCATATGCAAAAAAGCAGACCTGGAACCATATGCAAATAGGCGCACCTAGAACCATATGCAAAAAGGCACACCTGGAACAACATGCAAAATAGCCACACCTAGAAACATGCAAATAGGCACACTGGAACCATATGGAAATAGGCACACCTGGAACAATATGCAAAATAGGCACACCTAGAAACATGCAAATAGGCACATCTGGTACCATATGCAAACAGGCATGCCTAGACCATATGCAAATAGGCACACCTGGAACCACATACAAAATAGGCATACCTAGAACCATATGAAAATAGGCACACCTAGATCCATGTGCTAATAGAAACACCTATGCAAACAGGCATGCCTAGACCATATGCAAATAGACACACCTAGAACCATATGCAAACAGGCACACCTAGAACCATGTGCTAATAGAAACACCTGGAACTATATGCAAAATAGGCACACCTAGAAACATACAAATAGGCACATCTGGTACCATATGCAAACAGGCATGCCTAGAACCATATGCAAATAGGCACGCCTAGAACCATATGCAAAGAGGCACACCTAGAACAATATGCAAATAGGCACACCTGGAACCATATGCAAATAGGCACGCCTGGAACCATATGCAAATAGGCACACCTGGAACTATATGCAAATCAGCATATCTGAAAGCACAGAGCTAGGAAAAGTTCCTTTTTCACCTGTATCTCCCAGAATCCCCTCCCTTTACCTTCCCCAGCTCTGGTAAACATATATAAATCAGCGCAGATAATCACCAAGCTTATGTAAACATATGCAAATAGCAGCTTATGCAAATATATGCAAAACATATTCAAATATATACAAATTAAAGCCAGCCCGACCCCCAGCATATTCTCCGGGCGCTCGTGCCCCCCCTCTCCTCCCGTCTCCATGGCAACCCCTCGCTCCACTCACCCGAAGCCCACGCGCTCCCCAGCTGCCTTTGCGCCTGCGCACTCGCCGCCCAGGCCTCGCTCGACGGTTGGAGGAACGGAACCAAATGGATGAACGAGAGCGGGGGTGATACAAATGAATAGAAGCCGCTCTTTCTCTTCGCCTGGTAGGAGCCCGAGACTTTCAGCAGCGGCCGCCTTCAAAATGGCGGCTTCTTTTCTCCCCCGAGCAGCCCGAAATGGACGAGTCCGGCCGGAAATGGTTCTAAGAGCGGAAGGCTTTTGCGCATGCGCACCGAGAGGGCGTCTTTCTCCGGCCACGCCCCCTTCTTATGAGCTGTCGTGACGATAGACTTACAACTTTAGACTCATATATATGCGTTAAATTCCGGGTTTAATTTGTAATTCACTTTTTTGGGCAAAAGGAAACAAGCTCTTTTTCTCTCCCTTTTTGATGGGAAAATGCTAATTATTTGTAGCTAAGCCTTACCCAGATGACTCTGGACCCGTGTAATATAAAAAAATCCACAAGACGGGAATACCTTGATTGCACCAACACTTTGGGGCAGAGAAGGCTAAAGACCTTGTAAAACTATAGATCCCAGGATTCCATAGGATGGAGCTACAGCACTTAAACTGCATGATTTCTACAATGTAGATCAATGGTGGTCCAACCTGTGGCCCTCCAGGTGTTTGGGACTCCAACTCCCAGATGCCTGAGCCAACAAGTCAAGAATTCTGGGAGCTGTAGTCCAAAACACCTGGAGGGCCACAGGTTGGAAACCACTGGTGAAGATTCACCCCAGGACTTTGGGAGGCAAGGATTGGAATCCCCACGTGGCCATTGGAAACCCACTGGGCAAGTCACACTCTCTCGGGCAAGTCACACTCTCTCAACCTCAGAAGAAGGCAATGGCAACCCGCCTTCGAATAAATCTTGCCACACTAGAGAAATAATCCAGATTGAATGTGGATTATTTGCATGGCTCCTTCCTAGGGAATCCTAGGATCTGTAGTCTGGTAAGGCACTAGCACTCTTTGTCAGAGAAGGCTAAAGACCTTGCAAAACTACAAGTCCCAGGATTCCATAGGAAGGCGCTATGCAAATAATCCAATTTCAAACTGGATTATTTCTGTCCTGGTTCTTCACCAAAGTTTTTGGGGCCCAGTTACCATGACTTGGTTGTGGAAATACATTTTACACACTCCCCCCACCCAAAAAAAGAAACCCAGAGCAGTATATGCATTTTACACAATTTTATCTGGCTGGCAGATTTGGGGAGCTGTAGTCCAAAACAGTAACTTTATCCAGCTTTGGTAGCCTATGCTATGGATGGACTGAACAAATGGTCAGAAGCAGACGCATCCTTTTCTCATTTTAATTTTTTTTTAATTTTAATTTTTTTCCCCATGTCAATTAATAAAATATTTATATAGAGCCCCAAAATTCCAAAATAGTGCAAAACATTTCACTGCCATGCATCCATTGTTAGCTAAACAATTGCTCAATCCACTTCAGGTATGTATGTACAGAACAGACGACATGAAAACATATCCCGACACCTGTGCTACACAAGGAGAATTAACTCGATCCGGGTTGTAGTCCGGGTTGTCTTTTTTTTTCACCCCGGGGTTTATTTATTTTTCGTTCCATTTTTGTCAGTTAGTTAGTTAATTTCAACCACATGCCAAAACATAAATTATTATCGAGGAGGGAGATCAATTCATGGGGGAGACAAATGGAGGGGTCTGTGTGTGTATAGGAACATCACTTACCCTTGTGTTTGTTTTATTGTGCAAAAGGAAGGGTTGCAAACAGTATCCATACTGCAAATCCTCTCCCCTCTTGGCTTGGAAATGCTTCCAGACAATCCTTTTATTTTGCAGGCATCCTACCGTGTTCATGGGGTTGCATGGGAAATCCAGGAACCATTGACATCTATAACCCTGTAGCATCTTCTCCTGATGCTACTTCTTGAGAGATAGTGCGGCGTAGTGGTTTGAACGACCCGGGGAGACCAGGGTTCGAATCCCCACTGGGCCATGGAAACCCACTGAGTGACCTTAAGGCAAGTCACACTCTCTCAGCCTCGACGGAAGGCAAAGGCAACCCCCCCCCCGAACAAATCTGGCCAAGAAAAAACCATGCCTTAGGGTCACCATGAGCTGGAAATGGGAAGGCACACAACAACAACAACTTTTCCTACTACGGAAAGTCTGTTAAGTAAGTAGGAGGGGAGGGGAGACGGAACGGTTGCACAACGTCTTTCGATTAGTCGCAATTGGAACGATTGGTCTAGAAGTCCCGTATCTCTGAGATACTTCTCCCCTCCCTGGTTTCCCCCCCCTCCGTTTTAAAGAAATATTCTGATCAATGCAGTTTCTAAAAGGTGGGTGGACTGTGCAGACGTGTATGCTCTGTGTGTGTGTGTGTAAACATTCAACTTAAATTCTGAGACTTTGGTCCTGGAAAAATTGTATGGAAATATACATATATATATGTATATGTATATGTATATATATATATATATATATATATGAATATGATAGCACCCCCATATCCGTAGGGTATTGGTTCCGGGGCCCCCATGTAGATAGCGAAAACCATGGATAATAGTGAACACCATTGAAAATAATGGGACTTCAGATTTAAAATACCATAGAGTTGCCTTACAGATGTAATTTGTGTGTGTGTGTGTGTGTGTGTGTGTGTACTGTATAAATATATATACAGTAGCACCCTGGTATCTGCTGGGGATTGGTCCCTCCCTCCGCCCGTGGATTCCGAAAACCATGGATAACAGTGAACACCATTGAAATTAATAGGAATTCTGGTTTAAAATACCATAGAGTTGCCTTGGAAGATCTCGAAAACATCTAGAGATGATGCCTCTTTAGGCATTTTCTAGGAAAACTCTATGGTAGGTGTGCTGTTTTATGCCCCGCGGATAACTGAATCAGCGGATATGGTGGGTCCTATTGTGTGTGTGTGTGTGTGTGTATATATATATATATATATATATATTAAAAAGAGCATTGGGTATTAGAGCGGTGATGAGGGAAGTGTTCAGGAAACTGCCTGAGAATCCCAGGGAAAACGTATTTTGCTGACAACTGGGTTTGCACCGAGTTTGGAAGAAGCAAACTCAAGAAGGACTCTGGAGGAAGAAAGAGCAGATCTTTGCTACTCCGGACTTCAGTTGGATTAACAGCCCTTCCCCACTATTTTAAAGTTGACCTTCTCGGATGAAACGTCTTCAACAACCTGGGAGGATTCTTGGACGGAGGGACCAGAGCTCATTGGCGGAACTCTTGCTTTGCATACAGAATGGCGCCACATCCAATCCTTGGCATCTCCGCTTTAAAATAATAACAATAATCAGGTAGCAGCAAGTGATGGGAAGACCCCCTTTCTGCCTGAGATCTGGGAGAGCTCTTGTTCATCAGAAGAAGTAGACAATTCAGGGTTAGATGGAGGAATGGGTTGGCAGAAGACAGCTTCCGTGGAAGCCATGGTAGATACAAGATGGGATCAGTGGGTAGAGATGTCCGGGCGAGAAGGGTGGAGATGGGGAATGGTTGATGTGTTTGCTCAGTGGGCAAAGATGAGCCGGGCTAGAGGACAAGAAACTGGCAAAACAGAATGGAGTTGATGCATTGGAGGATGTCTAGGCCTCCAGGACTACTCCTGCTAAGCCAGGGGCTATAGCTCAACGGGCAGACTACATGCTTTTGCATGCAGAAAGCTGCCGGTTCAATCCCTGGCATTCCCCAGGTGGTCATGGGGGGGGGAGGCCTGTTTTTGCCCAAAATTGTGGAGAGAGTTGGCACCAGTCAGAAAAAGTAGTATTGACAGGATCAGAAACAAGCTCATCGCGATGGCAGGGTGTTTTTTTCCTCAAGCTCCCAACAGCAACATCTTTGACTCAGCCTGTGGAAAGTTACTATGGAAAATGAAAATAATTACTGTTTCATATGATTTCAAGGCCTCCCAAATCGATTTGTCAGCCGTACAGTTTAAAAGCAACTGTTTACAAGCCCATTTCTCAAAAGTCTCTAAATGGATTGCTTTGTAGTTACTATAAAAGAATCTAATGGTCGTATCCGGAGGCACAGCGAAAGCCAGTGTGTTGTGCAATATCCCTCCTCTGCCATCAAGTGAGGCTGCAAAAAGCCTGTTACTAGGAAAGTAACTTCAAAATTACAGGCATGTTGCAGAAAAGGGAGATGTTATCTCTTGTTAAGTTACAATTGTAATGTTACCATTGTTAGGCCTCTGTTATTGGGGAACGGAAACTGATTATGAGTATTGATTTATTTGCAATACGTTCCATCCAACCTCTCTTGTGACTGTTGTTATATTTCTCTCCCCCCTCTCCTAGAGGGACCATCATTTCCCTTGCTCACTTCTGCCCCCTGATGGCTTGGAGGAAGAAATGTACATGTGAATTTGGCAATGCATGATGTGTCCAAGAGGGCACCTTGGGGGCGATCCTTGGCAGTAGGAGCAAGGCTCCCAAATTAAGGGGTGAAGAGTGGTGGGTTTGTGGGGAGCTGGCGGTGTTGGCATGGCAGAAAGGGCAGTTTGGAGGACTCTATGGCTTCAACATGGCTGTATAAAAGAGGGAAGGGATGAGGACGGGCCCTTGTAGCAGATCATCGGAGTGGGGCGGACCATCAACTAGGGTGGGGAGAGAGGTCCTTAGCTGGTGCTCCCTTCCTCGGCCGAGCGTGTGTCTGACTTGAGCTTGACAAACTCCTTGGCCACCTCGTCGTTGTTCCTCTGTGAAAGAATGCGCAAGACCGTGAGCCCCGTGTCATCCATGTGGATGCGCCGGCCCAGGGGTAGCCAACAAGCGCAGCTCCCGCGTTGCATGATGTCCTTCAGCTGTAAGATGGCAATGCCCACGGTCCGGTCTTCCCGGGCGAAGCAGTAGTCCTTGACACACACCTGGAGTTCGTAGCATTCAGGACCCGTCTCGGTGCCCAGGGTGCTGTGGAAAGCGGGAAGGAAATGAGTCCAAAATGAGTCATAGAATCCTAGAGCTGGAAGAGACCACAAGGGCCATCCAGTCCAACCCCCTGCCATGCAGGTAGAGCAGAATAGGGGTCAGCACCGCGGAGAGCTCCTTTGAAGCCTGGGTTAAAAACTGGAATGCATTCACTGCTCCACTAACATGGGAACCACTAACTGAACCTGGACCTCCAATGCATTTGAAGGAACTCTCATGGTGTTGTTTCAGCACCATGGAGAGATTCTTTGAAGACTGGGTTAAATGCTGGAATGCATTCACCGTTCCACTAATATAGGAACCAGCTTCAATATATTTAAAGGATGTCTCCAAGGTGCTGAAGAAGGGGGAGGAATTCCACCCTTCTCAGTATGCTCATTCAAAAGCAAAATGCAGCAGCTTCTCCTAGCTTGCCCAGTTCTTCTGCATTAATTACTTGGGCCATGTGGACCAGACTCTGATGTTGTGTGGCGACACATGCCCTTCTTTTCATCTGTGAAATATCGGAGGCTATGATTTTATTTATTTATTTATTTATACCCCGCTCTTCAGCCTCAAGGCTATCAGAGCGGCTTACAAATTGTTTTAAGCAATAGCAATTTACACATCTACACTGCATTAAACAGTTTCCAATGTGTGTTTGCCCCCCACAAGCTGGGTACTCATTTTACCGACCTACGAAAGGATGGAAGGCTGAGTGAACCTTGGAGCCCGCTGGAATCGAACTTGCAATGTGGTGACTTGCAGTACTGGCATTTAACCACTGTGCCACCAGGGCTATGCATTTCCAAACCGGGATGGTTCAGTACTGAATTCTAGCGCCAGGACTGTATTGTGTACTGTGAGATTCCCAAATGGTACACCCATGCATCCATGCAAGTTAAGGAAAAGACAAGCAAAAGGGTTACTCACAACGTGATGCTTTCATTGTATTTAGGGGACCAGCTGTTGTTCTTGGACTTGGTGGCAAATTTTCTCTTCTTGTCGCTGAGGTGCGGCCCGATAATGTTGACTTCAATGAAGGGCCGGAAGATGCCAGACGTTTGCCATTTCAGATCATTGGCGGCCACCACTGAAACAGTGGGGAAAAGAGCAGAGGAGACCACAACAACCATGATTCCAAGTTGAAGTCGACCACCTAGGATTCTTCTAAGCATAAGCTACATATTTCAGGTTGCGCCTCCCTCCCATATCCACGGAACCAACATCCGTGGTTTTAGTTCTCCACGGCTGAAAAAATAGGGACATATACCATAGAGTTGTGCTTGAAAATTCCCAGAGAGGTATCCTCTCTAGGAAGTGCTAGGTCCTCCAATGCAACTCTATGGTATGTTTGTACTGGAAATCCTTTATTTTAATAGGATTTGCCATTATCCACAGTTTCATTTATAAATGATAAGTCTGGGAACATATCCCCTGTGGATACAGGGGGAGGGAATACCTGTTTTTGCAATTTGGGATTTACTCTGTGCAGGAAAAAAAAAAAAAGGCTGCAGCATGCTTCCTGCAGAGAGAATTTTTGTGCAGAAAAATGGGACTTCTGTCCAGAAAAATATGTGGGATTTTCTGTGCATGGAGCAAATTCCCTCTTTTTAAAAGGTTTTTTAAACACTCCAACACAGTAATGTATACCCAAATACAGACCTTAGTTGCACGCTTACCTTTAACTGTTACTTTATGCTCTCCAGTGCCAGGGTGGGTGATCAGTTCCACGTGGATGGAGACTTCGCCAACAGGGTCATCCACTCCGGATCCTGCACAGCAAAGCAGTGGTGGGGAGGCATAAGCCCCCTCCCCCAGATACCGAACAGAAAGTTAGCTCTCTAGCTAGTCTTCACCCGGGCACAAAAATGTGTTGGATTGCAAGTCCCATCATCTCCAGCCAGGACACCCTATGGTTGGGTTCAGGGTGGCTGGGGATGATAGGAGGTGTAGTCCAAGACCCTCCAGGGGTCTAGGGGTGCTCCCTTGCCACCAACATGATGATGGGCTCAGGTCATCTCCTCACTTGAGGGAGCAATCTCTCATTTTTGGAAATCTTCCTGTATGTTCCGTTGGTAGAAGATTTGCCAGGGTCTGAATGATCTCATTGCCCGCCCTTGCTAGAAAATGCAAATTCTGCTCCTCACACAGTGAGCTTCCGTGACCTGAGCCAAACAGCGATGTAGACCATTCCGATACTCTATGTGGACAATTGCTAGCCCCACTTCCCAACCATCATGTCCCAAAAGCAGGGGATCCATCATTCAAACAGGCATCCTCCATAGAGGAGTTCCACATGCAGCAAAGGCAAAACAGGAGGTGGACGAAGATGGGGGTGGACGGGATGAGAAGGAAGGGAGTTGAAGGATAAGACTCCCTTTCTGGAGTGTTGGATGGCACTGGAGAGATGCCAGTCCAACACAGGAGTCATGGAAATGCAAAGGGGAGAGGAGAAAGGGTGAGACAGGAGATGTGAGGAGAGCAATTGCTTTGGTCACCTTGGAGTCTTCCAGATATAGAGTATTGGCCGTGTGTGTGTGTGTGTGTAGATCTCTCCAAGTAAAGGGAAAATCAAGAGGTTTCACTTTCATAGAATCATAGAATTGCAGAGTTGGAAGACACCACAAGGGCCATCCAGTCCAGCCCCCTGCCACGCAGGAAATCACGATCAAAGCAAAGCACTTTGAGGGGCAGATCTAGCATTTTGGCAGTGAGAGTATGGAATATTGTATAGTATATTGTGTAGTATTGTAGCTAAGAAAATGTTTTTGGATTCATAGGATCATAGATTTGGAAGAGTCCACTAGGGCCATCTAGTCAAACCCCATTCTGCCCTGCAAGAATACACAACCATCCAGCCTCTGTTTAAAAACCTCCAAAGAAGGAGACTCCACCACACTCCCAGGCAGTGTATTCCACTTCTGAACAGCTCTTACTGTCAGGAAGTTCTTCCTCATGTTTAGGTGGAATCTCTTTTCCTCTAGTTTGAATCCATTGCTTCGTGTCCTAATATCTGGAGCAGCAGAAAACAAGCTTGCTGCCTCCTATGTAACATCTATGTAATCCCTCCTTTTAATCAACAGGAGGGTTTAAAGTCTGGGTGCTGACTGGGATCATATTTTGCAAAACTGAAGACACTGATGCCTGAATAGTGTGTTTGTAAAGCAGGGAATAGCAACTGTGGAAGCGAAGGAGCCACATTAGTGCCCCTGGAAGCCTCAGAGAGCATCACATCTCCACCACAACTACTACCCACAATTTCTGGTATGGTGGAAATAGACCCCATGCCCCCTAGAGGACATTTTGGGGCAAAACCATTTTTTTTTTAGCAAACTTGTTTTTGACCTGGGGCCCCAGGGGGCCTCCAAATATGGTGGAAATGCCCTCTACACTCCCAGAGGGTATTATGACTTTTTTTAACCCCTGGGAGGCCCTGGGAGGCCACAAAAATGGCTCTGGAGCTGCATGAGGCCCATGGACTGCACTTTGCCTACACATTGTAAAGCATAACATATAAATTATTAAGGTTTGTGTATCGCGGGATGTATGTGTAATGCTAAGAGTGTAGGAATTTGCTAGCTCCAGGCATAAAGCCAGCCTAACCAAAACAAACTTGAAAGATAAATATAAACAGCAAATTGACTTATAATGAACCCAGGAAAAGTACCACATTACTGGCTGATGGAACCAGATGGCTGATGCAATCAGATGGCTGATGGCTGAAACTAAGTGATCACTGAGTGTTACATCAGAGAATAAGGATCCTTACCCTGACTGAAGAGGAATATTATTTATATAAGCCAGCCAGTAGTGAGCTGAAAGCTGATTGGACAGAGAAAATCTGGGAAGGATATAAAACTGACCCGTTGATTTCTTAGTCCTGCTTTCTAGGTCAACAGGGAACATGTATGCCCCATCATCTACATGAGAGCCCTTCTGATATCTGAAGCTTATCTCCAGCCTTAAACATTTTAGCTAAGCATACCTGGCTCTTAGAGTCTTAATTTTAATTGTATTTGGATATGTTTTATGTTGTTTATTATCCTTGATGGCATTTATTTTGGGAGGAGACATTTCTTCAGTTTTGATGTATCAATTTTTATTGGGCCAACTTGCTTTGAGAGATGTTTCATCTTTGAACATGGCCTGGAATGATTTCAAGTCAAGAAAGAAGAATGGGAAGGGGAGGGAAGGGAAGGGAAGGGAAGGGAGATGAAGGCCAAGCCTTTGGTGATTGCCTGGATTTGCAGCCTTTTCCCCCTGCATGCTCCTCCTGCTGCATGCCTTGGTTTTCTCTTGCCCCTAAAGTGTAGCTCAACCCACCCACTGCATGGTCCCAGCTCCTGAGTCGCATGCTGAGACTCATCGATCCAGAAATCAAGGCTGCAAGAGGCTTCGAACCAACCAACCATTTCGGAGTGCCAAAGGCGCCAAGCATGGGGACAACGTGGTGGTGCAACCCCCCCCCCAGAGGCCACCCTCTTGAAAGCCCTCTTCCCTCCAATTCCTCCTCTGTTGGTTGATATGCTAAGTGCAGGGAGGGGGTCATTCTGATGCATTTGATGCAATTGCAGAAGGAAGAGGAGAAAGTCAGCACCCGGTACAGGGCTAGCTTCAAGGCTCCTTTGCCAAGAAAGAGAGGGGGAAGGGAAAAGGGAAAGGGTCAGGTCCAGCCACCAAGTGGCCATCCCTGTCTTAGACTCAGTGAACCGCTGGTGGCTCCCACCTCAGTTGCGTGGTGAAACCATTCCAGGTTTTTATTAGCTTCAAAGGTGCTGTCCAAGGTACTGAATATTTTCCAGAATTGGATTCAGGACCATGGAGAGTTGCTTTAAAGCCTAGATTGAAACCAGGAGTGGGAGCCACCAGAGGCCACGGCCTAGACACTTTCCCTTTCAGCTCCCAACCCAGGACTCAGTTCTGGGACTTTTACTAGCCCTGGCCGGGGCAGGAGGTTTGGGGGTCAGGTGGGGATCTGGGATGGGTGCATTTGAGGCAAGGGAGGAGTGTCAGGGGGACGGTGCAAGACGTACCCTTTTCGGGATATGTTTCTTCACTAAGAGTAAACCTAACACCTTTTCCACCATGGACTAATGATGGGAAAAGGAAGAAAGGAAGGAAAGAAAGAGAAAGAGAAAGAAAGAAAGAAGGAAAGAAAGTCCAAAGGAAAGGAAGGAAGGTCAAGAGGCAGAAAGAAAAGTAGGAGGAAAGGACAGAGAAATAGTAAAGAAAAGGAATGAAGGGGGGAAAGTGGGAAGAAGGAGGCCAGGAACACAGGGAAAGAGGGAGAGGGGAAGAAGAGAAAGGAAATAAAGAAAGGTAAAGAGGAAGAGAGATGGGAAAGGGAGGGAGGAATAGAAAAACAAGAATTAAGGATTAAAAAGGAAAGAAGGATACAAGGAACAGGAAAAAGAGGATTCAAGGAGGGAAAATAAAGAAATAAAGGTAAAGAGAAAGAAAGAGAAGAAAGAGAAAGAAAAGGAGAAAGGGAGGGAAGGATAGAAAAAAAGGAGCAAAGGAGTGAAGTGAGTTGCAAGGAAAAATCGAGTGCAAGAAGGCGGTTAAAGGAAGAAAGGTGAAGAAATGAAAGCAAAGGTAAATTTGGGCATTGGAAAGTAAAGGTGGGAAGAATAGTAAGAAAGGAGCAAAAGATTAAAAGAGAAAAGAAGGATACAAGAAAGATAGGAAAAAATAGAGGAAGAAAAGGAAGAAAGGTAAAGGGAGGAATAGAAAAAAGGAAAGGATTAAAATGGAAGGGGGATGCAGGGAACACAGGAAAAATACAGAGGAAGAAGTGAATTCAGGGAAGGAAGGTAAAGAAATAAAGGTAAAGAGAAAAAAGAAGTAAAGGAAAGGGAGAGAGGGAAGGATAATAAAAAGGATAAGGAGTGAAAAAAAGGGTAAGAAGATGCAAAGAGCATAGGAAAAGTACAGAGCAAGAAGAGGGTTAAAGAAAGGAAGGTAAAGAGAAAGTTGGGTGTGGAAAATAAAAGGAGGGAAGAATAGTAAGAAAGGAGCAGGAATACAAAAGAAAGGAAGGATACAAGGAAGATAGGGAAATAGAGAGGAAGAACAGAATTAAGCATGGAAGGGAAGGGAGGTAGGGAAGAAAAGAAAGATGGTAAAGAGAAAAATGGGTATGCAAAAGAAAGGGGGAGAAGAATAGTTAAAAAGAGCAAAGGGTCAAAAGAGAAAGGAAGTACACAAAGAAGATAGGAAAAATACAGAGGAAGAAGAAAATTCAAGGAATGGAGGTAAAGAAATGAAGGTAAAGAGAAATGTGGGCATGAAAAAAAAAGAAGATTGAAGGAACACAGGAAAAAAAAGAAGGAAAAGGAGGAGGAAGGTAAAGAAAGAAAAGGATGGAGAGGAAAGAGTAAAGGAAAGGTTGAAGGAAGGAAAGAAGAAAACAAAGGAGTCAAGAAGAGAGAGAGAGAGAGAGAGAGAGAGAATGGATGTGTCAAAGGAAGTATGTAAAGAAGCAAAAGACGGAGAGAGAAAGAAAAGGAAGATCAGCACACACGTTGGCTCTGAGACGCAGCTGGAGAATTCAAAAGGTAGGTTAGAAAAACCCTGACTCCCACAACCAGGGCAGATGGCAGAGATGGGGCTGAGAACCTCCTTAGACTGCTCCCTAAATTTCTACCTGTCCAGTTGAGAGAGTTGAGTGTAGTTTACGGGACTGTGTGTTTGTGTGAGGGAGAGAAACCAAGAAGGTGAGCCATAGGGACCAGGCTAGACGGGGTGAGCCAAATCCTGCAACACATTTCCCACAATGATCAACCAGACGCCTCATATTAAAGACAGTCCTCCCCTGTTGCTAGTCCTCAATGTTTAGTAATAAGAGGTAGAACAATGCTGTGCGTAGGGATTCTCTTTAACTGTGTGGGTGAACGTGTCTCTTCAAGTCATGGCAACCCCATGGATTTCTCAGGGGTTTCTTAGGCAAGGAATACTGAGAGGTGGTTTTTCCAGTTCCTTCCTCTGAAATAGAGCCTACAGCACCTGGTGTTTGTTGGCGGTCTCCCACCCAAGTACTAACCAGGGCTGACCCTGCTTAGCTTCCAAGGTCAGACAGGATCTGGTGCCTTGAGGGTATTTAGGCCCTTGTCTTTGACCACCCTGCTCAACAGACATGGACATAATAATAATGTCCACCCTCCATAATAATGATGGATCTAGACTGCCCCCAATGTCCAGCCCCCTTTGAAACAGGAAGCAGGGAGAGCCCACAAACAGGAGGTGAAGACC
Organism: Gambelia wislizenii; assembly: GCA_030847615.1. Taxonomy (NCBI): domain Eukaryota; kingdom Metazoa; phylum Chordata; class Lepidosauria; order Squamata; family Crotaphytidae; genus Gambelia; species Gambelia wislizenii. The sequence continues at coordinate 8,105,349 of JAUMIR010000018.1, forward strand.
ACTGCCCATTCCTAAGGTTTGCCCCTCAGCAGCTGTTGTTGCAGATATAGACTGCTCATGAACATGGAGGCTCTGCTGAAGTATAATTAAGAAGGAGCTCCGCTGGATCCACACCATTAGTCTGGGGAGGAACCAACCAACCAACCAACCCAAACCCCTAACCAACCCTAGCCTAACCAATCCCAACCAGCTCTAACTCTAACCAACCCAAGACTGAGATTCTCTGAGGAGGAGATCCTGCCACCCCATTTTCAAGAAATTATACGAGCCCCACCAGGTCATTTGACCTTGCTTACCCTGAGCGGACTGCGTCTGGACAAAGGTTTTGATGAGCAGATCCGTGGCTTGTGTGTAGAGCGAGAGAGCGTAGCGCAGGGATTGCAAGTCGGGGCTTTTTTCCAGGAAGGTTTTCTTGAGGCCGACACCTCCCGCATGGAAGTATTGCTGGCCAGGAAAGTGGGTGGGAGAAAGAGAGGGGATCAACGACCAGAATCATGCCGTTAACTTTGCAAATTAAGAGGATTTTGGGAACTCCAAAAACAAGTAATTTCTCCAAGTTTCTTGGAGAAATTTCTCCAAATTTCTCAGGCCTCCCTATTAGGTATGAGGGATCACTGGCAACCAACTCTCTGCATTTTATTTATTTATTTAATGTATTTAATAGGGTTAACTGTTATTTGAGGCTTCTGGTATCCATGGTAAGTCCAGAAACCAAACCCCCATGGATATTGGGGGGGGGGAGTCTAACGTAAATTGAAATTTCGCTCATGTTCAAAACCCTGACTTTGGGCCTGCTATGGAATTTGTGAATGGACTCACAGCAACCTACCTTGATGGTGTCCAGGGCGAGCTCCACTACAGCGCATTGCTTGGGTGTCAAACTCTTGGCTTCCTCGCGCACCATGTGGTCCTGGAAGGAACAAACCATGCTGAGTAATGTTCTTTTGCTCGAGAATGGACCCAATGTCCTTTTAAAGTCAACCAGTCTTTACAATCGAGAAAACATTGTCGCTGTGTGCCTTCAAGTCTGTTTCTGACTTATGGCCACCCTTCCAGGAGAGTTTCTTGGCAAGAGTTGTCCAAAGGGGTTTTGTCATTGGGCCTTCCAGGGCTGAATGGGGATTGAAACTCTGGTCTCGAGTCCAAGACTCAAACCACTACACTACATTGTCTCTCCAAGATAACACTACACAACACCAGATTCTCTAAGGGCTTATCGACACCATCAAATACCTCAAATCCCCATGCAAATGTCCCCAAATCTGCCCCAGTCAAGCCACATGTGGTATAGCCTTTCCCCCGAATCAAGGGTTATCCAGCTACACATGGCATGGCCCAGATTTGCAGTATTTGGGGGGTGTCTTACCAGGGTGCACTATGCAGGATTTGGGGTTTTCTGTGGACTTTCACAGCCACAGCTGCCTCCGCCACCGCCACCACCACCACCAATTTTAAGGCTCCGGAGGCAGTTGCCGGCCAAAGGGAGAGGCTTTCTCCCTTCCCCGGCTTGGCAGCACTGCCTCCGCCCATTATCTTGCTGGCCCATTGCTTCCTTGAAGTACTTCTGTCACTGTCTTCAAGCTCCGCAGGGACATCCCCGCAGAATTTAATAATCTTCATGGCTTCGGGGGGCGGGGATGTGGGGACATGCATGCAAAACTCCATTCAGAGTTTTTGCCTCACATTTAGACAAGCCCTAAGTTCATCCGGGACAAAATCATCATGGAGAACTAACCCATGACTCAGGTGTGGTGGCAGTGGTGGAGAAATGCCATTTGCTATTTTGCCTCAGGCAGCAAAATCCTTTGGGTCAGTCTTGGAAACAGAACAGTGAGTCCACTCATTCTGATTAGAGTGAGCGGCTGCAATTTCTTGAGGGAGGCACAGAGACACCCTCACCCTCTCAGCAACATAGCTGCCTCCCAGAATCATTTCTTAGTTACGCACAAGAGTGAGATGTTTATGACTTTAAGTTCCCTAACTCATAAATGCACACTCCTCCAACTGTCTCAACTTGACAGGGACAGTCCAGATTAATCCTTTGCCATCCCACTTTTTCAGCTTTTAAAATGTCCTGGCTTCCCTCTTTGTCCTCAGCACACTTCACTTGCTGCAAACTGAGTTCACAGTGCAAAAATCGTTTGCACTCAACTCGGCAAATGGGGATTGGAGAGAAGGGGATCAAAATTGTGCCCCTTCCCTAGTTGGCTCAGGCAAAAGCATACTGATGCAGTCTTCTCCAGCTTTTGTCTTCTTCCTCATGAAAACCTTTCCCAATCTTGACTATATTTGGATGTCGTTTGGCCGCACGCATCCCAGTTTTCCTCTGAGAAATGCTGGAAAGTAATGTAAATGCTGCTCATCCCATGCGGAGTCTCTTACCTTGAGTTTTGAGAGCTGGCCCAGTTCCTTGGCTGCATTGAAGATCATCTGTGTGCCCTAGAGTGAAAAAAAAAGGAGACATAGAAAAAAAAAAGGATGACAACAAGAGGAAGAGAATAATAAAAAGGAACAAGGTAACGGTGCCCTTCTCCCTCATATTGTCATACCAAACCCAAGACAGATTTTGCAGTAAAAACATCAGGGAAAGGATCATTGTGAAAGACTTCACGTGTGAGGCTGACATGAATGAGACAAAGGTGGGGCAGCCAGGCGTTTCTGGGAACCCGGCAACCAAGGGAAAATGGGTCGTCTGCCCCCTCGCTGTGGCAGGAGTTGGTTTAGTTGGAGAGCTTCCTCTGCAACTATGGCCCTTTCTCAGCCGGCTGCCTCTGAACACAGAGACTATGGCCAGCATTCTGCTTGGGATCTGCTTCTTTGTAAATGGCCCTATGGGTGCCAAAATTTGAATTGAGTCACAGAATCAAAGAATCCTAGAGTTGGAAGAGACCCCAAGGGCCATCCAGTCCAACCCCCTGCCATGCCAGAAAACACAATCAAAGCATTTCCGACAGATTGGCCATCCAGCCTCTGTTTAAAGACCTCCAAAGAAGGAGACTCCACCGCACTCCCAGGCAATGTATTCCACTGTTGAACAGCTCTTACTGTCAGGAAGTTCTTCCTAATGTTTAGGTGGAATCTCTTTTCCTGTAGTTTGAGGCCATTGCTCTGTGTCCTAGTCTCTGGTGCAGCAAAAAACAAGCTTGCTCCATCCTCCGTTTGACATCCCTTCAAATATTTAAACATGGCTATCATGTCCCCTCTTAACCTTCTCTTCACATCTTCACAATTCCTTAACAAGCTTTTGCTATGTTTCCACAACAGATCTACAGATTTGTACAGCTCTGAAATTTTGTTCCCGTTCATTTTTGAGACAGATTTACCATTATTTGCAAATGTGTTCATCTTCAGCATGAAATGAACTTGCAATCCAGTGTTTTGCAGAAAGAGAAACGTTTGAGAAAGAGTTATCTGATGGTTCCATGTCAGCAGGATGGTGAGTCCGCTCCAGACTTGAAATGAGGCTTTCAAGAAACTCTCTGAGGTGCTGACCCAGCTTCTAAAATAGGTTCAGCATCTTGGAGAACTCATTAAAGCTAGGGAAACCCTGGAATGGATACATTACCCCAACTGTCATGGAAAACAGCTGCCACCACTGTTTTTGGGGTGTTTCAAAGTGTCAGTTTTCATTTCGGCCTGTTTAACAATTAATGTGGCCACTAAAAAAAGGGTCGAGAAAAATGGGAAACAGCCAAGAGATTATGTACACTTTGGAACACCCCCTTGACACACACACAAATTGCACTTTTAAAAAATCCAGGTTTTCTGTGCATATTCTTTGGTCCAAACTGATTTCTCTGAGTGTAAAAACTCCTTGAAAACTGTGCAGAAATGCTTACGTTTGTGCACAATGGGAGAAAAGGGTTGAAATCATTTACTCTTGCATGCAAGAATGAAACCAATGGCGAGTTACATTCCTGGCGTGAATCCTGTTCCAAAATGTATCCTGCAGATAACCCAATATGATTGCCCCGCTGGGGTTGGTGTGAATGTTTCTCCAGAATTCTATCCAGCTTTTAATTCTATCAACAGCTTTAAAAGCATTTAACTTTTGTATGAGACATAGAATCGTAGAAGCATAGAGTTGGAAGGAGCTCAAAGAGCCATCTAGTCCAACCCCCCACCATGCAGAAACCCACAAGGGAAGCACTCCTGAGAGATGGCCATCCAACCATTGTTTAAAAGATCTCCACAGAAGGAGAGTCCACCACTCTTTGAGGTTGTCCAGTCCACTGTTGGAAAGCCCTTACAGTTATTTTTTTTCTTCTCAGTGCTTAGATGCAATGTGCAGTCTCTTAGAGTTTGAATCCACGGGTTTGTGTCCTAGTCTCTGGAGCAACAGAAAACAAGCTGGCTCTATCTTCTACATGGCATCTCTTCAGATATTTAAAGATAGCTATCATATCACCTCTAAGTCATCTCGTCTCCAAGCTAAACTTTGATTTACTTTTAGATGGATTTTTTTACTTTTCCAAGCTTCCTTGAGTCCCAGGCTGGGAATAGGTGGAACAACAACAATGACAATAACATTCTGCTTGGGGCTTACGTCTTCCTAAACAGTCTTACGGTTGCACAAAACTGAACTGTGTAGTTTCGCAATGCCTGTATGCATCTAGGGGCTGCCATGACACCCCATCATATGGGCATCTGTTGCAAAATGGTAACCAGGGGAATGACTGATGTGCCATGGCCTGATAAGGTGTGGGAGCATGACAGGAGCATCCAATGCACATCCAAAGAGCCTGATATGCATTGTAGGACCCTTGTATGCGCTGGGGATTGGTTCGGGGGTATGTGTGGATACAGAAAACCATAGATAATAGCGAACGCCACTGAAAATAATGGGACTTCTGGTTTAAAATACCATAGAGTTGCCTTGGAGGACCTAGAAATGGCTAGAGAGGACACATTTTTCTAGGAAGACTCTATGGTAGGTGTGCAGATTTGTGTCCCATGGATAATTGAATCAGCGGATAATGAATCAGTGGATACGAGGGTCCTACTGTACTCTTGCCCATATGCAGATGCACATCTTAATAATTCCAGGGATATGGGGGTTTGAGTGTACGTATATATACAGGATACACACACACACACATATATACATACTACAACTAAAACTACCCTAATCTAGCACTAAGACTAATACACCGTACTAGCCTAAACACTATATACTAACTACTACTAACTAACACATCATGAGGTTCTGACCGCTCCTCATCCAAACTATAATGAATTATTAAAATATGTTTTCCACAGAACAAAAGGGCTAACAGAATCCAACCATTACAGATCTGACTAAATAATCCTAGTAGGATGGTTAATACTTGTAGCCACAAATTATCACATCGTTACTATTCTTCTAGCTCAAAAAGTCCACAAGCAATTTCTAGTCTTTCAGAAAAAAATCAGTTGTTTTTTTCCCTTAAGATCTGTGGTTAATTTGGCAACTGGTGCACCAAGCTAACTTTTGTATCTTGTGGATTTTAAACCATGTGTTGCTGTGTGCCTTCAAGTCATTTCTGACTTGTACAGCGAACCTACCCCAGGGTTTTCTCTGCAAGATTTGTTCAGAGGCGGCTTGCCTTTGCCTTCCTCTGAGGCTGAGAGAGTGTGACTTGCCCAAGGTCACCCAGCTGGTTTCCATGGCCAAGCAAGGATTCAAACCCTGGCCTCCAAAGTCTTAGTCCAATGTTCAAACCACTACACCATGCTGGCTCCTTTATGTAATACGTATTTATATTATATATTTGTTGTTGTGTGCCTCCAAGTCATTACCAACTAATGGTGAACCTAAGGTGAACCTGTCATCAGGTTTTCTTAGCCAGATTTGTTCAGAGGGGGTTGGCCCTTGCTTTCCTCTGAAGCTGAGAGAATGTGCCAAGGTCACCCAGTGGGTTTCAATGGCCGAATGGGGATTCAAACCCTGGTCTCTAGAGTTGTAGTCCAAATGCTCTAACCACTACATGATATGTTTTGTAATTTATTCTAAGCTGTTTTGAGAACTGGGGAAAGGCAGAATAGAATTTAACAACAACAACAACAACAGAGATTACCCTGGTCTCCCAGATGCCTAGTCCACCCCTCAAGTCACCACCCCATGCATCTTAGGGGCAACACAGCTTTTTACCACTTTGTATGTAGGGATGTGTAGACTACCCATAGAATCCTAGAGCTGGAAAAGACCACAAGGGCCATCTAGTCCAACCCCCCTGCCCAGTAGGTTTTCATGGCCAAGAGGGATTCGAACACCTGGCCTGAAGTTTCCGTACCCTGCTTCTTAGCGCTTGCAGAAAAAAATGAGAATTGCCCCAGATAGGTTCACGCTTTTTCTATCAGTCCCTGCACCTTCTTTCCACCTCTTCCTCCTACTCCGTCCCTGGATGATGCCCACCATACCACATCCCCCCTGTACCCCGGATTCCCTCCCCATGCAAACAGGAAAGCCAAAAGCAAGCTGAGAAACAAGACTGGGGGGGGGTTTCCAATTCCCCCCCCCCTTTGGTTTTCAAACAGAGATCAACAAAGACATCAGCGGCACAGGATTCCAACAAGCAGCCAGCTTCCAGGTAGTTGCCCACCAGGTGACAAGAGGAGGACAGGAGGAGACGGACAGACACAGGTAGGCTCCAAAAGACCACAGGCAAGATGGACGGGAGAGGGGGCTCTACAGACAGAGGGTGTCGTACGGGAGCAGGGAAGGAAAATAGACCAAGCAGGCTAAGAATTTTAAAATGAAGGTTCCTTACTTCAGTGTGACCGGACAGCTTCCCCCTACTCTGGAAAAAGAACAGGAGGATTTGTAGCATCACAGCATCCAAAACACCACCGTTCAGCCAAAACCCCCCACAGCTCAGCATCCTCAAGGCACGTCTGGCCACACGTCCCATTGACCCCACCTTGGCATCATGCTGGGGAGGATGGGTCTCCCAGTTAGACCCATCTGGAGGGCAGAGAGTAGAGGAAAGTGGCTGCAAGGGTTCCTTTCCCAGCCAGCTGGGCATTGATCTGCCCTGCCATTTTCCCAACTGGTGTAACTGGGATGCCAGATACTACAGTTTTCAACTGTTCTCAATGCTTTCCCTCCCAAAGGTTGGCATCTAGGCTAAATCCTCAGGGATCCATTTTTGGCTAGGGCAACATTTCAAGGATTTCCTACGGGATATTTTCTTTCTCTAAAATATCACCTTGGAAATGTCCGCCCACCACTTTGGGAAGGAGTTGAGCACAATTTCCACACCTCTTCGTTCCAGGCTGAGCAAATCACTCCCAGAGAAAGACGCCTTAGGTGCTCTTCTGAGGAGATTATCACACCACACTTTAACTGCTATGGCTGCCTCCTGTGGAATCCTGGGATTTGCAGTTTAGAGAGGGGCATTTAAAACTCTCAGCCCAAGAGAGTTCTAAGTACCACACCAAACTACAAATCCCAAGAGTCCCCCAGGACCGAGCCAGGATTGTTAAGGTGGGACTGAACTGCCAAAGCCATGGAGTAGGGATTCTCAACCATCTGTCACCCGTACGCAGCACAGACACAAACACACACCCCTAAGAGAGCCAAATCTATGCCGCCTCCATCACCAGCCAACACACTCCCCTGCTTCCAGCTCAGACGAAAAGAAAGACAAGCCACAGCACACACCTGGACGACACAAACCACAAAGCACTCAGGCCCATTCTGGAGGCCTCATCCGCCTCCTTGATACCTCTGGGATATTTAAGCTGGGCTGGCTAAGTCTCCGTTGAGGCCTTGTTACTACAGACAAACAGTCAAAGAGCAAGAACATCTAGTTACCTTCTCCGTCCCCTTGCCGTGCTTTCTTAAGAGAGTCCCCTGTAGAAACAATATCACAAATTGATCAATGGTGATGAAGGGGGAGAGGAGGAGGAAGAGTAGCAGGACTTCTAGGCTGGAGAATCAATTACAAGGAGGAAGGGAGGGTGGAAGATACTTGAGATCTGCTACCTTAGGGCTGACCCCAAAGAGGAGCAAGATTGGATATTCACGTCTGAATCCTATTTGTAGTCCAAACTAGAACAGGCCCATTGGATCAATAGCATTTTTCAAATTTATTTATAGCATTTATCTGCTCACCAGGGCCCACCCCAGTGCTACGGACAACAGGTAAAAGTGTCCAGTGGTGGCCGATGACTCAAAATCCATTAAAGGTTGGGCAAAGAGTGTTAGACATGAGATTGCAATTAGATCCAGCTGTTCTGTCTTCAGTAAGATTTATGAAATGACTAGCAAGGGCCAAAACACTTTTTCAGCAAGAACAATACCTGTCTTCTTTAAAAAAGATTTACACACGGCCTTAGAATCATAGGGTTGGAAGAGACCACAAGGGCCATCTAGTCCAACCCCCTGCCATGCAGGAATACGCAATCAAAGCATTCCCAACAGATAGCTATCCAGCCTCTGTTTAAAAACCTCCAAAGAAGGAGACTCCACCACACTCCCGGGCAGTGTATTCCGCTTCCAAACAGCTCTTACTGTCATGAAGTGCCTCCTAAAGTTTAGGTGGAATCTCTTTTCCTGGAGTTTGAACCCATTGCTCCGTGTCCTAGTCTCTAAAGCAACAGAAAACAAGCTTGCTCCATCCTCAGTATGACATCCCTTCAAATATTTAAACATGGCTATCATGTCCCCTCTTAACCTTCTCTTCTCCAGACTAAACATGCCCAGCTCCCTAAGCCGCTCCTCATAGGGCATGGGTTCCAGACCGGTCTTTTAAAAAAGATTTATGCACGGCCTTCATGCGGCTCCGCTTTGAGCAAATGGATACAAGGATGCTACAAGGTCCTTACCAGGGCATTCCTATACAAGACAGACTTTATATATATGGGTCACCCAAAGTTGAGGATCCTGCCCATTACTTATTGTGTTCTCAGTTATATGCTAACATGAGAGAGTACTAATTTGACCTATTGCTAGATAGCTGTGGGGAGTGGGAAGACCAAGTCTAAACTGACTTTTCTGTTGCAAGGGATCAATCCCTTTGTGACCCTTAGGGTTGCTCTTTATGCAGTTAAAGCAGCTAATCAGGGGAAGCAAGAAAGTAGAAAATGGGTCTCTGCCTAGATGTTTTATGTGATGCTTTCATTTTCAGAAGGGTTTTATTGGAGACACAGAGGGGCTGGACTTTCTTAATCTGAAAAATGGTTATTTTAAATGTTCATTCGATTTTGTATTTTATAATTTTTAGTAGTTAATGATATGCTTGTCTGTTGATGACTATGTTTTTAGCTATAGGTCATTTTCCTGGCATTTCTTTATAATCAGTAAGCAGGTTCAAGTCCAAGTCTTGGAGATAAAGCGGGATATACATTGATTGATTGATTGATTCTTCTTGCTATGGCCAAAAATGAAGGACAGGGCAACAGAGTGAGTCATCCTCACAATTCTGGGAATAGTGTGGCATGCTGAGAAGTGCGAGGAAGAATTTAAAAATCCACCAGCCTACCTTATAGGGTTGTCGTGAGATCTACCGGGCATTTTTGGGGGGAGTTTTTTAATGGCATATGTTACGCAGAGTACAGCTAGTTTCTTTGAAATCAGTAAGGAAGCTTAAGTCCCAGTCTTGGATATAAAACAGGATATAACTTAATTGATTGATGATTGATTGATTGCGTCTTCTTACACTTGGCTAAAAATGAACTCCCCTCCCTCCATTCATCCCAGGAAGCGACCCAGGTACAGAAATCTGACAACATGAGGTGGGACAGCCAACTTTCCACTGAGACTTTATAGCTGGCACAAAGCAGCTCAGCAACAAGAGGGAAAGGAGAGGAGCAGAGAACAAGAAGAGGAGAAGACATTTTTGGGATGGGGGGGGCAGGAGCGGGGAGAGACGGCACAGGGGGACGAGAGAGGCAGCCACCACAGAACGACAGAGAAACCAGCTCAAGTTATATTTTGAGAGGCAAGGGGTACAAGAAGAGAGACAGACAAGAGAGAGACAGGGGTGACCTGCCATACTTACAATCATCTGCCCAGGTGGAGGGAGCGGAGCAATTAGAAAGAACAACCGTCACATGAGTAGACCGTCCATCTAGTCCACCCCCGCAAACCCTGCTCTCATTTCCCCACACACGCTAGAACCCCTCCTGGACACACAACCACCATTCATCCATCATGACACCTCCCTGGCATTGCACGGCGTGCCAGAAACTATGCTCCTAGCCCCAGTGGTTCTGATAAAAACATACCATAGAGTTGCATTAGAGGATCTAGAAGGCATCCTCTCTAGGCATTTCCCAGCATGGCTCTATGGTATGTGTTCCTATTTTGCATGCCGTGGATAACTGAAGCTGCTGATATTGGTTCTGTGGATAAGGGGGTCCGACTGTATTCAGAGGTGGTTGGCCGTTACCTCCCTCTGAAATATTGCCTACAGCACCTGGTGTCCCTTAGTGGTCCCTCCTCCAGGTCTGCCTCTGCTTAGCTTCCAAGATATCTGGTGCCTTCAGGGTACCTTAACCATACCTTAAATACAGCTGTGACTCAAGCTAGCTCTTTTCCCGTATTAGACTGGAAAATCCATGCTGAGACTCAGTTGTGAAATTATCTTGATATTGGAGGCATAGCTCAAACCCCAAAGCTCCGTTCCTGGATTTCCCCCCATTTGAACCAAACCCCAGCCTTCTTTGCCCTTAGTCAGTACGTAAGGAGACTGGCACAAAAGAGTACAAAAGACATGCATTCTCTGATCACTCCCATCATAACCTGAGGGATTTGAGAAGTGGAGAACGGAGAACATACTCGACTCTTTTCAGGTTGATCTACAGAGGTGGAAAATATATAATCGACACCATGGTGTCCTAGACTGGGTGACCAAAAGCTGTAATCTACATCCTGCTTCCACATTCCATATTCTACGTAGTCTTTGTTTCCATGTATTTCCATGTGATTCCATGGATCACATTTGCATATATTTGCACAGTGGTATATATGGAAGAAGCTGACACATTTGCACAATACATACAAGTTGCCTCTCATTTAAACAGGGGATACTCAGATACACAAAACTGTATATAATAGCGAACTGCCATAGAATCATGTTGGAGGACCTAGAAAATGCTTAGGACACCTCTCTAGGCACCTGGCTCATCTCTAGGGTAAACTTCTGCTGGAAGTTGACCATAGAGTTGCATTGGAGGGTCTCCCGATGCCTACAAAGACAACCTCCAGTGAAGCTCTATGGTCTTCCAGATGCCTAGAGAGACCTGTCCCCCCTGACGGTGGGTAAGTGAAACTGTGGGTAACAAACCTGTGAAAACAGGGGGCAACCTGTATATGCATATATGATATTTGCATATTTCTTTTTTAGATTGTTTTATCCTCTTATTCCATTTTGGCTTGTCTTGGGGAGAAAGGAGGCTATGCAGAAAATGAGCCCATCCTGACCACTCTGTTAGCTTCCAGGCTTTTTATTAGCACCCTCCTTGATGTTTTAAACCATACCTTAACAGCCACAGGAGCTAGGAACACACAAATAAACAACGAGGACCAGAAGCTTGCTTATTTTCCACAAAAGTTGGGATTTCTGAGATGCCGAATTGTGTGGCCAGTGTATGTTTGGGACAATAGATGCTTCCATGTTGGCCTAACATGTAATCAGGTTTTCCACAATCCCAGAGTGTTGGGGACTGGAAGTTAGGGAAAGAAGTGCAGCCCATCCTGGTAACCCTACACGTGATCAGGACTCACCGTCTGATCCGTGAGTGGTGGAAGAACAATTGTCTTCTCCATGGTGTTCATGACTAGCTTCCACAGCTCCTTCAGGACTCGTTTCAGGACAGTCTTCTCGCAAATTTTAGCAAAAAGGGTCAGGCTGGCAGAAGAAGAAAGAAACCAACAAGAGAAATGGTTCAATTGTGTTTATTTTTTTTATCAAATAATTTTTATTACAATTATTATCCATTATCCAACATTTATATACAGTCACATAATTCACACATCTCCTATATACAATTAATATATACAATGAATTAAAATAATCGACTTCCCCTGTAAAAATAACTCAAGGGGTTTTTCCTTACGGTTATCTTATTGTAACTTCCGTTCTTTCTCAGAAGAAAAAAAAAATTGTACTCCTATTTTATTATACAAACTCCAATATAATTCGCTTTACTTTCCTTTCATCCTTATTGTCACCTATGCTTTCTCGTAGACCATATTACGATCTTCTCTCCTACTTTTACACACATATAACCATATTCCACCTTTTTTTACAATAGCTAGATACTGGGGCCCACTCCATTTCTAATTTCTCTGTCGTTCTTTTATTTAATATATGAGTTAATTTATCATTATCTCTCATTTCTATAACCTTTTCCAACCAATCATCTATTTTCGGTGCTTCTTTACTCTTCCATCTTGTGGCGGCCGTTATACGTGCCGCCGTGCATAGGTACAGCAGTATTCTCCAATATTTCCTCTCTGCTTCCCTCTCTATCATTGATGTAATGTTCAATAGATAAAATTTTGGATACTCTGGTTTCTCTTCAGATCGTATAAATCTATTGTGTTTAAAATAACTGTTCTATTTATAAATGAAGGGATCTTGCGGCACCTTCAAGACTAACTGAGAAAGCAAAAATGGTAGCATAAGCTTTTGTAGATTTCAGTCTACTTCCTCAGATTCTGGAGCCAACTGGTGTCTAGGAACAGACCTTATAAGCAGGCTGTTGAACAGCCATAGAAATGCAAAACTTGTGGGTCTGGTGATGAGGGAACAAGTTCAGTTTAATGGTTGTTGAGGAACAAAAGCAAGAGGAAAGATGTTGCCGAAGGCCAGGGTGGGTGGATGACCTTATAGATGGTGGAGGGAGTTTTGGAATGTGGTGTGATGCTGACTGGGAACCAGAAAGGAAAGTGTCCAAGAGCACTCTCATAAGACTGGAGTGTTAACCAGTGTTATATGTGTATCAACTAGGAAACCATTGCCTCTGTTCAAACCCACAAATTCCAGTCCATCAATAGTGGGTTGACCATTGTTGAACTGAACTTGTCACCTCATCACCATACCCACATGTTTTGTGCTCCCTGGGCTATTCAACAGCCTGCTTATAAGGTCTGTTCCTAAGACACAGGATGTTAAGTAGTGTTAAGATATGCCAGGAAACCATTGTCTCCATTCAACCCACTGTTGATGGACTGGGATCCGTGGATATATTCCAGTTCAGCTATTTATAGTTTCATTGATGATTTTGTATAGCTTTCAACCTGTATTGCTTTTGAAATATGTTATTAGTTAACAGCCTTAAGTCTCATTATTGGAAGAAAGGCAGGATGTAAATGAATGGATGATGATGATGGTGCCTTGTACTCACTTGCTGTCCAGAAGATCCATGATGGGCTGTAGGACATTATCTGCATCTTGAGCCACACTACTGCAGGCACTGGCTGGCACGTTGCCCGTGCCTTTCACCTGGCTCAAGATATCGCCCATCTGCTTCACGCAATCCTCAATATGTGGCTGGAAACTGGAAGGAAAGAGGAGAAGCTGCCCTGGATAGTCTATCATCTGTTAGGAATGCTTTGATTGTGTATTCCTCCATGGCAGGGGGCTGGACTGGATGGCCCTGGTGGTTTCTTCCAGCTCTATGATTCTAGATGGAGGAACTATTTTTTGAGCAGAGGGCCAAAGCCGGTGGTTTCTTTTGCATGCTGGGGCTCTATTTCCCCATCCTAAGAACCTAGGATAAGCCTTCCTGGATCAAGCCCAAAGTCTGCCCAGCCCAGACTCCTGCTTCCAACACTGCATAGCAGGGATGCGATTCTTTGCTAGCTTTGTCCTCAAAAGAAGCACTGAGTAATTTTAGCAGTTTTCTTCCTGCTGCAGGAAAGTCTTTGAAAACTGTACATGGGGTCAGAGTCACAAACAAGAACGCCAGCCAGAAAGCAGACAAGTTGCTTCTAGCAACCAGCCCTAGCCAGAGCCGGCTCTTAAATGGGCTGGAGCCCACTGGCTCCAATCTTCCCTTGTTGCTTTGCAAGGAGCATCGCTGCTCTGCTCTCTGCTCCACATGCCAGGTCCGAGAACTTGGGGACCATGCTGTTTTTGCACCTATGTGAGTCCTGGCTCTGTTCCTCCTCAGGATGAGGTTGCTCTTCAAATGGGACAGCTGCCTAAGTCTTTTCTTCAGCCTCGGAATCCAAGTCCAAATCCTGGCCCATGACAATGACTTCCTAGTCTGAGCGCTTGACTCAGTTTGTAGCCTCTACACCCAACTGGCATGACCAAGTCATGCTAAAACACTGCTAAAAAGTCCAGGGGAGATGACTCCATATTTGCATCCCTCTGCCCCACCTTCCCAGATTAGCCTTACCTGGTTGCAAACACCCGGCTGAGCTCATCCAAGACATTGTTGAGTTTCACCTGGAGTTCTTTGAGAATGTCACTGGCTTCAGTGTCCAGCTGGGGAGAGACAAGGTAGCAATGGTCATTGGCAGCAAGAATCACCCATGACGACATAGAATTTCATCTTTACCACATTGAGCTGAGAGTTAGAGAATCCTCTCAGACTATCTAGTCCCTCATGCCATTTCAGTCCACTTAGTGGACCAATTATGAACTTTCCTGACCCAACCTGACTTGGCAACACTCCACTATGCCCTAGTTACATTGCATCTTGGTTGCTGCAATGGGCTATATGTGGAGCGACCCTTGAAGACTACCGCAGCCTGGCCTCTCTGGCATTTGCTGCTTCTAACCCGAGGGCCTCACCTTGCCGATTAAGCTAGTTTAGAAATACAAACCTCTTTCCCGCCCATGGCCTCAAACATCTTCTCCAGCTGGACACGGAGCTGCTGTATGTTATTCATCAGGATGCAAGGCTAGAAGAGGAATCAGGAGTGGGGGGAAATGCAGTTACTGCAGTGTCAGGATAATATGTCTTAGGCAGATCAACCTATGCTCCTTCCTATGACTGTCGTATTCCAGGATATCATGTGGTGCTGTGCATTAAATTGGCTTTAACTTGGGGAAATTCTCAGCTTTGTTTCAGAGTGGCTCATCAAGCTTTTCAGCTTAAGCAGAGGCATCAGTCCTCAACAACCCTGACCAACAATCCTGCCTCTTTCTTTTGGAGGTCTTTGAACAGAGGTTGGATGGGGATCTTTCATCATGTATTCCTGAATGGCAAACGTTTGGACTAGATGGTCCTTGAGGACCCTTCAAGGCTTATGGTTTTATGATTCTATGACTATTGATGTTCTCAAGCACATTAGAATTATAGAATCATAGAACTGGAAGAAACCACAAGGGCCATCTAGTCCAACTCCATTCTGCCCTGCTGGAATATATAATCAAAGCATTCCCAACAGAGGGCCATTCAGCCTCTGTTTAAAAATCTCCAAAGAAAGAGACTCCACCACACTCTCCTCTCCTTGCCTCTCCATTGTTTGAGTTAATTCAAGTTATGGCAATGCTAGAAATTTGCGGACTGAAGGAAAATGTCATAGAAACATTGGTTAAATAAAATAAAAAAGAGAGAGAAGGAATGGGTAAAGACATCCTCACACAACTTCTACCACTCATCCAGACCTCTTAGCTACAAGAGAATAAATAAAAATAAAAATGGTAACCCTTCCATCAATAAACCTACCTTGACTGTGCTGGCTACCGGTTGCTGCGGTGTTGCCTCTCTCCTCTGGTGTTGTTTTTTTGCAGGCACAGGAGTAATATTTTAAAGAAATAAATAGAGATGATTGGACTCTCAGGCACCTTCCCAGCCACCCATTTTGCAAGGTGAAAAAGCCACCCCTGCCTTTCCTAGCTCTGTGGGCTTACCCTTTCCATATCAGGGAGGAAAGAAGAGCCATCTAGGAGGGTGCCCTGACCCCATGCCTTTTTCCCGGGCCGACGACTGCCTTCAGGGACTATTCTGAGCATGTGCAACCATTCCAAACCCTCTGAGCATGCTCCATAAAGCAGTTAGGAATTGGGGTGAGGATACAGGCAGTTAGAAGTGAGGACCTGGTTGAGATGGGAGCATGCCATGCATTCAAAAAAGGGATGGTGGTGGAGATATTTTGGAGGGGAGGACAGATCTTCCTGCCCAGAACTTTGGTAAAACACCAGAATCTTGACGCAATTGGATTTTTTATTTTACTTAACATATTCCTGTGCAATATTCCTGTGTCGATCCAGTGCAGGAAATGCACAGCCTTTCAGCTGCTGCTTCACTGCAGCTCCCAGCATGCCTCACAGTTGACTGGGGGCTGCTAGGAGTTACAGTCTAAGGCTATCTACATGCTTTCGATCCCCACTGTGGTTGGCTGTCCAGGTTCTGCTGAAACATCTCCAGCAGAGATCCCACTGTCTGCCAAGATAGTCCGTTCCGTAGTTGAGCAGCCCTTACCAATCGGAGGTTTCTTCTAATGGTAGCTGAATCCCAATCCCCTGCAATTTAAACCCATTGGTCCTTGGAGCAACAGAGAACAGGTCTGCTGCATCTTCTGTGTGTGAGCCTTTCAGGGGTCAAAATTAGCCTCTGTCCCAGGGAAGCTGCGAACTGCACCTCTGCTCTCCAGATGTAGCTACCCTTAATCTTGCTTTCTCTGGGATAAATACCTCTTACAGCTCCTTTAAACATTTTTCGTAGATTTCTAGACCTCTCACTGTTTTGATCACTCTCTTTTGGACACCTCCCAGGTTTCCCTACATGCATTGTCTGCATGTGGCTCTACAGGACTGGACACTCCTCCTGGGTGTGTGCGTGTGTGTGTGTGTCTTCATGCAAAACAGAGAAGAACAATGACTTCATCTGGACACCACACAATTATTAATGCAACCTCAGAGAGCCTAGAAAGCCAGTGTGCAGCAGATGTGACCCACAAAAGCTGCCTCGGGGCCACATTTCCCTCACTCCAGCATTATAGGTTCTCTGCGGTTGCATTAACAATTGTACAGTGCCCAGATCCCACAAAGGCATTGTTCTTCTCTGTTCTGCATGAACACACACAACACATGGGCAGAATTTCACCACATTTCCTACTCCCAGTAATTTCCTGTTTGGAAATAAAACTACCCTGGGCCCCAAAATGTAGCAAAAGTGCCTGGGAGGAAGAATTTGGGGCCCTTTTCCTCATTTTTTTCATGGGGAGCAGCCCTTTGAGGTCCCCTGTGAAGCCAATACAGCCTCCTCACCTCCAATAGTTGCTCACTATAGTTACGATTGGAAAATCTGTAAAGTATCTTCATTCATGTTAAAAGCTAGCAGGCAATGACCTTGTAGTCAGGTGAGTTGCTTTTGGTGATGACTATTTCCTACAGGTAGCATGGATTATTTTGAACCCTTTCCCCGACCCCCATTGGGTCTTTCTGGGGAAATCCATTTATGGAGGGTCATGCTGGGTGAGGGGGGGGAAAGTGAGGTGGTAAAAAAAAAAGCCAGGGGGAGGTGTGTGGGGATACATTACCACTTTTTCCTTCTCCTTGGAGCAGTAGGAGGTGAAGTCCTTTGAGATTATCTCAGCGTACTGAAGGAGAACGTTGCTGATGGTCTGAAAAGCAAACCAGGGAGAGCGGGATCAAGGAACTCACAAGAATGCTGTTGCTAGCTTAGATCAAGAATCTATCACGTGGCTGTCGGATGACAACTCCCATCATCTGTCAGCATTGGCTGCGGATGATGAGATTTGAAGTCCAGCACTGACCAGAAAAGAAAAAGCTGACCAGCTGAGCCAGTTGTGAAAATCTTCCATTGCTGACCTGGCTCTCCTACAGTTTCAACAACACCATTACAACAACCCACTTCTCCATCCACTGCCAAACGAGGGCTCCACAAACAAGACCAGAATTAGGGCCACACCACATGTCTGCTTTACCTTGGCAAACCTGCGCATGTAGTGACCCACGATTTGCGGATCAGGACATTCCAGCTTCTTGATTATCTCAAAACTCTGGTTGAGTTGGGAGAAGACGTCGACCACAGAGCAAGAGAAGAGGGCATGCTCGGATGTTTGTTGGAACTAGGGGGAGACAAAGAGAGAGGTTGGCGGGACCCAGGAAGCTGCCTTAGACAGTCAGATCATTTATGTGGAATGGATTCAGCACCTTGGAGAGATCTACTGGGATCTACCCCCAATTCATGTTCAGCACTTGGATAGCTCCAATGGGATAGGAAATCAGAAGAAAACTAGGGACCCATCTACACAGCAGAAATACAGCAGTTTGACACCACTTTTATCCACCATCCTATGAAATCCTGGTATTTGTAGCTCAGTGAGGCACCAGAGTTCTCCGACAGAAAAGGCTAAATACTTCCCAACAATACAAACAACAGGATTCCATAGGACAGAACTATGGCAGATAAAGTGGTGTCAGACAGCTGTACAGTAGGACCCCTGTATATGTGGGGGATTGGTTCCGGGGGGGCTGTGGATACCAAAAACTGTGGATAACAGCAAACACCATTGAAAACAATGGGACTTCCAGTTTAAAATACTATAGAGTTGCCTTGGAGGACCGAGAAAACATCTAGAGAGGATGCCTCTCTAGGCATTTCCTAGGAAGACTCTATGGTAGGTGTGCTGTTTTGTGTCCCGTGGATAACTGAACCAGTGGATACAAGGGTCCTACTGTATTTCTGAACACCAAGGCTGTTTCGTTCTGTACTCATTTCATCAAAATGTATATTCTAAGACAAATATCCAAACTGATACACTACCCCATCCTTCTTGTCCCGTTCCAGGGCCCCATGCAAGAAATCGCGTGAAACTTCCTCGTTCTCATCTAGCCACTGTATAACAAAAGGCTCGAACCACCTGGAGGAGCAATTAAAAAAAAAAAAGGAAAAAGACATAGAGATGAAATGAAGGCAGGACAAGCTGAAAGACCCTGCCTTCCTACACGAGCCTGCCCAAGTCTTACAGTCTTCAAGGGAGGGCTTTCTCTCCATCCTACCACACTCACAGACTTATCTGGTGAAGATATTTAGAGGCATGGCTTTTTGGGTGGCTGCTCCCACCCTTTGGAACTGGGTATGGTAGAAGGTTGTGCAATGGGTGTGTTGCTTTTAAATATATAAAGCATATAGGGAATTCCTGGGGTTGCTATAACTTTGCAGGCAACTTGAAGGCACCTACAGACATACACCTGCTTAATGAGATTTTAACTTTTACACACCAGGGGTAGGAAACTAAGTAGCATCAGTAAGGCTGGTGTCACCCAGTGTGGAAACTATGGTGTCACTCCACAGACCGCCTCTTGTACCAGACCATACAGAATCCTTAGGAATATATATATATATATTTGTACTAATGTTACTTATAAACCGCAATTCCGGTATATCACTGAGGCCGAATCCACACTATACAAATCATCCAATTTGAAACTGGATTATGTGCCATGGCTCCTTCCTATTGAATCTTGAGAATTTCTCAATGTCATCTTTGGGGTGGCAGGTTCTGTTTCTGGTCTATTTTGAAACGGGAGTGGGCGGCGGTGGCAGTGGGAACCCAGGACTTACGCGGGATACTCAGGGACACGGCTTTTGAAGGACGGGAGATCCTTGACGTATTCGTTATACAGCCACTTCACTTTAAAGTGCAGGTTCATATAGTCGGCGCTTTTGCACAGGCGATGTTTGTCATGCTCTGTAGGACAAAGAAAAGAATGTGTTTTTTTTTTAATGGACCAGAAACAAGCTTGCAGAAGACATTAATGTCCTTGATTCCAACTTGGCCAAAAGTGGGTTGATTCTGACAACCAGATACTCTTGTATTTTGAAGTCCACACCAACAAAATCCAAGTGGGTTTTGCAGCAATGGGTGGTGGATCCCAGGTCAGTAGGGCGTGAATCCACTCCAGGCCTTAACCCAGGCTTTAAAGGAGCTATCTGAGGTGCTGAACTCTAGCACCAAACTGGTGGGCACTCTGATTGGAAAGCATAGGGGTGGTTGCCCAGGTCTGCCACTGGCTTCCATATCAATGGTGTAAGACAGTCCATTTTAGGTTTAAGTGGAACTTCCAGAAGATCCCCAAGAAGACTCACCTTCCATTGCATACTTCATATCCTGAGCAAAAAGGTTCCACATCACCTCTGCACTGATCTTTCCAACATTTAGCTCTTGAGGGAACCTGAGAAGAAGTCAGAGATGGAGTAAGTCTTTCCTAAGAGGGAGAAGGTTTTCTTTCATAATGAAGGAGGTGGGCTGAGCAGCCTTCAGTCCTTCACAGACCCCCCGTGAAGACATCGCAGCCCCCGGGGGGTCCACAGACCACAGGTTAACAACCACTGCCCTGTTGCATACATACTGATTGAGGCAAGGTGTGTATGAATTTTTATCCTCTTCGATGATGGACACTATTAAGGTGATCAGTTTGGACCAAAAATCCAGATTCTTTATGCTGGGGCCTTGCTCTTCTGGTGGCAGTTCACCCTTCTTGGTCTAGAAAGTGATGGTTGGAAAAAGCAAAGAGAAAAGTCACAGCAAATGAAGCAAGAACCTGTCAATGTGATTCTCCTTTGATGGGCCTTCCACTCAGGTTATTTCCTGATTTCTCCTAGTGGAAACTGAAAACATAAGTGGAGATGCTTTTCTGAATACTGTTTCTCCCTATATGAGTCTGAATTTTGATGGCGTTGGTGAAAGGCTTTTTCTCAATTCCACCTCCGTCATAGACACATTTGATGAGGACACATGACAGGGGCTTTTCAGCAGCTGCTCCCAGCTTGTGGAATTCTTCCCTTGGGAATCTAGGCTGGCCTCCTCTTTGCTCTCTTTTCACCAGCAGGCAGGCTTTTAGCCATTAACAGGTTGTTGCAGAAATGATGGGCTGTGCTGTACTTTAAGCATCCTTTTGAGGCAGTGGCAAACTGGGGGCTCCCATGTCAGTGGAGCAGTGAATCCACTCCAGGTTTTAATATAGGCTTTAAAGGAGTTCTCCAAGGTGCTGCACCCCATACCTACATATGTTCAGCACCTTCGAGAGCACCGTTAAAGCGTCTCATTGGTTCAGCTTCTTTAAAGTTAGCCAAAACCAGTGCTGGATAAAGTACCCCACTGACATGGAAAGCTATAGCTGTCATGGTTGTAATGTGTTAAAATACTTCTATACAGCCCTATATGGCAAAATTTGTTCAGAGGGGGTTTCCCTTTGCCTCCCTCTGAAGCTGAGAAAGTGTGACTTGCTGAAAGTGGGCTTCATGGCCAAGAGAGGAGTCATACCCTGGTCTTCAGAGTCAAGCTTGTTTTCTGCTGCTCCAGAGACTGGAACACGGAGCAATGGATGCAAGCTCCAGGAACAGAGATTCCACCTCAACATGAGGAGGAACTTTTTGACAGTCAGAGCTGTTCGGCAGTGGAACACGTGGTGGGGTCTCCTTCCTTGGAGGTCTTTAAACAGAGGCTGGATGGCCATCTGTCAGGGATGCTTTGATCGTGATTTCCTGCATGGCAGGGGGTTGGACTGGATGGCCCTCGTGGTCTCTTCCAACTCTACAACTCTATGATTCTATGATAGTCCAATGCTCAAACCATTCCACCACTCTGGGTCTCCCCATAATGTGCTAATGTGTAACGTTGTGGACTGTTGTCAAATTTTATAATGTTTTAATTGTTTTAACTTTCGTATGCTGTGAAATTTTACCTATATTTGTTTTCACTGTTGCAAGCTGCCTAAACTGGGAAAAAGGAAGGATAGAAATCATCATCATCATCATCATCGGATGTTTTTAATAGGATGGTGTCATGCCCTGCTCCTCTGACTCTTAAGAGGAACCAGGGGAGGATAGCCCTTTAGAGCGGGATATACAGCAGGGAGTCGATTTATCAGCAGAGATTCCTGACCCCTCTGGAGCAGATTTATCAGCAGCCACCACATCAGAGCTTCCTGGCTGCTCAGATACAGCAGAGGGGGACATAGCAGATAACCTGGACCCAGTCTTACCTACCTTCCAAGAACACAGGCACAAAAAGGAGGAAGTGCAACTCTCACAGCATATTTATCAAAAACGCTGAGCAACCAGAGAGCACCTGTGGAAACCCTAAGAGTGATAAATGAGTGCCTGCTGCTCTGTGGAATTTGTTGGAAGTTATCTGATGACTTCAGTGGGAAACCTCTTCTCTTACAAAGACTCCTCTTGCCTTGTTTGGACTTCGACCCTTGGATATGTTACTGGACACTCCGTAAGCCTTGACCCTTGATTATCAGATTGGAAAAGTGAACTGTTCTCTTGCTCTACTCTTTTGGATTGGATGCTTAGGAATTCTGCCTGAAAATCTTTGCTTCTGTATAGCTGTGTGTTCCTTGATAAACTGTAAGCAAGCTATCTGTGGGCTGTGTCTCAGTTCTTGGCTGATTTCCCAGACAGATGCCTTATTCAATTATCTGGGGTACCATGAAAGCAACTTGTTAATTGCTTTAACTTAATTTTAATCTGTGATTTAATTTTAATGGGCTGATGTCCGTCCTTGACTCAAGACTCTCCCCATCCAACCTCACTGCCCATCTGGCAGACACCGCTCCCCACTCACCGGGTCAGTCTGGTACTCGCGACTGTACAGTTCATGGCAATTGTTGAAGATGTACTCATACGTTGAGTTGAGGCAGGCCTTCACACAGTCCTTGACCACCTGACTGGCTCGCGGTGGACTCTGGAGTTCCTGGACCTGCACAAAGGGTGATACAAGTGAGGTGGGAGGGTCACCAGTATTAGAAAGCATAGAGATCCTGGTCTAGTGGTGGGTGATGGCTTCAACGGTAGGAAGATGGTCACTTCATTTTGGATTTCCACCACTGAGCTATCCAACGTGCTGAACTAATTTAAAGGACTGGGTTCAGTACCTTGGATAGTTCCCAGAGCAAACTCTCTGCCCCACTGACATGGAAATCCCCAGCGGTCACTAGCTAGGACCATAACCAGAAGAAATTTCACCCTCAATGGTCCCATCATTCACTCTACCAAATGTACTAGAATCAAAAAGAGTCAGAGATAACTGATGTTTGTAGTTTGGTGGGGCACCAGAGTTCTCTGATAGAAAAGGCTAAATACCTTACCAAATTACAAAGACCAGAATGCCATAAGATATAACTATGGTGGATAAAGTGGTGTCAAACTGCTCTATTTTTTGCAGTGTAGACAGGCTGTGGGGTGCATGTTTGACAGCTCCCAGCTTTGCTGGAAATAACTAAATGTCAGCCCTTCCAAAGTGGGATAAATACTGTGTTGTCACATTCTACCGTACTGTGATGAGAACAAACTGAAAGCCTCTGATATTTATTTGGTTTATACAACCTGCAAATACAATTTTGGAAGAATCTGTGAGTCTGTAAATTCCGGGAAATCAAATAGCAGCTCTATTAAATACCTTCATCCGGAAGAAGGTGATGCTGGTCAGGAGGTCGACAGTTGATTTGAGGTCCTGCAGTCTTTCAGGACTGCTGGCAGGGAAGTTATTCTGTAGAGGAAAAAGGGGAAGAGACAAAAAGTTCATCGGATGTTCCCAAATATGGTGCAAGCGACATTTTTTATGAACTTGCATCCCTTCCTTTCCCGAGGCTTCCATGGATGCTACCAGATCCTGGGTGAACTGCCTTACAGCAGAGCTTTGGCTGCTAATGCACAACCATGCCCTATGAGGAGTGGCTTAGGGAGCTGGGTATGTTTAAGAGGTGACTTGGTAGCCATCTTCAAATATTTGAAAGAATCACAGAATCAGAGTTGGAAGAGACCACCAGGGCCATCTAGTCCAACCCCCTGCCTTGTGGGAAGACACATTCAAAGCCCTCCTGACAGATGGCCATCCAACCTCTTTAAAAACCTCCAAAGAAGGAGACCCAACCACACTCCAGGCAGCAGCATATTCCACTTCCGAACAGCTCTAACTGTCAGGAAGTTCTTCCTAATGTTTAGGTGGAATCTCTTTTCCTGGAGTTTGAGTCCATTGCTCTATGTCCTAGTCTCTGGAGCAGCAGAAAACAAGCTTGCTCCATCCTCAGTATGACATCCCTTCAGATATTTAAACATGGCTAACATGTCACCTCTTCATCTTCTCTTCCCCAGGCTTAACATACCCAGATCCCTAAGCCACTCTTCATAGGGCATCATGGCTTCCAGACCTCCCACCATTTTGGTCGCCCTCCTCTGGACACATTCCACCTTGTCAATGTCCTTCTTGAATTGTGGTGCCCAGAACTGGACACAGTATTCTAGGTGAGGCCAGACCAAAGCAGGATAGAGTAGCACTATTACTTCCCTTGATCTAGATAGTGTGATGCATTGGCTTTTTTAGCTGCTGCATCACACTGCTGACTCATATTCAGTTTGTGGTCCACTATGACTCCTGGATCCCTTTCACCTGTACTGCCACATGTATGAATGGTTTCTCCAAACCCCTGAAACATCCTTACCCGGTACATAGAGAGATCAATCCGAAGGGAATTGTGGAGCTGGTCTAGCAGTTTGACAAACCGTTCTTTCTGTGGAAAGAAACAGGCCCCAGAAGCAGGTAAATGAAATTAAAGGCAGGAGAGCTCTGACCCACCCTCCACATGCATGCACCCCACCCTACCTCTTGAAAATGGTTCCAACCCTACTGGGCATAAACAGCAGCACCTATCAATTAAGAAAACAACCTGCCTTGGGGAGGGGGAAAAAACTGCATGCACTTTGAGGCAGGGACCTGGCTGCGTGACACCAAGCTGGGAAATTCTCTCCTTTGTTGAAGCCCAAGAAACACTTATGCTAAGGGTGGTTGTTTTGTTCAGTTTATTCTCTTCTGGGTATCCCTAACCCCACAGCCTTATTTACTCTTTTAACATGGGAGTTCTAGACCAGTTAGAATAATTATTACAGGCCAGGAGCAAAGGACAACCCCGGAACAAAAAGCTGACCATGAAAACCCCTTCATTCCATGTTTATGGGCTGAGAGTTAGCAAACCTCATTTTGATCTGGCTGAGACAGAGGAAAGTTAAAAGGCACCTTAGAAATCCTCTAAGAGTCTCTTCCTCTATAGTGCACCCCCAGTTTGTGAACCACAGCAGTGCTTCTCAAAATTTGGTCCCCAAGACATTTTGGACTTCAGCTCCCAGAAGTCCCAAGCAGCATGACCAACGGTGAGGAATTTTGGGAACTGGAGTCCCAAAGATCTATCTGGAGGACCCAAGTTGGAGAAACGCTGGACTGGATGGCCAAAGAGAATCCCCTTTGAAAAGGCTAATGTTGTAAAGTGAGCGATGTCTCACACTGGCAGCCTCTGGACGTTGGTTGCAAGCTCTCTTGAGCTGCCACAAGGGGGAGCTCTTGCACTCCTCTGTTCTTGGGCACCCCCATCACAGGTGGCTGGAAGAAGGTACTGCACTTTACTCCCAATTTTTTTTTTTTTAGGCGTATTTCTGTGGCTCTAAAACACTTGAACCAGCCTGTTTTGTCTTCTTTCACCACTCCTAGCTATCCTCTTTGGTGGCCACTCGATTCCTGCTCCTCTGACCTTTGCTTCTACCATGTCAACCACAGGTTTATGGGTCCTTGAGCATCAAGATCAAGGGTACTGGGAAAACCAGAGCTCTCACAATTGGAACTCCAGAACTCACTGGCAAGAAAAAGTTGGGATGTGGCAGCTCTGAGGACAGCGAAAGACTCTCCTCTTGCTACAAAGTGTCTCCATGTTTCTGAGATTATTGGTAAAGACTCTCAGAGAAGATGGTGTGACTTAACACTTTGGCCACCCCTGATTGCTGAAGTGCATTCCTGGTATAATTCCATGCACTTCAGGAATAATACAGGGAGCCCGGGCTTGGTGGGTCAGAGCATTAGGGCTTTTTGATGAGGAGAGACTTTAACTTCATCTCCCACCATAATCGGACTCCCCTGTTCTCTCTGAGCTGAACTGCAATCTTCCTGGTAGCTGAGATGGAGGAAATGGGTTTCCCCAGCTACAACCTATGGTGTGCTATCCCTGTATTTTGCATTTGGGGTGGCTTCGTCTCAAATCTGCACTTAAGAGCCATTAGCCGTATCAAAGACCTGCTCACAGAGTGGTTTGCCAATATGGATCAACCCAGATGCTTGACTTTTTGGACTCTTCTGGAGGCATGGCTCTCATGATGAGTCCCTGCAGCTGTTTTGTTGGGCTAGGACCTTCGTCCTCTCCTAGATGCCTGGCCCCAGGAAAGAGGTAATGATAAGCTACGCTTATAAACCCAAGAGCAATCCCAGGTTGTTAGGTTTCATTCCCGAGGAGGAAAGAGATAGATCCGATCCTGTGCTCCAGCCTCACAGAATCATCCAAGACTGGTGCATGTTACTCAGGCAGGATTCCCCAGTTCAAGTAATTTCCACCACCATGACCTCCCCACTCCCCCCTTTTCCCCAAGACTCCTGAGCAAAGCGGAAGGGACACGGGACTTAGCGTTGGTGCAACATGGCATGCAAACAGCAAAACAATCTTTTTCAGAGGAGTAATCCATGGGGGAAGCCACCTCCCCTTGAGAGATCCCCCATATCACCCTTTAACTGCCTACTGTTTCTGCTCTCTACTCTGTTCTGGAATAGATTTGCTGCTCTAGTGGCATTTGGGGCCTCCCACATCAGTGGGGTGGTGCATGAACTCTAGGTTTTAAACTAGGCTTTAAAGGAGCTTCCTATGGTGCTGAACTCCAGTCCGACATATGTCCAGGACCTTGGAGAGTTCCTTCAAAGTGAGCCAAAATCCAGCATCGATTCGCCACTCCACTGACATGACAACCACTAACCACAACTTCATATCTAGTCACCCATGCCCTGGTGGTGGTTCAGTTTTTAAATACAGTTCTCCCTCTGTGTGTGTATGTGTGTGTATGCAAAGCAACATATGGAAAAGATGCATGGTGGTGTCAGAGGGATGCGCATGAGCAGACCTCTATGCAATGAGCTCAGGGACAAATTTCCTACTAAAACTAGTGGTACCCAGTATAACATAGGCCGTTATAGTAGACTTGAAAGATTCAGCTACAGGGGGAAAATACTGCATTGTTTTTACATGTGGGTGGTGAGTGGCTGAGGGAGTTAGAGGAGGGAGGGGCCCTTGTGAGGCTGGGGGTGTAGATGCAGATTGAGTGGCAGGAGGGGATTGTGAGGTGGAGAGGGAATTTGCATGTGGGTGGTGAGTGGCTGAGGGAGTGAGAGGAGGGAGGGGATTGGTTGGGTAAGCAGCCAGTCAGCACACTGGTAAAGGAAACATACCCAAGCCTTTTATATATATAGATACAGGTCACCCCCTGCTTACATGGGGGCTACATTCCAGGACATATCAGAGATAGGTGATACTACGTATATTAGCAAACAGCCATAGAATGTGCTGGAGGACCTAGAAAATGCCTAGAGAGGATGCCTCTCTAGGCATCTGGTGTGATTCTTATTGGTGGGATGGTACAGTTGGACCCCTGTATCCGTGGAAGCAATGCCCGCAGTTTCAGTTATCAGTGGAACACAAAACAGCACATCCACCATTGAGCCTTCCTAGAAAATGCTTAGAGAGGTTTTCTCTCTAGATATTTTCTAGGTCCTCCAAGGCAACTCTATGGTATTTGTAACAGGAAGTCCCATTATTTTCAATGACGTTCACTGTTATCTGCCGTTTCCAGTATCCGCAGACACAGGGGTCCAACTGTATAAATGTAAAAACAACAGCAATGTATTCAACATTGTTGTCGCTGTTATGAAAATTCCTGCAGATGCAAGTTGTGTCACCTAGTCTCATTCTCTATATCTACATTCCACTTTTCTCCAGCCCTGTTTGTAGTACTACGTTGCCTTCCAAACCCTCTTTCTATCTCAGATCTCAACTCTCCTGCATTCCTGGTTGTTTCCTTCCCAAGGGTTTTGTTTCCACTTCCTTCCAACCCTCACCCCCCAACCATTTGCTGACCACCCCTGGCCGAATCTCCCCCCACTCCCTCTCCCTGCCTCTCCTTCTAGCGCTAATGCACGAGAGACAACGAGAAGCGATCCTTGCAAAAAAAGAGCACAGATGCACATCCGCCACAACACAGCCTCCGTAGCACGCCTTAGCACCGGCCATGGCACACAGAGGGTTAAAGCGACACAGTCTGGTTTTTTGGGGGGAAGGGAAAACGCCCAATTTTTAAGGCTCTCTGAGAGGAAAAAGAAGAAGAAAGAAACAAGATTTGTACAAAGCCTAACATTCGCTTTATCAAAATGATTTTCAATTTCATTTAACTTCTCTTTTGCAGCTGTGACTGAACACAAAAAACAGAAATAGATAACTTGCTGCCGAGGCCTACACGTAACCCCTAACTGCAGAACACACATTTGGCTAGATACAGAAGTGGGATTGGAGGCTTGTTAATACACATAGTCAAGGATATTGTGTCCATACCCGCTTCCTAACTCCCTCTCAAATTTATACAAAGTTTGCTGCAATGGCAGCTGGTCACTCCATGTCAGTGGGACAGCAAATCCACTCCAGGGTTTAATCTAGGCTTTAAGGGAGTTCTCCAAAGTGCTGACCCCCTTTCCCAAATAGGTTCAGCACCTTGGAGACTTCATTTAGAGCTAGTTCAGCCATGGTCTGTATTCACCATTCAACTGAAATAAGAGTCATCATCTGCCACTGGTTTGCTATATTTTCCCATTCACCACCCTCAGTTGAATCTTTATTATTTGGTAGGAGGAAACCACTGACCCAGGGCACCTATGTGAATGCCACATGTTAGTGGTAAGGAGACTCTTTGGGTTTTGAGACCCCAAAAAAGCAAAGAAAAAAAATGTGTGTGAACATGCCTCCAGCAGTTGACCTTTGGAAAGAAAAAAAAACCACACACACATACACAAGGAAGAGTATGCCTGTGTTGAACACTCCTGTTAAGTTAAAACAGAGAGGCAGAGACAGTTTGAAAGGGGCCAGAATTCAAGGTCATTCCCCCCATTGCAAAGGATAAATATCTCACCAAACCTTCTCACCACACATATAGCAGAAGACAGGGTTAAAACCAAGGTTCTGTTGTACTGGGACAAAGTTCAAGAAGGGAAAGGTCCTTTCTTGATACTTCCATGGATTTGTGTAGAGTTAAGGTTGAATAGGTAGGGAGCCCTGGTTGTGCAGTGGTTAAATGCCAGTCCTGCAGCCATAACGTTGTGAGTTCAATCCTACAGGGCTCCAAGGTTGGCTCAGCCTTCCATCCTTCTGTAGGTCGGTCAAATGAGTTCCCAGCTTTTCGGGGGCAATTAGCTAAGACATCGTAAAACCGCTTAGGGGGTGCTTCCACTATAAAGTAGTATAGAAATATACGTTCTATTGCTAACAAATTGTAAGCCTCTTCGAGAGCCTTGGTGGCTGAAGAGCAGGGTATAAATACTCTAAATAATAATTAATAAATAAAATAGGTAGGCTGGGCTAAGACTACAAGAATAGGATACATATCATGGATATAAACATGAATCCAGCTTCTATTGAATCAGGATTTTGGTCTGAATGAAAATAAGGCTATTTTTTAAAAAAATGAAAGGTTAATGGACAAGTTGATGGGTTCGCCCTATGTAAACTGGTTAGCTATGGGAGACTGGAATGGAGTGCCCACCCCCAAAAGATAGGACTGCTAAGAAAAATATTAAGATTGTGCAAGGCAAATTACCAAAAGGCTTTTTTTGTGTGTGGAGTTAACGGACAACCTGGAGTTTGTTGATAGATGGATATTCAAATATGGTGATGTTAAAGAAAATATGCATTTCTCTGAAAGACATAGATCTTACTTGAGAATAGATATGCTTTGGGTTTCTAAGACTTTGGCTAGTAGGATTTGTAAAATTGACATTTTACCAAAGACATTCATGAACAGTAAGAGCTGTTTAGCAGTAGAATGCACAGCCTCAGAGTGTGGTGGAGTCTCCTTTGGAAATTTTTAAACAGAGACTGGATGGCCATCTGTCAGGAATGCTTTGATTGTGTATTCCTGTAGGGCAGAATGGGGTTGGACTGGATGGCCCTTGGGGTCTTTTCCAGCTCAATGATTCTGTGATTGTAAGAGGGTGCCCCTGTAAGACACCACAATTTATAAGCAATAAGAGGAGTCCAGAAGGAGTCCTTTGGACTGCAGGAAGCATAAAGACAATAGGTGACAACTTGGTTGTTCTCCTAGGTACTGAAATCCTAGTTGGCCTTGCTTGCTGCCCCACCATGCCTTTCGGCAGGAGCGAAGACCCCTGTTTCCCTCCAGATCTTTGTGGACCGCACATCCTACAATCCTTCTCCATTGGCTTGGACTGATAGGCATTGTAGACCAAAGAAACAAATTTCGGAGGGCCAAGTGGGAGGCTGCGATGCAGCAGCCCTGATGGCACAATGGTCATTTGGTTGCAGGTCAGACTCTTAATAGGGACTTGAAACCCTGGCCAGGATCAGAGCTTCACCAATACTCCAGAAAGCGTGGAGCAATTCAACAATGAAACTGCCAGGGAAATTCATGATAGGCTTAGCTCCTGTTTCTTTCTGGACAGCTCTCTTTTGGTTCAGCTTTGACTGCTGGACAGCTTCCTGGTCCATCTGCAGAGAGCTGGAATAGGACACCCACTAGCTAGGGATTGTGTCCCTTCTGTGTTCAGCTCTCCACATCTGACCTCCATCGCCCTGGACACTTGAGCCCTAGTAGGAGACAAAGTTTTATGGATGCCACCTAGAGAATGTGGATTATGGGGCAGTGTAAATGTGTATGAGACAATATAAAATAGAAGTAAGGTTGCATTAAGGGGAATGACCTCAGGAATAGCTTCATTTTTCTTTGTTTTTGGACTCTGCAGCATCTCTTCCACACAACTCATCCTGTTACCCTCTGGAAGACTTCCTGGTCTAAGAGTCAGTTGTCTCTGGATGGTCAGAAGCACAATCAATGTTGCCAATACCAATTCCCCTTGCAAGACACCCTGAAATGTGTCAAAGCTGGGCTTCTTTTACAGGGGCAGAAAGAACGACTGCAGCCCTTATGCCTAGAAATGGCAGGTTTTGGGATTAACTAGTTCAAAAGAACTTTTTGAAATTTTGGAGTAACAGAAGTTATCGGCATTTTAAATTACAATTGTACATTAAAGGGGATTCCTTTTGTGATGCACCTAGCTTCACACCACTCTTTTTAAATGATGTAACTAGCTTTAAAAATGATCTTGACAAGGGATTAGTGGGAAGAATGATGTAAACCATCTTAAGCTCTTTAGAGGAAGAAGGTGGAGCAAGAATGAAAATCTATTAATTAATTACAGGTCGCCCCCTGTATCTGCAGAACCAATATCAACAGTTTCAGTTATCCATGACTGAAAAAAGAAGGACACATCATAGAGTGGCGCTGGAAAATACCTAGAGAGAAATCCTCGCTAGGACTCACTTGGCCCTCCAACGCAACTCTATGGTATATTTGTGCTGGAAGTCCTTTATTTTAATTGGGTTTTGCTATTATATTATAATGGTAAATCCAGGAATGCTTCATCTGCAGATATGGGGGATGACCTGTATTAGGAAAAGATATTAACGACTCTTCTGAAAACTTGGGTGCTTGGGAACCGTTAAACCAGGAAGCTTCAGTCAGGTTTCAGGTTGTGGTGCTCCTCAGAGGGACTGTAACAAAAAATCACCACAAAATTGGCAAGGTAACATTTCCCACCATTCTTCTTTGGTCCTTTATCTTTCCCCTGTTTAAAAATGGGGAGCTATAGGAAGGATCAATTTTGCTCCCAGTCACACTGTATCATAGGTTACAGCAAACTCACACTGTGCCACGGGTTTGGTAGTCTTCAAACTGGATACAAGGACTGTTTGTTATCTGACAGCAATACAGGAATTCTCACCATAAATTCTACCCCAGGCAGACAAGCCACATGTGATGGAATTTGTGAGTCAGGCAGAATAAGGAGGAGCCAGGAAAATCAATTAAGGAGGAAGGGTATAATTTGCTTTTTGTGGTGATGTTTTTGTCCAGGCCCTCTCGACCACCATGCAGCCCCCCTCCCTCCCAAAGAAAGCATAGACAGTAAAAGTAAGAAATGAGTGTTCTACGCACCATCGGACTTACCCCGAAATTGGAAGCGGCAAAACGGTCGGAGGCAGAGACGTTGGTGGAGGCAGTTGTGTGGGCATAGTAAGCATTGATGTTGGCCAACAGGGTGCTCATGACTGCGGGCACCCCAGGGCACATGTATTTTGAGGAGAGGCAGGCAAAGTGTCTAGAGGAGGAGAAGAAAGAGAAGACAAAAGAGAAGACAAGGATAATGATCTCAAATGGAACCACAGGATGAGCATCATACTTCTAAGAATAAGGTACATTCACTCACGTCATGGCCTGATAGATGGACTCCACTCCGTATCTCATTGCAAACTCGTCCACAATCTCCTGAGCTGTTTCGTCAAAGTATACTTTCCAAGCGTCATCCCCCTTTGCATCTGGGATTTTAACCACACCGTTGTTTTGGATGTCCGTCACAAAATGGAAGAGGTTCTATAGAGGCCATTCAGTGGAGGGAAAAATAAAATCACAAGAACAGTCAGGCAGACTAAAAGGCGGCTGCCTTAGAACAGAAGCATACTGTTGTGGAGTTTGTCATGATCCAGTGGAATTTGAGAACTTGGACTGTGTTCAAAGAACTGAGTATTGCATCCGTGAGAAAGTGTTTGGCTCAGAATTATGGATATAAATCTTTGGGCCTTTGAAAACTGATTGCTCAAAGGAAACAGGCTTTGCATAAGGTGTTGTATTGTCCAAACTGCTGTTTCCTTTGTTAAATGTTATGTTTCTTA
The DNA here is from genome assembly GCA_030847615.1 of Gambelia wislizenii. NCBI lineage: Eukaryota > Metazoa > Chordata > Lepidosauria > Squamata > Crotaphytidae > Gambelia > Gambelia wislizenii. The sequence continues at coordinate 8,138,084 of JAUMIR010000018.1, forward strand.
TGGCTGTTGTTTCTACTGGTAGTTTAAGTTTTGCATGATTTGAATTTTTAGCTGCGTTTTAACTTATGTCCCATATTGGGCAAAAAGGCATACAAATAAATATCATCATCATCATTATTTCATCCTCACATATGAGAAATAACTCTCACAGTTTACTATTTATTTGAAGGGGGGAGGATGAATATTCCTTTGAAGTTTTCACTTCATATTCACACCCCCTGAAGCATTCAGGAAATGAATTCTGTGCAGGAATACATGTGGTTTTTGTTTTTTGTTTTTGCATGAACATCATGAAGGTTCTGTGCAAAAATGGGCTTTTCAGGAAAAAAACATTGTTTTGGGGCAAAAAAACCCCCACATTTTACCAACCCCCCCCCTAATATTGTGAGAAACACACACAGATGGAAGGAAAAACAGGATGTATCATTTGCAGAGTTTCTGGGTAATCAAAAGGACACCAGAACCTCTGGTAATGTCATGGGCCAGGATGTGCTGTCATTGGGATGCAGCTGAGAGGCGGGATATATGATCCACACTATAAAACCAATAATTCCACCTTTTGTAACCCACTCACCTCATGGAGGCAAGTATACTGTACATGATACGGTGCCACTTTCTCCTCTCCTTTTATCTCAACGCTGATGTGCAACCGGATAGCTCCAGAGACGGCTGATTTGTCTGTCCGCTTGTCTGAAAGAATCCAGGGGTGGAGAGAGCAGTGTAGAAGGATTCATACTTGACACAGCAGTGGCTGGCGACTTCCCTGTCAGTGAGACTGTGAATCACTCTGGGATTTCAAAGAGTTCTCCAAGGTGTTGAATCCTGTTTCTGCATGGTTTCAGAACCTTGTATAGCTCCTTTAGAGCCAGCCAAAACCTGGAACGGATTCACCACCCCACCGACATGGAGCCACCAGCTACCACTGCTTGGAGACAAGGCTACTAACATTCTTTCAGCAGCAGGATTTATTTTCCAAGGATGAAGACTACCATAAGACTAAAATGGTGAAAGGTCTGGAAACCATGACTTATGAGGAGAGACTTAGGGAGCTGGGTATGTTTAGCCTGGAAAAAAGACGGTTAAGAGGCGATATGATAGCCCTGTTTAAGTATTTGAAGGGGTGTCACATTGAGGATGGGGCAAGCTTGTTTTCTGCTGCTCCAGAGACTGGAACACGGAGCAATGGATGCAAGCTCCAGGAACAGAGATTCCACCTCAACATTAGGAGGAACTTTTGGACAGTAAGAACTGTTCGGCAGTGGAACACACTCCCTCGGAGCGTGGTGGGGTCTCCTTCCTTGGAGGTCTTTAAACAGAGACTGGATGGCCATCTGTCGGGGATGCTTTGATCGTGATTTCCTGCATGGCAGGGGGTTGGACTGGATGGCCCTCGTGGTCTCTTCCAACTCTGCAATTCTATGATTCTATGATTCTATGAAGTACCCAGCTTATGGGTACTTATGGTACCCATAATGGGTACATTATGGTAGTCTGGGTACCATGAGTACCCAGCTTGTGGGGGCAATTAGCTAACACACATTGGAAATTCCTAAATGCAGTGTAGGTATGTAAATTGCTATTGCTTAAAACAATTTGTAAGCCGCTCTGATAGCCTTGTGGCTGAAGAGTGGGGTATAAATAACTAAAATAAATAAATAAATAAATAAATAAAAATAATCATACCATGAAGACTACCATAAAGATCTTGGGGCACATTCTCCTCTCTCAATCTGATCTACCTCACAGGATTTTTATGAGGATAAAGTGGGAAGGAGTAAGGTATGCTGCTTTATGCTCATTGGAGGAAAGGCTGGATATGAAAGTAACTTATGAGTTAAAAAAATAATGCATGGGGTATAGAAACTGGAGGAGGCGGCATTTTTCTTCTCCTATAGTACTTGACTTAGGGGTCATCCACTGATTTAGGACAGGCAGATGGAAGTCACTCAGTGCTCAGCATGTACTTGCTTTATGGAATCCACTTCCACAAGATACAGAGATGGACCTTAGCTTAGGTGGTTCTGGAATCTTCTAACAAATGGACTAGGCAAATGGAATGTCTTCAGTGGGGACTTAGACCCTGTATCTCCAACCTCTACACCACACTAGTGGCAGGAGAATTGGAAAGCATTTCTGACTGTGAGCTTGAGTTTAGCGGTCGGTAGCTGGCAGAAACTAAGCCAAGATCCCCGGAACACCAATTCAACTGCAGTGTCAATCATTCCCAGGAATGGCCCTCCAGATGTTATGGAATTGCAACTCCTAGCATTCTGGCTATCCTGGATAGGTCTGTTCGGAGGTGCAGTACAACAACATCTAGAACAGCTTCATGATTCCCATCTGTAGTGCATTAGGAGATACTTCATACTGCTCTAGATGATGGCTCTAGAGATCTTGATATCCCCTTGGATTCAGCTCTGATGAGCCACTCCTGGGTCGCTTGGAGGTATGGCCCATTTTCTGGTTCTGAAAACTTGGCAGCCCAGAGTCTGGTCCTGCCGAGGTTGAATCATCTCTTACATTTGCAATGGCTTACCCAAGTTGTACCAGACATCCATCTCTCCACTCAGCGTCCGCACCTCAATGATGGTTTGGCCAAGGAAGTCGTCGGATTCTCTCTTAAAACGCTGCTTCACCCTTGACTTGATGTCGTCATCTTCGTCCCATACCCGAACCTTGATTCGGTCAGAGGAGTTATGGCATTCACTGTAGGGAGTCGGGAAAGGGAGGGGCAGGGAGAAGAGACAAGCGTCACGAACAAGAGCTGTTGAATATCCCCAACTCCCAACTACAAGCAGTGTCCTGAGTTGCTACTGCAAGGGGAGAAGGACAGAACTGCAGGTCAGAGAGCATCATGGAAATGGGCATCAACCCAATAATCTTGAATCTCTCAAACCAGATATATCTCAAGATGGGACCACCAGAGCTAGTACTAGGGATGTAAAAAGTACATGGGAAAACATCACCCCTCCTTGATGAATTTTGGATTCTGTGAGACCCCTTGCCAAAGAAAGCCATGCCTCCTCAAATGTTCCCAACACAGGGACGAGAATAAGAACTCACATACTGATAAAGGGGCGGTGGGTTGAGGATTCACTTACAAGTGGAAGTTCTCCTCCCAGACCGGGTTCAAATTCCCATAGATGGTTTTTGTTCTCTTTTTGGTCTTTCCAACCTGGACAGTAACATACGGGTCGCTGGAGCCAGTTTTATCCTTCGCCTGCAGGCCCTGTGCACACACAACTGGTGGTACGGGCAACATGATTCACCCACACAGACACGCACACATGACCAGCCCCATCAATGAGAATCCCCACAGACAGACGGGACCAGAGAAAGCAAAGGAAAACGAACAATTAGTGGCAGATAGTACAGAAGAGGATTGCTGTTATTTCACTTCAATCACGGTGCCACCTTGCGCTGTTGATCAGCTGGTAGCCACATTATGTCCCTCCCTCCTCTATGAACAAACATTTACTACGATCCTAGACCAACACAAGAGGGTGGAGTACGTTCAATTAAAAACATAGAAAATAAAACACACATATCTTTAGAATATAAAATAAATTCAATTTTAAAAAATTAAAAACATTCCATTAAAAGCATAGGAAATAAAATACACGTATTTAGAATATAAGATAGATATAGAAAACATTTCTATAAAGAGCACTCTATCTATCCATTGACAAAGCAATATTCATTTATTCTTGTCTGTGGCACTGGCCATCAAACGATGAATTTTAAACATGGCTGTGCAAAATCTACCAACTTTATATAGTCGGCCCTCTATATCCAAGGACTTGGCACCCACGGATTCCACCATCCATGGCGTGAACATACCTCCCCCACACAAAAAAATAAATTGTAAGAAGCAAGCCTTGATTTTGCCATTTTATATAAGGGACACCATTTTACTATGCCATTGTATATAACGGGACTTGAACATCCATGGATTTTGGTATCCGCAGGGGGTCCTGGAATCAAACCCCAGCAGATACCAAGGGCCCACTGTATATTGTATGAAGATTAATATCTGAAAGCAGCAGGAAAATATAAAAATGTCCTGTACATCCTGGATATTTGTACAATATAGATGAGATAATATTTGAAGGGATGTCATACTGAGGATGGAGCAAGTTTGTTTTCTGCTGCTCCAGAGACTAAGAATGGAACAATGGACTCAAACTACAGGAAAAGAGATTCCACCTCAACATTAGGAGGAACATCCTGACAGTAAGAGCAGTTTGGAAGTGGAATACACTGCCTGGGAGTGTGGTGGACTCTCCTTCTTTGGAGGTTTTCAAAAATGGCCCCTGAGAGGACACATGTGGCCCATTCAAGGCTGCTTCCATTCAAGGCTGCTGCATACATTTTTTGTCAACTGGGATAGGTTTTAGGAGTGCTATAATTGTGCCTCCTGGCCTGGCAGGGGGCTGGACTAGATGGCCCTTGGGGCACCCTTCCAAAGATTCTATGATTCTCTGAACCTCACAGGGCGAAGCAGAACAAAGCTTGTAAGCCATTGCATGCCCAAACATCTGCTAGGCCTTTTTTTATTTGAGCATTAGCAACAGAATAAGGAACTTGGGACCAAAAAAAGCACTTGATATTCCACCAGTTGTTTGTATTGTAGACTTCTTGGATTTCTGGCAATAAAGTTTTCTGATGAACTCTGAAACTGGTGCCCATTGAGTCTGGGAATGCTGATACCTGACAGTATCTCCCTCTGTGAATGAGTATGCATAGGAAAAACAAAGAAAGCCAGAAGGTTGCCATTGCAATACCTGTGATGCTGATCTTGGCTGACCACTTGGAAGTGCCATCCAAAACGCTCTGTTTGACAGCCTTCATCTGCTGGGTATGGGTGGCTTTTTGGACAGCAAAGATCTCCTGGATCAGCTCAAAGATCTCGGGCTTATTACGCTCCCGAATCTTCATGCGGTCTTTCAGCACCATGATGATATTCTGTGTGCGGTCTTCTGCTCCGTGCTTGGAACTTTTCTCCGCTGCCCCTGGGCACAAAGAAAAGAAGAACAGGAATTTAGACTCTGTAACTGTCCACAATTAGGCAGATACATTGATTCCCCAGGTACCATGGAGGGCTGCAATGCCCTCCAATTGACTAATTTTTGCTCCTAAATGGCTCCCAATGACCTGATGGGGGCATGAGAGACAATTCTGCCATGTTTTGGGCTGTTTCTGGGCCATTTTAGAACAACCTCCCCCCAACAGGAAGTGATCCTAGTGGGCATTTGGGAGGAAAGTCACATCTTTGCCATTTTTCCTCAGTGTTTCCAATTTTTATTTTTTCATTTTCCTTCAGTTTTCACTCAGTTTTTCTAAAAATTTCCCCCTTTTTTTCATTTTTAATTTTTTTCCACTTCATTTTCCCCCTTCAATTTCCCCCATTGCTTTCTTCATTTTCTCCTCATTTTGTGGCAGCCACAAAACAGCCCCGAGGGTTACACAGAGCCCATAGACTCCACTTTTCCCACCACTGTCCAAAAAAGACTTGGAGAGCTACAAAATGGCCCCTAGACCCTCTGAAGTCACACATTCCTTGATTAAAATGCAGTTGGACCCTGTATCCGCTGGGGATTATTTCAGGGGTGTGTGTGGATACCAAAAACCATGGATAATAGTGAACACCATTGAAAAGAATGGAACTTCCAGTCTAAAATACCACAGAGTTACTTTGGAGGACCTAGAAAATGGCTAGAGAGGACACATTTTCTAGGAAGACTCTATGGTAGGTGTGCTGTTTTGTGTCCCATGGATAATTGAATCACTGGATAATGAATCAGTGGATACGGGGGTCCTACTGCAACCACATTTACAGGTGTTATTGGAAAATGTGAATGAATTTGGGACAACCTATTAATCCCAAACAGGCTCTTTCCAGGCTCTGCCCCCCTCCACCCAATCCCCAGCAGACGAGTCGCTCCTCACTTTGCAAGCAGTCGGCATTGAGGAGGTCTTGGCACTTTTCATGACACTTCACCCCGCACTCGGTACACCGCATCCCTTGGCGGGCGATGCCCCAGAGCAGACCTTCACACTCGTAGCAGTAGGTGGGTGTGGTAGCCGTCCACACCTCGAAGTTGTGGGGGGTTGTGCAAGAGATGGGGTAGATTAAGGCTTGGAGGGTCTTCTTGTAAACATGGTTTTTCTGCAGAGTGGGGGGGGGGAGAGAAACAAAGAAGTTACATGTTGGAACCAAGGACAATGTTGTACATCAAGTCAGGCAACTTTCTTCTCTAGTCTGATGTCCTATCACCTCTTCTGCGGTTTATTTTCCCTTCATTGGTAGCTCTGCTGTTGCAAAGCTTAGACGTTGCATTTGGTTTTAATGCTAGTTCCTACCCCCCCACACACACACTGCCTTTGATTTTCCCTTAACTTGTTGTCTCTGTGGTTTGGAAGCAGTGACTCCACACTTGGCTTTAATAGTGGTCTCCTGCACTGGTCCTGCAGGTATTAGCAAGAAATGAATGTTGGGATTAAGGTTCAGCTCCTGGATAGCTCCTATAACACAAGGAGATACTGCAAATCCTCATAAACCCATGATCCAATCGATAATTGATAATAACCCTAACTCTTACCTTAACCCTTACCCAAATAGTTTTGCAAGACAGTCCCAACCAAGGAGAAATGGTTTGGATTGCATTTTTTTTCTGGACAAAACTATCAATTGATATGCAAGCAGAAACACGCCACACTGTTTCTTTGATATGCTGCGCTGAAACGGATGCACTGAACTGGCCATACAGAAACAACCGCACTGAATTGTCCCATTCTCCTGAGAAATGGGTGTCTCTCCTAAGAACCTCAGGGACCAATTTAAGATACACACATAAAAAGTATTTATTTTAAAAAAAACACCACTTTAGTCAAAACAACACAACCCTCTAAAGCCCTTTCTTTAAAAACTTGCAGTTCTGAAAATTTAAGTTTTACTGTTGTTTGTCTCAGTCCTCACATGGCCAAGAATGGAGCAGCCTGCATTGAGATCTCCTCAGGCCAACTGAACTACAACAGAGACAACATCTGATACAAGATGTAGGCCTGTGACTCCAACACTGTCACCTTCTTTCTTGCTCCTGTATAATTTTTAAAACATCTTTTGCCTGATGAGGAGTGGAGCTCTGAAAGCTTGCATGATGTATTTTATGCATCTTAGTTAGCCAATATAAGTATTGATCTTTTGTGGATTGCTTTATTTTGCTGTGCATGGCTGCCCGCCATGTCCACGGGGGAAAAGTTCCCAGACTTACCGTGAATACTTGAAACTCTGGGTAAAAGCAAACCCCATAGAATCATGTGGAGGATCTAGGAAATGCCTAGAGAGGCTGCCTCCCTAGGCATCTCCAGCATGACTCTATGGTAACTTCTGCTGGAAGTCACCTTAGAGTTGTACTGGAGGACCTAGGTAATGGCTAGAGAGAACACCTCTCTAGGCAGGCCCAGCATGACTCTATGGTAACTTCTGCTGGATATTACCATAGAGTTGCACTGGAGGATCTAGGAAATGCCTAAAGAGACCATATTTTTTGGACGAAGGAGAATAGAAACTGCAGGTACTGATCCCACCATATGGGGTGTGTGTGATCTGTATGGCCAACACAGTTACCCCTGAATATCCCCGCCCTTGAAAACTTTTCAGAATAAAGAAACCGCTGCCAAAAGATGGAAAGACAACAAGAATAGAGCCATTCTAGCCTCCCTGAGAGGCAAGTTCCAAAGCCTGGGGGCAACCGAGAAGAAAACCCCATCTTGTATCATAAAAAGAGAATTTTTCCAAGATTTGGCCAGTTTCTACCTCTGGAGAAGATTTATCAAGGTACATGGTGATACTTACTAGCTCTTCATTGTTTAAAGTGCTTGATGCAAGTGCGGATGTGATCCCAGCTTTCCTGGACTGGACCAAGGACTGCAAAAAGGAAGCAGAAGAGACCTCCAAATCAACACTCTACAGCAGAAGAGCCAACCAGGATTGAGTCTTTCCTGTGTCACATGTTTTTAGCTGACGTAGACTCAATCTTTGTCATCACAATCACCTCCAAATTCATCAGGGGATGAGATACCACCTAATATCCATCTTTTATGGAATACCATGTCAACGTCGTAGGATGGCAGTCTGACAAGGATTGCCCTGGCTATCAATAGGACTCATGGGCAGGGAGCTGAACTGAGATGGGGAGGCTGAAGAAGATATTCAGACAGCAATCCCTGTTGATGAGCAGCCTCAGCCAGGGGAAGCACAAAGTCAGGACCATGGAGAGTAGAAGAATGATGCTCAATCTGGCTGTTTGCCAAGCAGCAAAGGAGAGGCTTTGATTAGATCCAGCCAACACCAGCCCATTTAAGAGCTGAGTCTGCCTAAGGAGAGTGCTGGAAGCAACTTGTCTTCCTTCTGGCTAGCATTCCTCTCTCCAGACTCCTGCACCTCGGACCTCAGACCTCCTGATGACTCCCTGAATTCTTTGATCCCTCTGGACTGTTTTGACCAGGCTGCTTGCTTGTGTTCCTGAACCCAGACTGGCTTGGATCTCTTGGAGTGCTGCTGATTTATTGCCCTTGCTTGAACTATCTCAAAAACTCAGCTAATTTTTTCCTCCTTCACCCAGACTGCATGTGTGTGTGTTACCTGAGTCAATCAATCTCTAGTCTGAGTCAATCAATCAATCAATATGATTCCAGTCTGTGATGAGATTTCTTTGTTTATTAAAATATTCCTGTCCTGCCCTTTATCCGAAGAACTCAGGGCAGCTTGCAACAGAATCAACTAAAAGCTTTTCACACATTCTTCTGATAACCTCAGCCTGACTTCACTGCCTCTCACTTGCCTTTTACTTCTCATGGACGGAAGAGATCTGCATTCCACCACTGTAGCAAGTAGATTCCACCATAACGGTCACAAGCTCCATTCTAAGGAGTCCTGGGATTTGTAGTTTGGAAGAGAATTTCCACTAGAGATAGCTACTCTACCCTTTTGGACTACAGTTCCACACTTACCATGGAAAATTAAATTCGGTTGGAATTGGAACTGCAGATCAGTGGATCACAAAAAGAGTTCTGAGTCCTTCAGCAACTACAAATCCCAGCACTCCATAGGATGGACCAACAACAGTTCAACTGGTCCCACACCACTACAATTGTGGTCTAGAGAGACGCTAATCATGTGGCCAGTGATAACAATTCCCTACTTTTTGGTTTCCTTCACACTGCACAATTATAGTACTTCAGGATCACTTTAGTTGCCATGGCAATGAAATCATTGGACTTGGTAAGGCACTAGAGCTCTCTGGCACAGAATTATGAATGTGTCATGAAACTACAAATCACAAGGTTCCATAGGACAGTTAAAGTGGGGTCCACTGTGCACTGCGTAGAGTAAAAGAGACCATCTCTCCTAGGTACAAGGTTTACTCTAGTTAACTTTATGGAAAATCCAAAATCCCCATACGTGTAAACACAAGGTCCCTAAATGTGCACACACTAATGGTATGATCAGGGAGAGTTCATCCATTATTATTTAATGGGGGAAGGATTTATGAACTTCAGGAGGCATGGAAAAGACATACAAAGGGAATACTCACCATAGCCTGCGAAGAGGGGGTGGCCAAAAATGAGTGAGAAAGGAGGAAAGGAGAAAAGATTAATATGATCTGGAAAACGTAACGAGAATGCCTGCCAAATTTCCCCCATCGCAAGAAAGCTGACACCAGCCCCCTAAAAGGTTCTTGGGGGCTCAAGCTCCTGAATCAAGGGTGGAGGAGCCCATGTCCCCTCAGAAGTTATGGGATTCCATCTCCCATCATCTCCAGGAAGTATGGTCTACTGGGATGATGGGAGATGGAGTCCATTTCCTTCTGGAAGATCACTCCTAGAGTGAAATCTAATGAGCAAGTGGCTTTAATTATTTGTCCCAAGTAATTTAATTATTTGTCCCAACACATAGGCAAACCCCATTGCAAGATTAAGAAGAGGGTTAAGGTAGAATAATATAATCATAGAGTTGGGAGAGACCCCAAGGGCCATCTAGTCCAACCCCCTGCCATGCAGGAATGCCCAATCAAACCATTCCCGACAGATGGCCACCCAGCCTCTGTTTTAAAACCACCAAATTGAGTAACTGAGCTCTACATTGGTTGGACTTGATATCCACAATTTTAGCTGCTTTCTGCCTCATCACTAGCAGAATTCCCCGAACTGACCAAAGATGCCCACTTATTACTACTACCAGGACTGATTTAGATTAAAAAAAAAACACTACACCTATAGATCTATAATGGATGCACAAGGGCATAGAAAGTGACTGCAGCATCTCAATGCAGGAGTTCCCAGTCCAGTGTTCATGAATGCACAGAACTCACAATCCCCAAGTTTCACCCAAACAGGGAAAACACAAGACATCAGCATCTCCACCCAGACTATCTAGTCAGGGTGTGGCAGGGAGAGGGAAGCCCCCAAAGCAGCAGCAACTACACCACAGGGAAGCTCAGGCACCAGGTAGACAGAAGCAGAATGGCTGAGTTGAGATGGGGCAGCAAGCAGGATATTAGAAAGAGAGAGACAAGGTAGTAAAGAAGAACAGGGGGAGAAACCAAGCCCGCAGGAAATGAACCAAATATTAGAATATTCAGCAGCATCAAGCCATGGTGGCTGGTGGCTCCCATCTCAGAAGGGTGATGAATCCAGTCCAGGTTTTTACTAGGCTTAAGAACTCACCAAAGTGCTGAATAAAGTTCAGCACCCTGGATAGCTCTTTAAACCCTGAATGAAAACCTGGCTGTCTTTTACTGAGACGGGAAACACCAGCGGCTACTAGCGTTAAGGTTTAACCTGGCTGTCTTTTACTGAGATGGGAAACACCCGCGGCTACTGGCGTTAAGGTTTAGCCTGCAAGCATCCCCCAAGACCTATGTGTTTATTTTATTTTATTTGAGTATTTATACCCTGCTCTTCAGCCACAAAGGCTCTCAGAGCGGCTTACAAATTGTTAAGCAACAGCATTGACACATTTACACCATTTATAGCATGCTACGCATTTTCTAAGCAGTTTCCAATGTGTGCAGAAAAGTCTGTGTTCAGTGAAAAGCAACCCCGTGCAAATTTGGCATGGGATGCAGCATTCTTAGGACAAGGAACAGCTTTTTCTGCACACACACAAAAATAATATTTCTGCATAAAAATATTACTTTTAGTGGAGAAAAATGCTCTTTCCTAAGCATTTTCTGTGCAAAACCACCAGGTGTGAATTTTGTACAGAATAAGTCCTGAACTCTGCAATCTTTCATCAGTCCAGGATTCTTCTTGTCAGCATTTCTTGTTATGTGAAAAATTAGTTTTTTGATCATTTTAAAGAATATTTTTGAACATTCTTTCCATTTCTATTCTGGGAATGTTCCAGTGACTCCTGTTTTATACTCTGTTGTTTTAAAAATTGATTGTTTTATTATGATTAGGGGATTTGGTTATGATTTTTTTCCAAAAAATGTGATCCTCACCAACTTATGAGTTATTAACTACAGCAGTTGTTCCCAAACTTTGGTTGTCCCGATGTTTTAGACTTCATGTCCCAGAATTCCTGACTGTTGGCCAAGTCAGGACTTTTGGGAGGTGAAGTCCAAAACACTTGGAGGACCAAAGTTTGGGAATTGGGTGATTAATACCTTTGGGAAGTTAAGCAAAATAACTATAACTAGAGGGGACACAAAGCCTATGTGCTGCTGCTAAGTTATTGCAACGGTGGGAAAGACAGCATGCAAGGAAAAGTGAAAGATATATACTGTTGCTCACAGTCTATGTTGAAAGAGTACACCTTGGACAACAGGGAGTTCTTATCTCTTGGAAAACAGCAGGATGTGGGATTTGTGCTAGGGTGGGGTCAGTTGGAAACAGAAATGCAGGAAGACAAGACTGATACTTCTTACTGGATCTGGGTTTCAAATAGCATCTGTTTAAACAACAGCACCTTATGCAAACCATCTCCCAACTACTCCCAAGACTTTTTGCAAACTTACCAACTAGCTGAGGGGGGTAGGCTCCTTTTTTTAGATCCATTGTTCCCATTCCAGTTGAGGGGGAGTCCGCCACGTATCGTGGGGTACATCCCCATCTTCCCCAAAGCCATGCTAGCTGAAGACAATGAGACTGCACTCCAACATTTGAGGTTCTTATTGGACTGCAATTCCCAGCAAACCCAGGCAGAACAGGCATGCTGGGGATTGCGATCCAAGAACAGCTGGATAGCTGCCCATAACCAAGGCCTGCACCAAAACAGCTGGAGGGCACCAGGCTTCATAAACGTGCCTAAGAATCTTCAAAATGACTTCAGCTTTCCAGCTAAAATAAAACTTTAATAGAGCTGTACAAAACAGAAGTCACCAGTCAGCAGGACTGGTAGACTGCATTCTACCATGGCAAAGTGACCATCTGAGCTGGAGGATTCTGGGAGCTCTAGTCCAAAAAAGTCATTCCCCCAAGCTGTGCCCTCCCCAGGCCCTACGTTTTCCAGGTAGGAAAACCTCCATATATGATTTTATTTCATAACAGTGGCAGCTGATAGCTCCCATGTCACGGGCATGGTGATTCTGCTTCAGGTTTTAGATAGCTTTAAAGGATCTGCCAAGGTGTTGAATGAACATTGGACAGGTCTCTGTACCTGGGAGATCTCTCCAAGGTGCTGAATGGACCTTGGACAAGGCTGAGTACCTGGGAGAACTCTCCAAGGTGCTGAATGAACACTGGACATGGCTCAGCTCCTTGGATAACTCCCTTTATGTGTAGACTAAAACCTGAAGTGGTGTCATTGCCCCAATGACATGGAAAGAACCTATTGGGCCACTTCTTGACCCAAGACATCAATGCCCCCACTTCTAATTTACGCCGATCCAGCACAGCTCCCAAGAAGGGCTTATGGGGTGTTGGGATCATTGGGGGAAAGGATGCACTCTCTCCGTAACCTCATTCTCACCAGATCGCTGATGACTAGCGGAAGAGATTTACGTCCAGGCTTAATGTCGGGCATGCTGTCAATGCAGCGCAGAAACTTTACCGCCGCTCCCCTGCGGGAGAACGCAGCCAAGACAGCATCACAGAGAAGAAGAAAGCAGTAGCAGAATAAGAAGGAAGAGGAAGAAAACAAGACAAAATAAGCCTTATTAGCAAAGCAAAGCAGAAGGCAACATAATGCAGCGTGGGGCACCCTGGAGCTGTGGTAACGGAGAACAGGGCCCTCATTCGCTCCAGTACTCTCCTCGGGTCTTCCAGAGAGGGGAATTCTGGGATGCCGCAAGATTTCCCACTTCCAGGCTACCATTTTGAATCTCACTGGATCAAATTAAAAAAATATATGTTGTGATAAGCATCAACATGCTTGTCTGAGAGCTGGTGAAAGTACCTAAAGGTGACTAAAAGTACCTCTTTGTTCCAAACTTTCGGTTATTGGTTCCATTGTTATGGCTTCTCCCAAAGGATTCTGGGAACTGGAGCTTGGTTCAGGGCCTGAGATTTCCTGTTAATACTAACTACTAAATCATAAATATGCTGATTACACACTGTGTGACATCAGGGTTTTTTTAAAAAATACAGGGGAGGGTATTACTGTCATACTGGCTGAGGGATTCTAGCAGTTGTAGTCCCCAAAAGTAACTTTTCTAAGCTTTCTCTCTGTCTTTGCTTAGAAGGAAGATCTGTTCAGCTCAATAGGCCTTATTTTCAGATAAGTGCATACAGGATAAAAGTCCTGGTATGTTTTTGTGGATGAGGCGGGATTTGAACTAGGACATTTCTGAGAACATACTCTCAATTGCTAGGTTTCATTGCATCCAGTTCTTCCCAAGGTATTAAAAAACCTATATGCCAATTGGAAACACTGGATCCATTTGGCTTTAAAAAAAAAATCATCAGCTCTTGGGACACTGCACATTATGATAATGATAACAATACATATATGAGCTTGTCTATATGAGGCAAAAATGTGGGTTGATGCATACTAAAGCCAATTTGCGGCAGCTTCTGTTTGTCTTAATGGTATTTTGGCAAGATCACAGGCATGCAAAGCTATTTGCTTTAGCTGTTCCAATGGGCATGCCTGTGAATCAAGATGGTGGACGCGAGTTAATTACTTGAGTTTTTATTGTCACCAGTTGCTGCCGCTGCTGAATTTTTTTAAAAAAAGCATATCTAAGGTGTAAAAGTGCAATATTCCGCCTAAATAAATTTTAAAAAGAAAAGAAAAAGGCAGTTTTGTTGCCTCAGAGCACGATCGCCAAGGCAAAAATCCAAGATGGTGGTTCTGGGCATTTGCCTTGTTAGCAAGCTCCGCTCCCTGCACACATCCAACCAATCAGTTTTCCACCTCTGCTCTTATTGGAAATGTGCATCAAAGCAAATTGGTTGTCCCAATGAGCAGGAATGCACATTCCCTGTGGAGCTTTTTAAAAAATATGGGAGTTTTTGGCGGGTTTGGCCCCTTCCTTCCAAATACGGCGGATTGATGTGGGATGCCATTTAAACAAATCATATTCCCCTCAAATTCTATGAGGAGTATTTTTGCTTTTTTGATAACCCCATATGTGTGTGTATATATAATGTTGTATATCATATATATCACATAATCAATATCATATATATCTTCCTCCTTCCGTTAACCCAGCTCCAGAGGGGTGCAAAACAGAATTCTAGCCATCCTCGAGCAGATAAAGCCAGCTGCTGGAAGGAGAGATGGAGAGAAAGAGACACAAGAGCGACGTTAAGAGAAACCTCACCAAATCGCTAACTAGGGGGATGGGTTTTCTTTTGCGAATGTCAGGCATACTATCAATAATGATCAACCCGCCACCAGGCCTGGAAAAGAAAAGACAAAAAGGGTGAGGAAACAGAGGAGGAGAAAGAGAGGAAGGTATGGGAAGAAGGGTGAAGGACAGACACACACAGAGAACGTTCAGGAGATCATCTGGAGCTGATCTAGAAAGGGCGGGCATGTCCCTCTTGACTGGTGGAGTTTGGTGGGTGGGTTATTTCTTCAGGCTCATTTTTGCAAGGCCTTCTGCCACTATCTCAGCACCTTCCTGCTTTGCTTAATGCCACCTTTCCTCCAATGAATGCAAGGTGGTGGACAGATCCGTTTCAATCTGGTTTCAAGTCTGGTTATGGGACAGAGATGCCTTCAGTTGCCTTAGTGGATGACCTACGCTGGGAACTAGAAATGGGAAATGTCCCTTTTGGTTTTGCTGGATCTTTTGGTGGCTTTTGATATCAGTGGCCATAGTATCCTTCTGGGATGTCTCGGTAGGATGGGACTTGGAGGCACTGTTTTACAGTGGCTTTGGAGCAAAGCCAGGGTGGGACTTCCAGTGGACAAAATTACAGTGTGGCAGGAGACTCCGATCCCACCCTGGCTTTGCTCCAAAGCCAATCCTCAGCTGCCACATGGCCAAAAATCTGGGTTTCCCCCTCAAATCTGGAGCAAGCTGTGAATCTTACAGATCCAGAGTTTCCTGCAGAAAAGGCATCAAAAACGTTGTGTGTCAACTGTACCACAAATACAGAGTGAGCACTGGTTTAATTGCTCATGTAGACAAACCCTTTTTTTGCTGATTGCCTTTGAGCTAAGTAGGATTTTGGGCTGGGGCTGGCCTGGTTTCTAGAGGGATGGGTAGTTTTTGTGGCTTTGCTTACTCTGTACTTTCTACCTGTTGGGGAATGACAATTAAGAAACTGGTTGGTGTGTAGAAAATCCATTTGGGAGGGTTATGGGGACAGAACAGGAGGGTAGTGCAGGAAAAATAACACAGAAAGGTGTGAACATGAGAAGATTCTCTGGCGCACCTTGGAAATGACGAGGGATTCTTAAGACTCAACACTCGGGACTGTGTGGAACAGTGGTTAGGACAACCCTAACCTAATTAAGGAGGTTGTGGCAGCCACCTCAGTGCAGATCAGGGGAAGCAGAACACGTTGGGTGATTTCACATCTCATTGTTTCATTTCTAGGGGAAGGGAGTTTGGCTCCCAAATTTGAGATGACAATTGATGACGATCACTCACCCGCCTTTAAACCATAAGGATTTCGATTCCCCACTTCCTTCGCCTCGAGCCTGCAAAACAGAAAGCATCAGAGTTAGTGGAAAGCACCCTGAAAAACGGGCCTCACACCAAGGAAGCCCTGCGGTAGGTCTCTCCAAAGTGGAAGCAAGAGAATGGAACCTCTGAGCCTGCTTATTGAAAGACAGGTCGTTCTTAGCCTGAGCCAAAGAGCTTTCTAGCAAAAATGAACAAATACACCTGCTATTCCATTTTTAGCTGGTCTCTTTTGGAAACAGTTCAAGAGGGCCAAATGTACTTGCCCATTCCTTTATACTGGATCAGGTCAGCACTACCATGAGGGCAGCAGGCCTTGGGTGTCAAGAAAAGGTAGCGAATGGTTAGTTATCCAGTATCTCTCTCTCTATAAAACATCCTTCTTAAATTGTGGTGCCCAGAACAGGACACAGTATTCCAAGTGAAGTCTAAGTAAAGCAGAATAGGGTGGTGCTATTACTTCCTTTGATCTGGACGCTGTATTCCTATGGATGCAGTCTAGAATTACATTGGCTTTTTTAGTTGCCGCATCACACTGCTGACTCATGTTTAGCTTGTGGTCCACTAAGACTCCTCGATCCCTTTTGCATGGACTGCCATGAAGCCAGGTGTCACCCATCCCATATCTGTGCATTTCATTTTTATTGCCCAAGTGTAGTACCGTACGTTTCTCCCTGTTGAGATGATCCTTGAGTATATTTATTTATTCATTCTATTTACACCCTGCCTTTCTCCTGGCCAATGATCCAATGACCCAAGGCAGCATGCAATTTTTTTAAAAAAAGGTACCTTCATAGAATCATAGAATTGTAGAGTTGGAAGAGACCACAAGGGCCATCCAGTTCAACCCCCTGCCACATCAATGCTACAATTGTCTGATCCTTAAAGCCAGCCCTACACCTGGCTTCTTAGCCACCAATCTCAGCACAAACACTTACCTGCATTCATGCAGCAGCTGGGACAGAGAGGGACGCCAGAGACAAAGCAAGGTGGTGATTCTGAGCAACTGAAAAGTGGAGACGGGGAAGGGGGTGTCCTGAGTGCAGGGCAGCTTTGGGGACAAAAGAAAATGGGGGGAGAAAAGGATGGCGGATGGAGTCTAGAAACAAAGCAAAACAAAAATTATAGGTGGTTAACTCAATTCAAAGGGAAGAAGACAAACAGGGTAGGACAGTGGGAAGAAATAAACTCAAATCTGGGCCAACATAAGAATGACCTTGTTGAGACAGAGACAGGTGTGGGTAGATACGCCACAGCCAGAAATTCATCAGGTGGAGTTCCCCCAAGGTAGGACCCACACAGGGGAAAAGCCATATAAATGCATGGAATGTGGAAAGAGCTTCAGTCAGAGTGGAGCTCTGCATTCCTATCATAGGACCCACACAGGGGAGAAGAGCGGAGCTCTGTATTCCTATTAAAGGACCCACACAGGAGAGAAGCCATTTAAATGCATGGAGTGTGGAAAGAGTTTCAGTGATGGCAGAATATTGACTAATCATCAATTAACTCACTCAGAGTGATGTACTGACAGCAATATATGAAATGTTTTTATGGTAGATATTTAGAATCATTTTTTCTCCTCAACTTCATGTTATATTTGCTGCTTCTGGGGAAACCAGAATGCTATACCAGTTTTAAATAAGATTCCTCCCAATAGAACTATAGAGGTATTTTTCCCTTACAAGTTCTAAAGTGACAAAATGTTCACTGGAAGATTTTCAGAGGGATTAAATATCTTTTAAAATGCTTTTTTAAAACAATATATGTAATGTTTTCATGATACAGATTTAGAAGCATATTTTCTCCTCAACTTCATTTCCTGCCTCTGGGCTGTGCCCGTTGCAAATATGGTTCCTCCCAATAGAGCTGTGCAGTTATTTCCTTACAAGTTCTAAAGTAACAAAATGTTTACAGGAAGAATTTCAGAGGAAAAATATCTCTTTTCAAATGTGTTTTTTTAAATCTTAAATAAAATATCGGTCGATTTAAAAACAAAAAACGACAACAAAGTGTCGCTTTGAGTTCCAAATTGGGAAAAAAAGAAGGATAAACATAAGGATACTACTACTACTACTAATAATAATAATAATAATAATTCTTCCCCCCTTTTGTCCCCACCTTTTGTCTTTCTGGGCCATGCCTTTCTAGATTGCAAGTCTGTGTGCAGGGACTATCTTTATAAAGCCTAATGTGAGCACGTCGCTCCAAGAGCTGTTCTTAGCTGCAACGTGGGACAAAAATATTTATGAAATATAGGATAAAATTAGCTTTCTTTTAGCGTGTATTATTTACCACTCCAGACAAACATAATCATATATCAGAAAAATAACAGCTGTAAAGGATCCGGATGCGGTCGTGCATCCATTCACATCAGGAATGCCTTGTTTTGGAGTGCTTTTCAAGGCAAATGCACATCGGTAATGCGTGTTTGTGTGTCAGTGTGTGGGAGGGATGAGTGAAGGAATAGAAACTGTACATGTATACAACATTCAGGGAGAGGGGGAAGCAAGTTTTCATAATGAGTGGGAGGCAGCAGGCATTCTTTGTATAGCAGATCTGTTTGGAAAAATAACAATCCAAGATCACCTCATTCAGGACTTCAAAATCGAGGGAGATGCTTCAAGGAGAATAATTTTGGAGGCCCCAGAAGTTGGGAAGAAGATCAGTGTTGTGGGGAATTCACACTGAGGAGTCCAAATCGCCCTCATTTAGATTTCCCCCAAGGTGGGTACTATGTGTCACTGGTGTTGGACGTGGGATACTTGCCTCTTGGAGTTGCATGCAGACTTTGTTGAAGGCCCGTAGCCAATTGGCCTTTGCCCGTGCTTTGGGGTCTACCACTTCAGCCTCTTCTTGCTCCCTGGAACCACAAAGCAGAGGTCAGTGCGGTATGCATTGCCTCTAAGTGCCCCCCACCCAAGAACTTAGAGGAGGAAGCATTGCTCAATGACTATCCAGGGATCCACACTGCATGTAAACAGTCAAGTAACAGAACTGGTTTACTGAAAATGTTTCCCTATACCCCCTGTATCTGTGGAACCAATACCCGTGGTTTCAGGTCTCCATGGAACACAAAATAGGGACACATACCATAGAGTCATGCTGGAAAATGCCTAGAGAGGCATCCTCTCAGGCATCCTCTAGGTCCCACCAATGCAACTCTATGGGATGTTTGTACAGGAAATCTTTTATTTTAATAGAGTTTGCATTATCCACAATTTCACTTATGCACAGTAAGTCCAGGAACGTATCTGCCAAGGATATGGGGGAGAGCTGTATAACATAGAGGATGTGGGGGCAATGGCTGCTATGGTTTTGTGCCTCCCCGTGAGCTGGTTTAGGAAGCAACAGGAATCCAACCAGAAATGAGACTCTAGTTCTGTTCATATCAACATCTCTCCTGGGCCACTCATATGGGCCACCACCAGTAAGACTCTTGTCTTTGACAAGCCCATAGGCCAGTGGTTTTTAACCTGTGGTCTGTGGACCCCCCGGGGTTCACGATGTCCTCACAGGGGGTCTGTGAAGGCTGCTTGGCCCACCTCCTCCCTGCAGTGGAGTGACCATGTGGCAGGAACCAAAGCAAAGGCTGGCTGGCTTGACCTGCACATTGCCATTCAATCTGTTCCAGCTGCAAACTTGCAGGAAGAAGCAGGAGAAAAGTCTTCCCTCCACCTCCACTGCCTCTGAAGGAAGGTTTAATGGATGTTGCAATTATATTATTATTATTAGGCTTTTAAATCTTAAGTCTTAGGGGTCCACTGCAGCAAAAGATATTTAAAGGGGGTTCCTGGTAAAGAAACAATTAAGAGCAACTGCCGTAGACCTTAATGGCAGTTCCTTGCTTCATATAACCCAGGAGGTTCTGAAACCATGGAGAAACAATAGCCTCTAGGTGGCTTGGGGGCTTTTGGGTCCAACAAAGAGGGCTGCTATGGGGCAAAGTGGGGAGGGTTTGTTCCTATAGTCCCACAGAGTGTGTAAATGAGCCCCTACCTCCCCCTCACTAGCCAGACCTGGCTTAACACCAAGGGCACAAAGAAGCCCCTTCCATGAATTAGCCTGTCTTACCTCTCTTCCGTCTTGGGGGATTCTTCCCCAGGCGCTTTCTCTTGGGCCGGCGCTTCTTCCGGCGGTGGCGGCGGCTTCTCTTCCTGCTGGACTTCTGGAACATCTTGCGCCTTTTCCTCTTTCGGTTCCTGCTGTTGTTGCGGGAGCTTCTGCTGAGCTGGTACCTGTTGTTGTTGCTGTTGTTGCTGCTGCTGTTGTTGCTTCTGTTGTACCTGTTGTTGTTGTTGCTGCTGCTGCTGCTGTGGCTTCTGTGGCACCTGCTGTTGTGTTTTCTGCTGCATCTGTTGCGGCTGCGAGGGAGTTGGTTGCGTCTGTTGCAATTTTTGCTGCTGCTGCTGCTGCTGCGGTTTTGGCGGCACTTGCTGCTGGGCCTGTTGTGGCTTTTGCTGTTGTTGTTGCTGCTGCTGCAAGGCCGGCTGTGGCTTCTGTTGCTGCTGTACCTGTTGTGCTTTTTGCTGTGGCGTTTGCTGCGCTGACTGTTGCTGCGTTTGCTGAGGCTTTTGCTGCGGTGGAACCATGGCAAACGGGGCCACCGCCGGCTGTTGCTGACCCTTCACTGGTGGTTCCGTCGGCTGCGGGTACGCCTCCCGAGGGTAAGTCTCGAGTTCGGGTTCCACCAGCTCATCCTCGGGGTAATACTCCTCGTTGTCGCTGTACTCCTCCTTGAACTCGTCGTCTTCCTCCAAGTAGAGGTCGTCTTCATCCTCCTCCTCCTCGTCCCAGCAGGGGGAGTCTTTGTGGTAGCTGACCGAGCTGTGGCAGGAGTGGTAGGAGTCGCCGTCCCGTTCGTCCAGGCTGATGTCGTCGGGGTCAAAGTCGTCGCTCAGCTGAGAACTGCCCTGGCTCAGCTCCGCCGATGAAGCATAGCGGCTGCTCCCCGTGGGGCTACAGGGGCAGGGTTGAGGGGTCGTGTGGGTTGTGTGCGGAGAGGTCGAAACCAAGGGGAAAGGGAAGAGAGGGGGATAAAGAAGGAGACAGAGGTTTATAAAAGATCTTCCATACATCACCGTGGGTCTATCTGCAACCCAGAATTAGCCAACCCCTGCTATCAATGCCCAAAATGGCCCCTGAAAAGTCAACTTTTATTCTTCGGTCTCAAACATGGGACCTCCCTGGTACACACACACATAAACACACACTGTCTGCTAAGTCCCATCCCCATTTCCCACATGGTAAAGAGAGACAGCATGAGGAAGTTCACACTGCTCAGTTACACCTCGGAGTGTGGTGGCGTCTCCTTCTTTGGAGGTTTTTAAACAGAGGCTGGATGGCCATCTGTCGGGAATGATTTGTGTATTCCTGCATGGCAGAATGGGGTTGGACTAGATGACCCTGGTGGTCTCTTCCAACTCTATGATTCTACCAATGCCAAACCTTGCAGAAAGTGGATAAAATAGCCATAAAATAGTCGCCTTGTGGATTTTTATTGGGAGCCATGGGAATTGAAACCTCTTCCCAGAACTCTTCCAGCTCTTTTACCGGGAGCCATGGGAATGAATGCTCTGCTCCCAAATTACCGTTGCTTTATTGGGAGCCATGGGAATGAAACCTGTTCCCAGAATGACTGAAATTCTTTTACTAGGAGCCATGCGATTATAAAAACCTGTCCCCTAAATTACTCCTATAATTTATTGAGATCTATAGGGAATTAAATCCTAACCCCAAATCTATGGCATTTCTTTCCCTGGGAACCCTGGGGATTACCAGTCTCTTTCCAGAGCTACTCCTATTATTTTACTGGAAGCCAAAACAATTGAAACCTGTTCCCAGAATGAGTGCAGTTCTTGTACTGGGGTTCAAATTTCAGCTTGTCCCAGAAGAACTGCTTTTATTTTACTGGTCATTAATGAAATTAAAGCCTGTTAGTGACTGCAGTTGTTTTACTGGAGGTGAGGTTGGGGGTGACGCTATTGAATGGGGTCAGATGTATTCCAAGGCTGTTGTTTTTAAATGGAGACACACACACACCCAGATTGGTCAGACACTTTCTGTGAGCATGTGGCAGATCTTACCTCCAACTCACAGGGTTTTAGCAAGGCGCAGGAGTACATATGCACCCTGTTAAGACATTTGCAGAAAAAGACCCTTGGTCCAGATCACATTGTATCAAGACGACTGCGGGGAATTTGGCTGGGGCAGTGCTTTTATCGATGTGGATGTGAACAGAGTTTAAGGCAGGGAAGGAGATGAAAACTCACCACAAGGTGTGGCTGATGGCCTCCGGGGGATGAATGAATGGCAATTTTGACCTACCCTTCAGCACCCTACCTCCAGTGTAAATAAACTTAGTTCTTCTCAAACTGGCCAGTCCTGAATTTGCCAAACATGGACTCGAAATGGACAGAAGACCCCCTCCCATGGCTAGATCTCCTTCCTCCACACTGCCCCCAGCCCCATTCCCATATGGACACCATCACCCCCATAGCTGCAGCCAAGCCACCACCAGCAACTGGGCACACAAAGAGACAAGAGCCAGGAACACAGAAACACCAAATCACAAAGATGGGGAAGGGCCACGTTCACCCTGTCATCCTACGCTGGGCTGAATGCAAAGTCCACTTACTGGAAAAAGACTCTCCATAGTTCCTGGGATGTATTGGTTGGGAATTAAAAGCAGGGCAGGCCTTAGCTCCTACTGTTTGGTAGACCCCTTTCCCAAACAAGGGGCATGATGGCTTGGAATGATGGGAGCTGTAGTCTTAATAGATTTAGAAGGTAGCAGGTTGGGGAAAGCTACTCTTTAAAAGTAGGACTGGGAGGCTAGGTGCTCAGTCTAAAAACTGGAGTGGATTTCCCATCCCACTAAAATGAAAGCCACCAGACAAGGGTATGTGTGCACCATTGTGAAGCAGCAAGCGTGGAATGGAGAACCATATCACTTCAGACAGCATTGGGAAGCCCATTCCTGAATGTTTAACAACATAAAAGCCTTCCAAATGCTTTGGACAACAAGAGCCTTCTTCCCCAACCATGCTGGGTGGGATGATGGGAATCTCAGTCCAACATGACTCAAGGATGCCAGGTTGGGAAAGTCTGGTTCAATGAAATACTGTTCCCTGCATGTAGATCAAGGAGAAAAGCAGGAATTTCTATTTTTTCTCCATCCACTATAAATCTGAATGGTACAGTCCACTCTACCCCAGTAGGAGTCTACCGCCTTGTCCTAAGGTACACTCCCATTCAGAAATCTCTCCCAAAGCTGTTCCACCAATTTTCTGGTCACTCTTTCTTGGGCCCGCCAACCAATCAAGTGGGATGGGGTTCCACGTCGCCTCTTGGAACTCCATATGTCAGCGGTCTCTACCTCTCACCCTGCGAATGCTGGGAGTTCGGCTCCTAGGATCCCTGAACCAGCGGCAGCAGTAATCCAGGTTTCCACTGTCTCTGAAGGAGATTTCAGCATCTTGAAGATTTCTTGTAAAGTCTGCATTAAAACCTGGAGTGGATTCACTACCCCACTGACATGGACCTACTAGTGCTGGTGCTTGGCTATACTGGCTGAGACTTTTGGGAGTTAGTCCAAAATGTTTGGAGGCCCAAAGATTGAAAAGCACTGCTATACTCACATGCCCCCTTCTCTGATTAAAGAGCAGTATGTTGCTCCTGAAGGGATATATAGAAGGGAGCAAGAGGATTCACTGCGGGCAGGAAGAAAAGGATCCCAGGAGAGACTCTACGGCAGATGGACCAGACCATCTCTGAGCAAGCGCAGAGGCCCATGGGAAGCACATGCAGACAAGTAACCGGACATGCCTGGATTAGGCCGAAACTAAACCTCCAGCATTGGCAATGGGGATGGATGTGTGGGGAAAGGACACACACGCAAAGGTACAATGGTGCTCATCTGCTCAGCATCAGTCCTGGCAGTGGATGAAAGAGGTACAAGCTCTCAGGGGTTGGAGAAGGCTGGCATTCCAGGGAAGCATTACGCCCATTTTACAGGACCAGATCAAGGCATACTGACCAAATCTAAGAGGCCCCATAACAATTTTGCCAAGATATTATTTGCACAGAAAGGATAGTAAAAATAAGAACAGAGAAAGAGAGATTGAAATAATACAAAGGGAAATAATAAGATAGATTTGTACGTATACCAGTACACAGCTGAGGATGCAGTTGCAAATAATAATCTAATGAAAGCACACAGTATTCAAGTAGGCCTCTTGCCTAATGCAAAATGTTGATATCAGTTATTTCCCCACAAATCTATATATATATAGAACTTTTGGGTATGTTACCTTTCCCAGTGTGTTAATTGGCTGCTTAGAAAACACACCCAACCAATCACCACCCACATGCAAATTCCCTCTCCACCTCACAATCCACTCCTGCCACTCAATCTGCATCGACACCCCCAGCTTCACAAGGGCCCTTCGCTCCTCTCACTCCCTCAGCCAATCACCAGTCACGGGCTGCGACGGGACCCACACAGTCAACTGGCGGTGGTGGCAGGCCTACCGGGAATTTTGGGGTGGAGTTTTTTAATGGTGCATGTTATGCCGGGCACAGCTAGTGCATTATAAAGTGATAGAGTAGCTTTTAAGTGTACTTTTGCCATATCAAACTGGCAGCATATTTTAGCATCTGATTCTCGCAGTTGCTTTATTTTTCCTTAACAAATTATGTAAAACTTGAAATTTAATCATTTTGGAGGCCCCTCCTAATCTGAGCCCAGTGGTTAAGCTAGGCTTTACATGAGTTCTCCAAGGTACTGAACCTCATTCCTAAATAGCTTCAGCACCTTGAACAACTCCTTTGAAGCTACCTAATGGATTCACTGGAGTAGATTCATTATCCATTGATATGGAAACCACCAACTGGTCCTGGCTTAGCCAGAGTATGTCTCAGTGCTGGCACAAGGCTTAATTGATGCCCAATTTAATGTTAGTGTTTCCCTTAAAAATATCCTGTATCAAGCAGAACCCATAACTGCTTGTGTTTTATTTCCGGGGGCGGGGATTAGTTCAAATTTGTGCACCGTTAGCAACACTTCTCATTGCAAGGACAGCTTTACTGATGGAGAAAAGTGACAGCCATGGGATGCTGGCCAACAGTCCAACTGGTGAAGGAAGGGAGAGGTTGCCAGGATTCCTTTATGCTGTTGGTAGAAAAGGTTGTGTGTGTGTGTGTGTGTGTGTGTGCAGGGAGGTGCTCCCAAGGATGCCAGGCTGAAAGGGAATCGGCAGGCAATTTCATGTCTGGGTTGAGACCAATCCACCCCCCTGAGTGGTGTGTGAAGATAAGAAAGGTGCGATAGACATTTTTGTCTAAATAAATAAATAGGCTTAAATCTAACTGCTAGTCCCAATTAGAGTAAGCCCATTGAACCCATGGGACTTACGTAAGGCTTCACTGACCACATTGCCATTGTCAGTGGGCCAACTCTACTTGGATTTAGCCTAGAGAGAAACACACAGCTCTTCAGATAATGCCAAACTGCAACCCCCAGCATTCTTCATCACAGAATCATAGAGTTGGAAGAGACCACAAGGGCCATCTAGTCCAACCCCCTGCTGTGAAGGAATACAAAATCAAAAGCACCCCATATTGGTCATGGGCTGCTGGGAGTTACAGTTCAGCAGCATCAAGAGGACCTCATGATTGCCACCCTTGATTTAGGCCATAAAGTTATAGCCCCAATGTCTCACAAACCAACATAGCTCTCTCCAAGGCAATCTTACAGGCTGATGTCTGCTCTCAGCCTGACTTCTATTGTAACCGATCAACCTTCCCTAACACAAGGCCCTCCAGATGTCTTGGACTGCAGCTCCCATCATCCTCATGATGCATGGAGTAGTGGAGGTGTAGTCCAAAAGGTGCAGAAGGCACCAGATCAGGGAGGGCATTGTTCCATTTAAAAATGTGTAACATTAAGAATGCGGGGGGGGGGGGGCAAAAGAAAGAAAGGAAGGAAGGAAGGAAGGAAGGAAGGAAGGAAATTAGAGAGGTAACAAGATTAAACTTCCTCTGTGTCCCAAAAATCTTTTTCATCAACCTTGTGTATAGCTGCGCTCTGCACATAATTCATAATTCATTATGGTCCAGGAGAGGTCAGTTCTGGTTTCCAAATTCAGTGCTGTTTGAGAAATGAATATTTTGGTGGGGTGGAGGTTGAAGATTGGGGAGTGACCAGTACAACAGCCAAAGCTGAAATGGAGGCGAACGGCCTAACCCAGGTTGTAAAAATAATAAGGAACCAAACCAAGGACCACGTGACGACTCTGCAAAAGGCACACAGCAAAAGACACGAGAGAGAGAAAGAGGGACCCACCTATCCGATAAGTCTAGGGAGCGCCTGCTCTCGAGGGAGGGCTGGCGACTCGTGCGCCTGCTTGACCCGGAAGCAGACTCCGCGTCACTGGGACCGTTTGCGGCAGAATCTACACTACCGTAGCGTCTGCCGGAGGGAGGGGGGAAGAGGAAGAGGGTCAGCATACCACACGCCAAAGAAAGAGAGATACCAACCTACTTTCCTGCTACATCCGGAGGACCATATTACCTTCCAGGGTTGGGATCAGGGATACGACACAGGGGAAGGCTAATATGGCTTCTTTTGGGGCTAGACGTAAATACGTCTTTGCTTGGGCTAACCTTAGTTTTGGGGACTTTCCCTCCAGAAATTCAAGCTGACTTAGTGAAGGTTGCACCAAGGTTTCTCCCTGACACATAAAGGCCTAAATTCAACATCCTTTAATGTAACGTAAATATCTGCATCCACACCTTGTGCTATATTGAGCTATATATCATTGCCTCTGACTTACTTTAAAGCCCGGGACCTGCCTCGCACCACCATTCTAATACCTGATTGGCCACTCCACTGGCAGTAGTGGCCAAAATATGGCAGCTAGAGTTAAAAAAATGAGGAGAAGGGAAGCGACTTTCGGCTACTGCTTTAGGGTGTGATTAATAAATGAAGTCAGGGCTATAAACCTTGCTCGGTTTTCAAGATAGATAATTTTTTATAATGTCAGGCATTGTGATGTGACTTCAAGTCAACTCTGTCTTAGGGTAACCCTATGATAGGATTTTCTTGACAAGATTAAATTCTGAGCATTGGGAAACCTCAGCGAGGGGAATCCAAGACACATAACAAAATTCTTGACCATGGGAATTTTGTGCAACATTTCCCCTGTGGGATCCTGGCCTACAAACTGAAATTTTCAAGGAGTCACATGCAGGAGGGAGAAAATAGCATGCCTCATTCATTTTTGCTGGGTAGAATAAATAACGGGGAAGACTCCAGCCTATCAAGGGTCCAACTTCACTGTGGGGTAGCTCTTACCAATGGCTATTGTTTAGGATGTTTGGGAATAGCAATAGCATTAATATTTCTATACCACTTCTCAGTGCCAAAACACTCCCTAAGCATTTTACGTGTTAGCTAATTGCCCCCAACAAGCTGAGTATTCATTGGACCGACCTACAGAACGATGGAAGGCTGAGTCAACCTTGGAGCCCTCTGGGATCTAACTCACAACCTTGTGGCTTGCAGTACCAGCATTTAACCACTGCACCACCAGGGCTCCTATAGGGAATGGAGCTTTGAATGGGGTGGAGAAGACAAGGCTAGGTAGGAAAGGTCATTGGAGAATATTTCTTAGCCGGAAGGGTGTATTCATCCGGTTGGATCTTGATTGATCCTCACTAATTTAGGCATGTCCTCTTGCTCATGTCTGACCTGACAAAGCTTTTACAGCAACCACTGCCTGATCCCCATTAAGCTCTCCTCTCTTGGACAGGTCCCCAACACCCACTTAGCTGATGTTTCTTGTGTTCCCACCTCCACCATCACCACCAATCAGGTCCCAGCCTCTACCCACTCTACCTGATTGGCCGATGGTCTGAGTAGTCCATCCCGTAGCTCTGCATGGAGTCTGTGTAGGAATCCCGGGAACTTCGCTGCTGGTGGCGGATGGGGTATTGGTGGACAGAAGCATTGGGCTGTGAGGTGGTGTAATAAGGGGGTGGAATGCTGTTGCTGGTCTCGCTCCGGTAGTCACTATCCCGGTCATCCACCATGCTGTCTGGGTCATCATCTGGGGGAAAAACCAAAATGGGTGGTGGAAATCATGATCAGCCTTCCACTTATCTGGCAGACCCCTTGACTACCATTTCTCTCATCCAGAATGGCCAAGGCCAATGGATTGTGGATATTGCAGCCCCCCAAATCTTATGACTGTCAGGCTGTTGACCCTTCAAGAGGTGGCTTCCAGGTCAGGGGAGCAGTGACTCCACTCCAGGTTTTAAATGGGCTCATGAAGTGAAAACATCTGTTATTGTAAGAGGTGGGGTTTTTTTGTGAGTCTGTGTAGATACAAATAGGCTGATATAAAGGACTTTATTAGATTTTGCAAATAGGGCATCATTAAGACACCTAATGGCCATGAAAGGGCACAAATACCAGATGACGTCGTGCTTTTGCGATCACATATTGCAAATAAGGCATTCTTTTTTATTGTTGGGCCAAGCTGTCAATAGATCAGCAGTGATGTGTCTGTGTGTGTGTGTTTGGCCATGATTATAAGTGTGTGAAACTGCGCCCTGTTCTGCTGGCACAATTCCAGCGTTAATGGGCGGTCCCTGCTAGAACACTTCCAAGTGGGAACGGGAAAACTAGCCATGGGATGTTCTTTTTATGAACCCCCCCATGTCACAGGCAAGTTTTTAAATGTGTTTCAGTGCTTGTGTGTTCATTTTGTTTTGTTTTTAATTTAGCTGTTTTTAGACTTGTAAGCGGCCTCGCGTGTTCTTGCAAGAACCGCTGAGATCATGCTCAGCAGTGAATGTGGAAGTACAAGGCTGCTTTTTCACATGATCCCAGCAACGTTTAGGGTTCTTTTACCGGCACAAAAACGGTGTGAAATATGGTGCCAAAAGAACTTTTTTAGAGGCTTGTCTGATAAAGTCCAACGTTCAAGGGTGTCTGTTGTAATCAGGTTCGAGGTTTCTAACGGGCGGAGATAAACAGTTCAGTTAGAGGATGGACAATGTTGCTTTGAGTTAACAAAGTGCTGTTGTATAGGTGAGTGAACTATACAAGAAGATCCATGGGGAGAGCTACAAATAGACTGATGCAGACAACCAGAGAAGGGAGACATTCCAAAAGCCCACAGAAGTTTAAATAGGATGCAAAGCAAAGGCCATAGGATCATCGTAATGATGCATGGGATAGATGGGCCTGGGATGCTGTTTTTACTTGTTGCCATACATTATTAACATGTGTCCCATCTCTTGGCCTTAAGTAAAACAAATTGGAGGGGGAAAGGAGGGGTATGGGGAACAGACATGAGGTTGGGCACAGGTCAGAATCGGCAGGAAACCCCTTGGCATGCAGACCTGGAGCAAGGCAGAATTTCATGCATGGCATGGTGGTGGAGTTACCGCTTTATCTGGATAAAACGGGATGGAATCTAGTTCCTTTCCCACTGATTCCAATTCTCAGCACCACAACAAACTACAAATCCCAGGATCCCGTAGGATGGGGCCATTGCAGTTTAAGTGGTATGGAACTGATTGTCATGGTGCAATACTGATAAACCTTTATTAGGATTCAAGGAGAGGACATCTCAGGGGGCAAAATTTGAGTGCCGAAAACCTATAGATTATTAAATATCCTCAGCATGTTTGCTTCTCCTCAAGGTCTTAAAAAGTTTCCATCTGTCCTTAAAAGGGAGACTAATACTAGATCTGACCCTGATGAGGAGGGTGGTAAACAAAGAAAATATTTCAGAAGTCTATATTATAAGAAATTTGAACATAGAGGTTTTAGGGGTCAGAGTTGGGACAGGATTCAGGGGGAAGGGGTTTGCATACTTACTTTGTTGATCTCCCCAGCCAAAATAATTCCAGTTGCCTACAAAGAGAGAATCAAGAAGACATGTCCCTTTAAGAGACAAGCCAACTCTAAATATAGCCAGTAATTTTTTGCCCCATTATGGGAAAGAGTTTGGAGGCCTGGGGGGGGGGCGCTGCAGCCTGTTATATTCCAGAAGCTCACAAGGAGAGTTTGAAGGGAAAGGATCTCCACTATTGTAATGTCCTTCTCTTTCGATTGTCAAAGGTAGACTGCCTCCAAATGGGAAGGTTCCATTTAGCTATGAAATCTAATGGCCTTTTGATAGACTTGACCTGTGAGAAGATGGACCAGTTTCCCATCAAAGCCAGGCTGGGTGGACCAGAGGTTTGTGGGATCTTTTTAAAAACTAAAAATCTCCAAGGTTAACGAAATTGTAGAGAGTACAAAAGATGCACACTTAACATTAAGGAACGGGGTGCTTCTTGGCAGATTCTGAGTTTAGGGTTTCCCACCCTCTCCTGGAATGAATTGATCTTAGTCTTTTTGACAAAAGTTTGCATTAGTTCACCCAGAGACGGGGAAACTTTGCCCATCAGTTACAAAATGGTGAATCTATATAATGTATAAGATGATGCATAGTAAGTCGCTATGAAATAGCTGGATTTGGGGAGAGGAAAAGGCTAGATGGCCCCTGGCCTTAGAGAGAGTGTGTCTATCAATGGCCATTAGTCAAAATTCTGAACAGAGCCTCCATGTAGAGGGGCAGTTGACCTCTCTTTACTAAACACTGAGGGCCAGCCACCTGGGATGGCCCTTTCCTTCAAGGCCTGCTTGTGGGCTTTCCATAGAAGACACCCGGCTGCTCACTGTTGGAAACAGGATGCTGCGGCCAATGGACTTTTTCAGACTGATGCCCTTGCACCAAAGGGGACAATCATGGGGCCCTCTGCATATTCTCACACTGCAAGTTCCATCAGTCTTCCCCAAGTGTAGACAATAGTAACACTGGGATTTGCAGTCCAACAGTATACAAAGGGCCCCGTGATTCCCACCCCTTGCCGTTATGTTGTGATGGTTTGATGATCAGATTAAAAAGGACTCCAAGTAAGGGCCGTGGTTGGTTCGTTAACCAGAAAGGAATGGATTTAAAGCAATCCGAGAACTTAAAGGAACAAATCACCCAGAAAGCATTTATGCTTTAAAAATGGAACCTCCCCATTTTTAACACTCTCTTGCACTGCCCTCCACAGGCCTGTCTCCAATAAATGACAATATGTACACCCTGCTACCATATGTCTTTCTGATGCTTAACAAAGGGTGGGGACACACTGGGAGAAAAATGGAGGGACAGGAAGACACAAAGGGGATAGGTAAAAGGAACATAAGGAGAACCATTGTTAGCCAAAGTATTGAACATTTTCCTTTAGTTAACCTCACCAAAACAGCTGAAGGAGACACCGGTACTTTAACATTGTGGCTACAGGAAGAGGTCACCAAAGGCATGCATCTATGGGGCCTGGTGTGGCAGCGAGAAGCTATCAGGTTGGATCTCCCCACCCACCCCTCTGGACATGGTGGATTACACTCCCGACATCCCCAGCTTGTTTTGGCTGGGGATGATGGGAGTTGACAGGGCAGGCTGCCTTAAACTGCGACAGGGCCCAAGTAGTGTGTGTGTTGGGGAGCGGATGGGATTATATGTTCAAGATACACACAACCGGGTCAGACGCATACAGCTAGAGACGAAACTCACCACTCTTTCTCAATTCTTTTCTAAGGAAGCCATGAGTAATTTTAGCATTGTTTTCCCCACTATGAAAACTTTGTAGTCTTCAAAGCCTGCTTGCAATTCAGGACTTCCTCTGCACAAAATTTGGGCCTTGGTTGTTTTCCATAGGAACGTGCAAATTTACTGTATGCAAATTTTGCATGGAATGTCTTAAACTGCACTATGTTCTGTGCGGGAGACAGAATATTCTATGCAGAAAATGAAATTTCTGTGCAGAAAATGAAATTTCTGAGCGGGAAATGAAGTTTCTTCACAGAAAATGCTATTTTCTGCACAAAAAACAACCACCTGTGAATTGCTCGCAGAATAAGTCCTGAACTGCAAAGATCCTCATCAATCCAGGATTCTTAGCATCAGAGTTTCTTGACACTTGAAAAACACACTTTTCTGCCATTCAAAACAAAAATTTCAACTATTCTTTCCATCCCTACTTACAGCATTGTGAGCCGGGTACCGGAAGCGGCTTCTCCTGTTCATTCCCGGAGTGAGTGACATCAGCCATGGGGGTTGATGGTGATGGCAGTTGCAATAGCATGGTAGCAGGGAAAAAAGGGAGAATGCTCAGTACCTAATAACTGAGAATAAAGCTCCATCCACACCCAGCAAAACCTTAATTTCATTTTTTTATGCCACCCTTCTCCCAGAGTGGGATCCAAGGTGGCTCACATGAATAATCAATGAAAAACCTAACAATAAAAGTTTAAAACAACTCAAAATCATCACATTAAAACAGCGTAACTTCATTTTAAGGCACACAAAATTTAAAAAAATAAAGAAACCCCTCCAAAAAACTACACACATCCCTGCTTACACCTTAAAAGCCTGCTTAAAGAAAAAGGTCTTTGCCAGCCAGCGATAGGAGAGCAGGGAGGGGGCCAGCCTAGCTTTCCATGTAAGGGAATTCCAGGGGGTGGGAGCAGCCCCCTATACGAGGGGGTGAAATAGAGTACCTCATAGTAATGACATTTCACAGCAGCAGTGACATGTCTTAATGGTGTTTTTGGCCTCAGAAGCCCCCATAAGCTTCACATGCAAGATGGCAGCTACGAGTGATTTACTTGCGTTAGTTCTTCGCTGCCGCCAAACTTTTTTTCCTCTAAGGTGCACAGGAGTGATATAGCAATTTTTCGATTTAACAGGAGAACAAAACAAAACAAAAAGCCCACCCCCGTTTTATCACCTTAGCGGTCACTCTCTAAGGCGAAAATCCAACATGGCGGCCGTGTCCGCTTGCCGTGTTACCAAGCCCCACCCCAGCCAATCAGTGTTGCGCTTCCCCTCAAACCACTTGTCCGGATGAGCAGGAATGTGCATCCCCTTCACTGATTTTTTAAAATAAACTATGGGGAAAGCCATGAAAACTTTTCCTGCGTTGTTTTTGCCATTTCGGGCCCTGCTCCTTCTGAATCGTGTGGATCGGTGCAGGATCCCATTTAGACAGGTAGGATCCCCAGCAAATTCCATGAGGGTTATTTTCACTGTTTAGACAATCCTCCTGTTTCCCTTGTCCATCGCAAGCAAGCAAGCGAACTTGCGATGGTGGCGCGACCAAGTGAATGCCCTCTCCTATGGATGTGAAGACTGGCCAGTTCAGATAGGGAGATATATCCTTTTAGATAGTTTGAATGACCTCTGATTCCAGAGGCATATTCGAGAACAATTTAATCTAACACTTAATTCATCTAGCATTTACTGTCCTAAATCCCAAAGATGCACTTAGTTTAGAAACAAGAGACACATTCACAGAGGATCGGTGGACCTCTTGCCCTTAGATAGAAAAGAATTTCAGAGCTGCCTTGTTCCAAGATAGTCAGTGGCATCTGCACGGCAGAAATAATCCAGTTTGACACTGCTTTAACTGCTAGGGAATCCTGGGGAACCCTTCTCTGAGTTCCAGAGAAGCCCTGGTGGCTCAGTGGCTACATGCTGGTCCTCTAGCCACAACGTTGTGTGTTCGATCCTGCATGACTCCAAGTTGACTCACCCTTCCATCCTTCCATAGGTTGGTAAAAGGAGTACCCAGCTTGTTGGGGGCAATTAGCTAACTGCTTAGGGAGTGCTTTGCACTATAAAGCGGTATGGAAACGTAAGTGCTATCGCTATTCCACCAGTTGAAGATGTGGGAGCAGTGCCTTTTCTCAGTGGAACCCCGGCTGTGGGATAGCCTCCCCTGGGATGCCCAATTGTTGCCTGCTCTGCTTTCATTTAGGTGCCCAGTAAAATCACAGCTGTTCTCTGGGCCTCATGGATTCACTTCAGTTTTTAAAACCTGCTTTAACCAGTTAATGCAACCAATGTGTTTTACTCTATTTAAATTACTTTTATTGCTCTAAATGGGTTTAACCTGTCTGTACTCCTCTTGGAAGTACACCCCTCTGAGATCATTTGACATAGGGCAGGGTATGAATGTTTTAATAAATAAAAATAGAGTATTATATATACAGACACACACATCTGAAACTTACATCATCTTGGTCTCGCATTGCATTGAGTCGCTCCAGCTCTTTCACCCAATACCGTGCTTCTTCTTCAGGAATGTCTGAAAGAGGAGAGAGAATAGAAACATAGAGTTGGAAGAGACTCCCAAGAGCCATCTAGTCCAACCTCTTGCCCTGCAGGAACGCACAATCAAAGCACACCTGACAGATGGCCATCCAGCCTCTGTTCAAAAACCTACAAAGAAGGAGGCTCCACCACACTCCCAGCCAGCACTTTCTATTGCCTGGAACAGCTCTTACTATCAGGAAGTTCTTTCTAATATTTAGGTGGTATCTTTTTTCCTGTAGTTTGAACCCATTGCTCTGTATCCTAGTCTTTGGAGCAAAAGAAAACAAGCTTGCTCCATTCTCAGGATGACAACTCTTCAAATACATTGTTATCATGTCACCTCTCAACCTTCTCTTCTCCAGACCAAACATACCCAGATCCCTAAGCCACTCCTCATAGGGCATGGCCTCCAGACCTCCCACCAGATTCTATGATCCTGGTCACCCTCCTCTGGACACATTCTCAATATCCTCCTTGAACTGCCTCTAAAAATACTGGGCATGATGCAACCCCACCCCTGGCCCCAATCTTATCACATCCCCCATCTGCAGCTTTTGCCGTACCAAGTGGGAGTTCAAAACGAGTATCCAAAAGGATGCGGTGGAATGTAGGGTCCTTGGTCCCAGAGATTTCATTGTCCGTCATGATGACGTGTGAGTCGAGGGTCAGCCACTCCCCAGGGCCATCCTGTGAGAGCAGGAAGAGAGAGAGAGAAGTTTAAGGACATAATAATATTCCAAGGCCAATGGCTGATCTGGTTGGGTGTTCTCTCTCTGCACCGGTCAACCAAATCTCCTGATGGGACTTTTATGAAGTATCCTCCCATTAATGTTCCCCAGCCACAGGTATTCAGAGATGTACATGATGGTCCTCCCCATTTTATCCTTACAATAACCCTGCCAGGTAGGTCAGGCTAAGAAGGGGAGAGGAAGGGATTAGGGCCAAGGTCATGGCTCAGTGGTGGACCAACACTCTGACCACTGAATCACTCTACTCTCTCATACTATCTCTAATACTGGAGACAGTATATAGCCACCATGACTACTAGCCCCATTCACCATGAATTGGAAGTTTGGTCTAAGTCAGAGAACTTTAAAATGAGGTAGTTATTTTCCTAACATGGAGATCTGCCCCCTCCAAGTTGCTTCTCCTTTACCTCAACAAAAAGCCTCTCAAATTATTTTGTCTTTCTTTATAGAGAAACCTCCTAAACTCCTCTATTGCTTTGGGTCACTTTTGTCAGTGGCTAATAGCTTCCATGCCAGTGGGGTGGTGAATCTCTCTCAGGTTTTAGTTACAACTTTGAAGGAGTTCTCCAAGGTGCTGAACCAATGGGTTTCTTCAAGGGAGCTCTCCAAGGTGCTGAACTTTTTTCAGCTACCCATGGTGCCAAACCGTTATTCACATATAGGTGTAGCAGTTTGGATGACCTCTTTTAACTCTAGATTGAAACCCACACCGGATGCACTGCACCCCTGACGTGGAGGCTGTAAAGTGCCACCATGTTGAGTATATCTTCCTTTATTTGGGGCTCTCCAGACATCTGTGACTACAGCTCCTATTATCATGGACAACACCTGTGCTGGTTGGATGGTGGGAGCTGTAGTCCAGTGAATCTGGATTGTGGGCTGGTTGGAGAAGATAGCTATCCAGCCCAGTTTTGGGGAGCTATCCAGCCTGCTTTTGGGAGCAGCCAGCCCTAAAACTGAATGCATTCACAGGGACAGTGGTCTCACCCCAATATTTTAAAACATTTGAACGAGGATGATGTCCAAGCAGTGGCAGATCATGGCTCCCATGGTAGTGGGATAGGGAATAAACTCCCGGTTCTAATCCAGGATTTAATGGCACTTTCCAAAGTTCTGAATCCTATTTTCTAAATAGGTTCACCACCACAGAGAGCAACTTTAAAGCTAGCCAAAACCTGGAATGGATTCACTACCCTACTGACATGGAAGTCACCTACCATCACTGTCTCCATGCCTTGGCGTGATACCCACCTCATTGGACTGCCGAATAGTGCTTAACGGGATCCACACAGTGCCCACCATGGTGTCCCAGATAAGACCTTTGTTCCACACTTCCACCGTCAGCCCAAGATCCAGCCGGTTAATCTCACTGCAAGTGAAGCATACATCCTTTACCCTCACAAAATTGGGGAAATTGTGGCATCATCTGATCCCCACTCCATATTGGTGTCCTCACAACCCCTCCAGGGATATCCCCGCCTGATAATTTTTCCAAGCACCCTAAAACTTCCCAAACACATGGCAGCTTAATTGTTTCATCTCCACCCTGAGGAGCTCACTTGTTGTGCTTGACTCGGAAACTTCAACTAGTCCAGAACATGGCAGCCAGGTTGATTTCTGGCGTTTCCAGAAGAGAGCATATAACACCGGTGCTAAAAGCTCTCCACTGGCTGCCTATTAGTTTCTGGGCACAGTACAAGGTGTTGGTTATGACCTTTAAAGCCCTACATGGCTTGGGTCCAACTTACCTCCGGGACCGCCTCCTTCCGTACAACCCTCCCCGCACACTTCGGTCCTCTGGGAGGAATCTGTTACAGCCTATGAAAACAAGGCTGTCGGTGACCTCCCTTCCAGAGGGCCTTCTCTGCTGCTGCTCCCAGATTATGGAATGGCCTGTCGGACGAGATCCGTCTTATTACCACCTTAGACAGCTTTAAAAAAGCTGTCAAGACGGATCTTTTCTGGCAGGCTTTTCCTGAATAATTATCCCGGCCCAAGACTCAGCTGCCCTTTCTAGGCTATGATTGTATGTTTTAATTTTTTTTTTCTTCCAATTTATATATATATTAATTAATGTGTGTTTTTAATCCTTTGTAATTTAATATTATTTTAAGCGGTGGGTGGGCTAGGGTATTGTGAGTATGGGGTTTTTATATTGTAAGCTGCCCCGATTGCGTTGCAGAGGGGCGGGATATAAATAAAATTTTATTATTATTATTATTATTATTATTAATTTCAAAGGAGGGACTATTCCATGAAGTGGGAGAACCACAGAAATGAGCTCACTGGGGCATGATACAAGAAGCAGAGCCCCCCTAGAGGCCTTAAGAGCTCTCCCAAGACTCAGAGCTCAAGTTGCAGCTGCACTGAAGAGTGAAGCTAAAAATCAGAAGGAACTGTCAGAGGTAAAGCAGCACAGTGGGCAAACAGAGGACATGCAGACATGGGTAGGTAGATTATGTGTGTTTGTGTGTGTGTATATGCACACACAACATTGTTGTTGTAGTGTTGGTAGTACATTCGGCCCTCCACTTTCACTGCCAGGCCCCGCAAAAATGGAAAAATTGTGATTATAAATAAAAATTGCAAGGACTTTAAAAAAAAAACCCTGAAAGAAATACTTCTCTAGGAATCTCTAGGTCCCCTGGAGTGACTCTATGGTCAACTTCTGGTTAACCACAGAATCACACTGGAGGACCTACAAATGCCTAGAGAAGTGCTCTCTCTAGCAGTCTCTAGTTTCTCCAGCACAACTCTATGGTCAACTTCCAGGTGACCACAAAATCACACTAGGGGACCTACAGATGCGTAAAGAAGTGCTGGAGAACCTAGAATATGCCTAGAGGGGACATGTTTTGGATGTGGATAAGTGAAACCACAGATACCGGTCCTGTGGATATGGGGGTTGGTCTATCTATCTATCTATCTATTACTTGGGTATGTTTCCTTTCCCAGTGTGCTGACTGGCCACTTGCCCAGCCAATCCCCTTTCTCCTCTTACTCCCTCAGCCACTCACCACCCACATGGAAAAGAATGCATTATTGTTTTCCTAAAATAATAGTGTGTAGCTGAACCATGTGAACCTTTCAAATCTACTATAATGGCATATGTTATGCTAGGTACAGCTAGTATGCCTATATAGTTTAAATTAAATTAGATTGCATGCTTTTTGGCAAGGCTGTCTATTTTTCTTTTTTCTTTTGTAGAAAACCATCTACATTTGATCTCTCTCTGTGTGTACGTTTCAGAGAAAGAAAAGACAGTTCCAGATGGAGTGTGTGTGTGTGTTAGAGAAGAGGGTTGCAGAGTGGAGGAGGAGGAAGGGGGGAAGAAAGTGACTTGCGATATAGATTGCAGAGGAGGTTTCAGACTGAGAGAGAACAATTCTGCAGGGGGTGCAGAACAAGGAGAGAGGAAGAGTGACAAAGAAGAAAATGACCCATACTAGGATCTCCCCAGCATTGGTTCCTATGCTAGAATCCACCCCAGGTTTTAATCTAGGCATCAACGGGGCTCTCCGAGGTGCTGAATTCAGGTCCTATGTATGTTCAGCACCTTGGAGAGCTCCTTGGGAGTTAGAGAACCCCTGACATGGATTCACCAACCCACTAGCATTGGAGTCACCAGTGTCTGTTGCCTCTCCCTCATTCCCACATCACCCTGTGGCATGTGGCAGATGATCCTTGAAGGAGTGTGCCTGTCCACAGGCTAAAAAAAGCCACACACACACTCACACAGAGAGAGAGAGAGAGAGAGAGAGAGTTGCCCTGGCTGACTTACAACATGAAATCTTGCTCCCAGCAGGGCAGGTTTCCTCGCACGGCGATCGTCGTACTCTTCACATTCTGCACTTTGAGGGTCACGTAGGTGTTGAATTTTTCTGCCAGAAAGAAAGGAATTTGTAAGGGAGCATATATAGCAGGTCGGGGGACAGAGTGATATAAGTCAGTGGAAAATGCACGCAAGCTTCTAAGTGACACAGAAACCTTCATCCATGATCTCATATGGGTCTTCAAGTAGGATCAACATCGATGATCTCTATTGATTCCCCCTCTTTTAAGCCTCACCCCTGCTACTTTGGCTCTCCTTGTGAATCCCTATCTCTTGGCCATTTTCTAAAAACATAGAAACAGAACAGGCCATGCTGTGTTACTGTAAATTGCCTTCAATATTAAAAGTAGCACAGAATTAAGGGCAGCTTGAAAGCATTAAAAATGTAACAATTAGGGTACACATGACAGAAGGCCCTTCTTTACAACCAGTTAACAGCCCAAAGCTTGTCTAAATAAGAAGGCCTTTGTCTGTTGGCAGGAGAGCAGAGAGAGCGAGCCTTATTATAAATGTCAAATACTAGATGGCATAATTTATCAGGTGGGGGGAAATGAGAGAAAGCGGAGGAGGAAAAGATAAAAACTCACCTTGAGGGCCATCAAACTTGGCTTTCTTGACTGGAAGAAGAAAGAGAAAACAAGGTGGTTATTGCTCAGTTGATGACAAATGTTTCCAGTCCTTTTGCACTGCTAGACAAGGTTTGTGGGTAGAGTTCAGCACCACGGACAGCAGAAACTAGCTTCAGCACCATAGATAGCTCCTATGAAACTATCCTAGCAGCCATTGGGGGTCAGAAATAACAGCCAGGACATTTGGCCTGGCAGAAGTCTCCACTATCCACACCCATTAGTCCTTTTTGTTCTTGGGTGCCTTCAAGTCCCTTCTGACTTTTGGCAACCCTAAGGCAACCCTATCATAGGGTTTTCTTGGCAAGATTCACTCAGTGAGGAGGGTTCTCTTTGCCTTCCTCTGAGGCGGAGAGAGTGTGACTTGCCCAAGGTCACCCAAAGCATCTCCATGGCTGAGCGGGGATTCAAACATTGGCCTCCAGACTCACAGGCCAATGCTCAAATTACTACGTCACAGTTGGTTGTCATAATTTGAAATTCACTGGATGGTGCATAATAGCAACAATATAAGGAAGGCAGCTCCCAACAAAATATAAGAGGGATATTATCTTCAGGCAGGCTTTTCCAGAATAGCTAACCCCGGCCTCAGGAACCCCCTCCGGAGGTCGCTTCTGGACCTCCAAACTGATGCTGCTTGCTTGAAAGGGTTTTTAAATAAATTGTATTATATATTGATTTTAATCTGTATTAATTTAATAATGTTTTAAGGGGGGAAGGGATTTGGAGCTGTTTTATACTGTGTACTATTTTATTGTTGTAAGGCTCCCCGATTGCTCACAGAGGGGCGGGATATAAATAAATTTTATTATTATTATTATTAAAATGGGAAAAGGTCTGGAAGCCATTATGTGCTATGAGGAGAGGCTTAGGGAGCTGGGCATATTTCGCCTGGAGAAGAGAAGGTGAAGAGGGGACATGATTGCCATGTTTAAATATTTCAAGGGATGCCATACTGAAGATGGAACAAGTTTGTTTTCTGCTGCTCCAGAGACTAAGACATGGAGCAATGGGTTCAAACTACAGGAAAAGAGATTCCATCTCAACATTATGAAGAACTTCCTGACAGTAAGAAGGAGGTGGAAGTGGAATGCATGGCCTGGGAGTGTGGTGGAGTCTCCTTCTTTGGAGGTTTTTAAACAGAGGTTGGATGGTTATCTGTTGGGAATGATTTGACTGTGTCTTCCTGCAGAACAGGGGGTTAACTAGATGGCCTTTGTGGTCTCTTCCAACTCTATGATTCTGTGTCCATTGCCAGCTGAGATTCACAGACCCTTTTTTCCTCCTTTGTGCCATTTGTTTCCACGTTGCACATCCTCTTCCCTAGCTCAGCCAGGAGACTGGGTGAAATCCATTCCTCTCGCTGCTGGAAAATGCTTGACCTACTTCTCAGTCGTCAGAGCGACAGAGCATTTCATTCTGCCGGGAAGCCTCAGGGCCAGGCAGCGAGGAGGGAGGATGGGTCCTCACTCGGCCTGACTCTGCTGAACTCCCACGCTCTGGAGTGACTCAGGGCTGCGCTGCAAAAGACCCTGTCACCCTACTCCATCTTTTGCATAATTCACTTACAGATCTTTCAGGCATTTAGGTTGTGTGCCGAAACATGCAGATACACACGCATGCATCTTTCAAAGGGATCCCTGCACATCATTCACTGTTGCTCCCACATGAGGCCCAAGTCATTTTGCTGCCTGAGGCCAGGAAGGAGATAACAACCATCCCCCATCCCATGTGGACAAGTTTGAAGGACCATATCTCCCTTCTATAGAATCATAAAATCATAGAGTTGGAAGAGACTCCAACAGCCATCTAGTCCAACCTCATTCTGCCATGCAGGAATACCCAATCAAAGCATTCCCGAGAGATGGCCATCCAGCCTCTGTGTAAAAACCTCCAAAGACGGAGACTCCACCACACTCCCAGGCAGCGCATTCCACCACTGAACAGCTCTTACTATCCGGAAGTTCTTCCTAATAGACCTTCCCGCTCCTTATAGACCTTCACCCCAGCCTCAATGTGAAACCAGACACTCCCTCCACGTCACAATCCCTGGGCCATTTCCAAAGCCAAATCATTCTTCCAAACCTCCTGGTGGAGGAACATATTCAATCCATTTTAAGCTTGGAACAAATTGTTATAAAACAGCGGCACATGTAAAAACAGAAAAAGAATAGCGGCAGGATGGAGTTGGCTGGCTAGGAACCAAAACACGGATCCAACCTTAACTGTTGAAGAGCCAAGTGCATAACCACCAGCCAGGCATACGTACAATCCATTCAAAACAGCAACACACAAACCAATCTCATTTTCAAACATGATTAAGATGAAATAGATGAATTGGTAGCAAACACATACAAGCATTGGTTAAAATAGGTCTAAGATAATATCTCATTACCAGATAGGTTGGAAGTTCCTCTCTTTTTCAGGGCCAACTTGACATAATTGACCATTCAACAGGACATAGCTCCTTCTCATAAAAATACAGGTTGCCCCCTGTATCCGCTGTGTGTAAGTGAAACTGTGGATAATCAGAAACCCTATTAAAATAAAGAACTTCCTGTACAAACATACTATAGAGTTGTGTTGGAGGGCCTAAATTATGCCTAGAGAGGATGCCTCTCTAGGCATTTTTCTAGGACAACTCCATGGCATATGTCCCTATTTTATGTCCCACAAATAGCTGAAACCGCAGGCATTGGTTCCGTGGATATGGTGTGTGTGTGATCTTTAGATTACCCAAAGGCACCAGATCACATGTGAGCTTGGAAGCTAAGCAGGGTCAGTCCCAGTTAGTGCTTGGATGGGAGACCACCAGGTACCATAGGCTAGAATTCAGAGGAAGGCACTGGCCAAACCACCTTTGAGGATTCCTTCTCTTAGAATCATACAGGTTTCAGCAGCTTGCTAATGCCTCTTTAGGAAGGTGGGCGACAGCCTCTCTTTCTAAAAAATGTAGCAGGCAGCTGCACAGAGAAAGAGAGATCTATTTATTTCTCCTTCACACACAAAGACAGGTTGGTGAGCCATCAGCCAGGCTCACAATTAACAGCCCTCCACAATGTTGGATTTTGCAAGCAATGTCAGTTCAGCTCAGCGCCCAAAATAGCAGTGCCTTTGGAAGGCGTGATGATGGCAGGGAAGGGGAGAGAGAGCTGGAGTTGGATTTTTGCACACTCAACAAAAGCATTGTTCTTAGGACACGAATGGGCAGAGTGCTGCCCCCTGGGCCATTCTTCTGCACCCCAGGGGGTTAAAATCCATATTTTTTCCCTCCAAAATGCCCCCAAAAGCTTTCTAGGGGCTGTGGAAGACATTTCCACCACTGTTGGAGGCCCTCTGGGGCCCCCAAGGGTGAAACAACATTGTTGCAACTTAAAAAAAATGCCCCAAAATTCCCTCTGGAGGGCATGGGGGCATTTCCATCATATTTTTGGCACACCCTGGCTCAATTTTGGTTCTCAAGAGAGGCCTTTTAAAAAAACAAGCAACAGAAGCTTGTTCTGTTCACTTCCTGTTGTTTAATAAAATACCCCTGTGGCATAGAGGGCATCTAGGGTAAAAAAAAAAAAAAGTTGATTTTCAGTTTTGTAGAAACAAGTGCAGTGGGGTCCTCCAAGGTCTCCTGGGAGGCTAATGCAATTGGCCCAGCCCTAGAATAATCGAATCATAGAGTTGGAAAAGTCCACAAGGGTCATCTAGTCCAACCCCCTGCCTTGCAGGAATAAACAATCAAAGCACCCCCAACAGATGGCCGTCCAGCCTCTGTTTAAAGCCCTCCAAAGAAGGAGACTCCACCACACTCTGAGCCAGCACATTCCACGTTCCAACAGCACTTACTGTCAGGAAGTTCTTCCTAACATTTATTTGGAATTTCTTTTCCTGTAATTTGAGTCCATTGCTCCATGTCCTAGTTTCTGTATCAGCAGAAAACAAGCTTGCTCCATCCTCAGTATGACCTGCATGGCAGGGGGTTGGACTGGATGGCCCTCGTGGTCTCTTCCAACTCTACAATTCTATGATTCTATCCCTTCAAATATTTAAACATGGCTATCACGTCCCCTCTCAACCTTCTCTTCTCCAGACGAAACATACCCAGCTCCCTAAGCTGCTCCTCATAGGGCATCATGGCTTCCAGGCCTTTCACCATTTTGGTCCTCCTCTGGACATGTTCCAGCTTGTCAATATCCTTCTTGAATTGTGGTGCCCAGAATGGGACACAGGTCTTTCTCCCACCAAAACATATTCAGCACCTTGGATAGGTCCTTTAATGTTTCACTCTTGGAGGCTTCTGGGCCAGTGGAGCAGTGAATCCAAACTGGATTTTAGTCCAAATATTAAAAAGGAGCTCTCAGTGGTGCTGAACCATTCCTTACAGAGTTGAAAACACACACCACCCACACGCCGCCTTCTTTTTAAAAAAAGTTATCACTTTCAATGCAATCTGAATGTCAGAATTGTGCATAATGGAGACACTTCCACTCATGAACCTTTTGAATGGGAGAATGGACACCCAGGAACAATTTCTTTTAAAAATGCCTTGCCTTGTTTGGTAGCCAGAGGCACCGCTACAATATCATTAGCAAAAGGTAGTGTGGTGTGTGTGTGATGAGATCAAGCCATCATCCATCCCTTGCTGAGCTCTGTTCAGCTCCACCTTGTAAGAGCAGTCAAAAGGGGGGAAATCTGCATTCAATGGTCTCTTTCACAAAAGCTCCTGGACCAAATAATAGACCTGAAATCTATTGTTAGTGCCTAAATGAAAGGAAGGATCTTGTTTAAGGACAGAACCAGAACTCCTTGCTGGGCGACTAATGAACAGAGATATGTTGGCATTTGCTTACAAAGAAACTTCCAGGGGCAATCAGGTCTGAACTTCCCCTATACATTAAAAAAAAAAATTCCTGAGGGAAATCTTTAACAGATGGCTGATGGAGATGGATAGGAATCCTCTTGCTCAGGGTTTAACACAGAACTTTCTGCTCAGATTCTTAACAAGCAATATTGCTCAGGCATCAATGCAGAACTTGCAGTTTAAACACACACACACACACACACACAGAGCATTTGTTGTTGTTGCCATAAAAGGAGGAGAAGGAAGAGAAGGA
The DNA here is from genome assembly GCA_030847615.1 of Gambelia wislizenii. Lineage (NCBI taxonomy): Eukaryota > Metazoa > Chordata > Lepidosauria > Squamata > Crotaphytidae > Gambelia > Gambelia wislizenii. The sequence goes on from JAUMIR010000018.1 coordinate 8,182,687, forward strand.
AGAGGAAGAAGAGGAGGGGGAGGAAGAGGAAGAACAAGAAGGAAGATGAGGAAGAGGAAGAAGAGGAGAAGGAAGAGGAAAAAGAAGAGGAGGAGGAGGAAAAAGAAAAGGAAGAGGAAGAAGAAGAGTGGGAGGAAGAGGAAGAACAAGAAGTAAGAGGAGGAAGAGAAAGAAGAAGATGATGAATAGTAGGAGGAAGAGGAAGAAGAGGAGGAGGAGGAAGAAAAAGAGAAAGAGGAAGAAGAGAAAAAGGAGGAGCAGGAGGAGCAGGAAGAGGAAGAGGAGAAGAAGAAAAGAGAAGGAGGAAGAGGAAGAACAAGAAGGAAGAGGAGGAAGAGGAAGAAGAAGATGATGAAGAGGAGGAGGAAGGGGAAGAAGAGGAGGAGGGGGAAGAGGAAGAGGAAGAAGAGTAAAAGGAGGAGGAGGAAGAGGAAGAAGAAGAGGAGAAGAAGAAAAGAGAAGGAGGAAGAGGAGAAGGAGAAGAGGGGGAGAAAGAGGAAGAAGAGGAGGAGGAAGAGGAAGGAGGAAGGAGGAGGAAGAAGAAGAGGCAACTCATAATTTAAAAACGATCTGGACAGGACAGCCAAAAGAGATCAGTCTGTAATGCTGTTCTAAACTCAGACAGCATATCCAGTGGCGGAATAAAGGGCTGATCCACTTGTCCATCAAGTTCCAAAAGGTCAAGATTCTAGTCTTCAAAGATCTGCATAAAGGGCTATTTCAGTGGGAAGTGAAGAGACTCTGTCCATCAAGGCCAAAAAGATCTGGTAAGATTCTAGTCCTCAAGGTTTTGAATAAAGGGTTGTTTTAAGCAGGCAGATAAGACCCTTTGGTCCATCTAGTTCCAACAGATCAAGTAAAATTCTAGTCCTCAAGGTTGTGAATAACAGGATGATCTAAGAAGGAAAACAGGCTGCTCTCATATACAGAAGGGGATATATGGCCCAGTGCTCTGTTCTGACTCGCAATAGCTCTCTCAGATCTAAGGCAGAGAGAAAGGTTATTTCTTCTAAACTCCACTGCAATGAAGAATAAGGATTCTAGTCCTCATGGCTCTGAATAAAGGGTGGGTTGAAACAGGATCACAGAACATCCAGTCACCAATCTATCCCACTTGGGACTACCGACATGGTTTGGAAATGGTTTCCCAAAGTCTCACAGAAGAGTTCTGGACAAACCTGCCAGGGATTGAACCTGCAACCTTCTCTATGCAAAGTAAAGGTTTTACTGCTAAGCTATAGCCCTTCCTCACACCTGGGTGCCTTAGGAAGCCCTACTGTCCACTTCATCACTTGCAGTGCATTCTTCGCTGTGTCTACTCAGAATTAAGTCCCATAGATTTCAATGGGATTAACTCCTGGGTAAGTGTACACAGGATTGTAGCCTTAGTCATTTCCCTTCCTGGCCTGGAAGGTCATCCAATTCATGAATGAATTGAGAGGATGAATCTATGAATGGAAAGCATTTCCTGGCCTCTCTCTCTCTCCTCCCTTCCCTCTCCCCTCCAACCGATCTGGCAGCAAAGCACAGAGAACACCAACTAGGCCATGGCTTTGTTTTGGCTGGGATCCAATGGAAAGGTGGCAGAGCAAAGGGAGAATGTCAGACTAGGGTGGAAGAGAATGTAATTGAGTTACCTATAAGCTCCCTTTGAGTTGTGAAGCCATCAGCAACCTGGGAAGTGGCAGGTTTCCCTCCAAGCATGCAATGAAGCCTGGGAAACTCTTCTGAATGAATGGACCCCTGGATCTGAAGGGGAGTGGTGGGGTTGGGAGTCTCGAGGCCTCTTGGATTCAGGTTTGGACTCCAGAACAGAAGGGAAGGATATAGCAGTGAGGTTCATGATGTCAGAAGTGCATCAACCCTTAGGTTTATTCCAGATCAGAAAGGAAGTCTCCAAGATGCTGAACCTTGGATCTGCTGGTGGGGTCCATGAAGTCAAAACCACTCTTCCCTGCATTCCACCCATGAAGGCTCTCTCTATGGTGCTGAGCCTTGGGTCTTCTAGTGGCTTCTGTTAAGCCAGGGATACAGAAAATCTCAGCTTTGTTATAGATTCAAAGGTGTGCTCCAAAGTGCTAAAGTCTATCCCTCAGATACATCCAGCCCCTTGGATAACTCCTCTCGGGCATTTGAAACCCAAAGTGGATTCACCAAACCCCTAGGATGGAAGGGAGACACTCATTCTGAGGACTTTGGAAATGAGCCTCAAGCCTCATTGAGGGTAACACCCCTATTTTACCCTGCAAATGTTCTGAGACAACTTTTGTTGTTGATTCTAGTGTTATTATTTTACTGTCCAGAAATCACTACAAGAAAGCCCCAAGAGACCCAGCGCTTCTACTTGTGAACTCTGCTAAAGGAGGCTGAGTCTTAATTAAACCAGTCTTCATCTTTCCCAGAAAAAGGACTCACAACCCAGGAATCTATTTGTAGTCCAGTACTGGATTAGAAATATATTCCTGGGTTGTGAGTTCTTTTTCTGGGAAAGATGAAGACTGGTTTAATTAAGACTCAGCCTCCTTTAGCAGAGTTCACAAGTGGAAGCACTGGATCCCTTGGGGCTCTCTGAGACTAGCTTTAGCAAAGCAAGGCAAACAGGCGGTATTCAGGCTTCACAGCTAAAAACTTTACTAATGACTTTTCAAGGTGCATTCAAACATATAGACACATGCACAGCCTAAGCCCTGGCTAATGGTAGGGAAGTGTCAAGAAGAGGAGTAGCTCAGGAGCAACTCGCCATCTTGAGAGAGAAGGAAGAGAGAGCAGAAGAAAGGGAGGAGGGTTTTCTTTTCTTGCAAACACACCTGGAAGGTTCTCTGGACACATGGTGGGATTGCTTAGATACATCCCCACAGTGGGTGACTGAGCAAATGGGGAACGTTTTATAGCATGTGTAGGGTAGAGTCGTGCAGCAGAAAGGAGTCCCTCTTCCAGGGTTCATCTCCACTAAAAGTCTGGAGAGAAACCCAACCTCTCCTCCAGGGCAACAGACAAGGCCTCTATAGAAAAAAAAAGCCAACTCATTCCAGTTCAGTCATTCCTATCCTACCCTCCCAAATCATATGTTTAGTCTGAGGAAGAGAAGGTGCAGAGGGGACATGATAGCCATGTTTAAATATTTGAAAGGATATCATACTAAGGATGAAGCAAGCTTGTTTTCTGCTGTTCCAGAGACTAGGACACAGAGCAATGGGTTCAAACTACAGGAAAAGAGATTCCACTTAAGCATTAGGAAGAATATCCTGACGGTAAGACCTGTTCAGCAGTGGAATATGCTGCCTTGGAGTGTGGTGGAGTCTCCTACTTTGGAGGTTTTTAAACAGAGGCTGGATGGCCATCTGTAGGGAATGCTTCAATTGTGTATTTCTGCAAGGCGGGGGGTTGGACTAGATTGTGGTCTCTTCCAACTCTATGATTCTATATCATAATGGAAATGAATATGGTATGAGGAACGCCCTGAAAAGCAGAACAGGCTTTACAACAGACTACAAATGTGTGGTATAAATAAGAAATGATTCTTTTAACTGGCACCAAGAAGATTGCAATTTTGGTCCCCGGGTGGCAAAGCCAAGAAAGTAAACTGCTGGTGAGCTGAAGAAAGAGCTGAGCTTTGGAGGATGGTGTTGGCAACCAACACAAAGATTTCTCACCCTTCCCTACCTCTTCCCCCAGTATCTCCCAAAGGGCGGAACTGATCCAGTAATTCATTGGGCAGGGACCAGGGAGAAAAAAAGGAGATGTTCCCAGGAACATTGAAATGCTGTGCCTGGTTTGGCATCTATCGATTATTTATTAAACACATCCATCCTGCCTTTTTATCACAGGATCTGAGGGCGGCATACACAATCAACAATTTAAAATATCTCCAGACTAAAAGTACAAATAATTTGAACCAGGTAAACACTTAGTACAGACAGCAACAATTGAAGCCACTTTGAAAGGTACCATTTAAAAACCCATGTACATGCAGACTTGAAAAACATTCATCCCCAAAGGCTTTAATAAAAAGGCATGCTTTAGCTTGGTGCCAGGGCAAAAAAATCAATGGTGGTGCCAGTCAGACCTCCAAGGGGAGGGAATTTCATAATTGGGATACCACAGCCAAAAAGAGACTGGTCTCTCATCCTTCCACATCATATTGCCCCCACTGCTGGGATACAAAGGGGGACCCTTCCTGCCAATTTGTGAGGGCTTCTAGTTATCCCAACATCTGCCACCAATGGTGAGGACCTCCCCTTCCCATTGCTAGGGCAGCAAATATGGGGACCTTCTAGATGCCCTTAGGGATTCTTGTGCAAGACTTTATTCATCTAATCTCACACACTGGACACCACTACCCTTGTATAATTGCTGCTGCCACAAACACACGCAAGCTTTCTAATGTCCCCTATTGTCAGAGACACATGTGTATACAGTAGGACCCCTGTATCCACTGATTAATTATTCACTGATTCAATTATCCATGGGATACAAAACAGTGCACCTACTATAGAGTCTTCCTAGAAAATGTGTCCTCTCTAGCCATTTTCTAGGTTCTCCAAGGCAACTCTATGGTATTTTAAACTAGAGGTTCCATTATTTTCAATGGCATTTGCTTTTATCCACAGTTTTTGGTAGCCACGCCCCCCAGAACCAATCCCCAGCTGATATGGGGGGTCCTACTATAGCACCAAAAAGGATTTATTGAACAGAAATTGAACAAAAAAATGACAATTGCTTATTTGATACATCTAAATCCTAACTAACATGGACACTAACAAAGAGTGGATGGAGCAAGCTTGTTTTCTGCTGCTCCAGAGACTAGGACACGGAGCAATGGGTTCAAACTCTAGGAAAAGAGATTCCACCTAAACATTAGAAGTAACTTTCTGACAGTAAGAGCTGTTCAGCAGTGGAATGCACTGCCTGGGAGTGTGGTGGAGTCTCCTTCTTTGGAGGTTTTTAAACAGAGGCTGGATGGCCATCTGTAGGGAATGCTTCAATTGTGTATTTCTGCAGGGCAGGGGGTTGGACTAGATGGCCCTTGTGGTCTCTTCCAATTCCATGATTGTATGATTCTAACTATTTATATGCCACCCTATATCACAGGATCTCAGAGTGGTATAGAATAAAAATCGATTTAAAACATCAAAAAAGCCAGAATAGTGGATAATCAAGAGACTCCACCAAACCCTACTAAAGTGAAAAGCCTTGCAAAAACAAAGAAAAGAAAGAACCCCCAATATATTGGCTCTACAACAATGGCTTCCATATCAGTGGGGCAAATAATCCACTTCAGGCTTTCATATGGATTTTAAAGGGCCCTGTGCTGAGAGAAAGGTGAAATATACAATACAAATAAAACAAGGCGCTCTCCAATGTCCTGAAATTCATTCTTAAGCTAGATTCAGTACTGTGGACAGTTTCTTCAGAGTCCAGAATCAAACCTGGAATGAATCCAAAGTCTCACCAGCATGGAAGTCGCCAGCTACAGCTGCTCGACAACCCCATCTATTCTCCACATCATTATTTTTTTTGCACTGAGTCTTAGATTTCAAAAACGAAAACTCCAAAATTAAACAAAACACGGCCTGGGGATATCAGAACTGAGGTCCAAACAGAGATGTCTTTTCCCCCCAATAGGCACCACTGAAATATAGCCAGACTGATGGCATGATTGGTGCTGATGCCAACTCCCCGAACTGATCTTCCCGTAGCTCCTCCATTCATAAATTCTTCTCGGCAAGCCTGTGTCATCGGAGGCCACTGCTGCGACATTTCTGCTAGCAGCCACATTTTGGTCATTCTCTCTCTCTTTCTGCATGTGTGTGTGTGTGTGTGTGTGTGTGAAACATTTACGGCACAGAATCAGCTGAGCCTTCTGACTTTCTCTGACAAACACACAACACATCTGGAATACACTGCCTGGGAGTGTGGTGGCGTCTCCTTCTTTGGAGATTTTTAAACAGAGGCTGGATGGCCATCTGTCGGGAGGGATTTTTTTGTGTGTTCCTGCAGGGCAGGAGGGGGTTGGACTGGATGGCCCTTGGGGGGTCTCTTCCAACTCTAATTCTATCTCCCCCATCTGCACAGAAGCAGCTCTTCCTCGGCACCTCCCGCATTTAGACCACCCTATTGGCATCTTCCCGGTTGTATTTAAAGCATCACTCAGCCTTATGCTCTAGAGCTGGGGTGGCTGGCTGAAGAGGGAATCCTTCTGGTCCCCCTCCCCATTTACCATGGACCCCTGAGATTCTGCTTTTGGAAGGCTAGGGTGGGGCAAATGATTGGCCTCTAACTGGGAGGGAGCAACCGGACTTGTGGTGTACACTAAACCACCACTCCCTATTGCTTTCTCTCTCTTGCCAAATTGCAAGCAGCGTTTCACTGCCTCTATCTGCAGCAAAGCAGAGGAAGGGGGTCAGGGAGAGAGAATTCCATCTGAATTTGGGAAATGAGTGGGGGGCAGTTGAAGGACTAGTTTGCCCTGGATTCCCGTGGATTTGCTTCTATTCCAGCCCTACACACACACCCCAGCAGGCTTTGTTCCTTCTCAAACGATGGGTGCTCATTGATTATTTGCAGGCTTGCCTTTTAAAAAGAAAAATCCCCAATGGCTCTCCTGCAACAGGACCCGGATTTATGAATGGAGCCGAAGATGCTGCCGAGGAGGGTGGGGAAAGGAGGAGAGCATCAAATGCTTTGGAGGACCAGGAGAATGAGGATAAGATGTTGACACAGGGAAGTGGAGAGATGTAGTTGGAAGAAGCCAAGTTATTAAAACACACACACACACACACACACACACACACACACACTTCAATAGCATATTCAATTTCACACCCAATGGCAGGTGCCTTGCTAAGCTAACTCAGGCCACAAGGGTGGGCAAAGTGTGTCTATGGGGCTGTTCTTGTGCCACCAATATTTCCCAGAATGCTTTTTTGTTTTTGGAGGGGGGTGCAAAATAACAAGGAAATTGCCAGTCTGGAAATCTTCCAGGAGTGGCATACCTCCCTTCAAATAGATTGTAGCATCCCTTGCACTGCTTAATATAAAAAAAAATCTAAATAAAAGGTGGACTTCTGGATGCTTCTGTCTGATTGTTGGCAATCCATGCAAAAATCCCCACTGCCCCAAGGATGAAAAATTGGCCCCCAGACACATCACGGCTTCCCATCCCTGCTTGAGTGGGTCAGAGATTCTACCTCCAAAATGCTACTCTCTGTTGCAAAGTATAAGCATGCTCTAGTAGCATGCTTCTGGACTACAGCTCTTCCAATCCTTCACCACCACCTATGGTGAATGGGGCTTATGGGAGCTGTAGTCTAGAACAGTGGTTCTTAACCTGGGGTTCAAGGACCCCCAGGGGTCCACATTGTCTTCACAGGAGGTTTCTGCAAAGGCATGAAGGCCATCTAGTCCAACCCCATTTTGCCATGCAGGAAGACACAATCAAAGCATTCCCAACAGATGGCCATCCAGCCTCTGTTTAAAAACCTCCAAAGGAGGAGACTCCACCACACTCCCAGGCAGTGCATTCCACCGCCAAACAGCACTTCATGAAGAACTTTCCTTGAAAAGACCTAAACGTGTCCTAGAGTCCTTTCTCTAACAGGGGCCAAAGAGCTAGTTGCAAGAAACCAAGAGACCAGGTCAGAAGAACCCACGCCAAGATACTCTTTACCTTCAGCATCTGGTTTCTTGGTACGTGCCTTCAAATCAGCTCTAACTTACAGTAACCCTGCGGAGGAGAGAAACCACCCAGAGCCCCTGCAGCTCAGGTCTTGCAAACTCAGGGCAGCTGGGACTTCCTTAGTGGAGTCAATCCACCTATAGTGATGCCTATCTTTCTTTCCTTCTACCTTTTACTTTCCCCAGCAGGATTCTGTATTCTAGTGAGTTATATTGTTTCACCATATGTCCAAAGTACAATAGCCTCAGTTGAGTCATTTGGGGTTTGAGGGAGAATCCACCCTGGATTTGCTCTCAGGTCCATTAATCTGTTTGAGATGATATGAGGATGTTTCGACTGTTCTCAGCACTGACACCCTCCTCCTCAGCTACTCTCACAAAAATTACAATTTCTTGAATCATATTATTTAATCTCAATTGGAGGAGCCCCATTAATCCAATTGTTGAAAGGAAAATAAAATTCCTTGATTCAGTGGGTCTTCTCCCATGAGACTGAGAAGGGTCAGGTCTTATATGCATTTAAAAGAGCCAGCGTTGCAGAGTGTTGGACTGAGACTCAGGATTCAAATCTCCAATGGAAACCCACAGGGAGACCTAGGGGGCTTCACACTCTCTCAGCCTCAAAGGAAAGCAATAGTAGCAAACCCTCACAGAAGAAATCTTCCAGATAACAGGCAGCCTGTTGTAGTGGCTTGAGTGTTGGAGTAACGCTCTAGGAGACCTAGGTCCAAATCCCTGCTCAACCATGGAAACCCACTGGAGGACCACAGGCAAGTCACACTCTCTCAGCCTCAGAGGAAGGCAATGGTAAACCTTCTCTGTACAAACCTGGCCAAGAAATCTTTATGAGAGGCTGTGTGGAGTAGTGGTTTGAGTGCTGGACTAGGACTCTGGGAAAAGCATCACCAGGCTTCAACTCTCCACTCAGCCATGGAAAAGCCCTGGATGAGCCTGGTCAAGTCACACAATCTCAGCCTCAGAGGAAAACCATAATAGCAGACTGCCTCTGAACAAATCTTGTCAAGAGATCTCCAGGTGAGGGTTGCCATAAATCAAAAACAGTACGAAGGCACACAACAACAACATCTACAGATGGAGGTTCAATATAGCCATCACAGCTGGTAACCACAGATGGCATTCCCTTATACAAAAGTGACTAGCCCTTATTCTAATCTAAAGCCACATAAACTAGTGAATTCCACAGCAGGGCCTTTTTAGAGCAGCCCCTAAGTTGGAGAAAATGGGGAACATGGGAAATGATTCTCCAAAAGGAGAAATGGGGAGCCAAGGGAATTAATTCTCCAAAAGGAGACGTGGAGAGCATGGGAAATTATTTTCCAATAAGAGAAATGGGAAGCACGGGAACTGACTTTCCAAAGCGAGAAATGGAGATCATTAGAAAGGACCTCAAATGAATATTTTCACTTTTATGAATGTGTGCCTTTGAAATTTTTTTTTTAAAAAAGGCTCAACACCACTCTTCTCCCTACACCAGCAGAGGAGGCAGGGGGGAAGAGTAGGTGGCCAAAGTGAATTCATTTACTGTCTCAATTAGCAGCCAAGAGCAATCGGAGGGATAAGCCGGCAGCAGCATAAAAAAGATTTAGCTCTGATCCTTTTCAGGCAATCTAGCCACTCAGTGCCTTGTCAACACTAAACGTGGAGATGTCTCAAAGGGGGATGAGCCGCGCCCACCACACACACACACACACACACACACACCAGCTCAAATAGCACCCATTCAAGAAAAAAAAATGGGGGCAGCCAGTAGAAGAGAAGCCATCCTTTCATGCATGGCTCAGAGCTCAATCCACCCTGCTTTTCTCACTCGCTGGGGTGGTGGAAGCATTCAGAGACCCCCCTTATCAGAAAGAACTGGAACACAGAGCCCCTCTTGCTCCCTATTCCTGCCTACAGACTCCCCCAACCAAGACAAGCCTTCCTCCCCCATGCCATAAAGGCACCCATGCACCCACAGAGATAGTCCCCCCTCCACGCCTTCAATGCTCCCGATGCTGGCAATCTCATCCCCAGCCCATCCACACATAGTTCAGACACAGGTAGATCAACAGGGGAGAGGTAAAAGAAATGCCCCAAGCTCCATCCCCAATGGCTTGTCTATTTTTAAAGGCTTCCTTTTCCACTCTTTGGTCTCTTACCTCCAACACAAAGCAAAGACATGATTCTTCCTTGTTCTGTTTTCTCTCTTTCTCAGGCCAAATCTTCTCCTCTTCCTCCACCAGTACCACCACCGCCTTCTTCTTTTACCACCTTGGGCTCAAGGGTGGGATGTTTTAGCTGGGGAGATGCTCCAGTAAGGCAAGGTACCTGCAGCCATGTGGTGGAGAAGAGCATCCTTCTCCCAGAAAAGCCGCTCCTCCTTTTTTGGGGGTTTAGCAGCCAGCCATTTTGCCTCAGCACTAAGGCCCGTGGACAGTTCCTGACGTCAGGATGATGAAAGAAAGAGGGAAAGAAGGGAAGGGGGGAAGCAAGAGAGGGAAGGCGAGGAGGAGGGGCTTTGGAAGGACCACCTGATCAGCTGAGATTTTGCATCTTAAAGGCATCCTCTGTGGTCAGGCACAGGCCTCTTAAAGGGATGCTTTGATTGTGTATTCCTGTATGGCAATGGGTTGGGCTGGATGGCCCTGAGGGGTCTCTTCCAACTCTAGGATTCTATGAGAGGCAGGCTTGCTTCTCTTCTGAGTCCTAGATATTGTTCCTCTTATTTGTGATTTCATACTGGGTTAAAAATAAACCCACTCTGGGAGTTGAGATAAAAAGTCTCTGATCCTATCAGGAGCTGACAGGAAACATTCTAAGATGAACAAAATGTGTCATAGAATCATAGAGCTGGAAGAGACCACAAGGGCCATCCAGTCCAACCCTCTGCTATGCAGGAATACACAAAATAAAAATAGAAAGAACAAGAGCAAAATTGGGGACATTCTGGTCTGAGAAGAGAAGTAAGCCTCCCTCTCATAGAATCATAGAGTTGGAAGAGATCCCGAGGACCATCTAGCCCAGCCCCCTTCTACCATGCAGGAAGACACAATCAAAGCATTCCCAGCCACCCAGCCTCTGTTTAAAAACCTCAAAAGAAGACTCCACCACAATCTGAGGACAGCTCTTACTGTCAGGAAATTCTTCCTAACGTTTAGGTGGAATCTCTTTTCTGGAGTTTGAGTCCATTGCTCCGTGTCCTAGTCTCTGGAGCTGCAAAAACAAGTTTGCTTCATGCTCAGTATGACATCCCTTCAAATATTTAAACATGGATCTTAGGCAAGTCCCACTCTCTCTCAACCTCAGAGGAAAGCCATGGTGAACCCCTTCTGAGAAACCCCCATAATAAGTTCACCTTAGAGTCAACATACGTCGAAAATGACTTGAAGGCACACAATGACAATCCAAAGGTACACAGGGAGGCAACTTACACTCCCTAGGTCAAAAAGATAGCTTCAGATGGAATTAAGCTATGATGAGAGGATCTAAAATCCTAAGAGGCATGTGCCTTCCTGCCAAGATGAGATTCCCAGAAGCATATAGCTGGCCTCTGTTGGAAACATCACTGCCAGTCTAGGTGGAGTTTTGATCTGATCTAGCAACTAGTCTTCATGATGCACTGTGTGGTGACCCCTCCCTCTACTGGTCACGAAGGGGAACTGCAACACCCAAAGTCCTAGTCCAAAGCTCCAAGTACAGTACAACACAGCACTGGCTCTCTTCAATGTCTCGTGGGCGGGGGGGGGGCTTCAAGTTGTTTTTCGACTTATGGTGACATTCTAAGATGAACAAAGGTTTCTTAAGCAAGGTTTTCTTAAGCAAGGAATCCTCAGAGGTGGTTTGGCCAGTTCCTTCCTCTGAAATAGAGCCTACAGCACCTGAGATTAATTGGTGGTCTCCCATCCAAGTACTAACCAAGGTCGACCCTGCTTAGCTTCCAAGATCAGATGGGATCTTTAGGTTATATGGGTCCTGTGTTATCTTGTGTGTGTGTGTGCCTCTGAGTCATCTGTCAACTAATGGTGACCCCATGATTTTCATTGGGTTTTCTTAGGCAAGGAATCCTCAGAGGTGGTTTGGTCAGTCCCGTCTTCTGAAACCTAACCTACAGGACCTGGTATTAGTTGGTGGTCTCCCATCCAAATCTTAACCAGGACTGACCCTGCTTAGCTTCCATGATCAGACAGGCTCTGGTGCCTACATTCTGACAATTTAGCCTTGGCTCTGCTCAGGCAGATGGTCTCTTGTTCCTAACCAATCTCCCATCCACATCCTTGTCATACTCGATGGGAGGTGGTGAATCCCTCCCTCAGCCTCCCCATCACTGTTCCAGCCACACTGTTATTTATTTTCCACTCCTTTGTAATTGTACATAACTACAGCCTTTTCAGCTCCAGCCAACCTGGCATCAATTCTCCTTTGCATGTGTGGTGTTTTTGTTTTTTGCATTGGTGTGTGTGTGTGTGTGTCATTGCTGCTTTTCAGATCTGTCTGTAAATACTGTTCTAGATTTAGATTTTAACCCGTATGGATGTTGGTGAGTGCCTCCAAAGTCGTTTCCGAGTTATGGCAACCCCAATTGGTGAACCTCTCATGGGGTTTCCTTGGGAAGATTTGTTCTGGGGAAATTTGCCTTCCTCTGAGGCTGAGAGAGTGTGACTACCTCAAGGTCACCCAGTGGGATTCCATGGCTGGGTGGATATTGGAACCCTTTTAATTCGTGCATCTAATTTTCTCCTCCCCCAGACCTGTTTATTAGCTTTTACAATCACATACACAAAAATTTAAATCAATTTGAATTAAACAAGACAGTTATTACATTACATCACAATGCAATAAGTATGTATGTAATTCCAATTTACATGTAATTATTTACTCTTAGAATATAATAACTAAATGAAACTTAAAGTTCAACTCCTTTAAAGGTTAACCAGTCATACAGAGTTTTGCAATTATCTCAACGTCTTCACAAATAACCAATTAACAAATCCGTCAGAGATACCCCATATATATAACTATCTAGTCTCTTGTATTCTTCCTTCTTATTTCTAATTTTTTTACAGTAAATTCTATCATTGCTTCATACCAATAATATTACAGTATTAAACTTGCATCTCATTTTCAGTTGAGCCATTGGGCGACACCTTTGGAGACCAGAGTTTGAATGTAATTAATGACAACTAAATGTAACTAATGGCAAAGTGAAATAACTAATAGGAATTCAGGCTGCTGCCACATTGCAGAAATAATGCAGTTTGACATCACTTTAACTGCCATGGCTCAACCCTATGAAATCCTGGGATGTGTAGTTTGTTGTGGCACAAGAGCACTCCAACAGAGATGGCTAACTAGCTCACAAAACTACAAATCCCAGAATTCCAGAGCATTCAGCCATGGCATTATTTCTACAGGGTAATCTGTGGCTGTGGTTATGTACAATTACAAAGGAGTGGAAAATAAAGCATTATTTCTACAGGGTAGACGCACCCTTAACAAAAGTAATGGCAAGGCTAAATAACCATTGGTAACTAAACATAACTAAGGTCAAGGCCACCAACTAATGGCAAACACACACACACACAGAACCACAGGGTTCTGTCCTGGGCCCAGTGCTATTCAACATCTTTATCAATGACTTGGATGACGGAATTAGGGGCATACTTATCAAATTTGCAGATGACACCAAATTAGGAGGAGTAGCTAATACCCTAGAGGACAGGATCAAAATTCAGAATGACCTGGATAGACTGGAGAGCTGGGCCAAAGCTAACAAAATGAAATTCAATACAGAGAAATGTAAAGTACTGCATTTAGGGCGGAAAAATGAAATGCATAGATATAGGATGGGGGGGACATGGCTGAATGAGACTACGTGAGAAAGGGATCTAGGAGTCTTAGTAGACCACAAGTTGAACATGAGTCAACAGTGTGATGCGGCAGCTAAAAAGGCCAATGCGATTTTGGGCTGCATCAATAGAAGTATAGTGTCCAGATCAAGGGAAGTAATAGTGCCGCTCTATTCTGCCTTGGTCAGATCTCACTTAGAACACTGTGTCCAGTTCTGGGCACCACAATTCAAAAAGGATATTGACAAATTGGAGCATGTCCAGAGAAGGGCAACTAAAATGGTGAAAGGTCTGGAAACCATGCCTTATGAGGAGAGACTTAGGGAGCTGGGTATGTTTAGCCTGGAAAAAAGATGGTTAAGAGGTGATATGATAACCCTGTTTAAGTATTTCAAGGGGTGTCACGATGAGGATGGAGCAGGCTTGTTTTCTGCTGCTCCAGAGACTGGAACACGGAGCAATGGATGGAAGCTCCAGGAACAGAGATTCCACCTCAACATGAGGAGGAACTTTTTGACAGTAAGAGCTGTTCGGCAGTGGAAGACACTCCCTCGGAGCGTGGTGGGGTCTCCTTCCTTGGAGGTCTTTAAACAGAGGCTGGATGGCCATCTGTCGGGGATGCTTTGATCGTGATTTCCTGCATGGCAGGGGATTGGACTGGATGGCCCTCGTGGTCTCTTCCAACTCTGCAATTCTATGATTCTATGAAATACAGGCTGAACTTTAAATCCATGGAGTCAGTATCCACAGTTTCACTTATTCACGTCCCAAAAAAATTTGTTCTCTCTAGGCATTTCTAAGTCCTCTATAGTCAACTTCTGGTGTCTGTCTCATTGAAAATAACAGGGTTCCTTGTTATCCACAGTTTCAGGTATCCATGGGGGGTGTTGGAATGTATTGCCCATGGATATGGGAATCAACCTGTAAATCTCACACACTTCCCCACTGTATGAGCTTAGACAGCGTCTTAGAAACAATTAGAATCATAGAGTTGGAAGAGACCTCAAGGGCCATCTAGTCCAACCCCATTCTGCCATGCAGAAATGCACAATCAAATCATTCCTGACAGAAAGCCATCTAGTCTCTGTTTAAAAACCTCCAAAGAAGGAGACTCCACCACACTCCCAGGCAGCAGCATATTCCACTTCTGAACAGCTCTTACTGTTAGATTAGACTAATCCGTGGAGGAAAAGGAAGACAATTACTGTTAGGCGTGGCAATGAAAAGAAACCCCTTTGTCCCATGGCAGTCTATCTACAAATTTTGCGTGCCAGGCATCTTGCTGTCACCAGAGGCAGAGTTAGATGCATGGTGCAATCTAGCCCTTATGCCTGGGAAAGGTATAATTAAGCAACCACACTATCCCCACAAGGAAAACCAACCAGGCCAGCATCTCTGTGCACCCTCCTTTCGTCATCTAACCCCCATCTCTCTCTCTGCCTGAAATCTCCTTTATACGCTCTTATTCATTCAAATACAAACAGAGAGGGCTGGTGTGTGTGTGTGTGTGTGTGAGAGAGAGAGAGAGAGAGAGAGAGAGAGAGACAGAGAGAGCAGCAGTTTTCCCAGTCGCTCTGAGAAACCACCCATTTTGGGTACGTTCCCTCAGTTATTACATGCCCTCGGAGACACTACCTCTGTGTTGATCCTTTTGGCCACCCACAATCTAAGAAAAAAAATTGAGATTGGGACAGGCAAAACTCAGTTTCCATTCATTTCTATCGAACCTCTTTCTAGGTTTTTTCCCCCCTTTGGGGCATGTAGCGAGGGGAACCCTGCTTTGCTTTTTTCACATTAATTTTTTTAACAAGAAAGAAAACACGAAGACGCCACCTGGAAACTTCACCTTTAATGCTGGGCTTACTTTGAAGACTGCTTTCTCTATTATCTTTTTATATTTCCCCCCCTCTCCTCTGTTTCATGCCATGCTGTAAGCAAAAGGCTAATTTGGTTCCCCAGACAAAAACGGAGGTCTTTCCAGATTTGACCCTTCTCCTCAAGGATGCCGATTGAAGATCACCAGAAGCTAACTTTTTTGACTTTGGGATTGCAAACCGCTGGGTAGGAAAGGGTCAGCCAAGCAACCTTTCCACTGGTTTAGTCAAGTGGCATGGAGTTCCCCAGACCTACAGGAACGACCGGCCAGACAACCGAGAGCACTGTGAAATGGCAGTTATGCTACGACATGGCAGCCAAGACTTGGTGGATGGTGAGTAGATTGTTGGACAGTACAGCTGGACTAACCGCAAAGCAATGGATCAAGGGCAGTTGCATGAAAGGGAGTATCTCACACCTCTGCTTTATTAAAAACTAAATTTGGGGAGTTTCTACATTTTCTAATCTGGCAGATAGATGCAGAAGTATCCTTTGGGGCAGGGGAATTGATACTTGCGATTGAACCTTGGATTTTAAAACTACCGTAAAATGGCTCACAGAATTCAATAGGCTGTTTGTAGTCTTAGTTCTGGTTATAGTAGCAACAAATGGAAATTTAGTCCTAATATACATCGTGGTTTCAATGCCTGCAAACTTGACTCCCTTTCTACCTCCTTAAAAAAAGTTGAGTCTGAAGAAAACTTTAGAGTCCCGTTTGGGGGAGAAAGACAAAATGGGACATTTTAAATTTTAAAAACATTCCCGCTTTCATTCCCGCTTACATCCTAGTTAAATTAGTGGGATGAATTATTTGCATCCTGTTAATTTCAAATTGACTTTACAGCATCCAGTTTACACTGAGTGGGTCGACCTGCTTTCCCACCCAACTATTAAGGACAACTGTACATCTGGTTTGAAATATGTGCATCCGTGTGTGTGTGTGTAAATAAAATAAGATTTGAAATTTAAATTATGCAGCAGTAGTGTGTATGTGAAGAAGCCAGTGTGGCATAGTGGTTTGAGTGTTGGACCATGACTCTGGAGACCAGGATTCGAATCCCTGCTCAGCCTTGAAAATCCACTGGGTGACCTTGGGCAAGTCACACACTCAGCCCTGTTTTGCTGGTTAGGCATATGGTAGGTTCGTATGGAGAGATACGGTCTTTCAAATAGTCTGGACCATTTAATAGTCTGGACTTATAAAGCCATATACGGCTTTATAGGTCATGACCAGCACTCTGAATTGTACTAACACTGGCTTGTTGTTGTGGTGTGCCTTCAAGTTGTTTCTGACTTACGGTGACCCTATGGTGAACCTCTCATGGGGTTTTCTTGGCAAGATTTGTTCAAAAGTGGTTTGCCTTTGCCTCCCTCTGAGGCTGAGAGAGTGTGTCTTGCCCAAGGTGGGCTTCCATGGCGGAGCAGAGACTCCAAACCTGGTCTCCAGAATCCGAGTCCATCACTCAAACCAGCACAAATCTATGGCTTGTTTGGTTTCTTCTTAACGTTGCCTTGACTCCTCAGTACCATTGAGTCAATATTTTCAACAACAAAAAAACCAACCTCGGTGCATAAATTGTTGGCAGTAAAGTGTTACTGTTTTAGTTTTCCTCTTAATAAATAAGCAGGATCCTTGGGGGCATTTGCTTGGGCATCTCTCATGACCCCCACCCCTACCACCCCGGGTGTTCTCTGGGTTTCGTTTCGGCTGGGCACAACTGCATCAGCCAGCCGGGAGCATCGCCCACCCAGCAAGACTTCTCCTGAGTCTCAAGATCTAAACAGACTGTGCCGTGATAGACCGGCAATTAGAACACACAAACCTTCCTCTCTTTGTAGCAAATTGTTTGCTTCTGTGGCAGAACTGGGTGTTTGTTCATTCTCTCTTTCTCCAGTGCCTTTGAAAAAGTCAAGCAAGTCCCATCAAAAGCCATCTGAACCCAATGTTTCTCAATCAGCCGAGTGCTTAAATGCACATTTTGGGGGATTTTTGAGGGAGGTAGATCCAAGAGGAGGGATTGTACCTTGAAATGCCTTCTTGCTCTACAGCAAGGATGGGCAACGTGTGGGCCGTATCCTTGGACCCCCAATTTTGTGCCTTCAAAAGCTCCCCTATCATAGAATCATAGAGTTGGAAGAGAACCCAAAGGCCATCCAATCCAACCCCCTTCTACCATGTAGGAATACACAATCAAAACACTCCTGACAGATGACCATCCGGCTGTTTAAAAACCTCCAAAGAAGGAGACTCCACCACACTTTAGCATTCCATTTGCCAAATAGCTCTTACTGTCAGAAAGTTCTTCCTAATGTTGAGTTGGAATCTCTTTTCCTGTAGCTGGAGTCCCCCAATGGTTTAGGGCCTCGAGGATCCCACCAAGAGCCAGCGTGGTGTAGCAGTTTGGATACTGAACTAGGAGTCCAGGGTTCGAGTTCTTGTTCATACTGGTCTAACCTTTCTACAGAGGGAGTCCCAAAGCTTATGAGAGCAGCCACCAAGAAGGCCCTCTTCCATATTCCTACTAGATGTACCTGCAAAGACAGCAAGAGAGAGACAGAAGCACCTTCTCAGAAATTTTCAAAATAGGCAGAATTTTTGTTGTGTGCCTTTAAGTTGCTTCCAACTTATGATGACCCTAAGGTGAACTTATCACAGGGTTTTCTTGGCAAGTGCAACCTTCTGCTTTAAAAAGTTTTACAAGGTCATTTGTTCAGCTCAAAGCACCAAAAAAGCACACGACCAGGAACGCGAAAATCCAAAATTGCATTTACGGCAGCTTCCTTGCCATTAGGTCCACCCCCAGCGCACATCCGACCAATCGGCTGTCCACTCTGCAAACGCACAGCGATGCAAATCTAATGAACGGTAATGCACATTCCCAAGTATTATTTTTAAAACTTCGGGGAAAGCAGCCAAGGCTTTTCCTGCATAGTATTTGGAGTTTTTGGCCCCATTCCTTCTAATAAGGCAAATCACCATGGGATCTCATTAGGACAAAATGAAAATTCTGTGAGGAGTATTTTCATCATCTAGACAAGCCCCTGGTCTTCAGAGTTATAAGCCAGTGCTCAAACAACTACACCACGCTGCCTCTGTGGAAGAATACAGTCCTTCAAATAATCTGGATCTGAGTCGTGTACCCGGTGTCTATTTTTCACTTTCCTACATCAGAAAAAATATGTCCTCTCGAGGCATTTTCTAGGTCCTCCAGCACAATTCTATGGTATTCTTCCATCAGATGTTGGGCCAGAACTTTAACTAGGGTTTCATGCGTCCACAGTAAATCTGAGAATGTACATCTGAGAAATAACTTCCCAGGCTTTTGGAAAGAATGGAAACCAATGGGTGAAAATTGCAAGGAGGCATTATGAGAAGAAAAGTTTGTAACAATAACAACAACTAGACAGTGGATCAGACGCAGACCACCTTGGGTGTGAGGCCCTTAAGATAAGGCATAACACTGGGTTGGACTAGATGGCATCTATGGACCCATCCAACTCAGATTCCAAAATCTGGGTGGAAGGAACAGGTTGCTGGAAAGCCTTTCCTCTGGGTTCTCCTTTTGCCCGCTCCTCTTATTTCCTTCCCACAACAGGAGATGCACTCCACCAAACTCCCCTGGCTTTTCCCCAGGCCAGCTGTTAGCAATTTAAGTTTGGAGGCACTCATTTAATTTTCCAGTGGCTCTCACTGTGAGCCTCCTGGCAGAGAATTCTAAGTACCGCAGGGAACTAGAAATCCCAGAATTCCATAGGATGGAACCCTGGCAGTCAAAACAGAAGCAAAATGCTATTATTGTGTCGTATGAAAGGGTGCTAACACAACCTTACAAATATGCCTCACTACTTCAGGGTGTAAAGGGTTGGGGGACAGTATTATATTAAGAAGGCAAGTTATAATTTTTTTGGGACCCAGAATCTTCCAGGGCAGGCAGAGAAGTCACCATTTGGAGCAGGGGGAAGCTGTTTCTTTCAGGTTGGAGGGAATTGCAAGGGGGTGTCTATACATCCCTTGGACCAAGTACACCTTACCCTCCTACACACTCCCCCGGTAGCAGCTGCTCAGCAGTGAGGTTAACCAGCTCAAGAGGTGGTATAGCTGAACCCCAACTAGCAGAGCCTAAAACAGAGTATTGGACTGTATGACTTCCCAAGGGTACCTTTTGCTCAACAAATCCACAGGAGAACTTAAACCACTCACCATGCCACCAGGCTTTCGTCCCACTGGAGCAAAGAATAAGTGTTGCACCAGCTGGATTCCTTTATATATGGCTGGGATACCTTTGGCTATGTCCTTTTATTGTCACCCGACTTAGCCAACTCTTTTTTAAAGGGGCCACATCCTCTCTCGCTTTTTCTTACAGCAGTGGTGTCCAAGTGCTTTGAATTGATGAATTATTGAAAGAGTGAATGGGGTTGGTATCAGGGCAGGTAACAGTCCCTTACATAAAAATGGCAAAATCCAGATTTGCTGTTTGGAATTTTTATTTTTGGAATATTTTCAGGATGTGGACAGTGGAATCCATGGATGCAGAGTCCATGGATACCGAGAGCTGACTGTATCATATTCTTGATTTCACTGCCTACCAGGAGTTCCTGTCTGGAGGTTTGGACCATTCATGATTTGGATTTTGCCCGAGAATCTCAGAATCAGTGAAGTATCACTGGAGAATGTGACATGTTCCAAGTTAGAGGTGGAGCTGCCAGATGAAATCCTGTCCTGATAATGGTTGTGTCGAAGGAAGAATTTCAGAAGGCATTGGTTGTTTTCTTAAAGTTTTCAGTTTTTAAAATTCCTAATGGAGATTGGTTGTTCCACTTTAGGGGGAAACAGGGTTGGACCAAGATATTTTGCTGCCTAAGGTGGAGTAAAAATGGTATACACCCCCACCAACCCACACACACAAGTATTAACTCTTTACTCAGCAATGACAGGCAGATATATATTTCTCTCCCTTGCCTACCTTGCAGGGTTGATTGATGGAGAAAGCTTGTTTTCTACCTCTCCAGAGACTAGGACATGGAGCAATGGGTTCAAGCTACAGGAAAAGAGATTTCACCTAAATATTAGGAAGGACTTCCTGACAGTAAGAGCTGTTTGGACGTGGAATACACTGTCTGGGAGTGTGATGGAGTCTCCTTCTTTGGAGGTTTTTAAACAGAGGCTGGATGGCCATTTGTTTTGGATGCTTTGATTATGTATTTCCTACAGGGCAGGGGGTTGGACTAGATGGTCCTCGTGGTCTCTTCCAACTCTATGCTTCTATGATTTACAGTACACTGCCTTGCCCTGCAAATATATAGTTGTGTGGCCATCAGTTTGGTATTTACAGTCACCAGGGGGCAGTACAGGAGCATAGGTCTGCATTTCGAAAAGCTGGGGGCAAGTTAAAACTACACATCTTTTGAACAGTGGTGTGACAAGTGGAGATACTGGATTTGCAAACTGTATTTTGGGGACTGCAACTCCTAGAAGCATGGCTCTGCTGGCTGGATTCTGTGAGATTTAATCCAATTTAAGTTCTGCAGAGGCAAACTGTCCTCTAGAGATGCACATCAAAGTTCCTATAACTGCTGTATGGTGGTTTGTTTGCTTTAAAAAAAAAAGGCCAGCAGGGATGATGTAAGATTTGAAGGCTGTTAAGATTTTGGAAGTTGTATGGTGGTGATTAAAGCATTATCTGAGACACCCATATCCATGGAAGTCTATCTTAACCCCAGCGGTGAAGCTTCTTTGGAGATTTTTAAACAGAAGCTGGATGGCCATCTGTCGGGAATGCTTTGATTGTATATTCCTGCAGGACAGGGGGTTGGACTAGATGGCCCTTGTGGTCTCTTCCAACTCTATAATTCTATGACATTTTTCTTCAGTCCTCAAATTCCTAGCATTGTCGTAACTTGAAATTTCAGTTCAGCATTTAGGAATAGAGTTTAGCCATCCAAAGCAGAATTACAGGTGTGAATGGGTTTCAGTGTCTCACACTCTCCAATGCTGGAATAAGATTCCAGGAGTCCAGGGTTCAAATCCCCGCTCAACCATTGAAATCCACTGGGCAAGTCCCACTCTCTCAGCCTCAGAGGAAGGCAAGGGCAAACCACTTGTAGATAAGAAACCCGGCTAAGAAAACTGAGCCAGTGTGGTGTAGTGGTTTGAATGTTGGCCTAAGATACTGAGAGACCAGAGTTCGAATCCCTGCTCGGCTATGGAAACCCACTCTGGCAAGCCCTACTCTCTCAACTTCAGAGGAAGGCTGTCTCTGAGCAATTTTTGCCAGGAAGAAACATGAACGGTTTGCCTTAGGATCGCTGTGAAGCTGAAACAACTTGAAGGCACATAGCAACGACAACTGTATTTTCATGGCCAGCAAATAGTTACAATTAATAACAACCTGCCTCCCAATGTTGAACTCCCCCCACAAAAAAGATCCTCACATTTCCAGAGTCCCTGGGCAAAATGGAAGAGGAAAATTGGGTATCCCTGCATGGCAGGGGGTTGGACTAGATGGCCCTTGTGGTCTCTTCCAACTCTATGAATCTATGAAAATGCCAGCCATTAGAGGTCAGTCCTGAGCTAGTTAGGGAGAGAGATGGGCTTGTGCCAAGTTGGCTGGATCTCGGAGGGTTTGGAATGTGACTTTGTGGTGTGGGGTGTGTGTGTGTGTGATGGGGACTGCGGCCTAAACTTTCCTTGGGCGGAAGTGACCTTCTCCTGACTTAATGAGAGCCGATTAAGAATCAGGCGAGGGAAGAAAGTGGTAGGAAGCGAAGCCCATTCAGATTCTTTGGAAGAAGACCCAGATGTATTCATTATAATCCCAGTTCAATTTTTTGGGAGCATTTTTTAAAAAGCCAGGGCTCGGAAAAATTATTTTGGACTACAACACCCTACTCTATAAGCCTGTCGGCTCTCCACCTCTGCATGCATGGCTGCCTGCACAATCCTCCCAGAACAGTGACTCCGACAGGAACACAGAGACCAACCTCTTTAGGTCCTTCTGATGCCTCCGATGTGCTTTCAAGATATTCTTTCTAACCCCATTCAGAGCTGTGGGCCTGAAGCAGGCCTCCTGTTTTAATTGGACGGGTGGGAGGGAGGGAAAGGAAAGGAAAGAAAAAGTTGGGAGATCAAACTTTCCTTCCCTGGGCTCACTTGAATGCACAGGAATGCTTCCCTCCCCCTTCGCCCCGCCTCTGTATCCTGTGCCACTGGGCACAGACTCCGAAAACTGGCACTGGTTCAACTTCCTGATCAGGGAGGCAACCAACCCTGGAGCGTGACTAGGCCCAGCTTTGGGGCGTTTGAAATTTCCCACCCACGTTCTACGGCAAGATAGCTAAGGATTCAAAGTCAACAGGAGGGGGGCTTTGCCCCTTCCCTTCCTACCTTTTACATACAGAAAAGCTGACACTTGGCAATTGCTCTAAACTGGGTTCACACCGCCCAGCTCTCCCAATTGGGTAGAATCACAGAGTTGGAAGAGACCCCAAGGGCCATCTAATCCAACCCCATTCTGCCATGCAGGAATACACCATCAAAGCATTCCTGACAGATGGCCATCCAGCCTCTGCTTAAAAAGAAGGAGACTACGCCACACTACAAGGCAGCACATTAGGTCCTATGGAAGGAGAAAAGCAAGATATAAATTAAATAAGTGACTGCTACTCTGTGTGTGTGTGCGTGTGCCTTCAAGTTGCCTGTTGATTTATGATGACCCCATGAATTTCAGAGGGTTTTCTTAGGCAATCTTCAGATGATTTTGCCAGTTCCTTCTTCTGAAATATAACTTACAGCACTTGCTATTCATTAGTGGTCTCCCATCCAAGTACAAACCAGGGCTGACCCTGCTAACTACTACTACAAATAAGTGTGTGTGTGTGTGTGTGTGTGCTAAAGCAATGTTCTCAAGCTTTGCTCCTCCAATGTTTTGGACTTCAGCTCCCATCATCCCCGACCATTGAGGCTTCTGGGATTTGAAGCTCTCAAAATCCAGAGAGGAACTGAAATGGGGAACGACAGCTCTCCAAACTCTTTTTCAATCGGGTTTCAAGCTGTGCAGTTTGAATCTGAAACGGCATTCAGTTCTGGTTGTAGGGAGGATACAGACAAGTCGGAGCGGGTTCAGAGAAGAACAACCAAAGGATGATCAGAGGCATGAAGAACAAAACCTACAAAGAAAGGTTGAAGGAACTGGGCGTGCTCAGCCTAGCGAAGAGAAGACCAAAGAGTGACATGGCTGCACTCTTTAAATACCTCCAAGGAGGAGTTTGTTCTCTCTTGCCCCAGAGGGTAGGCCAAGTCTCATGGTTTGAAGTTATAGGAGGATAGATTTCAATTGAACATAAGAAGGAACTTCTTGACTGTAAGAGCGGTTGAGCAATGGAACCAATTCCCTAGAGAGGGGGTAGGGCCTCCTTCTCTGGATATCTTCAAAAAGAGGCTGGACAGCTCCCTGCTGGGGATGCTGTAACTGGAGAATCCTGCACTGAGCAGGGGGCTGGACTAGATGGCCCATGGGGACCCTTCCAACTCCATGCTTCTGTGACTCTTATCTTTCACGCCTGATTGCTTTGTGGAGCAACAACTGTGAGTGGAGTTGAGTCCTCTGTTGGGGAGAAAGGTGGGATTTAAGCCCCCCCCCCCAAATGGAGCAGAGTCAGCCAGAATGGAAAGAGGGGGGTGCAGAGAGAGAGAGATTGAGAGAGAGACGTCCGCTGGTTTAATGACTGGCAGCTGTTGCCAAAGCCAACCCTTTAATCCGTGCAGACTTTGAGAACAAGCTGTCCTGGCCCTGATTGTATAAACCGCCTCTCCTCTGTTTGTTTAATTCACTGTTGCTTGAAAAGGGGAGGTTGTTTTTTTTTTTTTAATTTCATTTTATTGTCACCAGCAGGCCAATAGCAGAGAGGGGAGTGTCAGGCTATGAAGGGGCAGGAAATGGGAGGATTTGAGCAGGGGTTCAACCCCCATTCCTTTCCTCCCTCCCTTTTTACTTCCCTCCCCTCCTCTAATCTGTGGGTGACCTCCAGTTCCATGCTTACAGGGCTTTTCCACGGAAACCTTGACACAATTCTGTGGAAGCCTGCCTGCTCCCCAGCATGCAATGAAGACATGACAGTGGTGGAGGACTCATCAGTTTCCCAGATTGCAACATCTCCTGCCCAGTGGGGTCAATCCAGATCCGAGTAAGCAACACCCCCATAGGCCAGGCCATAATTATAGGGTTGCGTCCACACTGTAGAAATAATGCAGTTTGACACCTCAGAGTGTGGTGGAGGTTTTTAAACAGAGGCTGGATGGCCATCTGTCGGGAATTATTTGATTGTGTATTCCTGCATGGCAGAATGGGGTTGGACTGGATGGCCCTTGGGGTCTCTTCCAGCTCTATGATTCTGTGATTCTATGATTCTCTCTCCTTTCCCCCTTTGTTCTCAGCTTCCTTCAATTTGTTTAGTTATCATTTGTACTCTCTTAAGTCAGCAGTGGGGAGGGAAGACGAGTGCAGAAGGTGAAGTCTTGCCCTTCCCAAGAAAGATTCAGACAAAAGTAAATTCCTTGCATCTTCCCCTAGCTTGTCTGTTCTTCCACATTTAAAACATTTGCCATCTTCATCACATTCGGATGTTGCTCGGCCACACACATCCCGGTTTTCATCTGTGAAATGTCGGACCCTGGTAAGCTTCCAGGAAAGAAAGAAGGAGTTGTACCCAATGGGCGCAAATTTAGTGCCAGTGCCATTTAGTACTACTTGCACATTGGGGGGAAAAATATTTTCCATTCCTGCACATCAGTTAGACTGAGAAGCATTGTTCTAAACTCTGGAACAGCAGTAAACAAGCTTGCTGCATCTTCTATGTGAGATCCCTTCAGGTATTAAAAGATGGCTTTCATGTGTAATGGCCTAAAGACCTTAAAGGCACCAGATCCTTCTGACCTTGGAAGCTAAGCAGGGTCAGCTCTGAGTAGGACTTGGATGGGATACTGCCAATGAATCCCAGGTGCTGTGGGCTCTATTTCAGAGGAAGGAACTGCCCAAACCACCTCTGAGTATTCCTAGCCTAAGAAAACCCTAGGAAATTCATGAGGTCGCCTGCCATGAGTCAACTAGCAACTTGAAGGCACAAACAGGTCTAATACCCGAAAGGTACCAGATCCTGTCTGATCTTGAACGCTAAGCAGGGTCAGCCTTGGTTAGTACTTGGATGGAAGACCACTAACCAATACCAGGTACTGGAGACTCTATTTCAGAGGAAGGAACTGGCCAAACCACCTCTGAAGATTCCTTGCCTAAGAAAACCCTAGGAAACTCATGGGGTCACCTGCCACCTCCTCTGACTAAATCTTGCCAAGAAAACCCTAAGAGAAGGTTGTCGTCAGTCCAAGTTGACTTGAAGGCAAAGACTAAACACCACATAAATTGTATCATCTCTTAATTTCCTTTTCTTTATTCTCCGTTCCCTAAGTTGTTCCTCAAAGGGTTTGGTTTCCAGTCTGAATAGGGAGCAGACCTGACGTAAGACCTGGAACGAGATCTGTGTTCACTGCCGTCAGCACTTGTGAACTCTCTCCCTTTGGCTTTGCTCCTGTGCGTTTGACAACAGACTGGTGACCTGCCTGAAGTGAAGCGTATGCGCGCACACACACACACACACTTGCCATGCCCCAAAACAAAAACACACAACCCTGGCATTCCTCCTGGGGAGTGAGGGAGGGAGGGAGGAAAGTCCATAAAGTGGATAGGAGTTAAATCAATAAAAAAATAGTTGGCCACCTGAGTTTTCCTCTATAGTGCTTCAAATTTAACAAGAGACATATGAAAACAGAATGAATAAGAGTGCTGGTTGTGATCCTAACAACAGCAATGCTGTTTTGTATTTCTTGCTTGAATGCTACCAATCTTAGGTTTGTGTTGCTGGTTTTCCCCCCCCCCAGAGGGGATTTATTTTTTTTAATCTGGATTTTAGAGTTATGATTGGATTCTTTTGTGGAGGCTGTTCCGGCCTCCCCATCAGTGTTATTCAAAGTGGTGGGTACACAAATTAAAAAAAAAAAAAGTATAATGATAACAGGACGTTATCAGTTCAGCCGCAAAACACTGGCTGTAATGTGCTGATTATGACACACAGACACAATTGCATTGAGCTCTGAAGCGTTTAAACTAAGGGTGTGGAACCTCTTTTCAGTCCATGGGCCAAAGCCAATCCCGAGGACATTCTTGGCAGCTGTATTTCTGATGTGGGTGAAGCCAAGTGCTTTCCCATTTTGGCGCCCAAAGTCATAGAATCATAGAATTTCGTGAGAACCAATGGATCCAAATGGATGGGAAAGAAAAAAAAATCCACGTAAACTTTCAGAAGAACGTCTTGATGGCAAGAGCTGTTCAACAGTGGAATAGATAACCTTGGAAGGTGGTGGATTATTCTTCCTTGAAGGTCTCGAAACAGAGGTTGGATGGCTATCTTTCTGGAACACTAGCTGTATATTTCTACAAGACAGGGGGTGAGACTAGATGGCCTTGGGAGGTAACTTCCAACTCAATGGCCATATTATTCTATTACTCCTGATTCTCCCAATGTAGCTTCGCTGCCAGACTACTCTCATGTTTCAAGAACATCTTGCTTTTTTCCTTCCCTTTCTCTGTCCAAGCCGCTTCACAGGAAATTAAACGTGGAGGTTGGCTGGACAAGGAAGGAAGTGTTATCCAGGAACTAATAAATGACTTCCTCTAGTTCCCAGCTCACCTTGGCTGTATGATCAGGGAGGTTGCAGCTTCACCCAAACTCTAACCCCAGCTTCATAAAGTGAACCGAGGAAGGAAAAAGGAGACCTTTGGATTACCATCTTGTTTTCCTTGCTCTCCTCCTTTCAGCCAGTGGCCCCAAAGCCAGCATCACAGCCTATTTCAAATGCTTGTTCAAGCAACAGATGGGAAAAAAAGATCATTTGTTGCTTGTTTCTTGGCTTAAAGGTCTCTTGGCTCTGTCATAACTGGCTTCTCCATACAGTCCAAAACAGAAAAGTTTGTTGTCACCGTAACCCAAAGAGCTATACAAGTTTGTTGCTCAGAATGAAACCTGACTGACAAACAGTATAGTAAAAGCATATTCCAATCTACAAAATCTGGCAGGCTATAAAGTCATTGGCTATTCATCATCCCCACCACCATTTCCCACCATACCAGGGCCCAGCCTCCTTTTTCCGACTGAAGAGCAGCCTCACTTGGAGGAGGAAGAAAGCCAGGACTCACCCATAGCTGATTTGGCAGAGAACACAGCTGGGGAGACAGCACGGCCACCAAGTCCATTGACTTGGTGCATGGAGCGGAGAGCAGAACAACGATGCTCAATGAGGTGGCTCTTATTAGAGCAAGCTGGCACTAGTACATTTAAGAGCTGACCCTATATTGCTGAAAGCAACCCATCCTCTTCCTGGCCGGCATTCCTGTTCCTTCACTCCTGCAATTTGGACCTCTGGCTGACTGCGCTGCTTGTCTGTGGCCCCAAACCTGGGCTGGTTTTGACGATGCTTCTTCCAAACAGACTTCCACAGGCAAAGAGGCTTTCTGAGCTCTCTTGATTTATTGCAGGGGGTTGGACTAGATGGCTCTTGTGGTCTCTTCCAACTCTATGATTCTATGGCTGTACCTCCAACATCAGAGGGTGCTGCCATTTCCCACTAGCAGCAAAGGCAGTGAGGAGGGTGCCAGTTGGTCCTTCCCATGCTGGCCAGAAGTGCCCCCTTTTTCCTGGTCACATTAGAGTCACCGGGTGCTTGATTTAGAAAGCAATTGCCTGGAGCTGAATGTGCAGTCCTCCAGTTGGATGCTCTCTTTTGGAACAATTTGTTCCGTAGTCTACTTTGTGCTCTGTTTCGTAAGAACTCCTCGTCCCAAAGAAAAAAATGCCTGGGAAGTTGGCACAAGCAGAAACCTGGGCCAAATAGGTGCCAACTTGGTGGCCAAACAGAACCCCCTCCTACAATGCCACAGTTGCAAGGCACATTGAGACAGGCAGCTGTGGCAGTTCCCTGAGAGGTCTCCCCAGCTGCCTGTTTCAATGTGCGTATTGCAGTTCTCAGTCCCCCCCAATCTTCACACCCAGAAACCCTTTAGTTAGGGGTACTATCTGGCTTAAGAGGTATGGTTTTTCTGGGGTGGGTGGAGAATCAGCAGAAGTGTTTTCTATTATATTATGTTTTAACCTATGCTTTTTAACCTGTGTTTTTAAAAGCGAATTCGGGCTTAATTGCATTATAAGTCTTGCAGTAATGCTTTCTCTTTTCTTTTTGACATAGTTTTGCATTTTAACTTTTATAGCACAACAAAGAGTACAATCAATAACAAAAAATAAATAAGAAAAGAAAAAAAAGATATCATATCAAAACCTAACAGTATACCTTGCATTGCATTATACATTTCTTTATATATGGTATACATATATCGCATCTTCCCCGCACCCCATACTATTGTTACACCAACATATGGACATAGGAACAGAACTAACAAAAACACCAACACATATTGACCTAACAAAACTTACAGTCTACAAATGCACAAAATACTTCCCTTATAATGAGGAACAGTTTGATTTATTATGTCATACTATGAACCTAGAAAGTAATGCTTTCTTAAAAGCTGTACTGTGTTTTTAAAGGCCTGCAAGCCACCTTGATTTGAGTGTATCGGGAGAAAACGTGATACACTAGAAATGACAAGAAAGCTTGGTAAAGGAGAAGGTCCCATCTGATCTTGGAAGCTAAGCAGGGTCAGGCCTGGTTAGTACCTGGATGGGAGACTGACAACAAATCCCAAGTGCTGTAAACTCTATTTCAGAGGGAGGAACTGGCAAAACCATCTCTGAGGATTCCTTGCCTAAGAAAACCCAGTGAAATTCATGGGGTCACCATAAGACATATACACAAATACTCTGAAAATACCAGACCCTGTCTGATCTTGGAAGCTAAGTAGGGTCAGCCCTGGTTATTACTTGGACAGCAGACTGTCAATGAATACCAGGTACTGTAGGATCTATTCCAGAGGAAGGAACTGGCAAAAAACACCTCTGAGAATTCCTTTCCTAAGAAAACCCTGTGAAATTCATGGGGTCACCTTCAGTTGCTGGGTGACTTGAAGGAACATACACGCACAAAGAAGGGACATTAGAGTTAAACTCCACCTGTACATTTGTAAATAAGTGAAAACAATGTGGAAGGCCTGTATCAGACATCCAGTTATTGTAACCTGAGGCGTAGCATTTTTTAAGGAATAGTCATGCATTTGAGAAAATGTGGCATTCACACACACACACACACACACACACACAAGGGAGAAGGCAAACCAGTAAAGAGGAAGACCACATTTCAGGTGGATTGATCAAGGAAGCCACAACCCTGAATCTGCAAGACCGAAGGAGGGCTGTTTATAACAAGTGACTTGGAGGTTTCTCATTCATATGGTCGCCAGTGGCTGAGGTCAACTTGACAGCAATTAACAACAACAAAGCCACCTTGAGAAAAGTGGGATATAAATGAAATAAATAATAAAAATCAATAAAAATCACATAGCTACAATGGTGGAACTCCATCTTATCTTCAGAGCTACATATGCCAATGTAGGATCCCAGCGACAACTATAACTATAACTATCACAACAACAACAACAACAACAGCAACCTCTTCATCGCAGGAGCTGTGGATAGGTTCCTTGGAAACTGTCTGCCCCTTTGCTAATGTCTCCCAGATTATATCCTTAATCTTGTTACCCAACGAGATTATCCCGGAGACACAGAGTTGAGTGAATGGGTGAGGGATTTGGAGAGCATTTGGGGCAGCCAAAGAGCAGGACGGTTTAAGGTCACAAGAAAATAATAATAATAGATGTGGGTTGGAAAGCAGGGGTGGACCAAGTCTATTTCCTGTCTGCATCAGTTTCACCGAGCTTCACCCATCAATCTGTTTCTGGTGAACTTCTTTTACAAACAAGTGAACACATTAAGTTTCCTTCATTGAAAAAAACGTGCATGTAGGTATGCTTTTGACAGCCCGCGTGGTCTAGTGGTTTGAGTGTTGGACAATGACTCTGGCAACTAGGGATGTTGAAGATTATCAGACATGGTAAAAACTGTGTCAAAAGATTGCAACGAGAACAGGAAGGGGGGATGACATCATCCTTCAACATCCTGGGGAGAAGTGATGCCATGAGTAAGGCATCCCTTTTTATTAGCAGCTTGTCCCCATCCATGAAAAACAAAAGCTTCCTCTGCGCTAATGCTATGCCGCAGGAATGGCTGAGGACGTGGGTGTCTGATAATGTTGCCCTTTCTGTTCTCCTCACGATCTTCTGATGAGGTTGGGAACATTTTTTTGCCACGTCCCCCACGTCTGATAATCTCCTTTATCACACAAGGCTGAAATTGCATGATTATGAAGGGATAGTAGCATGAATGGTTTCCCGTTATCTCACAACGTCATCCTCCTCCTGTGATCCATGTGTACGCCACCTGTTAATTTCACGTAGCTTTTCATTTAGTCAATAGTCCTCAATATTGCTCTTTTCTCAGCATTGAAGAGTGTGCAAAATCATGTCCTGCTGTAATTGCGCAATTACTGCGTGAATGGGCCGTCCCCTTTCCCAACAAGAACACATAAATAATTGTCCGGGCGAGCATGTGAAGAGAATGTAGAGGACACTCTTTTAATTGACTGTCACTCTTTCTTGGTACCTTTTTATGTTTATTTGTGAATTTCTTTGGTTATTTACTTGTTTTCAGTGTGTTTAAGCAAAGTCACGTCTCTTTGTGAGAACAGCCGAAATTTTGCCCAAGAAGTAAGAGAATTGTGTTTTTAAAGGTGCCAGCATGAAGGGTTAATACTCTGTCATTAGGAGGCAATATGAAGAGAAGTGTTACTATAGTGCGAACTGAAATCCCGTTTTTAAACCGCTACTGTGGATGGTGGAGGAAGCCATCAAAGGCGTCTGCTCTCTCTCGCTGCCCGCATCACTGACCCTGGCGTGCCTGGCACTGTCGGCTGAATCCCACAGCTATTTTTAAACCAGCAAGGAAGGGTGGGATATGAGCCCATAGCATCTGGCGCAGGGCACAAGCTGCTTTGATTCTTAAGCTTAGCAGAACATGAGGGGAAGAATTGGTACCCTCTTCACCAACTGGAAATGGGAACAGCCTAAACTCAAGGGTAGGCAGTAGGTATAGAAAGCTAGATTAGGGTGGGGAGAAAGTGTCCCATAGGCACATGAGGCCCTGGCTAGCCTTTCCTGCTGCCCTCTACCAGACTCTCTCAGGCCCGCTCCCTTCAGAAAAACAAATAAAATGGAGAATCAGAACATGGCTTTGGTTTGTTGCGTGTCCCAACACCTGGGGCCCGTCTATACAAGAGGGAAAATGTGGATTCATGCAAATTCATATTCAAAGCAAGATTGACCTGTCTTAACAGTGGTTTGGCAAAATCGCAGGCATGCAAGGCTATCCATTTTTGCTGTCTCAACGGGCATGCTTGCAATTCAAGATGGTGGCCATGACTCGCATTTTTATTTCTGCAAGTTGCCATCATTGAATGGTATATTTAAAAAACAGATATATTGAAGATGCTTCGCCTCAGGTGTTTATTACTCCAAAACTTTTGTAAAATCTTCCAAATGCACTATATGCCTTTGCTAATCTGTGATCGATCTCTTTATCAATCTTGGCATCTGAGGAGATGATGCTTCCCAGGTAGGTGAACTGCTGAACGGACTTAAGCACAGATTTGCCAACGGCCATGTGGAGATAATGGTATTTGTCCTGTGGTGCAGGCTGGTAGTCTATTCTGTACTGTCTATTCTCCTTTATGGGTCTGAAACATGGGTCACCTATCGCCACCACTTACAACTCCTTCAACGCTTTCATCAGCGCTGTATACTCACCGCCCTAAATATACACTGGACTGACTGTGTGATGTTGCTGTCCTTGAGCAAGCATGGATCACCAGCACTGAGGCCATGATATTGAGAACGCAGCTGCGCTGCACAGGGCACATTTCTAGGATGGAGGACCATTGCCTCCCCAAAATAGTATTCTATGGTGAAATCGCCACGGGTCAGCATAAGAGGGGTGCTCCAAAAAAACAATACAAGGACTCCCTGAAACAACATCTCAGGCTCGGTCAAATTGATCACCAACAATGGTCCCCCCTGGCCTCACATGGGGAGGCATGGAGACGCTCTATCCACAATGCTGCAGCCTTATTTGAGAACTCACGCCAAACAAGTCTTGAAGAGAAACGACAACACAGAAAGAATCACAACCCGGAAACATCACCCAAGGAAACCATCTGCTGTGCTTTCTGCAACCGGACTTGTTTATCTTGGACTGGCCTTTTTAGTTATCAGTGCGCTTGCAGAAAGTGCGGGATGAGTCCTTCCTGAATCTTCATTTCGAAGAAAAGCCAGAGAGAGAGAGGAGATATTGAAGGTGCAAAAGTGCAACCAAAGTAGAATAGAGTGGCACTATTATTTCCCTCGATCTAGACACTATGTTCCCATTGATGCAGTCTAGAATCACATTGGCTTTCTTAGCTGCTACATCACACTGCTGACTCAGGTTCAGCTTGTGTCCACTAAGACTCCAAAATCCCTTTCACATGTACTGCCGTCAAGCCAGGTGTCACCCATCCTGTATCTGTGCTTTTCATTTTTTCTGCCCAAGTGTAGTATCCTGCATTTCTCCCTGTTGAAATCCATTTTGTTAAGTTTTGGCCCAGCTTTCTAATCTGTTAAGGTCATTTTGAATTCTGATCCTGTCCTCTGGGGTATTTGCTACCCTTCCCAATTTGGTGTAATCTTCGAACTGATAAGCATGCCCTCTGCTCCCTCATCCAAGTCATTGATAAAGATGTTGAATAGGCATTTGACCTTGCCTTCCTCTGAGGCTGAGAGAGTGGGACTTGCCCAAGGTTGCCCAGTGGGTTTTCATGTCCGAGCAGAAATTCGAACCTTTTCCTCCAGAGTCATAGTCTAACATTCAAACCATGACATCACACTGGCTCCTCTGCATGGAGCAGTTACACACCCATAACTTTCGGTTATGAATCCACAAAATGCAATACTGAACACCAGCCAGAATTTTGAACAAAACAAAACAAACAGAATACATCCTCCACAACATATCAGGACATTTGAATAGGGAGGGAACTCTGGAGAGAAAAAGTTTCTTTTTCCCCCCCGCAGCTTCTGGGAATGAAATAATTTACATCCCTAGTGGAAGGAGAGAGGTGAGGAGGCCCTACGCTCACTCCTCCAACTCTTACCCAGGTTGCTCAGATATTCTTTCAGTGGGTGTGTTGGTTTCCTCACAGACCTGTAACTTTTTCCTCCTTGCTGGGAGGGTTGGTGACTCAGCACAGGCATTGCTGACTCAGCCGAGCAGCTTCTCTGATCCTATGTCAAGAGGGCCATGCCCGGGCAAGTAGAAGCAACTCGCTTTCTTTCTTGGAGTATATCCTTAGGAAAAATCATCATATTTTCCCAGAGCCACACAATCCAGTTGCTAAGCTCTCCAAACACAGGCAGGCTGAGTCATTGGAGACAGGTTCTTTTCTGCGCAAGAGAAGCTGTATTCGGAACCGGCCCATATTCTCCAGTGTCAGTTAATCCTCTGTCCTCCTTTTGTAAGCTGCATTTAAAATGTCCCGGATTCTCTCTCCTCCTTCCCACTCTAGGCTTACTTTGATTTCTGCAAAAGTAACTTGCACTCAGTTCACTCAGAAAGGAGAAGAGAGGAGGGGGTAGAATTTCAGGACCAGGGACAGCTCCACGCAAACAGCCATGTTGTTCTGGTGGGACACAGAGGTCAATAGGTCCAGCGCAAGTTCAGAAGTTGAGATAGAAGAATTTCAGGACCAGGGACAGCTCCATTAAAATGACCCTTTGTTCTGATGGGACGCAGAGGTCAATTGAACCAGCACAAGAGAGACTTAGCACATACCTGTCCAAAGTAACCAATCAGACAGACTTAGGGATTTGATCTGGCTCCCTTGCTAGACAATTTCCAGGCTGCCTTCTTTCACCAACTAGAGCAAGCAAATGCCTCCTTCCTCACAACAGAGTCCAGGCTGTGTCTCAATGCATGCCTTCCCAAGGGCCACAGATGAACTGTGTTGCTAAGGGGCTCAGTTACTCCCATTCTCCACCCTCTCCTTCCCTTTGCTCTTTCAGCGCCACCATTCTCTTAGGTTCTGACACCAGCTGGTGTGATCATACTCCTGCCCTGGGGAGATACCAATAGAATATACAGCCATATATGAAGCTGTCCCCAGGCAGCTGTTGCTACTCACACAAAACCCAGGAAACCAGGGACACATTCACACTGCACAACTATAACACTATATTCCATGTTCTCCTATGGCAACCTCCTCTGGTATTCTGAGATTTGTAGTTTGGAGAGGCACTGGAGCTCTCTGGCTGAGAATTCTAAATACTCCCTTCCTAAACTGCAAATGCCAAGACTCCATTAGCCGCATCACACTGCTAACTCCTGTTCAGCTTGTGGTCCACTAAGACTCCTAGATCCCTTTTGTAGGCACTGCCATGGAAGGTCCTGCTTGCTGATAAGAAGAGAATCAAGGTGCCCAAAGGAAAAGGGAGAGAGAAAAAGAGTGGGTGGTGGTAGAGAAGAGAAAGAGCAGAGGGAAAGGGAAAGAGCTTTGAAAAGGTGGGGAGATGAATGTGTTTATAACAATGAGAAGCTGGGCACCTGTGTACATTAATGAATGCAAGTGGATCCTAGCAGCTTCCAGCTGAAGGCCAAGAGACTGCATCATTGTGCAGTGGACATAAAGAACACTAGGTAACATTGTATGCATCTTCAGGTTTATACGCAATCTCCTTGCTAGTTTTGTGTATGAAGGGGTGTACATGTGGAAGAGGAAGGGAAAGCTATGGGGGAAGGGGCCAGGGGGACTGAGGCCGCATTAAAATTAGCTTGTAAAAATCTAATGTGATTGTGTTAAGATTTCTCCCTCCCATGCGGCAGGGCCGGGTGACGCTTTGAAGGATAACCATGTACATTTTTTGCTGAGGCTAGCGGTTTGAAAGTTCAGGCTAAGTGGTTTGTGTCACCATAAATAATACTGAAACACTCTCACACACTCTCCTCCATGGTGTTTTCCGCCCCCCCCTTCCCTTTTTTAAAATGAAGTTTTTCACAGAGCTGGCCTGTTAATCTGGATGGAAACTTGTTGCTAAAACACATACCAGTCTTTTCCTTTCTCATTTTGCTGATTTTTCATATATATATATATATATATATATATGTGTGTGTGTGTGTGTGTGTGTGTGTGTGGTCATTTTGCAAAAGCAATTGTAATTTGCCTTCCATCATTTCCTGATTGTACATTTTTTATCAAACATCTCCCCTGCTCCTGTGGGTGTCCTGAAAGCACCTAGTTGACCACTATTGGAAACAGGATGTTCTTCTTGGTTGACCTTTGGTTGGACCTAATAGTGTGCTTCCTGTGTTCTTAGCAGAGCAAGCCGGTATACATTTACATCGCTATAGGCTCATTGGGTCCACTGGTGTGTTGCAATCCAATAAAATCCATTTTAAATTACTTCATCCCACAACTTTATTTTGTGGGTGGCTACAAAGGGAAAAGTCATATATACATACAGGTTCACCCCCTGTATCTATGGAGGATATGTTACAAGACCTTCTGTGGAAACCTGAAACCATGAATAACAGGAGACCTTATTATTTTCAATGAAATGAATGCCGAAGGTTAACCATAGAATCACACTGGAGGACCTAGAAATGCCTAGAGAGAACATATTTTTTGATGTGGATATGTGAAACCACGGATCCTGAATCTGTAGATATGGGGGTCAACCTGTATAAAAGAGAGGCAGTGTGTGGTGCAGAATCATAGAACCATTGGTCGCCCTCCTCTGGACACGTTCCAGCCTGTCAACATTGTCTTGAATTGTGGTGCCCAGAATTGGACACAGTATTCCAGGTGAGGTCTGACTAAAGCAAAATAGAGGGGCACTATGACTTCCCTCAATGTAGACACCCTACAGTAGGACTCCCGTATCCACTGATTCAGTTTCCACTGATGCAGTTATCCACAGGACACAAAACAGCACACCTACCATAGAGTCTTCCTAGAAAATGTGTCTTCTCTAGCCACCTGCTAGGTCCTCCAAGGCAACTTATGGTATTTTAATCAAGAAGCCCCATTATTTTCAATGGCATTCGCTATATCCATGGTTTTCAGTATCCACACCCCCTCAGAACCAATCCCCAGTGGATAAGGGGGTCCTACTGTACTCCTATTGATGCAGCCTAGAAATAGGGACACATACCAGAAATTTGTGCTAGAAAATGCCTAGAGAAGCTGCCTTGAAAGCCCTCTTTCTCTCTCAGCAGCTGATGTGCGCTCTCTCTCTCTCTCTCTCTCTCTCCACACACACACACACACACAGAGTGAAATCCCCATATTTGCAAGGGTTCAGTTCCCAGACATACCATGGAGACAAGTAACTGCGGATAACAGTGAACCCTATATAAAGGCCTTCCGGTAAAAAAAACAAAACAAAACAAAAAAATCCCCATAGAGTTGTGTTGAATGACCTAGAAGATGCCTAGAGAGGATGTAGAATGACGGGCAGGGATCCCAAGGGTCATCTAGTCCAACTCCCTGCCATGAGACTTTTTTTTTTTTGAAGAGTAGAAGTCACCATCATTAGACAGAGTGAGGCAGCCACCTCAAGTTAGCAGATCTGAGGTGTCTTAAAAGGGCAAGGAAGAGCAGGTATTTATTATGATGATGATGATGCTCTCTGGCTTTCTTCGCAAACGAAGATTCAAGAAGGACTCATCCCGCGCTTCCTGCAAGCGCGCTGATGACTAAAAAGGCCAATCCAAGATAAACAAGTCCGGTTGCAGAAAGCACAGCAGAAGGTCTCCTTGGGTGATGTTTCTGGGTTGTGATTCTTTCTGCGTTGTCATTTCTCTTCAAGACTTGTTTGGCGTGAGTTCTCAAATAAGGCAGCAGCATTGTGGATAGTGCGTCTCCATGCCTCCCGATGTGAGGCCAGGGCGGACCACTGTTGGTGATCAATTTGGCCGAGCCTGAGATGTTGTTTCAGGGAGTCTTTGTATCGCTTTTTTGGAGCGCCCCTCTTACGCTGACCCGTGGCGAGTTCACCGTAGAGTAGTATTTTTGGGAGGCGATGGTCCTCCATCCTAGAAACGTGCCCTGCCCAGCGCAGCTGCGTTCTCAATATCATGGCCTCAATGCTGGTGATCCCTGCTTGCTCGATGATGCTAATGCTCACAATAATAATAGTATATTAATATTATATTGCCATCCTCTCCTATGTTTCACAGTCTACTAGGTCTTATTGACTGGCATTCTGGACCAGCAACAATTCAGATTCTAACCAAGAACTGAGGAATCCATTGCAAGTAGCGTCACTCACTGTGCGAGTGTGCAATTCTGATCCTACCGATGGTGATTGCATTTCGCTATTTTGTCAGTCCATTTGGGAATTGCTCCTGGAGCACCTGTCCCTGCTGAAACCACCGTTGTGTCGCTGTTGCTGTCATTGTTGTCAGGTTAGAGACCCTCATGAGATTTCCAGGAAACAAAATAAACTTAGCTGGGCTTCAGTACAATTTACCTTTGGCTTGTGGGATTGTCAGGTGCCAAAAACCAAAAAACAAAACACCTTGATGGATTTAGGTACTGTGCACCTTGTTTTACAAGGCCGCAGAGGAGGGGGGACATTTGTTGCTCTGCTTCAGGCAGCAAAATGTCTAGGGACAGCCTTGTCCCAGAGGCAAAATTATGTGTGTCCCCCAAAGTTTTGTTTCAGGGGGGTGCTTAGGGCAAAGGAAGTTTATGGCATACCGTCCTTGAATCCCACTATATCATCCTCACCTCTCCAGGAATATTTTCCTTTCCACATGTCCTTTCAACTCAATTTACAGCCGCCTTTTCTATCCCCCCAGGAGATCTCTGTCTCTATGCGCTGGGCTTTCTGCAACAAAGAATATTTTTTTCTAATTTAGAGATGTTATCTTCCCTTCTCTCTCTATGTCTGTCACCCACCCACCAGCCTGCTCTTCACACACCCCTCCCATTGCAAGGCCCTTTCAAGCCCTCCCTCCATGGCATTCTTCCCCCCACCGCCACCCCCCCATCCAAATCATCCCTGGACCAGCAGCTGGCAAAAAGGAGCTGGAAGGAGACCCCCCCTTTACCACCCTGGCAAACCTCTCCCATCCTTGTAGACCAGTCGCCTCCAAGAGGGTTCCCTTTCCCTGGCATCAAAGGGGAGGAGACAGGAGTGGAGGATGGAAGCACAGGAGGGAGGGAGGGAAGGAAAAGAGAAAGAGAGAAAGAGAGGTCATGGGTGCTGGGGGATCCTGGAAAGGGAGGGGGGAAATACGATGATCCCCCCTCCTTAGGAAAAGACAATCTGGTGGTGGAGGCAGTGATTTGGCTGTGTGTGTTTCCCTTGATCAGACCGCCCCTGCCTCCCTTCCCCTTGTTTATTCATTTCGATCAGCAACCCTGTTTACAGCCTGGACCAGGAGCAGCAACAAAGATTATTATTATTATTTTCTTTAAAAATCTATTTCCTGAATATTCTCACCATCACCACCCTTGTCGGTGCCAATTCTTTCCACCCTTCCCCTCTTTCTCACCCCACCCCAAGTGTGGGAGGAGGCATCCCAGGGCAAAGTGAGGTGCCCTTCTCTCATCCCCCAAAAGTCATCTTCTCCACCCTCCCCCCCCCCAATCCAATTCCAACCTCCCTGTGCCTCTTAAGAGTGGCAAATACCCACCCAGCTTGGAGGATGTATAGTCCTGGGAGAGAGAAAAAAAAGAGACAGCAAACTAAGGACTGAAGATTATTATTATTTTAAAGGAGAGGTGGGGGTTAAAGGAAAAGTGGAAGGAAGGAAGGAAGGAAGGAAGGAAGGAAGGAAGGAAGGAAGGAAAAAACGAAGGGGAAAAATATTACCACCTCCACTTTCAATCTGGGGTTCCCTCCCCCCCGCAGCCTGGTGGGCTTTTTCCGGGGGACCCCAAGCCTCCTCAAGGCGCTAGTCCTGAAGAAGCCAAAGCCCCCAGCGATGCTCTTCTCCAAACCTAAGCCTGAAAGCGGACAAGAGGGGAGAAGAGCATTGGGACCCTCCGCCTTCTCCACCAAAAGGCACCTTTAAAACAAGCCAGCCAAAACACAAGAACTTGGCGGGACCTTAAAATTAAATAAATAAGCCGCTCTTTTCTCTCTCACACTCCCCCCCCAACACACACACACACCGCCAACCGCCTCCCCACCCCCGGCCTCGCTTTCCGTTGGCAGCATCCAACTCCTCTCCTACGCCTTTGGGTCCCTTCCGTTTGGGGGTGATGGTAAGTTTGAATTTTAATTTTAATTTTTCAGTCCCGTTCCGTTTGGTCCCGTCTGGCTTTGTTTTTGGTGATGTGTGTGTGGGTCTGAGATAAAGTTAGGGGAAGCTCTTCCTTTCCTTTGGGGAGGGGGTAGAAATGGGTCTCCAAGGGAGGTCGTCTGAAGTCCCGGGCAGGTGGGTTGGAACAACAACAAAAAAAAGAGGGGAGAAAAATAAAACTGGGGAGGGAAGAAATGAAAGGGGGGTGGAAATAATTAGCTCTGGTGCTCTTCTTTTAGAGGGGGAGGGAAAAACAAGAGGGAAACAGGGTCTTCTTCCCCCTCGGGATGGTCAAAGGCGCCCCGTGGAGACCTCTCCAAAGTGTGGAGTTTCAAGGCTGAGAGCTGTCCTTTTTTTTTGCTCCTGGTGGTGGGGAGGACATGAGATAAAAGAGAGAGCAAAGCTCCGAGAAAGCCCCCCCCCGTCCCGACTGCGCCCCAAAGTCTGGAGGTCGCCGTCCCCGAAATCTCTCTCCATTTTTTGGGCTCGCTTTTACGCAGGGGAGCAATGCGTAAAAGTCAAAGGCGCGCTGGGGAAGGGAAAGGAGGGTGGCCGGTCGCCCGGCTGGCTCGGCTGGCTGGCTGGGCTTCTCTCCCCCCATCTTTGGCTTCTCCCTCTCCCCGACCCCCCCTCCTCCTGCCCTCCCTCCCCTTTGGGGGGCCGCCAGCTCAGCAAAAGGCGAGCCAGGGGGAGCGGAAAGATGGCCGCTCGGTGGCGGAGGAGGGAGGCTGAACTTGGCCATGACGCCCAGGAAGGAAGGACACACACACACACACACACACACACACACAGCCAGGCCGAGAGGCTGCCTCCTCAGGCCCTGGAGGAGAAGGAGGAGGAAAAGAATGCCCATCATCCACACCCGTCCCCCCTTTTTTTCTCTTTTGGAGAGGGGGAGATCCAAGGGGGACCTCCCTCTCCAAAGAGGCGCACTATTGCGCGTCAACATCCCCTTGGCTTTTTCTTTCCTGTTTTCTCTTGGGTCCCCCCCTCTTTCCTTCCTCCCCTTTCACCCCCCTCTCCTCTCCCCCCTCTTTCCTTCCCCCCCTCTCCCTTCTCTTCCTCCCCGTCTTCTTTTCCCCGACCAGGGCCACGGCCCTGCGGCAGAAGCCAGGCCGCCTCGTCAGCACAACGGGGCCGGGCATTGCGGAACGCCAGGAGGGAGGGAGGCAGGGAGGGAGACCGACCTCCCTCGCCACGCGCGCACCCGCCTTCACACGTGCACACGCGTCCCCCCCACACACACCCGTGCAGTTTGGGCAGAGCTGCCAGAACTTCACTTCTCTCCCGTCCCTGTTCCATCATCATCTCGCATCCCCAGCTTCATCCCATCCCCATCGGTGGTCATGATCTTTATGACAAAATTTACTATAAAATTATAACTATCTCTGTCTGTCTGTCTATCTGTCTGTCTATCTGCACACACGTGTACTCCATCCTGTAGAGTACTGTCAACCGTCATGTACTGTATATTGTACAGTATACTATAGCTGGTCTATTATGATCATCTCTATACAGTTGTCCCTTCATATTCGCTGGGGTTTGGTTCCAGGACCCCCGTGGATACCCAAATCCGTGAATACTCAAGTCCCATGGTATGCAATGGCATAGCAAAATGGTGCCTCTTCGATAAGCTGGCAAAATCAAGGATTGCTTTTGGGATTATTATTTTTTTAAGAATATTTTCAAGCCGTGGATACTTAAATCCATGGATACGGAGGGACAACTGAATTTATTAGATTAAGGCTCACTCTCATTATTACATTTGCTATAACATGATCACTATGCACGCACCTGTGTACTCCATTCTGTCCAGTACTGTATACTTTACAGTATACTATTGCTGTTATATTATTATTGTCTCTATTAGATTAATGGTTACTATCTTTATTACATTTACTATAAAATTATAACTAGATATAGATGGACACACATATGCACTCTATACTGTAGAGTACTGTCTCCTGTCGACTACCATATACTGTACAGTATACTATAGCTATTATATTATATCATCTCTATAGTTCTTAAAGATCACTATCATTATTACATTTACATTATTACATCATTATTACAATTATAACTAATATACATAAACACACACACATGTGTACTCTATACTGTCAAGTAGTGTATACTGTCGAGTACTGTATACTGTACAGTATACTATAGCTGTTCTATTGCTATATTTCTGTATTATATATTGCTATATAATTTTATAGTAAATGTAATGATAGTGATCATTAATCTAATAATGATCGCTATTATTATTACATCTACTATAAAATTATATATATATATATATATATATATGCGCACACATGTGTACTCTACACTGTAGAGTACTGTATACGATCAAGTACTGTATATTGTACAGTATACAGTGAACTATAGCTGTTATGTTATTATCATATCTATTTATGGCAGGGGGCTGGACTGGATGGCTCTTGTGGTCTCTTCCAACTCTATGATTCTATTAGATTAATGATCACTATCATTATATGGATTATTAACATTAAAAGGACAACTTAAGTGCACACACATATACCCTCTATATCTACTGTGTTATTTATTATGTCCTCTATTTTTTATATTTATTTATCCACCAGCCCAGAAATATTATGAATGAACAAATATTATTATCTCTGTCATGACCATATTTATTCTAATGTTACAAGTGTAATAGATGTATATACACATTTATACTCTACATTTATTTTGTAGACGATGTTGATGATGTTATATCTTCTATATTTATTATAATATTAATCACATTATATTATACCCTCTAAATTTGCTAGGTTATTAATCTTTATACATTATATACTCTATTATTTATTCCATACTCTCTATTATATATCGCATAGTATATCATATACCCTGTATTGTGTATTATATAACATAGTGCTATTTATCTATCTATCTATCTATCTATCTATGTTTATATTGGAATATATTTCTAATATAATATATGTGGTACATTCTATGTATATTATATAATACTACAAGGCATTATGAGTACAATAATGATACAATTAATGCAACAGCAACAGTAAATATTATGCATAGGTCTTATAAATGTATGATACAGTGTTGTTCTCATGTGCCTTCAAGCTGTTTTATGGTGGCCTAAGGCAAACCCATCACAGGGTTTTCTGAGGGTGAGAGAGTGTGACTCTCCCCAAGGTCACCCAGTTTCTGTGGCCCAGCGGGGATTTGAACCCTGGTCTCCTGAGCCGTAGTCCAACACTCAAACCATACCCCACCCTGGCTCTGTATGATACATAACATACAATATTATAATGTTATGCAATATATATTTATATATTGTATGTTCCTGTAATGTAGCCTGCTGTTGTTGTTATTCAAGCTTATTTCTGCCTCTCCCTCAACAGAGACTGGTTTGGCGAGGGGGCAACTAAAACAATCAACCCCTTAGCATTTTACTGGGAGGTTTAAAATATTCTGGCCTCTCTTTCCAGAGAGTAAAGTTACACTTGATTTAGCGGGTGGCTGGTTGTGGGAAAAGAGTCCTTTACAACTATAGTACTTTTCGTTTTCAAAAAGAAAGGCCAGTCTATCCCAGGAGCTGCCAGAGATGGTAGGGAAAAGGATCCAGCTGTGTAGGTCAGGGCTTTCCAAACTTTGCTCCTCCAGGGGTTTTGGACTTCAACTCCCAGAAGCCCCAGCCAGCTCGGCCAACAGTCAGGAATTCTGGGAGATGGAGTCCAAAACATCTGGAGGAGCAAAGTTTGGAAACCACTGGTGTAGGTTGTCAGTGGTGTGTGTATATACAATATGTTTATTGTATGTGTGTGTGTGTGTATATATATATATGTGTGTGTGTATACATACACACAATACATGTGTGTGTGTATACAGTATTATGTATGTATGTGTATATATATATATATCTATGTGTGTGTATATACAATATGTTTATTGTATGTGTGTATATGCGTATTTGCCTCCCCAAAATACTACATAACAGTGAACTCGCCACGGGTCAGCGTAAGAGGGGCGCTCCAAAAAAGCGATACAAGGACTCCCTGAAACAACATCTCAGGCTCGGTCAAATTGATCACCAACAGTGGCCCGCCCTGGCCTCATATTGGGAGGCATGGAGACGCACTATCCACAATGCTGCAGCCTTATTTGAGAACTCACGCCGAACAAGTCTTGAAGAGAAACGACAACGCAGAAAGGATCACAACCCAAAAACGTCACCCAAGGAGAACTTCTGCTGTGCTTTCTGCAACCGGACTTGTTTATCTCGGATTGGCCTTTTTAGTCATCAGTGCGCTTGCAGAAAGTGCAGGATGAGTCCTTCCTGAATCTTCGTTTGCGAAGAAAAGCCAGAGATATGCGTATGTGTGTGTGTGTATATATGTATATATATATATATCTGTGTGTGTGTGTATACCATATGTTTATTGTATGTATGTAGATATATGCGTGTGTGTATATATATACAATATGTTTATTGTATGTATATGTGTGTGTGTACAATATATTTATTGTATGTGTGTGTGTATATATGTGTGTGTATACCATATGTTTATTGTATGTATAAATAGCTAACACACAATGGAAACTGCTTAATGCAGTGTAGATGTGTAAATTGCTATTGCTTAAAACAATTTGTAAGCCGCTCTGATAGCCTTGTGGCTGAAGAGCGCGGTATAAATAATATATATGTGTGTGTGTGTTTGTATCTGCGGGGGATTGGTTCCGGGGCCGTATTTGGGAT
This sequence comes from Gambelia wislizenii, assembly GCA_030847615.1. NCBI lineage: Eukaryota > Metazoa > Chordata > Lepidosauria > Squamata > Crotaphytidae > Gambelia > Gambelia wislizenii. Next base: position 8,227,288 of record JAUMIR010000018.1, read on the forward strand.
GTGTGTGTGTTTCTCTATGGCATTAACTTTCTGTTCTTTTTGTTGCTGCATGCCTGAGTCATGGTGACCCTAAAGTGAACCTATCGCAGGGTTTTCTGAGGCTGAGAGTATGTGACTTGTCCAAGGTGCTACATTCTTCTCTCTCTCTCTGTCTCTCTCTGGCCTTTCCTGGTCCTTCTAATTTCTCATTCCTGTGTTTTTCCTTCACAGTTCAACCTCTTCTTCTCTAACCCCTTTCAGGAAATCTTTTCACCTCCCTTCCTTCCCTGAGCTCCTGTTTCTGTCCAACCCCCCCCCCCCAGGTTTGAGGTTTGGCTATGCCTCTGAGTCCAGGATATATACATTTTTCTTTCCATTTTGCCCTTCCAGAATTGGGAGGTTCTCACCACCCCATCACAAAATCCTGGCTCCTTGGGAGATGCCTTAAAAAAAAAAAAGCCTGGTAAACTTTTTAAAAGTTGCTACTGTTACTTCCAAACTTTTCAAAAGTTTGTGTTTTTTCGGTGGGGCGGGGAGTCCCCCTCTCCTACTCCCTCCCCCTTCCATGTTATTTGGATCACATTTTAAAAGTTGAATTTTAGGTCCCTCTCCCCTATTTCATCTGATTCCATCCCGCTCTCCTTATTTATTATAAAAGCAAGTCCTTAATTTTTCTAGCTTTCCCAGGAAAGTCTGTTGTATGGCTGAGTGAATGTTTTTAAATGTGATTTTAAATTTCATAGAATGATAGGATCGTAGAGTTGGAAGAGACCACGAAGGCCATCCAGTCCAACCCCATTCTGCCATGCAGGAATGCACAATGAAAGCATTTGTCGACAGATGGCCATCCAGCCTCTGCTTAAAAACCTCCAAAGAAGGAAACTCTTGAATGCCACCCCATCTCCATTATTGATGTTTTGATGCAATCCCTTTTATTGATGTTTTGATGTCTTTGTGCAATTGCCTATTATTATTATTATTATTATTACTACTACTATTGATGACTTCATGACATCTCATAACAATTGCTACTCTTGCTATTGCTACTGTGGTTGTTTTGATGACTTCATGCAATCTTCTGCTGCTACTCTTCTTTCTTCCTCCTGTTCTTCTCTCCTTCTCCTCCACTTCTTCCTTCCTTCCTTCTTCTTCTTCCTCCTCCTCCTCTTTCTTGATGGCTCCATGAGATCCCATAACTATTGCTACTGTGGTTGTTTTGATGGTTCCATGAGATCTTCTGCTGCTTCTCCCTTCTTCTCCTCCACCATCACCACCTCTTCTTTTTCCTCCTCCTCTTTCTTGATGGCTCCATGAGATCTCAAAACTATTGGTATTGTTGCTGGTACTACTCTGGTTGCTTTGATGGCTTCATGCGATTTTCTCCTCCTCCTCCTCTTTCTTGATGGCTCCATGAGATCCCATAACTATTGCTACTGTGGTTGTTTTGATGGTTCCATGAGATCTTCTGCTGCTTCTCCCTCCTTCCTCCTGCTCCCCTCTCCTCCTTCTTTCTCCTTCTTCCTCCACTGTCACCACCACTTCTTCTCCTGCTCCTCCTTCTTCCTCTTCTGTCTTGATGGCTCCATGAGATCCCATAACTATTGCTGCTGTTGCTGGTGCTACTCTGGTTGCTTTGATGGCTTCATGCGATCTCCTCCTCCTTCCTCTTCCTGTTCTTTCTGTCCCCTCTTCCTGTTCTTCTTGGTGGCTTCATGCAATGTCATAACCATCATTGCTGTTATATTGAGGGTTCCATGCGATCCCATTTCTCTCCTCCTTCTCTTCTTCTTGAGAACTTCATGCCGTCCCATAACTATCATGATCATGGCTGCTATTGCGGTGGTTGTCTCGATGGGTTAATTAGATCTGCTATCTATTATTATCGTTTCCACCCCCACTACTGATGGCTTTATGTCATCCACACCCTCCCCACCTTTTCATGTCCCCTTTATTTCAACTCTATGTGTGTATGTGTGTATAGTCCACTCCCACCCCCCACCTGACTTACCCCCAACCCCACTCATGGGGTTGAAGAAGCAATCTGTCAAAATCAATCAGTCAATACATGCTTTGGAACGCCCCTCCCTCCCTCCCTCCTCATACATCCTTCTGCATTTATTTCTTTGAAAAGTGTGTAGTCCACCCCACACCGCACCTGACTCCCCCCCCCCCAGCTATGGGGTTGAAGAAGCAATTTGTCAACATCAATCAATCAATCAATCAATCCATGCTTTGGAAGGCTCCTCTCCTTGCCCTCTCCTCTCCCCTCCTTGCCTCCTCTCTCCCCTTACTTGACCCCCTATTTCCCCTCCTTGCCTCCCCCTCTCCCTCCTTGCCCCCTCCTGCCCCCTCCCCTCCCCCTAGCCCCCCTCCTGCCCCCCCTCCCGGCGCATCCTTTTGCCTTTCTTTCTTTGCAAACTTTGGCCCGCTTTGCAAAAAAAGCAAAATCCAATCCGATCAAAGAAAGCAACGCCTCTTGGGTAGAGGCAGAGGTCTTGGGGATTATCCGGCCACCTCTCCCTCCCTCCCTCGCCCCGCCCCTTGCTCTTCCCTCCCCTCCCTCCCTCCCCCCCAGTCTCCTCCCTTCCCCCGCCACCCTCCGCCGCCAGGAAAAGAGAGAGTGTGCGAGGGAGGGAGGGAGGCTGGAAAGAAAACTGTTCCAGCCGCCGAAATGACTCAGTAACTTTTTTGCTTGGATCTGGCTTTGGCTTTTTTCCCCTCCACCCCCCCCCGGTCCCCTTTGAAACCTCTCCTCCTCCGCCTCCCCCCCACCCCAGCAACGGTTGGGTGCAGCTCCAGCTCGGAAGATGTATTCTTCACCTCTTTGCCTCGCCCAGGTAATGAAGGAAAACTAACCCCCCCTTGGGGGAAAAAAAATCTCAATTGCACCCCCCCCCTTTTCCTCTCCTTCTATTGCAGCTTGCTTGGGTGGGAAAAAATCAGGACAATGTCATGGCTCTCTCTCTTGATGTGCCTTTTGGGGGTTTTTTTGCAGGAGGGGAAAATATAGTTTTCTCAATTGCAGAAAAGTGTCTTGGGGAGCGGGAGGTTTGCAAAGTCGGTGGTCTTTTTCGCCTGGGGTTGGAAGAATCCACCATATATCCCCCTCCCTCCCTGCGCTTTTCCCAGCTCCCTTTAATCTTTGCTACTTAGTTTCCCTCTCCTCTCTTTCTCTTTGCAACATTTTTTTTTGGCCTCTTTGGGATGTTTGCGTGCGCATTGGGGAGGCATGTGCGGATGATGGTTTCTGTTTGGGGGCTTGCACCCTCTTACCCAAGGGGCTGTTTTGGGAAGTGTCCAGAAGGTTTGTAGTTTGTATGTTTTTTTTGGGGGGGGGGTTGATGAACAGGATTGAAAGGCAACCCCCCTCCCCAATTGACAGACTATTTGGTGACAAATTTGGGGATGCAGTTTTTTCAGCATGCTCGTGTGAGGTGCCTCCTTGCACTGGGTGGACATGGGGGGGGTGCATGCAGTGTTTCAGTTGAGGGGGGAGAGGCAGTGGATCAATGCCATACCCCCCTTCCTTTCCTTTCCTTTTCTTTCCCTTCCCTCCAAGTTTGGATAAGTTCGGATGGCCCCCAGAGAAGAGAAGCAGCAGTGCTACCTTAGCGCATGGTTTGGGATGTGGGAGACTTAGCATGGCTCGGTGTGCCATTCTTTGAGAGGCAATCGGTGTGCCTTGGTTTGCCCAGGCGAGAGAAAGCGAGTGCCTTGTCAGCTTTGGGATGCATTCCCATGCCTTGGCAACAGTGCCACAGGGTGAAAGCCACAGGCCGGAGTGAAAGAAAGTCCTTCTCCCAGGCCCAGGGGTGTGAAAAGCAGGGCGGCTATGCCTGGGCAAAGAGAGGAGAGGAGTGTCTAAGAACTGTGCCAGGCGGGCATGTGTGGAGATCATGAGCCAGACTGTGGAAGTGTGTAAAAAGGATCCGGGCCTGGTGTTGCATTCCTGCCTTTGCAAACTGTCTGCGACTGCCTCTGGGTGTGTGTGTGAACGCTTGTGCCAGTGTGTGGCTGAAGAAGAGCAACTGGTTTGTGTGTGTGTGTGTTTCTGCCTGGCCCATTCCATGCTTGCTGTGTGCTGTTGTCCTCCATCGATTCACTATGGTTGTGTTCCTGCTGCATGCCATAAAATATTCACAGGCTGTGCTCTATATTTTATGGGAAAACCCATAGGCGTGATTGTACACACACACACATAAAAGTTGGCAGCATGATTTGCTTAAGTTCTGGGCCTGGCCTTGTGAATTCTTTCGGTAACAAAAATACAAATTGGCACTGGAATATATATATCCAATGTGTGTGTACATACCCCACTGTAGGCCAATCCATTTTTGTCTAGCGTTGTCAAAGTCCAGTTTGTGTTGTGTCCTGGTTGCACTGTATCTGTGAGCCTGTGGGTGCAGCTTGCTCGTTGTGTATTCTTTCTATTCATTGTTTCGGGGGGGGGGGCTCTCGGTGCAAACTTGCACATGGAAGACCAAATGTTCCTCTTTCTTACTGTAATGTTGCCATTTGCTCCCCATGATACTCTTACACGCACCCCCTCCATTTCGTGTCGCAAAGTTTTGCATGCTGTGTTGCGTCAAACGTTAGTTGAGTGTAACTCTCAGGTTTCTGTGGTTGCGTCGCCTGGAGTGTGGCAGGCTGTTCTTTTTCTCTCTTATCGATTCTTGATAGTTTATTGAATTATTGAACGCTGAGTGAGTCTTTCTCTCTGCGTAACTCCTTCCTTGCTGCAGAGGAAGAAGTAGCGTCTCTCTCTGTGTTATGAGAGAGATCTTCAAAAGGGTCTTCTGAGAGTAATCTCAGTTTACAATGCATCTGAAGGACCATGTGTGTGCCTTCAAGTCGCCTGTTCACTTATGGCGACTCCATGAATTTCATAGGTTTTTTTTTTTTAAAGGCAAGGAATACTCAGAGATGGTTTTGCCGGCCCCTTCCTCTGAAATATATCCTACAGCACCGGGTATTCATTGGTGGTCTCCCATTCATGGAGTAACCAAGGCTGACCCTTCTTAGCTTCTAAAATCAGCTGGGATCTGGTGCCTTTAGGACCATGGGTTGTAGCCATGAAAGTGAAATGTGTGTGTAAAGGGGACTGATTGGGATTGAGATTTTTTTTTGTAAGAAGGGGAAGGACTGATTGATTTTACCCCACCTCAAAGTGGTATATGAAAAAAAAAAAAAGATACAGAGAAGGCCTTCATTCACGCTGGGAAAACATATTGACACAATCTGGCATGCGCGCTTTTGACACTCCATGGCAGGAGAATGGAGACCTTTGGCCAAACAAAGGGGAGAAGAGTTGGCCCTGTTTCAACATTCAGTGGCTTGGATATGAAACCTTAAAAAATGCTTTTACATTTAAAATGATGATGATGATGTTTTCGGCTGCTCTAGAGACTAGGACACAGAGCAATTAGTTCAAAATATAGGAAAAGCGATTCCACCTAAATGTTAGGAAGAACTTCCTGATGGAAAGAGCTGTTTGGCAGTAGACCAATTCATTCCCCACCCCTCCATATCTGGAACAGAAAGAACTTGACTTTTTAAAAAATAAAATAAAAGGAGTAAGAGAAAGCAAAACTGATTGCTTTCCCCATGCTTATCCAGAAGTGCTAGGCTACAACGCTCCTCAGAGTATGGTGGAGTCTCCAAAGACAGTTATTGCAGCTACTATCATATGGGTTTTTCTAGACTTATTTTCAAGGTGTGACTTTACAATTTATTAACCAGACTTAAAAACTAAGACTCACCGCTTTTGATTATTTTTTTTAAAATGCAATGTTGTTGATACTATTGTTGCTGTTATTGTTATTATAGAATCATAGAATCATGGAGTTGGAAGAGACCCCAAGGGCCATCTAGTCCAACCCCCTGCCATGCAGGAATACACAATCAAAGCATTCCTGACAGATGGCCATCCAGCCTCTGTTTAAAACCTCCAAAGAAGGAGACACTACCACACTCCCAGGCAGTGCAAATAATAATAATAATAATAATAATAATAATAATATGGTGTGACACTGTTCCCCCCACACAATGGAAAGTACTAAATGAAGTACACACACATGCGTATACAACAGACAAAATTAGGAATGTTGGGGTAGGGTGGAAAATCCACATTTCTGCTTGTGTCTGCGAGCACAATCCAAGCTAGAATTTGCCTGGAAAATCCTGGACACAATAAAACGAAATGGACGCTGATTGAGTGTGAGAAACTGCAGAGGCGTCCGCGACCAAGGAAATATTTCCCTGTGCTTCTTTAGAAAGATCTTGAAATTTGCAAATGCTTTCCAGTCCTGATTACTCAGCCCCATGTAGCGACAGTCCTCCAAGGCACAGAGAGTTCAATGGGGAAGTACCTGATTTACATGCTGGGTTTTCACTGGTTTTTGCTCCTGCTTTGTGTCTTTTAAGTCGATTCCAGTATATCCTCTCCTCGGTTTTTTTTTGTAAGGTGTCTTCAGAGGATTTTGGCCATTGCCTTGCTCTAAGGCTGACAGAGCGTGACTTTCCTGAGGTCTCCCAGTGGGTTTCCATGGCTAAGCAGGGACCTGAGGCCTGGTCTCTCAGAGTTTAAGGCCAAATCTGCATTTTACAGAAATAATCTAGTTTGAAACTGGATCCTTTGCCATGGCTTCTTCCTGTGGAATCCTGGGATTTATAGTTCACAGAGAAGAGGAAAGACCTCGTAAAACTACAAACCCCAGGACTCCATAGGAAGGCAAATAATTCAGTTCCAATCAGGATTATTTCTGTAGTGTGGATTTGGCCCCAGACCAGTGGTGTCCAACCTGTGGCCCTCCATGTGTTTTGGACTCCAACTCCCAGAAGCCTGAGCCAGCTGGTCCAATGGCCAGGAATTCTGGGAGCTGTAGTCCAAAACACCTGGAGGGCCAAAGGTTGGACACCACTGGGCTAGACCAACTATCAAACCACTACATCATGCTATCTCCAATGTGGTGGTCTTATCCTAGAGTTTTCTTGGCAGGATTTATTCAGATGAGATTTGCCATTGCCTTCGTCTGAGGTGACTGTACAGTGAACCTATCACACATGGTTTTCTTTGTTCAGAAGGCATTATGACTATGCCTTCCTCTGAGGCTGAGAGTGTGTGACTTGCCAAGGTCACTTAGTGTGTTTTGAGGGCTGGGCAGGAATTTGAATTCTGGTCTCCAAGAGTCTTAGTTCAAAGAGTTGGAAGAGACCACAAGGGCCATCTAGTCCAACCCCCTGCCATGCAGGACGCTCAATGATCGAAGCATTACCACATGCTGGATCCACTGTGATTTGTCCTTTTTCTGGCCTGGAATTTGGGGTTTGGCCATTGCCATTTACGATAGGGGAACACAGTTGTAGAATAGATGAACCAAAGGGGCAGTTTGAGCTAACTTGAAACTTAAGCTCTGCGCTGTACCCATTTTGCAGGTTGGAGCAGTGAGACCGAGAAAACCTGGCAAGGCAGTGAGTCAATTATAACAGAGGTGTGGCTGAAATTTAGCTCCATGTGTTAATAAACTACTCATTGGGTCACACTGTTCCTGGGATTACTCTGTGATAAAAAAACATCCACCTACACACCTAAAGAGTCCCTGAAAACACACACATCTGAAGTGGGGATGTAAAGATTACTCAATAATATTCACATCTTCATAGAGAAAAGACTGACACTCCAGATTCTCTACTGAGGTTAAGGAATGCAGCTATAAGATTTTGCACTTGGGGGGGGGGGACTGCACACACACAAAAATGTTTCAGGACAGAAAATGTTTTTTCAGTGCAAAGAAACCAATATTTTTTTGCAGGAGGGTGTAGTGCAGGACACAAAAAGTTTTCTGCACATAAAAAACAACAACACATGTGCATCCCATGGGTTTCCATGGCTGAGCAGGGATTTGAAAACTCTAGTCTCCAGTTGTAGTCCAGCACTCAAACCACAGGTCAATGTCCAGAACAGATCTGTTTTTAATTTCCAAAGAACTTCACTTTAAAATCAAAGACATGGATAGCTTGACTAAAATAACACCTGACCGTAACCCGGTTTTAGGGAGAATCCACACGACACAAATAATCCAGTTTGAAACTGGATTATTTGCATAGCTCCTTCCTATGGAATCCTGGGATTTGGAGTTTTACAAGCTCTTTAGCCTTCTCTGACAAAGCATGCTGGTGCCTCACCAAACTACAAATCCATAGGAAGGAGCCATGGAAATAATCCAGTTTCAACCTCTAGTGTGGATGCCCCATAACAGTACAAGAACCTAAAAGACAATACAACTGGAGTTTAAATGAAAATTTAATAAGGGACACTACATTTTTAGAGAAAACCAAAAAAGCCTTAAAACAATACTTTTTGGAAAACTACAATTCTGATACGATGAAAATGATCTGGGATCTTCATCTCCTCCCTGGGGATGGTCCACAAAATCCGGAGACCAAGGGCCAGGCCTGGAGACCTGGCAACTCTGTCCATGGAAGACTGCCGGGACTGTAGATCAGCGTATGCCTTCAGCTCGTTGACATCAAGGGAGCGCCACACTTTGAATTTGGCAGTGCTTTGTGCCCTGAATACATGCCATGCTTCTTACACAGATTACGTGGGAAAGAATACGTTCTGTGAGGAGCTGTTCCAAAGTTTCTAGCACTGTTCCTTTTTCCTTCTTTGGACCTGGATGTTCCAAAATGATGCCTCTGGTTGAGCTATGGTAAAACATCTACTGATACCTGCTCCAGGTCTTTCTGTCTCTGCATCTCATCATACCAGTGGTCTCTTTTCTGCTAGACCAGAGATAGGCAACTATGGAAGACTAGTGGGTCACCTTACCTTAGCCCCTTCCCATGAGACCTTGGAGGTATCCATGCCCCATAGTCCATTCTTCAAGCTGGAACGTGTCCAGAGGAGGGCAACCAAAATGAGGGGTGGTCTGGAAGCCATGGCCTATGAGGAGTGGCTTAGGGAGCTGGGTATGTTTAGCCTGGGGAAGAGAAGGTTAAGAGGGGACACAGCCATGTTTAAATATTTGAAAGGATGTCATGCTTAGGATGGAGCAAGCTTGTTTTCTGCTGCTTCAGAGATGAGGACACAGAGCAATGGGTTCAAACGACAGGAAAAGAGATTCCATGTAAACATTAGGAAGAACTTCCTGGAAGTAAGAGCTGTTCGGAAGTGGAATACACTGCCTGGGAGTGTGGTGGAGTCTCCTTCTTTGGAGGTTTTTTAACCGAGGCTGGATGGCCATCTGTTGGGAATGCTTTGATTGTGTGTTCCTGCATGGCAGGGGGTTGGACTAGATGTCCCTTGTGGTCTCTTCCAACTCTATGATTCTATGATTCTGCAAAAACAACACCTCTCTGTTGTCTTCCTCCTTCCCCTCCTTCCTTCTCCCTCCTCCTTCTTTCTCCAGTTCCTTCCCCTCCTCCTTGTCTTCTTCTTCTTTTCCTTCTTTCCTTGTTTCAGCTCTTCTCTGGGCATGTGCAGAGTGTCATCCCTCCATGGCCTAATAACTCACATCTCTGCGCAGTCAGAGTAGCCAAGTTACCTCCTTCTTTCCTTTCCTTCCCCTTCCTTCCACTCTCCAGGTTTGTTATGGTTGTGTGTCTTCACACATAATTTCACAGAACCAAGCACAAGGGAGTTCTTGGCAAGGTTTGCTCAGAGGGGGTTTGCCTTTGCCTTCCTCTGAGGCTGAGAGAGTGGGACTTGCCCAAGGTCACCCAGTGGGAGTTCCATGGCCAAGCAGGGATTCGAACCCTGGTCTCCAGATTCATAGTACAACACCATGCTGGCTCTCGCTAGGCTGTGATTCTCCATGTAAAGATTAACTCCTGGCAGGGAGATGCTGGGATTTGGGAACGTCTGTCTCACTGCTGAGGCAGCTTCCTCTGCGGCTGGTGCCACCGTAGCATCACGGAGTCCCCCTTTGGCGTGATCCGGGAGGCCCAAAAATAGCCCTGGCAAACTTTGTGCCACTCCTAGCCAGGCCTTCAGAGCGAGTGACCTGCTTGACTTGTATCCAGGTCCTTGATGGCAAGGGATCTCTCACTCTCTCTAGCTCTGTCTCTAACCATCTCCCAGGGACATTTCATTCTCTCTCCCTCCCCTTTGCCTTGAGCACTGCCATCTCTTCTTTGGCCTCCTCGCTTCAGCCTTTGAGCTTTTAAAGTACCCGCAACTTCCAGTCTCTCTTCTCCCACCAGTGAATCACATAGAGTTAGAAGAGGTCCCAAGGGCCATCTAGTCCAACCCCCTGCCAACCCCAGGGTTTTTTCCTTCTATCCTCAAAGTTTTAGTATTGCAGAAAGCAAGACAATCATCTCCCACCTCAAACTCTTCTATTTGCCATGTTCGCATTCCTTGTGCCACTTTCTCCATTCCTGCCCTCTGATTTTTTGGATGTTTAAGTTCTATGCTGGACTGAAATTTTAAGTTACTGCAGTGGTAGCCATTTGGAGACTGGACTTTTTTTTTCATGGGGAGGGAAAATTATTATTTGGGAGGGCCAATACTAAAAAAGCCAATGCAGTTCGAGGCTATATCAATATGAGTATAGTGTCTAGATCGAGAGAAGTCATAGTGCCACTCTATTCTGCTTTGGTCAGACCTCACCTGGAATCCTGTGTCCAGTTCTGGGCACCACAATTCAGGAAGGATGTTGACAAGCTGGAACGTGTCCAGAGGAGGATGACCAGGATGGTGGGAGGTCTGGAAGCCATGCCCTGTGTGGAGTGACTTAGGGAGCTGGGCATGTTTAGCCCCGAGTAGGGAAGGTTGAGAGGGGACATGATAGCCATGTTTAGATATTTGAAGTGAAGTCATATTGAGGACAGAGCAAGCTTGTTTTCTGCTGCTCCAGAGACTAGGAGTTCTCATTCAGCCCTCATTTGGCATATGCTCTATAGCTACACCTCTGAACTGAAAACACTGGCATGTTCCAATTGGGCTCCTGTTGCAGTGGGGGGGGGGGTTAATGAAACCCTCAAGGCTGAGTCCATATCCAGAACTTTTCACAGGGGAAAACCAGGACACATACAGCCAAGCAACATCCGAATGTGGTCAAGACAGCAAAAGTTATTAATGAGGACAAACAGACGAGCTAGGAGAGGCAGCATCAGTTTGCTTTTGCCTGAGCCGACTGGGAAGGGCAGGACTCCACCTCTCCACTCCTCTCCCACCCCTCCTGCTAACAGCAAAATATTTTTGCCCCTTGATTTCAGTTTGCAGCAACTGAAGTAAGCTGAAGGCAAAGAGCTAAAGCGGGAGGAAGAGAGAGAATCTGGGACATTTTACGAGCAGCAAAATAAGATGGCAGAGGTCAATTGGGACTGATGCTGCCAAACTGGGACAGTTGGAGGATATGTGAGTCTCCTCCATTGTATCCAGCTCTTGTTCCAATAATAACAGGGATGTCTTCATAAGTAGGCTGGTGACTTGACGGCACAAAGAATATTCACAAATTAGGAAGTGGGAAGGATTTGCACAAAGGACAACCTAATTTGCACAGGAAACATGGTGGGGGTATTTAAGGTCACAACTGGAACAAGCTTTAACACTATCAACCCCCCCCCCCGCACACCACAGATAGGAAAGTGGGCAGGGCATTTGTTTGCAGACTGGGAAACAAGAAGGAACATATTCTATAAGGAGAGAGAGAGAGAGAACAAGGAAGGTTATTTGAAAATAAAGGGCCCAGTGTTTTCTTCAAATAACACACAGTCCCAGACAGGCAAGTTGGAAATTGTGCAATTTTATCTTTCCTTCTCTCCTCCTTTTCTCTCTTGGTTTCTTCCCAGTACTACCAAACCTGCCTGCCTCACGTCCTAGCTAAACCCAATACAGTGGGGGCTTTTTTGTGGGGGGCAGAGGTGAATGAGTGGGATTCCCAGATCTGTGAGCCAGGGGGAGGAATTTTAGGGTGAGAGTGTTGCCTTGAAAGGTATGGATGGAGCAAGTGAATCGAAGCATGCCTGACAGTTGGCCATCCAGCCTCTGTTTAAAAACCTCCAAAGAAGGAGACTCCACCACACTCCCAGGCAGTGTATCCCACTGCCAAACAGCTCTTACTGTCAGGAAGTTCCTCTTAATGTTTAGATGGAATCTCTTTTCTTATAGTTTGAGTCCATTATTTCCTCCATGTCCTAGTCTCTAGAGCAGCAGAAAACAAGCTTGCTCCATCCTCAGTATGACATCCCTTCAAATATTCATGCTATCATGTCACCTCTCAACCTTCTCTTCTCCAGACTAAACATGCCTAGCTCCCTAAGCCAGTACAGTGTATTGTGAAAGGCCCCTTTCCCCTGAGCAATGGGTCTTCAGAGGCCTGCTGAAGCAAAAAGGTCTTCACCTGGTTATGGAAGCATGGCTAGGAAAGCATCGTCTCTCTGGGAAGAGAGTTCTAGAGTCTGGGAGCAGCCACCAAAAAGACCTAGTCTCCTATGTTACCACCAGATGTACCTGGGAGGGTGGTGGGACAGAGATGAGGGATTTCTCAGATGACCTCAAAACATGTAAACAGGTTTGTAAGGGAGAGTGGAGCCAGGGAGGAGGGTGGTCCTCAAGTTAACACAATGGGAGCATGCCGGTTGAACGGAATCAAAAGAATCCCTATTGACCAGCCGAGACAGTATAATCTCTTTACCAGGTCTAGGGCTGTAATCGTGAAAAAAGGGCCAGGCCAGGCTTAGCTCACGGCTATAGATAGCAAGCCCTGGAAAGCAGCTTTGCAAAGAGACAACAGTACCCTTTCTCTCCTGAAAGGCATGGAGAATGGCATCGCTGAAGGGTATCCCTGGAGGCGGTGGGGAGCAGGCTGATGTTCCAGCCAGGGATGGTGTTGCCGGAAGTAAACCTCATTGCAGAAAAATGACTTGGTAGGGGCTCTTCCTTCTTTCCCCAAGACTGTTGCAGTCGAGAGATTTCCTGACTGTGTTTCCTGATCCGGTGGCATAAAGGACAGGTCAATCAATCCCCATATCCATGGATTCAATGTCCACAGTTTCACTTATCCAAGTCCGAAAAAAATACGTTCTCTTTAGGCATTTCTAGGCCCTCCAATGTGATTCTATGGTCAACTTCTGGTGTTCGTCTCATTGAAAATAATCAGGTTCTCTATTCTCCATGGTTTCAGGGATCCACAGGTGGTGGTGGTCTTGGAATGTATCCCCTGCCGGTCAACCTGTACTTGGGCTTTGACAGAACCTTTCGTATAGGCAGTTTGGATGAATCCTGGTGACAGACTGTGCACTAGTTTCCTATAAGGTTCTCCCCATTATATATCTTATCTATCAGGAATGATTTGATTGTGTATTCCTGCACGGCAGGGGGTTGGACTGGATGGCCCTTGGGGGTCTCTTCCAGCTCTATGATTCTGTGATCCCTAATTTGCTCAGCCAGATCCTTCCATTCCTCTTCTCTCTGCCTCTCTCCTCCCATCCCCTCCAACATTTCACAGATGTAAACTGGGCCAAGCAACACCAGAGTGATGTCGAGGTGGCAGAAGTTATGAATGAGAAAGAAGAGAAGGCTTGGAGAGGCTGCAACAGTTTGCTTTTCCCTGAGCCTTCAGGGAAGAGAAAGATTCTACTCCCTTTTTTTCTCCTCCTTGCTGAGTTCATTGATTGAAAGGTTGGACTGGATGGCCCTTGTGGTCTCTTCCAACTCTATGAGTGTTGTTGTTGGAAAGCTACTTTTGCCCTTTGAATTTGCCTTGCAGCCATTGAAGTAAACGATGGAGAAAAGAGAAACCGGGACATTTTAAAAGTAGCTGGAAAAGTGTGGTGACAGAGGATTAATTGGGAATGTTCCTGATAATTTGGAACACTTGGAGAGAGTATGTCCTCTATTTGAGATTCCCTTGCTGTTGACCTGCAGCATTATAGGACTATGGGTTTGTTTGTCTGAGGGATTATTTCCTTACCAGGCAGGAAGTTCCTTTCTCCCTGGCTTCCTGTGCTTCTGTACTGCCACCCTCGCATATCCTTCCTCACTCCCCTTGTTCAGAGATAACACTCCTGGTTCATAAATCCTGCTCTCCCTCCCTCCCTTTGATTGATGGCTGTGAATTTTCACCTTGTGAGAATTGTGGCCAAATTCCCCCTGAGAATGAAATTTATGAAGACTTAGTCCTTAGAAAAAGGCATGTTGTAATGGTTTGATTATTGGGTTTGGACTCTGAGAGAGCAGAGTTTAGATCCCCACTCAGTCCTGGAAACCTACTGGGTGACCTTCGGCAAGTCACACTCTCTCAGCCTCAGAGGCAAAGGCAAACCCCCTTCTGAACAAATCTTGCCAAGAAAACCCTCTGATAGGTTCACCTTAAGTTCGCCATAAGTCAGAAATAACTTGGAGGCACACAGCAACAACATTTTTAAAGGACTTTAAAAACATGTTAACCATATTTAATGTGTTTTTAGTCTATTTTAATTATTGTTTTCCCCCAAATTGTTTCTACTTGCTTGCATTTGTTTTGTTTGTACATCACCCTGAGATCTTTTGATATAGCAGGCTAGAAATACACACACACACGTGCACACACACACACACACACACTGATGAAAAGACAAGTTCTGTTTCACCTCTGGGAGCTTGGTATGCTTAGCCTGGAGAAGAAAAGGTTGAGAAGGGACATGACAGCCATGCTTAAATATTTGAAGGGATGTCATACTGAGGACAAGCTTGTTTTCTGCTGCTCCAGAGACTAGGACATGGAGCAATGGGTTCAAACTACAGGAAAAGAGATTCCAACTTAACATTAGGAAGAACATCCTGACAGTAAGAGCTGTTTGGCAGTGGAATACACTGTCTGGGAGTGTGGTAGAGTCTCCTTCTTTGGAGATTTTAAATAGAGGCTGTATAGCCATCAGTTGGGAATGCTTTGATTCTGTATTCCTGCATGGCAGGGGGTTGGACTGGATGGCCCTTGAGGTCTCATCCAATTCCATGATTCTATGATTCTGTTTTATTCTTCCTTCTTTCTTAGCCCTGGGGTTTGTGAGGTTTGCCTGGGGCAGAACAAGGCAAATACCCTGTGGTGTCAAGACTGCACGGTTCTAAAATGGGGTAAATTGCCCATGTAGATAAGCCCAAAGTCATTTTTGCTTAGTCCCAATCTTTGTTAAAAGTTCATTAACATTTACTTGGGCTTTTCTTCTCCCTTTTGTCTCTTGATCAGTTTGCATCTGTGTTTTCCTGCCGGCCCACTTCCCAAATTTATCTGGCCCGGGGGCCTTTGAAAGCGGATTAGCTCCACACGGCATCTTTGTGCACAGGCTAATCTGTCGGGAGGGAAAGTTGTCGGAGTGGCTGATCGGATTTCGGGCCCTGTCCTGGCTTCCAGTTCATTGCTGATCCCTCCCTAATCCAGGCGCACCCAAATTGGCACGACCACTTCAGCTGGGGACTTTTGATTGTGAAGGAATGGATCTGTGGCTGCGTCCTGTTCGGGACACATGCAGGCAGACATACCAATTTCGTATATCTCTTCTTTGTTGTTGCAGAGGTTGGAATTCTCTACCTTCCTTGTATCATGAACAACCGCCCTCCCCCAAACCTCACTTTTCATGCCACCTTCTCCCTGGGACATAGCCACATAAAGGCCAATGGACCAGGCTTCCCAGATGGAATACTGCTTAAATCTAGACTATCTGAAGGCCTGTATTTCCCCATATACCTGACGCGAGTCTTCCAATATTCAGGGGAAGGCTTTCTTTCCATCCCACCACCCTCCCAGGCTCGGCTGGTGAGGACATGAGAGAGCCTGACTGAATCATAGAGATGGAAGTGGCTGCAAGGACCATCTACTCCAGTGTTTCACAAATTTTGGTCCTCCAGATGTTTTGGACTTAGAATCATAGAGTTGGAAGAGACTACTAGGGCCATCTAGTCCAATCCCCTGCCATACAGGAATACACAATAAAAGCATTCCCAACAGATGGCCATCCAGCCTCTGTTTAAACACCTCCAAAGAAGGAGATTCCATCACAATCCCAAGCAGTGGATTCCACTGCTGACCAGCTCTTACCATCAGGAAGTTCTTCCTAATATTTAGGTGGAATCTCTTTTCTTGGAGTTTGAACCCATTGCTCCATGTCCTAGTCTCTGGATTAGCTTGCTCTGTTCTCAGTATGACATCCTTTCAAATATGCAGTCCCAAACACCTGGAGGACCAAAGTTTGGGAATCACTGATCTAGTCCAGCTCCCTGCCAGACAAGAATACACAAGTAATGCACTCCCAAAAGATGCCCATCCAAACTCTGTTGCAAGACCTCCAAAGAGTGAGAGTTGATCACTTTCTGAGGCAGTCCATCTTCCAACAAAGATGTTCATCCCCACGTTTAGATGGAATCTCATTCCTTGTCATTAGAATTCGCTAGTGGGGATTCTAGACTCCGGAGCAGCAGAAAACAAATTTGCTGCATCTTCTACATGGCACTCCACATCTTTAAAGATAGACAGTTATGATACCACCTCTCAGTCTTCTCATCTTTAAGCTAAGCATACCCTGCTCCCTACACCATTTCTCATTGGTCTTGGGGCTTACCTACATAGGCATATACCCCATCTTGCCCCCATCTTAAAGCCCTGCAATCCTGACAACACCGGGCTTTTGCTGCATTCTGTATGACCAAGGCTGGTTACATGCAAGGGGTCCTTTGTCACATGTTGTGGGCTGGCTTCCTTGCTTCCGGGAGAACCAGGGAGATGGCGGCGAAGGTGGCTGCAATGATGGGCCACCATGCCTGACTGGAATCCAGCCTATTTCATAGAGGTAATGGAGGAGGAATGGTCCCGATCCACAGGCTGGGTATGCCAGTGGGGAGCTAGCATATCCTGGCTCGTGTTGATGAGCCCTTGGCTTTGAACATTTTCGGCATCTTCCATACCACCAGATCTGAAAGGCATCCATATTTGGGTTCTAGTCTCTGGAGCCAGAGGTTTGTTTTGTTGCTTGTAATTTGCAACTTCCATTGTATTGGTCCATCCTCATTAAGGCATGTACATGCCAGAAAAACACAGTACAAAAACGGGGAATCTTCCTATATTCCAACATCCAATTGCATCCAGACTACTTTCAATCAATGTGCATGGGGGGGGTAGTGTGCCTTTATAGGTGCAGTGGTGGCCGTGTTGCCAATATCTGAAAGCTTCTGAGTGCTCCAGTTTTGGAGTTAATTGCAGACATTCTCCTAGTTAAACTGGAATTTTGAGGTAGGGTGGAACACAGCAGAGAGAGCAATTAAAAACAACAGCACAGTAACGGAGTGGATAGAGGAAATCCATCCATTCCTCTAAAAACTCTTTGCTCAAGGATGCGGTTGAGGATATGACCCAGCACTTAAGAATCCCAAAGACGGGTGTGGTCTTCTCTGATCCCACAGATATTTTTGGATTTTTGGAGTCGCTCTCATCTCCACGGTGCCTGTGTTCTGTGGTCTTTGGGCTGTCTTTGATCAGCAACCAGTGGCCAGTTGCTGAAAATTATCTTCCGAACCACACCTTGTCGTGATGGAGTGATCTGTTTGTTTGTGGAAGACACAGAGGTTTCCAGGGCTGTAGCTAGGAGAAGGGGCCAACATGAGGGCATTCCTCTGCCCCCAAATAAAAATCCTGACTTCCCCAAATGAAAATTATCTTCACTCTCCAAATTTCTAGCAATGCAGTCATTTCAAATGTCAGTAGAGTGTTTAGAAATGTATGCAAAACCAATACCCCTGGTTTCAGTTGAAAAAATAAATAAATAATAAATAATTAATAAATAAAAAAATAGAGGCATATACCATAGAGTTGTACTGGAAAATGCCAAGAGAGGTGTCCTCTCTAGGCTCTTCTAGGTCCTCCAACACAACTCTATGGTATGTTTTGACCAGGAGTCCTTTAGTTTAATAGGGCTCACTGTTTGAGCATTGGATTAGGATTCTGTGAGACCAAGGTTTGAATCAGCCATGGAAACCCACTTGGGCAAATCATATTCCCCCAGATCTCCTCTGAAGAAACTCTGCCAAGGAAACCCTAGGATAAGGCCACCATAAATCAGAGTTGACTTGAGGGTTGAAAACATCAAAAATGTTCAAGTCAGTGTAGTGCTTTGAGTGTTGGATTCACTCGGGACTTTGGGAGACAGCTACAGGATGTTTGCTGTTGTTTTTGATTTGTAACTTCTATTTGTACCTGGCATACATGTCCCCCCCTCCTGAAGTGGGCCCCCAGGCCAGGATCTTTGGCAGGCCCCCTACCTACTGCTAAGGTTAAGGGCAGCAAGATGGATACAGGATTTAGGATAAAATTTACTATAAGTCAGTTTAAATGATGACACCAAAGTAATCTTTATATTTATTTTTTAAAAAACTAAATTGATTTACATAATAAAAACTCACAATAGTATCATGCCAGGCTCCCCTCCTACCGGTAATTTTTTTTCTTTCTTTTAGCAGGGATCAAGCCTGGTATAATGTGCTGTATTGTCTATTGTCTTTTCTCTGTTTTCTTTTGAATGGCGATGTTTTCAACTGGCTTTAATTTTATGGATTGTTTAATTACATTTTTGATTATTGGCATGGTGTGAATTTTGAGCTGTACATGTTGTCCCTCCACATTTGTGGGTCTGATGATTCGTGGATTACTTTATTTGCTGCTGCCTGCGCCGCTGCCCTATGTGTGACCAAAATAAGTATGTTCTCTCTAGGCATTTCTAGGTCTTCCAGTGCTACTCTATGGTGAAGTTCTGAATCATGCTGGAAGACCTAGAAATGCTTGGAGAAGTCTTATCTCAGGTTTTTTTTTAAAAAAAGTGCCTTACATACATGGTTTTTCCACTTTTGCAAGGGATCCTGTGCCGTTAACCCCTGCGAAAGTTGAGGGCCGACTATATTTTCTTTAACTTTGGTAAACTGTCTTGAGTCCTGAACTGGGGAAAATGTGGTGTAATAGTAAGAACGAGAATACGAATAACAATAAGAATACAGCTATTTTTCCCAGTTCAGGAGTTGTTGATGATTATGTTGTTTGTTGTTGTTATTTATTTCCCAGTTTATGAGGAATTATTATTACATCATCATCATAATCACCAGCATCATCCCACAATTTTTCCAACTTAGGAGGAGTTATTGTAAACTCATCACCATCACCATAATGATTTTTATTATAATACAGGTCGACCCCCGTATCTTCAGGAGAGACATCCCAAGACCTCCTGTGCATACTTGCAACCATGGATAATAGGGAACCCTAGTATTTTCAGTGAGACAAAACACTGGAAATTGACCATAGAGTTGCTTTGGAGGACCTAGAAATGCCTAGAGAGAACATTTTTCCCCAGACATGGATAAGTGAAATCATGGATATACGGTTCACCTGTACCACCTTTTCCCAGTTTCGGAGTTGTTGTTGTTGTTCCACATTTTAACCAGCTCAGGAGGCATTATTGTTATTATATTGTTGTTATTATTTTAAAAAGTCAGTTAGTTCCCTAAATTCTATGCCAGATCTTGCATTCCCTGTCCTTTTGTGGATCCTTGGTCCACCAGGCACAGCTGAAGTTGCTCTCCTGTTTATATTATCTCGCAATCTCATGCTTGTGTGTTATCTTGGGAACACTGGGCAGGCTGCTGTGATGCAAGGACACCCTGTATTCGGAAGCTAGGGAGAGCGAGAGAGCAGGGAGGGGTGTGTGTGCTTTGCAAAGCCCCATGGGTTGGGTGTGTAGAGTGGTGGGCAGCTGAAATCCAATCGGGGATTATCCTGGACTGAACGCAGATGTACACTGGTAGCTAATGAATTACTCCCAGCAGAGATCTCACCTGGCTTGACCTTTCCTTACCTTGCTGCTGTTGTGGAGGGAGATTCGTCCTCCCCTGACCTTGCTCTGGGTTTAGTGACTTCTTGTCCTTTGCTGATCTCTCTCAAACACTTCTTCTATCCCTCCAGGCAGTCATTCACCTAGGGCAGTAACCTGAAGTCTGAAAAGAAGGAAAGAATGCAAAGGAATGAACCTGCCCGTCTCCAGAGGGGACCAGGGGCATTTTCCGCATTGAGGAGTGGGGAGCCCAGCGATGAGAAATCATCCATATTTTTGCAACGGCAGCAACAAATATAATTGATTTCTCACCCACCTCTCCCTATGAATCGAGGTGGGGAAAATGCAACAACAGATTGGGCCAATGACCCCAGTTAAAAAACAAAGAGCACCAGTCAAAAAAACACCACCTCATAGCATCAGTTCAAAAAGCAGTGTTGTTGCTGTGTGCCTTCAAGTCAAGTAAGCATAACTACCAATTATTACATCGTTAGATTTCTTATCGCTCCAAAGAATCCATAAACATTTTCCATTTTTTTAAAATAAACCCTCTTCAATCAGTTTATTTTTTAAAGTCCACATCAATTTGGCAACCTGGGTAAAGCCAAGTTTTTCTTCTTTTCAGATATTGGAAGACAGTAATTGTGTTTCCACTTAGGGCTTGTTTGCACCAGCCAGATACCCTGGCTTGCCCCCATTCCAGAGCCCTGTAGTCCAAATGATGCAGGGCATTTACCTCAATCTGCCCCTGGGGTCCAAACCACCCCCGGGGTAGATTCGGGGCTGGAACAGAGGCTGCCTCTGCACTGGAGAAATAATCCAGTTTGATACCGCTTTAACTGCCACAGCTCAATGGGACTGGTGGTTTTGTGAAATATTTAACCTTCTCTGTCAGAGAACTCTAGTACCACCATAAACTACAAATCCCAAGATTTCATAGCATGGAGCCATGGCAGTTAAAGCGTGTCAAACTGGCTTATTTCTGCAGTGTGGATGCAGCCTTACTCTAGTGTACCCAGCCCTTTTCAATCATTTCTCATAGAGTTTCCCTTTTCTCTGTATACATGGTGCACATGTGCTAAAATCATGCTTTTAATTATATTTTATCATTTTGACTAGGAAACTCCCTGGAGAACATTGCTTTTGAGCAGCTTGGTATAAATATAGGAAGTTAATAAATAAATGTACCCAGATGCAAAAACTCTGAAACCTGCTCTTTGTGCAATTAGACGTGTGATTACATCAACATTCTTTTTGCATGACGATAGCTAAGAAGCAGGGTTCTTTGAAGAGAGAGAGAGAGAGAGAAAGAATTTTAATATAATTGTGTATAAGATTGTGTCAAGATTGTTTAGATTTTTGTTGTGTTTTGTGGTGCCTTTTTGGCGCACTCAGAGTAACCGTAGGAGGAAAGATAATATCACTGTTTCTCGAAAGCTTTATTCTTGGGTGGCATGTGAAATATTCTAACCAGATAATGTAAATAAATGAAGATGCTCATGGACTGAAAGCTGTTGTGCATATTACACAGGGTTCCAGAAAGGTATCGCTTTCTGCGTTGCCAAAAAAAGAAGGAAATGCATCGCCAAAAGAGAGAGAGAGAGGTGGATGTATTGTATCTCCACTACTTGGTTACATCAGTCTCATACGGCTTTGTCATAGCTCCATCCTGAGGAAGCCTGTGATTTGTAGTTTGGTGATTTGCTTGGAATAGTCTCTTATGGAGCTCTAGAGGGTATCTACAGAGAATAAGAGGCCTCCTCCTCTTCTTCCTCTTCCTCCTCCCCTTCTTCTTCCTCCTGATTCTATGAATGAGCATGGTTGCAAGGTACCATCGTGTGTATCCGTGTGTGATGTGTAGCTTGAGACTTGAAGTTATCATGAAGAAGAAGCCTCCCCTCTCCCCCATGTGCGCGCCTTTCTGTTTGGCATCTGCAGTGCATAATCTGAATACATTTTGGACACAAAGGATGCCATTATGCCAATTTGTTTAATTTGTACCATCTAGTCCCATTGCAAAATCCAGTTTGCATTTCTGTTATTGAAATTATTATTGTTATTATTATTGCATTGCCAAGTATGCGTTGATCCCCAAGCCTGATCCCTTCTCACCCCACAAAGTATTTTTTGATTTTAATTGTAAATTCTGCCCTGTTTTAAGGCAAGATGCCAGGATTTTGCTGCCACTTTTTTTTCTGACGGCTGCCTCTCAAGGGGCTCATCCACATTACTCAGTTAATGGCAGTTTCATACCATTTTAATTGCATCAGCTCCAGCCTGTGGAATCCTGGGATTTGCAGTTGGGAGAGCAAATTCTCTCCCACAGAGCTGTAGAGCTTGTCTACTGAGAATTCCCTCTGCAGGCTACAGATTCCAGGGTTCTTTAAGGTGAGGCCATGATGTTTAAAGTGGAAAAAACCCCACTAATATAACTCTGTAAGAGGTTGGTTCCCCCCTCCCACCATTGTTGGCTGTGAACACAAACAGAGCTCAGAAAGTACTTTTTTGGACTCCAGCTCCCCAAATCCCCTAACCACCATGGCCAATATAATGAGTTCCCAAGTTAGTAGCCATCCAGACCCTGGAGTTTTCAGGCCGAAAACCTGAAAAGCGATGTCATGGAGGACAAGCCCTGTTCAATTTAAACAGAGGCTGGATGGCTGTCTGTCAGGAATGCTTTGATCGGATATTCATGCAGGGCAGGGGTTGGACTAGATGGCCCTTGTGGTCTCTTCCAACTCTATGGTTCAAAAACCAGTCCCGACGTGAAGCGACAAATCCTTGGCTACCAGGGACGCCATACATCACTAATTTTCTTCCCAAAGGAAGCAATGAGAATTTGAGCAATTGTCTTCCCGCTGCACAAAGGTCTTTGAAAGAACACACCGTTTTGAAAGTGTATTCGTAATTTGGGACTCGCTGTGCACAAAATTTGCATCTGGTCACTTGTGTGGGAAAACAGTGTTTTCTGTGCAGAAACCACATTTTTTCCCTGCACAGAAAATAACATCTTTATACAGAAATATTATTTCCTGTGCAGAAAACCTAGGGTTTCTTGACCCCCAGAAAACATGTTTTTCACCATCTCTCTGCAGAAATATTTTTCCTGTGCAGAAAACAATGTTTTTACATGCAAAACTACCATATGCGAATTTTGTGCAGAGTAAGCCTCAAACTGTGAAGATTCTTGTCAGTCCAGTATTCTTCTCATCAGGGTTTCTTGGCCCTCAGGAAATATATTTTCTATGCTGTGTTTTGAATATTTTTTTAATATTCTTTCTATTGGCTAAACCCCATTCAAGTCCAGGAATAAAAATCTTATTTCATTCCTATGTGCAAGAATGAATATTTTTTTTTTTAAAAAAAACCTTCTCCTTTCTGGATTAGATTATGATGTAACAAGACTTGTTGATGTAATTAAATATGACACATTAAATGTCAACAGTTGCTCCGAGTATGTTGTTCATATTAAAAACGGCGAGTCAAACAATTGAGGAAAGTGTATATCCACACCACACTTTCCAAGGCAGCACTGTTGCGCTGAGATTCCTCCCCGTCGCCCGGAGAACCAGAGACTCAGAGCCAGACCCTGAAATCTGGGATCTCTACATTTTATAATCCCCAAACCCACTTTTCAGAGGTCTGGTCAACCTCTGAATGCTCCCCAAAGCCACAAAAATAAACCCATTTCCAGTAAACGGCGGTGGGTGGGGTGGGAAGGACAGAACACTCAATTACTCTTAAGGGGAACCAGATTTTTTTAACAAACGGCAGCTGTAAGAGGGAGGTCCCCTCCCCAGCCGGCTTTCTTCCACAATGTCTATTTTTATTTTTCTCCATTCACACGCAAGGGAAACAAGGACTACGTGGAACTCTAAAGCCCCGTTTGGGTGTTCGGTTCCCCTCCCCAACACCCCACACAGTTAGAAAAGATTCGAAAACTGGGGTCCCACACTGTCAGCTCCCCTCCTTGTGGTAGATGCTCCTGACTAGTAATGAATTATATCAGTACTTTAATAATCACTTTGCTGCCTGTTCACGTTGGTTTTGCCTAATGATTTTAATAATGGCTTTCAAAATGAGCAGTGGACAACTTGTGGAGCTTCAGATGTGGTTTGGACTGCCACTCTCATGATGCCTCACCCCTGCCTATGGCTAATGGGAGTTGTAGTCCAGAGGGTGGCAGGTTGCCTAGCCCTGTATTAAATCATTGTTAATTTTTTTAAAAAATAAGGGTGATGAATTTCTTTTCAACGCATTATTTCCAGGCTGCAAATTTTGGTCCTCTGGGTGTTTTGGACTCCAATTCCCAGAAGCCCCAGCCAACTTGACTAATAGCCAGGAATTCTGGGAGCTGAGGTCCAAACTGTTTGGAGGAACAAAGTTTGGGAATGGCTCTTCCAGGATTTTGGCACTTTCACAGGCTTTTCCCCACAAGGTTGCGATTTCTTGCATTTCTGTTTAAATTACAGCAGTAAGATTTCTGTCTAAATTCTAGTAAACTTCTAAATGGTCATCCCTGCATCAAAGCTGGTAGGTTCCATTTTTTATTCAAGTCTCTGTCCTCTTTTTGGTCTTTTGCTACCACCTGGCACACGACTTTTGGGTGTCCTGAATTGGCACCAAGCTATAATTTTATTGTATTTTTACTGCCAATGACCAAGCAGTCCAGGAGATGTGAACTTTCAAGAAATTTGGAAGAAATGGGGGGGGGGGAAGGCATAATACTTTTTTAAAGGGGTTTTATTTTTGGTTGCAGACATGGATCTTAGAATTTAAAACAGGCCCATATACAAGTAATGCAACCTCCCCTCCCCAATATCGACAGGAGAAATGTTCCTGGACTTACCGATTATAAGTGAAAACGTGAATAATAGCAAACCCTATTAAAATAAGGGACTTTCTTTACACACATACCATAGAGTTATGTTGGAGGACCTAGCAATTCCTAGAAAGGACACCTCTCTAGGCATTTTCCAGTGTGGTTCTATGGTATCTATCCCTACTTTTTTCAGCCATGGATAACTGAAACCACAGATATTGGTTCTGTGAATACAGGGATCAACATGTAAGGAGATATAGTCTTTCAAATAGCCTGGACCTGAGCCTTATAGGGCATTGTAGGTCATCACCAGCACTTTGAGTCTGGCAGATGGGTTAGGAAACTAATCTGGTGGTGATCATGCAGCCGTGGCTGCCCACATCCTTTCCCTCTGGACAGATCTAGTGGCAGCATAACAACCTGAGAAGGGAATCAGACAGAGAAAATGGTCTCTCCTGAAGATCGTAGAGCTCAAAGAGGAAAATAGAAGGAGATACGGTCCTTCAAATAGCCTGGACCTGAATCCTGGAATGCTGTACCACTTGAAAGGATAGGGGAGATTTTGCAAGTGCCTGCCTGGATTTAAGAGATGCTGGTTTTCATGGCTGGGTGTAGAGATGTGAAGGCCCAGAAAAAACTTGGAAAAAATCAGGAAAAAATGTTTCTCCCCCATTTTCCCCTGAAGCCTTTTTTCTTTCCAAAAAATTTTTTTGGGGGTGGGGAGGAAGAAAATTGATTATGGGATATTTAAAAATCTTTAAGACAAGGTGCTCATCTATAATTGTTTGAATACACTGTATTTTTAATATACCTGTTGTGGTAATTTAATGCCAAATACAAGTCTATGTAGTCCTATTTCATGTTCCGAAAGGAACAGAGTGACTTTCAATGTGTGAAAAATGCAAATGTTGCAATTTTTCATTCCCCCCCCTCAAATTTTTTTCCACTTTTTTCTGGGAAAAAAACTGGAAAAAGTTATTTTTTTTTCTGGGGGAAAAACTGGAAAAAGTTCTTTTTTCCCCCATGGCTTCAACATTTCTGGAAATTTTACAACTCCAGTTGGGTGGATTTGTGGAGAGGGGATACAGGTCTTTATGCATGTCTCTTGGTTCTCTAGTGGGATGGATGTTAAAGGGTGTGTGTTCTCCTGAGGAACGGTGTTGATGGCCTTTCTCCCCTTCTTGGTTCTTTGCCTTCAGGACGAGTTCCATCCCTTCATTGAGGCGCTGCTTCCTCACGTCCGGGCCTTTGCCTACACCTGGTTCAACCTCCAGGCCCGGAAGCGGAAATATTTCAAGAAGCATGAGAAGCGGATGACCAAGGACGAGGAGCGGGCTGTCAAGGACGAGCTCCTGAACGAGAAGCCCGAGGTGAAGCAGAAATGGGCCTCCCGCTTGCTGGCCAAGCTGCGCAAGGACATCCGGCCTGAGTACCGCGAAGACTTTGTCCTCTCCATCACGGGGAAGAAGCCCTCGTGCTGCGTCCTCTCCAACCCCGACCAGAAGGGCAAGATGCGCCGCATCGACTGCCTGCGCCAGGCCGACAAAGTCTGGCGCTTGGACCTGGTCATGGTTATCCTTTTCAAGGGGATCCCCTTAGAGAGCACAGATGGGGAGCGCCTGGTCAAGGCCCCCCAGTGCACCAACCCGGTCCTCTGCGTTCAGCCGCACCACATCAGTGTCTCGGTCAAGGAGCTTGACCTCTACTTGGCGTACTTTGTCCGTGAGAGAGGTAGGTGTCCCAGCCCCAGCTGTATCCTAGGCAGAGCTTGGAAGTTACCAGTTACAAGTAACTTGGCTGCCTGTAACAAACTGCAATTTACAAATACAGTATTTGTGGAACAAATAGCCGTGGTTTCAGTTGTTTGCGGGACACAAAACAGCATGCCTACCATAGAGTCTTCCTAGAAAATGCCTAGCATTATAGTAATGAAGTAGCACCAAACAAATTGCAATAACATATGTGGTGGTGAGGCAAAACTAGGTCACATTTCCAAAGTAATTCAATGAGCAGGAGCAAAGTTACCTTCTCAATGTAATGAGCAAAGATTTTGAGTTACCTTTACAGCTACTTTTAGAGGGATTTGGATATTTATTCATTTATTATAGATCTGTTTTATTAAATTATTTATACTCCTATATCATAGGATGTCACTTAATGAAGAACAAGGAGGAATGACTTCAATGGTATTGAAACATATTTAATGAGTATAACATTAAAATGTAGAAGAATTGAAGACTTAAAAGATATTAAAATGTTTTAAAATGTGGAGCCACTTTTCAACCCTAAGATTTCCCCTGCCCAAAGTAATGTAAAGATAGTAATGTAGCAATGAGTGATATAACATTGTTCAATGTTTTTTTGAATGCCTTTTTATACAAAGCTTATACAATGCTTTTTAAAGCACTGTGATGGCTGACACCAAGGGAGCACTTTCCCACAAGCACTATAATGGGTGATGGAGTTGAACGGCTTTACAAATGTAACTTTCCAAGATTTGATATTAGGCCAAGGTGGGCAGACGTTCAATTGAGACATACCGGTAGATTGTTAGATGATTTACAGTTGTTGTGGGAAGTTGTCTCCTAATTCTTTAACTGCAGATTTTTTATTTTTTTTAAAAGTCACCTGAAATGATGAAAAAATATGGGGTAACTTGGAATGGACTTTGTTGTGTTAAAGGCCTGTGAGCTCCGGTTCCGTTCCGATAGCAAAGGCAACTTTCTAGACTTGGAATTTGCACAGAGGCACCTTGTCCTTTGATTCTAAACATATGTCTTCCACGTCGGGCTCTTGTGGTTGTAGATCTTTGGGTACTAGAAAGACAAAACTAAGAAGCAGATATGACAAACCTGCTGTTAGAGTTTCCCTGCCCTTCCCGTATGTTGGCAGCCATCACTACAATTTCTTGTAGTGGCTCTCATGCCAATGAAACAGTGAATCCATTCCAGGGTTGGCTTTGAAGGAGGTCTCCAAGGTGCTGAAATTGTTTAGGATGAAGGTTCAATTCCTTGGAGAGTTCCTTTAAAGCCTAGGATAAAACCTGGAGTGGATTCACTGCCCCAATGACATCTGCTGCTCCTTGCGCCAGCCAATTCTACAGTTTCATTTACTAGGTGAAGAAGGACTTCTTTTCTGGTTTTCCCCATTGTCCAGCTTTACCATGATCCTGTTTGGCTTCTAATATGATGAGAAATTGGGCTTCATCTTTCTAGTCCTTTGAAAAAAATGTGTTCAAAACGTGTTGCAGCAGGCAAAACAGCGGGAATGTGTGTGTAGACATCCGCCTGGTGTCACTGTGGAGTGCACTGGTAATAGGTAGCAGCACCCGGATAATTTTGGCCAATGTAGGTGAGCCCAGCCTGAGAATTCTTATCCCAGAAAGGTAACTTCCCCAAGCTCTGATAAAGATGTAAATTCTGTTGTGTTGACATTTGGATTTCAGAATTTGGATCCCCACCCTCACAATGCAGCTTGTCTCAGTTTGCTAGCCAGCAGGCTGGGATGTCATGGCATGCGTGCCATGAACAAGAGCACAGGGGGCACGGCCAAAGGATATTTAGGGCTCTGCCACCCCCACCTTTTCCTCTTGATCTTCTTTTGGCCTTCTATTGTGGAGGATTTTTCAGCTACCTCACACTGTGATTAGTGGATCACAGAATCACTAGCTGGACCCAGCATACCATAGGCCGTTAAAAAACTCCCCCCCAAGACCTGGTAGGCCTCACAACCACCCTGTAAGGTAGGCCGGTGGATTTAAATTTCTTCTCCCCCTTCTCAGCATTCCATGCTTTCCCCCAAATTGCTGAGGGCGACTTGCTCTGTTGCCCTGCTGCTGCCACCGCTGCCAGTTGACTGCCTGGGTCACGTTGCAGTGGCAGCACCATAGTACCACTGCTGCCGCCACCAATTGACTGCCTGGGTCCCAATCTGGGCCACAGACTGAATGACAGGAGTGGATTGTGCGGTGGAGAGGGAATTTGCATGTGGGTGGTGATTGGTTGGGTGTGCTTCCTGGGTAGCCAGTCAGCACACTGGGAAAGGCAACATACCCAATAAAATTATACAGATAGATGGATAGAGTTGGAAGAGACCACGAGGGCCATCTAGTCCAACCCCCTGCCATGCAGGAAGACACAATGAAATCATTCCCGACAGATGGCCATCCAGCCTCTGTTGAAAAACCTCCAAAGAAGGAGACTCCACCACACTCCCAGGCAGTGTTTTCCACTGCCAAACAGCTCTTTCCTGTCAAGATTTTCTTCCCAATGTGAAGTCCCAATAGACTCAAAACTCAACACTTACAAAGGGATTCCACCCAGGGACAGGGAGATTACCAGCAGATAATGGCCCATCAACCAACCATTAGCCAAACAGACACTAAGGAGCTTTGCGTTTCTATACCCAGAAACTAACCATTCAGTTACACAAATTTACATGTACTTCCCAACAGAGGTTCACAGCATATAAACTCCACACACACTCCTACCCAACCATTCTCTGAAGATGCCAGCCCCACATGCAGGTGAAATGTCAGAAAGAAACTATTCCAGAACACAGCCTCACAGCCCAGAAAAAACCCAAGGAAAATCTATTTCTTCCCAGTGTTTTGGTGGAATCTCTTTTCTTGTTGTTTGAGTCCATCGCTTCTAGTCTCTGGAGCAGCAGAAAACAAGTTTGCTCCATCCTCAGTATGACATCCCTTCAAATATTTAAACGTGGCTGTCATATGACAGCTTAACTTTCTCTTCTCCAGGCTAAACCATGGGGTTCTTCAAGATCCAGCTTCATCCTTGGGGTTCTTTGGGGGGAAAAAGGGACCTCATAAGAGGTCCCCCTTTCTTTGGGGGGAAAAAAGGACCTCATAAGATCTCATAAGAGGCAGTTTAGGGTCTGCCTCTTTCTTCCAAACCCAGGCAAGGGAAGAAACTCTGGATGGCAAGAACATTAAGGGAAAAGAAGGAAGAGAAGAAAAGAAAAGAAAGATCCAATGCTGCATCAATAGGGCATGAATGGGAGGTCATTGCACCCTATGTAGAAGGCACTGGGTTGTTTCTGTGCGGCTTCTTGCTGTCCCTCCCTTTCCGGTGCCTTTCTCCCCACCTGCCCTTGACCCTGGTTTGTCTGGGTCTGGGAGGCAGCCTTGAAAATCACCTGAGTCCTCTAATTGGTAACAAACCTCAGGCAGTAAATACTCTGCTGATAAGGGCTTCTTGAACCTGTCACTTTCCCTGTGCAGAAAGCAAGTACTTGAGCTCCTTCTCTCTGTCTCAGTTTTTAAGGTGGATCTTCCGTTCTGGTTAAGGCGGCAGGCAGGGCTCAGCAGCTCTAAGTCTGGTCGGCCTTTCCCTGTACGGAATTTTGCAATAAGGTCCTGAAGTTCCAACCAAGCAAACTTGTCCTCTTTCTGAGGCAACCGTGGGAGAAAGACTCTCGCTCCCTCTCCCTCGGTGAACAGAACTGGAAATCATTACTCTTTGGGATTTTGTTCTTAACTACCATCAAGTTGGCTTTGACTTATGGGGACCCCATGCATGAGAGACCTCCAAGGGCTCCTCTGGACACTTAATTCAGCATTATGCTGAATCCAGAGTGACAGTGCATCATAGTCCGGGCTGACATTGCATCCAAGCTGCTGCCACCTTGCCAGATGAGCAGCTCCCTGTGAGAGCCTGGTGAGCATTGACACTTCTATTGAGATCAGAATTGGGTGAGCAAACATGTGATCAACAAGGATGAGGGCTGTATTGCTGCATTCCACCTAACCAAGTATTATTGTTGTTTCTAATGGGTCATGTCTTCCCAGGATGTGTCCAAAGTACGACAGCCTTAGTGTAGGTGATTTTGGCTTTTTAGAATCATAGATTCATAGAGTTAGAAGAGACCACAAGGGCCATCCATCCCTTCTGGTTAAGGCGGCAGGCAGGGATGCCATGCAGGAATAAACAATCAAAGCATTCCTGACAGATGGCCATCCAGCCTCTGTTTAAAAACCTCCAAAGAAGGAGAATAAGTTGGAAGGGACCCCAAGGGCCATCTAGTCCAACCCCCTACCATGCAGGAATTCACAATCAAAGCATTCTCAACAGATGGCCATCCAGCCTCTGTTTAACAACCTCCAAAGAAGGAGACTCCACCACACTCCAAGGTAGTGCATTCCACTGCTGAACAGCTCTTACTGTCAGGAAGTTCTTCCTAACGTTTAAGTGGAATCTCTTTTCCTGTCGTTTGAACCCATTGCTCCGTGTCCTAGTCTCTGGAGCAGCAGAAAACAAGCTTGCTCCATCTTCAGTATGACATCCCTTCAAACATTTAAACATGGCTATCATGTCATCTTTTCACCTTCTCTTCGCCAGGCTAAACATGCACAGCTCCCTAAATCATTCCTTACAGGGCATAATGGCTTCCAGACCTTTTACCATTTTGGTCGCCCTCCTCTGGACACGGTTCTGCTTGTACATATCCTTCTTGAATTGTGGTGCCCAGAACTGGACACAATATTCCAGGTGAGTTCTGACCAAAGTAGAATAGAGTGGCACTATTGCTTCCCTCAACACTATATGATGCAGCCTAGAATCACATTTGCTTTTTAAGGTGCTGCATCACACTGCTGACTCATGTCTGGCTTTAGTGAGAGCTCTGGCCTGATTTGCTCTAAGACACATTCATTTGTGCTTTTATAGCAGTCCAGGGTATCTGTAGACTTCTCCTCCAGCACACCACATTTCAAGTGAGATGATTTTCTCCTCCTCAGCTTTCTTCACCATCCAAATTTCAGAATCATATATAGAAAATGGAATTTCTCTAACATTCTCTTTCAGAGACATTCAGACCTGAGCAGAATTCCTTTGCTGGCAGTGAAGACTGTGGTCCACTCTTGTTCTTCTGGGAGAAATTGCAAAATTGCTTTGTGGGGGGCAGGGAGGACTGGATTTATGGTGATCACTGAAACCTTGGCCTGTGGCTGGAACAGTCTTTGCTGTGTGTCATGGTGGGGGTGGGAGAGAAGGCCAGTTAGCAGACGAGCTTTTATCATTAAGATGCCGCTACCGTTGTCTCTAACATTATCAGTCTGGAGCAGTTGCAGCCTGTTCCCCTCCCCCCTCTTCTTTGTGATAATGTTCTTTTTTTCTTCCAGCATCAGCAAAATTTCTTTAAAAAAACCCAAAACTCCTGGCTTCTCTGCAATGGGCAACCCTGGAGCTGGTGCAAGCTCGTCCTTCTTTAGCATCCCCTTTGGGTGTTGCTCCTCGTTTGACAGCTCTGGGGGTGGTGGTGGCTTAGGTGGGATCCCCAAAGGATATCTAGTCAATCCCACAGGGGTATTGTGGAGTGGGGGAGAGAGAGCCCCATCCCGCCTGAGTGCATTAAGGAACGTGGACATTGCTGTATTCTTTGCTTCTGGGTCAGGATCTGAACTCGAGGCTTCTGCTCCTTGTCCTCTGATTTCTCCCCATTTTCAGTCGTTGGCTTTGGTGACTGCAGTGAATGTGTGTGTGTGTGGGCAGAGGAGAGAAGATGCTATGGGGAGGAGGGGGGCGTTCCTCCCGCAAAGCCTTGGCTAGTTGCAGGCTATGAGGTCGTGGCTGAAAGTCAAAAGCGTTGCAGCGCAATGGTAATCAATCTCTCGCCATCGATCAAACATTATCGCAGCAGTTCTGGCAAGAAAATGCCCTTGCGCACTGGAGGTGTGGGGAACGGGAGAGCAGAGCAGGGAGGGGGATTTCTGGGGAGGGCATGCAGCCGGAAAAAAGGCAATGCTGAGCTGACCACGCTGACTGTGGGCAAGATGAGGGGTGAGAAGAATTGGTTTGGATCCGGCAGCATTCTTGAAAGCGGCTTTTTCATCCTTGTTGGAAAGAGAGGCACGCCTGAGAATGTACACATTTTCAAGGCTAGCAGGGGGGTTAGCAGGGAGGGGGAACCATGCATGTATTTATTTATTTTTTTTAATGATCACAGTCAAGCAAAACAGTGATGGACACACAATGTTTTGGCTGGGGTGTGTGTGACTGAATTGTGACTCCCCAGGTATTTTTGTGGCACTCTTCAGACTTTCCAGACTGCTTTTTCTACCCCACCCCAACCAAAAAAACCCCGTTGCTTTTCCTGTCCTGAAAGATTCTAGGGGCCCTTTCACACTGCACATTTATAGCACTATGATTCCACTTTCATTGCGATATCCTTCAACTTCTCCAAACTCTGGGCCAAGCAAGCAGGTGCAGGAGAACTCTCCTTCACATACCAGATAGGCATGGCAAGAGAAAACAGGGGAGCAACTGGCACCAACTGTGCATGTTCTCTTCTACCCCACCCCTGCTGCCCCCAGTTGGCAACTCGCCACCTCTGTTTACCCACCGACCCTCTGGAAGGGAGCAAGGCAGGCAGATGGCTGCAATCTGCTAGGTTTTTGTTGCTGCACCAGGCATTACTGTCTGTGCCAGCTGTTCTTATGCCATGCCCATGGGGAAGCCAAGCCTTCCCTCCCCTCATGGCTGCCCCCCATATGGAGAGTAGGGCTTGTCGCCAGTGTATTTTGGGCTTTCTCCTTCTGCAGTCGCTCGGTCTTGGGAAGCAGATGAGAACATGACTGTTCCCATGGTCAGATTGGAAGAGGAACCCTGTTTCCTTAGTGGAGGGGTGGGCAACTCCAAAGTGGGCATTGGTTATTTGGGCCCCCCCAAAACTACATAAGGCAAATGGGCCAAACTTTCGTCACCCCTGCCTTCGCGGGTGATGATTGGGAAGTAAAATTTGGTACAAAATGCAGGGGCAGCTAGACTTTGTACACAAACCACGTAACAGCAGTTTTAAAGGAATGTACAGTACGATCCACATATCCCTGGATTACTGGAAACTGTGTCTAGTAGCACATCCTATTACAATGGAGGACTTCTGGCCCAATCATACCATACAGTCATCACTCTGAAGGACCTAGAATATGTCTAGAAAAGTGTTCTGGCAGAAGTGTACCACAGAGTCACACCAAAGGATCAAGAAGATAAATTGTAGATGTGGGTTATCTGAATTCATTACGTCCAGGCGTCATAATTGTGTCTGAAATTGTTTCAGATTTTGAGTAAAAAAAAAAAAAAAGCAGAAGAAAATGAGTGTTGGGATGTTTGTAGGGATGGAAAGAATATTTGAAAATATTCACAAAAAAGAAATCCTAGTAAGAAGAATCGTGGACTGCCATGAATCTTTGCAGTTTTAGGACTTATTCTACACAAAATTCACAAGTGGTGGTTTCATGCAGAAAACAGCATTTTCTGTGCAGAAAGTAATCTTTCTGAAATATTTCTGAACTAGCATTTCCTGCACTGAAGTATTATTTCCAGCGCAGAAAGTGATATGATTGGGGATTCGTTCTCCACAAAATTTGCACTTGGTTGATTTTTTACCTTTTCTGTGCAGGAAACAGTGCTTTCTTCACAGGAAATACTTTCCTGCTTAGAAATGATTTTTCTGCACAGAAAATGTAGTTTCCTGGGCAGGAAATGCTATTTTCTGTGCAAAACACGCCTGTGCAAATTTTATGCAGAATAAACCCTGAATTAGCAATCTCCTCTGAAAACCCCAGTTTTCAAAGACTTTCTCGAAGTGGGAAGAAAATTATGGAAATGACTTGTTGCTTCCTTCAAGAAGAAACCTAGTGAAGAATAGCATCCCTAGATGTTGGAAACCCTGTGAAATGTCCAAAGCCTTTCTAAACTGTCTCACCGGAGGAAGGCTCCTTCTCCAAGGTTGCTCTCCTTTCTTTTCTTTTTTTTTTTTTTAGGTGAAATTTGAAATATTCTTCTGGGTGGGAGAATGGAGGCAGCCATGTGTTCAGTGTAATAAACATTCATTCTCTCCCAGATTTGTTTTTAGCTCTAACCACAGTCTGCCATGTTGAACTTATTACTTATTTATGGAGGGAGTGGAAAAGAGGAGTGACCACAATCCTACACAACCTTTCTATATGTGAGTGTGGAAGGGCTTTGCTGCATTGCTGGGGAAGCATGCATCGGCTGCAGATTGGCGTTCTTCATTACAGAGGGGGAAAATGTGAAAATGGTCCAGATCATCCATTGCTCTTGCTGTATTTAGTCATCAAAAGCCCCAGGGTAATGTGTCCAGTTCTGTTTTGGGTACCAGGAACTTGAATCATAGAGTTGGAAGAGACCACAAGGGCCATCCAGTCCAACCCCCTGCCATGCATTCAGGTTGAGAGGAGGATTGTGGGAACGAGGAGACTATCTACTCAATTATAGGTCACCCCTCCCATATCTGTGGAACCAATATCCACAGTTTCAGTTATTCACAGCTGAAGAAAAGAGGGACATATACCATAGAGTCATGCTGGAAAATGCCTGGAGAGGTGTCCTCTCTAGGAATCGTTTGGTCCTCCGACACAACTCTGTGGTCTGAATTTTTTTTTTCCAGTTTTAAATAGGATTTGCTATATCCATGATTTCATTTATAAATTCAGGTACGTTTCCCTCATAGATATGGGGTGTGACTTGTATTATTGTTTTGTCATTGCTACTGTGTCCCTTCAGGTTGTTTCCAACTCCTGGTGACCCTAAGGTAAACATATTACAAGGTTTTCTCTGCAAGATTTGTTCAAAGGGGGATTGGGGATTGACTGCAAATAAGGTTGAGAGGCTGAGAGAGTATCACTCACCCAAAGTCATGCAGTGGGTTTCCTTACTGAAGCAGGGATTTGAACCCTCATCTCCAGGGTTCTAATCCAACACCCAAACCATTACAACACACTGGTTCTCTATGGTGACCCTAGGGCAACCTTACGACAGTTTTTTCTTGGTAAGGTTTATTCAGAGGAGCATTGCCATTGCCTTCCTCTGAGGCTGAGAGAGTATGACTCATCCAAGGTCATCTGATGGGTTTCCATGGCTCAGCAGGGATTTGATGCAGTTAGAAATAATGCAGCTTGACACCACATTAACAGCCATGGCTCCATGTGACAGAATCCTGGGAATTGTAGTTGTAGCACTCCTTGGCAGAGAAGGCTAAAGACCATGCAAAACTACAAATCCCTGGTTTCCATAGGCTGGAGCTACCACACTTAAAGTGGTGTCAAACTGCATTATTTCTACTGTATAGATGAACCCTAAGAAAGAAATAATAGATAAATCTGTCTGTCTGTCCCTGTCTCTCTCTAACACACCGTCTTTTTAGCACAACTTCAGACCCCCCAGCAACACTGCATTTGGAAAGCTTTACACGTTTCAATTTTATGTGGGTTTGGAAGAGGTTGTGGAAGATTTTGGGGTCCCGTGAGCTCTTCATCCACAACTGCTGGAAGTGTGGCATTGGGACAGGCCGAGGCCTAGATCCAAGGGACCCTCCGTTGCAGGGAGACCCGAGGCACCCACAGTATGTGGCAGGGGATGCCTCTTTCTTTCTCAGCTGCTCTCTCTTTCGGTCTCTCTCTATTTCTTTCTCTGTGACTGTTGAATTAAAGATGAGATGGGAAGTCTGGCGTGCACCTGTCCCCCTCCCTGCCTCCTCCTCCTCTCGGCTTTGGCAACCTCCTTGCCCTCTAATGGGTTTGCAGTTACCCGGTTGGCAGGATGCCCGCCTTCATTCAGTGCCATGGTGGCGGCAGCTGCCGGTGCTTCCCCTCCTCTCCGACTTCATCGGACAGAATATTTTTTTCCCCTGCTGCCAGGAAGTCCATTAGAATCACTCATCCCCTGTTTGGCAGAGAGAGGGATGCCAGCTTCAGGGCGCAGAGGAGGGGAGCTGGGAAAAGAGGGCAGCTGAGAAGAGGCATAAAAATAATGTCTCTAGGGGCATCACTGTCCAACTTGGACAGCTGCGGGAGGAGTTGGGGAGGGAGGCAGGCCAGGGGAGGAGAAATGTACCCAAAAATTGTCTGGCAGGGGCACAGAACAGGATTCCCAAAGGTAGGAGCGATGATAATGCCAGCCTTGCCTGGCTGGAAGAGATCAAAGCTTGTTTCGTCCAGTGCTGGTCCGCCATGCTGGAATTCATAGAATCACAGAATCACAGAGTTGGAAGAGACCCCAAGGGCCATCTAGTCCAACCCCCTGCCATGCAAGAATACACAATCAAAGCACTCCCAACCAATGGCCATGCATCCATTGCCTGGGAGTGTGGTGGAGTCTCTTTCTTTGGAAGTTTTTAAATCGAGGATGGTCATCTGTTGGGAATGCTTTGATTGGGTATTCCTGCATGTCAGGGGGTTGGAATAGATGGCCCTTGGGGTCTTTTCCAACTCAATGATTCTATGATTCTTTGGAGGCTTATAAACAGAGGCTGGATGATCCAGTTCAAGGGACATTTTGAGGTGATGAAGACCTTTCTCTATAGTGACATTTCTAAAATTCCCTAATGTGGACCACTTGAGGATAGGCAAAAAAGGGGAGTGTGTATGGACTGTCACATCTTTCATATGATGCTTTTCAGGGGTCATCTAAACGGTGAAATAAATCCACATGAAATTCGTATGGAATGCTACCTGTCTTAATGCCAACCAGTATCAAGGCGCCTTATTCAGAACGGGGGACCAAAGAACTCCAGAACAACAATGGGAAAGCCTTTGTGGCTTTTCCCGGAGTTTTTGAAAAACAGTGAGGAGGTGAGCATTCCCCCTTGTTAGGACAGCGATTCGATAGGAATCGCTGCCCGACAGTACAGGAAGCGCAATCCTGATTGGCTGGACAAGCGTTGCTGACAGGGCAAGCGCACGCAGACACCATTATTATTTTTATTATTATTATTATTATTATTATTATTATTATTATTTTGCTTTTAGCAAGCGATCGGGGATTGCCACCGCCGCTGCCAAGACCAGGGAAGGGAGAAGGACTCTCTCGTCCTCTTCCCCCTTCCCCATTTCCCTCCTGTGCCACCATCGCCTGCCTCAGCTATCATCTTGTATGGGAAGTGCATAGGTGCTGATGGGGGCAAAACCGCCATTGAGAAAATAGCTGCTGCAACTTGCTATTACTAAGGGGCACTACATCCCCCCTCCCGTATACATGAGCCCTCAGTTTGCTAAGCCCTCTTTGGTCTATGGTGGTGGCGCTTTTAAAAAATATACAGTTGTCCCTCCGTATCCACGGATTTAAGTATTCACGGCTTGAAAATATTCTTAAAAAAATAATAATCAAAAATCAAACCTTGATTTTGCCATCTTATATAAAAGGGACACCATTTTGCTATGCCACTGCATATCATGGGACTTGAGTATTCACAGATTTTGGTATCCACGGAGGGTCCTAGAACCAAACCCCAGCGAATATACAGGGACAACTGTATATTAAAAATTGGCCTTCATTCCAAAATGCTCTCTCTCTCACGTGTCGGTCCTGTCCTCTCCTTTCCTGCTGTGACACCTCCCATCTCTCCCGGAGTCACAAAATCAGGAATGCCAAATCCAGAAATGACAAAAAATAATAAAATTCTCCCCTGCTTTTCTGCGTAGGGACCAACATTATGCGCAGAAAACATTTTCTGATATTGCCTGCTCAGAAAATGCTTTTTTTGTGCAAAAGAACCATGTGCAGATTTTGCTCAGAATAAGTCCCAAATGGTTTTTCCTCATCCGAGTTTGTAACAGTTGACAAAAAACATTCTTCAACCTTTGTCCATATATATATATATATATATATATATATATATGCTGTATATTCCTTCCACCCCTATGTAGTTCATTGGATCAGGTGGTACACCCTGCTTTTTAATTTTCATTTCAGTTATCACGCAATACGGTGCTTTTAAACAGAGGCAGCTGGGAGGAAGAAAAGCATTACTTGGCATGGAGAGTGATGTTCATATAGGACATATAAAAATGTATCTGAAAGCTAGGAGTGAATTGGGTAGCTGGGAGGGAGAAGATGAAGCAGATGCTACCCATTGGTACTCCCTTTGGATTTTCTTTTAATTGTGATTTTATAAAAGATAAAAGTGGGAACTTTAGATCACTGATCACACCATTAATAATGTCTGAATGCCACACTGGGTGGGTTGATTGCTTTGTTTTGCCCACTCCAACACAAAGACCTCTTCGTTCTGTCTGTCTCTTTGCGTATGTGCTTTCACCCCCTCTCTTTCCTGGCATGACAGATGCCCCCCCCCAACAAATACATGCTGCCTGAATGGGGAAGGGAATCCGTTGCCCACCATTGGCGTCGGTCCGTGCCACCCTCTTCAAAACTGGCAGACAGACGGCTGGCATTTGGAGCGACCCAGCCTTGGCAGCTGTCGTCCTGGCGCCTGCGGGCACCCCGGTGAGGAGGCCAAGCAGATGGCAATGCCAGCTTGGGGCAGATGGGTGGCAGGTGGCGAGGTGCCCCGAAGACAGCCCCGAAGAAGAGGGGAAATGAGCCGGGCAATGGGAGGAGAGGGCAGTCCATCTTGTCTCGTTCCCCCCCCCCTTGAAAAAAATGTATAAAAACTAGAGTGGAGAGTGGGCTCCAGGTGGCTTTTGAGTGTTGAGTGCTTTTGCCAACCAATAATTGGGAAGGCCTTTGGTGGTGTACTTGGGTAACTTGCCTCTATTGGGTTTTTCTTCCTCCTGGAAGGGGAGCACCCAGGAATCCATCTTAGAGTGAGCAGTTATCAACATGATAACGTTGGATAAAGTGGAAAGTAGTATGAGAAGGACGTCTTTCATGCATAGGGTTGCCATACATCAAAGTCAACTCGATGGCAAGCTACTCTTATTGTTCAAGGATGAGAAAAATGCGGCTTCCTGAGCAGTCTTTGGGGCCCTCGGGTTCCCCATCTCCCAGACTGCCTGCACCAATTTTTATTGGTCAAAAGAAGAGGAATTGGCTGTGTGGGAAGTCAACTTAGGGAACTGGGTTTTGTTTAGCCTGGAGAAGAGAAGGTTAAGGGGGGGCATGATAGCCATATTTAAATATTTGAAGGGATGTCATACTGAGGATGGAGCAAGCTTGTTTTCTGCTGCTCCAGAAACTAGGACATGGAGCCATGGGTTCAAACTACAGGAAAAGAGATTCCACCCA
This sequence comes from Gambelia wislizenii, assembly GCA_030847615.1. Taxonomy (NCBI): domain Eukaryota; kingdom Metazoa; phylum Chordata; class Lepidosauria; order Squamata; family Crotaphytidae; genus Gambelia; species Gambelia wislizenii. The sequence continues at coordinate 8,266,885 of JAUMIR010000018.1, forward strand.
AACATTAGGAAAAACTTCCTGACAGTAGGAGCTGTTCAGCAATGGAATGCACTACCTCTGAGTGTGGTGGAGTCTCCTTCTTTGGTGGTTTGTAAACAGAGGCTTGATGGCCATCTGTTGGGAGTGCTTTGATGGTGTATTCCTGCATGGCAGGGGGTTGGACTAGATGGCCCTTGTGGTCTCTTCCAACTCTGTTGATTCTGTGAGTCTATGATATACGGTCCCTTCATTTGCTTTGCTTTGTTTAGCATGTGTTATTGCTGTTGGTGCTAATTTTTCCCACCCAGAATGGCTTGGGGATTTGTTTCCAACAGGATTCTGGGAAGGAAAGTGAAAGAAGGAAGAAAAACAAAAAACAAAAACCAGGCCACCACCTAGCAGCTGACATCTACCAAGAGCAAAGAAGGGACTGGGAGGGAGAAAAGGAAGAGTGGGAAGCCACCGGAAGTACTGGAAGAAGTTTGTAGTGGCCAAAAGGCAGGTGCCCCCAATTTACCACCTCCAAAGTGCTTTCTGTGTGGCAGGGGGTTGGACTAGATGGCCCTCGTGGTCTCTTCCAACTCTGCAATTCTATGATTCTATGTTTCTTAGATGGCAGTCTTTTTCAAACCTCTGTCTCTGGCTTCTCTCTTTCTCTCCCACTGTCATTGGGCTTAGCTTTTCCATCTCTGCTCCCCCACTTAGCACCCTCACCCTGGCCAGGAATGTGGGTCAGGACCGCCCATGGTAGGCTTGCGGTTGCTAGCATCCCTGCAGCCCTGGGGTCAACTGAGGACACATGGCGCTTAAAGGCACAGCAGCCGCATCAGCACACCAGCCAGGGAGCCAGTCTGTTGTCTGCCTGGCTTTGCATGCTCCCTTCCCCACACTCTGCAGCATAGTAGTCGCCTCCGTCTGGCAAAGGCCTCACATGGCGGGTGTGTTTGTGTGTGTGTGTGTGTGTGTGGAGGGAAGCTGCTCTCCATCTCCACTGGCCTGACGTGGCACTCCATCCTCTGCTTCCCTGCAATGGGCCTCTGACGGATTTTGCAGGCCTTGAAATGAAAACACACACAGGCACTGCTCTGGGGTGGGCTACAACCCCAGTGTGTGCTTTTCTGAACAGCTCTTCCTTGCCTTACTGAGCTGAGTGAGTCATAGGTGGATTGGGATTGGCTGGTAGAGCTCTCTGGTTTGTGGTTGATCAGGGAGGAGGCTTAACTCACCATCACAAAAACAAACAAACAAACAAAAAAACACTTCCAACAACAAGCCCCTGCTCCCTTTCTCTTGAAATATAATATCATATAACCATAGAGTTGGAAGAGATCACAAGGGACATCTAGTCCAACCCCCTACCCTGCAGGAATACCCAATCAAAACATTCCTGACAGATGGCCATCCAGCCTCTGTTTAAAAACCTCCAAAGATGGAGACTCCACCACACGCCCAGCCAGCAGCAGATTCCACTGCTGAACAGCTCTTAACGTCAGGAAATTCTTCCTAATATTTAGATGGAATCTTTTCCCCCTACTGTTTGAGTCCGAGCTCTCATTGACAAGAATTCTTCCAAGGTTTGCCATTGCCTTCCTCTGAAGTTCAGAGAATGTGACATGCCCTATGAGGAGCTGCTTAAGGAGTTGGGCATGTTTCGCCTGGAGAAGCGAAGGTTAAGGGGTGACATCATAGCCATGTTTAAATATTTGAAGGGATGTCATACTGAGGATGGGACAAGCTTGTTTTTTTTGCTGCTCCAGAGACTGGGACATGGAGCAATGGACACAAACTGCAAGAAAACTGATTCCACCTAAACATTAGGAAGAACTTTCTTAGGGTAAGAACTATTCAGCAGTGGAATAGACTGCCTCAAAGGTGAGCTCTCATTTTTGGAGGTTTTTAATCAGAGGCTGGACGGCCATCTGTCGGAAATGCTTTGATTACTTATTCCTGCGTTGGCAGGGGGCTGGACTAGATGGCCTTTGTGGTTTCTTCCAACTCAATTATTCTATAGAATCATAGAATCATAGAATTGCAGAGTTGGAAGAGACCACGAGGGCCATCAAGTCCAACCCCCCTGCCACGCAGGAAATCACAATCAAAGCATCCCCGACAGATGGCCATCCAGCCTCTGTTTAAAGACCTCCAAGGAAGGAGACCCCATCACGCTCCAAGGGAGTGTGTTCCACTGCTGAACAGCTCTTACTGTCAAAAAGTTCCTCCTCATGTTGAGGTGGAATCTCTGTTCCTGGAGCTTGCACCCATTGCTCCGTGTTCCAGTCTCTGGAGCAGCAGAAAACAAGCCTGCTCCATCCTCAGCGTGACATCCCTTCAAATACTTAAACAGGGCTATCATATCGCCTCTCAACCGTCTTTTTTCCAGGCTAAACATACCCAGCTCCCTAAGTCTCTCCTCATAAGGCATCGTTTCCAGACCTTTCACCATTTTAGTTGCCCTTCTCTGGACACGCTCCAATTTGTCAATATCCTTTCTGAATTGTGGTGCCCAGAACTGGACACAGTATTCTAAGTGAGGTCTGACCAAGGCAGAATAGAGTGGCACTATTACTTCCCTTGATCTAGACACTATACTTCTATTGATACTTCTATGATTCAGTATTTCAGGAGAGGGGGACCAGGGCAGGGGGTTGGACTAGATGTCCCTTGGGGTCTCTTCCATCTCTATGATTCTGTGATTCCAAGGTCTCCTAGCGGGTTTCTATGGCTGAGTAGAGATTTGAAATCTCATCTCCCAGGGTCTTAGTCTGGGAGTCCTAGTCCAACACTCAATCCACCACACAACGCTGGCTCAATACTAGCACTAAAACTAATAAGCCAAGATAATGAGGATGATGAGAATGAAACTTTACATCCTCCCTGCACAGGGCAGTTTGCAAAACAGCTAAAAGCTCACATCAGAAGTCCTAAATAGATCAATAAATCCTATACTGAGTACGGTATGTGTTGTTGTTGTTTTGGGTTGGATTGTGAACATTAAATCTGCCCCCTGCTGGGCTGCCAGAACACCAGTGTAAAGAGTTTTATAGTTTAGTTCAGAAACACGTGATGAGTTGGGAGACAGAGATGTTGGGTTAAACACTGAAGGTCCCTTGTCTGTCTAACATGCTGCCAGTTTTCCAATTCCTGCCCAGTATACAATTTGGTGTCCTGTTTTGTTTGTTGGCATTTAAACCCCCCTTTTCCATGAAGTGTCCTGTGAAATATATGTTGTTCTTTCCTTCTCTTTCCCCCTTCCCCCTTTTATCCTCATGACAACCCTGTTAGGTAGGAAAGGGTGAGAGAACTGCGGAGCTCCTCTAAACCTGGAATTCCCAAGGTAACCTGAGAAGAGAAGCCAGAAAAGCCAATATGATTCTAAGTGGTGTAAATAGGAGTCTAGTGTCCAGATCGAGGGAAGTCATAGTGCCACTCTATTCTGCTTTGGTCAGACCTCACCTAGAAGACTGTGTCCAGTTCTGGGCACCACAATTCAGGAAGGATATTGAGAAGCTGGAACGTCTCCAGAGGAGGGCGAACAGGATGGTGGGTGGTCTGGAAGCCATGATGCTCTATGAGGAGCGGCTTAGGGAGCTGGGTATGTTTAGCCAGGAGAAGAGATGGTTAGGAAGTGCCATGATAGCCATGTTTAAATATTAGAAGGGATGTCATACTGAGGATGGAGCAAGCTTGTTTTCTGCTGCTCCAGAGACTAGGACATGGAGCAATGGACTCAAACTACAGGAAAAGAGGTTCCCACCTAAACATTAGGAAGAATTTCCTGACAGTAAGAGCTGTTTGGAAGGGGAATGAGCTGCCTCGTAGTGTGGTGGAGTCTCCTTCTTTGGAGGTGTTTAAACAGAGGCTGGATGGTCATCTGTTGGGATTGCTTTGATTGTATTCTCCTGCAGGGCTGGTAGTTGGACTGGATGGCCTTTGGTGTCTCTTCCAACGCTACGATTCTATGACTGGGACAGAAGAGTTGTAGCCTAGCACTTCTGGCTAAACGTGGGGAAAGCTATCAGTTCTGCTTTATCTTACTCCCTTTTTCTTTTTCAGTTTATTTATTTATACCCCGCTCTTCAGCCACAAGACTGTCAGAGCGGCTTACAAATTGTTTTAAGCAACAGCAATTTACACATCTACACTGCATTAAGCAGTTTCCAATGTGTGTTAGCTAATTTTTAAAGTCAAGTTCTTTCCAATATGGAAAAAAAAAAGTGAGTTGGTCAATTCAATGGAAACCAAACCCCTTTCCTTCCCTTGTCAGACAAGTTCACTAGGCACAGCTGTTTCCAGCTGTTTGTTTCTTTTATTGCAAGCATTTCTTTAATGCCAGGGGGCCTGAGGTGATGTGCAACAGGTAGAAACATTATTTACAATATCAAATATAAACAGATAAAAACATGACAGGTATACAACAGCAGATCACAGAGTAGATCGTTTCCCAAGCTTTACTTCTTTCATGGAAAACTTGATACCAGTGGCAGAAATAGCAAGGAAAGAAATAGGGAGAGGTCTGGGCTCTGTTAAAAAATTTGTCTCAAAAAAACTTTTATACAAAACCAACACGATGGACTGAAGCAGTGACGATGGGAAAATGGATTGTTAAAGTCACCGATTTGGCCCCAATTGCCAGATTAACTTGAGTTCTAAAGGATAACCCAACAGAAGACTTTTTGAAAAACTGGCAACCCTTTATAGACTTTCTGAGCAGTAAGAAGTTTAACGATGTAATAATCTGTGGTTATGGCTATCAGTAGGATTAACAGAAGGAGCCAGCATGGCGTACTGGTTTGAGCATTGGACTACAGCTGTGGAGACCTGGGTTCAAATCTTTGCTTGGCCATGAAAACTCACTGGGTGACCTTGGGCAAGTCACATACTCTCACCCTTCCCTGGGATAGGTTCACTTTAGGGTCACCATAAGTCAGAAATGACGTGAAGGCACACAATAACGGCAATTAGTAGGATTATCTAATTGGCTCTGTAATGGTAGAATAATATACCAGCCACACACACACACACACGCACACACCCTGCATCCATGGGAGATATGTTCTTGAGCTTACTGTGGGTACCTGAAACCATGTAGAATAGCCAGCCAATATGCATATCATAGAACTGCAATGGAGGGCCTAGAAAATGCCTAGAGAGGATGCCTCTCTAGGCATATGGCATGACTCTGTGGTCAACTTCCAGCAGTTGTGTTGGAGGACCTCCTGATGCCACCTCCAGCACAACTCTATGGTCCTCTGGATGCCTAGAGAGACCTTTTCCCCCTGACAGTGGGTAAGTGAAACCACAGGTATTGATCCCACTTAAAGGGGGGGGGGGAACTTGTGTGTGTGTGTATTCTTTTTTTATTTTTCTCTTCTTTATAGTTAGGATGTGGGGGGGCAGAGCCTCACTATGGTTTAGTTATATGTGTCTTCCCCCTTCTCTTTCTTGTTTCTTTCCTTTTCTCTCCTTCTCTTCTTTCTGTTTCTTTACTTTCTGCATGTATATTATTTACTTCTATAATGCTAGTACTACAGCCACAACGTTGTGAGTCTGATCCCGCAGGGCTCCAAGGTTGACTCAGCCTTCCATCCTTCCATCCATACCCGGCTTGTTGGGGGCAATTAGCTAAACACGTAAACTGCTTAGGGAATGCGTTGGCACTGATAAGCGTATAGAAACATCAATGCTAAAAAGGCTATTGCTACTCGGTTTGTGAACTGGATTGTTAAAAATTAACCAACACACACATAAATGAATGCATTGAAAACAGACAGCACCCTGAACCAGAGGGAGATACGGAGGTGGAGAACTTCCTGACTTTATACCTCCAACAAGTGGAAGTCGTTTCCCGGGGGACCCTGTTCCCCCTTAAATCTGTGCCCCATTTTAACGTTTTAGCCTGAGCTCCTCCTCTGGACCTCCCCCAGCTGCTGTTGATGGTAACTGGTGCCTTCTTACCGTAATTCCTTGGGCAGCTTGCCAAAGCACAAACAGCTCTCCCTGGCCTTGTACAGTTCCTCCCGCTCTCTGCCCTGCAGCAAAAAGAAAGAAGGGGAAAAAAGTCCACTCTCCAGCCGTTAAAAATTAAATATATATATATATATATATATATATATATATATCAGAGATTGCAATGGAAATAGCTCTCCTTTGCTGGTGACAGACAGACGCAGATAACCCGTGGAGTCGTTTGGGGCTTAGATGAGACATGGTGATCATTCCTACCCTCTCCTTTGCTTTCTCCTGATTCCAAAGCAGTTTCCGAGCATCTTGGGCATCAAAGGAGGAAATTCCCCTGTGCATAAGCAGAATGCCTTCAAAGCAGGAAGGTTGTCCTTGGGTGGGCGGGAGTGGAGAGAACCAATGGGCCGACCACCAGAAATGTTGGGAGTAAGAGAAGTCGCACCCAACAATTGTGGTATAAACGCAGGTGACTGATAAGGTCCCAAATCCCAGGGCCTGGGCTGTCTTCTGAGCATAAGAGGGAATCTCAGGGCATCAGAACCGCCTTGAAAAGTGTGTGTGGTTTTCTCAGTTGTTAGACTTGTATTTTTAAAACTCAATGGCATAATTTCTGCAACTGTGCTTGATGCTTATTGTATCATGCCTAATGTCATCACCAGGGGATACCCCTTGTAGCATCACCCTTGTAGTGTAACTAGGATTATCTCTTGAGACATCATAAGGGGCGATCTCCTGGTGTCAGGTTTTGGCCCAGAAATCCCTGGAACTGGGACAATCCTGAACTGTCAACCCTATTGACATCTCAAGTTCTTCCTTTCAAACTTAGGAAGAATTTTTGTTTTGGAATTTTGGAAACTTCCAAAGGAACTCAACACACCTTGAAATTCTCAGCTATTTCTCCCTCCCCCCTCCATTTAGGGCAACTCTCAAGGCATGGCCGAGACCCTCGCCATAGAGTTGCACTGAAAAGTGCCTAGAGAGGTATTTAACAGGTAAACATACCATGTACAGTAGTTGCATTGGAGGACCAAGCAGTTCCTAGAGAGATGTCCTATCTAGGAATTGCTTGGTCCAATGCAACTCTATGGCATGTATCCTTAGGAAGTCCTTTATTTTAATAGGGTTTCCTATTATCTGCAGTTTCAGTTATAAACGGTAAATCCAGGAATCTATATGCCATGGAGATAGGGGATGACCTGTAGTCTGCACCTAGAAAGTCTTCTAGGCACCTTAAATTACATAACCCCAGACTCATTCCCCCAAATTAAGCTATCCAACATCTATGAAAGGTCCCTAGCGGTGTAGCTGACAAAGCTAGCAGCAGCATCTTCATAATGCTGCAGAGAACAAAAGAGTAAAACATCTGAGAGAGCCAGTGTCGTGTAGTGGTTTGAGTGTTGCACTATGACTTTGGAGACCAGGGTTCGAATCCCCACTTGGCCATGGAAGCCCACTGGGTGACCTTGGACAAGTCACATTCTCTCAGCCTCAGAGGAAGGCAAAGACAAAATTCCCGCTGAACAAACCTTGCCAAGGAAATCCTGTGATGGGTTCGCTTTAGGGTCACCATAAGTCGGAAACGACTTAAAGGCATGCAGCAACACAACAACATCAGTGTTAACCAGATGAATTTCTCTAATCATCTGTGGGGCTTAGAGTTAATTTAATTAATTCATTTCTGCGATGATTGAATTAAGTAATTTTTGCATTCAGTTCACACCATTTTGGATGCATCAGGGGTGAAAAGTCACCCCAAATGACATTTTTTAAAAATTAGGGGTGGTTTGAGCAGACAGCAGGGGGCTTCTGGGAATGGAAAATTGGGGATGAGACCTTCCCCACCCCTGCTCTAAACTGGAATGTGTCCAGAGGAGGGCGATCAAAATGGTGGGAGGTCTGGAAGCCATGATGCTTTATCGGGAGCAGCTTAGGGAGCTGCATATGTTTAGCTTGGGGAAGAGAAGGTTGAGAGGGGACATGATAGTCATGTTTAAATATTTGAAGGGAGGTCGCACTAAGGAAGGATTGAGCTTGTTTTCTGTGGCTCCAGAGACTAGGACACGGAGCAATGGACTCAAACTCCAAGAAAAGAGATTCCACTTAAACATTAGGAAGAACTTCCTGACAGTAGAGCTGTTCGGCAGTGGAATGCACTGCCTCGAAGTGTGGTGAGTTTCCTTCTTTGGAGGTTTTTAAGCAGAGTCTGGATGGCCATCTGTTGGGAGTGCTTTGGTGGTTTATTCCTGCATGGCAGGGGGTTGGACTAGATGGCCCTTGGGGTGTCTTCCAACTTTATGATTCTATGATTCTATGATTTGTTGTTGTTGTTCTTGTTGTTAAGTTCAAGTCAACTTCAAATCAAGTTAACTTCAAGTCAACTTTGACTTATGCTGACCCCTATCATTGGGTTGTCTTGGCAAGATTTATTTAGAGGTGGTTTTCCATTGCTGCTTCTCAGGTTTGATGCTTTGATGGCATGCATTAGAGATTTGGAAACCAGACCCCGTGAGGAATGACTTAGGGAGCTGGGTATGTTTTGCTCAGAGAAGAGAAGACTTACACGATCACAACATAGCCATCCTTTAAATATCTGAAGTGATGTCATCTCAAAGATTTATTGGGCTTGTTTTCTGCTGCTCCAGAGACTGGGACATGAAGCAGTGGACTCAAATGACAGGAAAAGATAAGCTACCTAAACATTAGGAAGAACTCCTTGACCATAAGGGCTGTTTGACAGTGGAATGTGCTGCCCCAGAGGGCGGTAGATTTGCCATCTTAAGAGGTCTTTAAACAGAGGTTGGATGGGCATCTTTTCAGGAGTGCTTTAGTTGTGTATTCCTGCATGGCAGGGGGTTGGACTAGAGCATAGAATCATAGAATGGGAAGAGACCCCAAGGGCCATCCAGTCCAACCTTCTGCCATGCAGGAAGACACAATCAAAGCATTCCAACCGATGGCCATCCAGCCTCTGTTTAAAAACCTCCAAAGAAGGAGACTCTACCACACTACAAGACAGTGTATTCCACTTCCGAACATCTCTATGATTTGATGGGTTGCAGGGCTCTTTAAGCCCAAGGATTGAATTGAATTTCATAGAAGTTCTCAGCGGTTGCATTCCAGTGGTGGGTGCGGCCAAAGGGGCAGAGCCAAAACACCAGCCAGATTTTAGGTTACAGCTTTTCCTGCCAGTTCCAAAACCCTCAGGAGCTAGGTATCTATCTTGTAGAAGGGGGGTAGGGGGAGAGAGAACCCAAACATAAGCTAAGAAAACCACCAATACGTAGCGTCCTCGACTTAACTGAGAGGTAGTCTAGACAGTGAAAAAAAAAACCTCTTAGAATCCCCTGTGTCCAAATGGGATCCCTCAGTGTTTCATTCTTTTCGGAGGGAGGTGGAGCAAAAGTCAGGGAAAGTCCATGGCAGAAGCCTCCGGGACTTTTTCCGAGTTTTTAAAAACCCCGAAAGAAATGCGCCCCCTCACCTGTTAGGACAACTGAATTGCATTGCATCGCATTGCATCGCTGAAGGGGACAGCTGTTTGGTCAGACATACGCAGGGGGTGGAGCTTGGTAAGATGGCAGATCGCAGAACAGCCATGTTGGATTGTCGCCGTAGTGATCATGCACTGAGACAATGAAACAGGCTTTCTTTCCTTGGTTTTTTTTTATTATTGAAGCAAAAGATTGCTCTGCTGCACCTTGGAGTTAGGTTTTTTATTTTAATTGTTTGGTGGGAACAAATTGGGGAGTACAAAACCGTGAGTAATTCACTCGCGGCCACCATCTTGGTTCACTGGCATGCCTCCGTGTGAACAGGAAACATGGAGAGCTTCACACATTTCTGCACCCCAATTCACATTTTATTCCCTTGTCTAGACCAGACCTGAAATTCTCAGAAGGTCACATTTGGCCCCAGGGCCTAAGTTCCCCAGCCTTGCTCTAACAAATATGAATAAACTTCTGTTAATTTTTGTCTTGTCTACACCACAGAAATATGGCTGTTTGGCACCACTTTATCCACCATCGTTCTGTCCTATGGAATCCTGGTGTTCGTAGTTTTCTAGGGTATTTTGCCTTTTCTGTTGGAGAACTCTGGTGCCTCGCCAAACTACAAACTCCAGATTTCCATAGGATAGAACGATGGTGGATAAAGTGGTGTTGAACTGCATTTCTGCAGTGTAGACAGGCCCTTGGACCTCTTAAGCAGAGGATCAGGGATTCTGGAGTCACCCATTTTTGCCAACCACAAGACAGCGCCCAGTCCCGTGGGTTGCATAGTTTGGCAGCGATCCTATTACTAACCACTTCCAGAGAAGCTAGGGGTGTTTTATAAAAACAAAAGAAGAGAAAATATTTTTTTTTCCAAAGAGAAGGCAAGAGGAAACTCCAGTCTGTGAGAAGTGTGTGTGTGTGTGTGTGTGTGTGTGTGTGAGTCTGTTTGTGTATCAGCATGCAACTGTGAACTTCCCCAGTCTTCCCTCCCCATTATATTTTGTGATTCTTTCCCTCTCCATCTTTTCCCTTTCGCCCTGTGCTCAAATAGCTTAAGCTCCCATTTTGGAGAGACTTCTAGGAGGCACTTTGCCAGGGATATCATGGCCGTTTGTTCCTAAGTTTAAAAATACGAGAGGGAGGGAGGCAGCCGAGAGAAACACCACCCTTGCCCTATCTCTCAGCCTTGGCACCTCTCCTTGGCCGAGGGGCCGCTATTCTCCGTGACAGCTGGTGGAGGAATTTGCAACAGTTTTTTTTTTAAAAAAAATGGCTGCCAAGAAGGGAAGCGAGAAAAAAATTCACAAAACTTTTTGGACAGAGAGTGAGTGAGAGAGAAAGCGCGCGCATAGTGAAATGCGCTTCCCTTCCTTCAAAATGTCTGCCAGTGAATTGTGTGTGTGTGTGTGTGTGTGTGTGTGTGTGTGTGGTGAATGGGGAGTGGCAAGTTTGGATGCCTGGAGAGAATTTTTTTTTAAAGAAAGGAATCGAGAGCCAAAATTTCACTTCCAAAGTAAACAGCCGAGGAACTCCACGTTCTTTTCTTTTTCTCCAACGTTCATCCGCAAACCCTGCATTTCTCTCCCCCCCGTGCTCCCTTTTTCCTTGCTTTTTTTTAAAAAATGAAATAAAATACAGTAATCCCAAGATATACAAGGAGAAGAATTTATACCATGCTTCCCTAAGTCAAAATTGATTTTTTGCAGAGGAGGAGAAGAGAACTGAGTTAAATGGATCGAGAACTGAGTTTGTAAGCTGGGGAGGGGGTTGGACAGAACACGGTTTTCTAACGTTGGCCATGAGAAATCCATTGTTATTTTATGTTTAGCCAAGTTTGTTTGTTTGTTTTTGAATGCGTGGTTTGTGTTAGACAAAAGCCAGACAACAAATTTGAAAGTTTTCCTCTCCCTGCAAGGCTGCTGGATCCATTTGGTTGCGCCTCTCGCCCGAGTTCCAAACTCGGCACAAAATGGCCGCACGGGGGAGTATGGCTGTCAAGCAGAGAAATCAGGGAAGGGGGGGGGAGAGAGAAGGAACACACACAAAATGGCCGCCCCCCTACTCAATGACGTTAATCCAGGAGCTGCGGTCTCTAAAACGTTCCCCGGATGTTCTGGGGCTGTCTTTTTTGGTTCCTTTCCCATCTTCAGTGTTGATGTTGAACATTTTACCTCCACAAATACCACACACATTTGTGTACCGTTGGGGGGAGGGTAGGAAAAACCTTTCACCAAGTAGTTTTTTTCCTACAAGCAAGCTCTTTCTTTCTTTCATTCTTCTTTTAAAGAAAAAGTGGTATCCATTTCTGAAAGCAATCTTTTGGGTGCGTGAATGGCGAAATGTGAAAATACCACACTGTACTGCCTGGCTTTTGCATTTTGATGCCATGGTTTGGATCCTCTCGGATCTGGACCCTCCTCCCTCTTCTTCCAACCCTCACCCAAGCCATGACGGATGGTGACCGTTGGCCAGAAACGGAATGCAGAAGGCTGGCAGGGGGAAAGGGAGGGCAGTGGCGGCATAGGGAGACGTGCCCGAGAGAAGCAGGAGCGTGTGGGGTGGGTGAAAGAAAGAGGAGAGGGGGAGATGGAAAGCGATTGGAGAAAAGTATTTGGCAAGAAAAGACTTGGCTCAGGCCCAGTCTCGGAGGCTGAGCGTAGGCCGTGCTGGAGAGAAACAGCAGGCCAGATTTTAAGGAAGAGTTTGCAGAACGTGCTGGAGCCAAGGGGAGCCTCTTTCTTAGTTTGTTCCTTCAAGAATCTCATTGGCAATGAGGTAAACATCAACTAGCCAGGTTGAACCCACCCAGTCCTGCCTACAGCAGTTGTTTGCAGGCGGACGTAGAATCATAGAATCATAGAGCTGGAAGAGACCCCAAGGGCCATCTAGTCCAACCCCCTGCCATGTAGGAATTCCTGCCATGTAGGAATATCCAGCCTCTGTTTAAAAACCTCCAAAGAAAGAGACTCAACCACACACCCAGGCAGTGCATTCCACTGCCGAACAGCTCTTACTGTCAGGAAGTTCTTCCTAATGTTTAGGTGGAATCTCTTTTCCTGTAGTTTGAACCCATTGCTCTGTGTCCTAGTCTCTGGAGCCACAGAAAACAAGCTTGTTCCATCCTCAATATGACATCCCTTCAAATATTTAAACATGGCTATCAGGTCACCTCTTAACCATAGGTACCATATGCTCTTTTTATGAACCTTCCCATTTTGCTTGCAAGTTTGTAAATGTGTATCTGTTCTTTTCTGAACATTTTCTTTTTCAATTTTGGTGTTGGGGGGCTTTTTAGCACACTTGAGTTTTCTCACGAGACACGGCGAAATCTTGTTCACGGAGAAACATGGAAGTAAGCGGTGCGAGCTTACTTGGGGCGATTTTGTATCAGTATCACGGCAGCGTGCGAAAACATGTGTCATTGTGCCAGAATATGAACGCTGTAAAATATAGTGCCATAATAACGTTTTTAGGCACTTGTCTGATAACCTCCAGTCTCAAGCTACATAAAAAGTGTGCCGAATTCTTATTTGGGGGAGGCAATGCCCACATTTTTCTGCCCCGGTAACTACAACCTTAGTTAGACCTGATCATGCATTTCATAGAACAGTGGCAAGTGGAATATATTCAGCCACACTGGCCATCTGGAAATGTGGTCATGGGAGGTGGGGTGAGGAAGCAGCGGTGCTCAGGTATCTTTGTGGCCATGCGATTTGTATGCATCACACGTTGAGGGGAATCTCCTTCTGCCACTTGCTCCAAGGTTAGATTTCTAGAGATTTGCAAAGGTTATTAACTGGAAGAGAACAAGAGTCAAGACGCATGAGCACAGGTACATGGGAAAGGTCTGCAGCTCAGCAGCGGAGCATCTGTTTTATATGCCAAAGATCCTGGGTTCGGTCTTTGGTATCCACCGGTAGGACTGGGAAAACCCTAATCTGAAAAATGCAGGGCTTGTCTGTATGGGCTAAATACCCCATGCAGACATGGGGCTGAGAGTGAAGAAGGTGGGGTAGGTTTAAAAAAACATCAACAACCAATTTTACTCCATTAGAGGCGGCAAACCATGGGCCCTGTCTTGGCCCCGTCTTGGCCCAGGGGTTGTGAGGACTGCCCGGAGGCAGAACGGGCCAAATGCCCTGTGTCATATGGACAGCAGGACTCTGAGATAGAGCCAAGATGGGGTATTTAGCCCATGTAGACAAACCCTATGTTTTTGAGCAAGAAGAATAGTAATGATGCAATAATTTGTGCTTATGGGTAATAAATCCAGTAGGGTTATTTAGTTGGATCTGTAATGGTAGAATATGTTTTTTTCTCCTTTTTCCCGTTAATAATTCATTGCAGTTTGGATAGGTGTGAGTGTCAGAGCCCCATGATGTGTTAGTTGTTATTTACCATTTAGCTTAGTTTAGTGTTTTAGTTTGGTGTATTAGTTTTAGTGTAGTTTAGTGTTTCATTACTATTAATTGTATTTTTTTCTTGAATTATATATATGTACATGTTGAGTACTCATCTGGAATTCTGGAATGTGAAATACTCCAAAATTCAAAATTGTCCACATGGGTGGCTGAGATAGTGACACCTTTGCTCCAGAGACTAGGACACGGAGCAATTAGTTCAAACTACAGGAGAAGAGATTCCACCTAAACATTAGGAAGAACTTCCTGATGGTAAGAGCTGTTCAGAAGTGGAACACACTGCCTGGGAGTGTGGTGGAGTCTCCGTCTTTGGAGGTTTTTATTTTTATTTTTTTATTATTATTTTTAAGTTAAGTTTCCAAACACATAAAACCATACATAATCATCCAAGCGACTTCCTTCCCAGCTGTACATTGAACTTGATTTTAACATACTTTTTAACTTTCTTACATTTAATTAACATTTAATTTGTGTTATTACAATTAAATTAACGATACAGAAACATATTATCCATTCTACATTCTACATCCCTAAATTATATTTCTTCCCATATCTCCCTCCAAAAGGTAGCACAGAAAATAAAAGAAAGGAGAAAAAAGAAAAGAAAAAAAATCCTAGTATTTTCTCCTTATTTCTAATTTTAATACCACTACGGTTCAATCTGTAAACCAAGTTGTTGCGTGGATACTCCAGTCCGATTTCCAGAATACGATCAAATTCTCCCAGTCTTTTCTAAATTTATCTAAAGATTGAGACTGTATCCAGCATGTAAGTTGTTCTAGTCGGGCCACCTCGTCTTTGGAGGTTTTTAAACAGGCTGGATGGCCATCTGTTGGGAATGATTTGATTGTTTATTCCTGCATGGCAGGGGGTTGGACTAGACGGCCCTTCAGGTCTCTTCCAATTCTAGGATTCTATGATTGTGTGATCTTATCTGGCCTTGCAAAGTAGGCTGCTGAGAAACAAGCAGGACTGCTGTGCAGATGTGTGTGTGGAAGGTGCCTGAATTATAAAAGAAAAGAGAGGAAAGCTTGAACTTCAACCCACTCAGTCCCATTAAGGACTCCAAAGCCACAGCATGTGGAGTTTCAGTGACTGGGGGAGAGAGGGAACGTGAAAGAAAGGCATGGCTGGCTGAGACCATGGACAGAAACATTCCTGTTAAGAAGATTTTTTAACAGGAAGACTGGGGAAGATTTTTTCCCCCTGGTCCCCCCTGTCCTTGTATGTCCTTCATACCAGTGGGAGCTGGGAGCTCCCAAGGCAGTAAATACACTCCAGATTTGGGATGGCTTTGAAGGGACTCCCCAGGGTGCTTGAACCTTTTGAGGGAAGATGATTCAGCACCTTGGAAGGTTCCTCCAAAGTCCTCCAAAACCTGGAGTAAATTCACTGCTCCACTGACCTGGGAACCACCAGGTACCACTGCTGGCAATGGAAGAATCTAAACAAAAATAGTCCCCAGCATCTCCAAACAAGGAAAAATCAAGCTAGTAGTTTTCCAGCTGTATCTCTTTAAGGTCTTACTTCGACTTGCTGCTGTTTTGAACTCACATTACTTTAGTTAGGGGTTTGTTTTCTTTTTAAATGCGGGGCTTTAAATGGCTTTTCTTGGGTGCTACTTCGGCTTTTACCTTTATTTTTTTAAAAGCTGGATATAAGCGGATGCAAAAGAATGTGAATCTGCAACAGAGTTTTGCAGCACCTTGTTCAGACTCCCAGTCGTCCAACCTTTGCTTTCTTTCAGGCTGCTCTGTTTCAATACACACACCCACACCCAAATCTACACTCATTATTCTGTAGCTGCTAAGGATACTTAGTCTCCGTGGGGCTGCTTGGGGGTCTCCTTTCTCCCCTTTCCTTTTCTGCTTTTGCAAACCTCGCTGTCTCTTAAACCTGCTAATACTGTACTTAGTGTTGATGGGGCCATGCAAGTATCTTCTTTTGGACAAGATGCCTGCTATTAGGATATGTTGGGGTAGAGAAAGCATGGCACTCCAGATATTGTACTCCCATTCCTATCATCCCTAGGCAGTCTGGCCAACAATGAGGCACAGTGGGAGTTGTATTTCAGCAACATCTCGAGGGATGTTCCCCACCATGGTATATGTGATAACCTGGTAATGATGATCTGACACTAACAGGGACAGGTACTAGAATGTTGATACTCTTGTGGGTAGATTGGGAGAATATCCAAGTAACATAGAATCAGAGAGTTTGAAGAGACCACAAAGTTCATCCAGTCCAACCCACTGCCCTGCAGGAATACACAATCAAATTACTCCTGACAGAATGCCATCCAGCCTCTGTTTAAAGACCTCCAAAGAAGGAGACTCCACCACACTCCCAGGCAGTGCATTCCACTGCTGAACAGCTCTTACCATCAGGAAGTTCCTCCCTTGCTCCTTATAGGGCGTAATGGCTTCCAAACCTCCCACCATTTTGGTCAACCTCCTCTGGATACATTCCAGCTTGTCAATATCCTTCTTGAATTGTGGTGCCCAGAACTAGACACAGTATTCCAGGTGAGGTCTGACCAAAGTAGAATGGAGTTGCACTATTGCTTCCCTTGATCTAGACACTATACTCCTATTGATGCAGCCTAGAAACGCATTGGCTTTTTTAGTTACCGCATCACACTGCTGGCACATGTTAAGCAGTGGTTCATCAGAACCATTAGAGCAAGGGTAGGCAACTTTGTCAGGGTCAGGGGCCAGTTTCTCCCTGCCCCTGCCACACCGCCCACAGCAAGCCCATATCCCTCCATTTTCCTCTGCAGTCCCTCTCAAAAAGGTGACATTGGGCCATTTCTCCTCACCATTTAGAGAAGGGCTACAGAGGGAAATGGAGTCATTTGTGGGATGGTGGTATAGTCTCCGGAGGATGTAGAGGGTGAAAGAGACTCTCTCTGCATTGTTTTCATGTGCTGGGAGAGGTTTTTTGTGTGGTTTGGGGCTCATATCCTTGGTGGCACAGGACCCCTGGTGGTGCAGTGGTTAAATGCCAGTACTGCAGCCACAACATTGTGAGTTTGGTCCTACAGGGCTCCAAGGTTGGCTCAGCCTTCCATCCTTCCCTTGGTCAGTAAAATGAGTACTCAGCTTGTTGGGGGCAATTACCTAACACACATTGTAAAACTGCTTAGGGAGTGCTTTGCACTATAAAGCGGTATAGAAATGTAAGTGCTATTGCCATACCATTTTTTTTTTAAAAAAATAGGGGGCTAGGAAATCTAGTGGGGGCCTTTAGTGTCTCCAAAAGTGGTCCTCACTTTCTCCAACTCTACATTAGCGCATCCCCCCATGCACACACATGCACAGAGTTACAGTTTTAGAAAGACACTATTAAAAATGTTCCCACGTCAAGGATACCCAGGGACGTGTGGATTCCAGCCAAGGGCTGCTGCAGGAGAGAGTGAGGTGTGTGTGTGTGTGTGTGTGTGTGTGTAGAAAGTGTAGAGACTGGCTGGAGAGAGGGGAGGCAGGCTAATCCCGGATGCTGGTAGGAACCTATAATGCTGAGCTCAGCGTCTGCGACGCCTGCCCAAAGAGCCTGATTATTTTTAGATAAGATGGAAAGCGGAGAACAAGGCGTTCTGGGCTGCGGCCCATCAAGGCGTGAGTTGTGTTCCTGATGAGGAAGAGAAAGCCAGGAGGGACAGGGGGGACAGGGAAGAGGAGGGCAAGTTCTGCAGTGGCCTTTTCCCAAAGCTTTGCTTTAGACCCATGGCAAGGCCCTGTGGCTCTTGCCTGGAGGAGTGGGGTTGCTAGATCTCAGGGCCTAATCTGGAGCCTCCAGTTTTCATGGGTTCGTTTCAGATGGGATATGAGGATGCAAATTCTCCTGTTTTGCAGGGCTCAGCTCCAAGATAAAAAAGAGATCTGGGTGCAAATCTTCAGCTCACTTCATAGAGGAGCAGCTTGCTACAATATGCAATGGGACCAGTCTCTGGAAATATAGACTGAAACATACACGCACACAAATTTTGCATGCAGTTTATTTTGATTGCATCAGAAATCAATTCCCTTCACTTAATTTAGCCTGGAACAAAAACGATTGCAATGAAAACTGGAACCGTCTTCATTTTTGCCTTAAATTTCACTGTGCCAGGAGGGGAAAAAATTCAAATCAACAGGAAGGGAAGGAAAGTAGTGGAGGGGGAGCTACGGGGAGGGGAAAGATGAGGGCATTGCCTTGCAAAATAAGTGTGCCACCCTCCAAATGAAATTTGCCTTCATTCCCCAAATTTCTAGTATTGCAGTAACTTGAGCCTGAACATTTAGAAATATACTTCAGGCACCAGAGGAAAAGGGGCAGGCAAAGTTAGCATTTCTGCAAAAATAATATTACATGGGATACCCAGCAGCAGTCTCTTAGCTCTTGCCGTAGCAACACCTGGTGGGGCCCAGTTGCATGGTCAAGCACTAATCATCATCATCATCATCTGCTTTGGTCAGACCTCACCTGGGATATTCTGTCCAGTTCTGGGCACCACAATTCTAGAAGGATGTTGACGAACTGGAATGTGTCCAGAGGAGGGTGACCAAAATGGTGGGAGGTCTGGAAGCCATTAAGCCCCCTGAGGAACAGCTTATGGAGCTGGGTATGTTTAGCCTGGAGAAGAGAAGGTTGAAAGAGGACACGGAGTTTAAATGTTTAAATATTTGAAGGGATGTCATACTGAGGATGGAGCAAACTTGTTTTCTGCTGCTCCAGAGACTAGGACACGGAGCAATGGGTTCAAACTACAGGAGAAGAGATTCCACCTAAACATTAGGAAGAACTTCCTGACAGTAAGGGCTGTTCGGAAGTGGAATGCACTGCCTGAGAGTGTGGCGGAGTCTTCTTCTTTGGAGGTTTTTAAACAGAGGCTGGATGGGAATGCTTTGATGGTTTATTCCTACAGGACAGGGGGTTGGACTAGATGGCCATTGTGGTCTCTTCCAACTCTATGATTCTATGACCCCACCCTCAAAAAAACAAACCCTATCAGCCACAAACTTAAAAGAAAATTATTATAAAATGCTCTATAGGTGGCTCTTGACTCCAGAGAAAATGGCTAAGATGTATAAAACAAATACTGATAAATGCTGGATGTGTGGAGGGAATGTGGGGACATTCTTTCATATGGGGTGGCAATGTCCAAAAGCTAAAAAAATATTGGGGGAGTATATATAATGTAATAGCGAAAACCTTAAAATTGAATTTTCCAGTGTAGCCTGAATTATATTTATTAAACATGTTAGAGGGACTGGATAAAGAAACAGAAAGAAAATATTGGCGGGTACTACTATATATGATTACTACAGCAAGGATAACCTATGCCAAATATTGGAAAAATACAAAGGTCCCATTTGTTGAAGAGTGGTTAGTAAAATTACATGAAACAGCAGAAATGGATAAATTAACTATGTTGGTGAATGACAACTCAACAAATAAGTTTAAGGAAGAATTGAATTGTGTATTACCCATATGGGAGGAAAAATGGGAGAAGCTAGCAATATTAAGCTTTTGAAGTAGAGTTTCAAGTTATAACTTATATCTTGAAATAATACATTAGTTGTCTTTTTTCTCTGTTATTTTTAGAATATTTCCTGATCTTTCTGGTTATATTTATGTCACTATTATAATTAGCAGTAATTAGCAGATGTTTTAGTAATTATAATATATAATATTGAAGTGGTTAGTTATTAATAAATTTAGAACCAGATTCTTAGAATGTAGATAGGAAGTAATGTGCAACGATACAGCATACACTGGGAAAACAGTCTTTTTACCCCTCTTTCCAATGGTGTAAATATGTTGTTCTTGTTTCCTAATTTTGTGTGTATGTACGTTGCCAAAGTGTTTGTGTTGTTGAGATACTGTTATAAAAAAAATAATTTTTAAAAATGGCATAGGGCAGTTTCTGCCTTGCGAAACAATGCTGCCATCCTGAAGGCTTCGGCATTGGGTTGAATACACAGATCGTACTTTTTGTGTGTGTTAGATATCATTGGGGTGGGTGGGTGGCTAGAGATATTTGTGTTTTTTCCACCTTCCTGCACCCCTAGCCCCAATGTACATGGAAGGCCAACTATAGTCCTAAACTGTATGCCTGTTTCTTTTTAGATTCAGATCAAAGCAGCAGTCCCAGGACAGGAATTGGCTCTGACCAAGAGGACAGCAAACCAATCATCATGCTGGGTGAGGAAAAAAAGAAAAGAAAAGAAAAGAAAAGAAAAGAAAAGAAAGGGGGGGGTACAGATTGGGAAAAATGTGTGGGTGACAAATGTGGAGGCGTTGGGCTCACAGGACTCAAATTCGTGGCCCCGGAAACCCTCCAAAGCCCCCCAACTTTTTAAAAAAGACAAATATGGCATGGCAGGGGGTTGGACTGGATGGTCCTTGAGGTCTCTTCCAACTCTATTATTCTATGATTCTATATGTCCTGGACTTTTGTATCTTTAACAATTTTTTTTCTGGGTGATTTCTCTCCCTTCCTCAATCCCACAAAATGGCTTTAAAATGCTGAAAAAATGTGATGGTTTTGCCCCCATTTCTCTTCATCCCCAATGCTTTAAAACAACCCCAGAGTGTGGTGGAGTTTCCTCCTTTGGAGATTTTCAAACAGAGGCTGGATGGCCATCAGCCGGGCGTGCTTTGCTTGGGCATTCCTGCATGGCAGGGGGTTGGACTAGATGGCCCTTGGAGTCTCTTCCAACTCTAGGATTCTATGAACCTCCCCCCCAAAAAACAAAACCCATCAGCCACAAACTGGCTAACAACAACCGTAGAAGTGAGGTAATGTCACTTCTGGTTAGACATGCCAGACTAGGAGTGGGGGTACAGGGTGGAATTGCCCTGCTTTGATGTAACGAAATATCTTTATTTTGAAATATCTTTATGGTTTAGAGATAGCGGTAAGATTCATTTGGTTCCCACTGTCATACAAATAAACCCAATTTTTGCTTTACTAGGGAGATAGCTAGCCTACCCATCTATACTGTGGTCTTCATCTTTTCCTACTGAAGTTTCCAGTCAGGTGGAAAAGAGGGAGACCACAAGACAGGTGGATAGAGAATCAAGGAAGCCATGACTGCTCTGAGTTTGCAAGACCTGAGCCAGGCCCTTGAGTGACTTGGAGGTCTCTCCTTCATAGGGTCGCCATAAATCAAAGTTGACTTGACCAGCAGTCAATAACAGAACAAGGCCAGTGCACAATCTGGAAGCTTGCTAAATTTTGCAGTGTGATTTTCTGATCAAGAATGTATACAAATGTCTCCATGTTTGAGAAAAGAATGTACAGGGAGGCATATCTAAAGGAGAAACGACTTGCAAAAGGTATACATTAGGCACGCCAGTGTACCAAAACACCTACAGATTTTCAGGTTGACTTGGGGGGGGAAATGGCTCATGGTGTGGAACAGATTTGTGTTGGGAAAACATGACTTTTCTAGAAAATGATACAGACAGTTGAGTTCCAGGCCTCCTCTGTTGCTCCCTGGCACTGCAAATCCCAAAAGAACATGAACATGAATACACTGCAGAAATAAACCAGTTTGACACTGCTTTAACTGCCATGGCTCAATGCTATGGAATCCTGGGAGTTGTAGTTTGTTGTGGCACCAGAGCTCTGTGATAGAAAAGACTAAATAAGCTCACAAAACTACAGATCCCAGGATTCCCTAGCATTGAGCCATGGCAGTTAAAGCAGTGTCAAACTGGGTTATTTCTGCAATTCAGATGCAGACTTGCTCTTCAGAGATACAAATTGATCTGTTTCATTTTGATACCATTTCTCCTAAGCTGAAATGGCATTTTCCCTTCAGAGCAACATTTGAGGGTGGAAACATTAGAAAATTATTGGATTTGGAGCAGTGGCCTGTTTGCCCAACATTAAGGCTTCAGAGATTTAAGTCTTACTCTAAGTCAAGCTTTGATATCCACTCAAGATAAAAAGAGTATTTTAAAAAAATCAAAGAATGGTTGGAAAACATAATTTTTGAGTGTCAAGAAGCCCTCATGAAATGAATTCTGGACTGATGAGAAACTTTGTAGTCTAATAATTATTCTGCACACAAAATTCATACGTGGTTGACTAGTGTGCAGAAAATGGTGTGATTGCACTTATTTCTGCACAAAATTCTCACATGGTCATTTTTTTTACCAAACCCAGCATTTTGTGTATAGAAAACAATATTTTGGTATAAAAGAAGTATTATCTCCTGCATGGAAGACAGTGTTTTCTATGCAAAACAACCATGCACAAAATTGTGCGCAGAATAAGTTCTGAATTGCAAATCTCTCACAGTGGTAAGAAAATTGTTAAAATTCTCATTGCTTCCTTTGAGAGGAAAGTTAGTGAAGGATTACATCCCTCACATGCCATTGAGCTGAGAAATTCAGGACAAACATGACTTTTTGAATACGTGTGAATTTTTTCTTTGCAGATGCAACAGATTTCCAGGAGAATTTTGTCACGTCGGGTGTGTTTAGTGTCACAGAGCTCATCCAAGTTTCCCGGAGTGAGTAGCAGCTCGTTGCTTCTTTCTGGCTTCTTCTTGCTTTTTAAAAGACTCACTGGCATATCCTGCAGTGTAGGTGGCTGGTTTTGTGGTACGCAGGTAGCATAACTTCAACTTTTCTTCTTCTTGGCTGCAGCGCCGGTGGTGACGGGGACAGGGCCAAATTTCTCCTTGGGGGAGTTGCAGGGGCACCTAGCCTACGACCTGAACCCCTCGAGTACAGGGATGAGGCGGACACTTCCCAGCACTTCCTCCAGTGGGTGAGTCTGACCTTGGCATGAAGGTGTGTTGGGTTTTCCCCCATCGAAGAGGTCTGTGTGTGTCTTACCTCCAATTGGGGTCCAGAAGTCATTCTTCAAGAATCTAGGATTTTAGTCCAGGGATTTTTGGAGTCAAGAGTGCCTCTGAGCATGAGTGGATAGAATTTAATATTCTTCTGCTTCAAAACTGTTGTAAAACTTCCTCCCAGAAGGCAACTATTCTCAACAGTAACTTGAATAAGCGTTCCTCGCACAGCTTAAAGCAATCAACTGTGTTTCTGGATTAGAAAATGTAGATTTTTTTTTTATTTCTTTGTATGTTTGTCAAGAAAGCCCATGTGGTTTGCATGTAGGACTACAACCAGGGCTCAAAACCCCAGCTCAACCATGGAAACCCGCTGGGTGAACTGGGGCAAGTCACACTCTCTCAGCCTTAGCAGAAAGCAATGGCAAATCCCCTTTGAACAAATGTTGCCAAGAAAACTCCGTGATAGGTTTGCCTTAGGGTCGCCATAAGTTGGAAGCGACTTGAAGACACATAACAACAACAACATTTGTCAAGTCCGATACCATTTTATATTCTGCTCTATGGCTAGAAACCTCTCAGAAAGGTTTATATGACTTTATTCTTAAAGGGAAGATAGTCTGTGTTCTCAAGCTTGTAATTTGGGGGTGGGGGAAGACACAACACAAAAGGAAAAAAGGATGGGGAGGGAAGAGGAATCTATATATATAAAAGGCTTGGGTATGTTTCTGCTCCTAGTGTGCTGATTGGCCGCTTAGGAAAAATACCCAACCAACCCTTCCCTCCTCTCAATCACCACCCACATGCAAATTCCCTCTCCACCTCACAGTCCACTCCTGCCCCTCAATCTGCATCTACCCCCCAGCCTCACAAGGGCCCCTCCCTCCACTCTCTCCCTCAGCCAATCACCACCCACATGCAAATTCCCTCTCCACCTCACAATCCCCTCCTGCCAGTCAATCTGCATCTAAACCCCAGCCTCACAAGGACCCCTCCCTCCTCTCACTTCCTCAGCCACTCACCAGTCATGGGCAACTGTAAGATGCTCTCTCAAGAGTACGATCACTTGGCGCATGGCGTATGTTACGCCGGGTACAGCTGGTACAACAGAATTCAGGCACATGTTCTTATGGATCTGCAGTTTATCCACCTTGTGGAATGGCTGCTGGGTATCAGTTGTGGAGTGGAATAAAAACAGGTAGACATGGATTCCCAGGAAAGCAAACTGGAGCCCTACATCTTCCAACCTCCTTCTAAGTGAGAGGTGAAGTTAGCACCTGTTTTGTTTACCGCATCCCCAATTCCCACAGACCAGGATACAGCTGTGGGACATCAGATCCAGGATCAAACAGCATACTCCCATTGCATCCTGACATATTTGCCCAAATTGGCAACCTGTTCCTTTCCTTCAGCACACACCCCCTCCCGTTACTCTGAACATGCTGAGCATTGCATTCATGTCCATTTTCCCAAGGAGGGGTCCATAAGTTTTCATCTGATTCATGATGGGTTCTGTACCCCAAGGGAGGTTAAGCAGCACTGGTTTCAATGAACCCCACATGCTTGGATTTTGGTAGGCACTGACCACACTTTTCATATTCCTCCCCCGCTTCGTAAGGAGCAAACGGCACAAGTCGGGGTCCATGGAGGACGACCTGGATGGCAGCCCAGGGGGTGAATACTACACATCGCCTAGCTCTCCTACGAGTAGCAGCCGCAACTGGACAGAAGACATGGAAGGGGGTAAGCAAGTGGGTCAGATTGGGGCCTCCAGTCTTCCTGAAGCCAAGCAGCTTTGCAATGGGTTTCTCAAATGGAGTTGGTTCAATGTGCAACCCTTTGGCTGCCTGGATGCCTTCATCACTGACTGCAAATGGTATATCTATACAGATCTGCCATCTGCCAATTTTATAACCACTGGGATTTTTTAAAAAAAAACATGTATTCTTTAATACACACACACACACACACACAAAATAATATATTTTAAAAAATGTATTTGACTTATTCTGCAATCTAGAACCAATCTTTTTCAGCTCTTTGCTACTAAACCAAATAAAGGGGGTGGAATCATTAATATATATATATATTCTACTCATCCCCACAAAAGTGGCCTAATGAATTGAGAGACCTTTTGAGTCAATCAAAAAGGTCCATGTTTAATTTTAATTAGTTACTTATTGTGGTTATTATTTACCCTCCCTCACCCTTTTTTCTTCATTCCCCCTACCCTCTGGCCTGGGAGTTTCTTTCTGGAAACCAGCCTCCACAAGGATAGTCCCGCGGGAAAAGTCAGGGGTTCCTCTCCCTGCCCGGCCACTGTTCCTTCCCCGAGTGCAGACGTGGTTTAGATGCTTTGCGAGAAGCGGTTTAGTTCAATCCTTGTACTGGATGTTCTGTAAAATCCTTCTAAATGAGCGTCTGAGAAAGGACTAAACCCTTTAGTGGCACTGACTAAACCAACTGGCCCAGATAAATGGAGAGGGAGGGGTAGGGAAGATTAACTCTCAGAGCCCCATGACCCAGCCCCCTTCCTTCCTTCCTTCCTTCCTTCCTTCCTTCCTTCCCTCTCTCTTTCTCTTTCATTTCTTCCCTCCCTCCCTCTAGTTCTTTCTATTTCCTTCCTCTCTCTATACTCCCCCTCCCTCCTTCCTTCTTTTCTTACCTACCTACCTACCTACCTCTAGTACTTTCTGTTCCCTTCTGTCTCTCTATATACCCCTTTCTCCTCGCTCTCTCCTTCTTTCCTTCTCTTCTTCCTTCCTTCTTCCCCCCCTTGTTCTCTCTCACCTTCCTTCCTCCCCCCAATTTATACTCCTCTCTCCTACCTGGCTGCAGTCCACCATGCCCTCAGCATAAAAGGCATAAATGTATGCAAGTGGATATCACAGAATCATAGAGCTGGACAAAACCCCAAGGGCCATCCAATCCAACCCCATTCTGCCCTGCAGGAACACCCAATCAAATCATTCCCGACAGATGGCCATCCAGCCTCTGCTTAAAAACTTCCAAAGAAGGAGACTCCACCACACTCCCAGGCAACGTATTTCACGGCCAAACAGCTCTGACTGTCAGAAAGTTCCTCCTCATATTTAGGTGGAATCTCTTTTCCTGTAGTTTGAACCCATTGCTCCATGTCCTCATCTCTGGAGCAGCAGAAAACAATCTTGCTCCATCCTCAGTGTGACATTCCTTCAAATATTTAAATATGGCTATCATGTCACCTTTCAACCTTCTCTTCTCCAGGCTAAACATACCCTAAGCCGCTCCATATAGGGCATAATGGCTTCCAGACCTCCCACCATTTTGGTCACCCTCCTTTGGACACATTCCAGCTTGTCAAAATCTAGTGTAGGAAAGTATTTACTTCCAACACCTAGATGGCAGAGTAACACACCTCTCTTCCAACTCTTCCCCAGGCATCTCGCCAACTGTGAAAAAGACAGAAATGGACAAATCTCCCTTCAATAGCCCATCTCCACAGGACACTTCACCTCGGCTGAGCTTCACTCAACATCACCGTCCTGTCATTGCTGTGCACAGTGGTACGTCTGCCGTTGCCGGGGAGGGCTGGGAATGAAGAATCTCTAGGTGAAGCCGTGTTAGAGAATGACGTTGGAGATTCCTGAGAGTGTTTCTCTGCCAGTGTGTCCCCTGTGGAAAGTGCATGGGTTCTCAATTTCAACCTGCCCCAGTGCTGTTGTTTGGAAACTCCCTGCAAGTAGACAAGCAGCGCCACTGGGAAAAAAGAGACTCTACTTGTGGTGCTACCTTTCTGCTTGTAGGTGAACTTTTTAAAAAAATGTTCTGTCCCAATCAGGGATGTGGCTACAAAGGGAGGCAAAATGAAATGTCCCTACAGAATAAGAATTCTGCTCCCTTCAATGAAATACTTCCTTCAGCTCCCATATTTCTAGCCTTGTGGCAACTTTTTCTAGCATTGGCATTTTCTGCTAAGCATTTGGAAAGGAAAAAGTGGCAGGCAACATGTGAATGTACTTGAAGAGTCTGAAGTGTGACTGTGTCTTGGCTTATCTCTGCAACCTAGAAATTTGGGAAGAAAATTTCATTGGGGGGGGCAGAATTTTTATTTGGGGAGTAATGTCCTCATTTCTCTCCACCCTCCCACCATAGCTGCACCTCTGCTCCCAGTCTGAACTGGTGCAGTCTCTCCAACCACCTGATTTTAACATGCCTGGGGATTGTCTGACTGAGTAGCTCAGTTCTGCTGGTGCATTTTCTGCATAAACAGCATGGTGTGTGTTATTGGTATTGTTTCTTTAAAAAGCCATTCTTTCTTCTTGGGATCTATAGTACTGACAGTCCTCTTAGAGCCTTCCATGGGGGATTTCTTATCATCTCCCGCAAACCATAATTCCTAAGATTCCATTAGGATGGAAGACTGGGTTTTCTAGAAGATTGGGGTACAGATATATTAAGAGCCCACAGCCGTAATGTGCTAGGTCCAACACACTATGACTCGCTGCCTCTCAAAAAAGTCTGTCTGGGTTAAGGCTGCATCTGCACTGCAGAAATAATCCAGTTTGACACCGCTTTAACTGCCATGGCTCCATCCTATGGAATCCTGGAATTTGTACAGGTCGACTCCAGTATCCATGGATTCAGTATCCATGGTTTCACTTATCCACATCTGAAAATATATGTCCTCTCTAGGCATTTCTAGGTCCTCCAATGTGAGTCTACGGTCAACTTCTGGAGTTCTTCTCATTGAATATAATACCTCTGTTCTCTATTATCCATGATTTCAGGTATCCACGGAGGGATCTTGGAATGAATCCCCTGTGGATATGGGGGTTGACCTGTAGCTTGTTGTGGCACCATTGCTCTTAAATATCTCACCAAACTACAGATCCCAGAACTCATTGCATTGAGCTACCACAGTAAATATGAATTATTTCTGCAGTCTAAGACAGATGTAATTTTTCAGAGCAGAAGATGCCCAACAACCAACTCACACAAACCTTTGTCTTGCTGGAGTCTTAACTCTGGATAGAAATGGTTTGACTAGAGAAAAATGCTTACGTGCACAGCACAGACTGGCCAGTGCTTGTGACATCGCAGAAGAACTTCCCAACCTCAATTTCTCCAGTAATTTGTACTTTTGTGGGGGGGGGGGGGGTGATTGAAAAAGAAAATGAACATGCATGGAGATATGAATACTTAACAGCAAATTTTTAAAAGAAGGCAAGCTATCTGACGAGTGAGGGTAAGGACAGGACTGCTAGTTGAACCAACCACCCAGTTTGCTGGTATGCAAGTGGTTGAAATGGGAGAAGTTGATGATGGGGACCCTGTTATATTATGTCTGTCTTCTCTCACTTTCTTTCTCTTTATATCTGTCTTCATTCTTTGTAATTGTGGGCCTAAGTATGAATTACTTTTAAAAACAACAACAGGTGGAACTAAAACAAACTGGTGTGGTTTATGGTAGGTTTCCCTAAGCCATGCTGGTTGGGGGGGATGGAAGTTGTAGTCTAGCCCAACTGCAGGAAATCAAGTTGAGGAATGCTGCCCTATGATACGGTATGGGAAGAAACTCAATTATTTTTTTCCATATCAGTTCAGCTATTGTTTTGTAAGGAAGAAAAAAAGTTAGTTTCTTTTATGCACTGAACCTGAATTTTTTAAGTACACAAATATTTCTATGGCTGAGGAAAACGGAAGATGGTTTGAATGCACTGAGTGTGGAGAGCAAGCTGGATTGCTTTGAAGGGGACTGAAAATGCTTACATGCCAGGCTGTTTCTTTTTCTAGACCTTGGGAATGTTACTTTCTGAACAACAGTTTTTTCCCAGAACTGTCCTGCCAGCATGCAGGTGGCTGAGCGATTCTGGGAGCTGTAGATTGAAAAGTAACTTTTTGAAGCTTGGGAGTGGCTTCCTTGCCCAATTCCCCCCCCCCCAAAAAAGAAGGAAAAGGTCATGGGTGTTTAAAATTTGAGGGAGCAGAATCACTCGCTGAAAAATGTAAATGAATATTCACATCAAGAAAAAGTTGGCCAAAAGTTCTATATTTTATAAAGTTTGTGTCCTTTTTTTTCATGGTGAGAAGGTGAGATGTCATCTTGGCAGAAAGATGCCAAGACTTTGGCATACTATGGGAGAGGAAAGTTATCTTGGTACTCGGTGCCAAAGACAGCTGCCCCCATAGGATCTTGTGTTGGTGGCAGTGAGACCTCCTAAACTCCCATGTGGAATGGAAATGGGAACGACAAATCCAATAATCCTCAAGGCACTGACTGTTCTGGCTCAGGGATTCTGGGAGACATAGTCACTCCCCCAAATGGATCATAGAATTGGAGGGGGGCAGATCAGAAATTGGCAAAGGACTGGCTGGCATGCCAAGGATGTTCACGGAGGGAGGAGGAGATGGTCTGTAGAAAGCATCGTCCTTTGCTCTTCATGTGCCTGGGCAGGAGAATTGGAAGAAGGGCCCACCACCAGTGTCAAGGGGGCTCTCCTGCCCTGACTCGGTGGTCTCTCCGCAGAGGGGCCCGGGAGCAGGAGGGGCTGGTGACAAAGGCCACCCAGTCTCCTCTCTGTCTCTCTCACCCCCTGCAGGTATTGCCCGAAGTCCCCACCCCGCCTCTGCGCTGCACTTTCCCACCACCTCGATCCTACCCCAGACGGCCTCCACTTACTTCCCGCACACAGCCATACGGTACCCGCCTCATCTGAACCCGCAGGATCCTTTGAAAGACCTCGTCTCACTGGCCTGTGACCCGTCCAATCAGCAGCCAGGACCGGTAAGGAAATGCCGGGGGTGTATCTCCCAATTCCTCACCTTGCGCATCAGGGAGTCCAGGCAGGAGACCCATCCGCCATGGCCCAGCCTCTCAAAGGGGGTGGGAGACATGGGAAACTACAGGGTGGTCTAACTGGGAACACTTGTAGAACCAACCCCTCCCCTGACTTCTGCTCGCTTCCTTCATGAGGACTAGAACCTTTCCCCCCTTTCGTCCCAAACTGCAAAAGACAGTTCAGGAACGAAGGCAACTTTTCTCAAAAGTGATGAGGACCAGAAGGTTTTGTTGTGTAAAAGGGAGCTCGGGAGAGAGGTTGTTGCTGGTGGCAGAGGAGATTAAAATGACCTCCCTCGTTGATGGGATATGGAGAGTAGAAGTGTTATGGTTTGTGATAACACTAGTGCTTGGCTGGTTTTATTTTTATGTTCTATTCATGCCTCATAGTTATAGTAGTAGTGATGATGGTGGTGGTAGTGGTGGTGATTACAGTTGGACTCCCATATCTGTGGGGCTTCAGTTCCCAAACTTACTGCGGATACCAGAAACCATGGAAAACAGTGAACCGTATTAAAATAAAAGACTTCTGGTAAAAACATACCATAGAGTTGTGTTGGAAGTCCTAGAAGATGCCTAGAGAGGACTCCTCTCTAGGCATTTTCCAACATGACTCCATGGTATGTGTTCCCTGTTTTGTGTCACATGGATAACTGAAACCGCATGGATATTGGTTCTGTGGATATGTGGATCCGACTATGTTGTTGTTGTTGTTACAATTACTATTATAACTATTATTGCCTCATAGTAATAGTATTAGTCATTACAATAATGCCAACATTTGGCTTGTATCCCATCTTTCATCCAAAATTGAGATCCAGAGTGACTCCCAACAGATTGAAACAGGCTGAGATAAAAACAGATCAAAATAGTTACCTAGAATTCAACATGCCCAGAACTGGAGGTCTTCAGTGGAGGACCTATTGCATGCCCACTACCCTGAGAAGTGAAACTGGTGAGTCCAGGAAGCAGAACCTTCTCTGTAGCATCCCCTCGACCTGCATTCCTCCTTTCGAAGGAAGTTAGGCCCGTCCCATCCTCTTTGGGCTTTCATCAGGCAGCCAAGACTGTGTGGTTCCATCTTGGCTTCAATCCATCAAACCAGTTCTAGGATGGGTTGGGGGTTTTTTGTTTTGTTTGCTATGTGCCTTCAAGTTGTTTCCAACCTGGTTGCGCAGTGGTTAAATGCCGGTCCTGCAGCCACAATGTTGTGAGTTCGGTCCTGCAGGGCTCCAAGGCTGACTCAGCCTTCCATCTTTCTGCCAGTTGGTAAAATGAGTCCTCAGCTTGTTGGGGGAATTAGCCAACACATTGTAAACCGCTTAGGGAGTGCTTAGCACTATAAAGTGGTATAGAAATGTAAGTCCTATTGCTAACTTATGGCGACCCAAAGGTGAACCTCTCACTGGGTTTTCTTGGCAAGATTTGTGCATGTTCGGGTTGCCACTGCCTTCCTCTAAGATGGAGAGAGCATGACTTACCCACATTCACCCAGTGGATTTCTGTGGTTGACCGGGGATTCAAGCCCTGGTCTCCTGGAGTCCTGTTTCAACACTCAAACCACTACACCACACTGGGTCTAAATATTTATTCAGAGGGATGCTGCCATTGTCTTCCCTTGAAGCTGAGTGAATCTGACTTGCCAAAGATCACCCAATGGGCATCCACGGTTGAGCGAGGATTCAATCCCTAGTCTCCAATACTTAAACCACTACACCACACTGGATCTGGGATTGTTCTTATCTCCTCTTAATGTATACCAACTTTTTATCAAAAAAAAATTTTTTTTTTAATATTTTGATCTGTTTGTAAAAAGGTGTTTCTGCCTGTTGTTCATCACCTTGGTAGCTCTGGTGGACTGAGAGGCAAAAAATGAATACAAGAAAGAAAGAAAGGGGAAGGAAGGAAGGAAGGAAGGAAGGAAGGAAGGAAGGAAGGATCCCCATGCCAGAAACCATGTCCACTTCAATGTTTCAGGTTGTGGGATGTAGAGTCAGGAAGGAGGTTGAATAAGAGGCTTGGTGTAACTTCTAAGGTCTGCAGCATGTGGCAGCAGAGTTAGACCCATGCGGCAATGAAGTGAGCAGTGGTTTCGTGTCAGCAATGCGGTGACTCTGCTGTAGGATTTATGCTGGCCTTTAAAGGAACTGTCCGAGGGTTGTTTGTTGCTCCCAGTCAGCCTTGACTCTATGAAAGAACTCTAGTCACCAACAGGCCCACTCAGATCTTATACTCAGGGCTTCTGTGGCTTCCACGATGCCATCAATCCATCTATCATTCAATCTCCTTCTTTTTCTCTTGCCTTTCACTTTGCCGACCATTATCTTCCAAAGTACACCAGCCTCAGTAGCAAGCGTCTTCTGAGGATTCAGCACCCTGGAGAACTCTTTTAAAAGCTGTGTCTGAAGCCCAGAGTGGATTCAGTGTACCGCAGTTATAGAAGCCACTGGCCCCATGAACCCAGTAGTGTTGATGTTGCAGCCTGCCCCTTTCCCCTCCTGAAAGCTTGATAAGACTGCAAGCAAAGCAGCATTGGAAATGATCAGGGCAGGAGGAGGTAGATTGCTGGCAGGGAGTCTTTTGACTGCTTTGATGCTGGACGTTTTCTCTTGGGCTCCTCATCGACCACCTTCCCAGGTGGACCAAACCACCAGCCCCCTTCCCCTGCGCACAAACACGGGTTAGCTGTTTGATGCACAGCTTGCTTCTCCTCCTCTTCACCTCAGTGGGGGGGCATTCCTGGAGGGGGTTTTTACCATCAAAGGCTTGCTCTGATGCTCCAGCTACCTGCCGGGCAACTGGCAAGAGAGGAAGCATGTTACATGACCCTGTTTCTCCACACACACACCCCCAGCCTTATACACACATTCTGAATTTTGAAGCTAGTTTAGTTTTTTAGGCTTTGCACTTGTTTCTTCAAGGAAGCAGTTTCCCCCTGTGATACAGCCTTGCCTCAGTGTGTGCTCCTTCCCATTATCACACCTCCTCTGCAGCTGAAGTTCTGTGCTGGAGGCAGAACCAAAGGAGGTCCATAGAACCATAGTTGAAAGAGACCACAAGGGCCATCTAGTCCAACCTCCTTCTGCCATGCAGGAAGACACAATCAAAGCATTCCCGACAGATGGCCATCCAGCCTCTGTTTGCAAACCTCCAAAGAAGGAGACTCCACCACACTCCCAGGCAGCAGCAGATTCCACTTCCAAACAGCTCTTACTGTCAAGGAAGTTCTTCCTAATGTTTAGGTGGAATCTCTTTCCCTGTAGTTTGAGTCTATTGCTCTGTGTCCTAGTCTCTGGAGAGGCAGAAAACAAGCTTGCTCCCTCTTCGATAAGACATCCTGTCAAGTATTCAAACACTGCTACCATGTCACCTTTTAATCTTCGATTCTTCAGGCTAAACCTACCCAGCTCCCTAAGCCGCTCCTCATAGAGCATGCCTGTATTCCTTCTGGGTTATACACTAGGGATGTGCCTGAAATCCTTCACCCGGATTTCTCCTTAAATGTTGCCATTCCAAAATGACCAGGCTAGAAATTCAGTATGGGACTTGCATCTTGCGTAAGGAGGCAGAATGTCTGTGGGAAATCGAACTGAGCAGTTTCACAATCCCCCACATTCAATGATGTGACCAGCCGACAGTAAATGAGGGACAAGATTCTACATCGTGGTGTAACTTTATGAATACACGCACAAACTCAGCCCTCTTAGTGAATTGTGAACATGCGTTACCAGGGCACCAGTCAAGAGTGCTCCAATGTGTGTCAGACAAGCCTAGAGCACACTGGGCACTTCTCATGCACATTGGGTGCTCCTGTTCTGTTCCTTAGGCCATGACACATCAGTCACTCCACAATTGTGCCGGTATAACACCCCAGCAGCCCCTAGATGATGGCATCCCTACTTCATCATTAAGATTGTTAAATGCACAGGGATTCAAAGCTGGATTTCCCCCCCACACCCCCAAGTAAAGCATTCAAAAGCCCCGTGCCTAGATGGCCAAACCTGTCTATTTTGGTTTCTCCCACATTCAAGTTCTTTTTGTCCTGAGAATAGAGAAATCTCCTGATTTTGGTTAATTTGGATGGCAAAATTCTTGGCCATTCCATCCTGGGACTTACTCCCATTGAAAAATGAGAGATATCATTGTCTGAAACAGGCATACAGTTACCCTGTAGTGCTGACTTACCTTTAAAACAACATCTGGAGCATTTTTTAATCTTAATTTTTGTTTATTTATACCCCACATCATCATTTTTTTTAAAAAAGCATTGCATTTGTAATTTCTTTTTTATCTCATTCCCTTCCATCCCTCCACCCCCTTCCCTCACCCTTCAGCCTGTTTAGCAAAATATAACAGATGCATGAGTCTAGCTTCACAGTTTGAAAATAATACATCAGCAATGAAACAGACAAAAGAAATTCTTCTGATATAGTTCCCAGTGACAGAAATTGGTTCCAAATGGTATGCCCTAATTGCAACTTGGAATTTCTCCCCCCCACACACACACACTTTTTTTTTTGGTCTTCATCTTTTGGATTCCAAGATTTGTAGTCCAAAATTTTCCCTCCCCCATTCTCTGGGTCTCATATCCATGGCCAAACTCTCACTGTAGTGCTGAGAAGATAGAACTGGGAAGGGGTGGTAGAACAGGATTAAGTCAACTGCATCCCTTAAAGGCTCCTTCGGTCATTCCCTGTGAGACTTGCCTGTTTAATGGAACCTCCATGTTCAGAGGCAGGTGAGCTGGCCCAAACCCCCGCAGTCCCCGGCGAAGCCCGCCCACCGTTTCTCTTTTGAAGGGGGGAGGTTCCCCCGGGTGGGCAGGCGTCTCCTGTGGGCAGTGCTAACGGCTTGCTCTGTCTTTTTTGTATTGTGTCCCTAGTTAAATGGAGGCGGTCAAGTGAAGGTACCCGGGCACTACCTTCCCACTCAGATGTTGGCGCCGCCGCCCCCGGGCATGCCCCGCCTGGCAATCTCACCCGACACCAAATCTACCACGACAACTTCCGAGGGAGGGACCACCTCGCCGACGTCTCCCAGTAAGCAAGCCTGCCCACCCATTCAACCACCACCCCTGGCTCCCCATCCTTCCTACTCCTGACATGGCCTTACCTTGCCCACCTGCCTGCCTGCCATCCATCACCAATTTCCCTACTTTCTGACATATTTGCAAACTCTGACTGCCTTGTAGCTTTGCTTTTATTTCAGGGAAGGGTGGCAGCTGGTGAGTCCCATGTCAGTAGGGCAGTAAATCCACTCCAGGGTTTTGGCTAGCATTAAATGAACTGTCCCAGGTACTGAACCTGTTTAGGAATAGGCTTCAGTACCTAGGAGACCTCCCATAAAGCCTGAATGGAGTGGAAGGGCTCAGGATCTTGGAAAGTTCATTGAAAGCTAGGATTAAAACCTGAATTGACTGCCCCATTGACATGGGAGACATCAACTACAACCAGGAAGGGGAAAGGATTTGGGGATGTGATGGCAGCAGGTTGTATGGGTTCAAAGGGACACAGTTGAGATCATTCATTCAGAATAGGGATGGAAATATTGCCCTCCAGACGCTGATGTTGCCCTCCAGGTGTTGATGAATTGCAATGCCTAGCATCCTTGGATTAGGAATGCTGGGAGTTACCATCCAACATTATCTGGCAGGCCACCCAATTCCCACTTCTGATTATTATTACAGTTGTCCCTCCACATTCACGGATTTGGCATTCACGGTTTTAAGTATTCATGGTTTGAAAATATTCTTAAAAAAATAATAATCCAAAAAGCAAACCTTGATTTTGACATCTTCTATAAGGGATACCATTTTGCTGTGCCATTGCATATAATGGGACTTGAGTATTCATGGATTTGGGTATTCACGGGGGGTCCTGGAACCAAACCCCAGCGAATGTGACGGGACAACTGTATTTGTTAAGGGGTGTTTTAAAACGGTTAATTTAAATAAAATCCCAAACAAGCATGCATGCTATTTGTTTGCTAGAACAATAATATAAGCCCCTGTGCAATTAAAACAGTGGATATTATTTAGGAGGTGAAATCCAACAATTCTGGTTGTTTAGTTCTCAGAGTCTTTCAAAGTAAGAATTTACTAACATTCACAGATTTCTTTATATTCTGGATGTAATTATGTTAAAATTTGAATGTGAGAGAAACAAAAATTAATATTGTTCAGCCATGTTTCTACTAGTTGAATATTCTAAATATTCCCCCCTATTAAGAAATATTAATTCATTTCTTTCACATGAGCTTTAACTCAATGGGCTAAAGCCAGACTTTGCTCCAACTAGAGCAGAACTGCTGAAATCAATGGGACCTACATAAATGGTGACCAACAAAACCCATTCAGCCCAGTGGATCTACTCTTTTGGGGACTAAATTTTGGTCTAGCCTAATGTCTTTGTCTGCTAAGCATTGAAAGTATGAGACTACAGGTTTCAGTAGGTTTTGCATTGTCTTCAGATTAGGAGATGGAGAGGAAATAAATATGGTCTTAATTTTTATATATATCAGGTACTGTTTAAAACCAGACTATCACTAGTTATTGTTGTTAATTGTCATCAAATCGACTGTGACTGTGACTTGGAATAATAGAATTCCAAGTATCCCTGTTGCCAACAGCTCTGCTCAGGGCAGCAACCGTAGCTTCCTTGATTGAGTCTACTATCTATCTGTAATATAGTCTTCCTATTTTCCTACTGCCTTTCACTTTGCCTAGCATGATCACCTTTTCTAATGGGTCCAGAGGAGGGCGACCAGGATGGTGGGAGGTCTGGAAGCCATTGTGCCCTATGAGGAGCGGCTTAGGGAGCTGGGCATGTTTAGTCTGGAGAAGAGAAGGGGACACGATAGCTGTGTTTACATATGTGAAGGGATGTCATACCGAGGATGGAGCAAGCTTGTCTTCTGCTGCTCCAGAGACTAAGACACGGAGCAATGGGTTCAAACTCCAGAAGAGATTCCACCTAAACATTAGGAAGAACTTCCTGCTGGTAAAGAGCTGTTCAGCAGTGAAATGAACTGCCTGGGAGTGTGGTGGCGTCTCCTTCTTTGGAGGTTTATAAACAGAGGCTGGATGGCCATCGGGAATGCTTTGATTGTGTATTCCTGTATGGCAGGGGGTTGGACTGGATGGCCCTTGTGGTCTTTTCCAACTCTATGATTCTATGATTGAGTCTACTACCTATCTGTAATATGGTCTTCCTATTTTCCTACTGCCTTTCACTTTGCCTAGCATGATAATCTTTTCTAGTGGGTCATGTCTTCTCATGATATGCCCAAAGGACGACATGCTCAGTTTAGTCATCTTGGCTTCTAGAGAGAGTTCAATCTCGGTTTGCTTTGGGGCCCTTTCATCTGTATTTTTGTCAGTCCACGGTATCCGCAGAACTCTCAGAAATGGAAAACTAAAGAAATTCCCACAATCAACGAATGGCTGGTGAAATTAATAGATATAATTGAGGTGGATAACGTAACATTTAAAATATGTGCCAGATCTTCAAATCAATTTTAAAAAGACTGGTTGCCAGTGATTTAAGTATTGGAAAGAGAAATGGGAGATGGATGACATTACTTTTTAAATCCTTTCTAGATTCAAATTCCTATAATTGAGACAGCGAACTTATTATGATGACATCTAAAAATGATTGTGAAGGTGGAACATCTTATTGTAGAACTTGGGTCTAAACAGAAGTCTGTTGTGAGTTGTGAGTTAAGAAATAAGCCATCCAGGATATACGAAAGGAAGCCAAAAATGAAAGATTCATTTAAATAAGATGGGTACATAGAAAACATCACTCTTTTTTATTATATAATGTTATGTAATATAATGTAATCGTGTTCAAGAAACAATTTGTTTCTTTTTTATTTATGTGAAGATACACCATGCTGGCTCACACCAAAAGGAGATACAGGAGAGGATGATTGTATTATTAACCCTTGCAAAGGGGTGGTTAGCATAAACCCCTTGGTATCTGGAAACTACTACACACAAACCTACAAGAACATGAATTGCCTTCAAAGCATTAAAGCAAGGAGTTCTACTTATAGCAAAGTCTGCTTTGTTGAAGCTTTGCTCTCTCTTTTTAATGGTGGTGTTGGGGGTATATAGTGAAAATCAGCCTCTTGTTATGTGTAGTGTCCAAAGGAAACTACTGCTCAACTCCCATATCTGCGGGGGATACATTCCAAGACCCCCGGTGTATACCTGAAACCGTGGATAATAAGAAACCCTATTATTTTCAATGAGACGAACACCAGAAGTTGACCACAAAATCACATTGGAGGACCTAGAAATGCCTGGAGAGAACATGTTTTTTTAGGACATGGATAAGTGAAACCATGGATACCGAATCTGTGGATACAGGGGTCAACTTGTATTGTCTCTGTTGTTTATAGACTGGAATCAGTGGTTGTATCCCCATTGCATTAAGGCTAACATCTCTCTGGCCTTAGACAAGCCATTCAAGTTGTTGGGTGCAGGAATGGAAGGGAGGGAAGGAGGAAGGTCTATTTTCTGATGCTCTGGAACGGCTGGGAAGAGAGGTCCAGAGAGGAAAGAATGATAGGCAATTCCTTTGGAGAAGCGGTAGAAGGTGGCCACAAGCGGGTCTGGTGGTTTGGTTTAAGTTTTTAAATTTGTGGTGTTTTTTTCTGTCTTTCTTTTTTTCCCCTTTCCCTCCTCCCCTCTCTCCCCACTCCTAACCCCATGTGCCCCTAGCCTACTCCGCCCCGGGAACACCCCCTGCGAACCGCTTCGTGGGACTAGGACCACGGGATCCGGGCAGCATCTATCAGGCGCAGGTGAGTCTTTCCCAGCCCAACATGCCCTTGTGGTGGAGTCTCCTTCTTTGGAGGTTTTTAAACAGAGGCTGGAAGGCCATCTGTCAGGAATGCTTTCATGATTGTATATTCCTGTATGGCAGAAGGGGGCTGGACTAGATGGCCCTTGGGGTCTCTTCCAACTTTATGATTCTATGATTCTATAAAGAACCATGGCCTCCAGCCACAGCCAGTTAGAAGTTGTTGGGAGTTGAACAGGGTGGAGTGGGGGACAGAGAGAAGGGGCACCCAAAGGTCCCTCCACCTGAAGCAGGAGGACTAGCCAGTCCACTGGTGGAGATCTCAAGACCAAGTACAATGGTGCTTCCTTTAAACGGTTGTGTAGAGTTCCTTGCCTTTTGTAATGGCAGCTGGTGGCTTCTGTGTCTGAGATGCGGTGAAGTCATTCTTGGTTTAATCCCAGATTTTAAGGGAGCTCTCCACGGTCCTGAACCTAATACAGTAGGATCCCTGTATCCGCTGACCCATTTCCCATTAATTCAATTATCCCCGGGACACAAAACAGCGCA
Source organism: Gambelia wislizenii (assembly GCA_030847615.1). Lineage (NCBI taxonomy): Eukaryota > Metazoa > Chordata > Lepidosauria > Squamata > Crotaphytidae > Gambelia > Gambelia wislizenii. The sequence continues at coordinate 8,305,705 of JAUMIR010000018.1, forward strand.
CCTACCATAGAGACTTCCTAGAAAATGCCTAGAGAGGCATCTTCTCTAGACATTTTCTAGGTCCAAGGCAACTCTATGGTATTTTAAACTGGAAGTCCCATTATTTTCAATGGCATGCACTGTTATCCGCAGTTTTTGGTATCCAAGGGGGCCCTCCTGGAACCAATCCTCCGCAGATATTGGGGTCCTACTGTACAACTCCCAGAATTCCCTGTTTGAGGGATTCTGGGAGTTGGACAAATGGTTCAGCACTTTGGATAGAGCTCCCTTGAAGCCTACCATTTCCAGGTAGCGCTAGGAGAGCTGTTGCCAATCAGCGCAGGCAGCATGGAGGTAGATGGCCCAACGGCCTGGCTTGATATAAAGCAGCTTCTTTTGTTTCAATTTAAAGCAGTCCTTTACATTAGGCTGCAGAAATAATGCAGTTTGACACTGCTTTAACTATCATGACTCAATCCTATGGAATCCTGGGATGTGTCGTTTGTCGTGGCACCAGAGCTCTCGGACAGCGAAGGCTAAATCTCTTGCAAAACTACAAATCCCAGACCTCCATAGCATTGAGCCATGGTAGTTAAAGTCGTGTCAAACTGAATTATTTCTGCAGTGTGTCAGCAGCCTGAGACTCATGGGGACTAGTATCTTACTTTGCATTTAAGGGAAAGAATATAGGTCTGTTGTGGAATACAATGCAAGAGGTACCTGGGACTGGAGCAAAAATCCTTGTGGGTCAGAGAGTCGGTTTGCAAGAATACCTACGTGGTGTAATGGTTTGGGCATTAGGCCACAGCTCTGGAGGTGATTTTGGGCAAGTCACCCTCTCTCAGCCTCAGAGGAAGGCAAAAGCAAACCTTGCCAAGAAAACCCTGGGATAGGGTTGCCGTAAGTTCGGAAAGGCTTGAAGGCACACAACAACGACTAGGTACAAATGTCCCCACGGGAGCCATTTGATCCACCCATCCCTATTGTTTTGCCCTCAAGTCAGGTAGACTGCCACTAAGGGGGAAGTTCCATTTCAGGCTAGAGTTCTTGGTTGACTTCCAAAGCCATTAAACCCACATCTCCCTCCATCCCTCTGCCCAGAGGTGCTCCCAGATGACACTCCCCTTGCATCCTGATTTCATGCTCCACATCTTAGCTCAGATCTTCCCAAGCTGTCTATGTCTGCTTCCTTAAGGCCCTCCTGATCTGGGCTGGCATTTTCCCAGCATCCTCAGGGAGAAGGCTGTGTTTGCTTTTAATCTTTTAAATGCTTCTGAAGAGAGGAGTGTGTGTGTGTGTGTGTGTGTGTGTGGACAATCCAGAACTGACAACAAAGCACACACAGACACGCACACAAACTTTGGCAGGAAAAAGAATCACAGAGGCGGACACCTTCTTCCGTGGGTCTCACTTCCCCTCCTTGCAGACAATCGGCCGGCACTCTTTTTAACCCCTGTGGCTGCCAGCCAATGGGATTCCTCCTCCTTCCCCTCTGGCGCCGTTGGCACCTGGCACCGGCCGTTAGGCGGAGCGCCGGTTGAACATTTGGCAAAGGATTCTGGGTAGCTGGAACTTTGCCTCTCCCTACCTGCTCAATAATAATAATAACTCACTTTCCTCTCCTCTCCCAACGAGCTTTAGGATTCATTGGGAATTATTGTTTCCCCTTGACTTTCCTATCCCTGGGGAGAAATGAGGGGTACAGCTATTGGGGAGGGTGAGATGAGGACTGTACTGCCAAAATAAGAATTCTTCCCCCCAAAGTTTCCTTCAGCCCCCAAACACATAGGATTAAAACAAATATTACATTAAAATCATCCATAAACTTAAAATACCAATTTAAAATTCATAGATTAAAATCAACAAGGTTGGCTTGCCAGAATATTTTATGATTCTACTTGCTATATCCGGTGGAACATATGCCGTTAAAAAACTCCCCCAAAACTGCCCAGTAGACCTCACGACAACCCTGTAAAGTAGGTCGGTGGGTTTTAAAATTCTTCCTCCCCCTTCTCAGTGTTCCACACTTTTTCCGGAATTGCTGAGGGTGACTCGCTCTGTTGCAACATACCAAAGAGTTTTATATAGATAGATAGATAGATGAGTCTATGTCTTTTCTAGTGAGTTAGGTCTTCTCGTGATATGTCCAAACCATAACGGTCTCAACATCTGACTTCTAGAGAGAGTTTAGGTTTAATTTGCACCTGGAGCCATTTATTTGTCTTTCCAGCAGTCCGTGGTACCCACAAAACTCTTCTCCAGCACCACATTTCAAATCAGATGATTCTCTTATCAGGTTTCTCCCCCCCACTGCCCAGCTTCCACAATCATACAAAGAAATTAGAAATACAATGGCATGGACAATCCTAACCTCTCATCCTAAGAAGACTAGGAGCTTCACCTATGCCACCTACATCAAGCTTTATTCCCTACTGAAATCTGCATGATGCCTTCTTGTTCTTCTGCCGTGGACTTTTGTTGGTGTGGGTTTTTTTTTTTACACACCAAGCATGATGCTATTGTGGAGAATGGATGCTACCAAGTGGTGAATGGAGATGGCCATCATAGGTGGGGCTTGGCAGACGAATTTGGATGCCCTTGTTCACAACATTTTTTAAAAAAGAAAAGTCAAACAAGGAAGTTTTTTCCTCTCTGTGCTCACCTGGCAGGGAGGTGGCCAGGGGCAATGCTGCATCAAAGGGTGCACGTTATTAATTTCTTTTCCCACCCATGCTTCTCTGTTGTGCGGTTTGAATCTTCCAGTGGGAGGGGAGCGCATCGGATTGCAGGGAAGAGACCAGGTGCAAAGGGTTGCCGCATGCAGGCTGCAGTTGCATGGTTCAGAACGATCAAAGAGAGAGAGGGAGGGTGGGATTGGGGAGAGAGAGAGATTCGCTCTCCCCAGCCTGGAAGTGCTGAGTCTGCAAAATGTGGCCAGAACGCTGTAGGAATTATAGTGCAGTCTCCCTGTCACCATCAGAAGGGGAGGCGTGCAGACTGCTAAACATGAGAGCAGTACAGCCATCTGATAACAAAGGACAGGGGACATAAATTGTGAGGAGTGGGAGGGGGAGATGAAAGTATATGATTTCAAGTTGCCTTTTGATTTAGAATCATAGAATCATAGAGTTGGAAGAGACCCCCAAGGGCCATCCAGTCCAACCCCTGCCATGCAGAAATTTACAATCAAAGCACCCCCAACAGATGGCCATCCAGCCTCTGTTTAAAAACCTCCAAAGAAGGAGACTCCACCACACTCCCTGGCAGCAGCATAGTCCACTTCCAAACAGCTCTTACTGTCAGGAAGATCCTCCTAATATTTAGGTGGAATCTTGTTTCCTGTTGTTTGAACCCATTGCTCCATGTCCTAGTCTCTGGGGCAGCAGAAAACAAGCTTGCTCCATCTTCAACAAGACATCCCTTCAGATATTTAAACACAGCTATCATGTCCCCTCTCCACCTATTCTTCTCCAGGTGAAACATCCCCAGCTCCCTAAGATGCTCCTCAGAGGGTATGGCTTCCAGACCTCCCACTATTTTGTTCACCCACCTCTGGACCCTCTTCAGCTTGTCCCAAGGGAACCCAAGGGCCATCCAGTCCAACCCCCTGTCATGTAGGAACAAACAGCCCCCCTGCCCTCAGGCTAAGCTTTGGACTTAAGCCCCCCCCCCTTGAAATGATCAGACACCAAGGACCTGAGCTGAAATTTGAACTTGGCTTCTAATGGCAAGAAAAGAGATTCCATGAGGAAGAACTTGAACCATAAGAGCTCTTCAGCAGTGGCATGAGCTGCCTCAGAGAGTGATAGACTCTCCCTCTCCAGAGGTCTTTAAACAGAATTTAGATGGGCATCTCACAGGGATGCTTTAGTTTTGGAATCCTGCATGGCAGCACCCTATTTGAGGGCTGGAAAACTTTTCCTTTGAGATAGACTGAATGAGATACCAAAGGTGCCAGATTTTGGAGGGCGGCATGGGCCCTTCATAAACGCAGAAACAGGAACGTGGACAATATGCTAATTTTACAGAGAGCTACAAGGCTAAGTGAACGGAAATCAATACATTCATTTGGTATTTACGCAGAACACGGACTTGTGATAGCTGCTTCCTGCATGTCATGAATTTTGATCATCCCTTCTTGCTGTTGTAAAAACCTGGCAGCGGCAATTGGAACGCACGGCCTTGCAGAGCTGTAGGCTCTTTGTTGTTGGAGGTTTTTAAACTGAGGTCAGATGGCCTCTTCTCAGGAATATAGGTCCCCCTCATATCTGTGGGGGAAACATTCCTAGACTTACCATGGATAAATACCATAGATATGTGCTGGAGGACCTAGAAAATGCCTAGAGAGGATGCCTCTTTATGGTCGACATCCGGTGGAGGACCTCCCGATGCCACTTTAACTCATATCATCGGGAAGTTCTTCCTAAGGTTTAGGTGGAATCTCTTTTCCTCTATGATCCTAAGGCAGGGCTTCTTCGCCTATTGTCCTCTTTTGGACTTCAACTCCCAGAAGCCCCAGCTAGCATGCTCAATAGCAAGTATCCCAAGAGTTGAAATCTGTAAGTCTGGGAGAGGCAAAAGCTGAGAACCACTGTACTAAGGTGTCCTCTCTAATAGACTAGAGGCTGAGGAGCTGAAACGTGACCATATATTTCCCCTTAACTTTATCCTGCAATATTGGCCACGCCGCAGAGCGGAGGTTGGTTTTGCTGGGAGATTTTTTTTATTGCTCTTCTCTCTGGGCTTCTGGGATTTCTACCAAACAGAAATCTCAGAATGCAAAGCTATCTATGCAGTTCACAAGGGCCTAGAACGGTGATTATTTTTTTAAAAAATGAAGGCTGGGATTTGCAGGGGGTGAACTTGTAATTGACATGACTTTGTCCTCGATTTTGCTAGCCAGGGGGAGGAGCCAGGCATGATAAAGGGGGTGAAACCCATTGTGCCCCAGCTGTGGAACCTTTATTCAAGACTATCAAGTTGATCTCCAAAGACATTGAAAGCTGAGGCTGTTGGACAAAGAGACTCCGCTCCCCTTGCCCTATTTCCTAGCCCTGGTACTTCATACCCTGTGCACACAATGCCAATGTATAACCAAGTTCTTCCTTGACTAAGAAAGCCCTATGGAATTCATGGGGTTGCCACAGTCCACAGGCAACTTGAAGACACATAGAAACACACACCAAAACCAGCAAAAAGCCATTGGAAAGCCCCACTCTGCCACCTACTGGACATATGGAAAAACAGCTATGCTAGACTCCTGGCTTAACTTTTATTTTTATTTTTTAATTGGGAGAGCCAAGCTTGGAAAGTTCCTTTTTAAAACTGAACCATTATCTGCCACCATTATAGAAATCTGTCATCATTATTCATTCTCTGAATTCCTCCCACCCCCATTCCTTGCCATACGCCTTGTTACATTATGTGGTATTTTTCTGTTAGAATCTAGACTTTAGATCCTTTTTCCTAGAGGACAAAAAAAAATCTGTCTTAAAAAATTAAGGAAAACAGTCTAAAAGTTGAATGTGGTTATATTTCATCCCCCCCCCAAATGCAAAAAAATAACAAGTAGGGTTAATAATTGCATGAAAAATATTATCAGTGAGTGCTAACATTTTGCAAAAGGAACACCATCGCCATCATCATCATCATCATCATCACAACAACAACTACAGTTATTTATGTCCCATGGATAACAGAAACTGTGGATATTTGTTCCGCAGATTTACTGTATGGAGGAGGTGACTTGTATTTATTTATTAGCTGCCGCTCCCTATGGATTGAACAGAGGCACAATAGCATAACACAGTTAAAAGAGTGTATAAAACCAATATATATATATAAAATAGTCAATACAGACTTTCAGATTCATAATTTTTTTTAAAAAATCACCAGGATAGGTCTGCCAGAACAGCCTACCGTTTTAAACTCAGACAACATATAGTAGACAGATCTCCTCTAGCAGGTCATTCCATAATCTAGAGGCGGCTAAAGAAAATGTCCAGAAAAGAGCCAGTGTGGTGTAGTGGTTTGAGCATTGGGCTATGACTGTGGAGACCTGGGTTCAAATCTCTGTTTGGCCATGGACAAATCCCCGTTCAGCCTTGGGCAAGTCACACCCTCTTAGCCTCAGGGGGAGGCAAAGGCAACCCTCCTTTGAACAAATCTGTTCAAGAAAAACCCATGATAGATTCATCTTAAGGTTGCTGTAATTCAGAAATGACTTGAAGAACAGTTGCTAGCTAGTGTTGGCTGGCTGAAATAAATGTCTTCCAGGGGACCTGAGTATAGCGGATATAGGAGAAGGTAATCCTGTAGGAAACCTGGACCCCAACAATGCCAGCACTTTGTACTTTGCTCGGAAATAAATTGGCAGCGAGTGAAGTGGTTTTCATTGGTTTACTCTTGGTGCATGGATTGGTGCCTCCTACTAAAAGGAAAAGAGATTCCACCTAAACGTTAGGAAGAACTTCCTGACAGTAAGAGTTGTTCGGCAGTAGAAGATGCTATTGTCAGGGAGTGTGGTAGAGTCTCCTTCTTTGGAGGTCTTTAAACAGAGTCTGGATGGCCATCTGTTGGGAGTGCTTTGATTGTGCATTCCTGCATGGCAGGGGGTTGGACTAGATGGCCCTTGGGGTCTCTTCCAACTCTATGATTCTACTCTGACACCATCCCATCTGCCTGGAGTGAAGATTTGCCATGCTTGTCTTCACTCTCCCTCCCTCCCTGCTGCCCTGCCCTTGGCCTTTTTGCATTAGTAAAAGACTCAGCTGAGCTCATGAGCCCACCCCCTGTGGTGAAGACCTTGCCTGAGTTCCATTTGAAGTCTTGCCCACCTGGGTGGAGAGCAGTGGTGGTAGTGTGGGAAGGTGGGAAGTTGCTCTAGGGGTAACTGCCTCAGATTCGTGGTCATGAATTATTTGTAGCACTTCCAGCAGCACATTCCTTCTCAATATTTATGCTCTCCCTCCTTCTCCTCCCTCAGTTCAGTCAGATGGAAGTTAGCAAGTTAGGCGAAAGAACCAGTAGATATTTCAATCAAACTTCACAGGGAGTCTCCCAAGTGCTGTGTCATAGAATCATAGAGTTGGAAGAGACCTCAAGGGCCATCCAGTCCAACCCCCTGCCATACAGGAATACAAAATCAAAGCACTCCCAACAGACGGCCATCCAGTCTCTGTTTAAAAACCTCTAAAGGATCATAGAATCATGGAGTTGGAAGAAACTAGAAAGGCCATCCAGTCCAACCCAATGAAGGAGACTCCACCACACTCCCAGACGGCATATTCTACTGCCAAACAGCTCTTAATGTCAGGAAGTTTGCAAAGATCAACATCTCCAGTCAAGCAACACACACACACCACCCCTGCTGTTCTTTTATATTTCTGCCTCTTCAGTCCCACAAAGGTTTGCCCAGTGGCTTGCCACATCCTCAGTGTGGTTTCTGTGGCCAGCTCTGAGGCCAAACCCCTCTTTTTCTACCCACAATGTCTCTCTCATTTGTATCCCCTCCCAGAGCCATCCAGCAAATTATAAGGCATGGTTTGTCAGATCAGAAGGACAAAATTGAGGGCTTTGGAAGCGACCCTTTGCCTCGGCTCAGAAGAGAGAGCAAGGGAAGGCAGAGGAGCTTTTACCAGTATCTCTTCTGTTGTCTATCAAATTAGGAGGGGTGGTTAATATCCCAGAGGACAGGATCAGAATTCAAAATGAACTTAACAGACTAGAAAGCTGGCCTAAACTAACAAAATGAATTTCAACAGGGAGAAATGTAGGATACTACACTTCGGCAGTAAAAATGAAATGGACAGATATAGGATGGATGATACCTGGCTTGACAGCAGTACATGTGAAAGGGGTATCGGAGTCTTAGTGGACCACAAGCTGAACATGAGTCAGCAGTGTGATGCAGCAGCTAAAAAAGCCAATGCGATTCTAGGCTACATTAATAGGAGTATAGTGTCTAGATCAAGGGAAGTAATAATGCCACTCTATTCTGCTTTGGTCAGGCCTCACCTGGAATACTATGTCCAGTTCTGGGCGCCACAATTCAAGAAGGATATTGAAAAGCTGGAACGTGTCCAGAGGAGGGTGACCAGGATGGTGGGAGGTCTGGAAGCCATGAGGCCCTATGAGGAGTGGCTTAGGGAGCTGGGCATGTTTAGCCTGGAGAAGAGAAGGTTGAGAGGTGACATGATAGCCATGTTTAAATATTTGAAGGGATGTCATACTGAGGATGGGGCAAGCTTATTTTCTGCTGCTCCAGAGACTAGGACACGGAGCAATGGGTTCAAACTACAAGAAAAGATATTCCACCTAAATATTAGGAGGAACTTCCTGACAGTAAGAGCTGTTCAGAAGTGGAATACACTGCCTGGGGTATGGTGAAGTCTCCTTTGGAGGTTTTTAAACAGAGGCTGGATGGCCATCTGTCGGTAGTGCTTTGATTCTGTGTTCTTGCAAGGCAGGGGGTTGGACTAGATGACCCTTGTGGTCTCTTCCAAATCTATGAATCTAAGTGACACTACTGAGTAGATGAAAATCCTCAGTTATTTCATTCTGACAAACCAGGATGAACAATTCCTGTAGTTTTCTCCCTGATTTGAGAGAAAACAGGTATTTCTGCTCAATATCCTCCCTTTACGTGGACTTCCCAAGTGTTCCACAGGTAAGGATGAAACACTTCACTAGTTTTCTTCTTGAAAGAAGCAACAAATAATTTTTCGCCATTTTCTTCCCACTGTGAGAAAGTCTTTGAAAATTGTGCAGTTTTGAAAGACTATTTGCAGTTCTGGACATAGTCTGTGCAAAATTTGTACATTGTATTTTTTGCACACAAAACAAGATTTACTGTGCCAGAAACATTATTTTCTTTTCAGGAAATAATATTTGGGAGCAGTAATATTAAAGCCCTACCCCTGCATCCATGGAACCAATATCTTCAGTATCAGTTATCTACAGGACACAAAATAAGGGACACATACTGTAGAGTCGTGCTGGAAAATGCCTAGAGGGGCATCCTCTCTAGGGATCTTCTTGGTCCTCCAACACAACTCTATGGTATATTTTTACCGGAAGTCATTTATTTCAATAGGGTTCACTGTTATTTGCGGTTTCTGGTATCCAGGGTAAGTCTGGGAACTAAACCCCCACAGATACAGGGCTGCAAATGTACTTGCTATGCAGAAAATGCCTTTTCTTCTACAGAAAGTAACGTTTTCTGTGCAAAACAACCATGTGTGAAATTTTGTGCCGAATAAAACCCAATCGGAGAAGATTCTTGTCAGTCCAGAGTTCTTCTCATCAAAGCTATTTGACACTCATATAACACATTTTTTTGATCATTTTTCAAACATTCCCTATCCCTACCTGTTCTGTCCAGAAACTGACAGTGAATTGGCTCCATGTTTTGGATAGCTTTGAAGGAGCCTTGGAGACCTCTTTCAAAGCCATCCAAAACCTGGACCCGATTCACTGCAGCTGCCATTGACTTGTTGGTGTTTTGAATAATGGTAAAACCATTTTGACTTTTTCTCTCGCCGTGGGAAGAGCAGGAGGTTTCTCCCTGACTAATTTTTTTCTTTGTCTTTGTCTTCTTCATGCCCCTCATCCCACCAGTCCTGGTATCTAGGTTAAGTGCAACTTCCACCTACACCATCATCTTCCTTTCCTCCCCTCCTGGGCTTTGGGCTTACTTTGAGGAGAACAATGCAGCCCTCCCACCCTTGGCCCAAGTTTTGGTGGCATCATAAAGAAAGAAAGAAAGAATGAATGAATGAAAGAGAGAGCAAGAGAAAGAAAGAAAGGAAGGAAGGAAGGAAGGAAGGAAGGAAGAACAAAAGAAAGAAAGAGAAAGACTTAACGGCAATATCGAGAGGCACTATGGAAGGACAGAAGGAAAGGAGGGGAAAGTTCAAACTTTTGAAAAAAGTTAAAAATGAAACAAATATATATAAATATATATATATATCTCCCAACCCTGCACCTTCCCATCCTGATGGTGACCTTCCTCAACTGAGCAACACCCCTAAAGGCAGCTGTTGGATGGGAGTTGTCTTCTTCTCTCTCGGTTTTTTTGTTTGTTTGTTTCGGTAATGACACTACGCACCTTTCCGAGGAGAATTGGGATCGCTCGCTTGCCTGCTCTCTCTCCCTCCCTGCAAACCCCTTCCTGACCAAGCGGGATCCCACCCGCCGCTTTCTCGAAAAGGATGTATATGCAAAAGTTTCTGATTCATTTTTCCAGCGCCTGTGAGTAGAACAAAAAGAACGAAATGGAGAGAGAGAGTTAACCTGGCCTACTGCGGACATTCCCTTCCTTTTTTTCCCTATGCCTGATTCCCCTTCCTTCAGGGATGTGTCGGCAGTATGACCCTTGAGACTGCTCTACAGATCTATCCAAGATGGGTCAACTGTGCGCCAGGATTCAGAGTGAGCAGATTCCCTTTCCCGAGAGAGAGGGGAAGAGAGGAAAAGAAATCTATATTAGGCACCTTTTAATCTACATCTGCTGCCTCCTTTCCTCTTTCTCCCTGCTTTGCTTTCCGGTGGAAGTTTGCTGGGTCCCAGTACCTACTGAGAAGGGGAATCTGCAAGACTTCTTAGGTGGCCTCCGAGCTTCCTTTTGATCTTCCCTTCCCAGAATGTTTTGTGGGTTCATCTCAAAGGATGCAATCTTGGCTAGGAGGGGAAGGGTCAACCTAGCAGGGAGGCTGGTCTGGTGGGAGAGATGGATGGATTTGAACCGAGGCAATGTAAGGTTCACTGGCTTCGTGCAATTCTGGACCAGAAGGTTTGGAAAGGGGGTTGTGGTGGGGAGATGTGGGGTGGGGGAGAAGGGGGCACTTAAAACTCAGCAGTGAATGTTGAAAACAGGTTGAGGTTTTGGGCTGGAAGGGAAGGGGTAGCATTTCTTTACCGGCCACGTGATGAACGAATTTTCTTTGCTGCCCTGTTTTCTTGTGGGAGGGCACTCAGGGCTGGAGTGGGGCGAAGGGGGGGAATGTGTCCAGTCCACAGGCAGTCTCAAAGTCCACTTCTGCCTGATTATAATCTCCTTCCTGCAAAAGGCGGGCAGCTGCTCCTCAGACCAAAGCGGGCGAAGATCTGCGCAGCTTTTCCTTGGGATCCGGGTGGCGGAGGAGGTTGGAGAGGGTCCCACGAGGTGGGTGGCCCCTCTTCCCCTCTCTTCCCCACTCAGCTGCCCAACCTATGCATGCTACAGTAGACCAGCTATGAGATGATGTTGAGGACCGTGGTGGTGAGGAGAAGGATGATGGCGATTGCTATTATGGATTGCACATTTTTTTTTGTAGAAAATGCACTTTGAAGAAGAGGAAGGAAAAGAAGGGGGTGGGATAAAGAAGGTGGTCTCCCAGATGAGTTTTTTTTTTAATGTGTGTGCTGGGGGTGGAATTTAGTGAAGAGACTCTCCACCCATAGGGACAGGGTGGTGTTAAGGCTAGGACCTTAAGTGGAAAACTTTCAGGACAAGAATTTAAACAGAGCTACATTCATTCAGAGTTGGGGACGGTGATGCCCTCTTCTGTAGTTTTCCCCTTTCCCTTAGGACTCTTATACTCTCAAGGCCCTCCAACCCACCCGCCCGCAAGCCCCGGATAAGCCATCCTGGACTGGTTCAAGTGCCTACATTTTAATGCTCCAGTCCTTCTTGCTGGGTGACGGAGAGTGGCGTTCGGAGGGGCAGCAGAGATCTGAGGGCGGGCTAAAGAACGATGCTCCCAAACCATCACCTTGATACGCCTCCCCTCCTTCCTCGCAGACACCAAAGCTTTAAAAAACAATGCCACGGACTGGGTCTCCCACCATCCTGGGTCAGTGCTGGGATGCAGGAGTTTGTGTGCAAAAGTCCTCTGTGAGGGCAGGATGGACTGATGACGAAGTCAAAGATCGGACTCCTTTCCTCCCCATGCGAGGGTGGGCATGGCTGCACCGAACTTCAGACCACCTAGAATGTTTCTCCCACCCCATCCCACAAAAAAAGATTGTGTAAGGAAGGGGGGGGGGAAAGTAGATGCAGGAAGAAACCTATCCAAGATCATCGCCGCCCCCAATGGATGCTGTGTCTGCCCTTTCAGATCAGCTGGGCCAAAGGAGTGGCTGAATACAGCCCCTCTCTCAGGAAGGGAGGGAAAGTATTGGGATGTTTAGCCCTAGGGAGATGAACTTGATGGACGGTCATGGTCACACACTGGCCTTGGTTGCCCGATGGCCAGCTTCTACTCCCTGGAAGGCCACAAGAAACTACAAGGTATTTATTAACCATGGAATCTCTACACTACAAGCAAAACCTGGTTCAAGAGGATTCTTTCTTCCCAGGGAAGTCCTGAGAACTGTGATTTTGTGAAGGGCCTCTTGGTTCTGTTCTCATCTTCTTTGGACTCCAAGTCCCAGGATCCTTTGGCACAGCGCAGGGTGGAGAAGCCGCAAACGTTGTGCAGCAGGTTAAAAACTCATCCGTTTCCACCATACAGCTAAACCATGAGATGCTCTGAAGAGTGTCCCAATAAAGGAACCAGATTCAAGACAACCGAGACTCATCTCCACACCACCGTGGTTTGCCCACAAAGGCAGATCCCAAGCTCCTCCACATCTCCTAACACGGAGTTCCCTGTCAGAAATTTTTGAGAAGGGACAGCCAAATGAATTTTTCTTACAGTTGTACCCAGGCAGTCTTGTGGGACGGTCAATCTCTGTGGTGTCACCAAATTGCTGCCACGTTTTCAGATGAGCAAATCCATTTTTGGGCAAAGAATACTCTCCAGTGACATCAACAGTGACATTTCCCCCTTCAGTGGTAAATTAGGTCGCTCGGGACTTTGCGCATCACACAACAAAAACCGGTCCCTCCTTGTGGTCCCATCAACCTCTCAGGTGGAATCTTCCTTTGTTTGAGAACCTTCCGTCTTCAGCCCGACCCTCATCGCTGCGGAAAAGCCCAGCCGCCGCACCCACCCTCCACCATCTCGTCCTTCTCGAAATGTTCTGGAGCTGGGACGTCACAGCCTACCTTCACCCTAGCAGTCATTTTGGGGCTTGCGTTCACATATGCAAAACCTCCTCTCCACCCCAACTGCTCCCTTCCGCCAAGGCCAAGAGGGGAGGAATTTCTTCTTCTTCTTTTTTTTAGAAAAATGACTTTGCTAGACAACCCAAGCCCCCCCCCCCGCCTCAGATTCGACATCGTTTGGGGAAAAGAGGGGGGCGGTTTCCAGTGGTACTTGTTTACACCGTTGCACCTTGACGATGAGAAACATTGATCCCGGGTTCAACCAGTCATGGGTGGGAAATGGGCAGGAGAGAGTAACTATATCCAACACAGAGTCTTCCCTCCCTCAGACCCCAAGTCGTCTCCCCGGTGAGACTACCGTGGGGTTCTGAGGGATCAACAAGGGGTTTCGTGTGAGAATCTGACCCAGAATTTCCTTTTGTAAAATAAAAATTTTAAAAGAATCTGCAGTCGGTGGAGAGGAAACGATCGAAGGAGGGAAACGAAAACCCCACCCAAAAAACAAACAAGAAAAAATCCCACAAAAGATTTAACCCTTACAAACTCTAGAATGCATGGTGCTTTGAAACAGGAACTCATGTGACCTAGCTCAACCAATCAGCTGGCTGAGAATGTGCATGGCAAATAGAACATAAAAAAGCTCTTCTTCCCCATTCCCTCCTTCCCCATTCTTTCTTCCCTTCTGTCGGCATCGGCGATGAGGAACAAAGAAAAAAAAATACCCACCATATTTTTTTCTAATTTGCACGAGAAAGAAAAAAAAAATAAGAGGGAAAAAAATTAATGTTTTATACCACATAATGTGCCTTGCCTTCTACGAAAATATGTATTAACTCTAATGACATCACTGCACAGGTGTTGCTGCATGATATTTTCTTTTTTTGATGCGTGTATGGGCGGGGGATGAGGGAAATGAAAGAAAAGGGTTAGGGAGGTGTGGGGTGGGAGCATATTGCCATTTTTTTACAAGAAAAAAATATAATCAGCATTATGGATGGTTGCATGGGAGGGAACGGGGCAGGTTGCAATGCGGGGACAGACGTTTTGGGGGGGTTGTTATCGATTTTAATTACAAATTCACAAGGATCTAGGCCAAGGGGTGGTGGCGGGAGGTTTGTAGGGAATGGAAGAGAAGTTCCAACAGGCTGTGGTGTGTCCTGGATTGTTCTCCTCTCCTTTTGACTGGAACGTAACAGAAGGACATTTGCTTGACTGACACGGTGGTGGTTTAGACTGGGGTGGGCAAAGCATGGCTTGCCAGCCAGATGTGATCCTAGGGGCCATTTTGTAGCTGAGGGCACCCCAGGGGTTAAAAGAAATCAATATTTTGCCTCCCAATTCCTCTAGGGAGCATTTTCACCATGTCTTTTTTGGGGGGATGGACCAATTTGTGACTGGGCTTGACTTTGGCGGGGGGCAGGAAATTGAGAGACCCAGTGTGGTGTAGTGCGTTGTGTGCTGGACCAGGGTTTGAATCTCTGCTCAGCCATGGAAACCCACTGGGAACCAGGGAAAGTCACGCCCTCTCAGCCTCAGTCAGGCTAACTTGGTGGCAACATCCTTTGATTTTTTTAAAAAAATTGAAAGATAGTTGTAGGTAGGAACATGTCTATGCTGTGAGTTAGCATGGTGTAGCGGTTTGGGTGTTGGACTAGGACTCAAGAGACCAGGGTTTGAATCCCTGCTCAGTCGTGGAAACCCACTGGGTGACCTTTGGCAAGTCTCACTCTCTCAGCCTCAGAGGAAGGCAAAGGCAAACCCCCTCTGAACACATCCAGCCAAGAAAACCCCATGATAGATTCACCTTTGGGGGGGGGCACAAGTCGGAAATGACTTGAAGGCACACAACAATAAATGCCTACACTACAAAATTAAGCTGCTTAAAAAAACCAACAACAACAGCCATTACGGCTCTTCTCATCTCAAGGCATTTTGGGAAATCTCATTCTGGCTAAAGAGAGAATGCCAACAGACCACTACCTAAGAATTCCCTTGAAAGATGGAGACCCAGAGGATGTCCAGTCCAAAAGCTTTTTTCCCCCAAAACAGTGATCCTAATCAAGGAATTTCACCAGTAGGACTCCCCAGCACCTCATGTTTGGAGGTAGACTGCCTCTAAAACAGAAGGTTCTTTATTAAGAGTGATTATTGCCAATACCTAGGGATGGAAAATATCACTCATTTCTTCTCAATGGACCCAATGATTAATTTTAGTAGTTTTCTTCCCACTGCGAGACAGACTTTGAAAACTTCAGTCAGATCCCCATATCTGTGGAATCAATAACTGCTGTTTCAGTTATCCATGGGACCTAAAACAGGAACACATACCATAGAGTCATGCTAGAAAATGCCTAGAGAGGCATCCTCTCTAGATATCTTCTGGATCCTCCAAGGCAACTCCATGGTCTTTTATACTAGAAACCCATCACTTTTAATAAGGTTTGCTGTTATCCGTGGTTTCTGCTATCCGCAGTAAGTCCAGGAACTGAACCCCTGTAGATAGGGGGTCCAACTGTACATAGTTTTCAACGCCTATTTGCAACTCAAGACTTTTGTGTACTAAATTAATATACTGTTGGTTTTGCACAGAAAATAGTTTTTTCTATATAGAAACCTGTTTTCTATGCAGAAAAATATAGCTTTGGTGCAGGGAAACCTGTTTTCTGTGCAAAACAACAAGATGCCATTTGTTCATGGACTGCCCCAATTGCAGCCTTTTTCATGCTGGAAACTGCTTTTTCTGCATAGAAAAGCCTGTTTCCTCCACCGAACAAACAAAACAGACAACATGCAAATTTTGCGCAGAACAAGGCCCAAACTGCAAATATTCTAATTAGTTTAGAATTCTTTTCATCAGAGTTTCTTGATGCTTGAAAGACATTTTTTTTTAAAAAAAAATCCCCAATTATCTTTGAGTAGTCTTTCCTCCCCTACCAGTAAACCACTGCAAAATTAAAATCTCCAGGGATTTTTGGGGGGAAAGGTGAGGAAGTCCATTTTGGGTTCAAGCCTATCATGGAACAGATATTAGCCAAGGAATCCAAAGGACTAGAATGTTGATTCCACATCGCCCAGGGCTCTGCCAAGTTGGGTTGGGAACAGATATAAGCCTTCCCCTCCCATTCTAAGCCATGTGTTTTTGTTATTTTCTCCCTTTCTCTTTTGTGCAAAGGAGGACTGGGGAAGGCATGTCCCCTAAACTAGCAACTCGCCCATCATTGGCCTTGTCACATGTCTTCCAGTTATGAATATCAATAAAAAATTTCAGATATGCAATTCTGCCTGTACCTTTCCCCCAGTGCTTTTGTCTTTAGCAATATATATATATATATATATATATATACACACACGCGCACACACACACACAGACACATAAGTATTTAGCCAGTTGGATGCCTCTGGGAGAGTTTGCATGGAGGATGTCTCAGTTTGGAAAGACATGAAATCTGACTTGGTTGATGGATAGGGAAAGGTAATTTCTGGTACACCTAGCAGCCAAAATTAGCACTTGTGGTATATGAACCTTTTCTTTATTTCTTGCCTCATCTTAATGGAGAGGAAGGGCTTAACGGAACACAGTTTGTTAGGATAATTTGGAATCAACTGGGAAAGTGTTGAAATGTGTATGTGTGTGTGCGTGCCCACCCTGGGTTTCTCCTAAAGTCATTTTCTGGATATGCACATGGCATCTTGATGTGTCAAAGTGTCTTGTTTGGGAAAAACCAGTGCCAGATTGACCTCTTACCAAAGAGTCTGCCTGCTTCCTCTCTGGATGAGTCACCATTGCCCTACATGTTTCCCCAGTTCTCTCCTGGTGGAAGTGGCTTCTCCCCCTGTTATGGCACCCCCCCCCCATGTCTTTGCATTCCTCATTCTTGATTCAGGGTTTGGCTCTTGGCGTTCAGCCACTGCAGTAGGTAGTGGATTCTTCCACACACACACACACACACACACACACACACACATATATATATAGGCTCTTGTAACTCATCTGATTGGTATACCAATTCAGCAGAAATACACAGACTTGGAGGAAGCAGGTCCAGAACAGGGACAAAGAACGGCAGGGCTCCATGCAGATAGGTAGTAATAATTTAGGAAACTAATCATCTACATTAGCAACAGGATGTATCCTTATACTGTATAACAGGTTTCTTGCTATATAAGCCATGCAGAGAAACAGGCTGGTGGCTCCTCTTGTCAGTATGGTGGTGAATCCATTCCAGGTTTAGGCTAGCTTTAAAGGAACTATCCAAAGTGCTGGGCCTATTTAGGAATAAATTTCAGCACCTTGGAGAGCTCAAAGGCAGGAGTGGCTTTGTTACCACATTGTCATGGGAGACGCCAGTTGCCACTTTTAAGAAGTGTATATCCTATAAGCTTCCTATTTCTATCATTGGGAGACCCAGACATGTGTTTTCTGCTACTGGATACTGATCCAAATCTTCTAGAGCTGACCCATTGAACCACTTGTTCAATGATGAGTTAACTCATCAATACACTTCAAACTCTAGTTTGGACTAACAATAGAGTTCAGTCTCTTGTGTTTTCCATTCAGTTGGAACAAACTTTTAAAGCATTTCCTGCCTCCCCAAAGGAACAGAGCAGAATTTCAGGCAGATAAGATAAAGTGGCCGGGGGCAGAATTAGTAGTCTATGAATTAAAAGACACTTAGACTTGGGGGGGAAATTATCCCCACCATTAGCACTCTTCCCTCTAACCCTGTAACCATTTGGTGACCTGTACAAGTTGGTCGAGAGTTTCAGTTTTCCATCCATGCACATCCTGACTCAGTACCCATGTGCTGAACCTATGGAGCTCTCTCAAGAAGCTGTCTAAAGTGCTGAATCTTATCTGCAAAACAGGTTCAGCACCACCAACAGCACCTTTAAAGTCCACAATAAAACCAAGAAAAGATTTGCCTCACCACAGGCCTGGAAACCAAGAATCTCGGCCTGGAGATGGCGGGGATTGAACACGGGGCCTTTTGCAATGTAGCAGAAGGGCTCTGACCTTCTTGCATGGATGTAACACCCCCCGCCAAGTGAACTTGATTGCAAAAGTAAACTTGATCATGCAGCCAGCTCAGGAGTTCACATGCGCATAGCTGCAGAAGGAAAATCTTGCTGTAAAAACCTACCTATGCAATGACATCCAAGCTTGCTTCCCTCTTACTCTGGCTTAAAAAAAAACCTTAATCCATATGCAAGTGTGCATTGGTACTAAGAGTGGGAGAGGAAGTTACAAATGACCTAAAGAAACCAGAAGTTGGTCCCACTGTATAACGCAAGCAAGTATAGAAATTCTTCTGATTTCCAATTGGAAGAGTGGGCTGCAGGAAGGAACAACCCCCCAAAAGCAATAAGTAACAGAATTCAGAAGGGGGGATCCAGTGGTGTCATTAGGGGGCTGCGGGATGCAGACCACACGGATGACACCATCAGAGGGGGTGACGTAAAAAAAAATTGTGCAGTGTTTCTACAGAAATGTTTTTTTTATTATTATTATTTTAAAAAATGTCCCTGTCTCCATGTCCAGCCAGGCAAGCCTTCCTTCTCGCTCCTTTCCTGCATGTAGGTTTTTGGGGATCCTCAAAGTTGTGTGTACATTGCATAGATTGCTGGGATTACTAAGGATTCTGTATGGGGTGGTGTGGTAGGAGCTCCATGGGGCGACACCATGAGATATTGCACTGAGGGGCATCACCCTAGTGACACCACTGGGGAGATCCATTCTTCCATAAGACAGCCTAAACCAACAAATAAAACCTTGTTTTTTTCTGGGAAGAAAGGGTGGGCAATTGTAGCTCTCTAGTCAATTTCTGCTTATGAGTCTCATCAGCCCTAGACTAAATAGGCAGTCACACTATGTCACACAATGTCCTGCAATTCGAACACATCTGGAGGGCCACAGCTAAAACCTCCCTGCCTGTTTTACCAGGGGCTGATTTCTGACTCACTCCAGGTGAATAGCTCTCTGCCTCACAGTCTGGTGGAGTTTCCTTCATTTTTGTTTTTTTTAACAGAGGCTGGATGCCCATTTGTTGGGAGTGCTTTGATTTGTCTTTCTGCAGGGCAGGAGGTTGGACTGGATGGCCCTTGGGGTCTCTTCCAACTTTGTGATTCCATTCTATGATTCAAATGGGTCTTCTAGACAATCAAGGCAGTGAGAGTGTTAAAGTGGGAGTTTACATGTTCCTGTTGTCAGACTTTTCTCTCCATTGGGCAGAGCATGGGCCAACATCCTAATGTTTCCAAACCTCTCCTTGTTCCCATCGGACTGGTAATTCTGTGCAGCACCCTTAGTGAGATCCTCAGCCTTTGGTTTCGGCAGAGGGAGGCAAAAGGGAGTCACTCCCTTCCTTTATTTGCTGCTCTTACCAAAACTGGCCCTCGGCTCTTGTCTGCTTTTCTCATGCACTACTGATTTCCCTAAGGATGAAAAAGAAGACTTTTTTTAAAAAAAATTGGTGTGCCTGCATGTATATGAGAGTGAATGGAAACATGTTCTAAAGGAAGGAGAGGGCAGAGTTGTGTACAGAAACTTTTATTTACTTATGGTGCTATCTGAGATTTTCTTACTGCTTCGTGGACTTGTTCACAGGGGTTCGATGTACAGAATGGGTCTGTCCCTCCTCTGGATAACTTAGCCCCCCCCACAATTGGCCACCCCTGGTCTAGCAAGAGAGAGTGGATTGTGAGAAGAGTTGTCAGCAGCGGACCATAGGTTCAGAGAGACAATCCTTCCTTATAAACCAGAATAAATTTGCAATGTGGACATGAGGTGGAGGGTGCAGGATCAAGGTATATTTTTAGAAAATAATTTTTGCAACCTGATTTTATTAAGTTGTTGGAGGAAAAAATACCAAGAAAAGTTCCTTTCAAGATGGCCCCATTGATGGATTTGAGTTTGGGAGGGTGGAGACCATCCCAGTGAATGGGAGGAGAATGTTATTGAACCAACTCTAAATTCAGGAATGGTGGCTTCAATGTTAATTGGGTATTTAACACTAGGGTGTATGAGAAGACAGCCAGTCTCTGTACACTAGGAAAATAGCAAGATGCTGAAGGTAAAAGCCAGACTCAAAGAATGTCCGATGTATTAAGGAAGACTATGTCCAAGGAATAGTATACAACAGGGATTCTCAGACTTTGGCTCTCTGGGTGTTTTGGACTTTCCAGCTCCCCAGCATGGGCCATGGTCAAGGATTCTGGGAAGGTTTTTTTAAAAAAACCCATATCATTGACTAAAAGTTGAGAATTTAGAGCATCCTTCCATACGTGTCTTCTTTGAATGACGTTTCTGACAGCCTCATCCCCAAATTTCGCTCGACAACATCCTTTGTCCAAAACATAAGGATGGCTGCAGCCCTATTTTTATCTTAGGTCATTGGTTGGGAAATTATTTTTTCCCTACCCTCTCTACATGTACAACATAAACCAGTTTGAGTCTGGTTTACCTGTCATAGGGTGGTTGGTGGCTTCTGTATCAAGAGTACATTTTATCTGCTTCAGGTTTTATTGTAGACTTTAAAGGAGCTATCCAATGTTCTGAAACTGTTTTAGGTCTAGATTTCAGAAGGTTGGAGAGCTCCTTGAAAAAGTCTGGGATAAACCCCTGGCATGGGAAGCTAATGGCATCTATTGGAAGGTTCTCCTGGAAGTAAATAGTTTGTGAAGGCACTAAGAGGTCTAGAACTGGCAAATGTGGAGGAATCACGGGAGTTAAACAGATTCAACCCAGTTTCATGTGACAGTGTAGACATAAAGTTCACCCAGTAAGCTTTCCAATGGAGTTCCTCAAGTTGAGTGAACAAATGCTAGATCCCTGGGAGATCACATCTCAGATGATTCAAAATTTCTCAGTAGCTGTCCCTTGCCTTTCAGAGCCCCTCGATAGTGGGAATTTTTCCAGGGAAGAGAGAGAGATGCTGCGTGTTGTGTTTGAAAGGAAGGATTTCTAGAAATCATACTGGATCACCAAATTTCAGTTCCATCCCAGTTCAAATCAGAACACTTTGATTTTTTTTCAAAAAAATGGGATGATTTATGAATCCTCTGAAGTCCTGTTTGCGTAAACTCATAGTTCTGTTACCAGTCAATAATGGTAAAGAGGAGAATAATTGTGTACACACCCACATGGAAGAGAAGCCAGCAAGAGTAAAGAATACATGAAATACCAAAAAATATAACTGAAGCTGTGCCTATGAACTTTTCTGCTGTTTTACATTTCCTTTTTCTTCTTCAGCATCTCCACCCTAACCATTCTTCCCTCCCATATTGCAATCTGCATTATAATTCTTTTTCTCTGTGTGTGTAAAGGGTCATAATTTCTGGTTCAGACGTGGGAATGGGAATTTGGATCCAACCTAAAAAAAACCCTTTGGCTGGAGCAGTGTTGCCAGAATTGGATACAGAGGGGCAAGGCATTTTTAAATACAGTCGGACCCCCGTATCTGTGGGGGTTTGGTTCCTGGACTTACTATAGATACCAGTAGCTACAGATAACACTGAACCCTATTAAAATAACGGGGCTTCTTGTTTAAAATACCATAGAGTTGTGTTGGAAGACCTGGAAGATGTCTAGAGAGGACTCTCTGGGCAGTTTCTAGAAAGACTCTATGGTATGTGTTCTGTTTTGTGTCCTGCAAATAACTGAAATATTGGTTCTGCAGATATGGGGGTCAAACTTTAATTGTAACTGGGCATGTATTCCACATTCATATATCTATACAAACATGCATCTGGACTGAGAGGAAACTGATTTTTAAAAACAAATAAACAAATGGGGAATAAATAGACAGTTGCAAATAAATTTACACGTAAGAGTATTATGATCCCAGCATTGGTCAGTGACACTCTCAATTGGAATCTGTTTTCTTGGTTCACTGATTAAATTGCATGTATTTATTTGTCCACTGCAGAAACAGCACAGTACTGTGGCTTAAATATTGGATCAGACTCTAGGAGACCAGGGTTTGAATCTCCACTCAACTATGCAAACCTAATGGGTGATCTTGGACATGCCACACTCTCTCAGCCTCAGAGGCAGGCAAGGGCAAACCCCTTCAGAATAAGCCTTACCAAGAAAACCCCCGTGTTAGATTTGCCTTAGGGTTGCCCTATGTTGGAAATGACTCGAAGGCACACAGCAACAAATCCATTTGCCTCCAGAGGGTGTCTGCACTTGGAGACACCACTACTGCTTTAAAATTTGACTTGTCCACCATTCAGTTTTTTAGAAGAATATTTAAAACAGTGCCCCCATGAAGGAAAACATGCTGAGCAATCCCATGTGGATACAAGAGCTAAGCCCCTTTCAGTAGACATACACAGAAGTACGTTCTACCAGTTTGTTCCCAGCCTTACTCAGGGGGAAAGTCCCACTCAGTTACTCCTTGTTGAAATTCTCTAGGATGTAGATCTTCTCAGAGGCAGGGGTTCCTCCCTGCCAATCCTTGGTTGACCCATCCGGGCAGCGGGGAGGGGAAACCAAAAATATTTCCTCCATTTTCCCCACCATCGGGGAGGAAAGGTGGGCAGAGCCCATTATGTAGCCCTGTTTTGGAGGCCCTCAACTGCTCCAGACTCCCTAGACCACTCTTTTGTTGTGGCCAAAAAAGAAAGGGTAAATTAATACTCGTAGAAACCCCCAGGAGCAGAAATTCACCTTTTCCGTAGGTTTCCAGGTTTCCCTGCACTGTTTAACATTTTTTTGTTAAATACTCACTTTTCAAAACCAGAAGCAGAAATCCAGTTCTGTGTTTTAGTTTGTCATTTTGGGCAGTCCATGTGGCCTGTGGACAATATTTGGGGAGGAGGCAGCCCTCAGACCTGCTGAACATGCCCATCCTCAGCTTAGTCTTGGAGCTGACATGTTCACAAGAAAAATGGGACTGAAGTTCAGGATCATGTTTTTTTTTTCCATTGAGGATCTAAATTGGGGAGGCAGTCAAATCCAGCGGCTCATGAATTGGGGCTTCCTTGGGCCCTTCCACACTACACAAATTGTAACACTATGATTCCACTTAATCCACCATGACTGCCTCCTATGGAAACCTGGGGTTTGTAGTTTAAGGAGGCATAGCTGTCTCCAGCTGATGGTTCTAAGTACCCCCTCTCTAACCTACAAACCTCAGGATCCCGCTGAATCTCACCATAGCAGTTAAAGTGGAATCGTCACACTATTATTCCATACTATGAACATGCCCAGATCCAATTGGCAAGGGAAGCAGGTTGGGAGTGGGTAAAATACAGCCCTTTAGGTTTCTGTGGACTGCAACACCCAACAGACCTTGCCAGCAGATCAAACAGGGAGGAATGCCGGGAGATGCAGTCCATCAATGTCAGGGGATCCCACCACTACCTTCCATGGATGTGATTTGCTAACCAGCAGGGAGTGCCTTTCTCTGACAGCACTGCTCACCTGGGAATATATTTTCCATCCCCTCTCCCTCCATGGCACATCTGAGTAACCATCCTTCAGTTTTCTTTTCTTTTTTGGTTTCGTTTTCTATGGTCACGGGGTAGGTATGAGGAGTGTGATGAAGTTGGCAACATAGGGGCGGGAATTCAGACACAAATGGTTTCTCAAAAGTTGCACAGAGTGGCGTGTTTCTCATTTCCTTCCCAACCCCTTTGTAATCCACCTCTCTTATCTTGTTTTTCTTTAGTATTTCTGATTTGGAGTACATCTCTCCTCAATGCACATGGATCCGCGCTCACACACACTCACACGCTTTGTCATTTATATTTTACAGATGTTTATGATAATAGTTTATTCTCTGTCTCGCTTCTTGCTTGCTACGTTCCGTTGAACAAACCTACACACAACACAGACACACACACTGCCGCACCAGGGAATAGCAAGGTGGCTGGAAAACCTTACACGGGGTAGTTTGGGGAATGCAGAGACCACAGGCCTTTTACTGGGTTTGACCTGAGTCTTCTTTCTATTATAAAAAAATAATAATTGTACTTCTGTGAACTGGGATCTTTCACTCAAAGTTCCCAGTCCGCACCATGAACTCTGTTACCCAATATTCATTGCAGCAGGGATGCTATTATGGATATTAGATCAGTTTTTCAAACATAACCCAAGGAATGGAACATGAGAAAGCTTGTTTACCAATGCATATTTTTATCTCTTTAAAAAGGCAGTAAACCATCCAACCTCATCTTGACTCCACATTTCAACAAGGCAATTGGTAGCCTCACACATTGCACACACCCACACACCCCACACACCAGCTTGCTTCCCTGGTGCTCTCACAATATTTTGATTCTAGCATTTGTACGCATACTGTTAGCCGACGCGCCTACCTTTTATGTACCATTACCTGAAAGCCGACTCTGGTTTTCTTTACTTTTTAATTTTTTTTCCCCTATGCAAAAGGAAAAAAAAAATTCCAAAAGGACAATTTAAAAAAAAAAGAAAGAAAAAAAGTGAAAAAAAATAAGAAAAGTGGAAAAAATGAGAAAAAATGTATTAAAAAATTAAATAAGCTATGCTTTCAACTGTCGTGCTGCCTCTTTGTTTCTCATTTGGCAAAATGTACTTTCAGAGTTTGGGCTGTATCATCTCCCCAAAAGCATTCTTCAGCCAGAAAAGATACAGAACAGGGGATCATGATCAACGGCCCATCTAGGATCAGCTGAAGCACTGGGGAGTTTTATGGGGACAGCAGAAAGGTGACCAGGAGTAAGGGTGGAACATGAGTCAAGACAACATTCATTGTGGGCCCATAACCAGTGAAACTGAAATGACAATCCCAAACAACGTAGTGGCAGCTGGTCTGTGTCCAGGGTGCAGTGAATCCTTTTTGGTCTTTAGCACAGGAGTTCTCCAAGGTGCTGAACTGATTTTGGTGCTGCCCCATAGCCACTCTCCCATAAGGAACTCTGCAAGGTGCTGACCCTATTTTGTGTTGCCCCAAGGAACTGTCCCATAGGAGTGCTCCCATAGGAGTTCTCCAAGGTGCTGAACACGCCCAGCCTCAGAAAACCCCTTGATTGCTTTGCTTTAGGGTCACCATAAATGGGAAACAACTTGAGGGCACACCGCAATGACCTTCAAAGGCAGCCCCACATACAGTAACAGTAACTGCAATCCAAATGGGATGCAACTAAAATGTGTGGCCCTATGGCCAGCTAAGACGTTCCTAGGAATGTTCATGGTTGGTTTACGTGGGGGATAAGCTCCCAGATTTACCATAGATACATGAAACCGTGTATAATTGTGAACCACCATATCATACCATAGAATCATCCTGGAGGACCTAGAAAATGCATAGAGAGGAAGCCTCTCTAGGTATCTGGTGTGACACTGTGGTCAACTTCCAACAGACGTTGACCATAGAGTAGTGCTGGAGGACCACCAGTTGCTAGAGAGACCATCTCCAGGATGACTCTATGGTCCTCTAGATGCCTAGAGAGACACCCCCCTCTGATCATAGGTAACTGAAACCACGGGTACTGATCCCACATAAATGAGAGGCAACCTGTAGTTTTCGTTATGCAAATGCATTCCTAGCTATAGCCAAAACCTGAGCATCCAGGTTTGAGGCTGAGTCCAGAAGTAAACCCAAACTAGAGAACTTGAATTTCACTCATTCTTCCATCAGGTGTCTTAAAAAGAAATGGGGGGAGATATAGAAGGCTTTCCAGGTATTCAAAGGAGGCTCTATCAGGTCAGGAGATGGTTTCTGGTGGTGCTTGAAGCTGACCCTGTGAATGCTGGGAAATACAGCAAAGTCTGACATCCTATTCATGACATATGTCGGCATCTGTTGCAGTGTGCATTCAAGACGATTATTTGGGAGATAATCCCAATGGAGAATGGTTGCATTCATCCGGCAGCAGCGCATTTGGGACCATGACGCATGGACGAGTGCATTAAAGTACAGAAAAGTGGCATGTCCATGCTCATAGCACAGTTGTGTGTGGCAATTACACCATGGCTGTCAGCTATGTTCATTGGCCATTTATCCACATACACTGCACTACACTGGTATAAGCATAAACGCTTGCCACAGAGATGGGAAAGAGCACATCAAACAAAACCCCACACTTTCATAGAATCATAGAATTGTAGAGTTGGAAGAGACCACAAGGGCCATCCAGTCCAACCCCCTGTCATGCAGGAAATCATAAAGCATCTCCAACAGATGGCCATCCAGCCTCTGTTTAAAGACCTCCAAGGAAGGAGACCCCACCACGCTCCGAGGGAGTGCGTTCCACTGCCGAACAGCTCTTACTATCAAAAAGTTCCTCCTAATGTTGAGGTGGAATCTCTGTTCCTGGTGCTTGCATCCATTGCTCCGTGTTCCAGTCTCTGGAGCAGCAGAAAACAAACCTGCTCCATCCTCAGCGTGACACCCCTTCAAATATTTAAACAGGGCTATCATATTGCCTCTTAACCGTCTTGTTTCAGGCTAAACATACCCAGCTCCCTGAGTCTCTCCTCATAAGGCATCGTTTCCAGACCTTTCACCATTTTAGTCGCCCTTCTCTGGACACGCTCCAATTTGTCAATATCCTTTTTCAATTGTGGTGCCCAGAACTGGACACAGTATTCCAGGTGAGGTCTGACCAAGGCAGAATAGAGCGGCACTATTACTTCCCTTGATCTAGACTTTGCGTGACCTCTCATCCACACTCAGAACCTCTCACGTAAGGAGAAGTGTCTTTATTTTAAGTTGAGAAAGTCATCATGTAAGAATAATGGCCAAGGTACCAGTCAAAGTAGTTGCAGAGCGAGCTTGAGCGGCAAACAGGTAAGTCGCTTCAGGATACAGACCTTGGAAGGCTCCTGGTAAGTATTTATTTATTTATACCCCGCTCTTCAGCCAGAAGGCTATCAGAGCGGCTTACAAATTGTTTTTAAGCAATAGCCATTTACACATTTACACTGCATTAAGCAGTTTCCAATGTGTGTTAGCTAATTGCCCCCACAAGCCGGGTACTCATTTTACCGACCTACGAAAGGATAGAAGGCTGAGTGAATCTTGGAGCCCGCTGGAATTGAACTTGCAACGTGGTGACTTGCAGTACTGGTATTTAACCACTGTGCCACCAGGGCTCCTATGCAAATAGGCACACCTGGAACCATATGCAAATAGGCACACCTGGAACTATATGCAAATAGGCACACCTAGAACCATATGCAAGTAGGCACACCTGGAACCATATGCAAATAGACACGCCTGGAACCATTTGCAAATACACACAGATGGGGAGCCCAGGAAGGGAGACATAGAATCATAGAGTTGGAAGGACCACAAGGGCCATCTGGACCACAGGTTAAAAACCATTGCCCTAGTAAATTCATGGGGTCACCAGAAGTCAACCGGTGACTTGAAGGCACACACACACACTTTTTTCAAGCCAGAAGCTAGATGCAGAGCAGATTGGAGGGTGAGGCCAGGCGCTACAAAGACTCACCCTTGTAAAATTGAGACTAGAAGGGAAGGAGGAAGCTAACTAAGTATATACTGGAAATGACCTACAAAAACTGGAGATTCAGGGCCGGGGCCTGAGATCTGACAACCTTACTGTTTACAGCACATTGACTTCTTCAATGTGTGATCAGGATGTGACTTTTAAACAGAGGCTGGATGGCCATATGTCGGGAACGCTTTGATTGTGTATTCCTGCATCGCAGCGGGTTGGACTAGATGGCCCTTGTGGTCTCTCCCAACTCTAGGATTCTATGAACAGCAAATCAATTGTGGTCCAACAGTGCCACCTGCTGGTCAGACCTAGGAAGCATTTTCTCGGGGGATTATTCAAAAACAGGTATTTTTAACCAAAGCTTTGCCCCCTGGTTGGATTTCTGTCTCTTCCATGCATAGGGGGAAAGAAAAATAAAAATAAAAAACGACCCTGACTTCACATAGACATGATTGCACAACTTCCTAAACTTTCTTCCTGCCTGGGATAAAAGATCAAGGTAAATACTGTTGATAATATTTTAGAAAGGCATACTATAAACTTAACCAGAACCCAAAACACAATGTACGAGGTGGTGAAAGAGCCACAAAATTCAGCCATAAAATTTACGACCACACAACTGCTGAACACCATCTTGTAAAGCAAGGACACTACAGAATTATAGCCGTTTGATACCACCTGAAATTCCATCCCTTCCTCCTATGGAATCCTGGGGATTTGTAGTTTGGTAAGGTGCTTAGAATTTCCAGGTAGAGTGCTCTAATGAACTCTCCTGAACCCACAGTTCCCAAGGCCTAGAAACGCCTCTCTAGGCATTTCCCAGTGCAACTCTGTGGTATGTGTCCTTATTTTTTTCCCCATTTGTGGATAACTGAAACGTGGATATTGGTTCTGTGGATACGGAGGGCAAGCTGTTTTCTCATTGCTTATGAAGTGTCTGTCTCCATATCTGTCTTCCTGAGACTGAACAAAGAGTCTGCAGTTATGGAGCAAGAATATTAACACCACGTTGGGATATATAATGACTTCTTGCCGCAGAACCCTGTGCAACTCCAAAGCTTGCAATTTTTTAAAAAACACACACACACACAATTGGACTAACCAAAAGGAATTGTTTTCTCGGCTCTGCTTCTCTGTAGGACAGAGCTATGCAGTGGATATAAGATCCTTAGCTCCCTGTCCAGGGCGAAGGGAAGGTAACTTTACCTGTTGCGGGTGGTAACTTAATTCCAATGGCACAAAGTCTCTCCCTCTGCGAGCCATCCCTCATTGGCCAGGATGCTACCCAGGTGGCCTTTCCAACATGCTGAAATTTCTTTCGAGACCGGATCCTGTAAGCAGATATTTCAGAGTTTGCTCTTCTTTCCGAAGAGAGA
This sequence comes from Gambelia wislizenii, assembly GCA_030847615.1. NCBI lineage: Eukaryota > Metazoa > Chordata > Lepidosauria > Squamata > Crotaphytidae > Gambelia > Gambelia wislizenii. The sequence goes on from JAUMIR010000018.1 coordinate 8,334,541, forward strand.
GCGAAGGCACCCGGTGGGAATTCACCAGTGATGGCAAAGTAGTCCCCATATTTACACACAAACGCCTTCAAAGAGTTCCATTGAGACTGTAAGTTTTACATTTCTTTTTTATTCCTTTTTTTAAGAGGGCCATATTTCTTCGTAGACTGCAGAGATGCTACAGGGAACCTTGTGGTCTTGACTCTCTTTTGTAATATGGATGTGTGTTGGCTTGTTGGCTTGCTTTTTACAAAGTGAGTTCCCCCGGATAAACAACAGATTGAGTTGAGAGGCAAAGATTCCTATAGGAGCCTTAAGCTCTAAGATTTTTCGGGGGGAAGGCCCTTGCCTCAGCCTCACCACCTTCCAATCGTCCTCAGCCTACTTCAGTTGCTCCAAACTGAGTTCAAAATGCAAGAGTCATTTCTACTCAGTTAACTCAACAGGGGGGAGGTGAGAGGTGAGGGCAGAATTGTGCCCTTCCCAGTAGGTTCAGACAAAAGCAAACTGCTGCATCTTCTCCAAGCTTGCCTGTTCTTCCCCATTAATAACTTTTGCCTACTTGACCCCACTCTGATGTTGCTTGGCCACATGCGTCCTGGTTTTCACCTATGTAATGTTGGAGGGTACACAGTGATCCTGATGATAATGGTTGCAATCATACAGGTTGAGTCTCCATTATCCAGAATGCTGAAATCCAAATACTCCAAAATCCAAAATTGTCCACATGGGTGGCAGAGACAGTGACACCTTTGCTTTCTGGTGGTTCAATGTACACAGACTTTGTTTCATGCACAAATTTATTAAAAAGATTGTGTACAAAATGACCTCTGGGGTACATTTATAAAATGTATCCCAGATAAGATGCATGCGAAACATAAATGAATTGTGTGTTTAGACTTGGGTCCCATCTCCAAGATAATCTCATGACATATATGCAAGTATTCCAAAATCTGAAATATTCCAAAATCCAAAATACCTCTGGTCCCAAGAATTTTGGATAAAGGAGTACCAACCTTCACCTACTTTCCTGGGAGTAAGCTCCAATGAATGGCTTGGGTCTAGACTATTGGGAAGACGCTGTCCTCTATATGAACTTACCCAAGTCTTACAATCTTTCAGGGGATGGCTTTCTCTCATTCCTGCTCCCTGCTGTCACAGATTTTGTCTGATGAAGGCATGTGAGAAGGCCTTCTTGGTGGTTGCTCCCAGGCTGTAGAACTCCTTTCCACAGGAAGCTAAGCTGGGCCCTTTCCAGCTCTCCTTTCATGGCAACCTGTACTACAGTCTAGTATCAGTCTTGATCTCCCAGTACAATGGAGAGGTGGTTTTTAATTGGGCCACATGGGACGGAGGAGATGTGGCTCGAGGGATCCAGAGGTTATAGCATACAGTGCTGAGAGCTGGAAGCCTCCATTTCAAATCCTATGAGAGAGGCTTGTTGTGGTGTGGGAGAGTTGCTCAGAGGATTGGCAAATGCCACTGTTGGCTTCTGAGTCTCAGCAAGAGAAACAGAAAGCAACAAGGCTAAGATCCCAGTTAGGCAGCTATGTGGGACTCGGCTGCCACTTATTCTCAAAATGCACACATCTCTGGTATTGCCTGGCAGGCATACCCTCCAACACTGTATACTGTCTAGATTGAGGGAGTGGGTCTTTTGTAAAGCTAACAACTCTTGCTGACTCAAGGCTCTTGGGGGAAAAGGCAGGATATAAATAAAGTGGCTGATGGAACAATTAACCAACTCACCCACCCAAATCCTTAGGATTAAAACAGAAGTGGCTCATAGCTATGCAGTGTTGCTGGAGAAATCTGTTTTCCTTCCAGCTTCTTTGAGTATTGCAGCTAAACTCGGAGGGAATTGGGAAGTCCAGATGAAATTAAAGTCCCGGGCTCATCAAAAAGTCTTGGGACGTCAACCTGGCCCTTCTATACTACTGGACCCATCTGACTCTTGATTTGTCCATTGCAGAAAGCGAAAGTCCTGAAGCCACGATGAAAACCCTAAAGGCCCGGTTTAAGAAGGCTGAAGTGAGTCAAAAATCCTCATTGCTATTGTCTGTTTTCAGCCTTAGGAGAAATTCTAAAGTTAGACATTTAAAAAAAAAAAACAGCCAACCCAGCTTCCCAAATCCTTTATCTCAGAAGCACGCACGGAAGCTGGTGGAGAGCACAGGATAGAATGTATTACTCCATCTTTTCTCATATGTCAGCAGCAATCTTTTGGTCCCTATTGTCTTACTCGTTTGCCCTTGGGAAGTTGTCTTGCTAAAAAAGCTGCTAGCCTGAGTTGCAAAGGTTATCTTTGGGCTCTTCCAGACGAGGCAAATGTATTGGGAAGTTGTTGTCTTTGTTGCTGTAGTTCTTTCTTTGTAAAAGATACACAACATTTTCGTTACCCCAAACTATTTTCTGGTAATTACTTAGAATCATAGAGTTGGAAGAGATCACCAGCACCATCCAGACCAACCCCCTGCCATGCAGGAATACCCAATCAAATCACACCCTACAGATGGCGATCCAGCTTATGTTTAAAAACCCCCAAAGAAGGAGACTCCACCACACTCGCAGGCAGTGCATTCCATAAAATCATAGAGTTGGAAGAGACTCCCAAGGGCCATCTAGTCCAACCCCATTCTGCCATGCAGGAATAAACAACCAAAGCATTGCCGACAGATGGCCATCCAGCCTCTGTTTAAAGACCTCCAAAGAAGGAGACCCCACCACACTCCCAGGCAGTGAGGTCCTTTCAAGTGTGCTGTTGGTCACACGTGGAAAGCTGGGACTTTTTTACCTGCAAAACTAAACAGCGCTTGACCAGAATGGCATGTAGAGGCATTGGGATGAGAACTCCCAGTGACGACAGAACCATGCCCAAATCCGCTCTCTGTTTTGTAATTAATCTCCAAGCCGATCAGGGATGTGGCAGGTCACCTGGCAGACGGGTTCAACCAGATGGTTCCTCTGAGCGATCAGGCGGAGAGACCAGTGCTGGGGCATGGCAGAGTGGGAGGGGAGGGAAGGGTCTATCCAGGGGGGCAAGGCAGGGTAAAATGAGGACATTGTTCCCCCAAATAAACATTCTGCTCTGCAAATGGAATTTCCCTGCAGTTTCCAAATTTCGAGAGATGCAATAAGTTCAAACTCGAGCCTTTAGAAATACTATTTAGGCACCCAAAGAAAAGGGCAAGGAATGCAAACACAGCCAATTAGAAGAGTTCAAGGCATGGCCGATTTTCAATGGCTCCCTTTCTGCAAGGCTAGGAATTTGGGGACTGGAAGAAAATTTCATGGAAGGGAGAGGGGTCAGAATTCTTATCTGGATGGGAGCAATGCCCTCATTTCGCCTTTCTCCCCATACCCCGCCTTCAGCCTGTCAAGCCTAATTCACTGGTTGAGTCTACACTGTAGAAATAATGCAGTTTGATATCACTTTAGGTACTGAAGCTCCTTCCTATGGAATCCTGGGATTTGTAGTTTTGCAAGGTCTCTAGCCTGCACTGCCTAAGAGTGCTGGTGCCTCACCAAACTACAAATCCCAGGATTCTATAGGATGGAGCCATGGCAGTTGAAATGGTGTTAAACTGCATTATTTCTACAATACAGAGGCACCCTTAGTGGGGTTTTTTAAAAACCTGGTTCTGGTCCAACATGGAGGAAACAGGTTGCCTTTAAATATACAGTACATATAGGTGTTAAAAAGCACTGGGAAAGAAGCACAGGAACTTCAGGCTGCTTTGTACTCCAAGCTTCATCTGTTGCTTACATTTCATTTATCTAATTAATAATAATTTATTTAATTGATTTATACCCCACCTATCTCCCAGTCCAGGACCCGAGGTGATGTACAACACCTTAAAAAACACAATACAAATCCAAAACCAAACTACAAACTGTTAACTTCCAGCGAAAGCATACCATAAGATTATGATGGAGGACCTACAAACCTAGAGAACAGTTTTGCATGTTAAAAAAAGTAGTGGGCCTATATTTGTGTTTTTCCCCACTTTCATGGGGACCCTCTGCCCCTAACTTTTGCAAAATTTGAGGGCTGACTGTAGTTGCAGTGCATGAACAGCTCTGTTGTGTGTTGTGTTCCTTCAAGTTGATTCCAACTTCTGGCAACTCTAAAGTGAACCTATCACAGGGTTTTCTTGGCAATATTTGTTCAGAGGAGGTTTGCCTTTGCCTTCCTCTGAGGCTGAGAGAGTGTGACTTCTCCAAGATCACCCAGCTGAGTGGGGATTTGAACCCTGGTCTCTAGAGTCTCAGTCCAACACTCAAACCACTATACCATGCAGGCTAAAGATTACCTTTGGACTTATAATAATAACTGCAAAGCAAAATGGACTCATACTATAATAATAATAATAATAATAATAATAATAATAATAATTATTTATACCCTACCCCTCTGTTAAAACAATCGGGGCAGCTTACAAAAATTAAAATACAATACATATAAAAATCCCTAAACACCCCCCACCCCCACCCTCCCCCATAAAAAAATATTAAGCACATATAAATTAAAACCAACTGATCTAAAATCACATTTAAAACAAAAAAATACAATAAAATACAATAAATGGCCAGCGGACTAAAAGAAGCCAGGATCCCCTGAGGCCGGGATCTAATTAGGAAAGGCCTGCCGAAAGAGATCCGTCTTTAGTGCTTTTTTAAAGCTACTCAGGCTTGTCATCTGACGGATTATAGTTATTAGGAGCTAATAGTTCCTAATTAATAATAGCTGTGAAGCAAGGTGGATGATGAAATAATAATAATAATAATAGTACGATTGCTACTGCTATTGCAAAAACAGACTGATCTTATTCCTACTGTAGTTCAGAACTAATAATCCCTAATTAATAGTAGCGGCAAAGCAAAATTGATCCTTATTATTTGCAACTATCAGGAACTAACAGGTCTTAATAACAGCAGTGAAATAAAATGGATGATGATGAACTTCTTATTCTCCTTATTATTACTATTGCAAAGAGAAATTAATCTTATTGTTACTATTATTGTTAACTAATAATACCTAATTAACAATATCTGCAAAGCAAGAGGGCAAACTCATCACAATGGAATTGCCAAGAACTATTAGTTCTAATTGTTGCTATTAATTAGGCACCGAGACTTCCTAATTAAGAACAGCGGCAAAGCAAGATGGATGGAAAGGAACTAATAATGTAACAATTGCAAAGAAAAAGATTACCTTTCTTGTTACCATAATTAGGAGCAAATAATTCCTAATTAATAATAGCTTCCAAGCAAGATGATGATGGTATGATTATTATAATGATCATTTATTGGATTTGTATCCCGCCTTTCTCCCATGATGGATTCAAGGTGGCTTACAGTAATTAAAAAAATACAACTAAAAGATTACAAGTTACAAAAGTTAAAAAGGAATTAAATTAATTACATTATTAAAATATAGAATCATACAATCATAGAGTTGGAAGAGACCCCAAGGGCCATCTAGTCCAACCCCCTGTCTGGCAGGAATACCCAATCAAAAATTCCCGACAGATGACCTTCCAACCTCTGTTTAAAAATCCCCAAAGGAGGAGACTCTACCACACTCCCAGGCCTATGATAGTTGAAAACACAACATGAATGCTATTTACTGTGTCAGCAACATTGACGCTACCACAAAATAAGATACAAAGGTATAAGGATCTATACTTTATATAGCGGGGTAATAATTCTTTTTTTTTTACAAAGTCAGTTACAAACTCAACGAGAAACACTTTCAAGACTGGCTCTACTAAGGAAGCCAATTAGCAGCGAAGAGACAAAGATACTATCATAAGGGGAAACAAGAGACTGTTTAATATACAAGAGAGAGATTATGGGGCGGGGAGAAGAAAACACAACTTGAATTAAAAACATAATTGATGATGGCGATGATCGAAAACTCACCATTCCTATTTTATAATAACTGCGAAGCCTGGTTGGTTTTTGATAAGGACGAATCAATACCCTCCTTTATTAAGAATAATTTTGCAAAGTCAGATTGGTTGCCTTGGCTGTTGTTTTAGGAATCAAACCCCAATAACTCTGGATCTGAGGGGCATTATTTTGGGGGGGAGGGAGGGAAGGAAGGGGCTGGGTACCCCCCTCCTTTCTTCTCAGCTCTCCTATCAGCCACTAAGGGGCGCCAGTTCCTCTCCTTTCATTCTGACTTCATGCTGCAGGACCATTCTCCTCCTCAGCATCAGCACAGCTAAGAGCATCCTTCATCTTCCCTCCATCCTCAGCTTGGTACCTCTCCTCTCCTTCTCCCTCCTTCTCAGCCAGGCCACGAGCCCGGATTATTCGGATGGATGGCTACTCGCTACTTCCTAGGTGGAACCATGAAGCAGATCTGCTTCTGTGCTGCCTCCTCTTTCGCGGTACGTGCCCCCCCCACATCCTTCCAGACCCCTCTTTCTGCTGATATCCCTCTTCCTCTCCCCTGTCTTGGAATGGCACCACCTTACCTCTGGGAATCCTCCTGCCGCAACCCCGATCCATTTGAAAGCAAGCTCTTTCTCTCTCGGTATTGTACACTCCAAAATTGCCCTTCCCATTATTGTTTTGTCCCTCTCCTCTAAAGAGATTGCACTTTGTGTATGCCCAGAGGCCGACAGGGCTGTGTAGAGGGTTGCAAAGAGAGGACTGCCTTTTTGGAGCAAAAAATATATATCATTTTTGCTTTCCCAGAAAAGAGATAATTTGCTTTCCCTGGCACATAGATGGTTGCTTTCTCTAGGAGATGCAGCCTCAACCGGCAGAGAGAGAAATAAGCACTGGGGCTAATTCTACCTTTATTGCAGAAGATTACAGTTTCAAAGATATCTTGAATGACTGGTATTTGTCATTCCCTTTGTGGGATGGTTCCTATGCTCTTTTGCTCTTGCTGCTGTAATAATAATAATTACCATTAACAGTAATAATTACTCCTATTATTATTAGCAAGGATCTGAGGGGATCCTGTAGCTTCCACATCATTTAGCAACCTTCCATCAAATTCAAAGGCCTCCATTTGTACCCTAAAAGGGCATATCTCTATATATTTTCAACATCTCTTCATTCAAATTAATCATTGCTTTTAACCTACCCTTAGCATTTTCTCTGGCTTTTGCTCCTTTTTCTTTTGGGTGAAATACAGATTCTGTTTGTATGTATAGCTTCGGAAGGTGCGTTGCTCACTTTGTACCCTCGCTGGAACATGTGTGTCTGTGTGAGAGCAAAAGAAGGGAGGAGTTCCCCCCTTTCACCCCTAGAACCCTGCAAGGTAGGCCAGGCATTAGAAAGTGAGACAGACCTTAGATTTTCCTTGGTTTTTTTCTGGGCTGTGAGGCCGTGTTCTGGAATAGTTTCTTTCTGATGCTTCACATATAAACCCCAGACACACTCCTACCCAACCGTTCTCTGAAGATGCCAACCACAGATGCAGGCGAAACGTCAGAAAGAAACTATTCCAGAACACGGCCTCACAGCCCGGAAAAACAAACAAACAAGGAAAACCTATGGATGCCGGCTGTGAAAGCCTTCGACTTCACATTGAGACAGACCTGTTGGGGAGTGAACTGAAGATAAAAGAGCCTGCCAAAGTAACAGCAGCACAAGCAAAAGTTGTTGTTGGTGGTGGTTGTGTGTGTGTCGGTTGAGTTCATTTTCTTTCCATCGGCTTTCTTCACTGTCCAGCTCTCACAACCCACCTTGCCAAGAGCTCAATCCCTCTTTCAACCACAATGCCTCAGCATACAATCAGCGAAAGGAGTGAAAAGCAACCTTGGCCTACCTTACAAAGCTGTTGTGAGGGTTAGGGAAACCAATTTTGCCAGTTGTTCTGAATGCCTGGAACACCTGTTACAAACACAAGAAGAAAAAAAGGGTGGATTATGCTCTATGTTTACCTCTTGTGAAGGCTGTTTTCTCTACTGCAGGGGAGGTGGCAGGCCTCCAGAGAAGCAATGAGTTCAAAGGTGTTCCCAAAGGCCATATAGTCCACCCTGTCTGGAACCCACCAGTAAAGCACTTCTGAGGGGGCATCTAAGAAGGCTTTTAAGCCTCCATGTCATGGAGAAGGCTCAAGCCATTTCAGATTTCAATCCAAACTTGCTCCACAAACTGCTGGACCTATTGGGTGGGTATAGAGTTCAACAACCTTAGACAGAACCTTGAAAGTTCTGACTAAAATCCCAAGCAGATTCTCTGCCCCCACTGCTGTGGAAGCCACCAAAACTCTCATTGCATCCTCCTAGCTTGAAATTTTATTTTTAATATTGTTTTACAACCTGGTACTTTGCTTCTATGTATTGGGCTGTTTGCTTTGTATTATATTGCACTGGTTTGTGTATTTCTATCTGGATAGTTAATTTTTAAATTGTATTGTAGTAGTCGTATTTTTATTATTTCTTCCTTCCTCTCCGTGTGTGTATGAGAGAGAGAGAGATTGCGTGTGCATGTTGGTGAGAGAGAAAAAGAGAAATTGTGTATGTGTGTGAGAGAGAAAAAGAGAGAAAGAGATTGTATATACATGTGTGTGAGAGAGAAATTGTGTGTGATTGAGTGAGAGATTGTGTGTGTGTGTGTGTGAGAGAGAGAGAGAGAGAGACAGAGACAGAGACTGACTGACTTTTGGGGTGGAATGGTCCCCTTTCACCCTTACAGCCCTGTGAAGCAGGCCAGTCTTAAAGGGCAAGAGAGGCATTCTTGTGCATTGGAATAATAGTTCTGCATCCAGTGAATGCCTAGCTTTCCTGGAAAGCATTTCATCTCCCTGGGAAAGAATACCCCCAAAACAGGAGAAAAAAGATGCAACGGGGCAAGCAGGGGGACGGATCCATGGTGCCCCCACCTTTTCCATCCATTTCCCTCTCCACTTGCCAATGGGATTCTCCCCTTTCAGCTCAGTGGCCTAGTTTGTAAACCCCAGCTAAGGAGATTTTGAGGACACCACTATGCTCCAGAGGCCTGCATGGCAGCGATTCACAATTAAGGATGCTGATGGAGAACGTGAAAGCCAACTGCAAATCCAGCCGTTCCCTCGTTTCTATCAATCTACAGTAGAAGGAAAAATCTAAAGTGGGTTAACCTAAGGATAAAACAAGATGTTACAGCACCGTGTTCAAAAGGTAACATCAACCCAAGCTGCATTTAAGGGATTTAACAATGGATTCAAAGGACAAGAAAGCAGTTCCACCTAAATATTAGGAAGAACTTCTTGATCTCAACAGTGGAATGTACTGCCTCAGAGGGTGGTGGATTTTCCTTCTTTGGAGGTTTTCAAACAGAGGTTGGATGGGCATCTTTCAGGGGTGCTTTACAGTATGACCCCCATATACACGAGGGACATATACCCCAACTTACCGTAGATGGCCAAAATCATGGATAGTACCCGAGCCCTATATCTCTAGTGGTAGCATACCATAGAATTGCGCTGGAGGACCTGCAAGTGACCAGGGCCAGTACCCACATTTTTACTTACCTGCATCCAAAAAAATATGTTCTCTCTAGGCAACTTCAATTGTTTGATGTTTAACCAATGGGAGCAAATGGTCTGAGGGCTGAGAACCTCTCTCCAGGTTTTAGAATAGGACAGTGGTATTTAACCTGTGGTCCTTGGATCCCCAGTGGGCCATAATGTCCTCATAGGGGGTCTGCAAAGGCTTGAAGGCTGGCTGCTCTGCCCACATGACAGGAGCCAAAGCAAAGGCTGGCTTGGCCTGAGCATTGCCATTCAATCTGCTCCAGCCACAAATTTGCAGGAAGAAGCAGGAGAAAGGTCTTCCCTCCCCTCCAGTGCCTCTGAGGGAAGGGTTAATGGATTGTGTAATTGTATTATTGTTGTTGTTGTTATTTATTGTCATTGTTAGAGTTTTAAAACTTGAGTTAAGTCTTTGGGGTTCATGGCAACAAAAGAATCATAGAATCATAGAATTGCAGAGTTGGAAGAGACCACGAGGGCCATCCAGTCCAACCCCCCTGCCACGCAGGAAATCACAATCAAAGCATCCCCGACAGATGGCCATCCAGCCTCTGTTTAAAGACCTCCAAGGAAGGAGACCCCACCACGCTCTGAGGGAGTGTGTTCCACTGCCGAACAGCTCTTACTGTCAAAAAGTTCCTCCTCATGTTGAGGTGGAATCTCTGTTCCTGGAGCTTGCATCCATTGCACCGTGTTCCAGTCTCTGGAGCAGCAGAAAACAAGCCTGCTCCATCCTCAGCGTGACATCCCTTCAAATATTTAAACAGGGCTATCATATCGCCTCTTAACCGTCTTTTTTCCAGGCTAAACATACCCAGCTCCCTAAGTCTCTCCTCATAAGGCATTGTTTCCAGACCTTTCACCCTTTTAGTTGCCCTTCTCTGGACACGCTCCAATTTGTCAATATCCTTTCTGAATTGTGGTGCCTAGAACTGGACACAGTATTCTAAGTGAGGTCTGACCAAGGCAGAATAGAGTGGCACTATTACTTCCCTTGATCTAGACACTATACCTCTATTGATACAGCCCAAAATTGCATTGGCCTTTTTAGCTGCCGCATCACACTGTTGGCTCATGTTCAACTTGTGGTCTACTAGGACTCCTAGATCCCTTTCGCACGTAGTCTCATTCAGCCAGGTCTCTCCCATCCTATATTTATGCATTTCATTTTTCCGCCCTAAATGCAGTACTTTACATTTCTCCGTATTGAATTTCATTTTGTTAGCTTTGGCCCAGCTCTCCAGTCTATCCAGGTCATTCTGAATTTTGATCCTGTCCTCTAGGGTATTAGCTACTCCTCCCAATTTGGTGTCATCTGCAAATTTGATAAGTATGCCCCTAATTCCCTCATCTAAGTCATTGATAAAGATGTTGAATAGCACTGGGCCCAGGACAGAACCCTGTGGCACCCCACTGGTCACATCTTTCCAAGATGAAGAGGAACTTTTATAGAAAAGTTTAAGAGCCACTGCAATAGGACATCCATCCAGGATTGGGAAAGTGGCAGACTTTAACTGGTAAGAAAAGACTGAGAAGCATCTTTGACCCATCTGGGGGGAATTTGAAAGTTAAAGGAAGGGAGGGCTGGAGTTTCTAGTTGCAAAGCTCCATGCCTAGCAGGGCAAAGATGGCTGTGTGAGCCCTTTGCGTTTTGGATTAACTGTTGCCACCACAACCAGGTGACGTCCAGGAAATATTAATGCAAACATGGGAAGAGATTATCCATAAGCCGGGGGAAGAGGAGGAGGCTGCCATTTGGAGCTGTTCTTTGTTTGTGGGTAAGCAACCGGGCCCGGATCTTTAATGCAGGGAGTACAGATTCAGAGGCTCTGACTGTGAGAGCTGGTGGCTCTTATGAGAGTTGGGTCATGAATCCATTCCAAGTTTTGTTACCTTGAAAGGAACTCTCTAAGGTGCTGAAGCCAGGTTTTGGAAGAATTGAACCTAGTCAGGCATAAGGTTCACTGAACCAGTAGTGGCTGGTGTCTCCCATGTCATTGGGATGGTGAATCCACACAAGGTTTTAATTCAGGCTCTTCAAAGCGCTGAACCCCATTTCTTAATATGTTCAGCACCTTGATAACTCCTTTCTAGCCATCTCTTGGTTTAGCACCTTAGAGAGTTTTTTCAACGCTAGTCAAACCTGGAATGGATTCACTACTTCCCCAACAAGGGAGCCACCAGCTTCCACTCCCCAGAGCCATATTGATTTTGTTCGTATCCTCTACCTTTATAGATTCTTGAACATGAGTGTTAGAGGTCACCTAGTTCAACCCCCATAATGCAATAATGGCTTCCCTGATTCAGTCTCTGCTAAAAGAAGCACTGATATCCACCCAGGGAATGTTGCTCTGTATCCAAATGATCTCTGGATCATGGCTCTGAAACTGGAAAGGGGAGTGGAGGGTGTGTTCATGTGCTAGAGAAGGCAACATCTGCAACATCTTATTGGTTTTCAGAGCCAAGATTGGAGCAAGAACGACGAGAAGCTTCTGCAGGCCGTGGAATACAATGATGCCGATCGTGTCTCCTCTCTCCTCCTCCGGAAGGGCCTGGTACCCACCAAATTGGACTCAGAAGGGAAATCAGCGTAAGCCCATTTGCTTATTTCAGAGATGTCTCTGTGTGTTGTACACATTTTAATGCTGCACTGATTGGCTGGCTCATGCATCATTTGTGAGGCTACCCTCTTTGCTGCTGCTGATTGGTTGGCCCTTGTATATAAAAAATCCTAACATTTCAGGAATAGATAAATGAAGTGGTTATATTGAGGGTATCTCAATAGGGGGAATTGCATAAAATATCCTAAGGGCACCAGATCCCATCTGATCTTGGAACCTATGCAGAGTCAGCTCTGGTTAGTACTTGGATGGGAGAGCACCAATGAAGACCAGTCCGTAGGCTCTATTTCAGAGGAAGGAACAGGCAAAACAACCTCTCTGAGTCTTCCTTGCCTAAAAGAACACCTATGGAATTCATGGGGTCACCATAAATTGACAGGTGACTTGAAGAACTACATGCACACACACACAATAGAGGAATGGACTCACAACAGATCACTGCAACTTCTTTTCCCTTGTCCATCAGACTTTCCCTGCTGATGTACCCAGAAACCTGCTGGGCACAGTTGGGTCAAGTTGTGCACCCCTTTTCAATCAACCAGTTTCAGTTCTGCATGCAAGGTCAGGGGGAGAAAAAAACCGGGACATTTTAAAAGCAGCTGAAAAAGTGGAACAGCAGAGAATTAATCAGGACCCTCCCTGCCAAAACAGGTGGGAACTATAGCATTTCCACCATGTTTTTCCACTGCCCAGGGGCCATTCTAGGCCTAGGAGAGGCTGTGCGAAGCCCATAAACAGAATATGTGTGTATGTCCAGAGCAGGGCAATCCAAATGGTGGGACGTCTGGAAGCCATTATGCCCTATGAGGAGTGGCTGAGGGAGCTGGGCATGTTTAGCCTGGAGAAGAGAAGGTGAAGAGGGGACATGATAGCCATGTTTAGATATTTGAAGGGATGTCAGCTTGAGGATGGAGCAAGCTTGTGTTCAGCTGCTCCAGAGACTAGGACATGGAGCAGTGGGTTCAAATGACATGAAAAGAGATTCCACCTAAACAGTAGGAAGAACTTCCTGACAGTAAGAGCTGTTCAGCGATGGAATACACCGCCTGGGAGTGTGGCGGAGTCTCTTTCTTTGGAGGTTTTTAAACAGAAGCTGGATGGCCACCTGTTGGGAGTACTTTGATTGAGTATTCCTATATGGCAGGGGGTTGGACTAGATGGCCCTTGGGGTCTCGTCCAACTCTATGATTCTATGTGCAGAATTGTGAAATTAGGCTGGGGTCCATGAGTTGGCATGTACCATCTTTCTTTCTTTGTTAATTTGGTCTCAGAGGCTGCAGCTTAAGGGAGTGTCTCTTCTGATGCAGGTTCCACCTGGCTGCCATGAGAGGGAATGTAGACTGCCTAGAAGTGATGCTGGCCCACGGGGCAGATGCCATGACCACCGACGGATCAGGTAAGCAGGCACACTGTCTTTTGTTTGGGGGGTGGGGCTGGCTTGGTGCGACTCCCCCAAACCTCCAGACATTCATGGTCAGTTCTTATGCCAAAGGGATAGAGCAGAACAGTGTTACAAGAGAGTTGCCCAACACTCTCTCCTTACTGCATTGCAACATGCAGCCCAGTGCGCAAAGTGCATCAATGCAGGGCTCCAGGCATAATCATGCACAGCACTCAACCACACTCAGATTGAAATCATGTTCCTTAGTCTCAACCCACTGAATTAATTGTTGCTTGGTGTGTCAACACCATACTCTCTAGCCATTCAGATTTGGCAGGTACAGTCCTGTTTAACCCTCTGCTGTCCTGGTTTTCCACTGCTTTTAAAGTGGCCCGGTTTCTCTGTTTTCCTCCTACCTTTCCCTGTTGTCTTCAGCTTACTTCAATTACAGCAAACTCAGTTCAAAGACCAAAACTGGGTTGCAGAAGGAAAAGAAAGAGTTGAATCTTGCCCTCCCAGTATTCTTAAGCAACAGCCAACTGTTGCAGCATCTCCTAGTTCGTGTGCTCTTCCTCATTAATAACATTTTCCCATCTTAACCACTGGCACACATCTCAGTTTTCCTCTGGGTTGGAGAGTATTTAGCACATTGGTAAATATCATTGTTTCAAAGGTTCTACTCTAATAAAGAGTAACAACTGGATTTAGACCATAGCATGCATGCATATGAAAGCCAGCGTGGTGGCCTGAGTGTTGGACTAGGACTTCAAGAGACCAGGGTTCAAATCTTCACACAGTCATGGAAACCCAGTGTGCAAGATCTTGTGCAAGTCACACTTTCTCAGACTCAGAGGAAGCCATGGCAAACCTCCTCTGAACAAATCACATGATTAGGTTTGCCCTAAGTTGGAAGTAACTTGGAGGCACACAGCAACAAGAAATGCATGCATAATTGTGCACCACATGCATGCCTATCCATGCACAATGTGCAACTATGCACAGCAGCACCACATGTGCAGCTCTTCTTCTGTAACCCTGACCTTAAACACAGCTGTTCAGCATTGGACAAAAATGTCCAGCCATTTCCAGAAACCAAGGTAAGTTACTAACAGAATTCTGGTGTTGGTCACAATGAACGATCTCTTTCCATCCTGTTCCACCACAGGCTATGCGGCATTACACCTCTCAGCAAAACATGGCCACCCACAATGTGTCAGCAAGCTCTTGCAGGTAATACACCTCATGCATGTATATCTTTGATTTTTTTGCAAATATTTCTGTACCCCCTTGATCCAAGAACCTTGAAGGTGGGCTGACTGAAAAAGGGTTTTGCCTACACCACGTCTCCTGCCTAAATACTCTGAAGGCACCAGATCCTGTCTTATCTTGGAAGCTAAGCAGGGTCATCCCTGGTTAGCACTTGGATGGGAGACCGCCAGCGAATCCCATGCTGTAGGCTCTATTTCAGAGGAAGGAAATGGCCAAACCACCTCTGAGGATTCCTTGCCTAAGAAAACCCTATGAAATTAATGGGTTCAGCATAAGTTGACAGGTGACTTGAAAACACAAACACACATACTATGTGGAGATGATGGGCAAGCCAGGTTAGAGCCAGCCAGTCACAGCTCAGGGAATGCTGAGAAGGGGAGGGTGTGTGAGGGAAAAGATATACATTTGAGGCTTGTCTGTGGAAGCATAAGGTAGGAAATAGAGCAGCGGCAGTCAAAGACAGAGCCAGTGTTGTGTTGTAGTTTCAGTGCTGGACAACTCTGGAGACCTGGATTCGAATCTCTGCTCAGCCATGGAAATCCACTGAGTGACCTTGGGCAAGTCGCCCTCTCTTAGCCATAGAGGAAGGCAGAAGCAAGCCTCCTCTGAACAAATTTTACTAAAGAAAACCCCTTAATAGGTTCACCTTAAGGTCACCATAAGTTGGAAATGACTTGTTCCCACCAAATGAGTCCTGAGAAGATAGTTGGATGGACAGACGGGCATCGCCCAAAGATCTTGGACCTTTAATGGGCTTATATAAGGAGATATGGCCCATCAGATAGCCTGGATCTGAGTCAAATAGGGCTTTGTAGGTCATAACCAGCAGTTTGAATTAGTGTTGGAAAGGAAATCCATTAATTCCCCAACTAGGATCAAATTTCCAATCCCCAGCCCCCTTGAGAAACTTGTGCAGGAAGGGAAATGGGTTGTTCAAAGTTCCTACAACTTACAGGATTTTTAACCTCCAGCACAATATGTATTGCACTTTTTCTTTGTTTGTTTGTTTTGGAAAACTGCACAGAAATTAAGAGATACTGCACAGAGTCTGAGATACTGTGCAGCTTTGCTTTAAAAAAAACAAAACCTGCACAGCTTTCTAAGAAAAACAACAACAACCACCAAGAAGCTTCAGCCTTTGCCAGTTTCAATGCTGCACAGTTTCCTTTCTGTGAGGAATGCTATGCAGTTTCCAGTTTCCATGCTGAAAAGCTGTACATTTTCTGGAAAATGATGCCATAGTTTCTAGAAAATTATGCCTGCAGTGATGAAACAGTTGCAGATTTATATCCCTGGGCGACTAGCAAGAAGACTAGTGGATGTTAAAGGAGAGAAAAGGCAGCCAGACCTGTTCTTCAGCATCTTTACTTAGAAGCTGACACAGAGTGTCATCAAGATTGCTCCTAAGAAAGCATAACATGGTGCAAGCATAGAGTAGCTTGTGGTTCAACTTTTGACTCCCATTTTAGGCCTCGTGTCCAGTGGACATGGCGGACAGTCATGGAAGGACAGCGCTGCATCATGCAGGTTAGTTCCACACGTATATCTGTGGCTCTCTGAAACCCATCTTGTTGTGGTTGTTGGCCAGAATTCTCTATCACAGTTGAAGCTGTGTAACTTTACGCATATGTAGCTATGTAGCAGAGGCGCTTCAGAACCTTCCCAGTGGTATCCCAGCTTTTATGCTGGTATTGATTTGTCTGAGTTATATCCCACATTTCTCCCAACATGGCATGAACTATTCTCAATGTCTCGCTGAGAATTTGAATATTTCATTGGGCGGGTGAATTCTTAGTGGTGAGGCCATGTTCTCGTTCTGCCTCCGCCCCAGCTACAACCTAGCTCCACACTGTCTCCTCTTTTTCCAGCTGTCAATGGCTGCATCTCCTGTTTGGAGATCCTTTGTGACTTTAAGGCTTCCTTGAACACCAAGGATCAGGTAAGGTGCTCTCCACCAGTTGCCATTTCATGGTACGATGTCCATTTTGCTGTTTTGCCTTATATGCAGCTGTACCATCCTCTCTTGACTTACCTTCTCCTGGCTTAAAGAAACTGATAGATCATAACCTTTCCTTGCAATTCATGAATGTGCCCATGGGTTGTTTGGCTTGCCCTCTTCTGCACCTTTCTCCCCAGTTTTCCAATATTACTTTGTGAGATGCAATGATCAAAACTTTAACTGAAACCATGGATATTGGTTCCGTGGATGTTGGGGACGGGACCTGTACTGAACTACCAGAAGTATCTGATACCAAACACTGGACATGAGCAGTTGTGGTTTTTTTTTTTTTTAATGGATGCTTTATGCGGTGCTTCCCAATTTATGGTGTGAATCTAGTCATACGAGAGGAACCATCTTGCTTACCAATCTGGCATTTCGTCATTCCATCACAAAACAGTGCTGTTCCCAGTTAATCTTAGTGTAAAAAATGTGCATGTGTAATGCTAGGGCTGGAGAAACTTCCTTCTGTCAACTATGCCCCTTGAAATAGAATCCATCGACCATCCCAGCACCACTGAACGCTGGCCCAGGTATCTGTTTTTCCCCCCCCAAATCTTCCAGAGGATTTGATATATTTAGGAGCTTTGCATGGAGCCATTGGCAAGATATACCTATACAAATGCACAGCTACAGTCACCGGCTTTGAGTCTCTCCTGTCAATGCTTCTTCTTTCTTGGCAGGATGGGGCAACTCCTCTCATGCTCGCAGCCAAGATGAGCCACTCAGAGCTTTGCCGTTACCTGCTACATCGTGGAGCTGCTGTCAATGCCAGAGACCAGAAAGGCCGGTGAGGGGTTTTTCTATAAGAAAGTGCACTCATGGGCACTCACAACCTTTTCAAATTTAAAACTTTCCAGGCAAATGTTGTCCCTCCAAATCTCATAGAAAGTCCCCAAATTCATGAAAACATGTGAAAATACACCAAGTCCCCACAAGCATGGCACACCAGAACCCTGTACTATCACAGATACCTCTTCTTTTTCTTCTACAGTCCTTCTCAAAATGGCTACCTTTTTGAGAAAGACTGGGGGTGATTTAGAACAAAGGTTTTTCTCCTAGTGTTTCTGGGGAGCTATGAATCCTCCTCAGATTACTCTCCATGAGATCCTCAAGGTGCTGAACTTGTAGGTTGCTCTCCAAGGTGCTGAATCCATGCCAAAGCATTCACCGTGAGCTCTCCAAGGTGCTGAACTTGTGGATAGTTCTCCAAGGTGCTGAATCCATTGCAAAGTAATCTCCATGAGATCCGCCAAGGTGCTGAACTTGTAGGTAGCTCTCCAAGGTGCTGGATCCATGCCAAAGTATTCACCGTGAGCTCTCCAAGGTGCTGAACTTGTGGATAGCTCTCCAAGGTGCTGAATCCATGCCAAAGTATTCACCACGAGCTCTCCAAGGTGCTGAACTTGTGGATAGCTCTCCAAGGTGCCAGATCCATTGCAAAGTAATCTCCATGAGATCCCCAAGGTGCTGAACTTGTAGATAGCTCTCCATGGTGCTGAACTTGTTGATAGCTCTCCAAGGTGCTGAACTTGTGGATAGCTCTCCAAGGTGCTAAATCCATTTCGAAGTAATCCCCATGAGCTCCCCATGGTTCTGAACTTGTAAATACTTCTCCAAGGCGCTGACCTTGCAGATAGCTCTCCAAGGTGCTGAATCCATTTCGAAGTAATCCCCATGAGCTCTCCACGGTCCTGAACTTGTAAATAGATCTCCAAGGCGCTGACCTTGTGGGTGGCTGCTTTAACTCTCCAAGGTGAAGAACTGATTTTCACTTGTGTAAGATGATGAAACCTGACCTCCCATAGATTCAGCAACTTGGGGAGCTCCTGTAAAGTATGGAAGTACTGTGTGGATTTGGTGAAGCCCTGATACGGAAACCTCCAGCCACCGCAGCCAACCCAAGTCCCTCTCCTTGGTCCACACCCATTCCCCTGAACTTAACGAGGCTTCCCTTTCCTTTAGAACAGCCCTCATGGTTGCCTGTGAGAATGGCAGTGTGGAGACAGTGGAGGTCCTTGTCCATGGTGGAGCAAAGGTTGGCCTTGTGGATGCCACAGGCCATGATGCGGCACACTACGGAGCAGCTACGGGCAATGCCCTCATTCAGCACTACCTGCAGGAAGCTGCCCAGCGCCATTCTTGGGCCAGTGGTAAGACATTTTTTACCTTCCCATCTTTTCAACTCCCAAACTATATTGAGGACTTATGGAAGCTCACTCATTGCTTGAAAAAGCTCCAGGTGGGATGTCAAACTGTGCAGGGGGAGGGTGCTATGGCTTCTCCTGAAGCTTTCTGAGAGAGGCAGTTCACTTCCAGAGAGGCCAGTTTCGGGAGTTTGTAGGGGACCACCCAAAAAATCCCCAGCCTTAGGAGCCACAGGGTTATATTTTGCTGACCTTTAGTTTAGTATAATGCTGCACTGTCCTAATCTTGGTTTCACTTTCTTTCACTCCCTTTTGCAGAAGAATCCACTGAATTATCCTCACAGGTAACTTCCGTGTAACCCCTGGATTGCAAGAGTCATCTCTGTTTGGCAGAAGAGGCTGGGAAAGTATTTCTTAACACTTCCCCCCTCTTCCCTTTATCTCTCTCTCCTTTCTGTCTCCTTCATCTAACTTCCTTCCTTCTCTATCTTCCTCTCTCCCTTCCTTTCTCCCCCCTCTTTTCTTTCTATCTCCTTCATCTGTCTGTCTGTCTGTCTGTCTTCCTTCCCATCCCATTCCTTCCTTATCTCCTTCCTTCCTTCCTTCCCTCTTTCTTTCATTCCCTTTCTTTCTTTCCCTTCATTCCTTCTTTTCCCCTTTCTCTCTGTCTCTCTCCTCCTCCTTTCTTTTTCTTCTGTTCCTTTCTTTTTCTTTCTATTTCACTCTCTCTCATCCTCCCTCCTTCTCTCATGTGTCCTTTCCTTCTCTTCCTTTCCTTATTTCTTTATATCTCCCTCTCCTTCCTCCCTCCATCCCTCCCTTTGTTTACAGGCCTCCTCCCCTGGGCAGTCTCTGTCCAAGGGGAAGAACAACAGCCCAAGAAAAAGGAAGGCTCCACCACCACCGTCCAGTAACTCCAACCAGGTAGGAAGATGGAAAGGGATGCTCAGCAGGCAGGGATGGGTGGACAGGCTGGTGTTTGATGCACCAGTGTTGGTAACATGAGTGACAACCTTGGTTAACTCCTCTTTCCTCCCTGCTTGTGTTCCTGATCCCAGCCTGCTCCTCACCCACCGGACCACCAGGGCACATCTTCTGCAGAACGGAGCAACCGGGTGATCATGGCCAAGCCAGCCAGAACACACCATCCCCCCATTCCTGCTGATATGGTGAGGATAGCCAAAGTAGAGGATGAAACAGAGCTTAGGCGAGGCACATCTCTGCAGGCCAGATGGGTGGCAATCCTATGTCCTATAAGCCCCTGAGGTTCTTGAGGGCCATTCTGTGTGGCCTTTGGAAACTTTTCCCATCAAGAGTTTTCTAATGTTTAGGTGGACGATCTTTTCATGGAATTTGAATCCACCAGTTTGTGTCCTGGTATCTGGAGCAGCAGAAAGCAAGCTGGCTCCATCTTCTGAATAATCCTTGTAGAAATACCCCTCAAGCCACCTGGAAGTGACTTCTGTTTCCCATAATGTTATGTCCAGGTCGGCAAAATTAGAACTATAGAATCATGGAGTTGGAAGGGATCCCAAGGGCCACCCAGTCCAACCTCCTGCCTTGGAGGAAGGCACAATCAAACCACCCCTGACAAATGACTATTCAGCCTCTGTTTAAAAACCTCCAAAGAAGGAGACTCCACCACACTCTCAGGCAGCACATTCCACAGTACTAACTCCAGCCCTCTGGTGTGCCCCCTCATCCCCTGACACCTGGATTTCTCTTTTCCTAGGAGGATCAGGATGCCTACGAGGAAATTGTACGGCTGCGTCAAGAGAGGGCTCAGTTCTTGCAGAAGATCCGCAGCCTGGAGCAACAACAGGAGAAGATGAAGAAAGAGGTAGGAACTGGAGAGGTGCAGACCCAGCTCCCAAAAGGGTAAAAATTGGGCAAAGGAATGCAGCGACCTCAGGCAGCCATTGCTTTGGAGGTGGCAACCAGAGCTGAGCCCCCAAGTCTTCCTCTGGAGCATCTCAGCCTCAGAGGAGGCAAAGGCAAAACCCTTCTGAACAAACCTTACCAAGACAACCCTGTGATAGGTTCACCTTAGGGTCACCATAAACTGGAAAAAAAACTGGAAGGCAAACAACAACAATAATCTTGCCCATTCCCGTAGGCTCAGGCAAAATCAAACTGCTGCAGCCTGTCCCGGCTTGAGTCTTCTTCCTCATAAATGCACTGCCTTGGAGTGTTGTAGAATCTCCTTCTTTGGGGGTTTTTAAACAGAGGCTGGATGGCCATCTGTTAGGAATGCTTTGATTGGGTACTCCTGCATGGCAGAATGGGGGACTAGATGGCCCTTGTGGTCTCTTCCAACTCTATGATTCTATGAATAACATTAATTGATAACTTTAGCCATTAGAAATTACTTGAAGGCACGCAGCCACAACTCCTGCTGCAATTCTAGTCCAATTGTCGAAACAAAGCCAAACAAAACAAAGAATCAAAACATCACATTGGCTTCCCAGTCGGGAATACCCTGCAAAATAGATTTAGCATTTGCCCAAGCTTCAAAATACAAAGAAAGCCAACAGTCCACCTTTGGCACCTCAATCTTCCAACAAAAGTTAGGTCTTTGGAGGGGTCTGAGGAACACTCTGAATTCAGTCTCATGACACCAAGATGCAATAAGTCTATGAAAAAAAATTGGGAGCATGCCTTTGCTTCAGGTGGCAAAATGACTTAGGCTACCTGTGGTAATAGTGAAAAGCAGAATATAAAAATTGATAATGAAACGAATAAGAAGCTTGCATTTCATTTTTTAGTCTTAACGGTGCCTTTTCTTCATTTTTCTTTCTCTTCCTCTTAGCGATTAGGGTTGGAAGATGGTTCCCTTCATATGCTGGAGAAACAGGTGAGTCCCATCCTTCCTGCTAATCCCTCACGCTGCTGCTCAATGGATATCTGAATAGCTGAGTCACTGAAGTGGAATTAAAGCATCTTTTTCTCTGCTCCACCAGATAGAAGATCTTCAGAAGCAACTGGCAGAGAAAGAAAATATGGGCAAGGAATTGGAGGTGCTCCGGAGCCGTCTCTCCTCCCTGGAGGTATGTTTGAGTACAGTAGAGTTGAGTCACCATTGGGCTGAGTTTGAAATATGGGCATTGGCTTGGACTGAAAAGCTGGGGGGTAGGGAAGCAGCTGTGTTAGGGATCAAGCTGGGACGTGGCTGTGGATCACACGGATCCAGGATCTCATTGGAGTAGTCAGTTGGATCTTGAAGAACCAAGATAGAGTACTGCCATACCCAAGTCAGCATAAAAAATGAGCTAAATCACTTGTGTTTGGATGTGAAGATGCTGGACCTAAGCCATCTCTTTCATCTCAAAGCTGGCAAGATGAAATGTCGGGTAGCTTATTTATTTGTTATGAATTATACAGTATAGCCCCTGTATCCATGAGGGATATATTTTGAGCTTACCATGGAAAGCGGAAACCATGGATAATGAACAACTTCCATAGAATCATGCTAGAGGACATAGAAAATGCCTAGAGGATATTTTTGGGTTGTGTGGATAAGTGGAACCACAAATACCAGTCCCATGGATACAGGGGTTGACCTGTATAGTTAAATAAGTATTATAGCAGTTTCTCCCTCCTTCTTGAGTTCCCTTTAATTTCATCATAGTTTTTTCTAATTGTTTTGTTTTCTCTTTCAGTTCCTCTACCTTTTTTTTTTTACTGTGCTCATTTTATTTGTAACCAAGTCTAGTCTCTTTCCAAATCTTTCCAATTCTATTTTAATGTCCATTTTCATCTCATTCCTGGAATCTGATCTCATCCTTAATATATATATAGTTATATAAGTATTATAACAAATATTATTAGTTTTATATATTGCTTTTTCTCCAATGAGCTGTCCTCCACCTACCAGGAAAAATCATGTAAGGCCAATCAGTTGGAGGAGGAGGAGGAAGAAGAAGAAAGAGAATGAGGCCATCAGGGAGTTTTGTGGCTCAGCAGGGACATGAACATGGATCTCTTGCATTCAGTAGTTTACACACGGCACCATGCCAACTCTCAAGGTTTAGGTGCCACCCACTGATCCCTGTTCAAGATTGAGGTGCCACCCTGCCAAGCCTTGTGTGAGCCCCCTGATCCTCTCTCCATCTTTTCTCTCTCTTGTCTGCAGAATGAGAAAGAAAACACCAGCTATGATATTGAAACACTACAGGATGAAGAAGGAGACTTGCTCGACTTTCCAGGTAGGGCAGAAGTGGAGACCCTCTTTCAAGCTGTAAAGCTCTGTGGCCCCATCCTGCCTCTGCCTGCAGCTTGGGGCCCTCCAGAGCTGATCTAGAATCTTGCTACCACCACCCATTGAATTGAATCTCCCATTCATAGCAACACAGTGGGATATTGCCTGGGTTTCTTTGACTCTGCAGAGCTTCACCTCCCACCACCCCGTGGGGAGTGAACTGAGCAAGGCACATCAAAGAGAGTGTGGGAGAAAGGTGTCGGGAATGATTTGATTTTGTATTCCTGCATGACAGGGGGTTGGACTGGATGGCCCTTGTGGTCTCTTCCAAGGCTATGATTCTATGATAATAAAGATATCGCTCTTCATGAAAGGCACCTTCCTTTCAGGCACACTTAAGAGTTACAAAGTTCCAGATAAGTCTAGTCATTCCAGCCAAGTTTATAAAATAAACATAAGCCCTGAAGTGACTAAGTTAAACAGTTCCCTAATCATTCATGAGGAGCTGCAGTCCAAATGTCTTGGATGTTCATGGGGGCTGGGAGTTTGGAGCTTTTGGCTCAACCTCTACCATGTACCCTATAGCTGAGAGGAAAGTCGCCTTGATTCCAGTCTTGTTCTTCTTCCCTTGCTGAGCCTGAGGCATCATTTATCACCTCTTCACAGAAGCATCTACAAGCTCCCTCCAGGTGCTCATCTCATTGACCAGCTCTCTCCTGACCCTGACCCCCATAAACTGTAACTTAACCTGATACATCCTTAACCCTTTATTTACGCACTTGACTGTATTGCCCAGACAATGGGAGAGCCCCATTATCACACAAGTCTAGGGCCAAATCCAGCTCCAGATAAGTTCTCGAGGGCCACATTCCCAGTGTTGGGTGGAGCCAAAGGAGGAAAGGGCAGGGCCAAAAATACCAACCTAGCTCCCAGTTCTTTTTGCTACTAACAAAGCCCAAGGACAAATGTTTTCATCCTTCCAGAATAAGGAAGAGAACGGGAGAACTGGGCACCCATCAAATTATGGTGTCATCATGGGGAAGGGGAGTGGCTGTCTGGAAGAACCCCAGATTGGGACTCCTGGAAGGCCAGATATCAAACGTTGCCGTGATATCGTGAAAAAGCAGCCTTGTACTTCTGCGTTTGCTGCTGAGTGTGATTTTGGCGGTTCTCACAAGAAGACACGAGTGTGCTTAAAAGTCTAAGAACAACTAAATTAAAAAAGAAAACGTACACAAAAGCACTGAAACACACTGTGGAAGTCGGGATAGACTATAATTTTTGTTGGAAAATGTCTTTAAAAAAAAAAACTTGCCTGCAACATGGGGAGGTTGATAAAAATAGTACCCCATAGCTCATATTCACACTCACGCCCAGAAGTGTTCTGGCACGGACTGCCCATCGATGCTGGAATTGAGCCAACAGAATGGGACGCTGTTTCAGACACTTGCAATCATGGCAAAAAAATGCCATGGCCTATCTATTGATGGCTTGGCCCGTCAATAAAAAAGAACACCTTATTCTCAACACATAATCACAAAAGCATGACATCATGCAAAATGGGCACCCTTTTGCGTTCATTAGGCGTCGTTATAATGCCGTATTTGTCGTGTCTGATAAAGTCCTTAGTTGTTTAGGGGCCCAGTTCTACCCTTGATTATGCAGGGAATGCTGGACCCCATCAGCGAAAGGGCTTGGATGCTTCTCTTCTAGGTACCATTTGCTGCATCCTTTACCACCAATAAAACGTATGCTACAGCAGTAACCTATGTCAGTGTTCGGGACTCTTTGGGAGGCCTGGAGCTGTACCCGGTTCTAGACCAAAACCCAACTCTCACCCTTTTTAAACAAAGTGTTTGCTAAATATTCTTTTGAGAAATGTTTGCAGAGCTGGGGAAATTGTTGTTCGATATCACACAGGGCCTTCTCCAACATCCTCCAAGTTGGTTGGACTGCATCTCCCATCATCCCCAGCCAGTTGACATCCCTGCCCCTTTGCAGGATCCCCATTACGGCCTCAATCTGGCTTTCCTCCATTCATGTACCCCCCCTTTCTTTTCTGTTTAACAAATCAGGAGCCGAGCTATTGCTGTCGAAAAAGAGTTGGAGCGTCTCGACTGAAGACCTCTTGGCAACCCTGCAGGGCCAAGTGCATTCGCTGACTCAGAAGAACAAAGAGCTGATGGAGAAAATACAGGTTAGTAAATGGCAAAAACTACACAGCCCTGTCCATCCATGACTTCCCTTCCCTGCCTCAGGGTGTTGAAAAATCCACTTAGCTTCTTGGAGTAACTCTGCCTTAGATTGGCCTATTCAATATCTTTATCAATGACTTAGATGAGGGAATTAGGGGCATACTTATCAAATTTGCAGATGACACCAAATTGGGAGGAGTAGCTAATACCCTAGAGGACAGGATCAAAATTCAGAATGACCTGGATAGACTGGAGAGCTGGGCCAAAGCTAACAAAATGAAATTCAATACGGAGAAATGTAAAGTACTGCATTTAGGGCGGAAAAATGAAATGCATAAATATAGGATGGGAGAGACCTGGCTGAATGAGACTATGTGCGAAAGGGATCTAGGAGTCCTAGTAGACCACAAGTTGAACATGAGCCAACAGTGTGATGCGGCAGCTAAAAAGGCCAATGCAATTTTGGGCTGTATCAATAGAAGTATAGTGTCTAGATCAAGGGAAGTAATAGTGCCACTCTATTCTGCCTTGGTCAGACCTCACTTAGAATACTGTGTCCAGTTCTGGGCACCACAATTCAGAAAGGATATTGACAAATTGGAGCGTGTCCAGAGAAGGGCAACTAAAATGGTGAAAGGTCTGGAAACAATGCCTTATGAGGAGAGACTTAGGGAGCTGGGTATGTTTAGCCTGGAAAAAAGACGGTTTAGAGGCGATATGATAGCCCTGTTTAAGTATTTGAAGGGATGTCACGCTGAGGATGGAGCAGGCTTGTTTTCTGCTGCTCCAGAGACTGGAACACGGAGCAATGGGTGCAAGCTCCAGGAACAGAGATTCCACCTCAACATGAGGAGGAACTTTTTGACAGTCAGAGCTGTTCGGCAGTGGAACACACTCCCTCGGAGCGTGGTGGGGTCTCCTTCCTTGGAGGTCTTTAAACAGAGGCTGGATGGCCATCTGTCGGGGATGCTTTGATTGTGATTTCCTGCGTGGCAGGGGGTTGGACTGGATGGCCCTCGTGGTCTCTTCCAACTCTGCAATTCTATGATTCTATGATTCTATGATTCTATGATCACATTCTGTGGCTATTTGGGCTTTTGCGCACTGCTCCTGAGCATTGTGAAGTTTCACAGAGCAGAACAAATTGGATTTGGTTTCTTTTCACTGAGAGGACCCTGAATATATAATGGCTTCTTTGTTGTTCCTTCTTTGTTTGCAAATATACAAGATGAGCACAAGATGAGGCAAGTGGAAGGACTCTGATAGCTAGTCCATAGAGTTGGAAGGAGACCCTAAGAGCCATTTAGTCTAACCCTCTACCAAGGCATAAATCCACAACCATGTGTGGTGGTCATCCAACCTCCCTTTGTAATCCTCCAAAGAAGGAGATTCCACCATCTTCTGAGAGACTCCATCTAACCATCTGACAGGTCTTGCCACCAAGTAGTTCTTACTAGTAAAGATGGGCCCCAAATTCTTGAAAGAGAATAAAAATTAGGAGAGTGGCTGGGGGCTCCCATAGCAGTGGGGTGGTGAATCCGTTCCAGGTTGAGTTTCATTATTGGGTAAAAGGTGAGGTGTAGAGGAATTAAACAGTAGCAATAACAATCCCATCTTCTCTCCCTCCCTCTTTCAACTGATATTGCCTGCTGTGTAGATCCTAGAGAATTACGAGAAGGACGAAAGTGAGGCGGATGCTTCTGGTGACTTCATCCCTATCATCCTCTATGACTCACTCAGGTCAGAATTTGATCTCCTGAAGGAGCAGCATGCCGAAGCCCAGGAGGTTTTGAAAACCCTTAAGGGTGCTGGTACCGACGAATCTTCTTGTAAACTCGTCCCAGCAGAAGCTTACAAACAGCTCAAGGCTGACTATGAGAAGCAAATTGGAGCCCTCCAGGAAGCTCTGGAGAAGACCAATTCCTTGGCCAGCAAGGTCAACAGAGACCACAACCCTGAAGGCAACTCTGGTTTGGGGCAGGAAGAAAATGGCAAAATGGATCAAGTGTCAAGGAATGGTGAGACCGAAGAGTTGGCTAAAGAGCTCAGCTTGACTCGGGAGAAATACCAGGAGGCCTTGGCTGAAGTGAAGCTCCTCCAAGAGCAGATTGAGTTGGGCATCCTATCTGTGGAGGACAAGGAGATTGCAGAGAACTCCCGGAGTGAACTGGAGACTGTCAAGGCTGCTTTGCATCAAGCTCAGGAGGATCTCAAGGAGCAAGAACAGAAGGTGACGGACCTTGAACAGAAGCTTGCAGCTGAGGGGGAAGCAATCACCAGAGGCTACACCACTGAGGAGTATGAAAAGATGAAGGCCTCCCTTAGCATCTCTTTGGATGAGGTCTCCAAGGAGAAGGAGGCCCTCCTGGTCCGCTGTAACTCTGCTGAGGCTGAAGTGAAGGAGCTGAGGGAATCCTTGCGGGAGAAGAGCCGTGAGCTGGAAGAGGTCCGAGAGAGCTCTTTGAACAGCCTCCAAGAAGAGGCCAGTGAGCTACGCAAACAACTGGAGAACACAATGAGGCAGCGGGAGGACACAAAGGCCCAGCTAGAGGGTCTCCAGGAAGGACACCAGGCCCTGGAGGAGGAGTTGCAAGCCACCAAGCAACGGCTAGCCTCCCAGTATGTCCCCAAGTCGGAGCACGAGGACACGGTGGGGAAGCTGAAGGCCTCCCTTTCTGATGCTGAAGGGATGCTTTCGGACCTGAAGGTGCAGCATGACTCCGCCCGGAGGGAGCTGGCAGAACTGCAGGCAAGGGCGGAAAGCTACCGTCGTGAGTCAGTGCCCCTGGCGGAGCATGCCCGCGCCAAGGAGGTTCTGGAGGGAACCTTGTGGGAGCTAAAGGCCAAAGCCAAGCTGCTGGAGCAAGAGCTGAAGGTCAAGGTACAGGAAGCCTTGGGCCTCCAGGCCCAGCTGGATGAGGTCCGCCAGGGGGCGGTGTCTAAGGAGTCACACGAGCAGCTCCAAGCCAGCCTGCAGGGGGAGATCGATGCCCTGAACGCCAAGCTGAGCGAACTGGGGCGCAAGCATGAGCGGACCTGCACGGAGGTTTTCCAGGTGCAACGGGAAGCTCTCTTCATGAAAAGCGAGAAGCATGCAGCTGAGGCTCAGCTGGCGGCCGCGGAAAAACAGCTGCAGAGCCTGCGTGCCGAGTCGGAGCGGATCCAGGAGCTTCACAGCCACATCGAGGATTCGGCCAAGCTGGTCAAGGAGAAGGACAAGAAGGTGAGTGCAGGGCTTCTGGGGGAAGAAGGTATCCATATTAATCATTTTTGATGGAAGTTAGTGTTTTTGGTGTAGGTTCAGGCTTGCTTTTATACTTGTCCCAGGGTGACTATGTAAGTAGCTGGTCTAAGCTTCTTGCCAAAAAAGCAGCTTCAATTGGTCTCTCTTCCTCCCCTCTATCCAATCTAGGTTTTAATATTGCCCTCAGATCTGTTAATCAAAGATTGTTGGACAGAACTTTTTTGCGATCTGTGCTCTTGTTCATACGTATTCTGTGCCCCTAACGTAATGAAGATCCATTACATTGGGTCTTTCCAAATAGCTGACTATTTAAAGAACCTGTTGGTGGTTAATTATTGCAGATTTTTTTCTACATCCAGATATAATGTCTATTCTACTGAATTACATCGAGACTCTGGGAAACAGGGTTTGAATCTCTGTTCAGCCATGGAAATCCGCTGGGTGACCTTGGGCAAGTCCCACTCTCTCAGCCTCAGAGGAAGGCCAAGGCAAACATAAATTCAAAAGGGAAGGCAAACTCCAAGTACTGTATTACATGTGTCTGAATCGTCTTTTTGCAGATCTTAGCAGCAGACAAAAGGAACTTTGCAGCTATTTCTCTTACACATTTTTAGTGTGTGCTAACAGATAACCCATATAACATGCAGAGGGCCTCCCAGGGAACTAATTTAAGGGTGTGTGTATAATCAGTCCGTCCACTTCCTGCAGATCACAGAACTTTCGAAGGAAGTCTTCAAGTTGAAAGAAGCACTCAATGACCTTTCGGAACTCTCCGGTGCAACCTCGTCTAAAGCATCCTCTCCGCAGAAGGTGGAGAACCGGCAGGAAGTAGCCACCCTCCAGGGCAAGATCAACGATCTGGAGCAGCAGTTGGTGGTGAGTATCTTGTGGATGATGGAGAGAAGGCTGATGGAGAGCATAGGACATCCACAAATGTATGCAGTCTGAGTACAGTAGGACCCCCGTATCCACCGATTCATTATCCACTGATTCAATTATCCACAGGAAGCAAAACAACACACCTACCATAGAGTCTTCCTAGAAAATGTGTCCTCTCTAGCCATTTTCTAGGTCTTCCAAGGCAACTCTATGGTATTTTAAACCAGAAGTCCCATTATTTTCAATGGTGTTGGCTATTATCCATGGCTTTCGGTATCCACGCCCCTCCTCCCAGAACCAATCCCCAGAGGATATGGGGGTCCTACTGTATTCCTCTAGGCAGGCATCTGGCTGCACAGAAACAGGAAGCCCTAGAAACAGGAAGTCAGGAAATCCTAGAAACAGGAAGTTCTAGAAAAAGGAAATCCTAAAATAGGAAGTCCTAAAAACAGGAAGTCAGGACATCCTAGAAATAGGAAGTCCTAGAAAAAGGATGCCCCCCCAGGAAACAGGATGCCCATTGCATAGGAAGTTAACACATCCTGCAGGTTTGATGGAGGCACCACAGTTATTGATAGACCTGTAGGTCTCTTAGGGGCTTCTCACCATGCTTTGTGGTGCTGAATTCCTCAATAATAATAATGCACCAGGTGGAAAGGTATTTTCCTACCTCTGTCCTGAATGTGCTGAAATCTATCTGTCTATCTATTTTATTTACAGGTAACCCTTCTTATCCATGGAACCAATATCCACGGTTTTAGTTATCGGGGGAAACAAAATAGGGAAACACATACCATAGAGTTGCACCGGAAAATGCCTAGAAAGATATCCTCTCTAGGAATTGTTAGGTCCTCCAGTACAAATCTATCATATGTTTGTACAGGAAGTCCTTTATTTTAATAGGGTTTGCTATTATCCACGGTTTCATTTATACACTGTAAATCCAGGAACGTATCTGCCGCAGATACAGGGGGTGTCCTATATATCTCATCTTTCTCCCAAAATGGGAAATCCAAAGCATGGTATCTGCCCTCAGCAGAATGGGCTTTAACTGCAACCACTATGACCTTATGATGGTGTCTAGCAAAATTGCCTGATCCATGTGGTGAATCTGAGTGGTGCAGCAGTGAGCAGCGTCATGGTGGGGATGGGCATAGTGTCCTGCAGATCTTCTACTGAGAGTCTCAGCTTCGTAATTAATTCAGGAGATCCAGCTTAATTTGGCGATGTTGAGTAAGCATTCGGCTAAGCAATCTGGTTTCCCTGGATTAGTTCTGACGCATGCTTAGATGAATTTGCTTGTTCCTGACTTTGCTCAAATGCTTTAACTCAGGCTGCATTGAACACTCTCAGGTTCAATGAGAAAGTGGGATTTTTCCTGCCTGGAGGTAGAAATTGTTAACTGGTCACTTTTCCACATCCATTGGGTTGCCCCCTTGGCAGCTGCCACTGTACAATTTGAAAACAAACCCAAAATGATTGCTAGCAATGTGACGAAACTAGTGCTAGTAACACAAAGCCAATTTAAAGTGAGGGCGGCAAAAGGGTGTTGGCTTTCACTCTGTTTGCACATCATTGAACCCACCTAAAAATTCACCATTGAAGGAGCTTTTACCTTTACATTTTCTTTCGTGCCCGCTAGCTTTACCCTTGAATTCCATCTAGCTCCTTCTGTAAGTAATCCAAAGTAACTCCTCAAACATTTGACTTCTGGATCACTTTCATGCATTAAGGCTAAAATAATATTAATTATGACTATGATGATTATTATTAAGGAATCTACTGTGCTGAATTTGAATTTGAATCTGAATTTTAAAAGTGCTATTCAAGGTGCTGAACCTAATCACCACAATGTGGATTTTAGAATTTGTTTTATGGTTAAAACAATTACCCCTGCATCTGAAAATTACAGGTCAGGAGTTATATGCTCAGCGATGAGCTTACCAAGTCAGCTCTGAGCAAGGGCTGCAAATAAGCCAATTCTGAGTGAGGAGTGTCACCCTAATTTAGGGGTGGGAATTGGAAATAGCTGCTTTGGTTGCTTCTTTAGGATTCAGGCATTTCCATTTGCAAAGGCTGCTGAATGCATCTTTGACCTATTTCAGTCTCTCTTTGGTTCCAGGAGGCCGAACGGCGCCACAACAATATTGTTTCTCTCTACAGGGGCCACCTCCTGTATGCCATCCAGGTGGGTCAGCATGAGTCCGGGTTGTGGGAAGGAGGAAGCTAGAGGTTGTGGGAGGGGGGGAGTGAAAATGAGTGTGTGCAAGCTTATAGTGTGTTTGGAGAGCAGCGCACCATAGAAGTGGTCCCGTACAATTTCTGCTCAAAATGGACTCTCGTTAAATGTTTCTCTCTACTTCTTGGTTTATTTCCACGGAGTTTGTACATGAGAAGCCCTTGGGCATAGTCTCAATGATTCTAGTGTGTGTGTCATAGGACTGTGAGCGTATGGTACACAAAAATGTGGATGACACCCACAAATCTGTACACTTGGTTGGTTGACCATACCTCTGGGTCTTTGAGCACTGGGCTTTTTTTTCCTTCACATGCTGGCCACAGTAAAACTCTGGTACATTTCCACACACATAAAAATCACATGCTGCTTTCCATTCTTCACCTCCTTCTCTTCCCCTCCTGATTTTCCCTCACGGCTTTTCCCTTGACTCATCCGGATGCAGCTTTTGGTGTGGGGGGAAAATCCTTCTCCTCCCCCAAGTTCTTAGAGAAAGGAAGGAAGGAAGGAAGGAAGGAAGGACATCCTAGCGGAGTGGACCCGGCACAGGATTTTCCAGGAGGCTGGAAGGTCATTCATGTATCCGTCAGTGCTCAGAGCCAGTGTGTGCAAGCATGTCTGTGTGCTACAGCATGTTGTGTGTTAGCGCACCACAGTCCGTTGTCTGTCTGATGTGCCAGTCCGCATTGTATGGCAGTGTGTGGGGGCTTGTGGTTGTGACTGGAGGGGGTAGTGGATTTTTTTTTTAAAAAAAGAACTAATTATTACAGCTTTGAATATAGTTCTTTGTTCTTTTGAAAACATACAACTGGGTCTTAGACCAGGGGGGTGGGTACCCACATGGGGGGTCAAGGGTCCAATTTCCCACTTAGGTCCTCATTAGGTGTCGCAGAAAGCCTAAATACCCCCATTTCCCCTTGTAGTCCTTCTCAAAATGGTGGCAGAAAGTGACATCTGGTCACTATCTGTCGCCATTTTGAGAGGGACTGCACAGAGAAATAGAGGCATTTTGCTTGTGGGAGTGGACTGGAGGCCTTTTCATGTGTTTTCACATGTCTTTGGGGGAATGTTTCTGCATGGCTTCGAGTCCCAATTTGGGGGGGAAAGGTGGGGCATAAATAAAGATGATGATGAGCTTTGATCAAGATTTCCTGCGTGGCAGGAGGATGGACTGGATGGCCTTCGTGGTCTCTTCCAACTCTAGAATTCTATGATTCTATGACAATGATGGGGCAAAAATTGCCTGGAGATCATGCCAACTTTTTTTTTTAATGGGTTTTTTGGGGGGGAATTAGTTTGGTGGTTTCAGAAGCCACAAAAATGAAATCCACGGGCTGTGCAATGTGCCCACCTCACTGTAGACCTAAAATCTTATTGCCCTACACTGTTATAGCACTATTATTCTACTTGAATTGCTCTGGCTGCCTCCTGTGTAGTGTGATAAATGTATTAGAACTTGGAACTTCAACAGAAGGTTTCTTTTTGCTTCATAAGAAAGGAATAGCCTTGTTCTTGGTCCTGGTTTCATGCAAATCTACCACCAGTTGCATCTATTTAGTGGGTTTTGTTTCCTGGCTTCTGGGTGGGCTCTACTGTCTTTGACCCCTGATCCGCAGGCAGAAATTAAGCGGGTAGGGCTTCTTTGCATTGTGTCATCTCCATGTCAGGATTCTTCTTTGTCAGGGTGGTGTTCAAGGCTGAGGAGTTTGCAAAGCAAGCAAAAAAGAGGTTCCAGGATGACTTGAAATAAAAATGCTGGACAGAGATACTCTTTTTGTTTCCCCACCACATTTTTTCATATTTGTTGTATTTTGCACAAAAATGTGCTGGGAACCAAAAAAAATCTGATATCTGTTCCACAGATGGAGGGGGGGGGACTATATTGTGTTTCTAAAGTAGTCGGTGGTATTTTTACCCAATCAATTATGAAATAAGGACATTTTCACCCTATCAGTCCATCCTGAAATATAGAAAAACTTTTGGAAAAGGTACAAAACACCATTGAATCTTGCGCAGTGGAAAGAAAACCTTTGCAATGTTTTTCTGGGAAGAAAATAAGTAAAGATTTGCACCTCAGGTCTACAGTGGGGTGTTGGGCCTCCATGTTTTGGACTACAGCTCCCCAGAATTCCTGACTGATTATCATGCCTGCTGGGTCTGATGGGAGCTGAAATCCAAAACATCTGGCAATACAAAGTTCTCCAAACTTTACAGTGGCAAAAACCTGCTGAATTAATCTTGCCAAGGAAACCTCAGGATATAAGTTTGCTTTAGGGTTGCCAAAAGTTGGAGATGACTAGGCACACAACAACACTCAGTACCTTGGATAGCAGCTGCTTTAAAGTCTGGAATCAAACAATATCATCTTCCATTTATAACCCTCCCATGTTTCCCCACACTTTCTTCCATTATCTTTCTTCTTACCAAAAGAAACCTGTTACAGGGGAAAAAAAAAAAAAACCAAGTGCTTCACAGTGTTAACTGGAAGTTCCTTTGATAATGGTAATTGCTCTGAGGTAGGCAGAAATTCAACAACGTGAAGCTTCCCTGTTGGAGAGAAACTGCCCCGGTTGAATTTCAGTCTGTTGTGCAGCCATTTCAGGACAGATAACAGCTGCACCTACATTCTAGAGGAGTGCAAAGTTTGTGTACATTGAACCCTCAGAAAGATATCACTATCTCAGCCACCCACGTGGACACTTTTGGATATTGGAATATTTCAGATTTTGGATAAGGAAGACTCAACCTGTATTCTATAGATTCCAGAGTCACAAATTACTTTAAAGAATACAAACATGGCAAACACAGAGATCAATACAATATCAATGACTATCTATTGGTCATGGATGAGGTTGACTCTTCAAATTGAAGCCATGTCAAGCATGTTTGGGAGATTTAGCCCTGGCTAATGCTGAGCCAGTTGCTAATCAGGCAGTGCCCTCATTTAAATTTGCCAGGAAATGATCAATTTTCTGCAAATCCCATGCTAATAGCCGCACCCCCTCAAGTAACTGCTAAATGAACTTACATAAGGATGTAAGAAGAATCCTAAACCCAGACCATACCCAGACTTTCAAGTGTAGTATTTTCTTTCTCCATGGTAGCCAACCAGATAATAGAATCAAGGAATCTTAAAGGAACATGGAGGTTCTCTTTATCATAAAGTTAGAAGAGACCACAAGGATCATCTAGTCCAATCCCATGCCATGCAATAATA
Source organism: Gambelia wislizenii (assembly GCA_030847615.1). NCBI lineage: Eukaryota > Metazoa > Chordata > Lepidosauria > Squamata > Crotaphytidae > Gambelia > Gambelia wislizenii. Next base: position 8,369,387 of record JAUMIR010000018.1, read on the forward strand.
CACAATCAAAGCACCCCAGATAGATGGTCATCCAGCCTCTCTTTAAAAACCTCCAAAGAAGGAGACTCCACCACAATCTCAGGCAGTGCATTCCACTGTTGAAAGCTCTTACCATCAGGAAGTTCTTCCTAATGTTTCAGTGGAATCTCTTTTCTGATACTTTGATTCCATTGCTCTATGTTCTAGTGTCTGGAGCAGCAGAAAACATATCATAGAATCATAGAGTTGGAAGAGACCACGAGGGCCATCCAGTCCAACCCCCTGCCTTGCAGGCATACACCATCAAAGCACGCCCAACAGATGGCCATCCAGCCTCTGTTTAAAAACCTCAAAAGAAGGAGACTCTACCACACTCCCAGGCAGCACATTCCAGTGGCGAACAGCTCTTACTGTCAGGAAGTTCTTCCTAATGTTTAGATGGAATCTCCTTTCCTGAAGTTTGAACCCATTGCTCCATTGTCCTAGTCTCTGGAGCAGCAGCAAACAAACTTGCTCCAGCCTCAGTATGACATCCCTTCAAAGCTGCTGTTTCCAGACATTAAAAGCCCAAAATGGCTTGGGACCTCCATATCTGAAGGAGCGCTTCTCTCTAGATATACCCACCCAAGAGTCAATCATAGAATCCTAGAGTTGGAAGGGATCACAAGGGCCATCTAGTCCAACCCCCTGTCATACACACAACTCCAGCACTCCTGAGAGATGCCCGCCCAAACTCTGAAGACGTTGAGAGAAGTAGAGTTCACCACCCCCTGAGACAGTTTGTTCCACTGTCAAACAGCTCTTACTGTCAAAACATTCTTCCTCATGTTTAGCTCGTGGCCTTAAATACCCTAAAGCCACCAGATGCTGTCTGATCCCTTGAATCAGGGTCAGCCCTGGTTAGTACTTGCTGGAGGCTAGATTTCAGAGGAAGAAATGGCACATAGACACACACACAATGTTTAGCTGGAGTCTCTTTTCCTGCCATTTCAATCCCACTAGTTCATGTTAAATCCATTAAAGACAGCTGAGGCTGATGAACATGACAGACCTTGTTGTAAACTCTGTTTTCAACGTTTGGAAAAATGAGATCACAGATGTTGTGTGTTTGTTCGTAACAGCTTTATTATGGGGGCAGATAACAGAGAGCAGTAACTTTCTGACAAAGTACAGTCGGCCCTCCATGTACACAGATTCTGCATCCACTATTTCCATCATCCACGGCTTGAAAATATTCCCCGAAAGGGCAAACCAAGGGGTTCTCTAAATGGTGGAAATACTCCCCATAGAATTTGAGGAGAATACTTTTTGTCCCACTGGGATCCTGCATCATTTTGCTATATTCAGAAGGAGAGGGGTGAAAAACGCCATATAGTCCGTGAAAAAAGCTTTCATGGCTTTCCCTGAACTTTAAAAAAACTGCAATGGAAATGCACATTGCTGCTTGTTGGGACAATTTGCTTTGCTGTGCTTTCCCAATAAGACCGGAAGTGGAAAGCTGATTGGTTGGATGTGCGTAGGATGGAGGAGCTTGCTGGCAAAGCAGCACCTGGAACCACCATGTTGGATTTTCTCTGTAGTGATTGTGTGCTGAGGCGACAAAACAGCCTCTTTTTTCCTGTTTATTTAAGCAAAAGGTTGCACTTCTGTACCCCGGATTTGCTTTGTTTTTTTAAAAAATTACTGTTTGGCAGCAGCAAATAGTGACAATTAAAAACACCAGTAATTCACTCATGCCTGCCATCTTGATTTGGAGGCATGCCTGTTTGAACATTGAATGTGGATAGTTTCGTATGCCTGTGATCTTGAATAAAACTGTGGAGACAAATGAAAGCTGCTGCCAATTGGCAGTACTGTGCACCATTCCACATTTTATTGGCTCATATGGCCAAGCCCCAAGATTCTGCCATTTTATATTGTATATAAGGGGTCTTGAGCATCCAAGGATTTTGGTATCCATGGGGATTCTGGACCCAAACCCCAGTGGATACCAAGGGCCCACTGTATGATGCTCTTGGACCAAACATGTCAAGGTCTTCTAGACCCCTGAATAGTTCTCTGTTTACCCCTCTCTGCTCTTTTCCCTTCCAGGGTCGCATGGATGAAGATATTCAGCGGATACTCTTCCAGATTCTGAAGATACAAAGACTCCAAGAGCAAGGGAGATGAAACTGAGGAAGAAGGACCATGGATCTGGGATTGCGGGGTGGGCTGATGGGCTTTTTTCTTATGGAAGAATGATGGAGAACATCATGAGATGTTTCCTTCTCCACCCTCACACAAACCAGCTCGAGTATGGAGTGTGGCAGCTTCATTTCGGCTCGCTGCACCAAATGTATGGGTCTTCCAAATCCCCTGCTCCTGTTGGCTTCCTTCTTCTTGTTCTCCAGGGCCCAGAAGGAGGGGGTCTACCGTCTTGTCCTCCCCAGAAGCTCTGTGCCTTTTGAGCAGCTTTGCGGTAGGCAGAAATGCATCAGCGTATGCCGGGCTTCCACTGTTGCGCTTCCAATACAGTACATGTTGAATTTCTTCCCACCACAGCAGCACCAAAAGCACTTGTCCTTGGGGAGTTGGAATTTGGGGAGGGGGATGAATGGAGGGGAGAGATGAGAAATCTAGAGGGGAACTCTGTTCCCATGGGTCAGTGACAAGCAGACTTGGTGGTGGGTGCTTTGTTCCCTGCCCCAAAGAGCCGCTATGGGTGGAGTGTGTTGCATGAATAGTCTGCAAACCCCCTCTCAGCTGCACAACTCACTGAGCTAGTCATTCCCTCTGAATGTCACCTGCCTTTCAGGGCTGTTGTGAGGATACACGTCAAGGACATCACCTCAGCAGTCCAGAAGTCCTTCCGGGAACTGTGGGATTAAAATGTCAGAACTAATCTGAATTTTGACCAGGCATGGGTGGGTATGTGGGGGAACAGAAGGAGAAGTGGGGAGGAGATGGTGTTTTGTGTGTATACAGTCGGATCCCTATATCCGCAGGGGTTCATTTCCTGGACTTACTACGGATCCTGGAAACGGTGGATAACAGTGAACGCTAAGGAAATAATGGGACTTCCAGTTACAAATACATAGAGTTGCCTTGGAGGACCTAGAAAATGTCTAGAGAGGACACCTCTCTAGCCGTTTTCTAGGAAGACTCTATGGTAGGTGTGCTGTTTTGTGTCCTGCAGATAAATGAAACCACAGATATTGGTTCCGCGGATACGGGGCTCCAACTATACTGTGATTCTGCCTGAGTGCCTCATGAGATGTGATATGGGGCAAAGAATATAAATCCCTAAGCACTTATTTATCTCTTTGTTTCAGAATTTAAAAACAATAAGCAGGTTTCTAGTCCTCATGGCTGCCACCATATGCAGGGAAACTTGCTGGGTAATGCCCGCTGAAATCTCAACAGCTGGAAGAGTGGCTGAGGCTTGTAATCCTGTATACGCTTACCTGGGGAGGGGGGAGTCCTATTGAATTCAGTGTGTCTTACTTCTGAGTAGACACATTAAGTCTGTGCTGTAAATAAGATTTCTGGGGGGAAAGGTGCTGTGTAGCTTCTTCTTTCTTTCCCTCTAACTGACAAAACTTGAATAAATTATCAGTGATGGTAAAGGATCTTAAAATAGCAGTATTGGTGTACAGTATATGCAAAATCAGCAGCGGTGTATTCAAGTCTTTTACTCCAAGTTGTGTTTGAACTTTTTTGCAAGATACTTTCAAGTATTCTAGGCTGCATCAAAAGCAGTATAGTCATCATCATCATCATCATCATCAATCTTTATTGCTTTTGGCCCAATGGCCATTGCACAGACAAAAAAGCAATATAGTGTCTAGATCAAGGGAAGTCATAGTGCCACTCTATTTTACTTTGGTCAGACATTACCTGGAATCCTGTGTCCAGTTCTAGGCATCACAATTCAAGAAGGATGTTGACAAGCTAGAACATGTCCAGAGGAGGGCGACCAGGATGGTGGGAGTTTTGGAAGCCGTGAGGAACGGCTTAGGGAGCTGGGTATGTTTAGCCTGGAGAAGAGAAGGTTAAGAGGGGACATGAGAGCCATGTTTAAATATTTGAAGGGACGTCATACTGAGGATGGGGCAAGCTTGTTTTCTGCTGCTCCGGAGACTAGGACACGGAGCAATGGGGTCAAACTCTAGGAAAAGAGATTCCACCTAAACATTAGGAAGAACTCCCTGACAGTCAGTGCTGTTCAAAAGTGGAAAGCACTGCCTGGGAGTGTGGTGGAGTCTCCTTCTTTGGAGGTTTTTAAGCAGAGGCCAGATGGACATCTGTCGGGAATGCTTTGATTGGGTATTCCTGCATGGCAGAATGGGGTTGGACTAGATGGCCCTTGCGGTCTCTTCCAACTCTATGATTCTAAATATATTTTGTTGACTTAACTCAAGACTTAACTCAAGATTTAAAACCCTAATATTATAATAATACCTGATGATAATAATACAGTTACACCATCCACGAAACCTTCCCTCAGAGGCACTGGAGAGGGAGGCAAGACTTTTCTCCTGCTTCTTCCTGCAAGTTTGCAGCTGGAGCAGATCAAATGCAATGCACAGGGCAAGCCAGCCAGCCAGCCAGCCTTTGTTCCTGTCAGATGGGAGTTCCAAAGTGATTCCCAAACTTTGGCTCTCTAGGTGTTTTGGACTTCATCTCCCAGAAGCCCTAGCCACCTTGGCCAACAGTCAGGAATTCTGGGAAATGACGTCCAAAACATCTGGAGTTCCAAAGTTTGGGAATCACTGTGGAGAGTCTTGCATTCATTCTGAAAGTGCATTGAAATCTGACTCTGGAGTTAGAGTCCCATAACTCTTATATTGATGCGTTGGACTACAACAACACCCATCGTTTCCAACGAGGAGGGCAAGAGTAGGAAGCAATTGTGCCTAATTAAATAAAAATTAGTTATTTAAATAATAATTTAATTTAATTTAATAATAATAACAAATTAAATAACTATTTAATTTAATAACAATTAAATAATAATTAATTATTTAAATAATAATTTGATTTGATTTAATTTAATAATAGTAACAAATTAAATAACTATTTAATTTAATAATAATTAAATAATAATTAATTATTTAAATAATAATTTAAATAAATTTAATATATTAGTAACAAATTAAATAACTATTTAATTTAATAATAAATAATAATTAATTATTTAAATGGTAATTTAAATTAATTAATGTAATAGTAACAAGTTAAATAACTATTTAATAAAATAATAATTAAATAATAATTAATTATTTAAATAATAATTTTAATTAATTTAATGTAATAGTAACAAATTAAATACCTAATTAATTAATTAAATTATTCATTCATTAATAAATACGTTAATTAATACATTAATTTAATTAACAATTTAATCAATAGATTACTAAATTAATGAAATAATTAATTTAATTAATTAATTAATCCAACCGCTAGGTAGCACTGTCTCCTTTTAAAAAAATTCTACACCTTGAATATTTCAAAGTGGGAGAGAAGATGAGTAAATTCAAGCCAGCTATGAAAGGGTTAACCCTACCAGTTAGGGCAGTTTTGCCCTTTTCCAAGATGGCCGCCAAGGCTTCGCAGGGACACAAAGAGTCGGCGCAAGCAGAAAGACGTGATTGGTCTCTTCCGGCTTACCGTCTCTCAGTCCACAAAATGGCGGCGCCCAAGTCAGTCGGCTGCCGAGGGCTTCGGGACGGCTTTCTGACCTCGGCCTTCTTCCTCCAGCTCGTCCTTTCGGCGGCCGGGGCCGAGGAAGCCTCCGACACGGCCGACTTCGACGTGAGGCCCGGCGGAATGGTCCACTCGTTCTCGAAGCGCCTGGTGAGGAACGGGAGCGGGGAGACAGGTGGCGGCGGCTGATTGGTTGAGCGGCGCCTGCGTCGTGCTTCTGATTGGCTGCAGGGGCGCGCGAGGCAGATTCTGATTGGACGCTGGAAGTAGCGGTGTATCGAAGGTGGAGGGGGCGAAAGAAAGTGGAATGTCCCCGTCCGGTACCCGTAGAAATTTAAACTTTGGTTCGTTAGAGGGTCTTTACTTTAGCACCACATACTGTACCTATATTTATTATTATTATTATTATTTATAATAATATTTATAATATTTATATTATTATTAATAAATATTTATTCATATTCCACCTTTTCCCTAGGGAGTCAAGGCAGAGCACAACATAAATTATAACAATAAAATATTATAACAATAAAATAAGGTTAAAAAACAATCCCATAATCTGTCTCTCCCCCCCAATAATTATATTGTATTTTTATATTTCTTTTTACTTATGCACTTCTTTATTTTATCTAGTTTTATTATTTGCTCTGTAGGTTCATTTTTTTTATTTAAAGTATGGGGAAACAATGAAAAAAATATATGTTTATTTGCTTAATCCAAAGACAATGGCAAAGAATAAAAATGAAATAAAGTGGTACAAAGCATTCAAGCTCACATGCAATTACAAAATCATAATTAAAAATTGACTAAGTAATATACAGTTGTCCCTCTGTATCCACAGATTTGGTATCCACAGATTTAAGTATTCACTGTTTGGAAATATTCTTTAAAAATTAATAATTCAAAAAGCAAACCTTGATTTTGCCAGCTTATAGAAGGGACACCATTTTGCTCTGCCATTGCATATAATGGAACTGGAGTATTCACAGATTTTGGTATCCACGGGGGGTCCTGGAATCAAATCCCAGCAAATATGAAGGGACGACTGTATTGGAATTTGGCTTAAAAGAGTGTACAGTTGTCCCTTCCTATTCGCTGGGGTACCAAAATCGGTGAAGACTCAAGTCCCATGATATGCAATGGCAGAGCAAAATGGTGTCCCTTATAAAAGATGGCAATATCAGGGTTTGCTTTTTGGATTATTTTTTAAATAATATTTCCAAGCTGTGAATACTTAAAAATATGAATGATAAATTCATGAATGTGCAGGGACAACTGTATACAACTAATGTTAAAACAATCCACACATACTTTAAAATTCATAATTTAAAAATCATTTGGATAGGCCCGCCTGAAGAGACTGGTCCAGTGGTTTCCAAACTCTGGTATTCCAGATGTTTTGGACTTCAGGTTCCAGAGGTCCCAGCCAGCAGGACCAATAGTCAGGAATTCTGGGGGTTGAAGTCCCAAACATCTAGATGACCAATGGTCTGGTCTTTACTGCTGTTTTAAACTTAGGGAGCACATCCAACTGACAAATCTCCGCTGGCAGGTCATTCCCTAATCTGTGGGTGACCAAAGAAAACAAGACCCCAACAAGATCCGAGTCCCTGTCTGTCTTCTCACTGTGTTCCTAACTTACTGTATTAATATTATTTTATTTGTTTCTCTCCCACCAGTGAGACTCACGGCAGCCAAGCTAAATTGTAACTCATCATAATTTGTTTTTACAGGAAACCCTGTTAGTACCTTGTATTCCATCAATGTACACCACCCTGAGATCTTTCGATAGAAGGCAGGATATAAATATTTTGATAAATAGATGGTGGGATGAGAAGCCGTGTTTCAAAACCCCTTTTTTTTTCTGTCCCCCAGGGAGACTATACCTGCACTTTTACCTACGCCGCTCAAGGTGGGACCAATGAGGTGAGTTGCTTTCATCCCCACATCATTTTGGCTTGCTTTCTCTGCCAGCGGCCATCCTGTAGTCTGAAATTCTGCGAGATGCTGCTGGGAATAAAAGTGTGAGCTATGCAGTGTTGTAGAGCTTCCTTTTTTAAAAAAGTGAGGGAAGCAGTCAATCTAGCTGGGTGAAAGAAAGGTCGGAAGATTTTCATCTGTGATTTGAGTGGCTGTCATACGGCACATTTGGCATTTGGTGTTGGAAGGATATTGGATTCCCTCTGCCACGCACACACCTCCTTTTACCCCAGCATGGTTTGTGGTTTTAGGTTAATGGGATCCATGGGAAATGTCTAAGCATGTATGTACCAAGACTGATAATGTCTAGATCTAGGGAAGTCATAGTGGCACTCTATTCTGCTTTGGTCAGACCTCACCTGGAATACTGTGTCCAGTTCTGGGCACCACAATTCAGGAAGGATATTGAGAAGCTGGAACGTGTCCAGAGGAGGGCGACCAGGATGGTGGGAGGTCTGGAAGCCATCATACCCTATGAGGAGCGACTTAGAGACCTGGGCATGTTTAGTCGGGAGAAGAGAAGGTTGAGAGGTGACATGATAGCCATGTTTAAATATTTGTAGGGATGGCATACTGAGGATGGAGCAAGCTTGTTTTTTGCTGCTCCAGAGACTAGGACACGGAGCAATGGGTTCAAACGACAGGGAAAGAGATTCCAGCTAAACATTAGGAAGAAATTCCTGACAGTAAGAGCTGTTAGGAAGTGGAATGTGCTGCCTGGGCGTGTGTTGGAGTCTCCTTCTTTGGAGGTTTTTAAACAGAGGCTGTATGGCTATACTGGATGGGAATGATTTGATTGTCTATTCCACAGGGCAGGGGGTTGGACTAGATGTCCCTTGTGGTCTTTTCTAACTCAACGATTCTATGATCTCTGTCTCTCTCTCTTCCCTTCCCAGCAATGGCAGATGAGCGTGGGAATCAGCGAAGACAACTTGCTTTTTTCTTGTTCTGTCTGGAGGTGGGTATGCAACTTTACTATCTTCCAAAGAAACAACAACAAAAAATATTTTTAAAATGTGGGAACTGTAGCAAAATGTTGCAGCATGAGTTTTAAAGTCACCCAGATAAAGTCGTGGATAAACCAGGAGCCCACAAATGGCCCATCCTTCTCTATTTTATCTAAACTGCACAACTGGTTACTAGGATGTATAAAGTAATCTCAAACCATGGTTGAATAACCTGCCTATCTTTGGTGCTGGTAACCACAGTCTCCTGTTTCTGACAAAACAGGAAATGGTGGTTTAATGAAACATCCTGGTTTATTTATACAAAGACTTCACATGCTGGGTCAATTCTCATGGGTATCTTGGCCTACTAAGCCAAGACAACCATTGTCTGAATGCAGCCAGTGTCTGCTTATCACAGAATCAGGGCCCAGCCTCTTCCCTTTGGTTCTTCACTGTGACATAATTACTGTATGTAATCTTTCCTCTTTGCCATGTAGCTGTCATCTTTTGCTTCCTATTCCAGGCCTCAGGGGAAGTCTTATCTCTTCTTTACACAGTTCAAAGCCGAAGTGAAAGGAGCGAAGATCGAGTACGCCATGGCCTACGTGAGTCTCGTCCAATTCTTTGCTGGGCTGAGACGAGGGAGGCTAGAAGTCGATTGTTTTAACAGAGGGGCGGGGTATAAATACATTTTATTATTATTATTATTATTATTAGTCACAGTTACACCCCCACCCCAAATAGATGGTGCAGTCTTCCGTTGGATCACCCTGGCCCAATTCAGGGACCAGGCCAAAATTATATAATTCTAGTAATGCCTGGTATATTAGGGCTGCTTTTGAAGACTTTGAGAGTCAGTACAGCTGAAAGGCTGCTATTCAGTGTAAGTTGCATGCTTTGTTGTTATTGTGTTCCTGACGTATGGCAACCCTAAGACGGGACCTATTACGGGATTTTCATAGCCAGATTTGTTCAGAGGGGGGTTGCCTTTGCCTTTCTCTGAGGCTGAGAGAGGGTTACTTATCTATTTATTTGATTTATATGCCACCTTTCTCCCAGAATGGGACCCAAGGCAGCTCACACCACTTAAAATCATGCAATCAAAATGTGGCAATTGAGAATTAAAAACATTGCCAGATGAGCAGGTATTTGAGCCCTGGTCTCCAAAGTCATAGTCCGATGGTCAAACCACTATACCATGCTGGCTTAAACTGTGATAGGAGATACACACACACACACACACACACTTTATTTAGAGCATTTATTCCATGGGTGGAGAAGGTTCATCTAATGGGCCCCGTGTGGGCCCCCCAAGTCTGTTTTTAAGGCCTGCACCAGCATGCCTCAATATTTTGATTTTGGGTTTTTTTTCCAGAGAAATATTGTGAAAAATGTTCCTTTGGGGTGGTCCTAACATAGGTTGGAGAGGTCCTTTTAAAGCTTTCCATAGTTCAAGATCTTGGATATGAGGGCAGTCCTAAACTAGGTTCAGCACCTTGGAGAGTTCATTGGCGTTTTAGGGGATGTTCCCCATAATACATTCAGCAGCTCCTTTGATATCTGCAATAAAGCCTAGAGTGGATTCACTACATCCGGAATATGAAAAGCTCAGTATTACCCTTTGATTTTCCCTCCCTTGACTGAACATCTTCTGTCTTCCTGTAGTCCACGGCTGCATCTGGAGGACAGAGGGACATCCCCTTAAAGGAGGAGGAATTCCAGGTGGCCGAAACAGCAGGTAAGTTGTCGGAGAGGTGCATTTGAGAATATATATGTGTGATGGACTTGATTGCAGGAAAAGTGCAGAACGATAACCGTGCAATCCTAATTGGAAAGAACATAAAACATTTTCCCTTTCCTGTTGATCATCTTTGCTGTGATTTGGAAGTGTTTTGCTCACATATGGGAGCCCTAGGTTAGGCCTTGTGCGGCTGCGATGGCGTCTTTTTAAAATTTTGGTCCTGGTTCTTAATCGTTTGTAGCTTGACCACGGCATTGTATATACCTGCTCTGCCGTGGTCCCAAGTGTTGATGTTGTAGAGCCAAGATGGCTGCTGAATCCAAGTAGTTCCACCGTTTTGTCTCCGTGCTCACACTCCTCACATCTGTTTTTGTCTTCCCCTTCCAGTGACTCACAAGGAGGGCAAATTCCGGGCAGAGCTTTCCAAGCTGCTCATCGTAGCCAAAACCGCCCACGATGAGCTATGAGCTGGTGGTGTCTTCCTGGCTGATTTTTTACGAGGACAATATGGTGGACCTTCAGATCAGTGCTGGGAGTCTTGTTTTGCAGTGGTTGGGTGGGATTCTCTTTTATATCTTCGAGTACCGTTTGAGGACCTTGGGAGGCCATTGAAAAAAAAACATGTGATGCATTGGCGTCCCAAGCTGGGAGTCTACAGTTACGATGTCTTTTTTGGGGGGAAGGGCTTGCTTCATCACCTGCATTCTGTTCTGGAGGTTGCCTTGAGTACAAAAGGTCTCATTGTAGCCGTGGGAAGCCAACGGGGGAGCGCTACCCTCTTTCCTCAATTACCGGCATTTCTGATCTGGTGTCATGGTGCCCAACCTGACAAAGCTTGATGGCAGCTGTTTTGAAGCAGAGACATCTAAAAGCATCACCAAAAGTTGGCTTTTCTCTCTCTATTTCTTCCAGAAAGTTCTAGGACCAAAAAGTGGGAGGTTTTCCATAAACTGGTTTAACAATTGCAGGAGCCCCATTTGGGGGTAAAAGAGAGTACTAGTATACAAATAAATCAGAATATATATCTTAAGAAATGGTCTGTCTCCTTGCTGCTGCTATTTCAGTTTTCCCTTTCACTGGCTCTTTCTAATAGAAGTAAACCAACTTTGGAGTTAACATAGAATGGCCACTATCCTGTATGTCCCACTGTGGTGTAGCAGTTACACATGTGGTTCTGTGCCACAGCTGACCCTTTACCAACTCTCAAACCTACCATACAGTCACTGCAGCACCTACCTATCACATCCATTTTGTGCTTGGCGAAAGAGGTTGGGAATGGGAGAAGTGTCTGACTATGTCCCTTAAGCCATAGTTAAGCCAAGTAATAATTTTGCGTCTGGCTACAGCAACATAGCCAGATGCTTTTCTGATTTTCCCTCCCCATTCTTGGGTATGGAATGGCTGTGGGGGGCCTGCAGTGATTCTGTGATAAGTCAGGGAGGTTGGTTGATGAGAAAGGAACAGAATACCAGCCTCTGCAACAAGAAGAAAAAACATACAGACAGTAAGATTGACTTTCGCCTATATATGCCACTAACAGGATGCCAACGAATATGGTAGATGGCCCCAGGCTCATACTCTATAAACGGACATGTTAAGAGGAGTGCACTGGATTTACTAGTTTGGGGAGAAGGCTCTTCCCGGCACTAACTCTGCAGGAACTTACAGGTTAAATGTTTTTTAAATGGACAGTTAACCAAAGAGACTCCAAGTAAAATGGAGGTAGAAGCGAAGAAATCAGGTTGAGGACAAGCTGATTTTGTGGCAAAAAAAATTTCTTTCTTTATTAAAAAGAAAAGGATAGCAGTAGAGACCAACAGAACAGGCTATATTCAATACAAGATGTTAATAGCAGTTTCTCAAAGGGAAAAAAGGAGGGAACAGTGGCATGGGTGCTAAAACCCTACTCCTGACCAGTCTAAAGGGCAGAGGAGTGCTGCTAAGCTTAAGGAACTATAGACTAAGACGCACATGATTTTCTTGTCTTCTGATGCAAAGAAGAGGCTGGGTACCTGAAGATCTGGAAGAAGGAAGGAGACTGTGGAGAGTTCAAAATGAAGGAGATCCTCTGGAGAGAATGTCTGGAATAGAGAGGGAGTGGAGAGCAGAGGGTCTCTCTCTCTGGCCTGTATCTAGCCCTTTTCTTACTTGAGCCTGTCACCTGCAGTGAAGGGCGCCTCTGGGCAGGGAATGTTATTCTATTGGTTCAAAAGGTCTCATGCAATAAGAGTGATGAGTACAAACCCAGTGGCTGCTGCCGTACTTGAGATAATTCCAGTCAAGTATAGACCTTTGTCTTATTTCAAATCCAAATTGGATTGTCCAGCAGCTCTGGGAACTGCACAGTACCTTACAATGAGAGGTGTACCAGTCTGAGCCAGTTTGGCAAGATCTCCATTCAGTAGAGAAAAGCCAGATAGTTAAGCACTGATTGCTCTCAATGAGACCATTTCCTCATCAGCAGGAGTGAGTGAGTTTGTACTTTAAAATGAGGCCTAAGTTTCCAAGATGAACAGGGAATCCAGGCTTTTCACTGCCCTTCCCTTCAAATATATGTCTTTTACAATGTGTGTAGACTGTGTCAAGAGGCAGCTCCCTGCCTTAATAATCAAAGCCTACTTGGAATTCATATTTATTGAGCATAGCTTGTAACAGACACATCTGCAAGGTCAGTCCAGAGGGAGGTGCCTTCTAAACAGTTAGAGCTAGAGAAGGAAAGAATATTTGAAAATACTTCAAAAATTGTTGAACCCTCCCCACAACATAAGAAGAATCCTGGAAAACAAGGATGGTCCTTGTGGTCTCTTCCATGTCTTATGATTCTAACTGTATGATAGCATCACCTTAAGTCAAGAATTGACTTGAAGGCACATAATGAGTATTGGATTGGGCTCCATTATCTTGACAAAAGACCTGATGGGAATGAAAATAACCTAAGCTCATTTTTTTAGCATGGATAAGGGTAGCTGACTACATCTGGGAACTGTCCTTGGGCTGTGGCTTGGAAGACTTACCGTCATGAGCTCCAGCGCTCCAGAAACCTTATCAGTACATTCCCTGCCCACTGTCTGAACAATGATACCTCTGGTTCAATCAGTTGAATGGATGACATTAAAGCAGCCTTTTGAAAACAAAATTGTTTACAAAAATCTACTTTATTTCACATCGGCAAATTCAGTCACTGAAAAGAAAACATAATTTGTTCTTTTTTTGGTATTCAAGAAGAAAGCACGCCTGTGCATTCCAGATGACAGGATTTCATATGAGGTGTTGTGGTTGCTGGACCATACTGCTGCTTTGCTTCATTCTGATTTTGGTCTTCAAAGTAGGAGATCTGTTCGGGGACTCAAGCTCCTTGACACTGTTTTATGAAATGATATTAACACCTTGGAGCTCTTTCTTGTAGACACGAGGAGTAGCAACTTCAGGTTGTTTAAGCCAACAGTGTGAAATGAGTGCTAATTTCTACATACGATACTACCAAGCATAGGTGGCTGATGGCTTTCATGCCAGCGGGGCAGTGAATCCACCCCCAGGCTTTAGTGGAGATCTCCAAAGTGCTGAAAACTGTTCCAGAATAGATTTAGTTCCTTGGAAAAACTCCTTTAAAACTAGCCAAAACCTGGAATGGCTTCACTGCCCACTGATATGGGAGCCACCAGCCAAGGTTATGTGTAAACACTATTCTTCCACCTGAATTTCCTGGCTTTTCACAATCATTAGGTTAGAGCCAAAGAGGATAATTAAAATTGGGAAGTAGTTGTTTTTTTAAAAAAAGTTCTCGAAAGGAAATCTAGATCTTATGCTGTATATCAATGTGAGAATATGGGGGGAGACATGGAAAGCTATGTTTTCCATATCAATGGGATGGTGAATCCACTCCAGGTTTTATTTCAGCCTTAAAAGTAGCTGTCCCAAGTGCTGAACCTATTGTGGGAATAGGATTCAGCACCTTGGAGAACTCCATTAAAATGCAGCTGAAAACTTGAAGTGGATTCACCTCCCCACCTGAAGGGGGCTTCCATGGATGAAGACACACTGAGCCAGAGCTAGAGCAAGCTGGCAACCTTGTTGTGACAGAAGGGGAGCTTGTTCCAGCCCAGGCAGCACCTACAGATTTGGAGGAGGAGATGGAGGTTCTGTACCCTGTTGCAAGTCAACAGTTAAAACGCAGGGAACAGAAACACCAGAGATGTTCCTCCCTGTCTTAAGTAAACAACGCCAAGTTAATGAAGCTAGCTAGGCTAATTTACTGCTGGCTATATAAGGAGCCAGTGTGGTGTAGTGGTTTGAGCGTTGGACTATGACTGGAGAACAGGGTTCAAATCCCCACTTGGCCATGGAAACCCACTTGGTGATCTTGGTCAAGTCACACTCTCTTTGCACAAAGGCAAACCCACTCTGAACAAATCTCGCCATGAAAACCCTTTGATAGGGTCGCCTTATGGTCTCCATAAGTCAGAAACGACTTGAAGGCACACAGCAATCAATCAGCCCAGGCAAGGCCGTTCTTGTGCTGTGGACAACAGACCCTACACCTCCTGGTAACCTTGTTTGATACTCTTGGCTTCGGGTATCTCGGCCCTTCATCTTGAATCTGGTCTCATCTCTCCTGGCAAATCCCATGTCAGTTTTGAACTTAGTTCAGGACTGCTTGCTTCACCCGTTCGGGTTGCATTTCTGTTTCTAGGGACACTGGTATCACCTTGGAACTGGCCTGCTTTCTAATCTGCCTCTGGAGGTGTACACGCCTGGGTACTTGCCCGCTTTAAAACAGGACATAGCTGGTATGGAAAGCACCAGATGCTTCTGAGGGAGCATTAAAGAGAGATAATAAGATTTCAGCTAGTGAGCTATCTAAAGATCAAAGGATCCTGAAGACAGAAATATTAGTCAGGTCTTTCAGGCCTGAGACTTCTTTATGAAGGGAGGATCAAGTGTCTCACTTGTCTCTTACACAGAGGTGGGATATCAAAGAGTTGCTAAGACAGGACAATAGTACGATGTCTAAACAGGCACCGTTGGTCCATTATCCTTAGTGTTGTCTAGGGATAAGCTTAGGTACCATCAAGAAGAGTTGGAAGCTAAAATCGGCTGGTATTTTTGTTGGTATAGTTGTGTGCCTTCAAGTCATGTCTGACTTACTGGTCGACCACCATGGATTTAGTATCCACTTTCACTTATCCACATCTGGGGGGGGAATGTTCTCTCTAGGCATTTCTAGGTCCTCCAATGTGATTCTATGGTCAACTTCTCATGCTTGTCTCATTGAAAACAATAGGGTTTTCCTATTATCCACAGTCTCAGGTATCCATGGAGGGATCTTGGAATGAATCCCCCGTGGATATGGGGGTCAACCTGTGCGGTGACCCTAAGGCACCCTATCACATGATGGGCAAGCAGAGCTTCCATGTTCAGCTGGAGTCTAGGTTTAAATGTTACAATGTCTGAACACCATACACCCTCCCTTGCTCATCACCTTTGCAAAGGGCAACGCGGGGTGCTGTTGTAAGAATTTGGGCCTAGATGGATTTTTGGTCTGAGAAGCAGTGCAGTTCATGGGAAAGATGTCTTTCGACACGTCTTTAGCTGGAAAAAAGGAGAGTTTCATGCTCAGAAGCATGTTTGTGGCTCTGAGGGTCAAATACCAGGGATAAAGAGTGAGAAAAGACTCCTTTCACATGGGCTGACCACCGTTGGAATCAGGATGCTAGACTAGATAAAACCTTGGCTTCACGGATCCAGTGAAGCACGTCTTCTCTGGATGAATCTGGATTCAGATCTGCAGATGATCTCAGCTTGCCTTCTTCCCAGATGGTTTGGTTGGCTGCATTCCCTCCAATGGCAGTGGATGGGTTTTGTGAGAGCAGTACATCTTGGTGGAGAGAGAGGGAAGGGGAATGGGGAAAAGAAGCTACCATTCAAACCAGGTGTTTTAAAAATTATTATTTTTAGAAAACCCAAGCTAACATTCTGCTCGGTACTTGCATCTTCATCAGTGGTTCTGCGGTGTCTATATTCACCTAGAAGCTTCTGTGAGGTTAGAATGTATGCATGTCTGTTGCGCAATGATAGCCAATGGTCTTCCCAAGGCACATCAGGACACTGGCTTGGAAGTGTTGGAGCATAATGAGACTGCCTGGTGCACATCAGAAGTGTCCAATGTACATTGGAGCTCTCAGGCTTGCATGTGCATCTTCCCAATTCACTTAGAAGGTTTTGTTGCATTTCTGAAATATAGCAACAGATTCATAAAGTTACAAAACGTAGACTGTGGTTTAGGATCTCGGTTCCGGTTCCTAAATGTTACCAAAACAAAAGAGACCACAAGATGCTTAGCACCAGCCAGGGATGGAGAGGTTTGAAGCAGGTACTCTCCAAGTCAAACAGGTACCCCTCAGGGTTCCCTTGGTTAATGTCAGACATTTACCAAAGCCAGAGAACCTGACATTCAGATGTTGCCTTCATCCAGCATTTGGTTGAGCCCTTCGCAGATCCTTGGGAGGTGTGTGCGGTACGGCTCAGAAGACCCATAGAGAGCAGAGAGGAACTCGTAGTCCGAAAAGTGGTTGAAGACGTGGTTGATCCGGGCATGAGACTTTGCAGTCAGGTGGGTATTGACTGCCTGATGCAACAGCTCACGACACTCATTCAGCATCCCAGACATGACCCGGCGGTCAAAGGTGAAGTCTATCTGATAGAAGCTGACAGCCGTCATGGCCAAGGTGTGGACCTTCTTTCGGAAGCGCTCCATGAGCACTAGCTCATCTGCGTTGAACTGTCTGTTGCGGTAGAGGACGCCCAGCTTCATGATGACCTTGATGAGGTTCTTGATGATCTTTTGAGCTTCCTTGCGGTTGCGGGTAAACTCCTTGGTGACCCGGTAGAGCTCGTCCAGGATCTCACTGGTGGTGTCATCGATGAAGATGCTGGCCATGTTCTTGGACGCCATTTTGCTCAACAACTTCTTCTGAGCTTGGAGAGCTAGATTCTTGGTGCTGAAGGTATCCATCCCTCCTGAGAGAAGAAAGAGGGCAGGGTGTTTGTTATCATCATTGCCACCACTATCACCATAATTACCACTACTGGTGACATTGTTATCATCATGTTCACCACCTCTCCCACCACCTCTCCCACCACCACCACCGTATCACCATTGTCAAGCAAGCAAGTTTCCTTCTTGAAAGGTTCTAGTTGCGTCCCAGGACAAAAGGAAAGGATCAACCCTAACTCATCGAAATACACACAGAAACGTGTGTATGTAAAGGGATATAGCAAATGCAATCAATCACTGAAATAATCAATTATTCAAATTAACACTACCCAGTCCACACTATAAATAGCAGTGTGGGAGAAGGTCTGTAGGACACAAAATCATTAGTTGAAGGAAAAAAGATGGCCCGAGGTCTCATCCGATTCTTCATTTAAACAGAAGCCAAGCAGTTTTCATCATCAGCCGACGTAAATCTTATGTTGTTCAATATTTCCTCCAGACTAAAGGCAACACTAGAGTATAGATTTATATGAAATAAAAATGCCTCTTTTTTTTCACTCTCCTGGGGATGAAGACTGATACTTTCACACACACACACACACACACACACATTTTATATTCATATCCTAACTCTGTTTACTTCTGGTTGTATTGGGGGGGAAATTAACAGTTTGAAGGGTGCATTATTATCAAACATGCATTGCCACCATTGGGTGATTATGTTGGGAAACAGAGCAAATGTCTCACTCTGAAGAGATGCAAGAGGGAAAAGATAAGGAGTTTGTGTGTGTGTGTCTTTGTGTTTCTTTTTAATCGCCCTGAACTGTGGTTTGGTGTTCCCTGATAACAGTGCAAAATTAGAGATTTGCTGCCCATAGGCAAGACTTAGCATCGTGTCTGTGTGTGCATGTGATTTCCCCTGGCATTGTGTTGTGCTTTTTTGATGGGTTATCTCTTTGCCAGCAGGGTCCAGAGCTGGCTTTATCTCAGCAAAAGCACTGATAACATAAGAGGGGGGAATTTGCCAGTGGGGTTGATGCAGAGGTCAGAGCAGAGGACTTGACGTCACAATACAAATTTAAGTTTTAAAACGGGGGTGGGCATTGTGTAGCTTATAGACCACATGCAGTCCCCGGACCTCACTTCTGTGACCCTCGAAGCTCCCCTCCCAAATATTGTTTTAAATAAAACACTTGGGTATGTTTCCTTTCCCAGTGTGCTGATTGGCTGCTTAGGAAACATGCTCAACCAATCCCCTCCCTTCTCTCACTCCCTCAGCTGCTTACCACCCACATGGAAAACAATGCAATATTTTTCCTAAAATAATATCATGTAGCTGAACCATGTGAAAGGAACCCTGCCACTCCAAGCTCCACACTGCAACCACCGCTTGAAACCCCAGCAGGGCACATAACAGCTATACTACTTGTTTTTTTAAAAAATTGGTGTGATTTGTAGTATTTTGCATCCTTGAACCACATAGAAAGCCCCCTCAGTGCATGGAAACATGGAAATAACCCCATCTCAACCCCCTACAACCTTCCACAAAAGCTTGCACTATCCCCAAACGTTTCCCTATTCTCAGGAGACCCTCTCACAGTGGCAACAGGAAGTGATGTGACCTCACTTCTTGTATGGGGTGGCTATGGGAGCAGAGGGCTGCAATGACTCTACAGTAGGTCCAGAAGTCAGTGAATGGCCAAATGTCGTATAGCTCTACAGGTAGAACTACTAGACTACTCTTGACCATACAGGATTGTAGCCATAATTTGTGCATCAGTCATGCCATCACCAGCAGTATGGGGTGAATCATAGAATCAGAGTTGGAAGAGACCACAGGGGCCATCTAGTCCAACCCTCTGCCATGTAGGAATACACAATCAAATCATTCTCAACAGATGGCCATCCAGCCTCTGTTTAAAAATCTCCAAAGGAGACTCCACCACACTATGAGGCATGTGTTCCTTTGCTCCCCTTGCATCATTGGTAAACCAACCAGATTTATTCCTCACTCCTCATCTAGTTCTGATCCATTCGGAATCAGCTCTGTTATTAATATACTTTCTTGGTCACAGTATTCACTCGGGCTCAGTTTGGAAAGAGCTCAGTCATGACATGTTTCCTTGGCTGAGGATCTATTTGGCTCAGTTCAGAAGACAGCTTAGTAATTGCACACTTTGTCTTGGCCTGCATTCAGTTGGGCTCCATTCAAAACCAACTCGGCCATCCTGTGGTTTGCCAGCCGGCATTCAATCCCATTTTGTTCATAATGGAGTAGGCAATTGCGAGTTCTCTTGGGAAGTGTTTGGAAAAACCAGCCTGTTTTCTAAGGGTTCCCTTCCAGATTGCTCTCACGGGACACGAGCACCGGTGGTATTTGGTACAAATACTTCACTCTATGTAGGACCCCCATATCCACTGATTCAGTTATCCACGGGACACAGAACAGCACACCTACCATAGAGTCTTCCTAAAAAATGTGTCTTCTCTAGCCATTTCTAGGTCCTCCAAGGCAACTCTATGGTATTTCAAATCAGAAGTCCCATTATTTTCTGTAGTTTGGCAAGGCGCCAGTGCACTTTGGCAAAGGAGACTAGAGGCCTTGTCAGACTACAACTCCCAGGATTCCATAGGAAGGAGCCATGGCAAATAATCCAGTTTGAAACTGGTTTATTGGTGTAATGTGGATTTGGCCTAGTCCCAGACACCAGTTTGGCACTGTGACACCTCCTGTATCAAAGATCCATGCTCAGTTTTATAACTGCTCCTCCTAAAATCATAAAGTTGGAAGGGAATCATTGCAGGAATTCCAGCTTGAGACTCCCTGGCAGGTAGCTGTCCAGTCTCTTTTTGAAAATTTCCTGCTATTATTTGGAGTTGTACAAAAATTCTGGTGGTGCGAGACATCCCAACAACTCAGGAAGAGGAGTGGTAAAACAGAGGCTGGTCACATGCAGGGGGTCTTGGTCACATGCTGTGAGTTGGCTTCCTAGCTTCCAGGAGAGCAAGGGAGACTGCGACGGCGGCAGCGATGGGCTGATGGCCCCATCTGGACTTCTTCCCATTTTGTGGCGGGAACGAGGGGAGGAATGGGCCTGATCCACGGGCAGGACACACCAGCAAGGAGCTGGGGGATCCAGGCCCATGTAGATGAACCCTCAGAGGGTGGTAGACTGTCTTTCAGTTTCAAGCAGAGGTCAGATGGCCATGCTTTGGGAGTGCTTTAGCTGAGTATTTCTGCCTGGCTAGTGGTTGGACTAGATGTCCTTTGGGATCCCTTCCAACTCTAAGGTTCCATGATTCCAAGAAGCAGAGGGACAGTGGTTACAAGCGATGCCTCTTGCCAGCTGTTTTCTATCCATACCCCACACCTCACATTTCATTTGAAGGCCCCCATATCACCCTGTCTCAAAGAGCAAGGGTCATCTCAGGCTCTGTTACAAGAACAACTGCTGCCTTTTGTCCTTTGCAACTGTAAACCTTTCTGTACCTGTGCAGCTCTTGGGCTGACAGGTTAAATTTTTCATGGAGTCATAGAAGAAAGACCTGAATAATTTACTGCTCAGCCTCTGGAGCAGAAAGGGAGACAGACAGGCAGTGAGGGGAAAGTAAACCGAGGGGAACCAGACAGAAGAAGACTCCGGAGGTTGTTTTCCTATGCGTTTATTCTGGAGTAACTATTCCATGTATTATAGGGCTTATCTACCTAGCCAGGTTATGCCAGCTCCTTGCCAGCATATCCTAGCCTTGGAGCTGGCCCATCCTTCCCCTGTTACCTCAATGAAATGGGCTGGAATCTGCACAAGAATGCAGAGTCCTTGCAGCCACTGCTGCCATAATTTTCTTTCCTGTCTTGAATTATTTATTTATTTATTGTATTTATACCCCGCTCTTCAGCCACAAAGGCTATCAGAGTGGCTTACAAAGCTAGTATGGGGGTCCACGACATCTGGTGAAGGCCCCCTGCATGTAACCAGCCTGCTGTAGGACCCCTTCCTGGCTTCTGGGAGAGCCAGGGAGACAGTGGCTGCAGTGAGGACTAGATGGGCTGATGCAGAAACACGGGGCCCAATCCATTTTTGCCAGCCAGTAATGGAGTAAACTGGATATTTTCTTACAGTGGTTTATCGGGCCCTACCATGGCTTGCCCCCATCTCAGCCACATATCTGCCCCGGGGGTGGTGAGGACTGACTGGGGGCAAAACTGGGCAAATGCCCTGCATTATATGGGCTACAGGGCTCTGAGACAAGGAAAGGTGGCTTGATCGCAGTACATGCAAAAAGGATCTAGGGGTCTTAGTGGATCACAAGCTGAATATGAGTCAGCAGTGTGATGCGGCAACTAAAAAAACCAATGCGATTCTAGGCTGCATCAATAGGAGTATAGTGTCTAGCTCAAGGGAAGTAATAGTGCCGCAAGGCTTGTCACATGCAGGGGGCATGCAGTCTCATGTTGCGGGCCTCCTTCCTAGCTTCTGCATAAGTGGAGAAAATGACAGTGGCAATTTCAGTGACAGGCCGACATCCTGTTTGGACTCTGGCCCATTTTCTGCAGGTAACGGCAGGGAAACGGGCCACCTCGGCAGCCAGGATATGCCAGTCGGGAACCGATGTATCCTGACTCGTGTAGGTCAGCCTACACTAGTTAAAGCAATGTCAAACTGGATTATTATTTCTTCCGTGTGTGCCTTGGCCACAGGAGACAGAACAATCTTTCCTGCCTGCTGGAAACTCGGAAAGGATGGTGTTACCCTGACTTCCCTTGGCAGGGAGTTCCACAGTCTGGGTGCTGCTACAGAGAAAGACCTGCCCCACATTCCTATTGCCGACAAAACCGATGCCACACAGAGCTTGCGAAAGCTGCAGCTGATGCTAGCATTTCGCCTTGGTGATTTATGGGCCAATTCCTGGGAGCACTTCTTATTTCCTTACTTGGCATAACTCATTGACTCATTAGAAGCAATGTTTATGCCACATTGGGAGCCAAGGGAAAGGGTGAGAGGAAGGGCCGTCTGCTTCTGGGATGTGACTCCGGATGTTTACAAAATTGGTTGGGATTTCCCTGGAAAGCTCTGCCTCAAGTTAAAGCCCTCCAAAAGATGAGCAGTAAGATGGAGTTGAGCGATTGATACACTCAAACAATCTAAAATGCACAATTAAAAATAATTTTAAAAACAGTTTCTAAAAACAGTACAGGCTGACCCCCATATCTTCAGGGGATACCTTCCAAGATCCTCTCCTGTGGTTATCTGAAACCATGGATAATAGGGAACCCTATTATTTTCAATGAGACGAACACCAGAAGTTGATCATAGAATCACATTGGAGGACCTAGAAATGCCTAGAGAGAACATGTTTTTTCGGATGTGGATAAGTGAAACTGGAGACACGAAATCTGTGGATATGGGGTCAACCTGTACAGCACCTTCTAAAAATCCTTTCTCTAACAACCATCAGTTTTTGAAAGCTTGTCGGGGGGGGGGGGGAGTCATTGCTTGCCCATTTAAGAACAGCAAAGAGGGGGGTCATTCTGGTCTCCCTAGGAAGGGACTTCCGGAGCTTGGGGAAGCCACTGATAAGACCACGTTTCATGGTCCCTGCAGCCATGCTTGTGGAGTTGGAGGAACAGATGGAAGGGCCTCTTTTGAGGATCTCAGGACTTGGACACTCCTGAAAAGCTCCCCCACTCCCTGGATGTATGGTCAACGCCCCGCAGGACTGAAAGAATGACTCCAGGCAAAGGTCTGAGTCATGAGTAAAAGGATTAGATAAGCCCAGAAGAGTTGCATCAAACAAAATTTAAAAAAATAAATAAGCTGGATTGCTTAAGGGGAGTGCTTCACCCTGCGTGTTCCTTTCAATTGGCATATCTGCCTGAACATGCTGGGTAAATAAAGGTGAGGGTGAAGACGCAAGCCGTGTTTACTTTTGAATTACAAGTCTCCTGTTTCGGGGGATATTGTAAGTGAGCTTACAGGTGTTTACTTTCCTTTCTTCAGTCACTCCAACTCACTCCTTTGGCCTTTCTTTGTGTCGCTCCCCCCCCCCCGAAGTGTTGTACTACAATTCCCATGCTGGATGGGAGTGGTAGTCCAACCCATTTGGAAGCCTCGGCTATCCAGCTGGTGTCTAGAAAGATACTTATAAATCAGGTAGACATATAGTAGAATCATAGAATCATATAACCATAGAGTTGGAAGAGACCCCAAGGGCCATCTAGTCCAACCCCCTTCTGCCATGCAAGAATACACAATCAAAGCAGTCCCGACAGATGGCCATCCAGCCTCTCATAGAATCATAGAATTGCAGAGTTGGAAGAGACCATGGGGGCCATCCAGTCCAACCCCCTGCCATGCAGGAAATCACGATCAAAGCATCCCTGACAGATGGCCATCCAGCCTCTGTTTAAAGACCTCCAAGGAAGGAGACCCCACCACGCTCCGAGGGCGTGCGTTCCACTGCCGAACAGCTCTTACTGTCAAAAAGTTCCTCCTAATGTTGAGGTGGAATCTCTGTTCCTGGAGCTTGCACCCATTGCTCCGTGTTCCAGTCTCTGGAGCAGCAGAAAACAAGCCTGCTCCATCCTCAGCGTGACACCCCTTCAAATACTTAAACAGGGCTATCATATCGCCTCTTAACCGTCTTTTTTCCAGGCTAAACATACCCAGCTCCCTAAGTCTCTCCTCATAAGGCATGGTTTCCAGACCTTTCACCATTTTAGTTGCCCTTCTCTGGACACGCTCCAATTTGTCAATATCCTTTCTGAATTGTGGTGCCCAGAACTGGACACAGTATTCTAAGTGAGGTCTGACCAAGGCAGAATAGAGCGGCACTATTACTTCCCTTGATCTGGAGAAGAAAAGGAGGAGAAGGAAGAGGAAGAAGAGGATGAGAAGAAGAAGAGGAGGAAGATGAGGACAAAGGAGAAGAAAAGGGGAGGGAGGCAGACGAAGAAGAGGAAGAGGAGGAGAAGAAAGAGGAGGAGGGGGAAGATGAAGATGAAGGAGAAGAAGAGGAAGAGGAGGAGAAAGAAGAAGAGGAGGAAGGGGAAGATGAAGGATAAGAAAAGGAAGACGAGGAAGACGAGGACAAAGGAGAAGAAGAGGAGAAGGTAGAAGACGGCAAAGAAGAGGAAGAAGAGAAAAAAGGAGGAAGGGGAAGATGAAGATGAAGGAGAAGAAGAGGAGAAGGAGGAGAAAGAAGAGGAAGAAGAAGAGGATGAGAAAGGAGAAGAGGAGGAAGGAGAAGCTGAAGGAAGTGGAGAAGAAGAAAGAATAAGAGGATGAGGAGGAAGGAGGAGGAAAAAGAAGAGAAAGAGGAGGAGGAGGAGGAGGAGGAGGAGGGAGATATTTTCGTGCTGTTCTCAGACCATCTGTTAATAGTAATACAGGATGAGGTATAAATATTTGAATTACTTAATTAATAGCATGATTAAATTCTGCCACGGCTATCCAGCCAAGCATGAGGGGAGGGCACTAAAACGGTTTTAAGGTCCAACCCCTCCTTTTGAAGGACATCACAGTTTGCTCCTTTTAACAAAACTGACAGGGGAGTTTATCGAAAGCAGGGAGGTCACAGCAAAGAACCACAACAAAAAACACTGAGTTGTGCACATTTTCCCCCGCTGACATCCTTGGATCCGGACGGGCGGTGAGACAATCAGATTTTCGTCTCCCCACAAACACCAATGCAAATTTTCTGCTGGAAACTGGACAACCCCCCTCTTCCAATTTCCTTCTGTATGTACCCCCTTACCTGATTTTCTGCATCCACAGATCTGGGCCTTGCAAACTCTGTGGATTGTCCCTTGAAAAAAAAAATCACTTCTTCTCAGGGAAAAGAATCTGGGAAAGCAAAAGGCAAATCCTTTTCTTGCAAGAGTTAAAACAAGAAAAAGAAATCTGTATAAGTTTGAGCAATTGCTATATATTAATTCTTTTCAAGGAAGGGTTTGAGGGCTGCAGCTCCTTGCTAGGAATCCATACTGGCGCCTTGGATCCAAAGCTGAAACTTGACGCTTTTAAAACACAGTCCAAGAGAGACAGAGAGAGAGATAAAGTTTCAAATTCAAAGAGAAGTTGAAATGGAAGAGGAGGAGGGCAGAAGATGAGGGTGACAGCCGAGGCAGCCAATCGCACACAGGGCTACCTATGAAGCAGCCAATGGGAAGCAGGCGAAAGGGAAGGGCCCCCAGGTGAAAAAACTGGATGGAGGGGGAGAGACAGGGAGGGAAAAGTTATTTCTTTGAATAAGGCCAGAGTGGGTTAAAAAGAACTAGGGGCAAAGTTCGGGAAAATATTTGTTGCCAAGTAACTATGAAGCCGAGAGCCAGTGTGATGTAATAGTCTGAGCGCCACACTGTGAATCTTGGAGACCAGGGTTCGAATCACCGCTCAGCCCTGAAAACCCATTTTATGACCTTTGGCAAGCCACACTCTCACAGCTTCAGAGGAAGGCAAAGGAAAACCCCCTCTGAACAAATCATGCCATGAAAACCCCGTGGCTGCCCTAAGTCAGAAACGACTTGAAGCCACACAACAATTCAGGAAGGATATTGAAAAGCACGAACATGTCCAGAGGAGGGTGACCAAAATGGTGGGAGGTCTGGAAGCCATTACGCCTTCTGAGGAGCAGCTTAGGGAGCTGGGCATGTTTAGCTTGGAGAAGTGGTTAAGAGGGGACATGATAGCCATGTTTAAATATTTGAAGGGAGGTCATACTGAGGATGGAGCAAGCTTGTTTTCTGCTGTTCCAGAGACTAGGACACGGAGCAATGGACTCAAACTACAGGAAAAGAGGTTCCACCTCAACATGAGGAGGAACTTCCTGACAGAAAGAGCTGTTCGGCAGTGGAATACACTGCCTGGGATTGTGGTGGGGTCTTCTTTTTTAGGGGTTTTTAAACAGAGGCTGGCTGGCCATCTGTTGGGAATGCTTTGATTGGTTATTCCTGCATAGCAGAATGGGGTTGGATTGGATGGCCCTTGGGGTCTCTTCCAACTCTATGATTCTGTACCACTACTAAGAAGCCAACTAAGAAGTCACCTAACTAACCCAGCTTTTAGATGGGGCTTGCATATAATGTAATGTAACAGGCAGAGCTCAGCGGTAACAAGTTACAAAATACATCTTAATTTGTACTTAGTTCCTTTTTTTTTTTTGCAAAATGCACACCTAAGCAGATTCTCTCGTTCGTGCAATGGCCAGAGTACAGGACCAATGTGCTGCATATGAGGCAGTTTTATGCACAGGAAATGCTCTTTGTATTGAAATCAACCGTGCGCAAATTTGATGCAGAATAGATCCCCAATTATAACATTTTCTATGTAGATAAACAGCATTGGCTGTTCAGGAATGGATCTTTCTGTGTTGAAATATGATTATCCATGAAGAAAATGCTGTTTCCTAAACAGAAAATGCTGTTTTCTGCTCAAAACAACCATGTGTGAATTTTGCACAGAATACATCCTGAACTACGAAGATTCTCATCAGTCCAGGATTCTTTGCTGTAGGATTTCTCAACACTCAAAAACCCATGTTGTTGTTTTTTTACCAGTTTTCAAATACCTTTGCTTATTCTTTCCATTCCTAGCAGCCTCCCACATCCTGTGAAAAACACCCTGCGAACAGGATAGGCCAGGAGAGATCTGCACATGCTCAGGAGCATCACCACCCCTTCCTAAAACTCACCTCTTTGTCCTGCCGAAAAGCGGGTGGCGGTGGTTTCTTTCCCCCAAAAAAACTTGCTGAAATTGCAGTGTCAACATCTGGGTTTCTCAGCGTCCGTAGTGGTGTGTAGACAGACCTATGAGCCAATGGACGGCCCAGCCAGAGGTCACGGTCCCTTCACGGTGACCCTTTTTGTCTTCCGAGGTTAGCTGTTTCCTCCTCTGCTGGGCTGTGTTTCCTCTTTGCTCTCTGCTCTCCCTCGGCTTTCTTCTTCGGTATGTGAGCTTGGCTCGCACCCTTTCCTCGCCCACATCCTCCCATGAAGAGGAAACATTCATAAAATTGCCGAGTGGGCTGAGTTTGGTCCCTTCCTTGGCCCCAGAACATCTCCTGTGGGGGGGTGGAATTGAAGAGGAGTTAAATAAGCAGCCGAAATACCCTCAAGACACCAGATGCCTTCTCATTGTGGATGCTAAGTAGAGTCAGCCCTGGTTAGCACTTGGATGGAAGACCACCAACAAATCCCACGTGCTGTAGGCTGTATTTCAGAGGAAGAAACTGACAAAACCACCTCTGAGGGTTCCTTGCCTAAGAAAACCCTTATGGGATCTCCATGAGTCAACAGGCAACTTACAGAAACACACTCTCTCTCTCACACACACACACTTGTTCGTTGTTGTTCCATCTCGATAGATGTGGAAGTCAGGATTTTCATTTCCAATCCTCGACACTCAGAATCTCATATATTTTTTAAGCGTTTTTACATCTAGAAAGCATTCATTTGCAGCCAACCAAAGAGTACCTCTGAGCATCTACTAGGAATGCAAAGAATATCCATTACTGATCATTTCCAGACGGGGAAAAAACCCACAGAGTTTAATACAGGGAATAAAGCCAGTGTGGTGTAATGGTTTGAGAGTTGGATTATAACCCTGGTGATCAGGGTTCGAATCCCCGCTCAGCCAGGGAAACCCACTGGGTGACTTTGGGCAAGCCACACTCTCTCAGCCTCAGAGGAAAGCAAAGGCAAACCACCTCTGAACGAATCTTGCCATGAAAACCCTATGATAGGTCTGACTTAGGGCTCAGGCCTTGCAAACTCGGTGCAGCCTAGGGCAACACCACAAAGGCTTTCCCCATAGTTGCATTTCCTTGTTTTAATGTTGAGACTCAGTACACCGGTAGAGACTTGGCTTCTCTCCGCTTGTCCCCGTCTTGAGTTTGGAGCTTTCCTTGTGATGTTACTGGAGGTCTCTGCAGAGCCTTTGAAAATCATCTTCCTGCTCTTTGCCCGTTCTGCAGCATTGTGATCTCCTTCCTTCCTTTTAAAACTTCCAGATTTCCCACCCCCTTCTCTGTGGGCGTAGATTTTCTCAGCTACTGAGCTGACCTATGTATCTCTCCCACATGTGGGGCCCCTTTCCAGTTAGCTGACATGAATTGGGCAGGGGAAAAGGCACACACACAAACACACTTCTGGTGTCGCAAAGAAGAAAGAGAGATCTGGATGTGGTGGAAGTCCACAGCAGAAGCATCCTGTTTCTCACAACAGCCTCTGGGTAAAAAAACAAAAACTACAGCCTTCTTCCTTCCATTGTATGACTCAACACCTGGCAACCTAAAGGTACACTGCCTTGGGACCTGGAAGTTCCATGAAACAAGGGTGAATAAAAGACTTCAATACACCTCCATAAAAAGAGCCCTGTTGGATGAGAGCAAAATTTTGCTAGTTGTTTCTCCACTATCGCCAACCCTGAGCCCACCAGAAAAAGCCTCAAAAGGTAGTCCAGGAGGCTTAGTTGGTCAGTGGGGCGCAAAACAGGAGGCTAGTTCTATGGAGGAGGGTGTACCCAGGTGGTGGCATCCTATACAGATTAGGTCCAGGGTACCTGACATAATGTCATGTACTGGCATTCCCAGACTTGGGGCCTGTCCAAACAGTGAAAATAACCCAATGCAATGTCCCCTCAGCATAGCATAAATTTCTGCATGTGAAGCTATGCAGCACCATCACTACACAACCCTCAGGTGGAAGAACAATGTCGTGCAAAACATGCGAAGCACTGGGTGCCATTGTGCAATAAGCAAAGCACAATGGGCAATTGTAGTGTGCAAGCACATGTGCAGTGTGCCGCTGCATTGCACCAGGTTGCTGTACCTCCAACTCTCTAGTTCTGCCGCTGCATGTGTAGTGAAACCTATGCATGAGTATGTCACTAACCAAATGCCAGCCACACTTTGGAGGGGGCAGAAGACCCTGGAGTTACGCCCATGAAAATGTGCTGCCTTCAAAACTCTTGGAATATTGAGGTATACCTTGATGGATGCTTTTAACCATCCTTACCACCAGATGGCACTCTTGTAAAACATTCCAGCTCCTCCTCCCCTACAAGGATGGGGGAGAATTTCCTTTTTCATCATTCTTATAAGGATTTCCCCACTTTTTCCCCACTTTCTTCATACATGGAAAGTGGAAGAACTGAAGAACCCAAGCAGAAGTAGGTGGGGGCAGAGCATTATAGACCAGGGAATGCTTTGATTGGGTATTCCTGCATGGCGGGGGGTGGACTAGATGGCCCTTGGGGGTCTCTTCCGACTCTAGGATTCTATAATACTGAGGGTGGCCCATGGGTCACATTGGGTCCCTAAAACCCACACTGGTGGCCCCTGCAGCCCTCCACCAGTGCCTCAAATCCCCAACCTTCAACTTTAAAAAAAATTTTTTTGCCTGTAATGGACATGGCTAGGATCACTACTTTTCAGAAGCATGGGAAGGGAGTAATTTTGCCTTCCTGGGGGGAAGGGTGCTGGCTCCATCTGAGAAGAGGCGGGAGGGAAAGTCATATCGGAGACCGCCTTTTGCAGAAGCTGAGAAGAATTGCTTTGTAAAGCCTTCTGCATTTTTTTCTCAGAATTTCCAAGTGCAATATCTGAATTGGCCACTTGGGGTCAACAGAGAGCGTCTCACAGTCTTGTCCGATGGCATGATAATAAAAAAATACCAAGTAATTCAGCGAGTTACCTCTCTGAACTTCACTAACATGTTGGCTGGTGTGTAAAAGAAATAGTTCTTTTTAAAAAATGTTACTTTCCAAGCTCCGTTCCCAGTTGGGAAGGATCCAGTCCTACAGCTTTGTGCTAGTCATGACAGATAAGGCTTGGACAGAACACTGGATGGGAAATTGGATGGGAAATTCAATTCAGCACAGCTTAGAACATTCTTAAACCTTGCCTCCCTTTTGATATCTCTCTTGTCCTCTTTTTACTAGCCTCCATCTCACTTCCAGCCATCCCCTTCCACACTAGCCTGGAGGCCAAAGCTGCACTTCACAAAAACCTAATTTGAAGCAGCAGCATTTAAAGGGATTAAAGCCAAGGGTTTATGGCGGATTAACAGCTGGATTAAAAAGGGAAGCTCAGTTTGAAACCGAGCCGGGCGAGGGAGTTTGAACAACGCGGCCCATGTTAACCATTTTACCGACCTTCTGCTTCGATATGCCCAAAGCTGGACTGGATTAAGAGTTTAAATTGTGCTCTTTAATATCTTCAAAGCAGTGAAATTTGGGACGGTGTTAAAAGTTTTGCCAGCATGTTTATGGCGGGACAGGTAGGGATTGACTCTTTGGAAGGAAGAGAGTCCTTACAGAAATTCTCAAAAATCCAGACTTCCAAAATGGTTGCTTCTAGTAAATTGGTGCATTTATTTAATTTATATCCTGCCTTTCTCCTGGGACAAGAGCCAAGGCAAGTCCCATGAAGAGAAGAACAAAGTACATTAACCTATTTGATGCAATAGTTCAAAACCAGTTCTATTAAAAGCACTACATTGAAAAAATTCGAAGAGCGTTGAAGCAGAACGCCAAGAGGAAAACGTAACCTGGCATGTTTTATAGAAACTTGTCTAGGGAGATGATAGTTGCCTGACATGGGCTCAGGAGATGAGAGGATATATTGCTGATTCCTGGGCATTATTGCAAAGGTGCAGCAGCGTTCTTTTATCTCCACAGTCTTTTGGCAAAAACGATAGTATGCAAAACTATCCACATTTGAATTGCACGTGCCTGGGAATCAAGATGGCGGCTGAATAAATTAGCATGTTGTTATTCTCCACATTACCGCCATCGCACAGTATTTTTTTAACTTTAAAGAAAAGGTACGCAAGTGCGTACCTCCTGGTTAAAAATGCTTATAAAACCTATTTGGTCAACTCAGAGCAGGGGAAAAGTACCTGATTGGGAACGCAAAAATCCAAAATGGTGCTTCCAGCCACTTCCTTGCTAGCAAGCCTGCCCCCAGTGCAAGTCCAACCAATTATAAGGCACCCTGGTGGCACAGTGGTTAAATCCCAGCACTGCAGCCACAACGTTGTGAGATCGATCCTACAGGGCTCCATGTTTGACTCAGCCTTCCATCCTTGTGTAGGTCAGTAAAATGAGTACCCAGCTTGTTGGGGGCAATTAGCTAACATGTTGTAAACCGCTTAGGGAGTGCTTTGCACTGATAAGCAGTATAGAAATGTAAGTGCTGTTGCTATTGCTATCAGCTGTCTGCTCCAAGAATGCGCAGCAATGTGAATCGGTTGCCTTAATGAGTGGTAGTGGCAATTCCCACACACCAGCTGTGCCCAGCGTAGCATACACTGTTAAAAAAACTCCCCCCCCCAAATGCCCAGTAGGCCCACCCCTACCACCAGTTGACTGTCTGGGTCCCATTGCCATGGCAGCAGCAATGGTATCCTGCCGCCAGTTGACTGGGTCCTGTCGGAGCCCGTGACTGGTGAGTGGCTGAGGGAATGAGGGGAGGGAGGGGCCCTTGTGAGACTGAGGGGTGCAGATTGAGTGGCAGGAGTGGATTATAAAGTGGAAAGGGAATTTGTATGTGGGTGGTGATTGGTTGGGTGTTTTTCCTGAGCAGCCAATCAGCACACTGGGAAAGGCAATATACCCAAGAGAATTATATATACAGTATATATTATTTTTTAAAAAAATGTGGAAAGTGAAGAAGGGTTTTTCCTTCATAGGATTTGGAGTTTTTGGCCCCCTCCTTCCATATCCTGAATCAGTGCGGGATCTC
Source organism: Gambelia wislizenii (assembly GCA_030847615.1). Lineage (NCBI taxonomy): Eukaryota > Metazoa > Chordata > Lepidosauria > Squamata > Crotaphytidae > Gambelia > Gambelia wislizenii. The sequence goes on from JAUMIR010000018.1 coordinate 8,401,455, forward strand.
ATTGGGACAAAAGGTATTCTCGAACTCTATGAGAAGTATTTTTCACTGTCTAGACAACCCATCATACTTTCCTAAGCAGGGCACTGTGTCAGTGAGCAGGTGAGGAAACGTCTAGGTAGCTGTGGCCTATAAAGATCATTTCAACCACACCAGATTAGCTAATAGGGAACTGAATCACATTGAATGTATGCACCTAAGTCTGAAGACCAGGAATAGACTGGGAATTGTGTTCGTGTACTGGCCACCCATTGCCTATCAGACTCCCTGCCTGAGCTCACAGAACTGGTCTTGGAGCTGGTGTTGGAGTCGCCCAGACATTTGGTCTTGGGTGACTTCAACATCCTATTCAAGGCCAGTCTATTAGGCTGTTTCACTGGCAGCACCTACCAAGCTTGGGGGCCTGCTGGTTCAGGATATGAAGAAAGCTAAATGACCAAGCACCAGTTCTGGGCTCGAAAAGAAGGGTATTCTTTTAATGGCAGCAGATAAAAAAGCAAACAGGCATATTCTCATCAATCAGACAGAAAAAGCAGAAAGGTACAAACCAGGTCCGCATAGTTGCACACCACTGCAAGGAAAAGCCCTGTCTCTTGCCCTCACCTTATATGTGTTTCTCTCATTGAATACACTGCTGCCTGGAAGTGTGGTGGAGTCTCCTGCTTTGGAGGCTTTTAAACAGAGACTGGATGGCTATTTGTCGGGGGTGCTTTGATTGGGTATTCCTGAAGGGTAGGGGGTTGGACTAGATGGCCCTTGTGGTCTCTTCCAACTTTATGATTCTATGACAACAAACAACAAATAAAATGAACCAAGGCAAATCATCACTAGGGGGCAGCCTTCTCCTGTTGTTTTTGTTTGCTTGTTAAAGTCCTGGGTTTATTATGTTGCAGAAGCCAAGCTGAGGGAGTTCGGTTTCTCATGTATTTTTGTAATACTGGAAGAGGGTGATTGTTGGGGGGGGGGGAGAGGAGAGAGAAGAAATAACATCTTCTTTCTTCTCCTGTGTTCTTGTCTCCTCGCTGTCAGTTTAATACAGATGTCCCCCTCGCTTCTCCCGCCTCCCACCTGCTGCCTTGTCTCTTTGAGATCACTTTACATCGGAAAATGTGTCCATAATTCCAGAGAAAAAGAGGTTGCTGGGTAGTGGCGGTGGGGGGGGGGAGAGAAAGGAAGATGGATCTGACCCACGGCTCAGTCAGGAAGGAAATATCTACATCGGCATGCCTGCCTCCAGAGGAACTGGCACACCTGTTCTGGCAGGTGCAGGAATGCCAAATGTGATCTATTCAGATTGAGAGGCTAAAAATAAACCCCAAGCCTGTATTTTTGCAAAGCAGAGCGGAACCTCATGCACTCTGCACCATGAGGAAGAAGTGGCTGGTCACAGGTTTCGTGGCAAACCCCCCAAACCGAGCTCATCCGCTGTGCTTCGGGGCCCATTTCCCCCAACATTGTCCAGCTAACCTTGCAGGGTTGTTGGGAAGATCATGGCTGGCCTGAGATGGGATTCCCTGACTGAGATCCTACACCAGGGTTGGGTGGTTTAAATTGCCATAGGTGGAATTGTATGCCGATTTTGGTACACAACACTTGTGTGGAACGGTGATGTCGCACCATTGAATTTGGCCAGTGGCCATGGGGCAGCATTTCCTCTCACTTTGCTTTGCAGAAAAAAATCACCCCATGTTCTGCAGATTTCTTGGCGAGTTTGATGGGTGAGCAGTGAGATTTGAATCCCGCTCTTTCCTGACTTAAACTACCTCTCTGTCCTCTATACCTTGTCACTTCTACTTGAACTTTGAGAACAATTTTTTTTAAGTCCTGAAATCATTTCTGGTGGCAAAAATAATTCACAGCTCTATCTTTAGGCACCTGAATAGGACTGGTAAGGAACCCACCTGCTTCCACGGCTGTGCCAATCAAGGTTAAATTGAGAATGAAAGGAGAGGAGAGACATTTTTGGACAAGAAAAATGAAATCTGGGACAAATTCTTTTTGGCTTCCCATTCTTATCTTCTTCCTTTCCTCCCTTGCTCCCTCCCTTCTCCCTCTCTTTTCCTCTTCTCTTATTGTTTCCTTGTCTGTCTCTCTTTTCCCTGTTATCCTCCTCATCATTGCTTTCACAATCCCAGTTTACAGCTGAAATGACATTTCTTGTACTAGCTAGCCTGCCTGCCTGCCTCCCCTCCTCTCCCTTCCTCCTTTCTCTCTCTCTCTTTTCCTTCCTTCCTTCCTTCTTTCCTGCCTTTCCTTCCTTCCTTCCTTCTTTCTCTCTTTCTCTCTTTCCTTCCTTTCATCCTTCTTGTCCCCTGTTGTCATCCTCACTTCCTGGGCTCTTCCCAATGCATCTAGGTCACCCACCTGATCACTCCCTCTCCACCCCTCACTAAATTTGTCCCAGCATCCATTCTTCTCCTCTTCGGGTGAACCTCCTGTCCTGGATTGCCCTCAAATCTTAGGAGGACCTCCAAGGGTTGCAGTCCCAGCTTTGCCACTGGTATGCTGCCAGAGTGGCGTGAATCAATGGAGTCCTTTTGGTTAGGCGCTCGGGAAGGACTTTAGGGTCCCGGTCATTGAGAAGGGGGGATTGGGGGGTGAGAGTAACAAGGCAATTGCTCGCTTCAAGCCTCTGCTTGGTCTGAGACATCCATTTTGAGGGAAGTGAAGCAGAAGAGGGAGAAGTGTGTCTCAATTCCTAAGCAACCATCAAGAAGCAGCCAGTGGCTTCCATGTGGCAACTTAAATGGTGAAAGTTCTGGAAATCATGCCTTATGAGGAGAGACTTAGGGAGCTGGGTATGTTTAGCCTGGAAAAAAGATGGTTAAGGGGCGATATGATAGCCCTGTTTAAGTATTTGAAGGGTTGTCACGTTGAGGATGGAGCAGACTTGTTTTCTGCTGCTCCAGAGACTGGAACACAGAGCAATGGATGCAAGCTCCAGGAACAGAGATTCCACCTCAACATCAGGAGGAGCTTCTGACAGTAAGAGCTGTTTGGCAATGGAACACACTCCCTCGGAGCGTGGTGGGGTCTCCTTCCTTGGAGGTCTTTAAACAGAGGCTGGATGGCCATCTGTCGGGGATGCTTTGATCATGATCCCTGCATGGTAGGGGGTTGGACTGGGTGGCCCTCGTGGTCTCTTCCAACTCTACAGTTCTATAATTCTCTTAGTCTATGTCAGGGGTGCAGTGAATCTATGCTCAGTTTTATCCCAAAGGAATTCTCCAAGGTGATGAATCTATTGAAATTGCCCCCAAGGAACCAGCATGGTGTAGTGGTTTGAGCATAGGACTATGACTCTGGAGAACAGAGTTCAAATCCCTGCTGGGGCATGAAAACCCATTGGGCAACCTTGTGCGAGTCACCTTCTCTCAGCCTCCGAGGAAGGAAAAGGCAAACTCCCTCTGAACAAATCTTGCCAAGAAAACCCTATGATAGTTTCGCTCTAGGGTTGCTATAAATCAGAAGCAACTTGAAGGCACACCACAAGAATAACAACAACCCAAAGACACTCTCCAAGGTGCTGAACTTGTGTTGGAGATAGGTTTTAGCACCTCGGAGAACTTCTCTAAAGTCTAAAACAAAACCTAGGCCAAATCCGCACTACATTATTTGCCATGGCACCTTCCGATGGAATCCTGAGATTTGTAGTTTTACAAGATGTTTAGCCTTCCCTGCCAAAGAGTTATGGTGCCTCACCAATCCTCTATTATTTTAGGACCAGGTACGAAGAAAAACAAGTTTTGCAAGCAAAGAGCACTCAACTACCTTAATGGGATTAGTGAGTGACTCAGTTACAGAGATGCCCAGGAAGAATTAGCACATTTCTCCCTAACTATTCAGTTCCACATATAATTCATAGAATCATAGCATGAATACCTAATCAAAGCATTCCCGACAGATGGCCATCCAGCCTCTATTTAAAAACCTCCAAAGAAGGACGCTCATCATACTCTGAGGCAGCAACATATTCCACTGCTGAACAGTTCTTACTGTCAGAAAGTTCTTCCTAATGTTTAGGTGGAATCTCTTTTCCTGGAGTTTGAACCCATTGCTCCATGTCCTAGTCTCTGGAGCAGCAGAAAACAAGCTTGCTCCGTCCTCAGTATGACATCCCTTCAAATATTTAAACATGGCTATCATGTCTCCTCTCAACCTTCTCTTCCCCAGACTAAACATATCCAGCTCCCTAAGCCGCTCCTCATAGGGCATCATGGCTTCCAGACCTCCCACCATCCTGGTTGCCCTTCTCTGGACACGTTCCATCTTCTCAACATCCTTCTTTAATTGCTTTGCCCAGAACTGGACACAGTATTCCAGGTGGGGTCTGACCAAAGCAGAATATAGTGGCACTATAACTTCCCTTGATCTAGACACTATACGCCTATTGATGCAGCCTAGAATTGCATTAGCTGATGTTTAGCCACCTGGGTGTGTCCTTTGGGAATTTTAGCTGGCTACTGTCTTATGTTTTCTGAGCAAACCTTGGTTCCTTCTATTTGGGAGTCCCTGGCCTACTGCCAACTACATGGAGTGCCACTTATAAGCCAATAGGTGAAACTTAGACAATTGATGGGTTGTGAAAAGTTGGGGGCTGGTCAGGGCAGGTTATTTTATCTGAGCTGAAACTTTCTCACTGAGCTGCTGTCAGGATAAAACTATGTGCCTTGAATTCTTTGCAAGAACAGCCAAATAGAGTGAAATTAATATCTGTGGGAAATTTCAAGCACTTTTTCTCAAATTCATTTTCCTTCTTTGTTCTTCCTTCCCCTCCCTCTCTTCCTCCTCTCTTCTCCTCATCCATTTAAACATTAACATTTGGGTGGAAATTACAGTCTTTAATCAGTTCTCTCTCTTTTTTTTCAAAAAAAAATATTTACATTTTCTGAGCGAACGAGACAACAATTATTTAATGACAGAGAGGGAAGGCATCATCATTTCTAAGTGCGGGAAATGTAAACTGTCAGCTCCAGCAAGTCAAAATAGAGAGCAAATATCCTTAAATAAACAGACCGGTCCTGCTGTTCCTATTTATTATGTGTTTATAGCAGAATGGCAAATGCAGACGTAAGTCTATGTGCATGCTTAATTCATTTGCTAATAAGATTTCATCATTGGGAGGCTGTGCTTCTAGAAAATCAAGGGATGTTTTTGAATTTCGAACCAGACCTCTTCCTAGGCGCTTCGGCATATCCCATCACCCTGGGAGTATAACTTCCAACATTTCACAAATAAAAACTGGAACACGTGTGGCCAAGCAACATCATAGAATCATAGAATTAAGACCACAAGGGCCATCCAGACCAACCCCTGCCCTGCAGGAAGACTCAATGAAAGCATTCCCGACAGATGGTCATCCAACTTCTGTTTAAAAACCTACAAAGAAGGAGACTCCACCATATTATGAGGCAGTGTGTTCCACTTCCAAACAGCTCTTGCTGTCAGGAAGTTCTTCCTAATGTTTAGGTGGAATCTCTTTTCCTGTAGTTTGAACCCATTGCTCCATGCCCTTGTCTTTGGAGCAGCAGAAAACAAGCTTGCTCCATCCTCAGTATGGCATCTCTTCAAATATTTAAACATGGCTATCATGCCATCTCCAAAGGAGTCTCCACCACACTCCCAGGCAGTGCATTCCACTGCCGAATGTCTCTTACCATTAGTAAGAACTTCCTAATGTTTAGGTGGAATCTCTTTTCTTGTCATGTGAGTCCATTGTTCCATGCCCTAGTGTCTGGAGCAGCAGAAAACAAGCTCGCTCCATCCTCAATATAACACCCCTTCAAATATCTAAGCATAGCTATCAGGTCACTTCTTCACCTTCTCTTCTCCAGGCTAAACATACACAGCTTCCCAAGCCACTCCTCAGAGGGCATGGCTTCAGGAACTTTCACCATTTTGGTCAGCTTCCTGTGGACATGTTCCAGCTTGTCAATTGTGGTGCCCAGGTCTTTAAAAAGAAACTGGGTGTCCATCTTGAAGAAGTGCTTTAGCTATGGATTCCTGCCTCAGCAGAGGGTTGGATGAGATGACTCTTGACCTCTCTCCCAACTCTAAACTTCCGCGATCTTTGGATATGGGACATCTGAAGATAGAAAATCGGGTAGGGGATGATGGGAATGATGCTTCTCTGCTAGGGATCCCAGAAGAGCTGCTCCTAGATAGTGCAGACAGTAGTAAGGTACGTGAATCATATTACCTGGTATATGGTTCCCATGTTCCTGTCATGTCCCCACTTTGTCATCTTCTGATAAAGACAAACCAGATCTACCTTCTATGCTTCTGTGATCTTCGACCATTGCCCCTCCTTAGTTGTAGTCCACAATGTTTTGAAAGACCTCTCCAAGGTGCTGAACCTGACTTGGGGGATAGAGTTCAGCACCTCGAATAGCCGAAAGCAGGTTCAACGTCATTAATGGCTGCTTCAATGCTACCTGCAGGTTCACCACCTTGGAGAGCGCCTTGAAAGCCTGACGTCAAACCTGGCATTGATCCACCGCACCCCAGACGTAGAAGTTTCCAGCCGCCCCTGTATCCCTAGGGCAGAATAGATATCACTAATGAAATGGGGATTGTAGCTTATTAATTGTTCTTTACTGCCTCTAGGGTCCTCTCTTGCACAGTCTTTCTCTTTCCCTTTCACTGATGCCTACTGTTCTCTGTTTTGGATGGAGTTCAAGAATCTAAGCTGGAGGAGGTACAGGGCTGCCCTGTCCACCTTTGGACTGAAAGAAACGGACAAAACAGCTGCTAGCCCTGGGGGTGGGGTGCAACTTTCTGAATGTTGTTTTCTCAGCCTAGCAAGAAAGCCTCATTGTCTGAAGGGCCTTGAAGAAGCAGAGGTTTTTTTTTTCCTTCCCTCTGGGGGTGGTGGGTGCTGGTGAAGCTCTGGCGTGGGTTTGGTTGGTTTTTTAGGGGTGAAAAACCTACAGGAGCTGCACAGAGAAATGTGGCATGAAATCACACCTGGAACTAGGGGTGTAAATCCTCAGCTCTTTCAGCTTTGGCTGCAGGGATGAATCGTTTTTGCAGTTTTTCCTCTGTCCTGCAAGAGAAAATCCATATTTCTTCACAGTATCGCTTTTATGTTCACCCACCCTGAAATATTCTGGGGGAATTATTCTGCACAGAAGCACATATGGTTTTAACAACATTAAAAAACATGTTTTCTGAGCAGGAAAAAAGTGTGTTTTTCCCCCAGCCTCTGTTTAAAAACCTCCAAAGATGGAGATTCCACCACTCCCAGGCAGCAGTGCATTCCACTGTTGCATCAGGAAGTTCTTCCTAATGTTTTGGTGGAATTTTGACACTATTGACACCTCCTCCAACCTACTTGGACTGGATGGCCCTCGTGGTCTCTTCCAACTCTGCAGTTCTATGATTCTATGATTCTACTTTATTGGGCCTCCACTTCATAGGGAGAAGGAGGTCTGTTCTGCTGGTGATTGAAGCATGGGTGAATGATATTCTGGTTAGGTTTCTGGTGGGTTTGGCCCAGAAGAGGCTACTTAATATTTTATTTAAATTGTATTGTATTTAAACATGTTGTTAGCTGCCTTGAGTCCCATTATTGGGATATAAATGAATAAGGTGTAGTGGTTAGAGTGTTGGACTATGACTTTGGGAATCAGGGTTCGAATTCCTGCTCAGCCATGGAAAGCCACTGGGTGACCTTGGGCAAGTTACACACTCTCATCCCCAGAGGAAGGCAGAGGCAAAGGCTTCCAGGGCCAGGTTTGGCATCTGGGCCTCTTGTTGCCAATGTCTACATAGACACCATAAAAAAGACCAAAAGAGCAATGGTAGATAGCAAGATCCTTTGGCTTGGGGTGGGAATATGCTTCCAATAGCAATACCCTTGGCCAGCACTGCTGAGCGCAGATTGCTGTGGGAAGGGGCTCTCTGCTTCTTTAGCGGCGTGCATCAGCGGACGATGTGCAGGGGGCAAGCAAGGGAGAGGGGGCCCTGCTTGAATTCGGAAAACAGCTGCAACCTTGAGGGCCTCGGCATGGCTTATGTTCCAAATGTAGCTTTGTTCTCCTTGCGTCCCTCGGCTGCAGATCCTCTTCTTTCACTAAAGTGTTGTGTGTCTGTGAGTGTGTGGCCTGATGCTTGCCCAGCCTCCCAAAAAATGGTTCTGAGTGGAGAGTCCAGAGCAGGTGAAGCCTGGGAGCAGCTGTTCCCAATGGCTCTCATGTGCCAGCAACCAAAGAGAGAGCAGGAAAGAAGCAATACCCTTATAATTGTGGCTCTCGCTCTCTCTCATTCTTTTCTCTGTGGATATGCACTGCTATACTCCCTGAGTCCAGCAGCCACTTGACTCCTGCACCTGGTCCTTTACACCGCCCCTCCAGCCCTGCCAAGCCAAACTCAGCATTAAATGCTGTATTTTTGGACATGGCTGTCCAAGCACAGCAACCTCACTCTGCCGGAGAATTCAACTGGACTCCTCCAAAACAAAGGGTGTGTGTGGGGAGGGGAGGGTCGTACATCCCTGTGGTCCCCATGTGGCCTCCAGGGGTCAGGTTTGGCCCTTGCGACACCCACCGACTTCTCCCCAGTGCCCCCATCCCTCCCGCAACACCACCCAGATCATTCTTCAGCAGCAGTGAAAAAACCAAGATGATAAAAAGGAAAAGAAATGTTGTGATTTAATCAGGTATATGATGACATTAATAGGAGTATAGTGTCTAGATCAAGGGAAGTCATAGTGCCCCTCTATTCTGCTTTGGCCAGACCTCACCTGGAAGACTGTGTCCAGTTCTGGGCACCACAATTCAGGAAGGATATTGAGAAGCTGGAACGTGTCGAGAGGAGGGTGGCCCAAATGGTGGGAGGTCTGGAAGCCATGATGCCGTCTGAGGAGCGGCTTAGGGGGCTGGGCATGTTTAGCCTGGAGAAAAGAAGGTGAAGAGGGGAGAGGATAGCCATGTTTAACTATTTGAAGGGATGTCATATTGAGGATGGAGCCAGCTTGCTTTCTGCTGCTCCAGAGATTAGGACATGGAGCAATGGGTTCAAACGACAGGAAAAGATAATACATTAGGAAGAAGTTCCTTCAACTTGCACCAGAGGAGGGAGACCAGAATGGTGGGAGGTCTGGAAGCCATGATGCCCTATGAGGAGCGGCTTAGGGAGCTGGGTATGTTTAGTCTGGAGAAGAGAAGGTTGAGAGGGGACATAAGAGCCATGTTTAAATATTTGAAAGGATGTCATACTGAGGATGGAGCAAGCTTGTTTTCTGCTGCTCCAGAGACTAGAACATGGACCAATGAGTTCAAACTACAGGAAAAGAGGTTCCACCTAAACATTAGGAAGAACTTCCTGACAGTAAGAGCTGTTGGGAAGTGGAATGCACTGCCTGGGAGTGTGATGGAGTCCCCTTCTTTGGAGCTCTTTAAACAGAGGCTGGATGGCCATCTGTCGGGAATGCTTTGATTATGTATTCCTGCATGGCAGGAGGATGGGCTAGATGGCCTTTGTGGTCTCTTCCAATTCTATGATTCTAAGTGCCCTGGACTAATGTTGGGTAACTTCTTTCAGTCTGATGTCTGGATTCCACTCTAGAAAAGTGACCGAGGGCCACGTTCCAGTTCTGGGTGGGGACATAGTCCAAAGGAGTGGAGCCAAAACCACCACCCTATTTTGCATCAACGTTCCTACTGACAGTAACATAAGAGAGGCAGTTGTACCTTTTAGAACTGGGAAGCAGAAGCCATGCAAAAGCTGGGAAGCCACCCCACAAAGGTGTCCTCATGGGGAAGGGAACATGACCCACTGAAGAACCCCAAAGAGCTGTATCAAGGCCTCTGGAGGGCCGCATTCAGCTCCCAGACCTGACTTTTCCCCTTGAACAAGACTGTGGGGATGACGAATTGTGTTTTCAGTGCTCTTGTGTTGCCATCTCCCCTTAGACCCCGAGTGATATACAACAGGATGCCTGCAGTTCATTTATCACCTTTGAAGGCTCAGTGGAGGGGGGAGAGACAGGAAAGGTGGTGCACAGACCTCTGCCAAGTTGGTGCATGTTGCCGTAAAACAGGTGCGCCTGGGCTGAGTAAGACGGCGCCGTTTTTCGCATGCTCCCCTGGAGTTTACACACCTTGTCAAAGCAGCCATCTCCCCTTGTTTGTCTTCCTGGCTTTGCGCTCCAGATACTTAGAAGAAAAAGAAAGAAAAAGTAACCTTTCTTCCCAAATGGAAGAAAAAGATTGCATGGGGTCTAAATCTTTCTGTTACTCCCAATGAGTTTTTCTTTTATTTATTTGTTTAATTTAAATCCTACCTTTCCTCCAATATGGGGCCCAAAGTGACTTAATGATATAAGATTAAAGCAAACATTGATATACAAAGTTGCTCCTCGTATCCGCAGGCAGATACTTTCCTGGACTTACCCTGTATAAGTGAAACTGCGAATAATAGGAAACCCTATGAAAATAATGGCCTCCCAGTACAAAGATACTCAACAAAGGGTTGAGTTAGAGGGCCTAGAAGATGCCTAGAAAGGGTGCCTCTCTAGGCATTTTCCAGCACAACTCCATAGTATATGTCCCCTATTTTGTGTCCCTCGGATAACTGAAACCATGGATATTGGTTCCACGGATTGGTTCTTTCTTTCTTTCTCCCTCTTTTACGGAGTGTTATTCAATTTTGAATTTTATTTTATTTTATATCCCACATTCTTCCCAGATCTGGTACCCAAAGCAGCTTGCCCGATTAAACTGTATAGAGAAAAAAGTAAGTGCAGATGGAAACATAGTGAAGTTTAGTTCAAAAAAGCATTATATATTAAAAGAGCTAGCGTGGAGTGGTTTGATTGCTGGACTAGAACTCTGGACAACCACTAGGCGACTTTGAGCTGTGCATGCCACTCTCGAACAGCTCTTACTGTCAGGAAGTTCTTCCTAATGTTTAGGTGGAATCTCTTTTCCTGGAGTTTGATTCTATTGCTCCATGTCCTGGTCTCTGGAGCAGCAGAAAACAAGCTTGCTCCATCCTCAGTATGACATCCCTTCCAATATTTAAACATGGCTGTTGTGTCACCTCTCAGTCTTCTCTTCTTCAGGCTAAACATGCCCAGCTCCCTAAGCTGCTCCTCATAGGGCACCATGGCTTCCAGACCTCCCTCCATTTTGGTCGCCCTCCTCTGGATTCTCAATATCCTTCCTGAATTACGGTGCCCGGAACTGGACACACGATTCCCGGTGAGGTCTGACCAATCATAGTGTTATAATTCTGTAGTGTGGACGGGCTTTATTGGGGGCCCGGGGTGAGGAGTAGTGGGGCAGATTTTTGGCATGGAGAAGCCAGTGTTTTTTGGAATGAAGCAATTCAGGGCCACTGTTTTGCAAACAGGCCAGCCTCTATCCCTCTTTCCGTTTCCATGGTGACTGTGATAGTCTCTTTCTGCCTCCCCTTTTCTTCTTTCTCTTTCCAGAGATGATAGAACTATTGGTTTAGGGGAGAGAAGGCACGGTGGGTGGCCCTTTTCCAGGAAGGAAGAGCAAAGAGATTAAAAAAAAGAGGGGTGCAGGGGAAAGAGAGAGCCATGGAGTTGGTTTGATTGTCCACACTCCTGTGTGCTTGCCCTCTTCCTGAAAATAGTCGCAGAAGATCTTAGGGTGGTCCAAAGGGCATGTTAAAGATGGCTATTCATAGCCTCAAAGGGGTTGGGTTCACCTTTGTGACAACGGAATGGTTGGAAGAAGAGACGATGAGGAGGAGATGAAACAGTTATTTCCAGGTATTGCAACAGCTGCCCTGCAGATGGTGGAGCAGGTATAAAATCATAGAACTCTAGATTTCGAACGGTCTCCAGGTGCCATAAAGTCCAACCCCCTAGTCAATGCAGGAACGTTCCACTGAAATCTACCCTCCTGTCACTTAAAACCATTAGATCTGGTCCTACCCTGCGGGTAGGGTATAAACCTGTCCCCTTCATTCTGTGGCAGCCCTTCATAGAATCATAGAATTGTAGAGTTGGAAGAGACCCCAGGGGCCATCCAGTCCAACCCCATTCTGCCACGCAGGAAATCTTGATCAAAGCATCCCCGACAGATGGCCATCCAGCCTCTGTTTAAAGACCTCCAAGGAAGGAGACCCCACCACGCTCCGAGGGAGTGCGTTCCACTGCCGGACAGCTCTTACTGTCAAAAAGATCCTCCTCATGTTGAGGTGGAATCTCTGTTCCTGGAGCTTGCATCCATTGCTCCATGTTCCAGTCTCTGGAGCAGCAGAAAACAAGCCTGCTCCATCCTCAATATGACACCCCTTCAAATACTTAAACCTTGAGAGATTTGAGGTTATTTCTCAGGGTTTTTTTTTTTTCTGTTTTTAACTTTCTTAGATGCCAGTAACAAAGGTTGGTCCCCAATACATTCATAAATAAGTAAATTAACATTTCCCAATCTTTCTTAAATGTTTTTAAAGATTTTTCTTTGATCAACATTGTTGAATTCTCCATCTCTTTTTTTTAATATTTTTACTAAACGCATAAATTTTCGCAATTAAAATATGACAGAAAAAACTATAAATAAGCACAATATACATAAACACATTATAAACAAACATCTCTAAATAACATATAAACTAAATAACAATAACAAAATAACCACAAAATTCCCCTCCTTCCAACTTCCTATCCGACCTTGCTCCTTTTCTATTGAAGAAAAAAAAAATACCCATCTTCTACCTTCATATTTCTTTGATAGTTTTACTATTGTTCATCTCTAAGAGTTCAATATTCTCCATCTCTGTGCATATAGGAGTCTGGAAGCTGTTATCATATATCGTACCATTCTATCATATCTTCTTTCCAGTTGTTCTAGTAGATCATAGAATCCTAGAGTTGGGTGAGACCACAAGGGCCATCTAGTCCAACCTCCTGCCCTGCAGGAATACACAGTCCAAACAAGAAAAATAATATAGGAAAGTGTTCCATGCCTAGTTTGGAGTGAAACTAGGCAAACCATGGATTCCACGCAAAGTTTGTTTTCTCTGCATAGAGGCAAGAGGGGGGAAAGATGTCAAGGATCCTGACACTGTGCCCTTGTTTTCCATTGATGTTGAAGGTGACAGAATTTGTCACGGGACTGGTGCAATAGGCTTCCACCCAGCAGACTGACTCAGCAGCAAGGAACATCATCGGGCTAAGGCTCAAGAAATCCTGGCTGTCAGACGCTTTGGCTGATTCCAAGGAGCGAGTTGCAAAGCAACCCAACCCTGCTGTCTCCCCGCTGTGGTATAGAACAGGCTGGAAAAAATCCAGGCCTTGGCAGGCAGACACTTCAAGGCCTGGAGGTAGAGCGGCATAAGAGGAGGAGCAGCATGGTATGCTGGTAATCCATTATGAGGCAAACCATGCAGGGAAGTGCTCAGTGCACAGGCCTATGGGGATGCAGGATGAGTGAAAAAGGCTGCTGAGTCTCTATGTTCTGAGCACCACAATTCAAGAAGGATATTGAGAAGCTGGAACGTGTCCGGAGAAGGGCGACCAAAATGTTAGGCGGTCTGGAAGCCATGATGCCCTATGAGGAGCGGCTTAGGGAGCTGGAGATGTTTAGCCTGGAGAAGAGAAAGTTAAGAGGGACATGATAGCCATGTTTAAATATTTGAAGGGATGTCATACTGAGGATGGAGCAAGCTTGTTTTCTGCTGCCCCAGAGTCTAGGACACAGAACAATGGACTCAAACTACAGGAAAAGAGATTCCATCTAAACATTAGGAAGAACTTCCTGACAGTAAGAGCTGTTCGGCAGTGGAATACACTGCCTGGGATTGTGGTGGAGTTGGTTCCTGGGCTTACTACGAACACCGGAAACCATGGAAAATAGTGAAGTCCATTAAAATAAAGGACTTCCTGTTTGAACCATAGAGTTTTGTTGGAGGACCTAGAAGATGCCTAGAGAGCACACATCTCTAGGCATTTTTAGCAATAGCGTTGATATTTCTATACTGCTTATCAGTGCCAAAGCACTCCCTAAGTGGTTTACACTGTTTTTTAGCTAGTTGTCCCCAACCAGCTGGATACTCATTTTACCGACCTACGAAAGGATGGAAGGCTGAGTGAACCTTGGAGCCCTCTGGGATCAAACTCATAATGTTGTGGCTTGCAGTACTGGCATTTAACCACTGCGCCATAAGTGCAGCTCTATGGTATATGTCCCTATTTTTCCAGCTGTGGATAACTGAAACTGCAGATGTTGGCTCCACAAATACGGAGCTCCAGCTGTATATCAGTTTGATCCCCTCATGACTTGGCCTCATGGAAATCTAGGATTTGTAGTTCCATGATGTACTTAGAATCCCTTGCTTGAATGATGTAAAGCAGCCATTCAGGGGAGTTCTAAAAAGTTCTAAATGCCTCCGCAAGCTACAAATCCCAGGATGCTGTAGGAGGGAGGCATGGCAGTTAAAGTGGCATCAAACTGGTATAATTGGATAGTGTGGTGGGTCACAGATGGCAGAAATGGCTCTGGAGGCCTGTATTTTGCTGATAGGTAACATTTTGTAGAGCTAGGTTGTAGAGCCAGTATGGGAGATGCATACCCACCCCATATGTTGTTGGACTACAACTCCTATCAGCACTAGCCAGCACACATCCAATGGTGAGGGGTATTGGGACTTGCAGTCCAGAGGCTTTTGAAAAGCTAGCACTAGTATTAATCCCAATTTAAAGCTTACCATTAAAAAGACTAAAAAGCAGTATAATTCAAATCAGTCCAGTGTCGAAGCCATTTCTTTCAAAAGCCTGATGCCAATACACAGAACTATTTATAAGTTAATCAAGATGAATTGAACGCTTTAGAAAAATCTATACCCTTTTTGTCCATACGGAAATTCCCGCCACAGTGTGACATCAGGCTGTCGTTTTAGAGGAGAGGGTGTGTGTGTGTGTGTGTGTGTGTGTGAATGCATACCCCCCTTCTCGGCACACACAAACACACACCCTTCTTCGAACCATATATTCCGGGTACAATAACTCACTCTGTGTTTGCATTGGTATCCCCAGGAAGTGGAGAAGTGTGTCCGGTGGCATGATGGATACCCACCCGTGTCAACACACTTCATCAGCCCGATTTAAGAGCCGCACAAGGGAAAGCTTAATGTGGCAACAGGAGATGTGGGCATCTTTCCCAGAAATCCTGCTGTCTGGTAAAGTGTGAAAAGGAGAGGGAGCAAAAAGAAAGGGCTTGGGGGGAGAAGAGAAAAAGAAAAAGAGCAGAGATTGGGAAAGAGAGGAGGGTGGCATTTAGGGAAGGGAAACTGAAGTTGTTTTTAACCCAGGTAAAAAGGGGAGGATGGTAGCTCCCGTAAATTTATGCCAGTTTTTTAAAGTATTTTATTTAGGAAGAAACATAGTATAACAAAACAATAAACCAAGTAACAGTCACATTACGTAAATATAAAATATATGGATGCTTGGGCCGGAAATTGTTTGTCTCATTGAAAATAATAGGATTCTCTATTATCTGTGGTTTTGCGTATCCACGGTATGCTTACACATAAAATACACGTTAGTATTTGGAGTAGTTTAAAATTCCTTCAACTGTTCGTTGATTCCTCCATTGAGAGTATGCCCGTCCGGAAGATCTAGTGGTCTTTCTGAAGTTGGAGAGACCGTGAATGTTTATTAATGTAATCAGTAAAGACCATTGATTCTTCCCAAAATGTAGTCATGTTTGTGTGTCCATTAGTCATGTGCGGATTAAAAGAAAGGTTCTCTAATAGCCAAATATTCCATAGTCTGGACCACTAGTTCCACCAGGTTTTTAATGCAGGTTGTATAAGAGCTCTCCAAGGTCCTGAAACCCATTCCCTGCCTATGTTCAGCACCCTGGAGAACTCCTATAAAGCCACGTGAAACCTGGAGGTGATTCAAAGCCCCATTAACAGCATGCATACTTGGTACTTCTAGTTGTTAAAAAAAATCAGTAGTGCTCCTTGTGAGCAGATTTCTCTCCCCCATTCCCAAGAGGCAACACGAAATCCTCCTCAAGTTCTTATATGACAGCATAAGCCTCACTGCCACCTTTTCTTCCTTCCGTCATCAGTCTTATTAGAATGCAGTACAACCCCCATATCTGCAGGGAATATGTTCCTGGACCTACCGTGGATACGCAAAACCACAGATATTAGGGAATCCTATTATTTTAAATGAGACAAACAACTTCCAGCCCAAGCAACTGTATATATAAAACTCTCGGGTATGCACAATGGCCTTAGGTATGTAGGTATGTTGCTTCTAGAGTACATACAATGGGTTTGGGTCTCTTTTCCTGTCATTTGAGTCCATTGCTCCGTGTCCTAGTCTCTGGAGAAGCAGAAAACAAGTTTGCTCCATCCTCAGTATGACATCCCTTCAAATATTGAAATATGCCTATCATGTAATAATAATAATAATAATAATAATAATATAATAAAAAATTATTTATACCCCGCCCCTCTGCTAAAAACAATCGGGGCGGCTTCCAACAATTAAAACATTATAATAAAGACTAAAAACACCACTCACCCCCACCCTCCCCCATAAAAAGACATTAAACACTATGAAATTAAAACATTCTAACTAAAAACACATTAAAACCAATATGTCACCTCTTAACCTTCTCTTCTCTGGCTAAACATACCCAGCTCCCTAAGCTGCTCTTCATAGGGCATAATGGCTACCAGACATCCTACCATTTTGGTTGCCCTCCTCTGGACACATTCCAGCTTGTCAGGTAGAGATTATGCATTTATAGGTAGAGATTCTCTAAAAGTCAAGCTTGAGCAGTTTACAGATACACTGTAAGACCCACTTGTATGCATGGGCCTCTGTTAGCACAGAAGACTGGTGTCTTCCCTGTCAGTGGGGCCGTGAATCCACTCCAGGCTTTAATCAAGACATTAAATGAGTTTTCCAAAGCACTGAAGTCTATTCTTAAATCGAGTTCAGCACCTTTGAGAGTTCTGTGAAGCCTGAATTAAAAGCTGGGGTGGATTCATGAGGTGAGCCACCAGTTGAATATCCATTACATGGTGAAAGGTGGGAAAGCATTAACAAATCCCATGATTTGTCTGTGAAAAGCTGGGCGGCTGAAGAACAGCTGCTTCGTGGAACACGGTGTTCACCGATGGAACTTTCTTCCACTGGAAAAGTTTTGCACCTGACAGTGGAATCCAAGGAAACAAGAAGAAAGATATCATTTTGGTTAGCAACGGTGGCAGCAGGGATTGCTATTGCTGTGTGCAACCCGAAAATCCTTAATTAAACAGCTTTGTTAATTAGCGAAGGAAAGCCGCCAGCTCTATTTAATCCCCCGTATCCCTGGCTGCACTTGGCGGAGGTCTTGTAGGCCTTTTATCTCCTTCCCGTCGTAATCTGTCCGGGGGAAGATGACAAAAACCTCAGCAATGAAAGATGCAATTGCAAATTCAATCAGACACCCGTGTTTGTCTCAACCAGCTGATGCAGCTCTGTGTAAAATTGGATTGGGTCCTCCTGGATAAGATATAGAGAAATCCATAGGGGCATTTCTGGAAGAACAGGAACTAACGCGCCTGAATCAAGCTATCAATCCAAGCATCGCTCTATTTATCTTCTGCACTTTCCCTAAGATTGGGGTCAATTTAATGTTAAATTAACCATTTGTAAGCCACTCTGATAGCCTTTGTGGCTGAAGAGTGGGGTATAAATATAATAAATAAATAAATACATCTAGAAGGCTAAACAGGTAAAAATAAATATGAGTAAAGATCAAAAGAGTTACAGAATCATAGAGTTGGAAGAGACCACAAGGGGCATCCAGTCCAACCCTCTACTACCATGCAGGAATACACAATCAAAGCACACCTGACAGATGGCCATCCAGCCTCTGTTTAGAAACCTCCAAAGAAGGAGACTTCACCACACTCCCAGGCAGCGCATTCCACTTCCGAACAGATCTTACCATCAGGAACTTCTTCCTAAGGCTTAGGTGGACTCTCTTTTCCTGGAGTTTGAACCCATTGCTCCGTGTCCTAGTCTCTGGAGCAGCAGAAAACAAGCTTGCTCCATCCTCAGTAAGACATCCCTTCAAATATTTAAACATGGCTATCATGTCACCTCTTAACCCTCTCTTCCCCAGGCTAAACATGCCCAGCTCCCTAATCTGCTCCTCATACGGCATAGCTTCCAGACCTCCCAACATTTTGGTCGCCCTCCTCTGGACACCTTCCAGCTTCTCAACATCCTTCCTGAATTGTGGTGCCCAGAACTGGACACAGGATTCCAGGTGAGGCCTGACCAAGGCAGAATAGAGTGGCACTGTAACTTCCCTTGATCTAGACACTGTACTCCTATTGATGCAGCCTAGACTTTGAAATTTGTTGTTGTTGTGTGCCTTCAAGTTGTTTCTGACTTATGGTGACCCTAAGGCAAACGTATGGTGACCCAAAGGCAAACAATGTTTTCTTAGCAAGATTTGTTCTCAAGGGGGTTTGCCTTTGCCTTCCTCTGAGGCTGAGAGAGTGGGGCTTGCCCAAGGTTACCCCACAAGCTTCCCTGGCCAAGCGGGGATTCGAACCCTGGTTTCCAGAGTTGTAGCCCTGTGCTCAAACCACTACACCACACTGGCTCAAAACATTTTAAAAATTGAAACTCTTTCATTGCTTCCAGGAGATTATTTTATTGCATTTCCAGTTTTTTAAGAAAAAGGATTAAATGTGAGTCTGAGATGGATCATTTGACCCCTGTAATTGGACATGCTAAGGGGACTGAACCCATAGAAACACAGAATTATGGAGCTAGAAGGAGTCCCTCTGGACCATCTAGTTCCACCCCATCCTGGTCAGGAATTCATCACTAAAAGCACCCCAAGAAAAGGCCATCTAAGGTAGCTTGAGATGGCCTGTTCAACTGATCAATAGCTCTTACCATCAAGAAGTTCTTCTTAAACCTTAGGGGAAATGTCTTTTCTTGCCGTTTGAATCCATTGCTTTGTGTCCTAGTTTCGGGAGCATCAAAGCACAAGCTTGCTCCAACTTCCCACACGATATCCCTTCAGATATTAAAAGATGGCTCTCCCGTCACCTGTCAGTCTTCTCCAAGCTTAAATACATCCAGCTCCCTAAGTCATAAGATTTCGTAAGACTTGGTTTCCAGACCTTTTGCCATGTTGGTTGCCCTCCTCTGGACGTCTTCCCACGTACCATGATGATCATACACATGTGAAGTAGGGATTCTTCCACCAGTCTTTGAGCCTCTCCCTCAAAATGAAATAAAACTCTAGACCTCATGGTTCTGAAGAAAGAGGTGGTATAAATAGGAACACAGGAAATGGCTGAGACAAGTCTTGGTCCATCTCTCTTGGTACTCTGGACCAGGAGTGAGAACTATACGGCCTTCCACAGGGAATTGCTCTAAAGTTCCCAGCATTCCTCACCTTTGTCTATGCTGGCTAGGGCTTCTAGGAGTTGCAATCTGGTTCAAAATTTACAGGAGCTATTTCCAAGCCAGGTTCAGCACCTTGGAGAGGTCATGCAATGGAAGAAATAAAACCTACTCCCAAACTAGTTTCAGGACCTTGGAGAGTCCCTTTAATGGCTGGAATAAAAACTCTGGGTGGATTCCCTGCACCCCTGACATGGAAGGCACAGACTAATGGGATCCTTACACATCCAAGAAGCTTCCCAGGCAGAACCAGCATTTGTAAATGTTCAGTTTTTTCGACTGCATCTCTCAGAATCCTGCATGAGCCAATTGTTGTCTGAAAAGGCAAAAATTTTGGAACGTGGGCCCAGCGCCTCTGAGTTTGGACACTGAGCAATGATGGCAACACATCTGCCATTGACACAAGGGGGTTAACCAAGGTGTTTAGGCTTGATGGCGTTCTCATCCTTTGAAATATCTGTCTTTCCCTATCTCTAAAGCCTTTCTATTCATTTTCTTGGCTCCCTAAGAGAGCAATTTCATATTTCTCTTTCTCGGCTCTGCCTCCTCCTCCTCCTCCTTTTCCTCCTCACCCTACCGGAATCTTTTCCGGTGTTGAGTTTGGTTAGTGTCACTGTTGTCAGAGGGAATTTCACATGCCTAATTAAAGCTGCCGCCAGCGGGGGCTGCCGCCGATTCTCCCCGGAGACGCTCCCCTGCCTTCCAACTTCCCCGTCAAGATCAAGAGAATAAAACATTGTTACAGTTCAAGTTAACAACAACAGCAACAAACCGTCAATGGGAGGGGGCTTGGGGGGTAGCGAATGACAAGACTTGGGCTGGCAGCCGATTCTGTGCCAGAAGAAAAATCCACCTGCCAAACCCGCAACATTGTCTCTTGGGATTGGTACTGCGGGTCGGAATTGTCAGGGAGCTGCCAACTGGGGATTTTCAGATCTCAGGGCCTTTGATAGGCCTCAGGGCCAAGGAGGAATCTTAGGGTAAGAACACTGCCTTGCAAAAAAAATGTGTGTGTGTGTGTGTGTGTGTGTGTGTGTAACAGCCAAGCAGGGAGTCTCACATCTCAGGCTTGGCTCTTCTTCTCTAGCCCTCAGGGCCAAGGAGGAATCTCAGGGTAAGAACACTGCCTTGCAAAAAAAAGTGTGTGTGTGTGTGTGTGTGTGTATAACAGCCAAGCAGGGAGTCTCACATCTCAGGCTTGGCTCTTCTTCTCTGGCCCTCAGGGGCAAGGAGGAATCTCCATCCTTTCATAGGTCAGTAAAATGAGTACCCAGCTTGTGGGGGCAATTAGCTAACACACATTGGAAACTGCTTAATGCAGTGTAGATGTGTAAATAGCTATTGCTTAAAACAATTTGTAAGCTGCTCTGATAGCCTTGTGGCTGAAGATCGGAGTATAAATAACTAAATTTTTAAAAATTGCCTTTCAAAGTGTGTGTGTATGTCTTGTGTGTACAACAGCCAAGTAGGGAGTCTCCATCTCAGGGATCATGCCTTAACTCTTCTTATCTAGCCCTTAGGGCCAAGGAGGAATCTAAGGGTGACAGCACTGCCTTGAAAAACGTATGTGTTGTTAATTGCCATCAAGTTGGCTTTGACTTATAGGGACCCCATAGAAGACAGACCTGCCAGACACCCTGCCCTCATCAAATCCTGCAGACTTAGAGCTATGGCTTCCTTGATTGAGTCTCTCTACCTTTAACGTGCTGTTCCTCTTTTCCTACTTCTTCCCACATTGTTGTTGTTGTGCCTTCAAGTCATTTTTGACTTATGGTGACCCTAAGGCAAATCTATCACTGGGTTTTCTTGGCAAGATTTGTTCAGAAGGCGTTTGCCTTCGCCTTCCTCTGAGGCTGAGAGAGTGTGACTTGTCCAAGGTCAATCAGTGGCTTTCCATGGCTCAGCAGGGATTTCCAAGGTCATACCCCCAGTGTTCAAACAACTACACCACACTGGCTCTCCCTCCCACTTTACCAAGCATTATTGTAATTTCTAATAAGTTATAAAATCATAGAGCTGGAAGGGGTCTTATGGACCATTGAGTCCAACCTCATGCTCAGTGCAAAATCTCTAGCTAAAGCATCCCTAGCAGGTAGCTGTCCAGCCTCTTTTGGATGACACCCAAAGACGAAGACTCCACCACCTCTCTAGGCAATTGGTTCCATTGCCAAACTAATCTTACTGTCAATACATTCCTTCTAATGTTCAATTGAAATCTTCTGATCTTTAGTTTTCTAACATTCAAAATGTTCTACTTTTTAATCAAAATCTATTCTCCTGTGACTTCAAACCATTAGACCTGCTCTAATGGCAGGGGGAAAATGAAATGCACAGATATAAGATGGATAACATCTGGCTTGACAACAGTACATGTGAAAGGGATCTAGGAGCCTTAGTAGACCACAAGCAAAACATGAGTCAGAAGTGTGATATGGCAGCCAGAAAACCTAATGCAATTCTAGGCTGCATCAATAGGAGTATAGTGTCTAGATCAAGGGAAGTAATAGTGCCACTCTATTCTACTTTGGTTAGATCTCACCTGGAATACTGTGTCCAGTGCTGAGCACCACAATTCAAGAAGGATATTGAGAAGCTAGAAGTTGTCCAGAGGAGGGTGACCAAAATGGTAGGAGGTCTGGAAGCCATTACATCCTGTGAGGAGCGATTTAGGGAGCAGGGTATGTTTAGCCTGGAGAAGAGAAGGTGAAGAGGGGACATGATAGCCATGTTTAAATCTTTGAAAAGATGTCATACTGAGGATGGAGCAAGCTTGTTTTCTACTGCTCTAGAGACTAGGATATGGAGCAATGGGTTCAAACTCCAGGAAAAGAGATTCCAGCTAAACATTAAGAAGAACTTCCTGACAGTAAGAGCTGTTCGGAAGTGGAATACACTGCCTCGTAGTGTGGTGGAGTCTCCATCTTTGGTGGTTTTTAAACAGAGGCTGGATGGCCATCTGTTGGGAATGCTTTGATTGTATCCTCCTGCATGGCAGGGGGTTGGACTGGATGACCCTTGTTGTCTCTTCCAACTCTATGATTCTAGCTTTCCCCTGAACCATGTGCAAATTCTGTACAGAATAAGCTCTAAATTGCAAAGATGCTCATCACACAGGATTGTCCTTGTCAGGTTTCTGGAACTTGGGTAGCAAAGGTGTCCCCCCCCCCCAAATTATGTTTCTATTTCATTTTCCAAAAGGAAAAATAACATGATAACAAGAAATAAAATCAATTACTACGTGGATGCTTGAAGCACACAATAATACAATGATTGTTTCAAGAAAAAGTTCCATGGTCTGAGTCGTGGTGGTTCACTAGCATTGGGCTGAGGATATCACATGATCTTGCCAAATCTTGCGGGGGGCGTGGTTGATTATTTTTTTTCAAGTATGTTTGAATATTCTTGCCACCCTTATTTTCTCCTCCAGTCTTCTTCTCTCTCCATGGTCTGTCTCCCATCCTGCAAAAATGAAGGATTCAAAGGGCACTGTAGGAATGACCTGGAGGAAAGAGCTGCAGTTACTGAAGTCCCAGGGCTCATTAAAGAGCATTCATGTTGTGTCCAGGTGTGCTGTGAGAGAGATTCAGAGAGATGGATTGAGATTCTCCTGGGAATCCTGGCTGTGGAGAGCTCCACACTGAGACACAAAACCACCCAGCCGAGCAAATCTGATGCTCTTTAAACAATCAGAATGCAGGCAAAGGAGGGGGGAAAGCATCCAGGCTGCATCAATAGGATTATAGTATCTAGATTGAGAGAAGTCATGGTGCCACTCTATTCTGCTTTGGTCAGACCTCACCTGGAATCCTGCGTCCAGTTCTGGGCACTATAATTCAGGAAGGATATTGAGAAGCTGGAACGTGTCCAGAGGAGGGTGGCCCAAATGGTGGGAGGTCTGGAAGCCATGATGCCCTATGAAGAGTGGCTTAGGGAGCTGGGCATGTTTAGCCTGGAGAAGAGAAAGTTGAGAGGAGACATGATAGCCATGTTTAAATATTTGAAGGGATGTCATACTGAGGATGGAGTAAGCTTGTTTTCTGCTGCTCCAGAGACTAGGACATGGAGCAATGGGTTCAAGCTACAAGAAAAGATATTCCACCTAAACATTAGGAAGAACTTCCTGACAGTAAGCTGTTTGGAAGTGGAATACACTGCCTGGGAGTATGGTGGAGTCTCCTCCTTTGGAGGTTTTTAAACAGAGGCTGGATGGCCATCTGTCGGGAATGCTTTGATTGTGCCTTCCTACATGGCAGGGGGTTGGACTAGATGGCCCTTGGGGTCTCTTCCAGCTCTATGATTCTGTTATCCCTGTTTTAATGGTAATGGCTTGTTATGATATGATCATATGTGGGCTGCATGCCTTCTAGTGTTGGCAAGGGATAGGATTTCCAAATTCATAGAATATATTGCATGCCAGTGGTATATAGTGAATGCTTCCCAGATTTTAGACTGAAACCATTCCCTCCAAAATGGGTTCAGGACTCTGGGTAGACCCCTTTAAAGTTCAGACTAAAACCCAGAGTGGATTGATCTCTTTCTCTCTCACACACAAACACACCACACATAAACGTGCACACACCCACACTTCATGGGCATACAAGCCACCAGCTGCTGCCTCTCCCTCACACACAAATCCAAGAGGCAATTGGTAGCCGCTGATCAATTTTGCCCAGAGGCGGCTGGCGGATGACAGGCAGTGAGTGGGAGCCGAGAGAGGCCCAGTGAACGCTGTACAGTTAATTTGTGTCTGTCGGCACGCGCCAGCCAAGGAGGCGAGGGAGATGAATTTCCTTTTATTTCCCACCCCCAGGGCAGATAGGGAGGAAGAACATGCTCAGGTTGCGCGGCTTTAGCCTAGCAATCAACCAGGGAGGTGCAGAGTTCGATCCCCAGCTCCTGCTAATGAGGGGTCTGATTATCATTTTTATGATCGCTGGCTCCAGCAAGGAGCATGCTGCGCAGGCAAAGTTGGTCAACATCCATCAGGCCAGGGCTATGTGTGCGGTGGGAGTGAAGGGTCGCAACATGTGCTGCAGCAGGTGATGGCTGAGATCCTATGATTACAGGCTGAGAGACAACATCGTGGTTGATGCTTCATAACTTTACAAAGCCGGAGCTACGTTGTAAAAAAAGCAAAGAAACCCTGTTAGTGAATTGCAAAGAGGCTTGTTCCAATGTGCATGGGTGCTCTGATGAGCATCAGGCACTTCTGATGCACAATCCAAGAAGGATATTGGCAAGATGGAGCATGTCCAGAGGAGGGCGACCAAAACGGTGGGAGGTCTGGAAGCCATGACGCCCTATGAGGAGCGGCTTAGGGAGCTGAGTATGTTTAGCCTGGAGAAGAGAAGGTTAAGAGGGGACATGATAGCCATGTTTCAGTATTTGAAGGGATGTCATACTGAGGATGGAGCAAGCTTGTTTTTTGCTGCTCCAACACGGAGCAATGGACTCCAACTACAGGAAAAGGGATTCCACCTCAATATTAAGAAGAACTTCCTAAAGGTAAGAGCTGTTCTGCAGTGGAAATACACTGCCTGGGAGAGTGGCGGAGTCTCCTTCTTTGGAGGTTTTTAAACAGAGGCTGGATGGCCATCTGTCAGGAGTGCTTTGATGGTGTCTTCCTGCATGGCATACTTAGCTGCTCCTGAAATCTACCTTAAGGAAATCAAGGCAGGCTGCTAATCACACAGGTCTGTCCTCCAGTACCTTACATGTTCTGCAACACCTGAAGGCTAGCTTAAGGGAACCAAGGCAGGCTGCTAGTTGCACAGGTCTGTCCTCCAACACCCTTGCCACCACTGCCTCCTGGCATCTGCTACATGAAGCAACCGCCTCACCCTATCTAATATCAGAGCTGGTTCTGCCACCTGCTCAGCCACCCTGAAAATGGAACAGATGGCAAGATGTCTCCGAGATGTTCTTTTGAAACGCAGAACACACTCCTTCCTTCCTTCTCCTGCCCTCATTTTTATTTTCTCTCTCTCTCTCTCTCTTATGTGTTATCTATTTATCTTTTAGCAGGACGGCTTAGCATAGGGCCAACGGAATTTGGTAGGCACCTAATTATGGGCTAGGAGGGAGGTGGGAGGAATCACAGGATATGGGTTGCTGACCATTATCTGAGAATACCAAGCGGGCCTCCTGGCTGTCAAGATTATTCAATGCCTTACGGCTGTTGAGATTTCTGAGAACCCCAGAGATGTGGTTAATGTCAATACCAAGTGGGGAGAAGGAAGAACAGGAGAGAGAAAGAGAGAAAAACAACCAGTCAAAAGCTTGGAATTCATGCAGCCCTGAGTGGAAAAAGAGAACTGATAAATTAGGGATGGAGGCTTTGCTCAAGGTTTGAGGGAAGTTGGTCAAAAATCCCCTCTCCAACAGGCCTTCTCCTCCGTAGGTAGGTCCCCTTGAAACCCATGAGACCCGTGGTGGCTTCCCTGATAATGGGATGGTGAACCCACTCTGGGTTTTAGTTCAAACTTCAAAGGAACTATCCAAGGTGCTGGGCCTGTTTGGAGGCCAGGATTCAGCACTTTGGGTGGCTCGTTTAGAATTTGGACTAAAACCCAAAGCAGATTCACTGCCCCACTGGGATGGGAGCCACCAACTGGCACTCCATAGGGCTGTCTCAGAGTATGTAGGACTCAAGATGGGCAGCAGTCCAAACAGCCTGTGGGGCAGAAAAACTAGAAAGAATGGAATCTGAGAATGGATCCCATTATGTGTGCACGTGAGGAGATCCCAAAATGAGATCCTATCATGGGTAAACCATTATCTATTTGATGTTTTTATTTGCTTAGTTTCTAGATACTTGTTTCTAGATTCCCTCCTACCTACTTTGTCCTTTCAACACCAGCCCTTTGAGGCAGGTCAAGAATGACTAACACCAGGTCCACTGTCAGTTTTATGGCTTGGGGGAACTTGAACTTGGCTCCTCCAAGTCCCTCCCCACTGCCTCTCAAGGAAGGGAGCCTGACCTCAGTTTCAGGGAGCCATTCCTCATCTCTGATCTACCTTGCAATGTTGATCTAGGGATAAAGTGGGGAGAAGGAGAGCCACACACCTTGAGCTCATGGGAGGAGAGGCAGGAGATAAATGGAACTGATAACTAACGATTTAATTTGTTACTGTTGCGTGCCTTCAAGTCATGTCACGGGGGCTTTTTCTGGGCAAGATTTGTTCAAAGGAGGTTTTCCTATGCCTTCCTCTGAGGCTGAGAGAGTGTGACTTGCCTAACGTGGCTTTCTGTGGCCAAGCGGGGATTCGAAGCCTGTTCTCCAGGCTCGTAGTCCAACACTCAGACCACTACACCATGTTGGTTCTCACTAACCAACAAATGGCAAAGCCAGACTTGTTCCTCGTGGTAGCTGTTTGCTGTGCTACAAGCACCATCCCACTCTGAATGGCCGAGGAAGGCATTGCAGCCATGAATCTGGCCATGATCAAGAGATCCATGGAACCGATAGCCTTAAACGTGGACCTATAAAACTGTCCATTCTGGCCCAGGCAGCTAGTCATTTGGCAGACTACTGCCCTTGCCTGTTGATGTCAGGGATGCATACCCTCCCAACTGAATCTTGCCTTTTCCTGTATTTGCATGTTCTGAAGTAATGACTTTGTTCACACGGATCACACTCTATCATTCCTTGGCCATGTGTATCCCACTTCTCATGTGTGAAATGTCGAAGGATGTGAGCCAAATAAGAAAAAAAAATACAAGAATGTAATTACAGGCGGATCATTAATGCAAGACGAGCCAAAGGATCCAACGTATTGGTGCCTATGAAATCATGGGGTAATTAGAATCATAGAATCCTAATAATAATAATAATAATAATAATATTTATTTATAGCCCACTCCTCTGCTAAAACAATCGGGGCGGCTTCCAACAATTAAAACATTATAATAATGACTAAAAACACCACCCACACCCACCCTCCCCCATCAAAAGACATTAAACACTATCAAATTAAAACCATCTAACTAAAAAGACATTAAAAACAAATATATACATGATTTTAAAAAGCCAGGAGATGCCGCTCCTGAGGCCGGGATCTAATCAGGAAAGGCCTGCCGAAAGAGATCCGTCTTTAGTGCTTTTTAAAAGCTACTCAAGCTCGTCAGCTGACGGATCTCGTTCGGCAGGCCATTCCATAAATTGGGGGCGATTACCCCAATCCTAGAGTTGGAAATAAGTGCCATGAGTACCAGAAACCATGGATAATAGTGAACCCTATTAAAATATAGGACATCCACTACATACATACCATCAAGTTGCATTGGAGGACCTAGCAATTCCTAGAGAGGACACCTCTCTAGGCATTTTCCAAGGCAACTCTATGGTATGTGTCCTTATTTTTTCAGCCGCAAATGTGGATATATGTTCTGCAGATATGGGAGGGGGGATACCTGCATGCCATTTTCTGGGCAGAAGAACCATGTGCAAATTTTGTACAGAATAAGTCCTAAACTGCAAAGATGCTCCCCACCCAAGATTGTCCTTGTCAGGTTTCTGGAACTTAAGAAGCACAGGGTGGTTTTGTTTTTTTTAAATGGTTTTTCCAAGTATTTTCAAGTTGACCATAGAGTCACACCAGATGCCTAGAGAGGCATCCTCTCTAGGATTTTCTAGGTCCTCCAGCACAATTCTATAGTATTCCATGGCGGTTTGCTATTATATGCGGCATTGTGTATCTGTGCTACGTCTGGGAACATTTCCTCCATAGATACAGGGAGGTGACCTGAATGTCCAAGAATGCAGGCCTGATTTGCTCTAAGACCCATTGATTTCTGTAAATATCCCTCCCTAAACTACCAATCCCAGGATTCCACTGGAGGTAGCCATGGTAGTTAAAGGGGAATCGCAGTGTTATAACTGGGTAGTGTGAACAAGCCCCCAGCGCTCTCTTTCTCTTGCTTTCATTCCCTCTGTCATTCAACCCACTGCTAAAGAAATAGATGGGATTTTGGAAGACATTGGAAGAGAGCGAGGAACAATTGCACCCCGGGTCTTTTTCCAATTACTTTTGGAAAGAAGGAGAGGGGAGGGGAGGGGAAGAAAGGGAAAGCGGCACACTCTTCTTTTTAATCTCCAGCTCCAAGCTGCATCCAGCTGCTCGGAGCAGTAATGAAGCTCTTAACAATGCCCACCGGGAGCCCAGTCTGGCCATTCCAGATGTCTCTGTTGCCCCAAACTGACAGTGTGCTGCGTTGGCGTCTGCCGCCCGCCAGCTTGCAGAAACTCTGACCGGGATCAGCCCCTTTGGACCCGGCTGCTCTTCCCACTTCTCCCCTGCAACTCTGAGGTCATTATCTGTGCTGTGCAGGTAGCATGCGGCGCATAGGGCGTGCATCAGGAAAGCACAGCAGCTAAGCTTCCCAAGCCAAAGGCAGAAAAACTGAGTTGCTGTAAGATCAGTCTCCTTGCATTCAAACTGGAAAGTAAAGGACTCTACAAATATACCTGTTACCTACCCTGACAGCCCCCATCTTGGAATATCATATAATTGGCAATCTTCTATAAATGTATAAAACTCTAAGGTATGTTGCCTTTCCCAGTATGATGATTAGCTGCTTGGGAAACACACCAAACCAATCACCGCCACATACAAATTCCCTCTCCACCTCACAATCCACTCCTGCCACTCCATCTGCCACTCCATCTGCCTCTACATCTCCCTCCCTCCTCTCACTCCCTGCGATGGGACCCAGAAAGTCAACTGGCGGCGGGGACAGCAGGGGTGGGACGCCTCTGCTGCCACTGCAACAAGACCCAGGCAATCAACTGGCAGCGGTGGCCACAGCAGGGTAACAGAGCGAGTCACCCCAAGCAATTCTGGGAAAAGTGTGAAATGCTAAGAAGGGGGAGAAGGACTTTAAATCCACTGGCCTACCTTTCAGGGTTGTTGTGAGGTCTACTGGGTGTTTGGGAGGGATTTTTTAATGGCATATTTTATGCTGGGTACAGCTAGTATTTAATAATCTCGCTTGCTGTGGCCTTCCACATGGTTAGTAAGTAAACCAAGGACCCCCAAATACCAAGGCTGGAGTCATGTATAACTTAGGGAGAGGCCTTTGGAAATTCCCCAAACAGGTTATACCCAGGTCAGAGTTCCTCCTGAAGAACACCTGGAGATGATTCATTCACTAATCCACTCAAAAATAGCAGAGTCCTCGATGGTTATAAAATGGGTTTTTTCCTCTTCTTCGCTCTCCAACAATAAATGTTGCCTGTTCTTGTTCACTTCCAAATGCATCGCCCATTAACGTTCGTTAACTCTTCTCTTTTGTTTAGTCCTGGGAAACTCTGAGAGGCATTATATTCCACTCGAAATCTTATCCCTTCATGGGAATTGTCGGATATAAATATCACCTTAAAACACCACCAAAGTGTGCACAGATCCTTTTCCTCCCGACACTCTTTCAGTCTGTGTCACCAGGTGCACAGGCTGTCTTCCTTCCAACTCCACATCAGTCTGTGTTATCATTCTACCTTCCAGACCTTCTCTCTGCCAGTTTACTTCACAATCTCAGCCCTCCAGGATCGGTATAGTATAACTCACAATCCCCTTCCTCCATTCCTCTATCCAAGTACTTCCTACTTTCTTTGTTAGCCTTGTATGAGTGCTTGATGCCTGAATGTAAGCATGAATGCTGTTAGGATTAATTTCCAATAAAAACCATTTAATTGTACGTTCTGGCTTGGAGACTCCTCAGTTACTACTGGTATACATAGGTCAAAAGATCCTGCTGTTACCCAGCCTCTTGCTGCTGTTTTGAACTAATTACATAGTTCTGGGTGGCCTTGGGCAAATACCACTCTCTCAGCCTCAGAAGGAGACAAAGGCAACAAATCTTGCCAAGAAAACCCCATGATAAGTTCACCTTTGGGTTGCCGTATGTGAGAAGTGACTTGAAAACACACACCAACAACAATAACATCCAAAGCATAATGTCAATCATTTCTTCCATCTTTTTATAAAAATGGTTAGCCTTTAGCGTGCCACAAGTCTCCTATTTAAAGGGAAAAAACCTCAGGCCACATCCACACTACACAAACAATCCAGTCGAAACTGAATTATTTGCCATGCTTCTTTTCTACGGAATCCTGGGATCTGTAGTTTGGTGGGGTACCCACACGCTTTGGCAGAGAAGGCTGAAGACCTTGTAAAACAATAAATCCCAGGATTCCATCAGAAGGAGCCATGGCAAATAACCCAGTTTCAACCTGGATTGTTTGTGTTGTGTGGATTTGGCCTTAGTTTAAGTGCCTCCCTGTCCATCCATCTATCTATCTGTCTCCTTCCTTCCTCCCTCTCTTTCTTCATTCTCCATTTTTTTTCCCCTCGACTCCCTGCTGACAGGCTCAGAAGGGGACAGGGGGACTCTGTCTTACCCCGTGTGTTGGATGAATTATTTATAAAGCAGGTGACCTCATTCATTCAGACTGATTTTCCACCCTGTCATTCCAATTATGGCACATTCCTTGGAAGGGGACAGGGCGGGGTGGGAGGAGTAGGGGGGGCGAAGAAGCCAAGACGGCCGAGTTGGTTATCATGACTTCAGCTAACATGTCACTTTGGCAGATGATCCGTGCGGCAGAGATGCCCAACTCTCCTTCCTTAATAATTAAAGCCAGGCTTGTCTGGCCTTCGGAGTGTCCTCGTGTTCTCTCCCGCTCACCCCCACCCCTGTTATTTAATTAATTCTCCTTTGTTCCAAGGGGGAACACTCTCTCACACACGTGTGCAACAATCCTGACACTACAGAAAGGTTCAAAAGCACATTTTTCCACACTGTCGACTTACTGCTCCGTTGGGGCAAGGGGGAACAGAACCTGAAAAAAAAAACCATTTTGTAGTACCAAGCTTAAGTTTTTACTCTGCCTATTCCTAAGAGATTCCATTCTGTTCCCCCCTCCTTATTGGTTTTTCTGTTCTCTTCCACTATATCACCCAGCATTCTGTGTCCCCTTGGCATGCTCAGTCCTCACCAGGTTGGATCTTACCCCCTTGTTATTTTTCAAAAGAGACCTGCGTATTTATCATGAGCAAACTGGATCATGGGTGTTGTAGTCTTAAGGCTGCCAAGCAAACATTCTCTCTTTTTCTGCATTCATAATGGGGATGATAGATTTGGCCTCCGTTCAGTTGCTAGCCCACAGTAAAAGACCTATCAAATGGGTAACTGAGGACTCATGTAAATTTCATCAACTGAATACATCTACTCTAGTTGGATTTAGCAATTGGATTTGGACTCATATGTTCTTTATTTTTAAAAAATCCAGATATTTCTCCTCCTCCTTCCACAAGTTTTTTTTTTTCTTGGACATACATACTTCCGTGTGTGTGTGCGTATTTGTGTGTGGGATTCAGGACTTGAGATGATTTGAATCTTCACAAGCAGATTCAGTCCTTGGAGAATTAGTTTGAAAAACTCTTTCCTTCAAGTTTCTTTTTTGCCCATTGGACATCACAGTCTTCACACTCCATCTTGAATCACATTAGGAAAACGCTTTGGTGCACAGGTCAGTGTGACCGTGCCAGTTGCTTGAGCAGATGGAGAGATGTACCACCAGATATATCTTTGTTGCAAAGTGAGAGTGTCTGATTGTTCCTAGCAGGTTTTCAAACTCAGTAAAGAAACCCAAGTGTTTGCCTTCAATTCTTTCTCTCCCACTGCTGCCCCCATGTTAATGTTATTTCATCTACGGTTGCTTATGTAATGTTGAATGTGCAAACGGCTTTCATTTACCTGGCCTTCACAGTCACACATGGGGATGAGATTAGAATAGGGACGTAAAGCTTCACTTCTTTCATCCTCATGTGCAAGGACGAATAATTTCCATAGTATCTTCTTTGCTGTGGGTCAAAAAATTAACCCAGAAATGTCAGCACACTATTCTCCTTCAATTCATATGTTGCAAAGCAGTTATTCTGTACAGAATTTGTTCCAAGTTGACTATTCTGCACAGAATTTGTCTCTTGCAAGGTGATCATTCTGTGTAGAATTTGTATATTGCAAGGTGGTTATTCTGTGTGGAATTTGTATTTTGCAAGATAATTATTCTGTGCAGAATTTGTATTTTGCAAGGTGATTATTATGTGGAGAATTTGTATGTAGCAAGTTGATTGTTCTGCATAGAGTTTGTATGTTGCAAGGTGATTGCTCTGCATGGAATTTGTATGCTGCAAGACAATCATTTTGCACAGAATTTCATAGAATCATAGAGTTGGACGAGACCACAAGGGCCATCCATTCCAACCCCGTTCTGCCCTGCAGGAATAATCAATCAAAGCATGTCCAACAGATGGCCATCCAGCCTCTGTTTAAAATCCTCCAAAGAAGGAGACTCCACCACACTCCAAGGTAGTGCATTCCACTCCTGAACAGCTCTTACTGTCAGAAAGTTCTCCTAATGTTTAGCTGAAATCTCTTTTCCTGTAGTTTGAGTCCATTGATTCCTAGTCTCTGGAGCAGCCGAAAACAAGCTGGCTCCATCCTCAGTATGACACCCCTTTATTTAAACATGGCAAACATGTTCCTTCTTAACCTTCCCTTTCTCAGGCTAAATATACCCAGCTCCCTAAGCCGCTCCTCATAAGTCATGGCTTCCAGACCTCCCACCATCCTGGTCACCCTCCTCTGGACACGTTCTAGCTTCTCAATATCCTTCTTGAATTGTAGTGCCCAGAACTGGACACAGTCTTCCAGGTGAGGTCTGACCAAGGCAGAATAGAGTAGCACTATGACTTCCCTCACTCTGGACACTATACTCCTACTGACTCTAGGTTACGCATTCATAACTATGATCATGAATTCCAGGCAATGATTCAGAGTCAAATCCGGCCCTTGAAAGGGGTTCCTCACACTTGATGTAGATTCTACCCATAATGTGATGCTTTCAAGCTATCCAGAAAGTCACTAAAACCAATTTACCATTCTATGGAAGTGCGTGAGGAGGGTGGGTATTCTTTTTTCCTCTCCAAAATCCTGGCCTTTTCAAGCTGAGAAAACATTTTATGGACCTACGGGAAAGGAATTTATTCATCTTGGAGGGAAGCTTCGAGTTAACGGTTTCTTCACAGGACAGCGCAAGTATGCTCTGTACAGAGGATGAGACAGAATAATTTGTAATGTTTACCAACAGCTGCCTGAGAAACACTTTAGGCTTATGAAGTATACGTAGTAAATTTTCCAACAGCTGCTGCAGTAGGAAGGGGGGAAAGATGAGGGGGCGAATTTCACCATCTTCAACTTGCACCCTCATGATTTTTCAGTAACCCAACAAGGAGAAAATAAAATAAATAGAAACATAACAGGGCTTCCTGTAGCAGTAGCACATCTCTGCCCCATTATTTAAGTACCGTGTTGTTCCGTAGCTGTCAGCTTTCCTCTTCCTTCTATTTGATATTATTTGGTATACAGGTCGACCTCTGTATCCACGTGGGAGACATTCCAAGACCTCACCGTGGATACCTGAAACCGTGATAATAGGGATCCTTATTATTTTCAATAACACAAACACCAGAAGTTGACCATTGAGTCACATTGGAGGGCCTAGAAATGCCTAGAAGAACATATTTTTTCAGACATGGATAAGTGAAACTGTGGAGACCAAATCCATGGATCCATGGATGCAGGGCTTGACCTGTATTTCTGGATTCAACCCTGACTCTTT
Organism: Gambelia wislizenii; assembly: GCA_030847615.1. Taxonomy (NCBI): domain Eukaryota; kingdom Metazoa; phylum Chordata; class Lepidosauria; order Squamata; family Crotaphytidae; genus Gambelia; species Gambelia wislizenii. Next base: position 8,435,547 of record JAUMIR010000018.1, read on the forward strand.
ATGTTCAGGTTTCTTCAGTGGGGAAGAGTGCATTTGCACAGCTAAAGCTAGTGGTGTCAGCTGCACCATTCCTTGGGATGTGGTTTCTGGTATCTGCAGGAAGTCCGGAAACAGAACCCCTGTCTGGGTTTGGGTGCTAGAGTGTGCAGGAGACATTTTAACTAAAGCCAAATAGGGGGCGTGGAAGGAGTAAACATCCCCCAAACCTCTGGTAGCTGGACCACAGGCAATTTCACACCTCTGATTTAGAAAGATAGATAGATAGATAGATAGATAGATAGATAGATAACTCTGGTTCATTTTTCATTCTGGTTGTTTTGCTTCCAGCTTCACACTGTTTTCCCTTCAGCCCTTTCTTCCTTTTTTCATGCTGCACTATTCCCTACTGGTTCCTTCTTCCTGAGCTCTGCCATCAAGCTTCTAGTCCTTACGATTAAAAAGAGCCCACTCTAATCTAATAATACTTCCTTTCTGCTCCCTCCCTCCCCTTATCATGTATGTGAGATGCCAAGCTGGAGGGAAGTCATGAACCTCTCCATTATAGACCCAAGATCTCTCTCCCTCTCCCCAAATTGCTTCCTCCTCCATTAATGGCCCATTTCCTTTAATGAACTCTCGAGTGCCGGAAGCTTCTCTGCACCCTAATGAACCTTCCTAATCAAGGTGCAATGTGTTTGCGAGCCTAGGTGGAGGTAAGAGTGTGCGGGTGTTTTTTTCTCCTCATCCAGCACCTCTCCTTTTTGAAATAACACCCTGTGTACTGATCCCGGGACCTGACCTGCATTTCATCTGAAGCAATCTGATCCAGAGGAGCTTCCTCGGGTGTCCAAATAGTAGCTCCCATGTCAGCAGGATGGTGCATCTCTTCTGAGTTTTAATTCAAACTTTAAAGAGCTACCTAGGGTGGAGAAACATCTCCCTGGAATGGTTTCAGCACTCTGGACAGTTCCTCCAAAGCAGTCCTTGGTTCAGCACCTTGGATAGCTCCTAGACTATAGAAGTGGCTTTTTCCATCATTTGGAATGGGTTAACTTTAAAAGCATTCATGCTGGCATAAGTCACACACAGGATTCTGGCCTGCATCTACAGCAGCCAACCAGATGCCTCTATGGGAAGCCTAGAAGCATGATATAAACACAACAGCATTTAAACTTGTCTTGTCTGTGTGTTCTCCAGAAACTACTGAGAGGAGAGGTTGTACTTAACTGCTGTCAAGTCAGCTTTGACTAATGATGACCCTGTGAACGAAAGACTTCCCAAAGCCTGCTTTCCAAAAGGCAGGTGGCTGGACTAGATGGCCCTTGTGGTCTCTTCCAGCTCTATTCTGTGATTCTTTGATTCATCCATAGCCCCAATCAAGTGTTCTAAACTCATTATTTTTGTGGTCATTATTTTTTCTTCTTCATGTTTCCCTGTAATCCTCTTTTGCACTTGCTTTCTTGACTTTCTTCCATAGTCATGCCAAGTCTTTGCTATTTTCTGCAAGTAGTAGGGTGTCATCTGCATATCTTGAATTGTTTTGTTTCTGCTGGAGGTCTTCACTGGTCAGCTATCCCTCAAGACCAGTGACTCCTTCATGATGCTGTCCCCCAATAAACTGGAACGTTATTATCAACCCCTAGTTAACCCTTTGTTTACCAGATTGGCTGTGCTGCCTAGATAATGGGAGAGTCCTTTATCAAAGACACAGTTGTATCCCTCAGTCTACATCAGAAGATGTCATTGAGAGTGACAGGCAGAAAAATTCTTCCAGTCTCCTATTTCCAGACCAAACCCTACATGGAGGGAGGAAGGAAGAAGAGAAAACAGGAAAAAAATGGAATATATTTCAGTTCAAAAATGAGACCAGAGAAGAAGTCACAGTGATATCAGAAGCTTTTCTTTGCAAATGAATATTCAGGAAGGACTCATCCCGCGCTTTCTGCAAATGCGCTGATGACTAAAAAGGCCAATCAGAGATAAACAAGTCCGGTTGCAGAAAGCACAGCAGAAGGTCTCCTTGGGTGATGTTTTTGGGTTGTGATTCTTTCTGTGTTGTCGTTTCTCTTCAAGACTTGTTCGGCATGAGTTCTCAAATAAGGCTGCAGCATTGTAGATAGTGCGTCTCCATGCCTCCCGATGTGAGGCCAGGGCGGACCACTGTTGGTGATCAATTTGGCCAAGCCTGAGATGTTGTTTCAGGGAGTCTTTGTATCGCTTTTTTGGAGCGACCCTCTTACACTGACCCGTAGCGAGTTCACCGTAGAGTAGTGTTTTTGGGAGGTGATGGTCCTCCATCCTAGAAACGTGCCCTGTCCAGCGCAGCTGCGTTCTCAATATCATGGCCTCAATGCTGGTGATCCCTGCTTGCTCAAGGACAGCAACATTTGTCACATAGTCAGTCCAGTGTATATTTAGGATTGTGCGTAGACAGCACTGATGAAAGCGCTCGAGGAGTCGTAGGTGGTGGTGATAGGTGACCCATGTTTCAGACCCACAAAGGAGAATAGACAGTACAATGGCTCTATACACACTGATTTTTGTGCTTTGCCTCAGGTGTTTATTGCTCCAGACTCTTTTGTGAAGTCTTCTAAATGCACTATATGCCTTTGCTAATCTGTGATATATCAGAAGCACCCCTTCTTTAAATGGGGAAGAGTGTGTGTTCCACCCAACTCTGCCCCCCCCCACTCTTCATTTCTGCCATTCCTCTGTCCTTCTTCTTCACTTGCAGCTGGCACATCAATGGGACAGTAAAACCAGCAAGGACGCCTGAGTGTAAGAGACAGAAAAAAAATCATCCCTGCCAACATTAAAAAAGGGCATAAAAGTTCATGGCCGTCCCCCGGGTGGTAATTAATGGCACCGTAAGAACTGGAGAGGGGGCAGGAGGAGAGACTGAGCACCCGCACTAGTCAAATGAGCTCACTGCGGCTAATGCTATTACTTACTTCACTGAGCTAAGTAACTCTATGGAATTTCAGGTTATGTGCCCACAGTTGGTCGGCAGCCGCACGCAATTAAGAAGCCGAGCTTATGGGCATTAAGCGGGTTGGAGAGATCCCAGCGATCGCACAGTGTTAGGATCGGCTCCCAATGTTGCCTGTTCCTGCCATTTTCTATATTGTTCTATAACCTTGGTGCTAATCATGTGTGCATTTCTCTGTGCTTGTTAGTGAGTGTTCCTTGCCAATTGTGGATGGGAAGGAATAACGGTTTCAATGGCAATGGGGAGATAAGCCTAAAACTGCAATATTGGCTTGGGGAAAGGGGGTGGATGACATGTGGGAAGTCAGTATTGGGGATGATGGGTGATCAATAGTATTGAACCTAGCCAGATTAGATAGATTGTAATATGCTTTTATCATATTGTGGTTTTCAGGTCTGAGCAACCACGTTGTATGGTATGCTTTCTGCACTTCTGTGCCAACAAAGTTGACTGATCAGCTCGGAAACTTCTGGTCACTGCATCTGGGAATTCCAATACATGACACAGTTCATAGAATCATAGAATCATGAAGTTGGAAGAGACCACAAATCCAACCTCCTCCCCTGCAGGAATGCACAATCAAAGCATCCCCGACAGATGGCCATCCAGCGGCTGTTTTAAAACCTCCAAAGAAGGAGACTCCACCACACTCCCAGGCAGTGCATTCCACCACCAAACAGCTCTTAGTGTATATAGACATTCTTTCTAATGTGTAGGTGGAATCTCTTTTCCTGCAGTTTGAGTTTGTTGCTCCATATCCTAGTCTCTGGAGCAGTAGATTACAAGCTTGCTCCATCCTCAATAGGGCATCCCTTCACATATTTAAAAACAGTTATCATGTCACATCTTCACCTTTTCTTCTCCAGGCTAAACATACCCTAAGCCTCTCCTCATAGGGCATGGCTTCCAGACTTCCCACCATTTTGGTTGCCCTCCTCTGGACACGTTCCAGCTTGTCCATATCCTTCCTCAATTGTGGTGCCCAGAACTGGATACAGTCTTCCAGGTGAGATCTGACCAAAGCAGAATAGAGTGGCACTATGACTTCCCTTGATCTAGACACTATACTCCTATGGATGCAGCCTAGAATCACATTGGCTTTTTTTATCTGGTGCATTATACTGCTGACTAATGTTCAGCTTGTAGAGGAGAGGAGGAGGAGGAATCTTGCCTTTCCCAATAGACTGAAGCAAAAGCAAACTGCTGCATCCTCCCCTAGCTTGTCTGTTCCTCCTCTTTAATAGCTTTTGTCATTTTGACAATGCTCTGATGTTGCTGGGTCACACATGCCTTTGTTTTCATCTGCAAAACATTGGCGGGTATGATGCATTCAAGGCAACACAAATGCACACAGTTTATCCAAGGACACCGAAGCCAGCAGGTGCTTCAAAGACCTGGAATGCACCAGAAAAGGTGGATGATGAGTGGGTGGGAGGAGGCAAGACTCTCTACAAATCTCACAGGCTTGTTTACCTGAGTGGAGAAGCTATATTGGGTAGTGGAGGTATGTGTTAATGCTTTTTCTCTCTCTGTGTGTGTGTGAATTCAAGCATGGAATCCCAGTCATTGGTGGAACCATGCTAAAACCAGCCAGCTTGGTGGCAAGCGAGGAGCAAAAAGGGATTAGAAAGCAAACGCCTGGCCTTATCGCATCAGAGAGGAAATCGAGCCAAGAGACACAGACACGGGTTCCCTGGCCGTATGGTTCATCAGATAAATCTTTGATGAACAAGAGACAGCAAAAAGCCATTTGATCAGAGGCTGAGATAGAGGGGCGGGGGAGTTGTTGGAGATGTAGCAGAGGCAGGAAGGCGTAACATGTGCCTTCCCAGCTAGTCCAGGTAGCACAATGCCAAGGGATGTACAAATATAGTTTCTATCCAGCTTGGCCATTCTAATAGGAATTCTTTTTTCTTGGCCATGTTTGTTGAGAGAGGGGGTTGCTGTAGCCTTCCTCTGAAAGAAGTCACTGAAAGAAGGTGGCTTGCCCAAAGGCCAGCTGGGGAGTTTTTGTCATGTCCTGCTTCCAGAACTTGGAAATGGACTCTGTCTCAGAGACTGGAGCAGCGGACAGGACCGGACCTGCTGAACCAGAGCAGGAGATGTTCCAGAGCCACAGGCCCCAGACACAGACAATAGTGCAGTACCAGCTCTGGCAGAGGGTCCGGCCCCTTCAGATACAAAGGACAGCTTATCTATACCTACCTTCTCAGCCTGGAGATAACAAAAGGAGGGCTTGAGGTGGTCCCAACATATTTATAGCAAACAGCAATTAGCTAAGCAGCAGCTGTGTTAGCTGCTGAACCATAAATACATAGCCCTGACCTCCAAGCGTTGTTGTAGATTATCTGACCTACTTGGTGACCCGCCGTTATCCTGCTTGTTGTGTTTGACCCAAACTGTGTTTGTTACTCTGAACTCTGTTTGCCTGACTTGGATTCTGCAGGAGTACCCTGAACTCTCTTTGCCGGACCTATGCCTTGTTATTTGGACGTTGTTTGTGGCCTTGTGTTTTGCTTGCTAGTAATATAAGTGTCTGACTTCACGCAGCCTTGATTCTTTTATTTGCTTGACTGTGCTGTGACTTTGCTTCTCATCTGTGTAGTAATCAGCCTTTGGCTGGTTGCCCAGACATTGTTTGGACAATTGGCTCCCCTTTGCCTAGCCTGCTCCAATCTGTCTATTCAGCATGCATCCTTTTCCAATGCACTCACTATATTGCACAAAGGTTTGAAGAATATAGTCCAACTTATCTGATGCATGCAGGCTCTCCAAAATTGCAGTTGAGGATTTAGAAATAGAGTTTCAGCATTCAAAATAAAGGGGCCAGCCCAGTGAGCCAGGGAAAGTGAACACAGCAACTAGAGAACTACTGGGTGTGAATGATTTTTGATATTTCACTCTTTGCAATGCTAGACATTTGAGGACTGAAGGAAAATTTCATTGGGGGGACAGAATAGGGGGGGCAATGACCTCATTTTGCCCCTTTCCTCCTTAGCTATACCCCCGAAGGTGAATTTGTTTTGTAATTTGAATCCATAGATGCATGTCCTGGCCATTCTGCCCCAGCTCCAGTTTCCTAATATCCTTCCAGAGCAGCCCTATGTAGTCCATATTGCAGCAGTCCAGTTTAGATGGAACAAGGGCAAAGTCCGTTCTCTTCCTTATTTCTCTCTTATGCTCTATCACTTTTGGTTTTGAAAACCCAGCCTTCCCAAAATGCAGCAAAAGCAACATTCATCCCACCATCTTCAAGGGCAGCCCCATTTAGGCCATATTACAATAGTCTAGTCTAGTTGTAAACAAGGGCATAAATAACTATGGCGAAGTCCTTTTTCTTTGTAATTTATCCTTAATACTCCAGTCCCTTTTGGTTTTTGAGAAAAAATAGTCATCACAGGCCCCAAACAGGCCCTGGCTCCCCCAAAATGCATCAAAAGGAGCACCCATCTTCAAGGGCAGCCCCACGTAGACCATATTACAGTAGTCTAGTCTATCTGTAACAAGAACTATGGCAGTTTTCTCCAGGTAGGCCTGACATAGGTCCAATCTGCCTTATTTAAGGAGATTAAGTTAGGGAGCATCCCTTGTTTTCATCTCCTGCCCACCACATTCACAATGTCCCCACCATTCTCTCCAGCTCCATTTCCACTTGCCATTTCCCAGTGTGGATAACCCCTCTCCACCCGCAGCTTACACATCAAAAAGGTCACCGTGTCGCACTGAACTTGGCTGCGCCTTTTGCAGGGAGAAATCTATATCGTACTGTCAGATAAAGTCACTCGGCCGGCCGGGGAGAAGAAGAAGAAAACTCACTGGGAAAAAAATTGCCTGCTTAGAATTGTTGATCGGGCAGCCCTGGGTGAGTGGATCTTGTGAATTTTAATTCAGGAAAGAAGAACAGATGTCGCAGGAAAGGGAGGAGGAGGAGGAGGAGGTGGTGGTGGAGGGAGACAGCTGCCACCTCTCTTAAGGACTTGGGGTTGCTTGCTAAGGTGGCGGGAGGGGGGGAACCATTCCGCCACACTTTTGTGCAAAGCAGACTGCGCAGCTTGTCAAACCAGCCAAAGAGGAGCTCCTAGCACACTCATGCACGCACATGCGCGCAGCTACACAAGAGCCTCTCTCTTTCTTTGGCTTCTTTGTTTCCATGATCTCCTGCCTGCTTAGCCCGGAGTCCCTCTTTCCATCTTGTAGGTGCCAGAGGATACAGGAGAGTCCGTTTTTTTTTTTTTTACTGTGCAGGCAGAATACTCTCAGTGACATTGCTGTGGTCGTTTGCAATCAGAATGACTTTGACTTTAAATAGGGATTCGGTGGAGGTCTTTGCAGTGAAGGGAAGTTAGAGCAGAGAGGGAGGTAACCTGGGGACTTGCATGAGCTAGGAGCAGCCACAAAAAAGACCCTACCTTCACGTCCTCCCTGAATCTGCCCGTGCCATAGTGGGAGTGCAAAAAAGCCTTCTGAGGATTTCAGAACTCGGGCAGGTTCTTATAAAACCCAGGTGGAAGGAGGCTACACTGCTGTCCCCACACACCTGCCACCTGAGGCCATCCTCTCACAAGGTCTAACAGTAGGACCGGTCCTGAAACCAAACTACAAAAAATATATATTTTTTTTAAGGGGTTTGAGATAATTCTATGTTGCTGCTGTTGCTTTCCTTTCACTCCTCCCCCCTCTCTTTGAAGAAAATTGCCCATTAAAATTCATAAAAGCCATTAACGGAAAGGGAAGCGGCTCTCTCGTTTGTGCCGATGACAAAATGGGCGAATTAGGTATTCATTACTGCTTGAGAGATTGGCAAACTTTGTATTTAAATCACCGTCTCCCGGGGAGCAGGTTCTATCTGGGTGACACGGTAATGAGCTCTTGATCAACCCGTTCAGTGCCGTAGTGGTGGAGAGGGTGGTTAGATTATGATGGTTGGGGCCTGCGGAGGAATATTTAAAGGGCGTAAGGATGTTACCATGTCCTACTCCACCCCTCCCTGTAATATCTCATAAATGGCAATATTAGGCACTTCAAGGTGTCTAGTAGACCAGGGTGGACCAAAAATGAGATCAGATGGAAAAGTGGGAGGAAGTAAGAAAAAAAGAAGAGATTGCAATACAGGTGAATAGACTCCCTCGTGGAATCACAGTAACATAGAATCATAGAGTTGGAAGAGACCACAAGAGCCATCTAGTCCAACCCCCTGCTATGCAGGAATACACAATCAAAGCATTCCCGACAGATGGCCACCCAAAACCTCCAAAGAAGAAGACTCCACCAGACTCCCAGGAAATGCATTCCACTGCTGAACAGCTCTTACTGTCAGGAAGTTCTTCCTAATGTTTAGGTGGAATCTCTTTTCGTGTAGTTTGAGTCCATTGCTCCGTGTCCTAGTCTCTGGAGCAGCAGAAAACAAGCTTGCTCCATCATCAGTAGGACATCCCTTCAAATATTTAAACATGACTGTCATGTCCCCTCTTAACCTACTCTTCTCCAGGCTAAACATGCTTCCTAAGCTGCTCCTCATAGGGCATCATGGCTTCCAGACCTCCCACCATTTTGGTCGCCCTCCTCTGGACACGCTCCAGCTTGTCAACATCCTTCTTGAATTGTGTTGCCCAGAACTGGACACAGGATTCCAGCTGAGAAGCCACAGATGGCCTGCGTTTGGAAGACCTGAGCAGGGCTGTTGATGACTGGGAATCTCAGAAGTCTCTCTTTCGTAGAGTCTCCATAAATTGAAGTTGGCTTGACAGCAAACAACAATAAATGGATTCATTATTTGACAGTTGTTTTGGCTAGTCCTTTCAATAGCTTCAGCAGTTTGTACCATTCCTCCAGCAGCTTCAGGACCATGGATAGTTCCTTGATGTCTGAAGGAAAACTGAGAGTGGATTCACTGTACCCCTGACATGACTGCCACTCGCTGGTCTCCACTTGCTCTAATGGAAATCATCTTTGGATACGCACAAATGCACCACAGCAATTTCCATTCTTCCCCCTTCCCCACTTCACTGGCAAAATGAATAAAACGTCTCAGATCTCAGCCAAGGATGGCATCCAAAAGGCTTGGGTGTAAAAGAATTTCCTTGCCTGCTCTGCTGTGACATGAACAGATGGGTGCCTCTGGCGAAATAGCATTCCCAATCTCAGTTGGTAATGAGTCTCTACGCTTGAATTGGGCCACATGCTACTCTGAATGGAAGGGATGGAACCCCCTCACATGGAATACACATAGAGGTGGCACAGAGGGGAAATCAGCCACCCAGTTGGAAAAACATCTCACTGAGACGCAGGTGATAGATTTGAGTTTCATGGTTTGGGATCTAATCCATCTTTTCTTTCCATGGATCCAAAGCTTTGAAAGGATTAGCCACTGTGCACAGCTTTGCTTCATTTATTCCTTGAATCTTAGAGTTGGAAGGGACCACAAGGGCTATCTAGTCCAACCCCCTGCCATGTAGGAAGACAGAACTAAAGCATTCATGAAAGTTGCCCTTCCAAACTCTTTTTAAAGACCTCCAAGGAAGGTCCATCACCAAGACTGTGAATTTTGTGCAAAATAAGTCCTGAACTGTGAGGATTCCCATCAGTCCACAATTCTTCTCATTAGTTTTTCTGAACAATCAAAATGCATCGTTTCAGGCCATCTTGTGCATATTTTTGAAAATTCTCCCCCTCCCTAAGTGGTATTTGAGGGCTTCCATATCAGTAGGGCAGTCAATCCAATCCAGGATTTGATACAGGTTTGAAGGGAATTATCCAAGGTGCTGAAACCTGTCTTCCCAAATAGGTCCAGCACCTTGGAAAACTCATTGAAAGCTATTGAAAATCGAGGGTGAATTCACCATCCTGCTAATATGGGAACCCCTAGCTGCAGCTGAGCTTTAGCAGTAACCAACACCCTCCCATCCAGATCCCAATACCCCCAAAATGGTACCTCTACCCATTATTCGGACAGATTTGGTTGGGGGGGGGGAATAGTCTCTGGACTTCCAAGAATTCATGGGCGTCAAGGTACTCAGATCACTTCTGAGTCAACCTGGAGGGAGTTCACAAGAGTTTTCCCGTCTCTAGGGCCAAATCATTGCACTGTGTTTATCCTTCCCATCCATTTAACATGATTATGCCAATATTTAAAAATATCTTTAATTCCTCTCTTCCCCCAGCCTTCCATCTCTTCCTACGAGGAGCTCTAACAAGCCACGCCGTGCCTCCCCCGCCCATTTTGCTGTAATTAGCAACAGTTCTTCAGGCAAGCCGCAGTCTGGAGTGGAAACAGCATTTCCTTAATTAAAACAATTAATTGGGGGGTGGGGAGTGGGTGGAAAGAAGGGTTGGGTTGCTGTTGTTGTTGTTTTTAAAGAGCATCAGCAATGGGTTTATTGATGAGGGGTAACTTCAAATGATGACAACAATTCTATTTTAAATGGAAGGAGACCAGTGTTCAATTCTATACAGGGTAGGGAATCACTTAATACCAGCACACATATGACTGAATCCTGTTGCTGAATCCCAGCTAAATCCAGACCTTAAACCAACTGGTTGAATAATGGTTCAACACATATGTAAACACCATTGGTACAATGGCTCTATTATGTGTCCACTCAGTGTAGGCTCACTGAGAGCTGACTGGTACAGCCTGGGGAGAAACTAAACCCAGGAATAGCCAAACAGCAGATAAACTATGCAGCAGAATAGGGCCTGAAACACAAAAGCTTCAGCTAGCAGGCTTTACACTGCTCTGGCGCTTACTTTAATAGCAAGCAAAACAAGTCCACAAGCAAAGTCCCATATATAAGGTTCAGGTCTGGCAAACAGAGTTCAGAGTAGTCCAGCAGAATCCAGGTCAGGCAAACAGAGTCCAGGTCAAACACAGTGAGCAGGAATACTGAGGATGGAGCAAGCTTTTAATGTACTCAGGTAGGTTAGATAATCTCCGACAACCCCTGGAGGGTAGTGTTGCATATTTATAGAGCAGCAGCGAAGGCAACTGCTGGTTAACTATTTGCTACTTTGTATAAATATGCTGAGACTGCCTCAAGCCCTCCTTTTGTTGTCTCCATGCTGAGCAGGTAGGTATAGGTAAGTTGTCCACTGTATCTGAATGGGCAGGACCCTCTGCCAGAGTTGGTACTGCACTATTGTCTGTGTCTGAAGCCTATGGCTCTGGAACATCCACCTACTCTGGTTCAGCAGGTCCTGGCATATCCTGGCACGACTTCAATGTGAAGTCGAAGGCTTTCTCAGCCGGCATCCATAGATTTTCCTTGGTTTTTTTCCGGGCTGTGAGGCCATGTTCTGGAAGAGTTTCTTTCTGATGTTTCTGAAGATGCCAGCCACAGAGGCAGGCAAAACGTCAGAAAGAAACTATTCCAGAACACGGCCTCACAGCTCGGGAAAAAACCAAGGAAAATCCACTGCTTCAGTTTCTGCATCAGAGTCCACTTCCAAGTTCTGGAAGCAGGGCATAACATGTGGACTAATCAGGGATCACACGGGAATGGGGTGACATTATTGTTGTGCTTAGCCAATTAGTCTGTGTGAAGATGTCACTGAGGGCAAGTGATGGCAATGGAGAGCAAGGGCAGCTTAAACCAACAAGGTGACTTGTTTTCCTCCTGTGGGGGAAAAAGAGTCCTAGGCTAGGAAGAAGAGAAAGGAAGGCCGAAAATGCAAACGGGAAATCAAAACAGTGAGTCATTTTGCTTCGGCAGAGGCATCCTATTGGGACTACTTAAATCAGTGCACCCAGTGCTCTGGGTAAGGCAATGCTGGAATCCCTTAAGCTCCCCGAAAGAGTCTTAATTGTGCCCAGAAGACACCCAGAACTGAAGGCGTCAGTTTCCAAGTGGTGTGTTCTCCCGAGGATCTGTTGCCTGCGTCTCCGTGCATTCCTTTGCTTCAGAGATGTTCCACTTCTGTGTGTTTTTCCAAACAGGAGCGCAACAGGGTTAGAGCGTCCTCCCAGGGGACTGTTTCCCACATCTCTTCGTTTCCTTGCATTTCTGCCAAAGCTGCTTAATATCGCTCCTGGGTGCGTCCCAACTGGGACCATTTGCTTCTGTGGAAGATGCGAGCTGGCATTTAGCAAAGAAGGGCCAAGTGACAATCCTCTCCTCTGTTTGTGATTTGCTGGGGAGGCATCAGTTGGAGAAGCAGTAAAGGCTCAGCAGCTACAAAGGCAACGGGTTTGCGCGAGCAGTTCTGCTCTCTTTCGAGCAGTTCTGCTCTCTTTGGTCAGTTCTTTACCTTATATAGCAGGTAACCTGGCACCAAAGGTTTGGAAGCCATGCCCTATGAGGAGCAGCTTAGAGAGCTGAGTATGTTTAGCCTAGAGAAGAGAAGGTGAAGAGAAGACATGATAGCCATGTTTAAATATTTGAAGGGATGTCATACTGAGGATGGAGCAAGCTTGTTTTCTGCTGCTCCATAAGACTAGGACATGGAGCAAAGGAGTCAAACTACAGGAAAAGAGATTCCTCTTCAACATTAGGAAGAAATTCCTCATGGTAAGAGCTGTTCAGAAGTGGAATACAATGCCTGGGAGTGTGGTGGAGTCTCCTTCTTTGGATAATTTTAAACAGAGGCTGGATGGCCATCTCTTGGGAGTGCTTTGATGGTGTATTCATGCATAGCAGGGGGTTGGACTAGATTGCCCTTGTGGTGTCTTCCAACTCTGTGATTCTATGATATCTTTGGGACTCCATCTCCCACAGTCCCTAACCATTAGTGATGGGAGCTGGAGTCCAAAAGATCAGGAGGGCACAAGGACATCTCTCAGATCTTGCCAAGATACACCTCCTAAAAACCCTCCAGCAAAGACTACACTTCCTGGAGTTCAAGGGGGAGGAAAAAACCATTCTGTCATTGGGGCAGTGAAGCCATTCAAGGTCGTGGCCTGTTTTAAAGGACTTATCCAAGGTGCTGAAACTGATTTCGGAATAGGATTCAGCACCCCGGAGAGATCCTTGAAAGCCTGAGTTAAAACCTGGAGTTGATTCCTCTGTGTATGTTCACACAACCCAAATGTGTGAACATTTGGGCACAATTAAGCATTTCTAGTAAAGATAAGCCCAGGTGAATATGTAGGGGATAGAATGTCAAAACTCCCCACCTGTTTCTTTCCCTCCACTGCCTATGGCTTCACAGCCATTGTAAATATATTCTTTTGTTCCCGGAGGCCTTTAACGTGACCTCTCCCTCCGGCCTTGGTGTCAGGTGAATAACCCTTTTTTAAAACCAGGCCACATTCAAGCTTTTGAACTATTCTATATGGCTCATTAGAGCAAGACCCCAGGAGGGCCCAAAGCTTGGCAGACAACCTGGCCTTTTGTCACCAGTGGGTTCAGAATTTATTCAGAGAGAGAGGACATATTTCAAGCAGAGCAATGTTAGAAACAAAACAGCACCTCAAGAACATTTGACACTCTGGTGCTAAGATTTTCCTTTTGGCCCAACGTTTTGATCATCTCGATATCTCTCCATCAGTTGCCTATTCCTTTTAGGATTCAGTGCAAGCTTCTTGTTTTTAACTTTTGAAGCCCAACGTGATCTAACTCCCCTCTATCTTTCAGCCCTCATTTCTTTTTACCAGCCTACTCAGGATCTGCATTCTAGAGGAACTGTAGGCCTCTCACTCAACCAATTTGTTGCTGTCCTCTGCCTTGAAGTCATTTCTGACTTATGGTGACTTTAAGGCGAACCCATCATGGGGTTTTCTTGGCAAGATTTGTTCAGAGGGGGTCTCCTCTTCCTTGGCTCGACATCTTCCTTTTTTACTCGCTGCTCCATACTCTTGGAATTGTCTCCCTGAATGTTTGGGAAGTGCTCCTTCCCTCACTGTTTTTAAATGTCAATCAAAAACTTGTTTTCAAAATCTTTGGGATTTTCATTTAATATTGTTTTAGAGCCAGCCAGTATGGTGTAATAGTTTGAGTGGTTCTGACAGTAAGAGCTGTTTGGCAGTGGAGCACACTCCCTTGGAGCGTGGTGGGGTCTCCTTCCTTGGAGGTCTTTAAACAGAGGCTGGATGGCCATCTGTCAGGGATGCTTTGATTGTGATTCCTGCGTGGCACGGGGTTGGATTGGATGGCCCTCGTGGTCTCTTCCAACTCTATGATTCTATGAGTGTTGGAATCCCTCTTTAGCCATGGACACCCACTGGGTGACCTTGAGCAAGTCCCACTCTCTCAGCCTCAGATGAAGGCAAACCAACCCCTGAACATATCTTGCCAAGAAAACCCCATGATGGATTTGCCATAGGGTCATCCTGAGTTGGAAATGATGTGAAGGCACACTACAACAACAAATTGTTTTAGAATCTTGTATATTTTGGTTGTATGTATTTCTTTATTTGCTTTCTATTATACTGCACTGGTTTTTGTATTTCTGTCTGGATAATTTGTTGTACAACTCTATTGCATATTTTATATTTGTATTACTCCTTCCTTTCCCTGTGTGTGTGTGTTGTATGCCTTTGGCAGGGCTGACTATTGTTGTTGTTGTTGTTTTACTTGTAAAATGCATTGTACCCTGACTGCATTTTGTACCAATGATTATGATGTTTGTTCTGCTCTTAACCCCAAAGATTCAGAGTTCCCAAGACAGTAGCTGATGAAGAAAGAGGTATCTGGGTCAAAACAGAACAGTCTAGGGTGAAGAAAGCTGTAAATCACAGACAGGTTTCTGGGGAGTTGAGGTGGCCAAGTCCTAAGGCTAAACAGTCCAAAGACTAGGCAGCATCCCTTAACCTCACCACTTTTATAGGGTTGTTGTGAGGATGTTGTTGTTGTATTTATATCCCACCTCTTTTCCCAGCCGGATACTCGAGGCGGCTTACAAAACATAAAACTGATGCAGGGGAACAGGGTGGGGTGGGTGGGGAAGCTGCCGTGCAAAAGTTAAAAATAGAACTAAATCATCAGTAGGAAGCTAAGCAGAGTCAGCTCTGGTTAATACTTGTATGGGAGACTTCCAACAAATCCCAGGGGCTGGAGGCTCTATTTCAGAGGAAGGAACTGGCAAAACCACTTCTGCGGATTCCTTGCCTAAGAAAACCCTGTGAAATTCATGGGATCACCATAAGATATACAATAGGACCACCGTATCCACTGGGGATTGGTTCTGGGGGGCCCATGGATACTGAAAACCATGGATAATAGCGAACACCATTGAAAATAATGGGACTTCCAGTTTAAAATACCATAGAGTTCCCTTGGAGGACCTAGAAAATGGCTAGAGAGGACACATTTTCTAGGAAGACTCTATGGTAGGTGTGCTCATTTGTGTCCTGTGGATAATTAAATCAGTGGATAATGAATCAGTGGATACACTGGTCCTCCTGTAATCCAAAGACATAGCCATGATAGTCTGGAATATCAGTAAGCAAGGGGATCTTGTAGCACCTTTGAGACTAAGTGAGAGAATGATATTGTAGCATCAGCTTTCGTAGACTTGGTCTACTTCCTCAGAGGCATGGAGGGAACTGGTGCCTGGGAACAGATTTTATAAGCAGGCTGTTGAATAACCATAGAAATGCAAAATGCATACACACACAATTAACAACAGTTAAAAAAAAACACACCCAACTCCTGATTTTGTAACCTGAAATTGGAACGAAAAATGGGAAAGGGTGCTTCAGGATCAGGAAAAGTTGGAGGAACACCAACATTGTGATTTCTCTGACCTTTTCAGCCAGGCTAAGACAGGAAGTTCATCGGGGGGGGGGGACATGATTGCCCATTTCCTGCTTCCAGCAGCCTAACTTTTGGTCATTCTTATTCCTTTATCCCATGAGTTCAGCATGGCGCCACTATTCCAGCCTCCCCCCCCCCACTTGGCAAAAGCCACCCTTTGTGGAAAGCCTGCTAGGCAAAGAAAGCAGTGATTTTGGGAGAGGAGACCTGGCTGACCCTCTGGCTGGCAGCGTCTCCGTCAAGCTCAGGAAAAACCTTCTGCCTCAATATTCCCCCACCGTCTTGTTTTGTCCGAGATGAACGCCAGCCACTCAGACCAGCTCTTTGGAAAGTGGCAGGCCTTTTGCCAAGAAGCACAAGAGCCTCCCCACCCACCCACCCCAAAACATTGCGGAGAAAGTCACAAAAGAGTCTGAAATGGATGGAAGAGTGAATGGATGAATGGGTTGGGGATGTGGGGGAAAAAGACGTTGCACTGTGGAGATTCGAGATGGGGGCCTGGGGCTTTGCACAAGGGGGTGAGGAGCATGAAGGGAGGCCCCCCTGTCTGGCAGCATTCTTTCATGAATGGATACATTGGATGCTGGATTTTTCTACCCAGCCTGCACAGGGCTTAGGATAGCATCATGGAACAGGTCCAGAGGAGGGCGACCAAAATGGTGAAAAGTCTGGAAGCCATGCCCTTATGAGGAGCGGCTTAGGGAGCTGGGCATGTTTAGCCTGGAGAAGGTTAAGAGGTGATATGATAGCTGTGTTTAAATATTTGAAGGGACGTCATACTGAGGATGGGGCAAGCTTGTTTTCTGCTGACTAGGACAAGGAGCAATAGACTCAAACGACAGGAAAAGTGATTCCACCTAAACATTAGGAGGAACTTCCTGATAGTAGGAGCTGTTTGGAAGTTGAATACACTGCCTCATAGTGTGGTGGAGTCTCCTTCTTTGGAGGTTTTTAAGCAGCGGCCAGATGGCCATCT
Organism: Gambelia wislizenii; assembly: GCA_030847615.1. Taxonomy (NCBI): domain Eukaryota; kingdom Metazoa; phylum Chordata; class Lepidosauria; order Squamata; family Crotaphytidae; genus Gambelia; species Gambelia wislizenii. Next base: position 8,452,180 of record JAUMIR010000018.1, read on the forward strand.
ATCAGGAATGCTTTGATTGTGTCTTCCTGCATGGCGGAGGGTTGGACTGGATGGCCCTCGTGGTCTCTTCCAGCTCTGTGATTCTACGATTCTCGTCCAGCCTTCAAACCTCTACATCATGCTGGCAGCTGGAGACATCCCCTGGGATCCTGTCACGACTTCTTCTCTCAGTTCTTCCCCCAAACTGGGAGAGAACTGCAGATCACACTTCCTATGCCCCTCTCCCCATGCATTACTTGGAAACCTTTGGGTTGGGGGGCTGCCAGGCTGAAGATGTAGGTTTGGGGGGGTCACGTTCAATTGTTAACAACCATAAAAGTGAATTCCCTGCTGCTACAAGATCGTCCAACGTATGAGATCATAAGTCCAGCCTGCAGTCTCGTATAACTACTTGAACAGGGTCTTAGCCATAGATATTAAAAACATAAAAAGCATGGTCATTAAAAGTATAATAATTTAGGGATGGAAGGGATGTTCAAAATTATACACCCTCAGGTCAAAACGCTGGGTTTCCTGATAGTTGGGAACCTTGTTGGAAGAATGATAGGCCAGTGAGAATTTTTCATAGGCCTAAATACCTGAAAGGCACCATTTGATCTTGGAAGCTAAGCAGACTCAACCCTGTTTAGAAGTTGGATGGGAGACCACCAATGAATGCCAGGTGCTGTAGGCTAGATTTCCGAGGAAGAAACTGGCCAAACTACCTCTGAGTCTTCCTTGCCTAAGAAAATCCTATGGCATTCATGGGGTCGCCATAAATCAATGGGAGACTTGAAGGCACATAAAGACACACGTGAGAATTCTGTAAAACATTTTTTTCCCTCGCATTCAACATCCCGGAGTGCTGTAGAGGAATTATTCTGTGGAGAAAAGCACACGTTCTTTGTGCCAAAACCTTGTTGTCTGCACAGTTAATGGGTTTTCTGCAGAGAAAATACAGTTTCCTGTAGTTTTGTTACGACCTAGTTAGCACCAAAAGTAACTAGTTCCAAGCAACGGTGCCAGTTACAGGTAACTGTGTTACCTAGTCAAACGCTCAATCTGCTTTACCTGTCACTTTTTACTTCCAAGCTCTGATTTACACCATTTTGTGACCAGCTACTTGAACTACAAAAGAGAGTGGCATGACAGTATTGTCCTTTTTGTACAGCTTCAAGACAGCAAAACCTATGAAGCAGTACAGTGTTGAGTCAAATGATGATGGCGGTGGTGATGATAGCCATCCAGCTGTTGGTATTGTAAAAAAAAAAAATCACAAAATATATGACAAGACAAAAGATACCAAAGGAAGAGGTGATTTTGTTCTTGCTCCTGTTTCAATCTTGCAGAAGTTAATTTCTAAGCCTGACCAAGTCTTTTCCTGCTCTTTTGCAACTGGTGTTTAAGTCTAACAGTGCTCAGAGGGGGGAAATGGTTCAACACCAGACTTTTGGTCATCAGGAGTGACATGGGATGGCTCATATTCCACATCCAATAGTTCCAGAGCAAGGCTGAACACCGTGAAGGCTTCTTCGTCTTCTCCCTACCTCTGCCACCCAATGTGAGGATCCTCTCCTGTCTCACTGGCTATGTGGGGACCTTCTAGATGTCCTCGTGGTTCTACTGTGGAAGCCTTGATTCACTTAATCACAGCTTTGTGGTCCCTTCCAACTCTAATTTTGTGAGCGTTTGCCAACATGGCACTGTTCCCACCTCCTCTATCTTAAATACCCAGAAACCAGAATCTGTGCTTTCTAATGAAGGCTGGTCTCTAGCCCTTCATTGCAGCGTCTGGCGATCCATGGGGGGAGAAGAGAGCAGTTTGATACCCTGTCTAAACAGATTGACTTTCAATCCATCAACAGAAAGGCATCTGTGAGCTGGCTTCTTTTTTTTTTTTTCTTTTTAAAAGCAGCAGCTGGAAAGACGGGGACATTGGGGAGAAGCATGTTCCAATTTTCAGAACAGGTAGCTAATTCGGTAATGCCGCCATGCCACGGAGGGGCTCACCTGGTGCAGGTAAAGGCCAACAGCCACACAGATGGCGCTGAGTTTCCACGTCTGTCCAGAAATTGTTGAGGAAGGCAGGCTGTCTTGGCCAGCACAGGGCCTGACTCAGCTGCAAACATCTGAAAAGCGGTTTCTCTCCAGGGAGGAATGGAGGGGAGGAAAGGAGGACGTGAGAAGGTGAGAGGATCAAATACTATTGACAGCTCTTGGCTTAACTAAAAGGAAGCTCTCTAAATTAACAGAGAATATCAAAACAGGCCCAGGCAGGGCTATAAATGCTACCAAGCATCCTGGCCAGGCTTCTTTTACTCACAGTGGCCATGTTGTAATTTTGGAAATTGATATTTGTCATCAAGTTGACTTAGACTTACGCCAACCCTATGAATGAGAGACCACCTCCGGTCGTCCGCTGCCCAGCTCAGGTCTTGCAAACTCAGGGTAGCTGTGTCTTCCTTCAATGCACTTGTAATGTGGTCTTCCTCTTTTCCTGCTATCTTCCACCATACCATGCATTCTCAACTTTTCTAATGACTCGTATCGTCTGATGATGTGTCCAGAGTACAAATAGCCTCAACTTAGTCATGGTAAGTGAATATGTTTGGGTATGCTTACCCAGGAGAAGAGAAGATTAAGAGGTGACATAATAGCCGTGTTTAAATATTTGAAGGGATGTCATACTGAGGATGGAGCAAGCTTGTTTTCTGCTGCTCCAGAGACTAGGACACGGAGCAATGGGTTCAAACTATAGGAAAAGAGATTCCACCTAAACATTAGGAAGAATATCCTGACAGTAAGAGCTGTTCAACAATGGAATATGCTGCCTGGGAGTGTGGTGGAGTCTCCTTCTTTGGAGGTTTTTAAATAGAGGCTGGATGGCCATCTTTAGGGAATGCTTTGATTGTATATTCCTGTATGGCAGGGGGTTGGACTAGATGGCCCTTGAGGTCTCTTCCAAGGATTCTATGAATATCAAACACAGAAAGCTTCGCATACCAGCCATTTTGCAAAACAAAACAAAACAAAACCTTGGAGACAAATGAACACTGCTGATAATTTGCGTTAATGTGTGCTAGTCAGCATCATATCTTCTCATCTAGAGAGAATCATGTTTTCTGACCATTTTCTGAATATTTTTGAATAGTCTTTTCCTCCCTGGTGGACTGTCAGGTATATACAAAGCCCTAGTGTTTGGGGACAAACATACTGCTCTTTTCTAAAGAAGGAGGAGTGCTTGGCTTTCTTCGAAAATGTGGCGTTAGGGAAGAATCCCAGGCCAGGCCTGACTTGGGGTCTTTTTTAATACTGTATTTTTCTAGCAGAATAGAATAGGAAATACACTCTTTTGTGATGATGATGAGAGGGAGAGGGAGGGGATGGCCACCAATGTTTAGAAACTGCCAACTTGATGCCGGCATCAAATGCCAAAAAGGGAAGGAGTTGGCAGGGTTGTGATTTTTTTCTTCTTCTTATGTAAAACATTTCACCATCTCAGCAGCCTGAGCAAGACTGGATCCTAAATATTGTAAAGAAGAAAGGATTAATTCCCAAGAAGGGAGAAGAGAGAGAGAGGAAGTGTACAATAGAAAGATTAGGTGTTTATGTAAATAACAGGGAAAAGCATTGGCAGGGCTGAGTCTTTCAGGGCCCGCGCATGCTAAAATGTGGATGCATGGTCTCAAAGGGGGAATGGGTGGTGAGGAATACAGATCTGGGTTCAAATAAGTCCAATCCAACTCACGGTGACAGTATCCTTGGGTCTTCTCAGGATGATTTCTCCACGGGGAGTTTGCCGTTGTCGTCCACTAAGGATGAAAGAGTGTTACTTGCTCGCAGACCCGTCGATAGGTTTGCGTGACTGAGTAGGGATTCGAACCATGGTCCAGCACTCAAACCACTACACCACACTGCTTCTCATTGGCAGAATTCATTCAGTGCCTTCCTCTGAAATGGGAGAGGCTATGCATCGGCCAAGGTCAAATGTGGGTTTCCATGGCTGAGTGAGGATTTGGACCCTGGTCTCCCAGAATTTGAGTCCAACACTCAAAGCACTACATCAAGCTAATACCTAGTTCTCCTGCACTTTGTTCCTGGAGGTGCCTTCATAACTCCAACTTAAATTAACCCCATTCTATATGGTTCTCCTGGCGAGATTTATTCTTAGGAGGCTTCCATTGCATTCTTCTGTGGCTGCGAGAGTGTGACTAGCCCAAGGTCACCCAGGGGGTTTCCGTGGCTGAATGAGGATTTGAACCCTGGCCTCTCGGGGTCCTTGTCAAGCACTCAAACCATTATACCACACTGCCACTCATTGGCAAGATCTCTTCAGAGGAGGTTTCCCATTGCCTTCCCCTGAGGCTGAGAGAGACCGACTTGCCCATAGTCAATCACGGGGGCCAAATCCACACTACACAATCCAGTTTGAAACTGAATTATTTGCCATGGCCCCTTCCTATGGAATCCTGGGATTTGCAGTTTTACAAGGTCTTCAGCATTCTCTGCCAAAGCATGCTAGTGCTTTACCAAACTATAAATCCTAGAGTTCCAAGGGAGGAGGCATGGTAAATAATCCCATGTCAAGATGGATTATTTGTGTAGTGTGGATCTGGCCTGGGTTTCCATGGCCAAGGCAGGATTCTCACCCTGGTCTCCCAACACTCACAGCCCCTGTGCCGTGCTGGCTCTCAAATCTGTATCTGTATGCATGCAAACATGGTTGATTTCAGAGCAAACAGACAGCACTTCTGACAAGTTTGTTCTGGATCCCAGAAGGAGGCAGTGAACCATTAAAAATATATGTTGGAGTCGATTTGGAGGTGCATAACAACAAATGTACACAAAGACACATGTATAAAGACCTCCTCTCTGTGTCTGAAAGTCTGCCAAAAATGATCCTGAACTGGCTAGCCTCCTTTGACCTGCTTTTGTTTGAAAAATACAATCCGAGCCATCGTGAGCTCCGAGGGCTGGAGGGCAAGCTACTGGCCCTTTTTTAATTCAGCCACTCAAGACAGGATGAAGACTAGCCATCTCACAACTAAGCTTATTAGCGAGGATGAGGATGAGGCGGATTGGGGCTGGAGGTGGTGTTTTTCCGAGGCGGAGGTCCAGAGCACATTATGCAGCTCGGAGTCCTAAGGCAGGGAAAGTGATAAGCATTGAAGGCTGAAAACACTGTCCGTAATCGGAACATTAAACCCAATGAGCTGAAAGCAGTGGTTGACCAGGAAAAGATTTTGGCTTGAGTTGAATCATTGGGGTTGTCTAAAAGGCAAAAATACTCCTCACAAGAAGTATACAAGCTGTCTTACTGGGATCCTGCATCGTTTTGCCGTATTTGGGAGGAGGGGAGCAAAAAAACTTCCAAAACATGCACAATTAGAGATTTCAGATTTCCCCTTGAAGTTTTTAAAAAACAGTGAGGGGACTGCCCATCTTAGAATCATAGAATCATAGAATTGCAGAGTTGGAAGAGACCACGAGGGCCATCCAGTCCAACCCCCCTGCCACGCAGGAAATCTTGATCAAAGCATCCCCGACAGCCACAGATGAAAATGCCACAGATGTGGGCGAAACATCAGAAGTAAACTCTTCCAGAACACGGCCTCACAGCCCGGGAAAAACCCAAGGAAAATCTATGGATGCCAGCTGTGAAAGCCTTCAACTTCACATTGGACTACACGTTGTTTTCTGCTTCTCCAGAGACTAGGACACGGAGCAATGGGTTCAAGCTACTGGAAAAGAGATTCCACCTCAACATTAGGAAGAACATCCTGACAGTAAGAGCTGTTCAGAAGTGGAATACACTGCCTGGGAGTGTGGTGGAGTCTCCTTCTTTGGAGGTCTTTAAACAGAGGCTGGATGGCCATCTGTCAGGGATGCTTTGATTGTGTCTTCCTGCATGGCAGAATGGGGTTGGACTAGATGGCCCTTGTGGTCTCTTCCAACTCTATGGTTCTATGAAGTAATAACCCACACAGCAATATACATGTAACAGTGCCCCATTGCCCCCGTTAACTAACCCCATCCTAATGAAGAAAATTTTTAAAAAGACTTCCCACCTATTCTCTAACTATCCTATATTAAGAAAGAAAATATTTTCACCTCACTTATATATTATCTTATTTTAGCCTATTTAAATATCACACTAATTACCAACATCTATGGCCTTTTATCTATAGTCCAGAAGAAAAACCCTGATATCTATATTTAAGTATGCGCTTTCTCAGTAGATAAGTAATTAGGAACATACATACATACTTAATTTTATCAATAAGTAAGTAAATGAATGATTAAATTAATCAATAAATAAGTAGACAACTGAACATTTAATGAATAAGGGGATCTCTTTACATAACTAGGAAATCCTATTATACTGGTATCCCCTTCCAATTGCTTAATTTATAAATGGTTTCCACACTTTCAAATAAGTTTCAAATGGATCTCTTCTCACTAAATTTGTTCATTTATCTAAATGGTCTAATTCCATTATTTTTTCCCCTCCAATCTAAATACGTTGGACTTTCTCTGGATTTCCACTTTCTCGCCAGAAAGGCGTGACCTGTTCTAGGACGCCATCCACGGGACCCTCAGCACTCTTCTCCAGCACCACATCTCAAATGAGTTGCTTTTCTTCCTATCGGCTTTCTTTCCTGTCCAGCTTTCCCATCCATACATGGTCCTAATCCGTACTTCACGCCTAATCAAAAAGTGCTAATGCTTCCACCCCTGTGAACCTGGACGCCATAGACTGTAAATAAAACATCACATCTCGTTTTAATGAGCACCGAGCTAATTCACACTTCCTGCACCCATCCACAAACCGAAAACGTAGCTGTCCTCCGTGTTCGCACTTCTTTGAATCTGGCAACGCAGGTCGCCAATTAAACAACATGTACAGTACAAACAACGACAAGCACTAGTGTGTACATCATGGAGACACACACACACACAACAATGCCAACAGTAGTGAAAATTAACTGCCCAAAAGCGAGAGAATGTGTATAGCTGGTCAAAAATGTCTGCATGGGGTAAAATTGTAGAAAAAGGCATATACTAGGAGAGAGAGCTAGAGCAAAAAAGGAGAGTACCTACACTCCAATCCCAGCAGTTTGCTGTGATGCTGGGGAATTCTAGCAGGTTGTCTAGATGAGAAGATATAATGCAGATTGGTGAGTATTATCACAAATTTGCAGCCGTGCTCATTTGCCTCCACGGTCTTTTGGAAAAATCAATTGTATGCGAAGCTATCTGTGTTTGAAGTACACATGGAGCCATGGCTGCGAATCAAGATAGTGGTCGAGAGTACAGCGCATTATTATTATCCACATATCTTGCCCTCGCTGCACAGTATTATTATTTACTTGTACATTAAAGATGCGCAAGTGTGGCTTTCTGCTTGTATAAAGCTCTTTGGTCACCTCCATGCAGCAAAAAAGTACAGGTTCGATAACACAAAATACAAAAATGGCATTTCTGGCCACTTAAGTGCCAGAAAACCCTCCCATCTGACCAATCCACTGTCCACTTTCACCCTCGCCGAGAATGCAGTGTCCCAAATTGGATGTCCAAATGAGCAATGACATGCATGTCCATGCATTATTTCAAAAACTTTGCAAAAATCTGCTTTTCCCTTCAGTCGATGGAATGTTTGTCCCCCCCCTCCTTCCAAATACTATGAATTTTGATTGTGGCATGTTGGAACAAAAGGTATTCTAGTTGCATTCTATGAGGAGTATTTTCATCGTCCAGGCGATGAAAATCTAGGATCTGTAGTTTGGTAAGGGACTTAGAATTCTAGAGCAGAGTGAGGCTGGGGGTGATAGATGCAGATTGAGTGGCAGGAGTGGATTGTAAGGTGGAGAGGGAATTTGCACGTGGGTGGTGATTGGCTGAGAGAGTGAGAGAAGGGAGGGGATTGGTTGGATAAGCAGCCAGTCAGCACACTGGGAAAGGAAACATACCCAAGAGTTTGATAGATAGATAGATAGATAGATAGATAGATAGATAAGGTTGAATGAAACTTTCATGAATTTAGAATCATAGAATTGTAGAGTTGGAAGAGACCACAAGGGCCATCCAGTCCAACCCCATTCTGCCACGCAGTAAATCACGATCAAAGCATCCCCGACAGATGGCAATCCAGCCTCTGTTTAAAGACCTCCAAGGAAGGAGACCCCACCACACTCCAATTTAATACAAAGCCAATATAATCTCAATTATAAATCTCAGTCAGATACATTTAAGGAAGTGTTGAAGCAGTGATTTTATGAATAAATTGACATATAAGAAGCAGGACTAATGTTATTTTATTTTAAAAATATTGTGACTTTTTTATTTTGGAAATGACATTATGATCTTTTGAATCTCAGCTTCAGATGTACAATGTACAATGAGAATCTCAATGCATAATGTGAATGAAGGTATCTTTAATTTCGTGTTATCGAGTCTGCATAATGTGAACGAAGGTATCTTTAAGGAAAAATAAAATTAAAAAATAATAATAATGGTGAGGCCAGGGAGTGAAGCTAGATTATTTTGATTTGTTTTCTTGGCCCCTTGCTAAAATCTACCTTTGGCCCATCCCTGGCTTTAGCAACACCTGTGGCAGAGTGATGCTCTAGCTATGCACAGGTGACCACATCAAGAATGGATCCGGTGGAGGGGGCTGCGGAATAGCAAGCCATGGTTATTCCATGCGATTAGTAACAAACCACCTTCCCGACTTGCTTCCAGTAAATACTGAATTTATTTTCTTCCCTTTGGTGTTTGGCAGTAGCCAGTATGCACTCTCTCTCTCTCTCTTTCCGGATAATTATATCTAGACTGAAATGATGAAAAGATATTTATATGCTTTGAGGCAGCATCATTTGAAGTTCTAAATCTTCTGAAGATAGAATCGCTGTCAGGGTTTACCAAGGGAATTGCCTTCTGTTACATGCGCCAAGCAAAACCGGAGAGATAAACGAGGAGCCGAGCATCAAAGATTAAAGTCTCTTGACAGAGAAATCGACATAAATGCACACACCCAGACGCCAATCTGGGACTCACTGGTCAGTTACTGTCCACTCTGTTTTTTCTGGGCACCCCAATGATCATGCTATTGCCTATCTTCCACACTCTTCCCCCCCTCCCTCCTTAAACCAAGGGTGTGCAACCTATGAAGACCTCAGGGTCCCATGGGATAGTTCTTTGCCACTGGAGACCCACATGTGAGCACAGCAAAGCATATGCTCACATTAGGGATGCAAATCTGCCCTTAGTTCATTCCCACAAAAGAGAGAGAAGGGTTTCAGATGTTGCTCTCTGTTGGATGAGATTATGGAAAGTTCTGTGGATGGATGGATATGCATCTTCCATCTATCTTCCATCTTTCGTCTATCTTCCATCTATCTATGATCTATCATCTACGCATATCTGTCATCTATCATCTATCTCTCTATCTTCCATCTATCTGTCTTTCAATCTTCCATATGGCTATCTTCTGTCTATCTTTCATCTATCTATCTTCCATCTATGTATCTTTCTTCTATCTCCCTTCCATCTCTCTTCCATCTATCTATATTCCATCTATGTTGGATGTTGGACTAGGACACTGGGAGTCCAGGGTTCAAATCCCTGCTCGGCCATGGAAACCTACTGGGAGCCCATGGGCAAGTCACACTCCAAGAGGAAAGCAAGGGGGGAAAAAAACTCTCTGAACAAATTCTACCAAGTAAACCCTGTGGTAGGTATGCCTTAGGGTTGCCATATGTCAGAACTCATTTGAAAGCACCCAAAAATGATCTTTGGAGGAATGGCTTGGACTAGCTGTTTCTAAAGTGTGGTCCTCCAGATGTTGAGGACCTCAGCTCCAAGAATTCCTGATGGTCGTCCAAATTGACTGGAGCTTCTCAGAGCCAAAGTCCAAGACACCTGGAGTACTAAAGTCTGGACAGTATTCTTTCCACCCCCTCCTCTGTGATCCTGGTTGACCACAAGAGATGCCTGGTTTTTTGGCTAAAATTACATATTGTTTTCTTCAAGAGGAAAATAAGCCATTTTCTTCTTGCTGGCAGAAAGCCTTTGAAAACAGGGCAGCTTTCAAAGTCTATTCACAGTTCAAGTGATGCAGAGAGAAGAGACAAAAGTCTCAGGGTGTTGGAAAGAAAGATGATGTTATTATTGAAAATAGCCCGACGCATTTCAGCCAGGAATTATTTTTATGACCAGGCATAAGCTTTGGAGACGCTCTTCTTTAGAATCCCTACAGGTTCATTTTAAAGTTGTACTCCCCTGAGGCAGGCCATCAAAATACGTATTTCCAAGCAGAAATGTGTTGGTCTATTTTCAAGAATAAATTCAACTCTCTTTTCTACAGCCTTTCTCTCTTTTCTTGCAGTTAGGGACCTTCAAGTCAATTTTGACTCATGACCACCCTAAGAAAAACCCTTATAACTGGGTTTTCTTGCCAATATTTGTTCAGAGGGGGCTTGCTCTTGCCTTCCTCTGAGGCTGAGAGAGTGTGACTTGCTCAAAGTTATCCAGCAGGTCTCTATGGCTGAGCAGGGAATCAAACTATGACCTGCAGAGTCATAGTCCAACACTCAAACTACTATACCAAGCTGGCTCCTTTCTCTGTCTCTTTCTGCTTTCATGTTTGTTCTTTTCTACATCTATTGGATGTTTCCTATCTTCTTTGCTTTTATTCTACATGGGAAAAAAATCATGTGGTTTTTTTTTAGCACAGGAAACCCTAAAATTCTGCAAGGTCTTTAAATATTTTATTGATAAGTGTGTGTGTATTGACGGGGGGTATCCTGTGTATGTATTTGCTCATTTCCCCCCAATTGTATTCATTTTTAGTTGGTCATGTTTTTCAAAAATGTAAGCAGGTTTTGTGCATATTTCATTCCTTTGAGAAATACTGGATACTGGAAGCTTCACAAATTTGCAGATTTCAGGAGCAAGGTGTGTATTTATTTTTCCGCTCTCCAGGTCATGGGTACAGTGGCTCCACTTTGAGTTTCATTTCAGGCTTCAAGGGAGCTCTCCAAAGTGCTGAAATTACTTGGGAGGAAATGTTGCATTGCCCGGGATGGCTGAAAATAGGTTCAGCACCTTGGACAGCAGCTTGGGGACTACAGTTGTCCCTCCGTATCCACAGATTTGGTATCCACGGATTTAAGTATTCACGGCCTGAAAATATTCTTAAAAGAATAATAATCCAAAAAGCAAACCTTGGTGATTTTGTCATCTCCTATAAGGGACACCACTTTGCTACGCCACTGCATATAATGGGACTTGAGTATTTGGTATCCACAGGGGGTCCTGGAACCAAACGTCAGCAAAAATGAAGGGACAACTGTATTCTCCTTCATTAGGTTTGGCACCTTGGAGAATTCCTTCAGAAGCAATCTGAAATAACACTTAAGTTGGAGTCACTGCTCCCCTGACTGGACATCTCTGGCCCTCTCCCAGTCACAATACTGAAAAGATAAGTCCGCCTTGCAAAGTTGCTGCATTGAGGACAATATCCATCAAAGCGAGCTGAACTCTTGGGAACGTTCCCTGCAAAGGTTAAGTATGGAACCCTGATGATTTCTTTTCACTGTCAAGGCCAGAAGGGACAGGAGGGAGACGGTTGTGGGGAATGGGTAAGTTTGAGAGAATTCTTTCCTGGAAGGGACTAGCGAAGAATGAAAGAGGTGCTTTGATGGGAGATCAAAGCCAAGGAGTCACTTAATCGCTGCAGTTCCAGGGAGCTGGGGTTTATTGCCAAATGGGAGATTTATGCTCTTAAGGCTGGCATTGCAGGCTTCTTTTCACAGTGGGGGGAACAGGTAAAGCTCAGAAGGGGGACACTGTGTCTGTCATTGTCCTGCCCTACGGGAAGCAGCTAGTAATTAAGAGCACAGAGGCAAGGCGTGTGGGAGGGAGGGGAACTCCTGCCATCAGAGGGAAAGTCTGCCCAGGGCTTTGAGCAGTGCTGTTATTAATTAAATGGAAAGTATATTCCCCATTCCTTAGCATGGGTGATTACACCGCAGGTAGAGCAAACAGATCCACTTACTAACATTTGACCCAAGGGGAATCACACGCTAGGCTGGCCAGGTTTTTGCTCTTCATAGAATCATAGAGTTGGATGAGACCCCAAGGGCCATCCAGTCCAACCCCCTGCCATGCAGGAAGATACAATCATAGCACTTCTGACGGATGTCCATCCAGCCTTTGTTTAAAGACCTCTAAAGAACGAGACTCCACCATAATCCCAGGCAGAGCATTCCACTACCGAACAGCTCTTACTATCAGGAACTTCTTCCTAAAGTTTAGATGGAATTCCTTTTCCTGTAGTTTGAACCCATTGCTCCATGTCCTAGTCTCTGGAGCAGCAGAAAACAAGCTTGCTCCATACTAGTCTCTGGAGCAGCAGAAAACAAGCTTGCTCCATCCTCAGTATGACATCCCTTCAAATATTTAAACATGGCTATCATGTCCCCTCTTCACCATCTCTTCTCCAGGCGAAACATGCCCAGCAACCTAAGCTGCTCCTCATGGGGGATAATGGCTTCCAGACCTCCCACCATTTTGGTCGCCCTCCTCTGGACATGTTCCAGCTTCTCAATATCCTTCCTGAATTGTGGTGCCCAGAACTGGACACAGTCTTCCAGGTGAGGTCTGACCAAAGCAGAATAGAGTGGCACTATGACTTCCCTTGATCTAGACACTAGACTCCTATTAACTATTATGCTCATTATAAGGATGTCTGCCACAAACAAACAGAGAATTCAGTGAAGTTTCAACAGAGGATAGTGGGAAATGAAGGAGAGGATTATATATATATATATATATATATATATTGAAAAACATTTGAAGAGTTTACAAAGCCTTTCCTGTGTCTTTTCTCCCCTGGATCTTGCTTGACGTTTGCTTCCCGAGCTCCCTCTTGGCCTATTATGAGCTACACATGGCTTTACCCACGAATGAACTTACAAGGTGTCTGAGCTGTTGAACACTGACGGGGAAGTGGCTGAGGTTGCTTTAGGATAAGGCTGCAACAGACCTGCCGTGGGACCGAGAGGCACAGCTGTGGCCTCGCTTGCTCCTGGGCCAGAGGCATCCCAGCTTGAGTCCAGAGGGTCTTTCAATCATCTGCAATCCCAGCTTTTTATATGTGTGTGCTTATGTGGCTTCAAGTCGCCTGTCAATTTATGGCGACCCCATGAATTTCACGGGGTTTTCTTAGGCAAGGAATATTCAGAGAAGGTTTTGCCAGTTCCTTCTTCTGAAATAGAGCCTACAGCACCTAGGATTCATTGGTGGTCTCCCACCCAAGTACTAATCAGGGCTGACCCTATTTAGCTTTCAAGATCAGATGGGATCTGGTTTCTTTTAGGCCCTAAAAAAGCAAGTAAGCGTGTGTGTTTGCATGCGTGTGCCCTGATATGCAGATCATGCCGTACTGCTAGCTGAGAATAGTAAAAACTTGGAATGGTTACTGAAGGAAGTCAAGGAAGAAAGTGCAACAGCAGGTTTATAGTTGAACATTAAGAAAACAAAAATAATGACCACCGGTTATTTACATCACTTTAAAGTAAACGATGTAGACATTGAAATAGTTCAAGATTTTCTGTACCTTGGCTCAGCCATTAATCAGAATGGAAATTGCAGTCAAGAAATCAGAAGAAGGCTAGGACTTGGAAGGCCGGCTATGAAGGAACTGGATAAGATCCTGAAGTGGAAAGATATATCATTGAATGTTAAAGTTATGATTGTCCATGCCATCGTATTTCCCATTTCTATATATGGTTGTGAACGCTGAAAAAAGCTGGTAGGAAGAAAACCAACTCATTTGAAATGTAGTGCTATAGAAGAGTTTTGTGGATATTGTGGACAGTGAAAAATAAATGAGTCCTGGAACAAACCAAGCCTGAACTCTCCCTAGAAGCCAGGATGACTAAACTGAGGCTGTCGTATTTTGGCCATATCATAAGAAGACATCTCTCAGTAGAAAAGACAACCATGTTTGGTAAAGTAGAAGGCAGGAAGAAAAGAGGAAGACTGCATTGCAAATAGATAGATTCAACCAACGAAACCACAATCCTGTGTCTGTAAGACCTGAGCAGGGCTGTTGATGAGAGGGTGACTCGGAGGTCTCTCATTCATAGGGTCACCATAAGTTATAGAATCATAGAGTTAGAAGAGACCACAAGGGCCATCTAGTCCAACCTCCTGTCTTGCAGACATACACAATCAAAGCACACCCAACAGATGGCCATCCAGCCTCTGTTTAAAAACCTCCAAAGATGGAGACTCCACCACACTCCTAGGCAGTGCATTCCACTTCCAAACAGCTCTTACTGTCAGGAAGTTCTTCCTAATGTTTAGATGGAATCTCTTTTCCTGTAGTTTGAATCCATTGCTCCATGTCCTAGTCTCTGGAGCAGCAGAAAACAAGCTTGCTCCATCCTTAGTCAAAATTAACTTGATGACAATTAAAAACAACAAGCCCTGAATATTCCCTTCATGACTTTGGGTTACACTTTTACTTTTCATCTGACCTACCTTGCAGGGTTGTTATGAAGGTAAAGTGGAGACACCTAGACCCATGGACTGTATCAGAATATCTTTGGAAGCAAAAGGGAAGGTCAGTTGAACTAAGCAAGTAACACAATAAATTTCATGGCTGTCTTTTTTATTCCCCTCATCACTAAAACTGAAGTCCTGGCCAGAGCAAAGGTGGGTAGGGATTTGGAGATGGGGATAGACTTCAGAATGAGCTTTGGGGACTCCCACGAGCTGAATAAGACTCCAAATGTTTTTCTTCTCTGCTGTACCCACTAGGTGTGCATACCTTTGGAATCTCCATCCTTGCACACAAAATCAAAGTGTCTATAATTTTCTTCCAATATGGGTACCAAGAAACAATAGATTTCTGCATAGTTTTCTGGAGGTATTTTGTACTTTGCAACATCTTTGGTAGAATCATTTTGTGAAGAAATGTAAAAAAAATTCCTCTTTTCTAATGACTTTAATTTCCCTCCCCCCCAAAGTGCTTTTAAAAAAAGACCACCTCCATTATTTTAGTTAATCCTTTCTGGCACTGTTCGGTCAATTTTTGCACACTTGGTTACACTGTGTCCTCTGTGCTTTCTTCAAAAGTGGCAGCAACCCCCCCCCCCAATCCTTGGCTGCTGAGAACCCCCTCTTTGAGAGATGTTCTTTTTATGATTCATTAATTGCATAATTTCAGTCTTGAGTCAAACAAAGGAGGAATGGAGGGCTACATCAGCCGTGGGGGGAAAAGGGAATGGAAGGTAATGAGAAAAGGTGTGTGAAGGTGATAGATCAAAAGGGAGCATCTAAAGGAAGGGGGGGTCAAAGTGTGTTTTTGTGACCTTCAGAGACCCCCCCCCAGGGGTAGAAATAATTGTACAATAGGGCCCCTGTATCCACTTTAGATTGGTTCTGGGGGGAACCGTGGATACCAAAAAACATGGATAATAGCAAACACCATTGAAAATAATGGGATGTCCAGTTTTACCATAGAGTTGCCTTGGAGGACCTAGAAAGTGGCTAGAGAGTTCATGTTTTCTAGGAAGACTTTATGGTAGGTGTGCTGTTTTGTGTGGATAATTGAATCAGTGGATACAGGGGTCCTACTGTAATTCTTTTTAAAACATAATGGTCCCAGAATGCCCTCTAGGGGGCATGAAGGGCATTTGTTTTACCATGTTTTGCCTTCCCTGAGACCATTTTAGCCCTGAAAAGGACTCCCCCTCCCCCGCAAAGCAGAAGTAAAAAGGAAGTTACTTTGACTTTCTTCCTGTTTTGAAAAATGTCCTCTCCTAGGCCTAGTTGGAAGAGACCCCAAGGGCCATCCAGTCCAACCCCCTGATGCCTGAGAAAAACCCAGGTTCTTTCAGGAGGGCTGTAGTTGTAGATTCCTGCAGGGCAGGGGGTTGGACTAGATGGCTTTGGTGGTCCCTTCCTTCTCTAAGATTCAATGGTTTTTTAATTTATTTTTTATTTTATTTTTATTTTATTTGCAAATCAGGTTTTGCAAAGGTTCTGCCTCACTTTGCCCATTCCTGTTTTCAGAAGTAAACAGACAGACATGTAAGCCATGTGATCCTATCTATCAAGCGTATTTTCACTTTCCCAAAGTTCTCTCCCTACTTTATTTCAGGAATTTCTTGATGTACTAGAAGATGTCTGGGAGGGGGGGAAATCCATTTTCTGAGGAACATATTCTCTCAGCCTCCCCACCGCCACCACCCCACGGCTTAAATAGCACCTCAAATCTCATGATTGAATGTCTGGAGAAGCTCACGGCAAACTTAGATGTTTTATTGCTGGGGATAAAATGTCCCTTGTATTCTGTATCACACGCACAGACTCATTTCATTGTTTTATGATCTGCTTTTACTCTTTCCCATGTTTGCTATAAATTCGTCATTGGCGGGAGGATGGGGTTGGTTGCTGTGTGTGCGTGTTTGGAAGCGTTACATTTTTCTTCTGAAAAGAATGAATAGGGGAGAAGGTTAAGAGAGAGAAAGCAGGCCTATGTTAAAAATAAAATAGGCTTTTTAAAAAAGAAACCGGAGCAATAGAAGGAATGTGTTCGGACAGTGGGAATGAGAGGAAATAATTTGGCCAGATCCCAGGATATATAGTTCAGGTTATTTAGCTGAATTCCTTCTGGTCTACCCTATGAATGCAGGTCCAATGGTGGCACTAGAGAGGTGCGAAGAAGCCGAACCACACCATTGGAGGGAGTGTGACACCCGCCTTAGTAATGCCATAAGATGGGCTTTGCATAGGATGAACCTTAATGTTGAGAGAGAATCATAGAACCATAGAGTTGGAAGAGACCCCAAGGGTCATCCAGTCCAACCTTCTGCCATGCAGGAAGACACAATCAAAGCATTCCCAGCAGATGGCCATCCAGCCTCTGTTTAAAAACCTCCAAAGAAGGAGACTCCACCACACTCCCAGGCAGCGTATCCCACTGCCCAACAGCTCTTACTGTCAGGAAGTTCTTCCTAATATTTAGGTGGAATCTCTTTTCCTGTCATTTGAACCCATTACTCCATGTCCTAGTCTCTGGAGAAGAAGAAAACCATCTTGTTTCATCCTCAACATGACATCCTTTCAAATAACGTATTTAAACATGGCTCTCATGTCACCTCTTACCTCTGCTGCTGCCCGAGGCCATTTTTAATAGGGACTCCAAGCCTCATAAGACCGAGAGAGGCTGTGAACGTGTGAGGTTTGTAAGTCACTATTAAAAATGGCATAGGGCAACGCTAGAGGTGGCCCCACCAGTTGCCTACTTCTGCCTTGCAAGGGAACCCCTCACCTCAAAGGCAGCCATGATTTGGATAATCCAGGGATTGTACCTCCGTGTGTGTGTTAAATATGGGGGGGGTGGGGCTAGAGATATTAATGGATTTCTCCCTTTTGCAGGGGCCCTGTACCCCTAATCCCAGCGAATGTCTGTGTGTGTGGCTGACTGTATTCTCAAAATCAAGTCCCATTTTGAGAAGGACTTCAGAGGAAAAGGGAAGGATCATGGAACACGGAGCAATGGATGCAAGCTCCAGGAACAGAGATTCCACCTCAACATGAGGAGGAACATTCTGACAGTCAGAGCTGTTCGGCAGTGGAACGCGCTCCCTCGGAGCATGGTGGGGTCTCCTTCCTTGGAGGTATTTAAGCAGAGGCTGGACTGCCATCTGTCAGGGATGCTTTGATCGTGATTTCCTGCGTGGCAGGGGGTGGACTGGATGGCCCTCGTGGTCTCTTCCAACTCTATGAATCTATGATTCTATGCTTCTATGGGATGGGCTTGGCTCTGGGGTGCTTATTAATTTAAAAAAAGTACATTAATTAAGGTAATCAATAGAAATCATTCACATTGAGAACTCTTGCAATGTGTTAGGGCCAGGAATATTTCCTCCATGGATACAGGTGGGTAGGGGGGTGATTTGTGCAAAGTTTTAGGTAACTAGTGATCTTGTTTAAAAAAAAAAAAGAGTGCTTCCACATCCCATAGTTTGAATGTATAATCAGTCAGAATTCATAATTTGGAGGGGTCAATGGCCTCATTCTGCACCCCTATCACAGCACCCCCGCTGGTTTAGCTGGACACTCCGATCTCATAGCATACATGAATCCATTGAGACCTCATGTGTCAAACTGCCTGAATCCTTTGGAATTATTCTGCTAATCCCATGTTCAGATTTCATGGAGCAGCCGCTGCTGTGCTGCTCCCGATGAGTTGCTTCCCCGTAATTAACCTCAGGGGACTCTGCTCCTTTCCAAGGAGAGCAAGTTGGCCTTTGGGGTTGTGATGGTTACGGGCCTTAGAAGGGTAAATTGGAGCATATGGCTACCCCATAGGGGATTCCTCTGATTTCCCCAGAGGAAGATGTTGGAACCAAAGGACAAACCAGGGCAGAGGCAAAAATCTAGCTGTCAGTGGTACAAGGGAAAGTCTGAAGTGTAATCTCTCATCATAGTAGTCTCTGTACCCAGTGGTGAACAAATTGCAGGGGTCCCAGGCCACATGTGACCCAGAGAGTATTTTTTATGGGTGGGGTTAGACTGGATGGCCCTGGGGGTCTCTTCCAATTCTACAGTTCTATGATTCTAGGGGAGGCATAACTCTTGGAATCATAGAATTGGAAGAAACCACAAGGGCCATCTAGGCCAACCCCCTGCCATGCAGGAATACACAATCAAAGCATTCCTGCCTCTGTTTAAAAGAGTTTAAAAACCTCCAAAGAAGGAGACTCCACGACACTACGAAGGCAGTGTAGTCCACCACCAAACAGCTCTTACTGTCAGGAAGTTCTTCCTAATCTTTAGGTGGAATCTCTTTTCCTGGAGTTTCGATCCATCACTCCGTGTCCTAGTCTCTGGATCAGCAGAAAACAAGCTTACTCCATCCTCAGTCTTAATTATGGAATCGTGGAATTGGAAGTGGGGATGGGAAGAACATTTGAAAATGCAGTTGGAATCCCATATCTGCGTGGGTTTGGTTCCCAGACTTACCATGGATACCGTAAACCATAGATAACAACACACCCTATTAAAATAGAGGATGTCTGATAAAAACATAAAAGTTGTGTTGGAGGGCCTAGAAGATGCCTAGAGAGGACAGCTCTCTGGGTGTTTTTCAGCACCATTCTATGGTATGTGTTACCTGCTTTGTGTCCCGTGGATAACTGAAACCTTAGATATTGGTTCCATGGATATGGGAGTCTGAGTTTAATTCTATCCTACCTTTTCTGCAGAGAGTTTAGTGTCATGCATGATTCTGACCCCTCTGCAGTTAGCCTACCTTGCAAGGCTGATTGATTTAGGTTGAGAGTGTGTGACAGGTCCAAGGTCATTCAGTGAACTTCATCGATCAGCAGGGGGTCGAACTTGGATCGCCTAACTCTCACTTGAACTGCTATGCCTCTTCCCATTACCTGGTACTCCCAAGTGGCAGGACATGGTTACTTGCTGTGCTACAAAAGGCATTCATAGAATCATAGAATTGCAGAGTTGGAAGAGACCACGAGGGGCATCCAGTCCAACCCCCCTGCCACGTAGGAAATCTTGATCAAAGCATCCCCGACAGATGGCCATCCAGCCTCTGTTTAAAGACCTCCAAGGAAGGAGACCCCACCACGCTCCGAGGGAGTGCGTTCCACTGCCTAACAGCTCTTACTGTCAAAAAGTTCCTCCTAATGTTGAGGTGGAATCTCTGTTCCTGGAGCTTGCACCCATTGCTCCGTGTTCCAGTCTCTGGAGCAGCAGAAAACAAGCTTGCTCCATCTTTTGCACATGCTCAAGGAGCACGTTTTTTCTTGAGCCGCTGCCAAATTTCATCCCTGGCAGAAATCTGACATTGATTTTAAAGATTCCCACGTGGGTAAATTTCAAGAGGAGTGGATTTAAAGTTTGGAGGAACTGAGTGGAGGTTCTTTGGAGTATGTCACTTAACCTTTGGTTAGTGAAAATAACCCCCAGTGCTAAAAATATAGAGCCCTTTCCCCTCCTGTGTGGTTGGGTCTAGCCTCCAAAGACTAGTTCTTTGTGCCTTTTTCTCTTGCCAACCTTCCCCAAGGACATCCTGTCAGATTTATTCTGAAGGCTTCAC
This sequence comes from Gambelia wislizenii, assembly GCA_030847615.1. NCBI lineage: Eukaryota > Metazoa > Chordata > Lepidosauria > Squamata > Crotaphytidae > Gambelia > Gambelia wislizenii. Next base: position 8,472,299 of record JAUMIR010000018.1, read on the forward strand.
AGCCAGGGTCACAAACATACATGCAAGCGGGCATACTCATACACCCTGCCGTTGGTTTTCCCTTGCCTTCTTGTCCTCTGGGTGGTGAATAATTAATTTTCCCATCAGAAGGAAAATCTTTTGTGCACCCAGCCCACTGGAATGCCACTCCAACCTGTCACCTGCCCTGGTCTATTAATCTTTCAAAGTGTCTGTAAAAAAAAGAAGAAGAAAAGAAGAAGAAAAGAAAAAAACACACCTGGAAGGGCCAGGCAGAAATGGTGGGGAGATATTTGATTGTCACCAGGAGCTGCGAGACTTGGTGATCAAAGCTGCCTCGCAGGATCCCTGCTGTGTCTAAACAAAAAAGCAGCCAGAGAAGAAAGGGGAGCATTCAGGAATTTAAGAAGGAGAAAATCTGCCTTTGGGGCCCGATGGATAACTCCAGGCCAGGCACCTTTGGGCACTTGCCAAGGGTCACACTGTCCATCTCTGGAGCAGCTTAGCTTCCACACCATTGATGCTTTCCATTTCAAAGGTGCAGTGAAGCTGCTCTGAGTTTTATTTCAGACTTTCAAGGAGCTTTCCGTGGTCCTGAAGTCTTTCTTCCAAATGCACCTTGGCCTCTCTTTCAATTCAGTACCTTGGCCAGCTCCTGTGCTATGCCCCCAAAATAGGTTAAGCACCTCGGAAGAGTTCTTTTAAAGGCTAGAATAGACCCATCCAGTGTAGATTCAGTGCACCTTGACTGTTTATATTCCTTATACAGTGGGCCCTTGGTATCCGCCGGGGTTTGGTTCCAGAACCTACCATGGAAACCCAAATCCGTGGATGCTCAAGTCCCATTATATACAATGGCATAGGAAAATGGTGTCCCTTATTCAAAATGCCTGAATCAAGGTTGGCTTCTTGGAATTTATTTTGGGGGGAATATTTTCAAGCCATGGGTACCAAATCCGTGGATACGGAGGGCTGACTGTACCTTATTCACTTCTTCTAGGATATCAGCTGGAGGGAGGCAGGAGGCAAGTAGTTCTTAGGGCTGACCCCTGTCATTTGCTGCCCAAAGTGTAGGATACCTTGGGGGGCCCATCCACATACCGTAAATAAGAGCCAACTTATGTGCAGCACAAAGTTAGCAATGCTTGTGGCTGGGGATTCTTGGAGTTGCAATCCAAAGGCATAATTTCCCCCAAGCTTTTGGGTCACAAGTAAGTTCAAAGGGGTGAGGCAAGGCTGGGTGGCATACACAGCTCTATGCTCCAGCATAGGGTGCGTTGAGGGCTGAGATTCTGAAGGAACTACTATGGCATTGGTTCCCAAAGTTTGGTCCTCCAGAAGTTTTGGACTTCATCTCCCAAAATTCCTGACTCTTGACCAAGATGGTTTAGGGAGAATGAAGTCCAAAACACCTGGAGGACCAAAGTTTCGAATCACTGTACTATGAGAATGGCTGCTGCTGTTACCCATCACCAGCATTGCCTCACTCAGCTGAATGGTGGAGCTATCCCTGGCAATGGGCACTAGCAACAGCAGCAAAAAGGAGGTGGGCAGATTAAAGAATGGGAGATCTGTACCATGGCTGAGCCCTCAGCCTTTCCCAAAGCATCCTCCACATTCCTCCAGGTTCCTCCCACCAAGTTCTACTTCTCCCTCCACCTGAATTTAGATTCTGAACAGGTTCCATCTCCAACCTTCTACATTCTACGGAGCAATGGATGCAAGCTCCAGGAACAGAGATTCCACCTCAACATTAGGAGGAACTTTTTGACAGTAAGAGCTGTTTGGCAGTGGAACGCCGTCCCTCGGAGCGTGGTGGGGTCTCCTTCCTTGGAGGTCTTTAAACAGAGGCTGGATTGCCATCTGTCGGGGATGCTTTGATCAAGATTTCCTACGTGGCAGGGGGGTTGGACTGGATGGCCCTCGTGGTCTCTTCCAACTCTGCGATTCTATGATTCCTCCAGACACCTCTCACTAAGTTCTAACTGAGCCCCACTTTGATTTGAGAAACTCTGAAATGGCTCTACTGCCAAACTTCTCCATTATTCTTCCAGGTTCCTTATAGCAAATTCTCCCCAAGTTCAATTTCTGATCTAGGAGATTCTGGGTTGGCTTTGCCTCTAATTTTCTGCATGCCCGCAGGTCTACTCCTGATCTTGGAGATTCTGAACTGGTTCCTCAGTCAACCTTCTGCATCTTCTAGGCTCCACCACCAAGATCTATCTGAGCTCCATCCCTGGTCTGAAAGCTTCTGAGCTGTCTCCACCTCCAAATGTCCACATTTCTCTAAGCTCCTTGTACCAAGGGGTAGAATTCAAAGACATAGCCATGTTAGTCTGGAATACTAGTAAGCAAGGGGATCTTGTAGCACCTTTGAGACTAACTGAGAGAAAGAAATTACAGTGTAAGCTTTTGTGGACTTAGTCTACTTCCTCAGATGGATGGAGACCATATCCTCCAAGATGCTACAGTATCCCTTTGCATATCAGTATCCCAGACAAGCAAGGCTATGTCCTTGAATCTTTCAGGAGTGTTTCAGTTTTGTATTCCTGCATGGTAGGGGTTGGATGAGATGGTGCTGGTGCAGATAGTTCACTCCATGGATCTGAAGAAGTAGACCAAGTCTATGAAAGCCGTGATTTTTTTTCTCTCAGTCTCAAAGGTGCTACAAGATCCCCTTGGTTATTCAAGTTCTACCAAATGTCTATTCCTGATCTTGCAGATCCTCCTTCAATCTTTGCATTGCTTTAGCCTTCACTAATCTGGTGGAATCTGAACTAGTTCTGCCTCCAAGCTTATATGTTCCTTTAGGCTCCACCCCTGATCTGGAAAACTCTAAACTGGCTCCGCCTCTGACCGTCTAGATTTTGCTAGTCTCCACTCGCCAAGTTCTTCCCCCTTTGGCATACTGCCCCTTAGTGGAAGAGACAACTTTATGGCAAGGAAAGGAAAAAACACCAGAAAATTGGCAGCTTCGGTAGTAGCTCTTTCTCTAGCAATCCCTTGCTTCTTCACCCGTATTCTTGAGGGGTTAGTTTGGCTTGGGTGTAGTTTTTCTCCAACTGTTGCAACCTTGCCAGCAGCATCCTTTCCACTTGAACCTGACAAGAGGGTCTTTTAAAAAATCACATCTCACTTCCCAGAGATGCCTATTGGTGTATAAATCTAGGGTGTGGAGGAGAGATGGACTAAAGTTGAGGGACAACAGTAGCGGTTGTAGAAATTCTCCCTTTTTGCCCAACTCAGGGAAAGCAGCCAGAAATCTGGAGTCTTTTTCTTTATCCCATAATCAAAGGCGACAGCATTAGCATACCTCACCCACCCTTATTTCTACAACATTTGCATTTGAATGCATAAAAAAAAAATTATAGAAAAGTAACACATCTTTGCTTCTTATTTGCCTTGCCATAAAATGCTCTTTGGAGGCTTTATTATAATTTTCAAGTGGGGGGGTGGGCATAGGAGGGAGGCAGGATTTGGGGAGGGGAAAGTATCTTGACTTCAAAGCCAGGGCTGCTTTGAAACGCTTTTGAACCCCACGGATAAATATTCCTTCGTTAAAGAAAAGTCTGGCATCAACTCCATTAGATGGGCTCATTTCTAGGGAGGATTTTTTTTTCTTTTTGGCTGTAAGACATTCTTGGAAAAGATTGAAATTAGTACTGAACAAAGCAAGCATTAATGAGAAATGAAGAAAGCGGGGGTCGGCCAATTCAAATGTTCAATGTACAGGTCAGTTTGCTGGCCGGAGGAGGGAAATCATATCCTTGGAGGCCTCCCATTCATAGGGTCACCATACGACAAAGTTGACTTCATGGCAAATAACAACAAGCGAAGGTACTACGGGAAGCAAAGGTTGAGATTGGGAAGGAAAAACAGATCAAAAATTCACAGACAAACACACAACTCCCTTGTTACAACAACTTCACTGGCTGCCCCTGTTTCCAGCACAATTCATAGAATCATAGAATCATAGAATCATAGAATTGCAGAGTTGGAAGAGACCACGAGGGCCATCCAGTCCAACCCCCCTGCCACGCAGGAAATCACAATCAAAGCATCCCCGACAGATGGCCATCCAGCCTCTGTTTAAAGACCTCCAAGGAAGGAGACCCCACCACGCTCCAATTCAAAGTGGGGGTTATGACCTTTCAAGCCCTGATGGCTCAAATCGAATAATTTCCAAGACTACTAATCTGGCTCAGACCAAAGAGCAGGATTTCAGCTCTTAAAATAAGCTCTTGGCCTCTCCTGCATTGTTTAATATTAAAACAAACCCCATTTTTCAAAACCGGGAACTGAAACCCCGTGGATATGGTGGTCCGACTATATATATGAATGATGGTGTGCCTTTTGAAGAGCTGTCTGTCTTTTTTAGTATTTTTACTTTGAGAAGCACAGTGTACTGATGACACTATATAAATAAATCATAACGATAAGGTAAATCCAATGGATCTGCTCTGACCAACAGGTTATAGGCCTCGGCGTTTTGCTTCATTTTGTGACTCATGCAACTTTGACACACAAGCACACAAGTATTTCTGGCACATGCACAAACACCTTTCCCTGGAAAGCATCTTTTTTGGAGTCCAGTTTCCCAGGCCCCGAAAGCAGCGCTGGCTAGGATGGCATGAGCCCCAGAGAGCAAGAGAGATGGCTTGGATAGAAGCTGCCTAGAGGAAAAAAGAACATTGATTGTGGCAATTTCCTCAAGCGTAGCTAACTCTGGAGCCGAATTGGAGAGTGGAAGAAAAAAAGGGAGCCAAGTGGAGCACATTTTTGCCCCCAAATGGATCTCTCAGGCAACACGGAGCAGTGGGAAAAGCTTTGTGGGGCAGCTAGCAATCTGCTTCCCTTCATTTCTGGGTGTGTGTATGTGTGTGTGTGTGTGTGTGGGAAGGCCACAGGAAAAAGGAAAACCAGGGCTGGAATTCATTATGGGACATTCATCTTCATAAAATATATTTGTGGTAGCCATCCTGGCCATGCAGTAATATATATAAAAAATCCAAAATCCACAAAAGAAGGATCATAGGCCAACCAAAATGCAGAAAATTTATCATGCAGGCTTTCGAAGCTCCACTGGCTTCTTCATTGGGCAAAGATGCTAAAAGTCATCCAGCAACAGAAAGGTGATGATGTCAGAGTCAAAGGCTTACATTTTGTCTTAGATGTTACTCTGTTGTCAATTAAGATAGTATTGAGAATGTTCTGTTGCTAATGGAGTTGACATTTTATTCCCTGTCCTTTTACTGCCTTTTGTCCCTGATTTTGGAGGCCTGTACAGTCTCTGCCTGCATTGAGATCCCTCAGACCATCATAACTGACAATAAAAGTAATATTTAGCAGCAGCTAAAAAAGCCAATGCGATCCTAGGCTGCATCAACAGGAGTATACTGTCCAGACCAAGGGAAATCATAGTGCCACTCTATTCTGCTTTGGTCAGACCTCACCTGGAATATTGTGGTTCTGGGCACCACAATTCCAGAAGGATATGGAAAAGCTGGAACGTGTCCAGAGGAGGGCGACCAGGATGGTGGGAGGTCTGGAAGCCATGAGGCCCTATGAGGAGCGGCTGAGGGAGCTGAGCCTGGAGTAGAGAAAGTGAAGAGGGGACCTGATGGCCATGTTTAAATATTTGAAGGAATGTCATATTGAAGAGGGAGCAAACATGTTTTCTGCTGCTCCAGAGACTAGGACACAGAGCAATGGGTTCAAATGACAGGAAAAGAGATTCCACCTAAACATTAGGAAGAACTTCCTGACAGTAAGAGCTGTTCGGAAGTGGAATACATTGCCTCGGAGTGTGGTGGAGTCTCCTTCTTTGGAGATTTTAAACTCTTGGACCAGAAGGTGTGGGGAAAGGCTGGGTGGCCATCTTTAGGGAATGCTTTGATTGTTTATTCCTGCATGGCAAGGGGTTGGACTAGATGGCCCTTGCGGTCTCTTCTAACTCTATGATTCTATCTAGGCATCTTTTAGGTATGCATCTCTAGGATATGTTTATACCAGAAGTTCTTAATTTTAATAGTGTTCACTGTTATCTGCATATTCTGGTACCCATGGTAAGTCCAAGAACTGAACCCCCATAGATAAGGGGAATCAAACCATATATATATTTCTCTCTCTCTTCTTTTTCTCCCTCGCATGCAGCACCTTGAGAGAAAAATTACTTGTCGCTTTAGCTTTCCGAGCAAGATTTGCTCTCCTTGGCTCTTGCTTCAATCATAAATGTGTGCTTTAAAACTGGGGGGAAGGGAGGGAATCTGTGAAAAGATTTATCAGTGAAGTTTTAAAGAAGGAGACGGGGATTGAGGGGGAAGAGGAGAACCAAGAGAATGAACAAATGGAGCCCAGATGCAAAAAATAGATCGAGTCCTATTTTCGCACCTTTGCATGCCTGTCCCCATTCTCCCAAAACGAGGCACTTTCTCATCCTCCCCTGCGAGGTGGCCTGCCTGTATTTTGAACCTGTAACCTACATGAAAGCTCCTCTCAAGCTACCCTGGAGGGTGGTGAGTTGTGATCTCTCTCCCGTTTTTTTTAACCCAACCTAAATAAAACCAAAGAACACGATGTCTCTTTGTGGTTAAGTGGAAGTAGCATGCAGCCAAAGAAAGCAGGGCAAACAAGGAGAAGCTTGCCGGCTTTCAACTAAAGGTAACCTTTGAGCAGAGCGGACGATGTGATGCAAAAGTCGGTCACTTCTTCGGAAAAGCATGAAAGGCGACCCGTGTCCTTTTCCACCACAAAGCTCAAGAGCAGCCAACAGCGGAGAAAGACAGTGTCGATACCAAGCAGAAAAGGACGATCTTGACCAAGAAGCCCAAACCTGGCAATGTGTTGCTGGTGTGAGACATTGATGGACAGGTAGCTTGAGAGAATCAACCAACTAACTAACCTGGAAGGGAACCTCAGAAGTCATTTAGTCCAACCCACTACTCCGTTCTGGATGCTTAGGTCCAAAACCACTTGGTGAATAAGCGGGAGTTTTGCAAGTATTTTTCTGGATGTTGTGTAAGGAGGTATCCCGTATCTTCTTTTACAATATATCATCCCAGGTTGTGCAATGGTGCTTGGAGAGCTCCAGGAGATAACTCCATAAGCCAGTGGCTACTCATTGGCGAGGGAGTTACTCACATCACTCTCTAAGACCTCTGGTATAACTATGCTGCTGTCATACCCCACCCCCTGGACGATTTGGATGAAGAGTAGGAGGAGACAGCTTGCCAGGAATCTACTGCTTCTGATAATGGAGATCTCTTTGAGTCCAAGGAGGCAGAGGCAGTAGAGGTGCCAGGTCCCCAGGCAGGAGGTTGTAGAGGCTAAAGACAGTGAAGACACAACCCTATACTTTGCTGAATGATGAAGAGGTAAAGACCAATCCCACCAGCTGTTCAGTAATACATGCTGAGCAAAATAGGCACCTGTAGCCTTGAGAGAGCTGCCCATAAATCTCCAGGCAGTTCCCTGCAGCTTTGAGGCTGACAACTGTCTTATCTTGTTGACTGGCAATTCCTCTCCAGTGAATAGCCCTTAAAAACTGTGCGGTTTATGGAGATTGTCTCACAGTGGGAAGAAAAACGTTGAAATGATGTGTGGTTTCCTTCAAGAAGAAAATCAGTGAAGAATTGCATACCTAATCCCCACTCTTGCAATCCCCAGATATGCTGCCCAACAGATTCCATCATCCCCAGCAATTGAGTTGATATGGGACTTGTAGTCTAAATAAGAGACCACAAGGGCCATCCAGTCCAACCCCCAGCCATGCAGGAATACACAATCAAAGCATTCCTGACAGATGGCCATCCAGCCTCTGTTTAAAGACCTCCAAAGAAGTAAACTCCACCACACTCCCAGGCAGTGTATTCCACTTCCAAACAACTCTTACTATCAGGGAGTTCTTCCAAATGTTTAGGTGGAATCTCTTTTCCTGGATTTTGAACCCATTTTGCTCTGTGTCCTAGTCTCTGGATCAGCAGAAAACAAGCTTGCCCCATCCTCAATATGACATCCCTTCAAATATTTAAACATGGCTCTTATGTCACCTCTCAACCTTCTCTTCTCAGCATTTTCTTATCAGTGTTTCCTAATGCTCAGCAACCCCCCTTTTCTTCATCTGGAATTCAGATATTTACCAGTATTCTTTCCATCCCTCTTCTAAATGAATGATTTAATTAACCAATTAATATCTATTCAGTCAGCAAATTAAATTTATCTGCCTTTCCTGATGCTAATGATAATGAATTGATTCCCCCAACATTAGCACATTTAATGTTGAAACCTGATGTTTCAAGCACTGATTTAAATGCACGTTACTGGATAGATCTTCTCTCAGTGCTTGAACATTTCTCAATGTAGTTTTGCTCAAACAACAAATTTCTTCATGCATCTTTTTCATAAAATATGCATCTACTGACAGTTTTCTACCCAGATGCCAAAGCGTTTAAATTTCTTTTCTCTCAATCTGAACCTTTCTTAAAGAATTTCCTCTCAAACCCATATTTCCAAATTGTTTTCTGCTCCGAATCGGCACGTTTCCCAAAGCATTTGCCGCTCAAAACACACATTGATAAACATTTCTCTCAAAATAACACATTTTCCCCCAAATATGCCTTATTTCTAAACCCTTTCTCTCTCTCAAAAGCACATATGTTTCTAAATGTATTTTCCCTCCAACACGTACACATCTCCTAAATGTACCTTCTCTCAAAATACACAGATTTGGGAAGTGTGAAAGCTGTTGGATATCAAAGTTTCAGGCTGTTCCTCAGTCAACCGTGGGAGTGGAAAAGGGTGATCCAGTCTGTTCCTATACCCAAATCCACTCAAATAAAAAAAATAGATTTCCACCTATTTGCAGTTTGGGCTTTGGGGAGGGAAGAGGGTTGCCAGATCTCCAGCCCTGGCCCTGAATCTAGTTTTCTGGCGTTCCCTCCAGGTAGGAAATGAGGGTACAAACTCTCCAGTTAGGGTGGACTCAGCTCTGGATAACAGGAAAGGATTGAGTGCAAATTTCCAGTTCAACAAGTAGAATAGCTGCTTGATACAATGTGCAAGGACTCATTGATTTGTTCCTGTAGCTTGCCAAGGGGATCCATGTATTTACTTAGTCAGCTTTCTCCTTTCCCATTGGGTGCCAGGATTCACCATCCACTCTACTCTCTACCCACCCACTAGCTAGAATCAAGTATACTTGAGGGGTAGCAAATACCCCAGAGGACAGGAACAGAATTCAAAATGACCTTAAGAGATTAGAGAGCTGAGCCAAAACGAACAAAATTAACTTTGGCACGGAGAAACGTAGGGTACTACACTTGAGCTATAAAAATGAAATGCATAGATACTGTGGTAATGCCACTATGTTACTTGCAGAATTACAACGTTTTGGGACACTCATCTGATAAATTTCATAGTCTGGACCCAAACCACGTAGGGCTTTGAAAGTCCTTTGAATTGTGCCTGGGAACAAACTGGCAGCCAGTGTAGTTCTTCCCTGTAACCAACCCTGGTATTGACCCAGAAACCTCAGAGCCTATGATGATGCTGAACTGGTGAACCTAGGAGGGGTGGTGGACATTTTTGGCAGTCTAGGCGGTCCCCAGAGGCTTCCAGATCCACCCTAGTTGCCTACCTCTGCCTGAACAACAACCCAATGGGGTAGCTCAGGCTGAGACAGTCAATGGACTATGATTATTCAAGTTTTCTTGGCCCAGTGGCAATTCAAACTGCAGCCTTCCCAGTCCTATTCCAGCAACCTAATCGGCTTTTGTTTTGCCTGCATTTTTAAACAAATTATATGTCACCCTGAGACCCGTGGCATGATGAAAAAGAAAGCTTAGATATGAAGAACTAAAAGTGGATTGGGTTGATATTTATTTGAAGAATTCATATTGTCACCTCTCAGGCCACCAGGGCAATGCACAACAGGTAAATAGAGGGAGAAATCAAAGGCAGCTGCCTTGTTACACTTCACCAGGCATAACCTCTAACGCCAGCCCTACAAGGTGGCCCCCGTGCTCTCAGAAGGTGACGCTGTTTTGGATTTGCACTGCTTTGCCCTACAAACCTAATGAGCCGCCTCCTCCGATTTGGGTTTTAGAAAACAGGAGTGGCAGCGATAGATCCTCATGTGCTCCTTTGCCATCTCCTGGCACATTGCATAGATTGGTGCGTCTTTTATGGATGAACCCTATTAAGCGAACATCCTTCTCCCGCACAAATTGTACCCCCCCTTCTCTTGCTTAGCAATGCAGGAGTGAGGAAGAACAAGAGCATTACAGCAGTGTGTGTGTGTGTGTGTGTGTGTGTGTATTAGCGAGGACTTGGAGAGATGGGAGGCAGCCTGGATTGGCACAAAAACACAGTTTAAGATGCTCAGCGAAGCCTGAAACATGCTTAAATCATTCCTAGGTAAACAATGAATGGGAATGATTAGCAATTAGTTTTCATTAGGGGAAGGTTGCAATTTTCTCTCTTGGTCCTAGCAGGACGATATGTAGCTGGCTATAGACAAGTCACCTTGGAGAAGACCCGGATAGAAAGAGAGCCCATGATAAAGGGTGGGATTTAAATATTTTAATAAACACTGGAGATGTAATTAGAATAGAGTCATAGAATCCTAGAGACCCCAAGGGCCATCCAGTCCAACTCCCTGCTTTGCAGAAATACACAATCAAAACACTCCTGACAGATGGCCATTCTGTTTAGAAACCTCCAAAGAAGGAGATTCCACCACACTCCCAGGCAGTGTATTCCACTGCCAAACAGCTCTTACTGTCAGGAAATTCTTCCTAATGTCTCTGGAGCAGCAGAAAACATATTGCTCCCTCTTCAATATGACATCCTTTCAAGTATTTCAACATGGCTATCACGTTATCTCTTCACCTTCTCTTTCCCAGACTAAATCTGAATCCCTTGGTTCATGTTCTAGTCTATGGAGCAGCTTCATCTTCTATATGATATCCCTTTAGATATCTAAAGATGCCTGTCATGTCTAAGCTATGCATACCCAACTCCCTAACTTGTTCCTCCTAGGGTTTGGTTTCTAGACCTTTGGTCATCTTGGTTGCCCTCCTCAGGATACATTCCAGCTTGTCCATCTCCTTCTTGAACTGTGGTACCCAAAACTGGATGCAGTAAACCAGGCTTGGTCTGACCAAAGCAGAATAGAGTGGCACTATACCTGCTGGCTTCAATTTTCTTGGGTTTGCTTCTGCATGAGAAAACCCTTGAAAGTCCATTTTCCATGGAGGATGAGGTGACACCAGTACAATGAACCCATAGACAGCAGTGGGGATCTTAAACATCAGCCATGAGATAGTTTGGGTAGAACTCATTGTTTCGATGACTAGTTCTACCACTTATTAATAGGGGATGCTGGAAGCCATCAGTGAACGGGCTGTGATTTATCCTCTGGTGTCGACCACTTGCTGCATAGATTTACCATCAGTAAAGTGTAACTTCTAGCAGTGGCGGACATCAGTTTTTGAAACCAAATGAAGTCTCAGGGGTTGTCTAAGTGGCGAAAATACTCACAGAATGCAAAGAGAATACGATCTGTCCCGATGGGATTCTGTACCATTTCGACATATTGGGAAGGAGGAAGGCCAAATCCACCATATACTGCATGCCTTTGTGGCTTTTCCTGAAGTTTTTTTAAAAAACAGCAGGAGGAGTGCATATTCCTGCTTTTTGGGACAAGCGATTCAATTTGGTTCGCTTTCCCTATACGAGTGGAAGTTGAAAGCTGATTGGTCAGATGTGTGTGGGAGCAGAGCTTGCTAAGAACACAAGTGCACGGAGCAGCCATGTTGGAGTTTCGCCTTAGGCAGCGAAACTCTAAGGTGATAAAACGGCTTATTTTTGTTTGCTTTTTTGTTAAAGTAAAAGATCGCTTTCGCACCTTGGACATGGTTTTACAAAAATACTGTCCAGCGGCGGCAAATTGCAGTAAGTGAAAACGCGAGTAATTTACTCATGGCCACCATCTTGATTCACAGGCATGCCCATTTGCACAGCACATGCAGATCGCTTTGCATGCCTGTGATCTGCCAAAAAACAATAACCGTTAAGACAAATAGCACCTGCTGGGAATTGCCATAACTGTGGAGCAATCCACATCTTTTTGCCTTGTATAGACAAGCCCAAAAACCCAGCGAGTTCCAACTCAGCAGGTGGATGGTCAGACGTCTATGGTAGTTTGCTTCCTCCTGCATTCAGACTTATCTTTCTTTTTGAAGTCCTGTATGCTTCCCTGTGCAAATAAGTAGCTACCTGTGAGATTGGCACTGGTAGTTTAGAGAGGAGTGTTTCGACTTCTCAGCCATGGAGTGCTAGCAGACTCCCGTTTCCAGAAATCTGGCCCTGCCGGCCGAGGAACTCTGGGAGTCGGAGTCCTTTCCCAAGCTTGTCAAGGAATGTGTTTGAAAAGCAGTATTGATTGCATCTGTCAACAGCGCATGCTAGCGCGTCACACTGAAAGGAGAAATGATCTGACGCCTACCTGGGATACCGCAAAAGCCCTGGATTCCATAGGATGTTGCCATGGCAGCTAAAGTAGAAACCGGTGCTATGACTGCAGGGTGTGAAAGGGCCCCGAGTCACTGCTGGACACCTGCGTCATGATCGCCAAAGTTTCTCGGGAATTGTCTTTCACCAGCCGACACGATGTACCTGTCTCCAGGTGCCTGCGTACATGGAGAAGCGTATCTTGTATCTCTGGAAATGCGTGGCCTTGACGCTAGTCATCCTTACAGAGGCAGGGAGGGGAATGGGATGTAATATTCACAGTTTTAAAGAAAGATCTGCAATGTGAGCACATTTTTTTAAAAAAAAATATTCATTTAGAATACCTACACCCCACCCTTCAGCCAAAAAGGCTCCCAGACCATTTTTAATTTGACTGTTCCCTGCTCGCAAGCTTACAATCTAAATAAGACATGAAGCATAGGAAAAAGGGGATGGCAGTGAGAGAGAGAATAATAGAATCACAGATTTGGAAGAGACCACAAGGGCCATCCAGTCCAACCCTCTGCCTTGTAGGAATAAACAATCAAAGCATTCCTGACAGATGGCCATCCAGCTTCTGTTTAAAGATCTCCAAAGAAGGAGACTCCACCACACTCTCAGGCAGTGTATTCCACTTCTGAACAGCTCTTAGTGTCAGGAATTTCTTCCTAATGTTTAGGTGGAATCTCTTTTCCTGTAGTTTGAACCCATTGCTCCATGTCCCAGTCTCTGGAGCAGCAGAAAACAAGTTTGTACCATCCTCAGTATGACATCCCTTCAAATATTTAAACATGGCTATCATTTCACCTCTTACCCTTTGGCTAAACATACCCAGCTCCCTAAGCCGCTCCTCATAGGGCATCATGGCTTCCAGACCTCCCGCCATCCTGGTCACCCTCCTCTGGACACGTTCTAGGGGGTCAACATCCTTCTTGAATTGTGGTGCCCAGAACTGGACACAGTACATATTCCAGGTGAGGTCTGATCAAAGCAGAATAGAGTGGCACTATGACTTCCCTTGATCTAGACACTATACTCCCATTGATGCAGCCTAGGATTGCATTGGCTTTTTTAGCTGCTGCGTCACACTGCTGGCTCATGTTCAGCTTGTGGTCCACTAAGACTCCTAGATCCCTTTCGCATGGACATCCATCAAGCTAGGTGTCCCCCATCCTATATCTGTGCATTTCATTTTTACTGCCCAAGTGTGGTACTCTACATTTCTCCCTGTTGAAATTCATCTTGTTAGTATTGGCCCAGCTTTCTAATCGGTTGAGGTCATTTTGGATTCTGATCCTGTCCTCTGGGGTACTAGTTACCCCTCCTAATTTAGTAATTTAGGAGTGATCTGCAAACTTGGTTAGAATACTTGCACCCCACCCTTCAGCCAAAAAGGCTCCCGGGCCCTTTTTAATTTGACTGTTATCTGCCCGCAGGCTTAAAATCTGAATAAGACATGAAGCATAAGGGAAAGGGCATGGCAGTGGGAGAGATAATAAGTCCATCAGCTGCTGGCTGCTCTTCTCTCCCTCAGAGGCTGGAGCCATGGCAGTTCGAACATGGAGGGAGGACCTCTCATCAGCCCCTGGGCCAAGATATGATGGAGCTGTGGCTGGTTTCTCTTCTCTCCCTCAGAGCCTACAGCAGAAGCATCTGGATCAGGGAGGGAGAATAAAACACACAGAGAGAGAATAGGGGAGAGGATTGTTGGATGCTTCTCCCGCCTCTTTACATGGGTGTACACTGCTGTACCATTGTCTCCCTGCCTCTTCTTGCTCAGCATGGGTGATCTGTCTTTGCTAAGCAGATTGCATGGAGGAAGCAGCACATTATCCTAATTGGCAGCAATAAAATCCCAATCTTTCTCTTTTTTTGCCAGCCGAGCTGGTGTTTGTTGTGGGGAGGATGGTGGTTCTAAACAAGAGGGCTGGCGGGTGTGTGTGTGGATAGATCTGACTGCTGGAGGGGAGTGAAGGCTTAAAGAAACACACATGGCATTAGAGAAACATTTATCAGTCCCGAATTGGTACTTCAATGCACTGACTGGCCTTTGGAATATAGAAGGATAGTTCAATGGGAGCTTCATAGCTCCCATATCAATGGAAACGAAAACACATCTGCTCTGGGTTTTAGTGTGATCTTTAACCCTCACAGTAGCTTTAGCTTCTCTGAAGTTCAGATTAAGGGGTCATCTAAATAGTTAAAATACTCCTTACGGAATGCAAGGAGAATCCTATATGTCTTAATGGCATTCTGCGTCGTTCCACCATATTGTGAAGGAGGGGGACCCAAAGCATCAAAAACTACACAGGAAAATTTTCTGGGATCTTTTTTTTAAAAAAAAAACAGTGTGGGGAATGAGCATTCCTTCTCGTTGGGACAAGCCATTTGATATGAATCGCATTCCCATGCGAGATGGGAGGAAATTTAAAAAGAACCTTGGTTGGCTCAAAGGAATTGGAGGCTCTTAGGTCATAAGCATGGTGTGGTGGCTTGAGCATTGAACTGTGACTTTGGGAAACCAGGGAGTTGTCCAAATGGTGAAAAAGCTCTTCACAGAATGCAAGGTGGATCCTACCTGTCCTAATGGCATCCCGTGCGATTTTGCCACATTGTGAAGGAGGCGTGCAAAAAAGGCCAAAAACCTCGCCAGAAAACCCTTTGCAGCTTTTCCCATATATTTTTTTTAAAGCAGCAAGGGGCTCACTTCCCCTCATCTCTTTGTCAAATAAAAGCTTAAAATGTGGGTGGTGGGCCTTTCTCCCCCCCCCCACTTTTGGTTGACAAGGCCTCATGTCAAAACTGTAAGAGAGAGGGGCGACTTTTCGGAAAGAGGCATGCTCGCCTTGCATCCCGGCTGCTTTAATTGGATCAGCCGTACAGCCGTTCTTTCAAATCCTCTTTCTCCCCAGGGGATTCATTCTGATACAGCGCTGAGGTTTTCCTTTACATTCGGATGCCATGGAGACTGCTGCGGCTTTTCGCAGGAAGACAAATGTTCAGCCAGCCCTGGAATGGGAATTTGGAGGGGAGGGGGTACAGAGGTGAAGGAAAGATCATCTTTCCATCCTCCCCACACACACAAGCATCCCATGACATCACAGCAGTGTAGCCAATGTGGGGGACTAGCATCACTGTACTCCTCAGAGTTCCTTCACATTTTCCAGACATGTTGGACTGCTGTACCTATTATCTGTAACCAGCATAGCCATACTAGCTGGGGATGATAGGAGCTATAATCCAACCTATCTAAGAAGGTGCTACGTTGGAGGGGACAGGAATTTATGAGGAAGAAGATGGTACCTCCAGGTGATAATTTAAGGAGGTTGCCAGATCCTTGGACATAAGCAATGAATTCAAACTATAGGAAAAGAGATTCCACCTAAACATTAGGAAGAATTTCCTGACGGTAAGAGTGTTCAGAAGTGGAATGCACTGCCTGGGAGTGTGGTGGAGTCTCCTTTGGAGGTTTTCAAACAGAGGCTGGGTAACCGTCTGTTGGAAATGCTTTGATTGTTTATTCCTTAACGGCAGGGGGTAGGACTGGATAGCCCTTGGGGGTCTCTTCCAACTCTGTGATTCTATGAAACACAATTTCGGTACCAGATTGAGTTGAGGCTTCCATCTTGTTAATTGGCATCCCAACCTGCCTCTCCGCAGGCCTTGTCTCTTTGCTGGCAAAGCCGGGCCTGTCAGAAGAAGAGTGCCTTGTGTCCCTAATGAAATGGCATCTCAGCTTGGAGAGAAAAGGAGCCGGTTGCCTTTGATCTCCATGGTGAAGCCAAGCAGGGTGACTCGGTGGCAGGGAGAGGCGGAGAGAAAGAGACTGCTGCTAAGATTAGAAGCTCCTCATAAAGGTGTTTATGGAAGGATGTTGGCAAGCAGAAATATCTCACTGGATCCTGTGCAGCACTGAACAGTGGGAGGCGCTGGGTTGCCCTTGCCATTTGCCTTCGACTTATGGCGATCTTTGGAGAGACCCCCAAGAGCCCTGGTCATCTCCTGCCCAGGTGTGGAGCAGCCATGGCTTTCTTGACAGACAATCCACTCCTAGCAGCCTTACCCAGAACAAGGCACTTTGGGAGTCACAATCAAACAATGCCCAAAGCACCACATGGTTTCCACTCCTAGCTTCAGCCCTAGGTGGAGGGATTTGTGAAATTCCACTGTGTGTGGAAGGAAAACAGATTTTTCCCCCCGCACCTTTAGCGATACCTGTTTTCTTCCTTTTATAGAGGGCTCCTTCTAGCTCTTGCATATTCTTTCCCTGCACCACCTCCAACATTGGCCTTTTCATCTTTATCTCAAAACACTTGATCTCTCTTACCTCTGAGTGTCTTCCATCATCGGAAATAAGCAAACAATCCCCTCTATAGGCACTCAAAGCTTTCAAAGACACCCCCTTCCATCCACCCCCTCCAATGCCTCTCTTTAGTCACTCTGTGCATCATTGGCTCCATTCTCCCAACGCCCCCGGAGCCCACAACTAGCCCCCCGGGGGCCTGTGTTTCTCTTTCAGAAAGCCAAAGAATGGTGCTGATCGATAGCTTTTTGAAGCATCTGGCGGCATAACACCTTATCCTGCTAGGGGCATCACTATCTCCATGCTATCCTCCAGCCACCCATGCTGGCAAAGCTGGAGAGTGGTTTTGCCATCTCCTTGGAAAATGGGGCACAGGGGTATGGAGAGGTCCTCCAAACTGTCCCTCTTCTGCAGGGTAAAGTAATCACCCCTCCCCTCATGGCTCAGCCTATCGAACGCCTCTGAGCTGAGGGATGCCATTAGAATCCTAGAGCTGGAAGAGACCACAAGGGCCATCTAGTCCAACCTTTGCCCTGCAGGAAGAAGCAATCAAAGCACTTCCATCAGATGGCCATCCAGCCTCTGTTTAAAAACCTCCAAAGAAGGAGAAGGTGAAGGCGTTACATGGATTTCATTCTTGCATGCAAAGAAGGATAATTTGAACTATTTTCTTTCTTTTCTGGAATAGTAGAGCCAGAATAGTGTAGTGGTCTTGAGTGTTGGAAAATGACTCTTGGAGACCGGCGTTCGGTTCTCGCTCAGCCATGGAAACCCACTGGGTGATCTTGAACTGACTACATGCAATCTCTCTCAGCCTGGCCTGCAACACAGGTTGTTCAGAGGATAAAGCAAGGAGGAAGAGAGATAACAAGGCCAACTTCCACTCATTAGAGGACAGTAACAAATGTATCCACGAGGTTTATATTCCCAGATGTACTGTGAATACTGGAAACTGCAAGTAATAGCAAACCCCATGGAATCATGCTGGAGAGCCTAGAAAATACCTAGAGAGGATGCCTCTCTAGGCAGCTCCAGCAACTCTATGGTAACATCTGCCAGAAGTTACCATAGAGTCACTCTGTAGGAACTGCCTAGAGAGGTTGCCTCTCTAGGCAGCTCCAGCATAACTTTATGGTAACTTCTGGCAGAGGTTTCCATAGAGTCATACTGGAGGACTAGGAAATGCCTAGAGAGACCATATTTTTGGACGATAGCTAATTGAAACTGTGGGTACTAGTCCTGCACTGGGGGGTGGGGACGACCTGTATTAAGCATAAATGTTACTGACAGCAAGCATGATATAGGCAGTTTTAATGCTGGGCTAGGATTCTGGAGAGTCTAGGATTCTGGGTTTGCTGTGGCCTTCCTCTAGGGCTGAGAGAGTGTGACTTTTCCAAGGTGGATTTCTATGGTAGAGTGGAGATTTGAACCCTGGTCTCTAGAATCATAGCCCAAAGACATTATCAGACATGGCAAAAATTGCACAATAATGATGCCACGAGTGTGTGAATGGGTCCCGCTATCGCACATCGTCCCATCCCTGTGACCAGTCTGTGCTCCAACCACAAATAAGGTTTTTTAATGGGTTAACCCATCAATAGATCTTCAATATCGCTTTTTTCGCGGTTTCGAAGGTGTGTCAAACCACGTTCCGCTGTAATCGTGAGATTACAGCATGAAGGGGGGGGGTCCTTCTTCCCCTGTTTCTATTGCCACCAAGAAAACCTCCGGGTAACAACATGACGACGGTCGACGGGATGCTCTTTTTATGAACTTCCCTGTTTTGCTGGCAAGTTTTTATGTTTGTTTCGCTGTGCGTTCATTTACTTTGCTAACTAAGGTGTTTTTGGAGTTTTAAGCGCGCTCGTGTCTTCTCGTGAGAACCGCCTAAATCTCGCCTGTGCCAAATCACAGAAGTCAACTCCTGTTCTTAAAGTGCAAGTGGTGAGCATGCGATAATTCCATGGTGGTTTTCTCACGCAATCACAGTGATGTGCAAAAGTAAAAGTGATAATGACACGATATTTCTGCTTTCCTCACTCACAGAATTACAGCATTTTTAGATACTCATATTCTAGGCAAAATTTTCACATGGTTGTTTTGTACAGAAAGGCTGTTTCCGGCTCAGAAAAAGGCCTTTTTTTTTCCTGCAGAAACCAACCATGTGTGAATTTTGCACAGAATAAGTCCCGAATTGCAAATAGGGAAGGCTTTCTTGCAGTGGGATGAGAATTGCTAAAATTATGCCTTCCAAAAGAAACTGAGTGAAGAATTGCATCCTTCCATTCAATGTAGCAATTTAGTCCTTCTGGAATGCTTGCTGTCCATATATTTTCTCTTGGATAGGAAAATGCCAGATCTGGTATTTCTCAGAGTGGAGGCATTGGGGAGGAGGGAGCAAAGAGCAAGAGCTACTCACACCTCTGGCTTTTCCCTCCCTGCACCCCCTTCTTGTAAACCCCCCAAAGCCTTAATTGAAGAAAGCACTTAAGAGAGGTTTGCCTGGTGGCGAGGAAAGGACAAGCTTCAGATGTCTTGGAACGAGGGGAGAAAAAACAATGCATCCAGCCATCGAAAAGATGTGAGATGGTGGAGGAAAATGAGAAGCCCGGGGGTGGGAGAGAGCAGAGAAAGCTGCTAGCCGGACAAAATAGACTCATAGAATCATAGAGTTGGAAGAGACCCCAAGGGCCATCTAGTCCAACCCCCTGCCATTCAGGAAGACACAATCAAAGCACTCCTGACAGATGGCCATCCAGCCTCTGTTTAAACATCTCGGAGGATGGAGACTCCACCACACTCCCAGGCAGTGCATTCCACTGCCGAACAGCTCTTAAAGTCAGGAAGTTCTGCCCAGTGTTTCCTGTCGTTTGAGTCCATTGCTCCATGTCAGTCTCTGGAGCCGCAGAAAACAATCTTCAGTATAGTATCCCTTCAGATATTTAAACATGGCTATCATGTCCCCTCTTCACCTTCTCTTTCAAACTGGATCATTTGTGTAGTGTGGATTTGGCCTCTATCTATATGCATATCTAATTTCTCTCTCTCTCTCTTCTGCCCAACTGTCATCTCTCACCCCCTGTCTCCCATGTATTTCTGTCCCATCTTGCCTTCATTGAACATCCATGGCCCTCCCTTCCCTCCTCAACATTTTATCCTCACAACAGCCCTGCAAGGTAGATCATGCTGAGTGGGCATCTAGCCCCAAGTTGACCTTGAACCAGGGCCTTGAGTCAGAGGGGTGTATGGATCCTGCCCAGGCAGGTTGGCGAGGAAGCAAATGCCCCCCAAGGGAAGCAGGGTGTGGTGGAGGTACCATCACCTCCTCCCCGACAGGCTGATGGATGTAGCTTATTACAGCATGGAAATATAATTTCCATTCACACCTCTATTTATGTCACCCTCGTAAATAACAATTGCTGTGGAAGGGCTGCCACTTTCCACATTCTCTGCTGATGGCATCTTTAATTGTAAACAGGGCGATCAATCTACAGGGGAGGCCTGGGAGCTGCCAGATGAAATCCTCCGCCTTGGCCACACTGCAGGGAACTGGCCATTACATTTTCACTTAATTTCCTCCCTTCTTTCACTGAGCTTAAAATCATAGAGTTGGAAGAGACCACAAGGGCCATCTAGTCCAACCCCCTGCCATGCAGGAATACACAATCAAAGCATTCTTGGCAGATGGCCAGCCAACCTCTGCTTAAAAACCTCCAAAGAGGGAGACTCCACCACAATCCCAGTCAGTGCATTCCACTGCTGAACAGCTCTTACTGTCAGGGATTTATTCTTAACATTTAGGTGGAATCTCTTTTCCTGTAGTTTGAACCCATGGCTCCGTGTCCTAGTCTCCGGAGCAGCAGAAAACAAGCTTGCTCCATCCTCAGTATGACATCCCTTCAGATATTTAAACATGGCTAACATGTCACCTCTTCACCTTCTCTTCTCACACCTACGGTTTAAAATATGCTGGCAAAGAAACGTTTTTAGAGGCTCATCTGGTAAAGTCCTAGAACACTGGGAGTTGAGGATTCAAATCCCTACTCAGCCACTGGCTGACCTTGGGTAAGTCACACTTTCTCAGCCTCAGAGGAAGGCAAAGGCAAACTCCCTCTGAACAAATTTTTCCACACACACACACACACCCGTGATAGGTTCACCTTTGGGTCACCGTACATCAAAAATTACTTGAAGTTGTTGGGAAATGAAATTGGCGATAAAGTAAATTATCCTCTGCAATTATTAAGTAGAACTTTGAAGTCATAGGACTTTATCAGACAAGTGTCACAAAAAGTTCTTTTTTCACCATATTTTACACTGTTTTTGTGCTGGCAAAAGAACCCAAAATATCAAATGTTGCTGTGATAGCGTGAAAAAGCAGTCTTGTACTTCCGCATCGGGTACCGAGCGTGATCTCGGTGGTTCTCGTGAGAAGGCACAAGCGTGCTTAAAAGTGGAAAACCAGCTAAATTAAAAAAACCAAAACAAACACCCAAGCACTGGAACACACTTTAAAACTTGCAACATGGGGAGGTTCATAAAAAGAGCTCCCCATGGCTAGTTTTCACGTTCCACCTGGAAGCATTCTGGCGGGGATCGCCCATTGATGCTGGAATCACGCCAATAGTACGGGACATGGTTTCACATGCTCGCAATCGCAGCAAAAAAAGCCACGGCCAATCTATTAACAGCTTAGCCCAACAATTAAAAAATAATGCCTTATTTTCAACACATAATCGCAGAAACACGATGCCGTCTGGTATTGGTGCCCTTTCACGTTCATTAGGCGTCGTTATGACGCCATATTTGTTGCATCTGATAAAGTCCATACAATCATAGAGTTGGGAGGCGCCTCACGGTCCATCCAGTCCAACTCCTTGCTCAATGCAGGATCTAAAGCATCCCCCAGCAGGTAGCTGTCTAGCCCCTTTAACTAATTACAGTTAACTAATTACCTATAACTAATTACTGGTGATAGGATACTGCAGCAATCCCTTCCTTCAAACCTATTCCCCCCTCCCCTAAAAATGCTCTTTGGGCTTTTTAAAAGTGGAGAGTCACACCTCCTGGAGGCCACTGGAGGTATGATTCTACACATTTTATGCAATTATATTTTTTAACGAGAGATTGGGAACGCCAGGGAAGCTGGCCAAGACCTTCAATCACAGTTTGTGTCATAACTTTATGAATCCGTAGCCGAGTTGCAGATACTCAACAACACCCTGTTGGTGACTTGCAAAGATGCACACAAGATGTGTTCCCGTTGTGCTTTTGCACTTTCCAGCCAGTGGCTTGATGTCCATCAAGGTGCACCCCAGTGTACACCAGTGCCCATTGCACATCGAGCCGTGGTGCATCAGTCACACCACTGGCTTCCATTGTGGAACCGACACCTGTACATTATAACATAGCAGCCCCTGGGGGAATACAAACATAGCAAAATGACTCGGTTCAGTTTTCTGCACATGTAAGGCTGTTTATAAAGATGTGCGTAGTGAATCATAGAATCATAGAATTGCAGAGTTGGAAGAGACCACGAGGGCCATCCAGTCCAACCCTCTGCCACGCAGGAAATCTTGATCAAAGCATCCCCGACAGATGGCCATCCAGCCTCTGTTTAAAGACCTCCAAGGAAGGAGACCCCACCACGCTCCGAGGGAGTGTGTTCCACTGCCAAACAGCTCTTACTGTCAAAAAGTTCCTCCTAATGTTGAGGTGGAATCTCTGTTCCTGGAGCTTGCACCCATTGCTCCGTGTTCCAGTCTCTGGAGCAGCAGAAAACAAGTTTGCTCCATCCTCAACGTGACACCCCTTCAAATACTTAAACAGGGCTGGTTGGACCATTGGACTGTGACTCTGGAGACCAGGGTTCAAATCCCCAATCAGCCATGGAAACCCACTGGCTGACCTTGGGCAAGTCACACTTTCTCAGACTCCGAAAACTCCATGGTAGGGTCGTCTTAGGGTCTCCATAAATTGGAAATGACTTGAAAGCACATAACAATAGTAAAGTCTCACTTAGAGTGCTGGCAGGTTTTTCGGGGGGGGGGCATATTAGGCCTATGTAATTCCCAGCTCCGTTTAAAGCACATACACACTTAGCACATACACACTTCTTTTCATCCAGGAAACGACCATGAATAACTTACAAAGCTCAACAATTCTCGGTCCCACATACTAACAGTCTAAAAAGCAAATCCAGACTCATTTTTAATGAAATGCATTTCCTATAATGTCCATTACTGCAAAGAATATGCTGTTTTCTGTGCACAAATGTTTTCTATGCAGAAAACACTCCTCCCCTTTTTTCTTCATCCTCCTTCTCTTCCTCTGCTTCTTCCTCTTCCTCCTTCCCCTCTTCCACCCCCTTTTCTTCTCCTTCTTCCTCATACTGCTCTTCCTATTCTTCATCTCCTCCTCCTCTTCTTCTGGAGAGCTGGGCCAAAGCTAACAAAATGAAATTCAATACGGAGAAATGTAAAGTACTGCATTTAGGGCGGAAAAATGAAATGCATAAATATAGGATGGGAGAGACCTGGCTGAATGAGACTACGTGCGAAAGGGATCTAGGAGTCCTAGTAGACCACAAGTTGAACATGAGCCAACAGTGTGATGCGGCAGCTAAAAAGGCCAATGCGATTTTGGGCTGCATCAATAGAAGTATAGTGTCTAGATCAAGGGAAGTAATAGTGCCACTCTATTCTGCCTTGGTCAGACCTCACTTAGAATACTGTGTCCAGTTCTGGGCACCACAATTCAGAAAGGATATTGACAAATTGGAGCGTGTCCAGAGAAGGGCAACTAAAATGGTGAAAGGTCTGGAAACAATGCCTTATGAGGAGAGACTTAGGGAGCTGGGTATGTTTAGCCTGGAAAAAAGACGGTTTAGAGGTGATATGATAGCCCTGTTTAAGTATTTGAAGGGATGTCACGCTGAGGATGGAGCAGGCTTGTTTTCTGCTGCTCCAGAGTCTGGAACACGGAGCAATGGGTGCAAGCTCCAGGAACAGAGATTCCACCTCAACACGAGGAGGAACTTTTTGACAGTAAGAGCTGTTCGGCAGTGGAACACACTCCCTCGGAGCGTGTTGGGGTCTCCTTCCTTGATGGTCTTTAAACAGAGGCTGGATGGCCATCTGTCGGGGATGCTTTGATTGTGATTTCCTGCGTGGCAGGGGGGTTGGACTGGATGGCCCTCGTGGTCTCTTCCAACTCTGCAATTCTATGATTCTATGATTCCTTCTCTTCATCTTCCTCCTCCCCTTCTTCTTCCTCCTCCCCCTTTTCTTCTCCTTCCTCCACTTCTTCCTCTTCCTGCTCTTCCTCCTCTTCTTCATCCTCCTCTTCTTCTTCTGCTTCCTCCTCCTCTTCATCTTCTTCATCCTTCCCTTCTTCCTCTTCGTCTTCCTCCCCCTTTTCTTCTTCTTCATCCACTTCTTTGTCTTCCTGCTTTTCCTATTCTTCTTCCTCCTCCTCTTCTTCTTCCTCTTCCTTCTCCTCTTCCTCTTCATTGTCTTCTTCATTCTCTTCCTCTTCTTCCTCTTCCTGCTCTTCTTCTTCTTCCTTCTCCTCTTCATCTTCTTCATCCTCCTCTTCTTCCTCTTCCTTCTCCTCTCCCTCTTCATTTTCTTCATTCTCTTCCTCTTCTTCTTCCTCTTCATCCTCTTCTTCTTCCTCTTCTTCTTCCTCCTCCTCTTCCTCTTCTTTCTTTCTATCACCATCATCATCAATCTCAGTCACATTCTAGAAGTTGCTATTGACTGGACTTTTGGACTATCAATGATTTGGTCTTCTTTTCTATAAGAGCTGAGAACCAGCACAATATAGTGGTTTCAGACTACAACTCATTATTATTATTATAGTATTATTATTATTCTAGCAAAAAGGGCATGAAAACAAAGTGTAAAGCAGATAGTTAAGTGGGATGAGGATAAATATGAGGTTGCTCAGTGAAGGATTCTGCTTTTATCTCTTGGAATAAATAATAAAAATCTTTCCTCTGTCCCGCTCCCTTCTTCTCCTTTTTAAAAAATCCTCTCTTCTCTTCCAAGTGGGTCTAGAGTTGTGCCAATGTCGAGGTGGCTGTGGGAAAAGCCGGCGAAAAGGAAAGGTCACTCTTTGGAAAAGATAATGTGTAACCTTAATTTTCCACCATGTGGCTTTTTGAGGTTTGGTGCTGGAGGTTCTACACTTGGCTCGGATTCATGCACATCATGAGGCATTCTGCAGCTTCTGGTTCGGAGACAGTTGTTTTGGGGAGAGGAGAGAATATCGGCACTGCCTTTGGGGAAAGTACCCAAAGGGGATCCCATTTAGACAAAGAGTGTTCTCCTCGCATTCTGTGAGAAGTATTGTTTAGATAAGCCCCTAGTCTCATGTGGAAGGGAGTTCCACAGACTGGGAGCAGCCACCAAGAAGGTCTTTTCCTGTGCCTGTGAGGATGGTGGGATGGAGAGGAGTCCCTCTGGTCCCAAACCAAGTAGGGCATTTTCGGTAGCAACATTTGAGATGTTCACCTAATATGGATTCTGGAATTTTTCTTATGGCTAAACACAGTGACTTTCCCCCCCTTCATTCTTGGCTCACTTGTGAGCATGTCTTGTTGACCTCTGGGGCTCTCTAAAGCTCTAAACACAAATATAGCTTTTATAAAAACAACAGATCCAAAACCGAGACTCCAAATCTCGTGTTCAAACAACCAAGCGCAGGTGGAGGCAATTGCCCACATTTTCTGTTTAAATATTTGGCTATCTTTAAAAAAGCAAAACAAAACAGACACTTTCTAGTACTATATACAGAATTCACACACACCTACACACAGACGCACTCTCCCAGCAATGTTTGTTATGAGATCTGGTACCTGGAGATGTTTACTCCAAACGAAGTGAACAAGGAGCCAAGCAAGGGCTTTGTTTTGCAGATAGAAATCCTGTTTAATAAGTATTTGAAGGAGTATCATATTGAGATGGAGCAAGCTTGTTTTCTGCTGCTCCAGAGACTGGAACACGGAGCAATGGATGCAAGCTCCAGGAACAGAGATTCCACCTCAACATGAGGAGGAACTTTCTGACAGTCAGAGCTGTTCGGCAGTGGAACGCACTCCCTCAGAGCGTGGTGGGGTCTCCTTCCTTGGAGGTCTTTAAAGAGAGGCTGGATGGCCATCTGTCAGGGATGCTTTGATCGTGATTTCCTGCATGGCAGGGGGTTGGACTGGATGGCCCTTGTGGTCTCTTCCAACTCTGCAATTCTATGATTCTATGAAAGGAGTTCTTTCCAGACCCGCAGACAGTATGACCACAGGCTGTGCATAATGGGATTTGTAGTCCACGGAAAGGCAGCAGGTTGAGTGTGTGAAAGCACAAAACTGAATTACTATTTTTTTAAAGGGAAGGTTAAGGAATGTAGCAAAATGAGGGCACCCTGCCTTCCCGATGAAATTTCCTTTCAATTCCCAAATTCCTAGCATTGCAGACTGAAAATCACCCATATCTCAGACTCTGAGTCAGCAATGTGATGCAGCAGCTGAAAAGCGAATGCAGTTCTAGGCTGCATCAATAGATGTATAGAGTCTAGATCGATGGAAGTCATAGTGCCACTCTATTCTGCTTTGGTCAGACCTCACCTGGAATATTGTGTCCAGTTCTGGGCACCACAATTCAAGAAGGATATTGAGAAGCTGGAACATGTCCAGAGGAGGGCGACCAAAATGGTGGGAGGTCTGGAAGCCATGATGCCCTATGAGGAGTGACTTAAAGAGCTGGATATGTTTAGTCTGGAAAAGAGAAGGTTGAGAGTGGGGATAGTGGCCATGTGTAAATATTTAAAGGGATGTCAAACAGAGGATGGAGCAAGCTTGTTTTCTGCTGCTCCAGAGACTCGAACACGGAGCAATGGACTCAAACTCCAGGAAAAGAGATTCCACCTAAACATTAGGAAGAACTTCCTTCCCTACCTGTGTCTTTTCAGAAACAAACCCCATGGGGTTTCATGGGATTTATTCCAGTAAAAGCCAGGGAACCATGTGGCCCTCAAAAGGTGGTTGTACTGCATCTCCCATTTCCACAGTATATGTAAGGGCAATGGGTGGTGGGTGTTGCAGTCCAACAATGTCAGAAGCAGTGGGAAAGTCCATGTTCCCCACCCCCCAGTCTTAACCCAGTGCCTTGAATCATGCTACACTGTTATAGCGCTATTATTCCACTTTAATTGCTTTGGCTGCCTCCTGTGGAATTCTGGGGTTTGTAGTTTAGTGAGGCCTAAGAACTCTCTGGCTGAGAAGGTTAAATGCCCCTCCCGAAACTGCAAATCCCAGAATTCCACAGGAGGCAGCCATAGTAGTTAAAATAGAATGATAGCAGTATAGCAGTGTCGTTTGATATTAGAAGAAAGGCGGGAATACAAATTGAGTTAATAAATAATGTAAATTCAACCCATAATTGGGATTTTTTGGAGGGGGGAATTAGGAATTTTTTATTGGAATAAGACCATTCTACTGAAAAATACACCCGGCCGCAAAAGGCCGTAACAATAATGCAATAATAATAATAATTGTTTCCCTCTTTTCTTACTAATACAAAAATAAAATTATCTATCCTAACACTAATATATTTTTCTTCTTAATCTAAACACACTATAATCACATTATATTTACACATTATAATTATACCCATAATTGGAGGTTAGACTGCAGCTTCCAGCTGTTAGACTGCAACTCCCGGCAGTTCCTCACCCTGCTGGGAGCTGCACTCCAAGAACATCGGTGAGGGTCACAACATCCTCACCCCTGCCTTCACTACAGGAGTAACTACAGGAAAAGAGATTTCACCTAAACATTAGGAAGAACTTTCTGATGGTAAGAGCTGTTCTGCAGAGGAATGCGCTGCCTGGGAGTGTGGTGGAGTCTCCTTCTTCAGAGGTTTTTAAACAGAGTCTGGATGGCTGTCAGGAATGCTTTGATTGGGTATTCCTGCAGGACAGAATGGGGTTGGACTAGATGGCCCTTGGGGTCCCTTACAACTCTATGATTCTATGAACTCCCTGGCAGTAAGAGCTGTTCCTTAGAGTGTGGCAGAGTCTCCTTCTTTGGAGATTTTTAAACAGAGGCTGGATGGCCTTCTCTTGGGAATGCTTTGATTGTGTATTCTTGCAGGGCAGAATGGGGTTGGACTAGATGGTCCTTGGGGGTCTCTTCCAACTCTGTGATTCAAGACCTCAGATTTTAGCAAGCAGGAAATGTTATGGCTCCGAGCTCACAACAAGAGTGTGCCTGCGTGTGTCAAGAGCTCTAGCAGCATCAAGGGAAGGGGGCTGGATGACTGAGAAGCCCTGAAAATCTGGTTCCTTCCCTTCCACAAGCCAGGCCTGGAGAAATCCAGCCCTGTTTTTCCACCCAGCCCCAGGAAAATCCGGAGAGTTTTTGGAAGGCTGCAGTACCAGTCAGTCAGCCAGCTCTGGATAGAGAGATGTTGCTTCTTGGCTTCTTAACACCAGAAGAGAAGCCACCCTTGGAGAAAGAGAAGGAAGACAGGGTAGAAATAAAGAGACCCCCAGCCACCTAAGCAACCTGGTTCCAACATCCCTGTCTCCTTTTTTTGCACAAGGAAGCTGGGCAAAAATCTAGCAAGGTGGGGAAGAAGCAACCCCATCAATGCCTCTCTCTTAGGTGCAGGCTAAAAGGGGCTTTTCTTTGCAGCGAATTTTGTGAATTTTCCTCTGGGAAATCTGCATTGCTTTGCTTCCCCTGTGTGAATTTTCCTCCCACAAATTTGTAGTCCTTTTCCTCCCTCCTTGTGAATTTTCCTCCAGCAAATTTGCACCAGTTTTTCCCCTCCGCACCTCTTTTTTTCTTCTTCCCTGCATCACAACCGTGGAGCTGCTGACCAAAAGAAAAGGGGGGATCTCCCCCCAATTGAAATTCTTCCTCCCCACAAGCATCACCACCAATGTCTTTTCCTCCCTTGTCCCTGCTGAGAGCTTGCATCTCAGATGGTTGCAGACAAAGATGCCCATGAAGGCAGCAAGGCAGGGACAGGTGTAAAAAAAAAAAGAGAGGGGTGGAAAAAACCCAGAGGAGACTCTCTCCTTGTTTCTCCCCTCCAAAGGTTTAAAGAGTTGGTTTTGGGTGCAATTTCTTTTTTTAAAAGACTGCAGCAAAGGAAGGGGGGAAAACCAGCTTCTTGGAGAGGCACTGGGCAGATCCAAGGTAAGAGGCACAGCTATTTCATCTCTCTTTTGAACCAAGTTGATAGAATTTTTTTGGGGGGGTGTTAATTTCATTTTAGATTTTATTTGCTCTCCCTTGGGCTTCAGGACCCCACTTCCCTGTCTGTTTGGAAGGGGCTTGCAAACTTCCACCCATGCTCTGCATGCCTCTAGGGAGGGGGGTGGTGGAAAGGAAAAAAAGAGCAAAATGCCCCAACTTGCATCTCAATATATATATCTATATTGTTGTGTCCTGGAAAGGATTGTTGCATGTGAGAACTGTCAGTCTCGTCTTGCCTGTGTGCCGTTTTTTGTCCTGGCCATCCAAACCCAGAGGGTCAAGTGTGTGGTTGTGTGTGTTCAAATACTCATGATAGCTATATCAATTTATATCAATATTTGCTTTTAAAAAAAACAGCAACACATCAACCCATTCAACCTCTAAGGCTTTCCCCCTTCTCCTCCTTCTGGCTACTGAAATGTCTTCTTTTGAAATAAGCTCAGCTTTCGTTTGGTTATTGAATAATACCAGCTTTTGGGTGAATTGGATCTTTTTTTGGTAGGGATGGACTGGGATATGGAAAGGGGGGTTTCATTTCTTAGTTCTTCCCCAGCTAAAAGAGGAGAGAGGAGAGGCATCGAAATTGCAGAGGACGAATTGCTTGGCTGTAACACAAAAGAGAAAAGAGAGATTCTGGAAACCCAACCTCCCAAATGTGAAAATTCATATTTGCTCAATTAGGGGATTTGTAGTGGGGGGGATGTTACCTATTCCTCTCCTGGCTCCCCTTTCTGGATGTGTCCTTTGTGTGTGTGTTTGTGTTGACACTCCTTTTGGCAGCCACACCAATGGGGGTAGATGGGAGGGTTGGTTTTCTATCATCCCTTTTGGAGGGAGGGGATCCGAGTACAATCTTTCTTTCCATGCCCCCTGTTTTCTAGCAGGCTGGGTAGAATCTGGCATCATCACCTGGCAGGGATTAATCTTTGGGATCTGAGAAGAAAAGTATGTTTTTGAGAAATCCAGTTTTCCATTGTCTCCAAGGGCAGATGATTTCTAGATCACCCCCCCCCCAAGTCACAGCTTTGGTTTGGGAGCCCCCCCCTCCTCACCTGCAATCTCTTTGCACAAAAGGAGGGGTCCATTCCCAGCAGATAAAACAATGATGCAGAAATAGGGGATTTGTGGGGGACACAAATGAGAGCTATAGATATCTATCCTACACCTCCTTCCGCCCCCCCCATCCAATTTCTTTGTAACACACCCATTTCCTTTTGAATTTCTGTATTGTGAGTTGTGATTGTGTATTGTGATTGTGGTGAGAGGAAGACAAATCACAAAACAAGCAGTTGGTGGGGGGAAATGTTAGGCTTGAGGGTGCCGAAGCAGCAAGGCAGAAAACTCTTCTGTCTATATTATTATTACTATTAGTATTGCTATGGTTATTATTTCTTGGGATGGAGTTGTTTGGAGCAGGCCAAAGGCAGTCAACAAAAGGTGCTTTGCAAGTTCGCCCAAGCCTTTGCGGGGGAAGATGAGTGTGCAACCTTGAATAATATCACACACAAACACAAACAGGCAGGCCTCTCCTTTGGGGACTATGGTGTGGATTTAATCTTCGCTAGGTCATCTGAAAGGAGTTGCAACCCAGGCAACAATCAGTGTTCTTCTGATCCTTGTGATGATGATGATGATGATGATGATGATGATGCTTTGAGGCCACTTGTCTCTGTCCTGAAAGCACTGCTGCTCCTTTTTCATCCATGCCATTCAACAAAGTTGCCGTGAGCATGTGAAGAGTACCGTATGTATTTATGTTCTCTTTCCTAGCACAGAGCTTTGCTCTTTTGGGGAGACTTCATTGCCCTGGGATTGGGGATCCTGTCCCAGAATGCTGGGTGCTGTAGTCCAACAAGTGACTGTCTGTGCCCAGCTTGCCGTAGCCTCAGCAGAGAGGAACAGGAGAGGACAAGGGCGGATAATAAATATGTACTCTTTGCATGCTCAGAGAGGCAGCTTTGCTGGAAAGAGGTGGAGGAGAGAAATAAAGAGGATATAAATATGTATGTTTTGGATGCTTAGAGGTATTTCCATCAGAGAAGAGAGGGAAGGGAAGAGATAAGGCGAGGATACTCTTTGCATGCTCAGAGACACTTTTGTTGGCAAGGAGGGGAGAAAAGGAGAGAATATACCCATGTACACCTGCATTTTCAAGCAGGGAATGGGGGACAGAGAAGACAGGATAGAAATATCCGTTCTTGGCATGCTTTGTCATCACTCGTATTTTGGGAGTAAAGGTCAGTTACACCCCAATATTTGGGATTTATAGGGGTGTGACTTAGTCTGGGGACCTGGTTTCCTCGCTTTGCTGCAACATTCCCCGCTGCCACCCACACAGAGCAAGTTTCTAGACCTCCTTGTTTCTGCTTCCGGTGTACAATGGCTCTCACAAGGTTCGAGGGGGCCCTCCCAGCCTTTGGAAAAGGAAATGCCTCTGTGTTTTGTTCTGCCTTCACGCTTAAACTCAGAGGCCTCCTTGTGCTAAGCTTCATTTATTTGGGAAGTCAGGCTCTGCATATGCTCAGAGACTTCTTTGTGATGTTGTCCGTGCTATTTCAGGGTGACACATTCCCACAGTGATCGTTGGGAGGGCTGATCCCTTGAAATCTTATACAAAAGCGTGCTAGATGCAAGATACAGCGGTGAGGGAAATCACAGGCTAAGACAAACAGATGTCTTTCACCACTTGAAGGAGCACCTCTTCTGAAAATGTGCCAAGTGTATTAACTCGTTTGACTCTAACCGAGCATGTTTGTAGTCAGAAATTGTACCCGAAGAGCAGAGTCCCCCATACACATGGATATTGGCTACTTCATTCTTATTGTCTATGGTCACAGTTTGCTGGATATAATCACCACTGAGGCCTGGGAGCCTGTAGACTTGGGTGTATATAAAGGCATATATTTTTATTTTTCATTATCATCTGTTTCTGTACATTGGATTAACTGAAGAGCACAGTATAAATACTCTAAAATAGACAATAATAAATAATACTTTGATTTAGAAAAGAAAGAATCTTGGCTCCTATAACCCTTTCAGTTTCTCTGCCATTGACAGATGCTCAGGGACCTGGGGTTAACCCTGCAGCAAGGAAGGTTATTTGAAATAAATTCTAGCATCTTTCATAAGAGAGAAGATCCCTCCCTCTGAAAATCTGATTTTTCAACACTGAATAACCTGTCAGTTTGATTTGTGCTCACCTCTGTTCACCCATTTGCTGTCATAATCCTTAGCCAGATATCTTTTTAACCCCTTGAAACAGGGGAAAGCAAAGGCAGAAGTGCCTCTGGGCATGTACAGAGGGTTTCTTTTCTTTCTCCCCCGCTGCCTCCTTTTGCACCAGAACATATCTCCAGTCCCTAGCCCTCCCAATGCATTGGACTACCTCACCCACCATCCTCTGCTAGCATCATGCTGAAAAGGGGATGATGGGTGTTACAGTGGAGGTTGCCATTTTGATGGTGTCTCCTGCAGGCGGACACTTCCCCCATTAATGCTGCTTTAACACAGGGATCAATAGAAGCCCCTCCCGAGGGACAGAGATTTCGATTTGATCCTGCTGGGTTTCTCAGGCCCTGTTAGTCTGTTTGTTTGTTCCATTTGGTTAGATCTGTTGAATTTTGGCCTTTCCCCAGGGTCTACAAATCCTCCCTGTACACGCAGGGGGAAAATGTAGTTACAAAATCAGGTTTCGGCTACAGTGCTCCCCACCTCTGTCACCTTTTGCTTTGTCTAGGAAGGGAAGCTGTCTGATATTTCCGTTTTCAAAGCTGCGTATCGGATACAGCCAAGTCAGAGCTGTGGCAGCTTGGAAAAGCCAGGCTCACTCTTTGCCGGGAAGGTGCTTAGGTGTACCAGCGGCTGGAGATTTTCCATCCCCTTCATGATGGGCCTTGGGCACTCTGCCACCCTTTTGACCTTGGGAGACTCCTGGACTCCACAGAGGGGATTGTAATTGATACTGGCTGAGATGCTACCTTGCAGTCTGTGTCCCATAACTTTATGAATCTTTAGCTGTGTTGCACAGGTGCAAAGCAACCCTATTAGTGAATTCGGAAGATGTGGATTGCATCCAGTGCCTCTGATGGACAATGGGCATTTCTGATGCACATCGAGCCCTTCTCATGAGCAGTGGGCACTTCTGATGTGGATTGGGCCCTTAGGATCCACATCAAGCTCTTCTCATGCACATTGAGCATGTGTGATGTGATTTGTGCATTTAGGATGCACATCTTGTGCACGTTTGGCATTTCTGATGTGGTTTGGGCACTTAGGATTCACATGAAGCCCTTCATGCATTGGGTACTTTTGATGTGGATTGGGCATATAGGATTCACACCAAGCTCTTCTCATGTGCCTTGAGCATGTCTGACATGGATTGGGCACTTAGGATGCACATGAAGCCGTTCTCATGTGCATTTGGCACTTCTGATGTGGATTGAGCACTTAACCTGCACATCAAGCCCTTCTCATGCGCATTGAGCACTTTGGATGTGCCTCGGGTGTTCCTGTTGTACTCCAGCACATCTTAGCCAGTGTTTGATGCACATTGAGAGTGGCCCAACGTACACGGATGCCCATTGCTCATTGGACCACAGTGCGCCAGTTACACCGCCATGGTGCAATGCATGCCCGTCCATAGTAACATCACAGCCGCCCCACGGGAAACAAGGATATTGTGAAATGGCTCAATTCTATTCCCCGCACGTGTAAGTCAGCTTACAAAGAGGTAAATCTCCTACTGAATTCCAGCCATATTGATTGGCTTCGCTCTTGTTTTAAATAATTCCAAACCCTATCCAGCTCTTGATGGTTTTATGGGGAGGTCAGGATAACCCCTAAACTTTCTTTGGACAGGATGGGGTAACTTTAAAAAGATAAAATGAAAGCAGTAGAAAGAGATTTTCTTCAGTGTTGAATTAAAAGGAGTTTTCCTTTCCCTGTTTAATTTTCTGGCTGTTAACAAGGTTTCTTTTTTCCTCTTTGTGCTGGGCTTAAGGAATGCTTTTTTGGAAAACGCTCAAGTTTCCCTGAGATAAGCACATTCTTGAGGTATGGGGCAATCGCTCAGGAGAGCAATCCACATTCTTCACTTTGCAGATGTAGGTCTGGTCAGAGCATGGGGGGTGATGACTCTTTCTTTGGACCTTGGCTCCCAGAATCCACAGGCTGGGGGATTCTGAGGTGTGTAGTCCAAAAAGTAACTCTTTCATTCACACTCTAGATCTGGTTTACAGAGGCAGCAGAATGACAAGTCAGAGTCTGGAGTAGAAGAAATCATAACACCATTTTAGAAGAGAAATGGAGAAGCCCTTGCAAGGAGAAATCTAGCATAGCAGGGTAGAGCTCGGTGACCCAGTTTTCTACATATAAGTGTGTGCGTGTATTCTAGATATCTGTACTTATCTATATTTAGCTACTTTGTTCAAACTGTTTATAAATATAAATCTATATTTAGCTACCTTGTTCAGAATGAAACGTGCTGGCTGGGGGACTCTGGGAGTTGTAGGCCAAAAAAGTAACTTTCTCATTGTGGGCTGTTATGGAGGCAGCAGAAAAATGAGTAAAAGTCCAGAGAGAGCAGAAGGATTATAACATTTTTTTCTGGATGCCCCAAAAAGGGGAAAGCCCTTGTAAGGAGAAATCTAGCATGGCAGGGAAGCACTCTGTGACCTAGTTTTCTAAATATAGGGAGATTATTTGTATATTTATATTATATTACTTTATATTAGATTATATGAGTCTACATGAGATGGCCATCTGTCAGGAGTGCTTTGACTAGGTATTCCTCCATGGCAGGGGGTTGGACTAGATGGCCCTTGGGGTCTCTTCCAACTCTATGATTCTATCAAAATAACAGACTTCTTGTACAAACATTCCATAGAGATACATTGGAGGACATCGCGATTCCTAGAGAGGACACCTCTCTCGCCATTTTCCAGCGTGGCTTTATGATACGTGTCCCTAATTTTCTCAGCCATGAATAACTGAAACTGGATATTGGTTTAGCAGATATGTGTGTGATGGGAGGGAACCTGCCGTGAATAATGGTATAAATGAATAAACGGTGTAAATGAATATAATATTCACAGCATAAACATAAACATAACAATATCTCCCTTTCTTTCAACTGATGCCCCATGCTGTGCACATCATGGAAATTTGTGAATACCACTTATATGAAAATTCAGACCTCATCCAGAATTTTTTTTTAAAAGAAATGTATATTTTGAGTGGAAAGACATTGAGATATTTAAATGCAAATTTGCATACAAATGTCCTTCCTCCCCTTGAAAAAATTGCTGTGGGTGGCAGGAATGGTATGTAATCGACAAATGAGTCTACACATACTCACACAGGGCATGGACTAGCTAGAGCTCATTCCCAGCTAATGCCAGCTTCCCTGCGGGCATAGGCCTTCTTGTTATCCGCGTACATTAGCGGCCTGTTCCCCAGCCCGGAAGTAATTGGGGCGCCTCGTGAGCGCTGAGCCTGCACGGGTGTCAGGACTGTAAACCCCCTTGGCGGATTTTCACAACCCGGCTATTAAACTCGGCAACCTTTTTACAGCACCCCTTCCGGTGCTATTTCATGGCTGGTAGGTTTTTTGACCCAGGGCGTCCACAGCTTCAGGTCTTGGCCTCTGATGCCAAGTGCTTCAGCCTTGGCTCTGGAATTGCTCTCCGCACACTTCCGAAACCACGCCGTCTACTCCTGGAAATCTTTCCCTATCTTCCATTATAGGTTGTTGTTTGGATCCCCCACCATCAATGGTTTAATTGCTTTTCTAAATTTCATATTTATGCTTTTAATGCTTGCATATTGTTTTAATTTGTATTGTTTTAAACTCAGGGGTTGTCTAAATGGCGAAAATACTCCTCATGGAATGCGAGGAGAAGATTCCCTATCCCAATGGCAATGGGTGTTATTTCACTATATTGTGAAGGAGCGGGGCCCAAACCGGCAAAACTCTGTAGGAAAACCCTTTGCAGCTTTCCATAGACTTTAAAAAGAAACCAGCAAGGGGAATGCGCATATCCACTCGTTGGGACAAGCGATTAAATATGAATCGCTTTCCCATATGAGACGAAGGGCAAACCTGATTGTCCAGATGAGCGCAGGGGGTGGGGCTTGCTAACAGGGATTTGCTTTGATTGCGTATTCCTGCAGGGCAGAATGGGGTTGGACTGGATGGCCCTTGGGGTCTCTTCCAACTCTATGATTCTAACCTATTGGGCGGAAAGAGATCAGCACCTTGGAGAACTTTAATTTTGTATATTAGATCCCAGTAGAATGGCAACCAGGGTTATCTGTGGTGTTCCTTTTGGAAGTGAAACAGAACATAAAGATTCCCTTTTGCAAAATAACCTATTGCCTTGGTATCGTAATTTAATACAGTGTTAGGGTATAATGAGTAATTTCCCCCCCTCATTACTTCCAAAACATTAGATTTTTTTTAATGGTTGTTTGGGGAACTTTGTGGTCCTTGGTCTATTTCTAAGGAGTTTTGAATAAAATCAAAATGTAAGTGTAAGACATTATCAATGCACTACTAATGTGCTCCTGCCACACAACGGAGTCATAGCAAACGCATGGTTTTTGAAGACAGTGATGTGGCTGCATTTTACTGTTCACAAATAAATTCCCCAGCTTTGCTTCTAAAAGTACAAAGGTGAATACGAGCTACCTGTGTGTTGCCTTCTGTATCCCTGCATGATTGCCTGTCCTTCCAGTGGTGGGTCATCCAGTCTCTCTGTGATGGATGGAAGTTGTTCACTCATTCATTCTAATAGGCAGATAACACGGCAGAATTGTCTATTGTTGTTCGCAGCTGCCTGTTGTACCCCTGATTTTCCTGTTTCCCATTGGGACACATGACCAGAATGATGACCGGGCTGGTGATTGTGATATAGCAACCTTGGCCTACTGCTGGGCCCGGTTTTATCCCACAGGTAGTGGAGAAGTGAATCCATTCTTGGTGATATCCATGTAACGGGTGCAGTGAATCCAGTCTTGGTTTTATCCATTTCAGGGAGGCAACAACTCAACGCTTGGTTTTATCCTGTGTGACTTTAATGGAACTCTCCAAAGTGCTGGGTTCTGTCCCAGAAACAGATTCAGCACCTTGAAGAATTCTGCTAAAGCATATAGTTAAACCTATAGTGGAGTCACCACAGCCCTTACATAGAATCATAGAATCCTGGAGTTGGAAGAGACCCCCAAGGGCCATCTAGTCCAACTCCTGCCCTACTGGAATAAACAATCAAAGCACTCCTGTCAGTTGGCCATCCAGCCTCTGTTTAAAAACCTCCAAAGGAGGAGACTCCATAGAATCACAGGGTTGGAAGAGACCACAAGGGCCATCTAGTCCAACCCTTGCCCTACCAGAATAAACAATCAAAGCACTCCTGTCAGATGGCCATCCAGACTCTGTTTAAAAACCTCCAAAGAAGGAAACTCCACCACACTCCCAGGCAATGCATTCCACTTCCAAACAGCTCTTATCATCAGGAAGTTCTTCCTAATGTTTAGGTGGAATCTCTTTTCCTGGAGATTGAACCCATTGCTCCGTGTCCTAGTCTCTGGAGCAGCAGAAAACAAGCTT
The DNA here is from genome assembly GCA_030847615.1 of Gambelia wislizenii. NCBI lineage: Eukaryota > Metazoa > Chordata > Lepidosauria > Squamata > Crotaphytidae > Gambelia > Gambelia wislizenii. The sequence continues at coordinate 8,509,958 of JAUMIR010000018.1, forward strand.
GCTCCATCCTCAGTATGACATCCTTTCAAATATTGAAACATGGCTATCATGTCCCCTCTTAACCTTCTCTTCTCTAGACTAAACATGCCCAGGTCCCTAAATTGCTCCTCATAGGGCATGATGGCTTCCAGACCTCCCACCATCCTGGTCGCCCTCCTCTGGACACGTTCCAGCTTCTCAATATCCTTCCTGAATTGTGATGCCCAGAACTGGGCACAGTCTTCCAGGTGAGGTCTGACCAAAGCAGAATAGAGTGGCACGATGACTTCCCTTGATCTAGACATGAAAGTCACCTGACTACAGTTCAGAAAGCCACCGCCCTGCCCCACCAGCACTATTTTAATCCTAATAAACAATGCCTGATTGCAATCTGGCCATTATTTCCAATGGCCCACAATGTTCCAGAGGTAGTGCCCTCCTGTGGCTTTATGAGAAATTTAAAGATGCTGGTTGGGATCCTACATTACTCTCTACATTTTGTAACGTTATATATCTGTAGCTGTGTTGCAGAAAGCCTGTTAGTGAGTTGCAAGAGTTGCTTGGATGCATGCTGGGCACTTCCGATGACACTTCCGATGACACTGGGCACTTCCTAGTGTGCCCCAGTGTACATTAGTACCCCTGGCACTTTGGACTTTGGTACATCAGTCACCCCACTGGCTGCCGTTGTGCAACAGACATTCATAAGTTCTCATGTCATGGCATCCTTGAGTTCAGTAGTTCTTAACCTGTGGTCTAGGGACCCCCAGGGGGCTGCGATGTCCTCATAGAGGGTCCATGAAGACTTAAAGGCTGCTTGGCCCACCTCCTCCCTGCAGTGGAGCGGCCATGCGACAGGAGCCAAGGTAAAGGCTGGCTGGCTTGGCCTGCATATTGCCATTCAGTCCACTCCAGCCACAGACGTTCAGGAGAACAGTCTTCCCTCCCACTCCATTGCCTCTGAGGGAAGGTTTAATGAATGCTATATTATTACAGTTGTCCCTTCACATTCACTGGGGTTTGGTTCCAGGACCCCCCCGTGAATACCCAAATCCGTGAATACTCAAGTCCCATTATATGCAATGGCCTAGCAAAATGGCGTCCCTTATATAAGTTGGCAAAATCAAGGTTTGCTTTTTGGATTATTATTTTTTAAAGAATATTTTCAAGCCATGAATACTTAAAACCGTGGATGCCAAATCCGTGAATGCGGAGGGACAGCTGTATTATTATTATTATTATTATTGGGTTTTCAATCTTGAGTTAAGTCTTGGGGGTCCACAGCAACAAAAGATATTTAAAGGGGGTCGCTGGTCAAGTAAAGGTTAAGAGCCACTGCTCTAGGTGAACACAGACATTGTGAAATTTTGCATGCGTGTAAGGCCATTTTGCAAAGATGTAAGTCCCAGGCAGTCTGTCCGCCAATGCCCGCACCCTTGCAGACATGATTGGCAAGGACACCTGAATCAGGCTTCTTGGTGGCTGTTCCCAGCCTGTGGAACTCCCTCCCACAGGAGGAAAGGTCGGCCTTCTCCCAACTCTCCATCCACTGACAAGCAAAGGCCTTTCTGTTTAGACTGGATTTTGGCTGATTGCTGGTAGACTGGCTTTTCTCCTGATTGCTGCAGAAGAGACTTTTCATGGGGGGAAGGAGTTCTACGTTTCTCCTAATTTTTCTATTTTAAATGCTTCTTGTTGGTTGCAAATTAGTGCTGTCCTTAACAGAGCGGCTTGCTCAATGTTTTTTAAACAGCGTTTTATTACAATAGCATTTATTACAGCTGGGTTTTGTTTTAATCTATGTCTTGAGTCGCCTCAGTTGCCCTTTGGGGAGAAAGGCAGGGCATAACTCTAATTAATGCATTCATGAAACAGAAGCTGTTGGACTCCCTCTGGTTGAGGATGATGGGCGTTGCAGTCCTACTTGCCTGGGAGGTGCCAAGTTCCGGGAGGCTGTTTTACAGGAGGGGGAAGGAGCCAGTGAAGCTTTGAAAGCTTGGAGGAGAAGGGGGAATGGAGCATTTTGGGGAAAATATGCTACACCTTGGCAGGGTATCTACCCCCCATTTATTTTAAAATGATCCCAGCACCCTCTCAGGCACATTTTGTGAGGACACACATGGCAGCCTTCCTGGTGGCTGTTCCCAGCCTGTGGAACTCCTTCCCACTGGAGGCAAGGATGGCCCCCTCCCTACCCTCATTCCACTCACAAGCAAAGATCTTTTTCTCTTTGGGCTCTAACTTATTGCTGCAGAGCGGATCTTTGATATGGGATTTGGGAGACAGATCATTTGTGGGAGGTACAACACTCTGGCCAGTACTGACCCCCACATTTATAGACCCCCAAAAGAAGAGCTTCTTGATCATTTTTTTCTCTCTCCCTTCTGCCACCCCCTGAGCTGTAGGACCTTAATTTCCCCTTTGCTTTGCTTTGCTTTGTAATCACCTACTTCATCACCACTCTGCTAAGGAGACTTTGGAATAAAGCGGTAGTAAATTAGAAACTCTTAAGGAGGTTTAAGATTGGAGAGTCGGAGAGGCTATGGTAATTATATATATATTTGCAAAATAAAAATGCAATGAACTTGCTCTCTGCCCTCCCCTCTTCCCGGTTTCTCTCTCGGCTTGGTCAGGCAGGACCACTCTCCATCCTCGCAAACTCAGAATCTTCCGGTTGCCATGGCGATGCATCCTTTCCTCTCGGCTTTCTCTCTCTCACCACTATTGGCAGCTGATGTTCAAAGTCTCCACCTCTCCCCCGGAGTTTAGATGGGATTTTTCTAAGCTCTGTGATGGAGAAGAGTTCTGCGGATACTGGGGGCTGCTAAATAGACAAATAAAGGGGTCTTGGAGCAAATCATGCCTGAATTTGTAATTGGTTGACAGACCGAACCTAAAGAGTAGTCACCAATGTAGTCCTCTTGATCCCAGAGAGGAGTGACCAGTGGGGTGCCACAGGGTTCTGTCCTGGGCCCAGTGCTATTCAACATCTTTATCAATAACTTGGATGATGGAATAGAGGGCATGCTTATCATGTTTGTAGATGACACCAAATTAGGAGGGGTAGCTAATACCCCAGAGGACAGGACCAGAATCCAAAATTACCTCTGGGGGGCTTGGGTTATAATCTTCACTTGGCCATGGAAACTCACTGGATGCGCCTGGGCAAGTCACACTCTCTCAGCCTCAAAAGAAAGTAAAGGCAACCCCCCTCTGAACAAATCTTACCAAGAAAACCCTGTGATAGGATCGCCTTAGGTTCGCCATAGGTCGGAAGCGACACAAAGGCACACAACAACAAGATAGCAATCACTGTTATTGCATTGATACAATAGGCAAACGAGAGGCAGGTACAGGATCTTGGAAAAGGCTGAAAAGGATGTAGTGTACATGATTCTGTTGTGTATTTTTATTTTCCTGATTTGCCTGGTGTAAAGCAAAACCCAGATGGGTTGAAACACTATCCTCGGTTTGGCTATCTAACCTGTAATCAAAAAGGTTATCATAGAATCATAGAATCATAGAATTGCAGAGTTGGAAGAGACCACGAGGGCCATCCAGTCCAACCCCCCTGCCACACAGGAAAACTTGATCAAAGCATCCCCAACAGATGGCCATCCAGCCTCTGTTTAAAGACCTCCAAGGAAGGAGACCCCACCATGCTCCGAGGGAGTGTGTTCTACTGCCGAACAGCTCTTACTGTCAAAAAGTTCCTCCTCATGTTGAGGTGGAATCTCTGTTCCTGGAGCTTGCATCCATTGCTCCGTGTTCCAGTCTCTGGAGCAGCAGAAAACAAGCCTGCTCCATCCTCAGCGTGACACCCCTTCAAATACTTAAATAGGGCTATCATATCGCCTCTTAACCGTATTTTTTCCAGGCTAAACATACCCAGCTCCCTAAGTCTCTCCTCATATTCTAGGTGAGGTCTGACCAAGGCAGAATAGAGTGGCACTATTACTTCCCTTGATCTAGACACTATACTTCTATTGATACAGCCCAAAATCGCATTGGCCTTTTTAGCTGCCGCATCACACTGTTGGCTCATGTTCAACTTGTGGTCTACTAGGACTCCTAGATCCCTTTCGCACGTAGTCTCATTCAGCCAGGTCTCTCCCATCCTATATTTATGCATTTCATTTTTCTGCCCTAAGTGCAGTACTTTACATTTCTCCGTATTGAATTTCATTTTGTTAGCTTTGGCCCAGCTCTCCAGTCTATCCAGGTCATTCTGAATTTTGATCCTGTCCTCTAGGGTATTAGCTACTCCTCCCAATTTGGTGTCATCTGCAAATTTAATAAGTATGCCCCTAATTCCCTCATCCAAGTCATTGATAAAGATGTTGAATAGCACTGGGCCCAGGACAGAACCTTGTGGCACCCCACTGGTTACATCTTTCCAAGACGAAAAGGAGCCACTGCTGAGCACCCTTTGGGTTCGGCCGGTCAACCAATTACAAATCCATTGAACAGTTAACTTGTCTAGCCCACATTTTACAAGCTTGTTTGCAAGAATGTCATGGGGAACCTTGTCAAAGGCCTTACTGAAATCAAATTAAAGGGAGCACAGAGCATTGAATCTGCCTCAGATTTATACCATCTCATGCTGAAATCATAGAATCATAGAATTATAGAGTTGGAAGAGACCCCAAGGGCCATCCAGTCCAATCCCCTGCCATGCAGGAATACACAATCAAAGCATCCCGGACAGATGGCCATCCAGCCTCTGTTTAAAGACCTCCAAGGAAGGAGACCCCACTACACTCCAAGGGAATGTGTTTCACTGCCGAACAGCTCTTACTGTCAAAAAGTTCCTCCTAATGTTGAGGTGGAGTCTCTGTTCCTGGAGCTTGCATCCACTGCTCTGTGTTCTAGTCTCTGGAGCAGCAGAAAACAAGCTTGCTCCATCCTCAATGTGACACCCCTTCAAATACTTAAACAGGGCTATCATATCACCCCCTTAACCGCCACCCAACCAATCTCAGGTAAACAATCTCAGGTAAGCAGGATTGAAAAGAAGCACTCTTTGCATGCCCAGAGCTGCTCTTGGCTAGCACCTTTCCCAGAGCTGAATTCTGAACTTTGGAACCAGCTCCTTGGGTCCTCTTTGGCTCATGTAGAGACCTTGAAGGCAATTCTCTCTGAACGTCTGTCTTGTTTTTCTTGCTGGATTGAAGCCTTGGCGCCTCTTTGGTGTATTCACAGTTACTGGTGATGGTGGGAAGGTTGGATGGGGTTTGTGTTTTTTTTCCCCCCTCTGCAATGCTGGTCATGAACTTCTTGAGCTCATTAAAGCAATGCTGTCTTGACAGCTTGCAGCACAGAAGCCAAGTCTGGAGGCTTTGAAGTATGTGCGGCATCATAGCTTTTGCATTTGGGATGCACTGTGTGGTGGAGAAAGAAGCAAAGTTGCCTGGAGGAAGAGCACTTATACTTTGCAGCAACTGCGTTCTCTCCCATTCCATGACTTGCAGGCCTTAGTGTGTACAGAGCAAACTGTTGGGCCCTCTGCCCATGCTCAGAGAGATCTTTCTCAGAGCCTAGAGTGATGGATCATAGAATCATGGAATTGGAAGGGACCACAAAGGCCATCCAGTCCAACCCCCTGCCCTGCAGGAATACACAATCAAATCATTCCCGACTGATGGCCATCCAGCCTCTGTTTAAAAACCTCCAAAGAAGGAGACTCCACCACACTCCCAGGCAGTGTATTAACGGTGTATGGTACACCGCATCCAGCTAGTATATATTATTTACTTTAAGTTTAGGCATATATTTTATTTAGTTAACTTTAATTATGATCTTGTAATTGTACGAAAGCTTGGATGTTTTGTACTATTTTATTTTATTTTTATTCTTTGCAATGGTGTTTGGACAAAGCAATAAAACATATCTTATAAGAAATGCATAGCACTGTAATTGTGTAGTGTGAGAGGGCCAGAGGTTAGGGGAAAGTTGGTCTGTATGGTTACAGGAGGACTTTTGGACAGATTAAAGTTCCTCCGATGTTGCCGTTCTATTTCAAGTGACGACATGCCTTCAGAGACCTCTCTCTCTCTCTCTCTCTTTCTCTCTCTCTTGTTTCTTTTTCTTTTTAATTGCTGAGATCATAGGGCAGAACTAAAAAGAGGGGAAATCAGATATGACAGGGAACAAATTAAGAACACCAAAGTATTGCATATCGTAACAGCCATCTACGACTCGGGTAGCTCAAGATTCGTGACGCAGGCTTGGCGCTGCAGAAAAGCAAAGGAGGCAGGCTTACAAAAGATGATAAAAACAGCAAGGTTTCAATTGCTACTTATTTATTTAATGAGGATGAGGATAAATTGTGCGTCTTTCTTGTATATCATATGGCTGAATATTTTGAACTGTTTGTTCTTGTTGGTGGAGCATGCCTTCAAGTTGTTCCCAACTTGTTCCTGAAGGCGAAGTTGTGACCCTACAGCGAACTTATCACTGGGGTTTCTTGACAAGGTTTGTTCAGAGAGGGGTTGCCCTTGCTTTCCTCTGAGGCTGAGAGAGTGTGGCTTGCCCCCGTGTCACCCAGTGAATTCCCATGGCAGAGCAGGGATCCAAACCTATGTCTCCCAGCTGAACATTCAAATCACTATGCTCGGCTTGCTCTTTGAAGTCAGTTTGCAGCAATTAAGTCAGCTGGGGAGAAAACGGAAAAGTGGAAGGAGGGGAGAGAAACCGGGACGTTTTGAAAACAGCCAAAGAAGTGAAATGACAGAGGAGTAATCGAGCCTGTCCCTACCAAATCAGGACAGTTGTATTTCATGGATGTCTATATGGTGACCCAGTCAGCAATCGAACTGCTACATTTTCATAGAATCATAGAGTTGGAAGAGACCCCAAGAGCCATCTAGTCCAACCCCCTACTCTGCAGGAATACATAATCAAATCATTCCTGACAGATGGCCGTCCAGCCTCTGTTTAAAAACCTCCAAAGAAGGAGACTCCAGCACACTCCCAGGTAGTATATTCCACTGCTGAACAGCTCTTACTATCAGGAAGTTCTTCCTAATGCTTACATGGAATCTCTTTTCCTGTAGTTTGGATCCTTTGCTCCGTGTCCTAGTCTTTGGAGCAGCAGAAAACAAGCTTGCTCCATCCTCAATGTGAGATCCCTTCAAATATTTAAACATGGCTATAATGTCACCACCTTTCGTATCTAACTGAACAGGGTATACCTTACAGGCTTCTAGCTGATCCCCCCTGCCTTGTTCCCATGACTAGTTGGTTAAGTCCCATAACTAGGTGGTTATAGTTAAGGTGTGGCAATAGGGCTGCTGTATAGCTTGTCTAAAGTTCCCATCTTGCCATGATTAATGCTTCCAGTGATTAATTCTGGCCCCTTTCCAGAGTGAGGATTCAGGCTTGCCTTGCGCCTATTAATCTGGGAAAATCACCACCAACCTCTCTCTGTCTCTGTTGATCTTGGCACTGCCGGCTCTTGTGATGCAATGCAGCCAGCCCTCAGGGAGGGCTGTCGATGCGAATTCCGAGAGGCGCCCATTTTAAAAGAGTAGGAAGCATCTTAAGACTGTCATTAGCTGGAGCTCAGGCAAGGTCTTAGACTTGTGAAGAAACTCTGGTTGATTTGTTTAAGCTCTGGCGTTTCTGAAGAGCCTTCCTTTGAATGATCCATCATTGGACCTCCACCTATTTCCAGTTTTGGAGAATCAGGTCAGAAGTAACACTGGTTTTTGTTGTTGTTGTTGTTGTTGTTTGTTTGTTTGATTGGCAATGGTTCAGGTTAGCCATTCAGTGGACAGTTTACATGCAAGCCAGTGAACAAGGGAGGTCTCTGTCTCCTATGAGTCTACAGTTTGAAGCAAGGATGTTGCCTGGCATTCTGGGGGCGAGGAAAACAAGAGGGTCGTGGTTTGTGGGTTTATGGGAAGGGGTTGCACATCAGTGCAAAATCGCATAGCAGTATAGGATAATATATTTAATGTTCCTGGAATGAATGACCATGTTGAATAATGTTTCGGGGAAAGCAAAAGCATGTTTTGAATGTAGAAATGGCTTGTCTGTTCTCCCAAAGAACAAATTCTCTTGGACTTACCATGGATACCAGAAACTGTACAAAAATTACAGTTGGACCCCCATATCTGTGGAAGGTTTAGATCCCAGAGTTACCATGGATAGTGGAAACCATGGATAACAGCAAACCCTGTTTGTGGACTTCACTTGGCCCACAGACAAATAGTTGCCATCTCTGAATGGAGCATGTAAAGTTCAGATCCTGTAAACAATACTCATATCTCTGATCCCTGAATGGAGATAAAAGCAGAAGCTTTAAGCTGAATGGAGAATTTTTGTGGACTTCATCTGGCCCACAGCCAAACGGTTGCCATCTCTGAATGAAGCATCTAAAGTTCAAATCCCTTAAACGATGCTCTTATCTCTAATCAATGATCAGAGATAAAAGCAGAAGAAGCTTGTGAGCTGAATGGAGAATTTCTGTGGGATTCATCTGGTCCAATGACAAGAGGTTGCCATTTCTGGGATGTTCTAGGCACAGGTTTTTGACAATATAGTGGATTAAAGAAAGGAATGGTGAACAGGTGTCTCAAGGTTGAGACACAATGTCCTTGACTCTGATTTTTCCCTCTTTTCTTGTGTGTATATATCCAAAAAAGAAAAGAAAAAAAAATCACTTAGCTCTGAAGTTCATTAAGTTTTTTATTATTATTCTTTCACGTGTGGCTGGTTTTTAATCAGCTTAGGATGGTTCCTCAGGGGTTCTGCTTTGTGATATGTTCCACCTCCGTTTTATGGCTAGAAGGAACTGCCAACAGCAAATGTCTCAGTTTTGATAGGACTGCAGTCGTATTTCATTAAACCGGCAGCTTGGAGCTTAGATGTGTGGGCCCATGTGAAAGGCTGGGAAGCAAGGCCTGCTTGGAAGCCAGATGTCAGGATGAGGCTAAAGAGTGGAAAATCCTGGGAAGGGGAAGAGCCAACACATTGGATTTACTGTTTACAATCTAGGATCCCTGGAAGGGACCACATAGGTCATCTAGTCCAACCCCTGCAGTGCAGTTAAAGCACTGCTGAGTGGCAGGTATCCACCTTTGGTTAAAGACCTCCCAAACAAGGAGAGTCCACCACTAAGGCTGTCTATTCCACTGCTAAACAGCTCATACAGTCAAGAAAGTCTTCCTAACGTTTAGGCAGAATGTTTCTTATAAATTGAACCCATTGTTTCAGGTGTAACCCTCTAAAATAGCAAAAAATAAACTTGCTCCATCCTCAATATGATATCCCTTAAAATATTTCAACATGGCTATCATGTCCCCTCTTAACCTTTCCTTCTCCAGGCTAAACCTACCCAGCTCCTTAAGTTGTTCCTCATAGGACATGGCTCCCAGACCTTCCACCATCTTGGTCGCCCTCCTCTGGACATGTTCTAGTTTGTTAATATCCTTCTTGAACTGTGGTGTCCACAAATGGACACAGTATTCCAGGTGGAATCTGGTCAAAGCAGAATAGGGTGGTGCTATTACTTGCTATATTTCATAGGAAGAGGCTGGCAAAACCACCTCTGAGTGTTTCTTGCCTTTTTTTAAAAAACCCTATGAAATTCATGGGGTCACCACAAATCAACTGGAGAGTCTGGGTGCATCTATACAAGTGATTCCCAAACTTTGGTACTCCACGTGTTTTGGACTTCATCTCCTTGGTCAATAGTCAGGGGTTCTGGGAGATGAAGTTCAAAATATCTAGAGGACCAAAGTTTGAGAAACAGTGGTCTACACTGTTGAAATAATGCATTTTGACACCACTTTAAGTGCTGCAGCTCCATCTTATGGAATCCTGGGGTTTGTAGTTTTGCAAGGTCTTGAGTTTTCTCTGCCAGAGTGCTGATGCCTCACAAAACTGCAAATCCCAAAACACAGCATTCAATGCAAAACCTGTCTTCAGCTTTCCAGTTTCTAAACCTCATGGGGAAAGGGTGTGTTCATAAAGTTACTTTTTAAAAGCAATTAGTCACACTTATTCTTCCAAATTACCAAATGTAGTTACTACTGTATTATGCTTTATGGTCACTCTTACTCGAAAATTTCTTGATTCTCAAAAGCAAGTAAGACAATAATTTTTTAAAAGCATAAATTTGAATGGTATAAACCAGTGATTCTCAAACATAGGTCCTCCAGGTGTTTTGGACTTCATCTCCCAGAATCCCTTGCCACTTTGGCCAACAGTCAGTAATTTTGGGAGATGAAGTCCAACATTTCTGGAGGTCAGAGAGATTTCACCTAAATATTAGGAAGAATTTCCTGACAGTAAGAGCTGTTTTGACAGTGGAACACGTTATCTTGGAGTGTGGTAAAGTCTCCTTTATTGGTTTTTAAACAGAGGCTGAATGTCCACCTGTCGGGAGTACTTTGATGGTATATTCCTGCATGGCAGGGGGTTGGACTAGATGGCCCTTGTGGTCTCTTGAAATTCTATGATTCTGTGGAAAACATGTTCCTTTTTAACTTCCCCGGTCCATTCTGTGATCCTGCCAATCACACACGGGATTCCATCTGCTCTCCAAATCTTCTTGGACTGCAGTTCCCCTCATCCCCTATCAGCTAAACCAAGGCTGAGGAATGTGGGGAGTGGAGAGTTGTAGTCCAACAAGGGCCGTAAAGGTCACACAGTCCCCCCACCTATGCTGTAAAAGCTGAGAGGCCTGGTCTCCCACAAACACACACACACCATCGCCTGCCAAAAATTCCAATTGGCATTTTAATTTTCCGAGTGCTCATCTCCTTCGTGTGATGGATGGACTGGCTCCATAGGCTAGGCTTTGACATGAGTTATAACGGAGATTTCTCTGGAGTCCTGACAGCCATTCCAGCCTCTTTCCTCCACCAGCCATCCCTGTCTCCCCTATCTTAGGGGAAATCGCCATTCTGTCCTGTTGCGACAGGAGCGGATGGGTGGATGTTTTGCATTAGCAAGACGTTGACATAGGAGATTATCAGAGGAGCCTCTAAAAAAGTTTCTGTCCCATTGCCAGTGTCCTGGCACAATAACCCTGTTTTATCACTCATTGCTGTATTAATGAGAAAAAGCAGCCCTGGAATTATGGGAGCACGACCGCCAGCACTGTTTACTTCTGCATTCGCAGTGCGTGTGATCTCTCGATGGTCCTCGCGAGAAGACGCGAGCATGTTTAAAAGTCTAAAAACACCTAAATTAACAAACAAAATGAACACACAAGCACTTAAAAACTTGCCAGCAAAGCAGGGAGGTTCATAAAAAGAGTGTTGCATACCTAGTTTTTGCATCCTTAGCTGGAAGTGTTCTGGTGGGGGCCGCTAAGGCAAAAAATCAACATGGCGACGCCAGGCACTTGCCCTATTAGCAAGCCCTGTTCCTGCGCTCATCCGGCCCATCAGCTTTGCGCTTCCTCTCCTATGGGAAAGCGATTCGGATTGAATTGCTTGTCCCAACAAACAGGAATGCACGTTCCCCTCGCTGTTTTTTAAAAGCCACAAACGCTTTTCCTTCCAAGTTTTTCCGGCTTTTGCCCGCAAAAACTTCCAAATATGTCGATACGATCTGGGATCCCATTAACAGTTAGGATTCTCCTCGCATTCCGTGAGGAGTATTTTCACCATTTACAAACCCCTGTTATAGTGCTATTATTCCACTTTAACTGCTCTGGCTGCCTCCTGTAGACTCGTGGGATTTGCAGTTTAGGGATGGGCATTTAGAACTCTCAGCCAGAGAGCTCTTTGGACCCACTAAACTACAAACCCCAGAATTCCACAGGAGGCAGCCGTAGCCGTTAAAGTAGAGCAATAGCGCTATAACGCTGTAGTGTCATACTGTGATTTCTGTATGTCCCTCTCGATCAATTGATATACAGTGTGGTGTGCGAAATGCTGGCACAATTCGGAATCAATCCATCACACTTTTTCCAGTGGGAGGGGAGCAGGGAAACATGTGCTGTGTGTTGGGTGTGGGCAGAAGGCATGAAGGAGTGGAAAAGAAGATCCCCCCAAATTGCCAAAGACTCGGGGAGGTTTCGGATTGCTTCACGCTGCAGCAGCGTCTGGGAAGGGCCTTGCTTTGGGCAGAAATCCTAAGGCTGTCTCCTTGGTTACCTGGCACTTTCCCTTTCCCCTTTTCTCGTTGTTGAATCGGTAGCTTTTGCACGACAGCTGGAACGTGAAACAAGGAAAGAAATTATGGGAACCATTGAGACATAATCCCATCCGCCCACCCAAAATGTCCCGGTTTTTCTCTCTTCCCACTTCTCTCCTTTGTCCTCAGCTTACTTACTCCCATGGTTACAAACTGGAAACCCCTTTGGGTGACCCTTGGCAAGGCAAAGGACATGATCAGCCGCGGCAAAAATTGCAGGATGATGATGTCAGAGTAGCATGAAGGGGTCCCAATCTCACCCAACATTGTCGTCTTCGCGTTCTTACTCCATGCTCCAGCCACGGAAAGGGTGTTCTTTCTCACGCACGCAACAAGCCGTCAATAGATTGTCAGTAGCGCTATTGACTGCGAAACCACGTCCCATTGTAGTTGCGAGATTACAGCATGTCCTCAGTGGTCCTCAGCAAGAAAACATCCAGGTGAGAACACGAAAATGAAGCACAGGGCACTCTTTTTATGAACTGTCCCCTTTAGTTTGCCCATATTTAGGTTTGTTTCAGGGAGCTGGGTATGTTTAGCCTGGAGAAGAGAAGATGAAGAGGGAACATGATAGCCCTGTTGAAGGGATGTCATACTGAGGATGGAGCAAGCTTGTTTCCTGCTGCTCCAGAGACTAGGAGACGGAGCAGTGGGTTCAAACAAGAAGAAAAAAGATTCCATCTAAACATTAGGAAGAACTTCCTAACAGTAAGAGCTTTGCTCTCATCACTTCCTCACCTAATGTTTACCCAACAAGTGGAAGGCAGGAGGTCATACCAAACACACCATAGAATCCCATGGAAGACTGTGAGATACCTACAGACTCTTCCAGTTTCTTGGTAGCAGCGATCCCAGGTAACTGAAGCCATGGAAAGCAATCCCACAGATAAGGCAGCCTTACTGTCCGTTCTTTCATTCTGTTTTTCGAATAAAGCAAAGTTCAGATCCATAAAGATGTTGGGATAGTGACAATGTCATTCGTGTTGGTTGACTTCACCAGCAAAGCCATGATGAATCTCATATGTACCATCAATGGGGAAGTGATCGGAGAGATACATGTTTTTGTTATGCTTATGAACAAAATCTGTAGTTATTAATTATGTTGGGAAAGACAGATGAATTCAGTCTAGTCATTTATAATAATGGGTTTTATTTATTGGCTGCCTAAAGAGACAGGGACCTGATGAACATGAGTGTCAGACATAAATCTGATGCTTTTGTATCAAATGATTGAACTGTCAAATTTTGAATTGCTATTTAGAATCTTAAATCATTTCCAACTTAAAAATTATTTAAGATTCTAAATAGCAATTCAAAGTTTGACAGGAAAAGGGGGGGGTCCCTTCCAATCTAAATCCTCATGGGGTGGTCTCCTGGGGACAAGTTATATTCACCCTAGGTAACTAAGCAAGTGATTTACACGCCTATCTGAAATCTTATCCCCTGATTCATAAAGGACCTTCTGTATGCAAAACATGTCCTCTAGCAGGGCACTCATCTTTTTTCTCTGAAATTAAAGTAAGATTCTAGTCATGGTTCAACATGAAGAGTTGGTTGATCTAGGTAAAGAGGTGGTATTTTCCTGCACTTTCCTCCACGCTGAAAAAGTAGATGAGTCTGGAGCTGAAGGCTTTGGATCCTCTGCTATAAAAAGAAGGAAAGCCACATTAATTTTCACCTAACCACAAGTGCCACCCCACTTTCAAATCATGACCTTCTACTTCTAAATCCCTTTTATTTTCCAAACTAATCTACAGTGGTCCCTTCACATTCGCTGGAGTTTGGTTCCAGGATCCCCGTGGATACCCAAATCCGTGAATCCTCAAGTCCAATTATATGCAATGGCATAGCAAAATGCTGTCCCTTATATAAGATGGCAAAATCAAGGTTTGCTTTTGGATTATTATTTTTTTAAGAATATTTTCCAAGCCCTGAATACTTAAATCCATGAATGCCAAATCTGTGAATGTGGAGGGACAACTGTATTGTTTTAGCCATGTCAGACATGCCGTTCCAAATAAATTCTTAAATTTGGTAGCCCTAGTCTTCCCCCTCTTTTGCATCTTCCATTTGACCCTCGTTTTTTTCCCTGGCCATAGAAATTTTGATATTTCTTTTTCCCATTTAATAAAGAGGTTGGTCAAGGAAATAATGGGGATTGCTTGGAACGGGTACGTCAGTCTTGATAAGATATTCATTTTAATCACCGATATTTTCCCTAACCTAGACAAGATAAAGCAGACTACAGTCGGACGTCCATATCTGTGGGGGTTTGGTTCCCAGACTTACTGTGGGTGTGGGAAACTGTGGATAATAGCAAAACCTATTAAAATACAGTAGGACCCCCATATCTGCTGGGGATTGGGGTCCATAGGGCTTGCTGACAGGGCAATCTCACGCAGCCACCATTTTTTTGCCTTTAGCAAGTGATCGGGGATCATTGCTGCTACAAGAGAGGAGGGTTTCCCAGTCGCCCGTTGCCACCATAACCAGAGAAGGGAGGAGGGCTCTCTCATCTTGGCTGTCATCTTGGATGCAAAACTTATGGGGACTGCTGGGGACAAGAACACCATTAAGAGAAGTTGCAGCTGCAATACTCCTCACCCCCTGTTGTATAGACAGGGCTCTAGAGCTGGCAGAGACCCCGAGGGCCATCCAGTCCAACCCCATTCTGCCTTGCAGGAAGACACAATCAAAGCCTTCCAGACAGATAGCCATCCAGTCTCTGTTTAAAAACCTCCAAAGAAGGAGACTCCGCCACATTCCCAGGCAATATATTCTACTGGCAGGAGGATTCTTAAGGAATTTTCTGCCTGCCAAACTTGCTGCTGAAATTCCTGGTGCTGAGTTCTTTGGATATTTGAGCAAGGGTTGGGGAAATGCCCCTGAGTCTCACTCCTGTGGTCCCTGAAGCTTGGCGGCACAACTTCGACCCCCACTCCCCCCTTCCAGACTCTGCGTGGCCCTCTTGCTCCCTGGGCTGAGAACATCTCTGGACCCACCAGTCCATTTGTTTGTGCAAAGAAAGAGTGGCCATTTCCACAAAGGAAAAGAATGCACTCCTAGCCTTTCCATGTCTGGAAACAGACAACTGAATCCCAGAGTGGGAGGTGAGAATGCTGGCCTGCCAGAGGCTCATACTGAAGGTATGAGTCACATGATGATTCCCCATCCTGGGAGAAAAGAAAGAAAGAAAGAAAGAAGGAAAGAAAGCACAACTCCTTCGACATTTTAGCCTCTTGTTTGTAGGGAAATGCTTGTTGAAGGCAGGAAATCAGTCAGCCTCAGTTGCCTTGACTCTGAACTTTGCGAGGACGTCAGAGGCCTTCCCTGGGAAATGTTGGAAGGCATGCTAGCCAGGGTGGTGGAAAGGATTTCTTTTCCACTGGGACATCCCCGGGGGAGGCAGAGGAAAGGAGGTTCAGAAGGGTTGGAATGTAAGGCTGGGATTTTGACACACAGTCTGCATTTATGCACCAGGTTGGATCTGTCTGTTGGGACAGAAAGACTCAGGAATAGGGGTGTCTTTTTAATATATTTTTAGCATTTTCCTTCTCACCCCGAGAAAGTCTTCCAAAACATTGCAATTTTCAAAGGCTATTTGCAATTTGGGATTTCATCTGTGCAAAATTCATGCATAGACTCATAGATTTGGAAGAGACCACAAGGGCCATCTAGTCTAACTGCTGCCCTGCAGGAATAAACAATCAAAGCATTGTGAAGTTGCAGGGTTTCATGGGCAGCATCCATAGATTTTCCTTGGTTTTTTTTCTGGGCTGTGAGGCTGTGTTCTGGAATAGTTTCTTTCTGACGTTTCGCCTGCATCTGTGGCTGGCATCTTCAGAGAATCCAAGCATTCCTAACAGATTGACATTGAGCCTTTGTTTAAAACCCTCCAAAAGAGGACACTCCACACTCCGAGGCAGAGTAATGGATTCAAACAACAGGAAAAGAAATTCCATCTAAACATTAGGAAGAACCTCCTGACAGTAAGAACTATTCGGCAGTGGAATACACTGCCTGGGAGTGTGGTGGAGTCTCCTTCTTTGGAGGTTTTTAAACATAGGCTGGATGGCCATCTGTCGGGAATGATTTGATCGTGTATTCCTGCAGGGCACGGGGTTGGACTAGATGGCTCTGGTGGTCTCTTCCAACTCTCTGATTCTATAATCATAGAATCATGAGGGTTGGAAGACACCACAAGGGCCATCTAGTCCAACCCCGTGCCATGCAGGAGTACCCAATCAAAGCATTCCTCATATTCTTTGAAATATTATTTCAGTCCCCATTCATGCAACTTCTTTCCGGGTTGTTGAACAAGGACTTACAAAAAGCACCTCATCTTTGTAGGATATGATGTCCTCCTTTTCAAGGAGGATGAGGACAAGATCTTGACACTAATTTCTGATGGATCCTGGAAGCATCCAGACTGTTGGCAGCCTCCCCACCCCACCCACCCCCAAAAAATACACCCACGTGGACCTGGAATCAATTGTTCCATGTTCTCCTTCCAGCTTGTTTTTCCTGGCAACCAGACATTTTCTTCCTCCATTCCTGGGGCGGAGGCATAAATTCATTAGCGGACCGCACAGCTGCGTTTTCAAAACACGTCTTCAGGTCTGGGCGCTTTCCCCAATGTGTGGGTCATTGGCCGCCCTTGCTAATCTCCTCTTTCTGCTGAGATCTTCCGGGCGGCTTTCCAAGAGGGGGTGTAGCTTTGCAGAGGCCTAAATGAAAAATGGAGGGCAGGTTTTAGGGATGCCTGCCTCACCGATTATTAATATTTTTTGGAGGCGCTTCGGAAATTTGGGTTGGCTTCTTGGTAAGGTGCAGCTTTGGAGCTTGGGAACAAATCCACCAGGTTAAAACGTTGGCATCCTGATGGTGTGGTAGTGCGTGTGCTTTTTATTCATAGCACACAGTTATATTCATAGCAGCTCCAGTTTAATGGTTTAATGGGAAGTGGAAAGGAAGACCTCTGTCCTTCACAAACGCCACAGTTCCATAGGATGGAGCCATAACAGTGACAACTCCCAGCATGCCTGACTATTGATTGTGCAGCTGGGAGTTGGAGTCCAGCAAAAGTAAGCCCCTTCCTCTCTGTTTTTTTTTTTTTCCCTTTCCCCTTCCATGAAGCTTAGAGCCTTGCAGCTGCTTTTGATTAAGAAAAGGTGCGTGTGGCTGCAAGTTACGTATAATTTGGAAGGGAAATGAAGCAAGGGAAGAGGATAGAGTTTGGGGAGAGCTGAGTGACGCGCCAAGTTTCGGGATCTCGTGTCGATTTCCAGATAGCCTCTCAAATTCACAGCTTTAGGCCTCTGGAAACATGCATTTTTGGCATTATTAAGGGAAAGATGAGAAGAGGAAAACTTTTCCATAGTACTAGGGACAAGTTTAAATGCAAGGTAGTACAAAGAGTATAAATCTGCTGTCATGGGGGGAGCAGTTATGGGTGGGGGCAAAATGAGGGAACTCCCCCGTAAGATTTCATGCCCCCCCATGTTTAGCCTGAGGAACAGAAGGTGAAGAGGTGACATGAGAGCCATGTTTAAATATTTGAAGGGATGTCATCCTGAGGATGGAGCAAGCTGCTTTCTGCTGCTCCAGAGACTAGGACACGGAGCAATGGGTTCAAATCAAAGGAAAAGAGATTCCACCTAAACATTAGGAAGAACTTCCCGACAGTAAGAGCTATTCGGAAGTGGAATGAATGTGGTGAAGTCTCCTTCTTTGGAGGTTTTCATGCAGAGGCTGGATGTCAGGACTGCTTTGATTGTGTATTCCTGCATGGCAGGGGGTTGGACTAGATGGCTCTGGTGGTCTCTTCCAACTCTGATTCTATGATGTGCTTCTAGCAACAACAGCTATACAAGTTTCTCTATCTAAGATTCCCGCCTCTCTCTCTGGCTCTGACACAGACACAGCTCTTTTCACACCTGGAAACACCCGGGAGCCCTATCCGCAGTAGGTCAGGTTTGTAGGTCAGGAGGAAACCAACAAAGCAAAGTAGGTGAGTAATTATAACTACTTGGCCAAGGGGAACCACCAAGCCTAGGGGGAAATGACGCCATACCTCCCTGCTGGGCATTTGTGCAGGCGAGAACTTGGCAGCAAGACAATGCAGGAAGAAGTGACTCAGCTAAGGTCACTATAAGGAGGCAGTGGCAGAGGCTGGAAAAACAAGAAGTGGAAATGCCAAGTGCAGTGCCTGGACTCCATGCTCTCCAAGTAACAATAATAACCAAGGCATCTGACAAGAAGGCCATGGTGGTAGTTATTTGACCTCTTTGCCACAATGTCATTTACGAAATAGATATTGGTCACCATGAGCTATGGAACCTATGACCTGTGAATCTCAGGGCTGCAGTCCTAGACCCAGTAAATCCCACTGGGGACAGTGGAACATTTTTCTGAGTAAACGTTCATTTCGGATTGTGCTACGTGCATGTTTTTGTCCTATAGCCGGGGTGGCAATTTTTCATTAATTTTCTTCTCAGACAAAGCAACGAGTAATTTTTTGCAGTGTTCTCTTAGATATCTATCTATCTATAATTCTCTTGGGTATGTTGCCTTTCCCACTGCACTGAGTGGCTGCTCAGGAAACACACCCAACCAATCACGACCCACATGAAAATTCCCTCTCCAGCTCACAATCTACTCCTGCCACTCAATGTGTGGCCCAGATTGGGACCCAGGCGTTAAACTGGCGGCGGTGGCAGGGCAACAGAGTGAGTCACCCTCAGCAATTCCGGGAAAAGTGTGGACCGCTGAGAAGGTGGAAGAGGAATTTTAAAATCTACCAGCCTACCTTACAGGGTTGTCGTGAGGTCTACTGGGCATTTTGGGGGGAGTTTTTCAATAGAGTATGATACACCATGTCCACCTAGTATATATATTTCCAGACCATGGATGGTGAAATCCGTGGATGCCAAATCCGTGGATACAGAGGGCCGACTAGTATTTTCTGCAGTGGAAAACTGCTGTGTGCATAATTTTCCTGCTCCCCAGCCTGCTAAACCTCTTCCATTATCCCTCCCCACCTTCCGTTAATTATCTGCTGGCTCTCTTAAGTGACACTTTAATTCTCCTTTTGAAAGGACTTTGGGAATATTACAACCATCTCCCAACCACCCACTTTCCTCCTCGACCTTGCTGCAATTGGATGTCTGCCCCTTCTCCGCCCCTTCCCAAAAAACACACATCGCCATCGATCCGTTTTTCCCCCTGCCTCCCCTCCCCTCCCTTTGCAAAGGTGCCCACTTTCCAAACAGTGAAAGGTGGTAATTAAAATTAATTAGCCACCATGGAGCCGGCTGCATCCAAAGAGATGGCAGCCGTACAAGAGTGTGGAAGGGGGGAGAAATTGAGGCTGAGATGGTGGGTGAATAATTTATGAAGCCTTGCTTCCTTTGGGGGTCTGTTCTGAAGAGCTGGGTTTCTACCTGGACGAAATCCACCACCTTGAATTATTTCCACCCGCCAAAGGGATTCGACAAGTATCACGTTTTGAGCTAAGGACATTATCAGACTATCGTCTAAAAATGCTTTAATTCCACGAATGAAGATAGCGGGAACATCATGGCTTTGTCACACTTATTATTGCACATCCCTGTTATCACGTAAAAGAAACATCGGGAAACTAGCGTTCAAATCTCCGCTCAGCCGTAGAAATCCATTTGAGCAAACCATGTTGTTTTAGTCTGAGAGGAAGGCAAGGGCAAATCCCCATGAATGAAATCTTGCCGAGAAAACCCTGCGATAGACTCCCCTTTGGACATGTTCCATCTTGTCAATATCCCTCTTGAACTGTACAAACATACCATAGAGTTCTGTTGAACTGTGGTGTCCCAAGCTGGTCACAGTGGACTTTATCAGCGGCAGCAAATATGGCATCATAACAACGCCTAATGAACATGA
The DNA here is from genome assembly GCA_030847615.1 of Gambelia wislizenii. Classification (NCBI taxonomy): domain Eukaryota; kingdom Metazoa; phylum Chordata; class Lepidosauria; order Squamata; family Crotaphytidae; genus Gambelia; species Gambelia wislizenii. The sequence continues at coordinate 8,530,007 of JAUMIR010000018.1, forward strand.
AAGGGCGTGAATACCAGACAACGTTGTGCTTTCTCGATGGTGTATTGTAAACAAGGCGTCCTTTTTTATTGTCGGGCCAAGACGTCAATGGATCTGCTCTGGGTTGGGGGTTTTTTGGCCATGATTGCAAGTGTATGAAACCGCACCCCATTCTCCTTTCGTGATTCCACCATCAATGGGTGATCCCCGCCAGAACACTTCCAGGTGGGAACTGGAAAACCAGCCATGGGACGTTCTTTTTATGAGAACGTCTCCCCATATTGCAGGCAAGTTTTTAAGTGTGTTTCAGTGCCCATGTTGTGCTTTTTAATTTACTTTTCAGTGTGCTCGCGTCTTCTTGTGAGAACCGCCAAGATCACGCTCAGCAGCAAATGCGGACGTGCAAGGCTTCTTTTTCATGCAATCACAGCAGTATTTGATATTTGGGGTTCTTTTGCAGCACAAAAATGGTGCAAAATATGGTGCCCAAAGAATGGTTTTAAAGGCTTGTCTGCTAAAGTCCAGTAACTCCAACCAAATCCGAATAGTGTGGCACTACTACAGCCCTCGATCTGGACATTTATACTGCTGTATAAGCATGGATATCTTTCAGATTGATTCAGGAGGTCTGTGTTATCCTCCACATTAGGAAGAGCTGAAAGATGATACGGTATGGTGCTAATCCATGGGTGTGGTGCTAATCCCTCTGGGGTTGATTTTCCCACAGAGTTGTTACTGTTCCAGCGGTATTGGCAAATTATCCTGAGCATCCATTGATGATGGCCAATTCTATCAGATTTACTCTGTCAGGGGGTTTTGTGTGTGTGTGTGTGTAACCGGCTGAATACACAATGTTACAAGCTGGGTGGAGAGGTACAGAGCCAGAATACAGATGTGCTAAGAATGTAGGGAGAAGGGATAGAATTCATCGGCTGGATGGCTGCACAAGTCAGTCCCGTTCTTGGACGGTAGAAAAGAAATCATTTTTTTTTACAAGAAAATGTAAAAATAAATTTAAATATGGGGTGTCCTAGGATCACACGCACGCTACTTTTGTGTGGGGAGTGTGGTGTAACCAGTGTGATGTCTCTTTTGTGATGGGACCTAATGAGGCCGATCAAAATGGTGGGAGGTCTGGAAGCCATGATGCCCTTTGAGGAGCAGCTTAGGGAGCTGGGCATGTTTAGCCTGGAGAAGAGAAGGTGAAGAGGGGACATGATAGCCATGTTTAAATATTTGAAGGAGTGTCATATTGACGATGGAGCAAGCTTGTTTTCTGCTGCTCCAGAAACTAGGACATGGAGCCATGGGTTCAAATGACAGGAAAAGAGATTCCACCTAAATATTAGGAAGAACTTCCTGACAGTAAAGAGCTGTTCAGAGGTGGAATGCACTGCCTGGGAGTGTGGTGGATTCTCCTTCTTTGGAGGTTTTTAAGCAGAGGATGTTGGGAATGATTTGATTGGGTATTCCTGCATGGCAGAAGGGGGTTGAACTGAATGGCCCTTGTGATCTCTTCCAACTCTATGATTCTATGATTGTCAAAGTCACAATTTTTATTGGTGCAATGGGTATTCTTTTACTTATTTTTCTTCTATATTTTGGGGGTGAGTGGAAGCCACCACTTAGTGTAACTAACCGAGGTGATTTTTTTTTTTTTTTTGCTTTACGGTAGGACCCCCATATCCGCTGGGAATTGGTTCTGGGGGACCCTGTGGATAGATTATCAATAGCGCTTTTTTCACTGTATTAACTGCGTGCAAAACCATGTCCCATTGTAATCACGAGATTACAGCATGAATGGGCGGTCCTCAGTGCAAAAACGTCCAGGTCAGGACTTGAAAACGAAGCACAAGACGTTCTGTTCATGAACTGTCCCTTTTAGTTGGCACGTTTTTAGGTTTGTTTCAGTGCTTCTGTGTTCATTGACTTTGTTAATTAAGGGTTTGGAGAGTTTTAAGCCAGCTCGCGTCTTCTCACGAGAACCACCGAAATCTCATCCATGCCAAATTGCGGAATTAAACTCCCATTCTTGAAGCTCTAGTGGTCATTGTGCGATAATTCAGTGGCTGTTCTTTCACATGATTACAGCTGTGTGTGATAGTAAGTGTTATAACGCCACAATGTTCCCGCTATCTTTATTTGCGGAATTACAGCATTTTTCGACACTAGTCTGATAATGTTCTTAGTCCAACACTCCGAACCACTACACCATACGATATTTCTTTGAAAGATTTGTTCTGTGGATATTTGTCATTCCCTTCCTCTAAGGCTGAGAAAGTGCGACTTGCCAAATTTCCCCAGTGGGTTTCCATGACTTGAGTAGGAATTCGAATCCTGGTCTTCCAGAGTCCAAGTCCAACACTCCAAACCATTGCACCACACTGGCTTCTATTGTAATGAATCATAGAAACATAGAGTTGGAAGAGACCACAAGGGCCATCCAATCCAGCCCCTGCCTTGCAGGAATACACAATCGCACACCATGGATGACTCCCATTCAAATCTGGGGAGATTTCTGATCGGAGGCTATGTGGTATAATGGTTATAGCAGATCTTATCTTAGCATAACTTGTTCCCCAAAGAACGTAGTACCACCCATGCCGATATTACACTGCGCCTTTAAAAGAAGAAATCACCTCTAGCTCTTTCCTGTCTCTTGTAATACGACCCTTATTTATTTGGTATAACTTTTTGCATTCCAGAGCTGCCTTTTGATGTTTATTTTTGGTGCCAATGAAAGCTGACTTCCTCTATGCAAATGGGCACTTAATATGCAGATTGGTGTGTATTTAATATGCAAATTGCCCTGCGGATCTGGAGGGCTGCCAATCTCTCCTTGGGTGTCGCAGGAGTTCGGCAGCTTCCCAAGTTCGAGCGTCCCTGCCAGGTGGAAGTTGGACTTTGTGTCCGTTTTGGAGACGGGCTGGGGCTAGTTGAGGTTAACTTGACAGGGAAAGGCACTCTGTGCATCCCCAGAGGAGCTGTTGTTTTGGCATCCACTGAAAACTCAGCTGAGGCCATTAAGGCCATCCACTCAGGCCAGAAATCTGAAATTAATGCTAAAGCAGGTTCATTTCAATAGACTCATTGGAAGAAATGGGATTTGTTAGTCACCCTTTATATAAGTCCCATTGATTTGGGTATTGGGTATAAAATTATTTTAACAATAACTTTACGGAAAAAGAGATTCCACCTAAACCTTAGGAAGAACGTCCTGACAGTAAGAGCTGTTCGTGAGTGGAATACACTGCCTGGGAGTGTGGTGGAGTCTCCTTCTTTGGAGGTTTTTAAACAGAGGCTGGATGGCCATCTGTCAGGAATGCTTTGATTGTGTATTCCTGCATGGCAGGGGGTTGGACTGGATGGCCCTTGGGGTCTCCTCCAAGTCTATGATTCTATGTTCAAAATGCTTGTTTCACTTCACATGGACGTAATGTTAGTTTTGGATAAAAAGTTTGCTGAAACATATTGAATTGCTCTTCTTCTTTTTTTTAGCGGTCTAAGAACCGATACCTATTTTTTCCATGTTTTTTTCCATGTTACTTCTGCCTCTCGGAGCATATTTTCAGTTAAGGAAGCTCTGCTCAGTGACTTTGTTCACTGAATTATACCAGTAATCGTAATAACCTGTCGCTTATTGAGCAAGTGTGTAAATCCCACACCACGCCCGTTCAATGGGGGCGTCTGTGGTTTTAGGGCAGCCATATCATGTAGCAAAAAAAGGGGGGGCAGTTTGCCACCCGCGGCTCATGCTCTGTGGGGGGGGGGCGGTGAACATTAACCGCTACTGTTTACATAGCGAGCAGCTGCCTGCGCCACTTTGCAACCGGATCGATGTCTCCGAGCTTGGCTCCCCGCTGCGTTGACACCCCACCAACGCCACCAGGAGCCGGGGACCTTTGTATTCAGTTTCAAGCTCTACTTACATACTTACTTATACTACTTACTTACAGCTGCTCTTAGTAAGAATCAACCCTCCCCTCCCTTGCACTTGGCACTCCGGTTATAAAACATTAATCACATCTCCAGAGAGCTTCCCTGTCTCTCAGCACAAGTGTGGAGTGTTTCTTTGGGGAGGGGGGTAGCAGAGATTAGGGAGAGGGAAAGAGGGGTGTCATGGCAGGAGGCTTGGTGTGTGTGTATGTGTGTTTTGTAGCTGCGAAGTCTCTCTCACCCAAATACACCATACCCTCCAACAGCTCACAGAAGAAAACCAGAACACATATAGCCGAGCCGCAACCAAGTATTGTCAAGATGGCAAAAGTTCATAGAATCATAGAATCATCGGATTGGAAGAGACCCCAAGGGCCATCTAGACCAACCCCCTGCCATCAGGAATACCCAAACAACACACACCTGATAGATGGCCATCCAGCCACTGTTTAAAAACCTCCAAAGAAGGAAACGCCATCACACTCCCAGGCAGTGCATTCCACTTCTGAACGGCTCTTACCATCAGGAAGTTCAACCTAATATTTAGGTAGAATCTCTTTTCCTATAAGTTAATTGAGTTCCAGTTACTTCTGAACTTTGAACTCTGTTTGCAGCAATCAAAGTAAGCTGAGGATGAAGGATAGAAGTGGGAAGAAACTGGGACATTCTAAAAGCCATTGGTAAAGTGAGATGAGAGAGGATTAATAATAATTTAACACAGAACGTCTCTATTATGTCATGCAATTTCATTCTTTTCCTACTGCCTTCCACTTTCTCCGCCATTGTCTTACGCTCCTGTTTAAATCAACTTGTTCCCCTGTGCCATGAGGACTAGCAGCTTCCTTTATCATTAGCAGAAGGACTGTATCCCAGCGGCTTTGCACCCCAAAGGCTGCAATTTCAATCTTTGGGGTTCTCCAGATTGGTTCAGGAGATGTGGAAGATCCTTCTCCGCCTAAGCATTCCCTGCCCATCAAAGTAGTCCACCTGGTCTAGGTGGGGAGGTGGTTCCTTTTTAGTGGGCTACCTTAAAAAGTATGCCTGGGTGTTTTAATGGCATGATGACTTTTGTTCACATTTCAACACAGATCACATATTGTGAGTTTTATTGAAGCTTGGTTTAATTATGTCAGGCGTGGCTTTGCATTGCGACCCTGGGAGAAAGGCAGGATGCAAATCAAAGGAAGAAATCAATGGTCTCAGCTATTTTAAGGCAGGCTTCCTGAGCTAGTCGGTATGTACAAGTCATTGTCGTCTCTGGCCAAACTCTCTAGTAGGGTGGGGGACAGAGGTGAGCAAAAGGTTGTGTTTCTATCCCATTGTGCTTAGGATTCCTGGTCTCAGGACTTAGAATCATGGGAGAGACCCCTAGGGCAATCTAGTCCAGCCCCCTGCTATGCAGGAACACACAACCAAAGCCCCCCTGACAGAAGGCCTTCCACTTTCTGTTTAAAAACTTCCAAAGAAAGAGACTCCACCACACTCCCAGGCAGCAGCATATTCCACTGTTGAACAGCTCCTACCATCAGGAAGTTTTTCCTAATGTTTAGGTGGAATCTCTTTTCCTGGAGTTTGAACCCATTGCTCCGTGTCCTAGTCTCTGGAACAGCAGAAAACAAGCTTGCTCCATCCTCAGTATGATATCCCTTCAAATATTTAAACATGGTTATCATGTCCCCTCTCAACCTTCTCTTCTCCAGACTAAACAAGCCCAGCTCCTGAAGCCGCTCCTCATAGGGCATCATGGCTTCCAGACCTCCCACCATTTTGGTCGCCCTCCTTTGGGCACATTCCAGCTTCTCAATATCCTTCCTGAATTGTGGTACCCCGAACTGGACACAGTCTTCCAGGTGAGGTCTGACCAAAGCAGAATAGAGTGGCACTATGACTTCCCTTGATCTAGATGAACTGCATTTTTTGTTTTTCTTCCCCTGTGAGTCGAGAGTGCCCATATGAGGGCCAAGAAGCAGAAGCAATTGGGTTTTTAAAGAAAACTTTCTCCCCTTCTTCCAGATTTTCCTCCCTGGCCTCTTAAAGTCTGCAAGGCTTCTTAACATATCTAATTGCCACCCCACTTTTCAGCCTGATTTGTACAGACTGCACATCATCTTTCGGCTGCTTTGTCAAGAAAATGTTGCTTGAACATGGGAGATGCGCGTGTGTGTATGCGTGTATAATCTCTGCATTCCTCACATTAAAAGCCAAATGGCTTTTGATGGTTAGAGATAATCTCTCCCCCAAAGCCCCAGGTTTCCATGATCTGCAGGCCATTAAAAGATTGCAAACGGACCCATTTGCTTCTCCGGGAGCCCCCAGTGGCCTTCTAACCCGCTAGTCTTGAAAGCCGGAGTGGGCAACTTTGGAAGGCTAGGGGGCTGCAGACCCTGAGACCTTTGAGGGCTGCACCTTCCACTCACTCAGTCCTGCAAAAGAAAAAATCATATTTATTTTTTGCCCCCAAGTTTCCTCCAGGGAACGTGAAGGCATTCTCCCAGTGTTTGGGGGCTTTCCTGAGACCCTAGAGGGCATTTAGAGGAATGTTGTTGTTTGGGGGGGGGGGAGTGACAAAAACAATTGAATGGGGAAGGGGGCAAGTCTCCAGATTGGGTGAAAATGCCCTTCACGCCCTTAGAGGTCATTTGTGGACATTCTGGAGCAATATATATATATATATATATATATATATATATATACACATCTAAGGGCCCCTGGAGGTGCATAAAATGGCCCGTGGAGCCACATGTGGCTTACAGGCTTCCCTTTGCCCACATCTGCTTTAAAGAGATGGGATATTTTGCTTTTCCTAAATAGACAGATGATAGAATCCTAGAACTGAAAGAGACCCCAAGGGCCATCCAATCCAAACCCCTGCCTTGCGGGAATACACACTCAAAGCACACCCAACAGATAGGCATCCAGCCTCTATTTATAAACTTCCAAAGAAGGAGACTCCACCACACTCCCAGGCAGTGTATTCCACTTCCAAACAGCTCTTACTGTCAGGAAGTTCTTCCTCATGTTTAGGTGGAATCTCTTTTCTGTAGTTTGAAACCATTGCTCCGTGCCCTAGTCTCTCTAGAGCAGCAGAAAACAAGCTTGCTCCATCCTCAACATGACATCCCTTCAGATATTTAAACATGGCTATCATCTCACCTCTGCTTTGATTGTACATTCCTGCAAGGCAGGGGGTTGGACTGGATGGCCCTTGGGGTCTCTTCCAACTCTAGGATTCTATGATTTCCCAGAATCCTAGTCCAAAACTCAAGCCATAACACCGTGCTGCCTCTCATTGGCCCAGTTCCTCCAGAGGAGGTTGGCCATTATCTGTGATTCTAACCCAAGCCCTAAACAAGCTTGCTCCCTCTTCAATATGACATCCTTTCAAGTACTTAAACATGACTATCACATCACCACTTAACCTTCTCTTCTCCAGATAGATAGACACACATACACACAAACTCAGAGATGTGATTTGTTAAAAAAAAACAAATCATTTCAGAGACAGTCCCTCACTACCAGATTAAAAAATCCCCCACCCTACCCTTGCTCCAAAGTGAAAGAAAAAGAGTCAGCTCCAGCTGAAGTTTCCAGGGTTGGGAGGGAACCGGCCAAGCTGGCATGGGCACAGAAGCCGTAAGTTACTGTCACTGCCAGCCAGACCTATGGCAAGGGTCACGCATCATTATGTCCATGGCCTGGCTTTTAAAATCCACTCTCAAAGTCTGTTTTGGCCAACCCATCAGGCTGTGCTCTAAATCTCTCAGCGCTGGCGGATGACAAGGAAGAGAAAGTTGAAGAAGGATCCTTTCTCCCCATTCCTAAGATCCATCTGATTTTTCTTTCGCAGTCCGCAGAGAGCTGTTCCCCCAGCTGCATCATCTAAGAACCAAGGAAGGGGCATTTTAAGTATTCACAAGGCATGCTCGCCTGCCATTTGGCCTTCTTCTTCCTGCGCTTCGTCCAAATCCCGGAGCTGAAGAACGACTAAATTCTGCCACAGGGATCAGCGCTCCCCCTCCTTGCCTTGACATAATTTTACCCTACTGTGTTTGTGCGGGATTGATGAATCAGCCAATTTCCGATCCGTGTCCGTTTTTCATCTCTTTGATCATAAAAGTCCATCCTGTCCCATTTCTGCACTGCTCTGCAACTTATTTTTATTCTCCCGAAAAGGCATAGAAACTCACTCTGCTTTCCCATGCTGTTTTCCTTCACAAGTTTATTTTCTTATGGAGTATTGTCTGTTGCACACATTTCTGCATTCCCAAAAGAGGCTGGTGTACATATGCAACTTTCCCTGAACCATATGCTTTTGCATACAATTTTTTGTGCTGAGAAATGTAGCACGAAATTGTGCAAAGGGTGACACCTAGAACAGGGGTTGGTCCCAGGGCCATTTGGCAAAAAGCTTGTTTTCTGCTGCTCCAGAGACTAGGACATGGAGCAATGGGTTCAAACTCCAGGAAAAGAGATTCCACCTAAACATCAGGAAGAACTTCCTGACAGTAAGAGCTGTTCGGAAGTGGAATGCACTGCCTCATCGCTTGGTGGGGTTTCCTTCTTTGAAGGTTTTTAAACAGAGGCTGGATGGCTATCGGTCAGGAATGCTTTGATTGTTTATTCCTGCATGGCAGGAGGTTGTACTAGATAGCCCTTGTAGTCTCTTCCAACTCTGATTCTATGATTTCCCAGAATTCCTAGTCCAAAACTCAAGCTGCTAAACCACACTGTCTCTCATTTATCCGTTTTCTCCAGAGGAGGTTGGCCATTATCTTCCTCCTGAGGCTGAGAGAATGCGACCTGCCCAAGGTCACCCACTGGCTTTCCATGGCTGATGGGGGATTTGAACCTGGTTCCAACACCCAGCCCATTATATCGCAATGGCTCTAACAGAAAACATAGATAGACATACTTTTAAAGGCAGTGCTTTCACCCTGAGATTCCTCCCTCTCATCCAGAGGACCAGACTAGAAGGTCCAAGCCATGATATCTGGTGCCAGGGCCTGTGATCGGGGAACTGTACATTCAATTTCCAGCAGCTCTGGGTAGAAATGGATCAGGTAGCGGAAGATGGGAACGGCTTCTCTTTCTTTCTCTCTCACACTCTTTTTCTCTCTCCCTCCCTCTCTGTGCCCCCGGCTCCCTGGAGAGCGACTGCCTGCCAACTGGAGTAGAAAATACTTGGCTAGACAGACAAATAGGCTGGTACAAGTCAGACAAGTTTCGAGGTACCGTCAGGGCTTGGCGGAGACTATGGGAGGCCAAACCGAAAGTAGGAGCTGTTCGGAAGTGGAATATGCTGCTGCCTGGGAGTGTGGTGGAGTCTCCTTCTTTGGAGGTTTTTAATCTGAGGCTGGATGGCCATCTGTCAGGAATGCTTTGATTGGCAGGGGGTTGGACTAGATGACCTTTGTGGTCTCTTCCAGCTCTAGGATTCTGTGTTTCTGAGAGTTGTTTGCCATTGAAGAATTGCATCCTCAGAGCTGCTTTATTTATTTTTTTAAATGGCCACTAGAATGACTAGCGACTACTGCGTAGAATAGCAATTGCAACTAACTGGTTTCTAAAAATAACTTTCTAGGTTCCGACTGCAGGTTCCATGGACCTCTTTATTTCCCCGATTTTGCTTGGTGGGGAGAAGGGAGGCTCACTTTCCATCTCCCCCCTCAGAAGCTGTCACACCTGACCCTCTCCTTTCGCTCTCTGTTCCCCCCGTACACACATCAGGACCGAGACCTTGGTAACCCTATGCCTCAATGGAGGCCACATTCTTCTGACATCACCCAACAGCGGGCCCAGAACCCTGGAGCCAGTTTGGCAATGCCGCCAGCTGTCCAGAGAGTGGGCTTGGGTTACACAGTGACATCAGTTCTCTTGGGTCACCTGTTGTAGGGAAGGTTCTGGGAGGCACCATTGCAGCGGGCAGAGAACAGCTGACACACACAGAGAGAGAATGAGAGAGAAAGAACACCATCCCAGTACAATTTTATGGCTCTGTTAGTTCATTTCTACCTCCTTTTTGCTTACAACAAAGGTTCCCGGATTTCTATAAGCCAAGCTTTTTTTTTTTCCCTTGCGGTCTACCATCAAGCCAGCTTCGGCGTTTGGAGAAGCTAAGAATGAGAGACTTCCAAGCGTCCCAGTCCAAAAACAACCCTGCTCAGGTTTTGAGAGCTCAGGGCAGCCTTGATGGAGCCAATTCACCTGTAATGCAGTCTTCCTCCACTCCATCAAAGGCTACAACATAAATCATGGAGTCATAGAATTGGAAGAGACCACAAAGGCCATCCAGTCCAACCCCCTGCCATGCAGGAATGCACAATCAAATCATTCCCGACGGATGGCCATCCAGCCTCTGCTTAAAACCCCAAAGAAGGAGATGCCACCACACTCCCAGGCAGTGCATTCCACTGCCAAACAGCTCTTACAGTCAGGGAGCTGTACCTAATGTTTAGATGAGATCTCTTTTCCAGTAGCTTGAACCCATTGCTCCATTTCCCAGTCTGTGGAGCAGCAGAAAACAAGCTTGCCCCATCCTCAGTATGACATCCCTTCAGATATTTAGACATGGCTATCATGTCCCCTCTCATAGAATCATAGAATAATAGAATTGTAGAGTTGGAAGAGACCCCAAGGGCCATCCAGTCCGACCCCCATCTGCCACGCAGGAAATCTTGATCAAAGCATCCCCGACAGATGGCAATCCAGCCTCTGTTTAAAGACCTCCAAAGAAGGAGACCCCACCACACTCCAAGGGAGTGTGTTCCACTGCCGAACAGCTCTTACTGTCAAAACGTTCCTCCTAATGTTGAGGTGGAATCTCTGTTCCTGGAGCTTGCATCCATTGCTCCGTGTTCCAGTCTCTGGAGCAGCAGAAAACAAGCTTGCTCCATCCTCAACGTGACACCCCTTCAAATACTTAAACAGGGCTATCATATCGCCTCTTAACCGTATTTTCTCCAGGCTAAACATACCCAGCTCCCTAAGTCTCTCCTCATAAGACATCGTTTCCAGACCTTTCACCATTTTAGTTGCCCTTCTCTGGACACGCTCCAATTTGTCCATATCCTTTTTGAATTGTGGTGCCCAGAACTGGACACAGTATTCTAGGTGAGGTCTAACCAAGGCAAAATAGAGTGGCACTATTACTTCCCTTGATCTAGACACTGTACTTCTATTGATGCAGCCCAAAATCGCATTGGCCTTTTTAGCTGCTGCATCACACTGTTGGCTCATGTTCAACCTGTGGTCTACTAGGACTCCTAGATCCCTTTCGCACATAGTCTCGTTCAGCCAGGTCTCTCCCATCCTATATCTATGCATTTCATTTTTCCGCCCTAAGTGCAGTACTTTACATTTCTCCGTATTGAATTTCAACCTTCTCTTCTCCAGGCTAAACACGCCCAGCTTCCTAAGCCGCTCCTCATAGGGCATGATGGCTTCCAGACCTCCCACCATCCTGGTCAACCTCCTCTGGACGTGTTCCAGCTTGTCCATATCCTTCTTGAATTGCATTGCCCAAAACTGGACACAGTCTTCCAGGTGAGGTCTGACCAAAGCAGAATAGAGCGGCACTATGACTTCTCTTGATCTAGACACTAGACTATTGGTGGAGCCAATTCAACTATAATATGGTCTTCCTCCATTCCTTCAGAGACAACATAAATCACTTGATTCAAATGACAAGAAAAGAGATTTCACCTAAACACGGACTCTCCAACTGTCCTGATTTTTCCAGGACAGGCCACTCTGACATACTTGAGTGCACCTTGTCTTGGTTTTCCCTTATGAAATGTTGGGGGTATGTAGGTTTGTGGACAGAAGGCAGTTATGCACTACATGTCACCTTGAAGACTTTTTTTTTTTGGGTGTATGGCACTTGGCCGAGAGAAGGGTGCATTGTAAGGATGGAAAGAAAAATTGAAAAGATTTGGAAAATTGTTTTAAAACCCCATATTTTTTCAAGTGTTGAGAAACACTGGACTCACGCAAATCTTCACAGTTTGGGACTTATTCTGCGCAAAATTCGCACATTGTTGCTTTGTGCAGAAAACCTCGTTTTCTGTAGAGGAAACAGTGTTTTCTGCATGGAAAATAATATTTCAATGCAAAAGTGTTAATTCCTGCCCCCAAAATGCTGTCTTCTCTGCAGAAAACACTGTCATTGGTGATTTATTCTATCTAAAATTCGCACAGGGGTGATTTATATAGAAAACAGTATTTTCTGGGCAGGATTTAATATTTCTGCATTGAAATATTATTTTTCTGTGCAGAAAATGATGTTTCCTGCACAGAAAATGTTGCTTTCTGCACAAAACAACCATGAGCGAATTTTGCACAGAATGAGTCCTGAATTGCGAATAACCTTCCAAAGCTGTATGGCTTTTGGAGACTTTCTCGCCGTGGAAAGAAAATTACTGAAATGACTTGTTGCTGCCTTTGAGATGTAACTTAGATGTTGAAAAAAGCTCCTCATAGAATTCAAAGAGAATACCTTTTGTCCTAATGGGATCCTGCAGTGATTCACTGTATTCGAAAGGAGAAGGGCCAAAAACTCCATTTACTGCATGGAACAAGCCTTTCCAACTTCTCCCAAAGTTTTTTTTTTTTTAGAAATGAAGGGGAATGCACATTCCTGCCCATTAGGACAACTGAATCGCGTCACTGCGCATTCCCAGAGAAGAGCAGAGTGGAAACCTGATTGGTCGGACATGTGCAGGGGGTGGAGCTAGCTGGCAATGAAGTGGCTGGAACCACCATGTTGGATTCTCATGGTAGTGATCATGCACTTTTTGTGGCCCCAAGACCCACAATTTTCCACCCCAGTTTAATGCAACTCACTGCTCAGTTAAGGAACTGTATTGCAGGATGGAGCTACTGCTCATAATTGCACCGCTAAACTGATGCCTTGTTCTGTTTTTGCAAACTGTGTTCCTTGGGATATAATCGGGAGTTCCTTTCCAGCTCAAAGAACTGGAAATGTGCATAGTGAGGTCAACATATAGTTCAGTGCTGGCTTTTTGTGGGGATTAAATTTTTTAAAAAAACAACAACAAATGAGTGGATTGAGCTGGAGATGAGATAGAGTGTACAAACTGATCAAAATCCCCCAATTTAATCACAAGAGGGATGCGGGGGTGATTTAAAACAGATTCAGATGTAGGGTTGCCAGATCTCAGGGCCTGGCCCTGAGTTATCCATTTTCATGGGCCATCTCCAGGTGGGAAAAAAGTTGAAACCCCTCCAGTTTTGGGAGACTAAGTTCCAAGCAAGAGGAAAGGGCTAGGTCATTGGTTGCTGCAGCTTGCCAGGACTTTGCAGGGTGTCTTTGTATTTACAGTCGGACCCCGTTTCTGCAGAACCAATATTCTGTGGATTCAGTTATCCATAGGACACAGAAAAGCACACCTACCATGGCAGCGGGTTGGACTGGATGGCCCTGTGGTCTCTTCCAACTCTATGATTCTATGATTCAGAGTAAAATAGTACAGGTCGCGCCACATATCTGTGGGGGATACATTCCCAGACCTACTGTTTATAACTGAAACTGCAGATAAAAGCAAACCTTATTAAAATAAAGGATGTCCGGTACAAACATATCATAGAGTTGTGTTGGAGGACCTAGCAATTCCTAGAGAGGATGCCTCTCTAGGCATTTTCTAGCGCAATTCTATAGTATGTGTCCCTATTTTTTTCATCCTCAGATAACTGAAACCGAGGGTATTGGTTCTGCAGATATGGAGAGTGGGGCATGACCTTTGCCTTCTTTGCTGCAGCATCACACCGCTGGCTCGTGTTCAATTTCCAACCAGCAAGAGTCATCCCAAGGTCCTTTTCACATGCACTGCTGCTAAGCCAAGTATCCCTCATCTTTTTCCTGGGCATTTGGTTTAGCCATAGGGCTATAATGGTGTCCTGTGAAACGATGGAGGAATCCCGAGGTCTTACTCCCCTGCAATAGAAAGCACGAGGCTACCAGCACCCCCTTGTGGCACCTTGAGAAACAGTACCCTTGGCTCTGCCGCAGGCTCTTTTCTCCACCTGTCCGCAAGACGACTGTTTGGTGCCTCTTGCAAATGGTAACCCCATCCTGGCGGCTGAAAGTGGTTGTCTCCCCCCCCCCTCACCACTGCCCCCAAAGGGAGGGCATTGAGTTAGATAGGTGGGATGCGCTGTGAAACCTCAGGACTGTCTGTGGAAAAAATAAACCAGAGAGAAAGAAAGAAGGCAGTGCTTTTTAATGCCAGAGAATGAGGGCCGGTAACTTGAGCTGGTTTATTGTCTGTGCAGGGGAAAAGAAGAAACTTAGGAGGGAAGGGGGAGTGAAAGGGAGAGGAAGAGAAGAATGAGAGAGGAAGGGAACAACTGGTGGGAGGGGGGGACAACCCAACAGGGGATCGGATGGCAGAAAAGGGACAGAGTTCCCCCCACTTCCTTAAGAGGATTCTGTTCACCGTTGAGCGAAAGGCGAGATTCAAAAGACAACCTGGCGCTGGAGAGGAGGAGACACATAATGGCTTTGGTATAGCGGCCGAGCGGGAAAACCTATGCGGGTAGGGAAGGCCGAGTGCTGAGCCATTGTGGCAGCATGAAGGCCGGAAAAGGGGCACCCCAAAACATCAATCCGGTCAGCACCCGACAGGGCAAAGCGTAAAGAGACTTTGTCCCCTCGGGGAATTGCTTCTCTCCGCCAACCTTTCTGTTAAAGTTGGTGGGAGCAGCCCGGCGAAAGGTGGACTGGTGTCACAGGTAAGGTCATGCGGGGAAGGGAGGCACAGGGTCTTTTTGGTGGTAGCTCCAGGTTGGGGAATTTGAGCCCCGGAATCGTGGCTCAGTGTAATCAGAAGGGTTTGTTGTGGGGAGTTGCCTGCATGGTTTGAGTGTTGGACTAGGTCTCCCAAGAGATCAGAAGGTGAATCCCTGCTCAGTTGTGGTACCCCTTTGGAAGACCTTGGGCAAATCACACTCTCTCAGCCTCAGAGGAAAGCAATGGCAAACCCCCTCTGGGAGGAAAAAAAATCTTTAGAGCCATCATGGTGTAGAGGTTTGGTTATTGGATTAGGACTCTGAGAGACCAGAGTTCAAATCCAGATCAACCGTGAAAACCCACTGGGTGACCTTGAAAACCCATCGGCCACGAAAACCCACTGGATGAGGCACACTCTCTCAGCCTCAGAGGAAGGCAAAGACAAATCCCCTCTGAAGAAATCCTTCTTTGGAGGTTTTTAAACAGAGGCTGGATGGCCACCTGTTGAGAATGCTTTGATTGGCTACCTCTGCATGGCAGGGGGTTGGACTAGATGGCCCTTGGGATCTCTTCCATCTCTATGATTCTTGAAATCTGGCCAAGAAAACCTCATGATAGGGTTAGCTTAGGGTCGCTGTAAGTCGGAAATGACTTGAAGGCACGCAACAACAAATTGTGGGGGTATGGCTTTATTTCTTCACTACGTTTATTCTCTCTACTCTTTTTCAATCGGGAAGCTGCAGAGCATAGAACTGTGTTTCCCCCTCCCTTCCTTGTTGTTTGACTTTCTTGGTGGCAGAGTCGCAGATCACAAAGTCTTATGTTTGGATTTTTGCTCTGGGGGATGAAATTGGTCAAGTGGTGTTGGGTGAGACACACTTTCTCAGCCTTGCTGTCCCCCCACCTGCAGTACAAAGCTCCACCTCACAAGGCTGTTTGTAAGGATTTACTGAGATGTTATATGTAACAGGTACTGAAGACTAGAAAGCTGAATTTTAATGGCTGTTCTTTGCTGACATAACAGTGCGTTTTAAACAGGTGGCAGGCTTGGTGTAAAGAGAACAAATATGTTGCTTGCTTTTCCTATCCGCAGTATGACGCTCTACCCCGCCGGGCTGTTTGGGAGGATTATTGAGATACTATCAGCGGAGGGCATTGCAAACTAGCAATCCGAATTCTAATGGCGGTTGTTCTTTGCTGACTTAACAGTGCTTTTATAAAACAGGTGATAGCTTTGATGCAAACAGAACAAAAGTATTGCTTCTGCTGATGTGGAATTAACGTATGGCAATTAATTGTACACGATGGGAACCGATGGTTATTCACTTAGCTCCCATTTTGGTAATTAATTTCCGTGACTTAATGCAACATCAATGGAGGCAATATTTCTATTCTGTTTGCACTGGGGGCTGTCTTTGTTCCGTCCTTCTGGATGACCTTGGAGAAGAATGGTAGAGTGCTGGCTTTGCATATAGAAGGTGGTGGGTTCAATCCCCAGTATCGTCAGACAGAAATGGAAAGAAATCCTGCCAGATACACAGAGGTGGTGGTTCTCCAGTCAGTTTAGACAATACAGTAGGATCCCCGTATCCACTGATTCATTATCCACTGATTCAGTTATCCACAGGACACAAAACAGCACACCTACCAGAGTCTTCCTAGAAAATGTGTCCTCTAGCCATTTTCTAGGTCCTCCAAAGCAACTCTATGATATTTTAAACCAGAAGTTCCATTATTTTCAATGGTGTTCGCTATTATCCACAGTTTTTGGTATCCAGCTCCTCCCCAGAACCAATCCCCAGCGAGTAAGGGGGTCCTACTGTACAAGTTGCCGTTTGTACCCACGAACCAATATCTATGATTTCAGTTATCCACAGCTGGAAAAAAAATAGGGACACATACCATAGAGTTGTGCTGGAAAATGCCTAGATAGGAGTCCTCTCTAGGAATTGCTAGGTCCTCCAATGCAACTTTATGATTCATTTCTACTGGAAGTCCTTTAATTTAATAGGGTTTGCTATTGTCTGCATTTTCACTTATAAATGGGAATGTATCCCCCGCAGAAAGGAAACGGGATGAGTGCTGGGACAGTATAAAATGGTGTTACCTGAATTTTGTGGGGTCCATGGGGACACTCTTTTATCTCCTAATATTAAATTGGGGAATCTAACTACTCAACTTGGCATGCAACAGTGGGAATAATGGAGGAGACTCTAAGCCAAAGGGTACAATTAAGTGATCTTTATTGGAAATTAATATCAGTAGCATTCACACAAACACTCAGGCTTCAGACACTCACACAAAGCTACTGAAGATAGCTGGAAGCATTTGGATAGAGGAATAGAGTAAGGGGGTAGCAGGTTATACTATACCGACCCTGCAGAGCCTGAGATCTTGAAGTAAATCGACAGCGAGGAGGTCCAGACAATAGACTGGCTACACAGTATGATGTGGAGTCGAAAGGAAGTAGAACTGTGTGTGCGGCAATACAGACTGATGTGGAGTCAATAGGAATCTATGTGTACCTTGGTGATATTTGTGTGTGGGAGGGTGATATTTATATGAAATCATTCCCCTGAATGAGTGAAATACAATAGGCCGAAATAAAGGGTACTCCGGAAGAGTTAATGATTGTTAATGGTCCATGCTTTTAGAATTGAATAAGAACAGGCAAGGTCTTTTGTTGGAGGGGAGCTGGAGATGATGGACCCGTTTTACAAGCATTAAGGTCTCTTGCTGTTATTGATTGGATTAGTGAATGACTCACCTCCAAGTGTTAAGTTCTGACCTGAGTATTTGGTTTTGGAGCGTTTCCAAAGGCCCTTCCCTTGGTCTTGCATGAATCCCTCCTTGGTATCTGGGGGTCCCTGGTTTACCTGCAAAATATGGACGGCCCCTGTAAGCCAAATTATTAAATATAGCCAATTATTAGATATTTTGAGATGGGGGCTACCAGGGTAGGTGACAATGGATCCATGAGTTGCTATGTAAAATCATCCCTTTTTTTCACCACCAAGAGGACCAAAAAAGCGTACTATTTTTCTTGTGTGTGTTTTTTTTATTTGAATGGTGCAATATGTGTCGCTGCGGTTGATGCTTACTATTTCATGTTTAATGAGATCATACCCGCCAACTGTCTTGATTTGGCCGGGAAAGTCCTGATTAATCCTCTGTCATCCTACTTTTTCAGCTGCTTTTAAAGTGTCCCGGTTTCTTTCTCCTCCTCCTCCTGCCTTTCTCCTTGGCTTACTTCCATTGCCGCAAACTGAGTTCAAAATGCAAAAGGTGAAAATCAAGGCAACGATGCTGCTAGCCGCCAGTGAGGGATGCTTCGCTGAGGTTTAGATCCATGGAAGCCAGCTATCAATAAACTAGCAGGATGTTTTATGTTGACGCTAATTAACAGTGGGGCTGTTTGGTGCTGTCCTTCCTCTTTATTGAATGCATATTGAATTCCTATTGGGATGGAGGCCTCCCCATCACATTAGCAGCTAAACACACTAGCTTGGCATTTCTCTTCCCTTTTCTGTGTAGCAATGCTCACGACTGTCCTCCTCATGAGCCCTAGAAAAACAGGCTTCTCTTCTTGATTGGTCTCCATCCATCCAGCTTCTTTTCGGTAGCTGTGATTGGGACTGGGATGAGGATTTCAACCAAGAGGTCTAGCTACTTGACTTCCTTTTCAAAATAAAACAAGAGAAGCATAGACATCATTTCGAATTCTTCACATCCACACTGCAGGGTCTGTCTGTAGGCAGCCGAGATAGAAGGGCATTGTTCACAGCATGGGTGCCACCACAGAACCAAACTAGGGTTGTCACCAATAGCTCCTCTTCATCTTGGAGAGCAATAACTAGTGACTAGTGGGGTGCCACCAGGTTAGAGGTGACCAGTGGGGTGCCACAGGGTTCTGTCCTGGGCCCTGTGCTATTCAGCATATTTATCAATGACTTAGATGAGGGAATAGAGGACAAGCTTATCAAATTTCCAGGTGACACCAAATTAGGAGGGGTAGCTAATATCCCAGCGTACAGGATCAGAATCCAAAATGACCTGAACAGATTTAGAAAGCTGGGCCAAAACTAACCAAATGAATTTCAACAGGGAGAAATGTAGGAGACTACACTTGGGCAGTAAAAATGAAATGCACAGACCAATATAGGATGGGGGACACCTGGCTTGATGGCAGTATACGCGAAAGAGATCTAGGGGGCTTAGTGGACCACAAGCTGAACAGGAGTCAGCAGTGTGATGCAGCAGCTAAAAGAGCCAATGTGATTCTGGGCTGCATCAGTAGGAGTATAGTATCTAAATTGAGGGACGTAATAGTGCCACTCTATTCTGCTTTGGCCAGACCTCACCTGGAATACTGTGTCCAGTTCTGGGACACAGTTGGCTCCATCATGCCTTGGCCCAGTGGCTGGTAAGAACCTCCGTCCCTCTGAAGGAGAGAAGAGCAACCTGCATCCACTAAACCTAATCCCCTCCCCACTGCCATTCCCTGTTCCCTGTGTGATGTTTCTAATTTAGATTGCAAGCCTGAGAGTAGGGAACTGTCAAAGGAACAATATGTAAGCTGCTCTGGAAGACATTTTTGGCTGAAGGGCGGGGTATAAATACTCAAACAAATAAACAGGATTATGTTTGCCTTTTTAGCAGCTGCATCACACCGCTGGCTTCAGCCTGACTCACTTGGATCAGAGAGGAACATTTGAATAAGAAGCTATCAGAAAGTGGCTGGATCAGCCCCTCTCTGTTAAAATGAATGAGGCCTATTTAGTTCAGATGTCCATTTGTCATGAAACAAATGGCAAGGGCATTTGTAACAAGTGGTGGGTCAATTGGGTTGGTTTTTTGTTATCCTATTGAGCATTCATTCTAAGTCTCCTTTGGGATGAGGGAGGAGGTATGTTTTTCCAACTGCAGCAGCTGCATTTTATTGTATCTGCATCTGCATGTAATTAGATTAAATCCTTTAAAACCCACACCGTTCCCAACCATATTGTGTCATCAGGCTGTTTGCCATTCCTGTATGCCAGCCAGCTACCTCTTCCTCTGGAAAACACCATTCCGTTCTGTTCCTCTGCCAAGCCAGGTTTTTATCCCTTCTTCCAAAGAGTCAACATTCCCTGATCCACTGAACATGCTGAGTCCTCTTTTGGCTATTTGGGGTTGCATCTGTTTGTGTCTTAGAATCATAGAATCACAGAGTGGGAAGAGACCCCAAGGGCCATCTAGTCCAACCCCCTGCCATGTAGGAACACACCATCAAAGCACTCCTGACAGATGCCATCCAGCCTCTGCTTAAAAACCTCCAAAGAAGGAGACTCCACTGCACTCCCAGGCATTGCATTCCACTGTCAAACAGCTCTTACTGTCAGGAAGTTCTTCCTGATGTTTAGATGGACTCTCTTTTACTGTAGAAAAGAATAATGTCTGAGTATCCAGATTGAGAGCCAGCTTGGCTTAGCACTTTGTGCATTGGATTACGACTCAAGAGACCAAGGTTTGAATCCCCATGTGGCCATGGAAACCCACTGGATGAACTTGAGGAAGTCCCACTCTCTCAGCCTCAGATGAAGGCAAAGACAACCCTCCTCTGAATAAATCTGGCCAAGAAAAGCCTATCACCTACGGGTCGCCGCAAGTCGGAAATGACTTGAAGGCACACCACCACAAAGTCCAGACCGAACATTTCAGAGCTTGGCGTTGTTCTCTTCAGAGTTGTGAGACATTGGAGCTAGGAGGCGGGGAGGAAAACAGAGAGGAAGCCACTTTTGGGCCAAGGAAAATAAATCTTCCCCCGCCCCCAGCCTCTTGATTTAAAGGCTCTTCAAAAAGTGATTGAAACAAGAGGAAAGTGCAGCCAGAGGACAGGGACACAAAGGTTTTGGATGTGCTTTACTGGTGTCCCGCCTGGGGATAGGGGTGAGAACAAAGGGGCAGCAGATGGAGGCGTTGATTTATGGGGCCTCCCAGCCTGGCCCACCACAAAAGAGCCATTTGCAGGCCCTGTGGAAACCATCAATTGGACCCACATAATATAGAGTTTCCCGTTATTACCACAAAAGTAGGAGTGGTAGCTGATGTCTGGGAGGGCTAACAGGACAGAGGGCAGGGGTCAGCCATTGTAGTTTCTAATTGCCATTAAGTTGACTTTGACTTAGGTTGGCCCTAAGGGGAACAGTCCAGCCTGTTAGCAACATCCCTGCTCAGGTCTCTTGTAGCATCATAGAATCCTACAGTTGGAAGAGACCCCAAGGGCCATCCAGTCCAACCCACTGCCATGTAGGCAGGCACAATCAAAGCACCACCAACAGATGGCCATCCATTCTCTGTTTAATAACTTCCAAAGAAGGAGATGCCACCACACTCCCAGGCAGCGCATTCCACTGTCGAACAACTCTTACTGTCAGGAAGTTAGGTGGAATCATAGAATCATAGAATTGCAGAGTTGGAAGAGACCACGAGGGCCATCCAGTCTAACCCCCTGCCATGCAGGAAATCATGATCAAAGCATCCCCGACAGATGGCCATCCAGCCTCTGTTTAAAGACCTCCAAGGAAGGAGACCCCACCACGCTCCGAGGGAGTGCGTTCCACTGCCGAACAGCTCTGACTGTCAGAAAGTTCCTCCTAATGTTGAGGTGGAATCTCTGTTCCTGGAGCTTGCATCCATTGCTCCATGTTCCAGTCTCTGGAGCAGCAGAAAACAAGCTTGCTCCATCCTCAGCGTGACATCCCTTCAAATACTTAAACAGGGCTATCATATCGCCTCTTAACCGTCTTTTTTCCAGGCTAAACATACCCAGCTCCCTAAGTCTCTCCTCATAAGGCATGGTTTCCAGACCTTTCACCATTTTAGTTGCCCTTCTCTGGACACGCTCCAATTTGTCAATATCCTTTTTGAATTGTGGTGCCCAGAACTGGACACAGTATTCTAAGTGAGGTCTGACCAAGGCAGAATAGAGTGGCACTGTTACTTCCCTTGATCTAGACACTATACTTCTATTGATACAGCCCAAAATCACATTGGCCTTTTTAGCTGCCGCATCACACTGTTGGCTCATGTTCAACTTGTGGTATACTAGGACTCCTTAAAGCTTGAGTCCATTGCTCCATGGCCTTGTCTCTGGAGCAGCAAAAAACAAACTTGCTCCATCCTCAGTATGACATCCCCTCAAATATTTAAACATGGGTGTCATCTTCACCTTCTCTTCTCCAGGCTAAACATGCCCAGCTCCCTAAGCCACTCCTCATAGGGCATAATGGCTTCCAGCCTCCCACCATTTTGGTCGCCCTCCTCTGGACACCTTCCAGCTTGTCAATATCCTTTTTGAATTGTGGTGCCCCAAACTGGACACAGTATTCCAGGGTTTGAATCCCAGTTCAGCCATGGAAACAAACTGGCTGACCTTGGGCAAGTCCCACTCAGTCACAGAGGAAAGCAAAGGTAACCCCCCCCCTCCCCAAATTCTGCCAAGAAAACCCTGGGAGAATATGTTGGAAATGAATTGAAGGCACACAACAACATTGTCATGGCTTGGAGAGGTGGGGAGAGAGCTAGTTCCATCCTGCTAGCAGCTGTGTCTGCATGGCATTGCATTTTAGCCAGAGAGTGCAGCAATCTAGTCTGTGTCAGTTTTGCTCAAGTGAGATATTGATTATCAGTCATAGAATATTAGATAAGGGCTCTGGCTTGCTTCCTTCCTTCCTTCCTTCCTTCCTTTTCAGTGCGAAGAAGGCATGGCTGCTCATTTTTAAAATGAAAATATAGCACTCCATAGTTTAAACTACAGGAAAAGAGATTCCACCTAAACATTAGGAAGACCTTCCTGACAGTAAGAGCTGTTCAGAAGTGGAATGCATTGCCTTGAACTGTGGTGGAGTCTCCTTCTTTGGAGGTTTTTAAACAGAGGCTGGATGGTCATCTATCGGGAATGATTTCATTGTGTATTCCTGCAGGGCAGAATGGGGTTGGACTAGATGGCCCTTGTGGTCTCTTCCAACTCTATAATTCTATGAAAGGACAAGGCTTTGCCTCCTTCTCTTCCCTCCCTGCTCCTTAATTGGGTGCAAACCACTTTGCACCTTGAACTCAGTTTGCAGGAATAGCAGTAAGCTGGAGACAAAGGGGGAGGAGAAGAGAGAAACGGGGACGTTTTAAAAACAACTGGAAAAGTGGGAAGGCAGATTATTACCTTGAAAGATTTTTTTAAAGTGTAGCGTTCTCTGGATAGTTCGAAGACAAGACCGATGGCAAAGGGCAAGATATTTTCCCTCCCTTGCTCCCTCCCATGTTTGATGCCCTTTAGTTCTGACCTCATCCCGAACGTGGACAAGATTTGTGTGCTTCCTCCTGCAAAACAAGACCTACCTAGCCTCTCTAGCGGCAAGTAATTGCCACAAGCCACCCTAAGTGCTTGAAAGCGCTGGAATATTTCT
The DNA here is from genome assembly GCA_030847615.1 of Gambelia wislizenii. Lineage (NCBI taxonomy): Eukaryota > Metazoa > Chordata > Lepidosauria > Squamata > Crotaphytidae > Gambelia > Gambelia wislizenii. Next base: position 8,553,113 of record JAUMIR010000018.1, read on the forward strand.
GCAGGAAGGCTTAATTTCATCTTTGTTTTGACAACATTAAATTGAATACCACGATGGGAAGCCGTCTCAGATTCCTTCTTCTTAACCGCGGACTAAGCCCCCCCTGGGAATCTTAGCACAGCGGAGGAGACCGTGAGAAGCTAGTGAGGGCTTATAGGGACTGCCGTCATGAAAAAGGCAGATAAGGAAGGCATTAAAATGAAATATATAAATAAAGCAAAGGGAAAAGATCACAGCTTAAGGAGAAGAAAAGACGAGGATCTATTTTTAACCCGTTATGCATTTATGCAGATGGGTGACACAGTTACATTTAGAATACTGTATCCCAGTTGGCATATTCTGTCTTTTTTCCTCTGTAGCTTTTCTTTTCTTTTTTCTTTTGTTTTTTAATATTTTTTTTAATCCCCCAAACTAGCATATTTGAGGTAAAACTCAGGGGACCCAAAGTAAAAGGCATGATGATAGAGCCATACAATCTTAGAATTTTTAGAGCTGGGAGGAACCACCAAGGCCATCTAGTCCAACCCCCTTGTTGTGTTGTTGTCATGTGCCTTCAACTTGTTTCCAACTTATGATGACCTTCGGGCAAACCTATCACTGGAGTTGTTGGTTTTGGGGGGCAAGATTTATCCAGAGTGGGTTTGCAATTTCTTTCCTTTGAGGCTGAGTGTGAGGTCACCTAGTGCCATGCAGGAAAGATGACCATCCAACCTGTGTTGGATGAAGAAGAAGAGTCCACCACTACCTCAGAGTGTGGTGGAGTCTCCTTCTTTGGAGGTTTTTAATCAGAGGCTGGATGGCCCTCTGTTGGGAATGCTTTGATTGTGTATTCTTGCATGGCAGGGGGTTGGACTAGATGGCCCTTGGGGTCTCTTCCAACTCTATGATTCTATGATTCCGTGATCTGTGAGACCAAAGGCCTCAATACGTTAGTATTCAGTTCCTCCATTGTTCCAGTAAGGTTGAACTTGTTGGCTTTAATCTCCCTAGGACACTGATTCCACTCTGGGTTTTAGTCTGAACTTTACATTTGCGGGGAAATTAGAGTTCAGCACCTTGGATTTAAAATTTAGACAAAAATCATGGAACTGGTTCTGTGTCCCATTGATGGGGGAACCACTAGGTGCAACTGCTCTAACCACTGTGACACATTGTCCTGTGTGATTCCCACCAACGAGAACCAAAGCATCTCCTCTGTCTCCATATATCTTGTGCTGAGTGTCTTTTCTTGGAATGGGGATGGAACTTCCATCAGCTTTCATCCATTTATGGATTATAATTATGGCTGACGTTCTGCTTGGAATGAAAAGAGATGAAATAACAAGAGGATTACATCAACAAAAGGCTATAAATGTGAACTTTTCGTTTTGTTCTGTTTGGTTTCATGTTCAAACCTGGCATATTTTGCTGTACTTATATAATTACAGCTAAAGACATATGTTTCAATTCTAAAATGATTTTTTTTAATGGCTAGTGTCATGTGTGTGTGTCTGTTGCCTGTTGATTTATGGTGACCCCATGAATTTCCTAGGGTTTTCTTAGGCAAGGAAGATTTCAGAGGTTCCTTCCTCTGAAATACAGCCTACAGCACCTGGGATTCATTGTTGGTCTTCCATCCAAGTACTAAGCAGGGCTTGACCCAGCTTAGCTTCCAAGATCAGATGGGATCTGGTATCTTTAAGGTATATTTGTGTGTAAGTGTGTGTATAAGTGTGTTATGGCAACCCCATGAATTCCATAGGGTTTTCTTAGGCAAGGAAGATTCAGAGGTGGTTTGGCCAGTTCTTTCCTCTGAAATGTAGCCCTATAGCACCTGGCATTCATTGGCGGTCTCCCATCCAAGGACTTAACCAGGGCTGACCCTGCTTAACTTCCAAGATCAGGTGGGATCTGGTGCCTTGAGGGTGTTTAGGCCAGGACTTACATGCATACAAAATTGAATTGAGGAGCTTTGTAAGGTTTGTATTCACCAAGGGGTTGCCATGGTGTTAAAACATTTGAGCGCCCATTGTACGATGATCGCCAAAGGAGTAATCAGTGCTCCATGGCCAGATGCACAACGGGCACCTGTGCACACTAGTGTGCTGGGTAGGAAGTGCTAGAGCACAACCAGAGCATCTGTTGTGCATCAGAAGTATCCAATCTCCATCATAGAGTAGGAAGAGACCCCCAAGGACCATCTAGTCCAACCCCCTGCCCTGCAGGAATACCCAATCAAAGCATTCCTTACAGATGGCCATCCAGACATCAGAGTACTCTTGCCCAGGTGTGCATCTTCACAATTCATTAGCAGGGTTTTGTTGAATTTCTGCAATGTAGCCACAGATTCATAAAGTTCTAAAACTCAGGCTGTGATGGCTGATCTCAGATATCACATTCTATCTTCCATATTTTGATTTCTCTCCCTTCTCTGGGTTCCAAAACCCTCTCAACAAAACTTCCTTGGGTGGCAGCATTTTGGGGGGAGAGGATGGACATTTGGAGCTGGCTTTCCCCAAAAAATACATTCATGCATGTGCATAGATGCACGCAAAGGAATGTGGGAGAGGAGCATCTGAGAGCTCCATCCCATGATGGGCAGAATGGATCGCCTCCCTATGGACTTGGAAGTGGAATTATTTCTGCCTGGGCCGCTCTTTTGAAAAGCCATTAACAATTTAATTGCAATAATTAAAGGCTGGGTAGCTCCTCCCCAGGCGGTGCTTTGGTGCGCTGGCCACCTGCGCGGGCGTTGCAGCCTCTCCTCTCGGATGACTCCCCTGGGGTCTTCCAGCAGCCAGCTTTCCTCTTATCTCGAAGCCTTTCATGAGCTGTCAGGGTCAGTTCCTTTGGAAGGAAGGGAGCCCAGGGCTGAGGGACTGTCCTTGCCATTTTGGAAGGGCACCAGCTCTCTCCCCTCACCCTCTGTCCTTGCTATATGGACTTAGAATCATAGAGTTGGAAGAGACCACAAGGGCCATCCAGTCCAGCCGACTTGTTCCCTGCTTCCTTCCGGCAGGACCTAGGTAGGGATTTGTGTGGACAGTATTTCCACAGGACTAAATTCAGAAATTCAAGCATGCATCCTGACATTCCTGAGAGCTGCCACCACCCTTCCTCCTCAATGGATGCCCCCACCTCCAAATTACAGGCACTTGATTTGATCCACAACTACAAACCCATGCTAGCCATTTTTATCACCACTAGGACCGGGTCTTTTGTAAAGTGAATGGATCTTGATTGTCTCTTCTAGACCAAACTGCCAAAAAATATTCTCCCCTCACACACACACACGTTGCTGCCCCATATTCCCCAACCTAAAAGTAAAAAAAAAATTCTGAATCATAGAATTGAAGATACCCCAAGGGCCATCTAGTCTAACCGCCTGCAATGCAGGAATACATAATCAAAGCATTCCCGACAGATGGCCATCCAGCCTCTGTTTAAAAACCTCCAAAGAAGGAGACTCCACCACACTACGAGGCAGTGTATTCCACTGTCGAAACAGCTCTTACTGTGCAGAAAAAAAGTTTTCTTTGCAAAATAGCCATGTACAAATTTTGCACAGACTAAATCCAGAATTGTGAATACACATCAAAAACTGTATGGTTTACAAAGGCTTCGTTGCAGTGGGAAGAAAATGGCTGAAATTACTCATCGCCACCTTCAAGAAGAAACGTAGCAAAGAATTACATCCCTAGTCCATAGATGGCTCTCTCTGACAGACTTGAAGTTGGCTGTCTCCGGCCCCTCTCTTTGACAAGCTCATTAATTATAGCTGGATCGCCTGTCAACAGACCCAGGTATACCTGTCTCCAGCTTCTACCACCTTTCTGCAAATTTAAGAAGGAGGTGAAAAGGAGAACTCTTTAAAAAAAAGTCCATCAGCATAAGCAAATGTATGTATCCATGCTGTAGTGTTATATGAGCACTTGTAACACTTTTCAGTTTATAACTGCCATGGCTCCAATCCTAAGGAAATCTGGGCATTGTAGTTTGATCATAGAATCATAGAGTTGGAAGAGATCCCAAGGGCCATCTAGTCCAACCCCCTGCCCTGCAGGAATACCCAATCAAAGCATTCCTGACAGATGGCCATCCAGCCTCTGTTTAAAAACCTCCAAAGAAGGAGAATCCACCACACTCGGAAGCGTAGGACTTGGAATTCTCTGCTAGAAACCTTGTGCTGGTGCCTATGTGGAAAGAATCCAGAAAGTTATGGAGAGCAAAACATAGGAGGAAAAGTTGAAGGAGTTGGGCATGTTCCACTTGGTGAAGAGAAGATTGACCTCTTTAAATATCTCAAGGGCTGTCACAGAAAGGGGCAGGCATGTTCTCTGCTGATCCAAAGGGTTGGGCCAGGTCTAAGGGTTTGAAGTTACCGAAGGGTAGATTTCAGTTGACCATTAGAAAGAACTACTTGGCAGTAAGAGCAGTTCGGCAATGGAACCAATTACCTAGAAAGGTGGTAGGGTCTCCCTCTTTGGATATATTCAGAAAGAGGCCGGACAGTGACCAGAGGCTGGGGATGCTTTAGTTGGAGATCCTACACTGAGCAGGCGATTGGAGTCAATGACTTATGGGGCCCCTTTGAACTTTATGTTTCTATGATTCTAATGTCAGGGGTTTCCCAATAAATCTGGGAAAGGATTCTGCCTGTATCCTTTCAGATTTGCTAATAGTAGGCTAGAAGAACTAGTATTAGCTCAGTAGAAGGCAGCTTCCTATAGAAATGGGCTTCTTACCTGTTTATATATATGGATATTGTTCAGCGCCTTGGAGGTCTCCTTTAAAGCTTGGATTGAAACTTGGTGTGGATTCACTCCTCTGCTGACATGGGAACCACCTACTGAATCTGACTAGCTGAAAATGTTCCAACGTGTCTATTTTAAAAATGAGACAGACTTGGAAGGAACTTGGTTGCTAGTTTGCCCCAAGGAGTGTATCTCTGGTGCTGTGGCTTGGCGGCACCGACAGAGAGTTGAGCTGGAATGTCTGCAAACATTCCCTAACATGTCAATGGCTTGGAAACTGTCAACCTTTGGATGAACTGAAGCCAGAGATATTGCAACCAATTAAGGCACAGCGTTCAAAGTCTGAAGCCCAAGTGTAGCATAGTTTAGGGGCTGGAGGGCTCACATTTCTGATAGGGAGAATACATTGCTCTCATCTCAATATGTTGCCAAATCCACTCCAGGTTTTCATCAAGACTTTAAGGGAGCTCCCCCAATTGCTAACCCTTATTTCTAAATAGATTCAGCACCTTGGATAGCTCCTGAAAAAATCTTCCCATGGGTTCATCACCATGGAGAGCGCTTTTAAAGCTACTGAAAAACTGGAATGGATTCATTGTCCCACTGACTCGGCAGCCACTAGCTGCCACTGATTAAACCATTTTGCCACCAAGGAGGAAGTCAGTTGTCAACTTCTTGTTGAAAATAAGTCCTCTCTTGGGCCTAAAATGGCCCGAGGAGGACCCCCAAACATAGTGAAATTGCCCCCACATTCCCTAAGAAGGTTTGAGGCCGAAGAAAAATATTTTTAAAAAAAGAAAATGGACCCTGAAGGCTATGCGTTGCACCTTCCTCGCCCCAGCTTAGTGAAATGTCTCTGAATTTGGAACTATATCCGTCTCTGCAGTTCTTGTGCTGACAGCTGGTAAGGGAAGACAGCGTGAGGACAAATCCTACAAAGCCGTCTGGTTTGAAAATGAGCATCTCTCCCTCTCATCCTTCCTTCCTCCCTGTTTCCCCTTCTTCACTCTCTGCCAGAGAACCTGTTGTTGTGACTCACAACCTCAGGGAACCCTGGATGACAGGACAGTCTGTTCCGACACCCATCCCGAGCCCAGAGGCTGTGGACCACTCTGCTTAGCTTGTGGTCGGGGATCATGGGAGTTGTAGTCACTCAATTTCAAGAGGGGGTGGCTGGAGAAAATCCCCTACTCATAAAGCCCAGCTGTGAGAGCCAGCATGGTTTCAGCATTGGATTATGACTCTGGAGTCCTGCTCGACCACGGAAACCAGTTTGTTGACCTTGGGCAAGTCATGCTCATAGAATCATAGAATTGTAGAGTTGGAAGAGACCACAAGGGCCATCCAGTCCAACCAGCAAGGGCAAACCCCCTCTGAGGAAATCTTGCCAAGAAAACCTTCTGATAGGGTCACCTTAAGTCTGAAATGACTTGAAGGCACACGGCCAAAAAATTATTTGGAGGAGCAGCTCTCTTGTGTTGCCTCTTCTCTGGTGCTACACACTCAAATGTCCTCTCAAGCTTCTTGTACTAGGATGCTGTCTTGATGCCCTTCATTGTTGTTTGCTGTTGGCTTTGACTTAAGGTGACCCGATGAATGAGAGACCTCTAAGAGACTCCGTTATTAACAGCTCTACTCATCTATTGCAGACTCCGAGTAACCCAGGGCTTCCTGGATCGAGTCTCTCCATCTGTAATGCAGTCTTCTTTCCCTACTGCCTTCTCCCTTCCCAAGCATGATTGTCATTTCTAGTGAGTCCTGTCTTCTCACGATTTGTCCAAAGTACGACAGTCTCAGTTTAGTTATCTTGACTTCTAGGGAGTGTTCAGGCTTGATTTGCTGTTAGATCCAATGATTTGTCCTTCTAGCTATCCATGGTATCTTTAGATCACCAAAACCACAGTTCCAATCAGTTCATTCTCTTCCGGCCAGCTTTCTTCACTGCCCAGCTTTTGGGACCATACATAGAAATCAGAAATAGTATGGCGTGGATTATTCTGACTTTGGTATTTAATGATTTGCCTTTCCATTTGAAGATCTTGCCTCTTCCTTCAAGTTCCTTCATGGCTGCCTTTCCAAGTATTAGCCTGGTTTCTTCACTACAGTCTCCATTTTAGTTAAGAAACAGAAATCAGAAATATACTCACATGGGCGATTCCTTCTGCCCTTGTGGCCCTGAAATATCCCAGAACCTTGACCCATTTCCATGCTTTGCCATCAGCATTCTTAGACTAAAAGGTTGCCCCCATATCCATGGGGAATACGTTCCTGGGCTTACTGTATATAAGTGAAACCATGGATAATAGTGAAGCCTATTAAAATAAAGAACTTACTGTACAAACATACCACAGAGTTGTGTTGGAGGATCTATAAGATGCCTAGAGAGGATGCCTCTCTAGGCATTTCCCAACACAACTCTATGGTATGTGTCCCCTTTTTTGTGTCCCCTAAATAACTGAAACAACAGATATTGGTTCCACGGATATGAGAAGTGACCTGTATCCATGTATCCCTTCCTTCCATCATGTCTGCCAAGAACATGGTGGAAACAGTAAAATACGTGCTTCTCTACAGCCTATGCTACAAAACCACCCCCCTTTTTTTTCTTTGTTTCTACCTCCAACAAAGATCAAACTTTTGCATTGGGACTGCATTTGGTGAGTTTTACCTATATAGCACCTAAAAGATTTCTCTGGATGCAACAGTACTTCTTGAGAAATTCAATGTTTTCTGCTTAAGAAAGGGGTGGTTAACCCAGGACAGAAACAGCCTGGGTCTCAAGGGGAGTTACTTTTTTCTGTTGCAAATGGAGTTGAAATTTTATTGCCTAGATTTTGCAACTCTTTGCCACTCAGTGCCCACATGGCCAAAGAGAGGAGCAGCCTCTGCCTGCATTGAGATCCCTCCAGGCCATCTTAATGGACAACAACAAAAACAACATCTTGACAAAATATAGGCTTCTGACTCTTACATCATCATTTATTTTCCTTCTCCTGTATCGTTTTTAATAGGTTTACCTGATGAAGAAGCCAGAGGAGCTTCGAAAACTTGCATGATATATTTTGCACGTTTGATTGGCCCGATAAAGTTATTGCTGCTTTGTGGGTTTTGGGTGCTGTTGTATTTTGCTGTAAGGCCAATGCGGTTATCCCTTGAAACCCTTTTTCTATATTACTCTAATTTTAGCAGATATTCATGACAGATCGGGTAATTTTTATTCCACCTTTCCAGTGCCAGAATCCATCAATGAAACTACTTTTAAGGTGACACAACTGAGCGTTTTATCATTTAATGCCAGGAATCAGCTGATTAAACCTTCATAGTAATTTTATCCATACTCATAAACTCTAAGGGGGTTCCTTAATGAAGACAATTATGTTTCTCTTACTGTACACGCTGGTGTTGTCAGGCTTGCAAAAATAGCAAGAAGGGGAAGTCGAAATTTCATGCCATGCAGGGTTGACAGTCAGGAAGTAGCGATTAGCAGATTTGTGTTCTACTGAAATACCAAATGTAAGGATGGATTTCAATTAGCTTAGCCATGTGTGTCTCTGTAAAATTAATGTCCACAACTCAGCGCATGTCTGTCTTTGTGAAGGTCCCACACCCTAAAATATGGGGATTTTTTTTATTATTTTTTTTTCAATCTTGCCTCCAACCCTCTAATAGATGGCACCCCTTATAATAAGGGATCCGTGCCAGTCCTGTAAGAGGCAAGTTTTCTGGCCCTCCGATAAGGAACATGCCTTATAATAAGGGATACCTGCTAGTTCTATAAGAGATAAACCTTCCATCCTTCAAATAAGCCTTATAATATGGAGCATAGTGTCTAGATTGAGGGAAGCAATAGTGCCACTCTATTCTACTTTGGTCAGGCCTCACCTGGAAAACTGTGTCCAGTTCTGGGCACCACCATTCAAGAAGGATATTGAGAAGCTGGAACGTGTCCAGAGGAGGGCAACCAGGATGGTGGGAGGTCTGGAAGCCATTATGCCCTATGAGGAGCGGCTTAGGGAGCTGGGCATGTTTAGCCTGGAAAAGAGAAGGTTAAACAGGACAGGATAGCCATGTTTAAATATTTGAAAGGATGTCATAGTGAGGATGGAGCAAGCTTGTCATCTGCTGTTACCTCCCAGAATTTCCCCGCCAATATGACCAGTAGGAAAGTAACAATTCCAAGCTCTATTTTTATTCCCGCCTTTCCTCCAGTGAGTTCAAAAGACTTGATCCTCACAACAACCCTGCGAGATAGGTCCGGCTGAGAGAGAGCAACCAGCTAAGCTTTCATTGCCCCCCATTGTCCTCCAGGAGGGTTGCTTTATTCTCGTGGTTTGTTTGTTTGGTTTTGTTTGCATTGCCTGCCTTTTCAAACCGAGCAGTTTCCACTAATGCCTTAAATTGTTCCTTACGCCTCCTCCTTTGAGTAGGAAGGAGGGAGTCGCCCTGGTTTTCTTTGCAACCAGATGTTTCAGAGCTCTGAGATCCAAAAGAGAAACTGCATCTGATGTTGAGTTATTTCTGGGAAAAGGTGGAGTTGTGTTCTCCAGATGGGGGGAAATGGAGGTTTTCACCCACTTCTTATTTTTGCAATTGAGAGTCATTTATTTCATGCAGCTACATCTAGGACTGGAGCAAATCAAACAATGTAGGGGTGACTGATCAAATATTTTTTTGTGGAGAGAGATCTGGTCCTCCTAGGGTCCCAATCTGAAGGTTCCTTAGATGACCATCACCCCCTTTCCCATGACACATTTGTTCATTGGTTTCCCTACTTTTGGGGAGGGAGGCTGTGCTCACATTTTGCTGTTCTAAAAGCTTCAAATGCCTCCCATAAAGTGTAGTTCCTGGCACTAAGAGTCTTAAGGCAGAACTGGCTGGGTTTCTGGACACACCCCTTTGGCCTTTGGCTCCACCCACCACCAGCATGTAGCCCCCGGGACTTTTTTTCAGAAACCGAATCCAGGTTGAAAGGGGTTGTTCAAACCTGAAGCACACTTCCTGGGTTTAGAGACTGTCCTCAGAGTGCGGTGGAGATATTTAAACAGAGGCTGGATGGCCATCTGTCAGGAGTGCTTTGACTGGGTATTCCTGCAGGGCAGGGGGTTGGACTAGATGACCCTTGGAGGTCTCTTCCAACTCTATGATTCTATGATTCCTTAAGAGTTTTAAGGTCAAATCATGTGGGAATATGTATGGAAAAGAGGAGTAAAATTTACGCTTAGTTACGTATTAAGAGGAAAACGCTTACAAAATGATATATAGGTGGCATTTAACACCTGAGAAAATTGCTAAGATTTAGAAGGGGACCAACAGTAAATGTTGGAAGCATACAGAAATTATGGGATCATAGTACCCCGTAAAAAGGCAAAGGAAAATTGGAAAGAAATGCATAATACTATACAAAAGGTGTTGGGGGAATTTTTTAAAAAAAGAAACCAGAAATGTACCTATTGAATGTAATAGATGGAAATATGATGCTGTAAAAATGATTGTGTATATGGTAACGGATGCAAGGGTAGTATATGCCCGCTATTGGAAAGGAAAGAAAATACCCGCTCTGAAGGACTGAAACTCATGATAAGTCTGGTTGTTTGGAAGAAGGGTCATTTTTATTGCGACAAACTCACCCTTTATAAGTATCGATAAGATATTGCTGAAGATTGACAATGTGATCGGATGGAAGAAATACATCCCCTCTTGAGTTTAACAGATTAATAGAAATTTGCATGAATGTTGATGTATCTTTGCATGTATCGTAATGTTGGCTGATGGTTCATTCCCATGTTGGTGGGAAGGGGAATCCACTGCAATACCAATCCAGGTTTTAGGCACTGTCCAAGGTGCTGAATTCTGTTCCTACTGGGTTCAGCACCTTGGAGAGGTCTCCATCGTATTGAATTATATTTCTAAATGGGTTCAGCACCTTGGAGAGCTGATTTTTACCCAGCAAAAACCTGAGATAGATTCACCGCTCTTCTGACTTGGGCACTACCAGCAGCCACTATATCCTAGGCCTTTCTGTGTTACCCTTTCCTTCATCTTCTTTCTTTTCTAGTTTTTCTCACACTCTCATGCACTTGATGCATCAACACGCTTCAAATTATAACCTGTGAGCTAGAGGTGAAAATTGGGATTTCACAACATTTTTCCTTTGGGAACGAAAAGGGAAGGGCCTTTGCTCTTTTTATGCATGTGCAGAAGTTAATTGTATCTTAATTTGCTTTGGAAGGGGCCTGTTGCAAATCCCTCCTCATTGTTAACTCCGACACTAAAGCGCAAGGCTCACGAGGATCCAAGCTGAACATTCATGCATTCACATTTTAAGCCAGTCATAAAATGTAATATATAAAGTCAAAAGGACTTCTCAATGGATAGTTACAGTAGGACCCGTGTATCCATGGATTCAATTATCCACGGGACACAAAACAGCAGATCTACCATAGAGTCTTCCTAGAAAATGTGTCCTCTCTAACCTTCTCCCTCTCCTACTTTCATCTTTTGTCTTCAGCTTGCTTCAGTGGTTGCAAACTGAGTTCAGACTGCAAAAGGAGTTTGGCCTCAATTAGCAGGAGGAAGAGGCACAAGCGAAAGTCTGTTCTCCCCCATTAATCACTTTTGCCATCTTCACCATGCTCTGATGTTGCTTGGCCACAGGCATCCCAGTTTTCATAGAATCATAGAGTTGGAAGAGACCACAAGGGCCATCTAGTCCAACCCCCTGCCATGCAGGAATACACAATCAAATCATTCCCAACAGATAGCAATCCAGCCTCTGTTTAAAAACCTCCAAAAAAGGAGACTCCATAGAATCATAGAGTCGGAAGAGACCTCAAGAGTCATCTAGTTCAACTCCCTGCCATGCAGGAATACACAGTCAAAGTACTCCCAACAGATGGCCATCCAGCCTCTGTTTAAAAACCTCCAAAGTAGGAGACTCCACCACACTCCCAGGCATTGCATTCCACTGCCAAACAGCTCTTACTGTCAAGAATTTCTTCCTAATGTTGAGGTGGAATCTCTTTTCCTGCAGTTTGAACCCACTGCTCCATGTCCTAGTCTCTGGAGCAGCAGAAAACAAGCTTGCTCCATCCTCAGTATGACATCCCTTCAAATATTGAAACATGGCTATCATGTCCCCTCTTCACCTTCTCTTCTCCAGGTAAAACATAACCAGCTCTGTAAGCCGCCACAAACATTTCTTTTGTGAAATGTTGGAGGGTCACTCTGGAATTTGTCCAGGTGTCAAGACTGCAGGGTTCAGAAAGGACGCCTTCTGGTTGCATCTGAGAGCCAAAAGAAAGATTTGCAACAATTCAGGAATTAAGCCTTGCTTTCTAAGGTTGCCTTCAAATTCCGACTGCGACCTTCTGCCATCCAAGACTTTGAATGCAGCGGGAGCTCTGGAATCTTGTACAGCCTCCGCTGTCAAATAATGCAAAAGGCAGCTTGGTTGTCTCCATGCAATCTAGCCTCCTAATGAATCTGCTTTATGAGTGATGTTCACATACCAGCCGCTACATGCCAAACACCGCACATCTCGCTATGGTGAATCCCCTAAATGGATTAGGCTCTGCTTGATGAAATATTTTCCTTGTGTTTATCCTGGATCTGATTTCATTAGAAGCTTCGGCAGCCCGGTCTCGTACCCTCCAACATTTCACAGCTGAAAACTGGGACACGTGGAGCCAAGCGACATCAACAGTGCAATTCAGATAGCAAACTTTATTAATGAGGAAGAGCACACAAGCTACGAGAGGCTGCAGCAGTTTACTTTTGCCCGAGTCGACTGGGAATGGGCAAGAGTCTGCCTGCTTCTCTCCCCCATTAAGTTAGTTGAATAGAAACGAATTCTACACTTTGAACTCAGTTTACAGCAATTGAAATGACCCCAGGACCAAGGGGGAAAGCAGAAGGGTGAGAGAGAAATGTTAAAAGCAAGTTGAAAAAGTGGGATATGATTAGTTGGAAGAGACCCCCAAGGGCCATCCAGTCCAACCCCCCACCATGCAGGAATCAAAGCATTCCTGATAGATAGCCATCCAGCCTCTGTTTTAAAAAAAACACCAAAAAAGGAGACTCCACCACACTCCCAGGCAGCACATTCCACTGTCAAAGAGCTTCTACCACCAGGAAGTTCTTCCTAATGTTTATCATTTACCAGCACGACTCTATGGTATATGTCCCTATTTTTTCAGCCACAGATAACTGAAACTACGGATGTTGGTTCTGCAAATATGCAGGGTGACCTGTACAGTCTTTGGAGAGTGTCCTTTTTCCGGGTGGTAGTTCCACCCGTGACTCGGGAAAGCAAGCACTCGAGTAACCAAGTCAGAACAGGGTTAAACACAGAGGGTCCATAAGAACAGAAGTGTAGTCAATGCAATCCAGGGTCCAACCATGAATGTCCCGGAAGGGTCCAAAGCCAAGCAGCTGTTGCTTTAGAGAATAGTCCAAACTGGTAGTCAGGAAACGAGAAAGCAGTGAATGTCAACCCTAACCCTCATATTCGCAGAACCAACATCCGCAGTTTCAGTTATCCGCAGGACACAAAATAGGGGACACGTACCATAGAGTCACACTGGAGAATGTCTAGAGAGGCATCCTCTCTAGGAATCATCTAGGTCCTCCAATGCAACTCTATGGTGTGTTTTACCTATTTGAATAGGGTTTGCTGTTATCTGCAATTTCAGGTATCTACGTTAAGTCTGGGAAGCAAACCCCCGCAGATACGGAGGTCTGTATACAATGGTTTAATGTGACTTATACAGTGACTTCATATGGATTATTCTCTGGCTTAATATGATCAATACACTGTCTCAATATGTATTATGTAGCTGCTGAATGTGATTTATCCCACGGCTTAATATGTTTTAGACCATGGCTTACTATTCCTCTCTCACTTTGAACCTTTCCAGGTGTGACGGGTGCTCCACATGGAGACCATGAGCCCTGCCTGGCTGCTTTTCATCCTGCTACTGCTGTTGGAGGCCCCAATCTACGCACTTTTCCCTGAAGAGCCTGGTCCCATCACTGTGGCCCTTGATGACTGTAAGTGGGGTACTGGAAGCACCTACTTGTATGGGGCAGAGGGTGGGTTGCAGGCTCACAACTTCTCCAGATGTTCAGAGATGTTTTCTGAGTATTTCTTTTTCTGGGACCTCCTTGAACTGTGGGGAATGTTGGGTCCATTCCATCACAAACTCCCATAAATGTCTACTGAAATACCCACATATGCCTCACCACTGCCGTTTGTCCATTTGCAAGCAGAGCAGGGATCCAACCAGTTTCAGAAAGACGTTGACAAGCTGGAGTTTTTCCAAAGCAAGGTGACCAAGGTGGTCTAAGTTCTAGAAAGCAAGCCTTGTGAAGAACAGGTTAGCTGGAGAAGAAAAGACTGAAAAATGATACAATAGCCTTTTTGAAATGTAAAAAGAACTGGTACATAGAAGATAGAGGGAGCTCGTTTTCTACTCCTTCAGAAACTAGGACCTAAACCAACAGGTTCAACTGACAAGAAAGGACATTCCAAATAAACATTAGGAAGATCTTCCTAATGGTGAGAGCCTTTCAACAGTGGAACAGACTACCTCAGAAGGAGGTGGACTCTCCTTTGTTGGAGGTTTCCAAACATAGAGATGGATGGCCTCCTCAGAGGGATGCTTTTTGCCTTTTTGGAGACTTTTTTTATTACCCCCCCCCCCAAAAAAAAATTTAAATTAATTTCTCCCTGAAGATATCCAGATGTTTGGACTTCAACTGCCAGACGTCCTAGCCAATACATTAATGTCTGAAACATCTGGAGGGCCACATGTGGGACCCATGGGTCTAGTGTGGAAGAAGCATTGGCCCAACACTCTGTCTCCTGCACCATCACAACTTAAAGCTGTTGGCTTCCAACTGGTGGAGAGTTTCCAGGAAAGAATTGTAGGTAATGAGCACAAATATGGTGCCAATCCCTTGCATATTGAGAGGGGAAATCCCTGCTGGCCCCCCACACCTTATTGCTTAAGAAGCACTATCCTACACCACACCAGTTCCACTGATTTACAACCAATTCAGTGTCACCAAACCAAGAGGACAGATGGACTCAAGAACTCTCTATTGCTCCCAATCTATAGAACCATGGAGTCGGAGGGCCATTGGGTATCCCTGCATGGCAGGAGGTTGGACTTGATGACCCTTGTGGTCTCTTCCAACTCTGCAGTCCTCTCCCCCTTCTGTCTTCTCTTCACTAGGTTGAACATGCCCAATTCCCCCAACCTGTGTTGTTCTCCATCCCTCTGTTCATCCTTGTTGCCTTTCTCTTTGCTTGCTCCAACTTGGCTGTAGCCATCTCTTCCGTTTTCCTTGCAGATGTGAAACAGTACTCAGTGTTCGTGGGGAACGGGATGGGCCGCTTCTCCAGCCAAGATGGGGGAGCAGAGCGCCTCAACATCCAGCGGATGCTGATCGTCAACAGGACCTTGTTCATCGGAGAAAGGTAACGGCTGCCCACAATTTCTCTCTGTCACTCCCTCGCCCTGAATATTCAGCAGCGAGGTACCGTGTCTGTGTGTGTGTTCTGCCAGAAATTGGGTACAACGTTATTTGAGGTCAATCAAATTTGGAACTCAAGGATTCTTCAGGTTCTAAAGCCGGGCTGAGGAAACTGTGATACATGGGACCCCTATACTAGAATACTCCTAAACTCCCGTTCTATTTTTGTCCCCAGGCTAATTTCCTGAAAATTTTTCTGGGCAATTTTTCACATCCCAAATCCCCCAAATTTGTTGCTGGATCCCCACAGATCTCCCAGCCACCTCAACGTGCCTTTTCAACCACAAAACTGGGGGGGGGGGGGAGAAATGGCATTTAACAACAATAACAACACAATAATTAAAGGTATAGAAGCCCTCTCCAGTTTTCAGTCTGGCACCCCCATCTATATATACATCTATCTGTCTGTCTGTCTAAATGCTTGGGTATGTTTCTTTTCCCAGTGTGCTGATTGGCTGCTTAGGAAACATACCCAACCAATCCCCTCCCTCCTCACACACTTGGGCATGTTTCCTCTCCCAGTGTGCTGATTGGCTGCTCAGGAAACACACCCAACCAATCACCACCCACATGCAAATTCCCACTCCACCTCACAATCCACTTCTGCCACTCAAGCTGCATCTACACCCCCGGCCTCACTCTCACTCCCTCAGCCACTCACCACCCCCATGTAAAACAATGCAATATTTTTTTGTAAAATAATAGCATGTAGCTGAACCGTGTAACCTTTGAAATCTACTATAACGGCGTATGTTACACTGGGTGCAGCTCATTCTAATATATTACTAGCTTCCATTGAGAGCAGGGCTTCTGTTTTTTAAGGGAACCATTAGATCGTTGTGAAGGGAGCCAAGCTGGGACGGGAAGGGGGGGTAAGGAGGAAGAGAAGGGAAGGGGTGCAACCATACAAAGGAGACACAGTGTTCCCTGAATCCTGAGCAAGAAGGCCATGCGGCTGAGCTTGAGGCCTGCTGCGTCACCATAGCAACCATGCAGTCGGGGAAGAGCAACCACCAAAAGGAAGAAAAAAAGGAAAGCAAGATAAATTAGCCATGGTAGGTCACGCCAAGGCAGGGGAGAAGCTGAAGCACCCAGGCTAGAGATTTCAGTAAGCCTGCTCCTCAAAAAGGAAGATCGATTAGGTTTATCTTATCTAATTCCTGGATGGCATTTTCCAAGAATTTCCCCTCTCCAAAAGGTGGCTGACCTGCTGGTCTGAGAGCTCAGCCTCGTCTTCTGTTTGCATCCGGTGGTGGTAAGGAATACCCTCCAACATTTCACGTATGAAAAGCAGAACATGTGTGGATGAGCAACACCAGAGCGGGGTCTGGATGACAAAAGTTACCACCGAGGAAGAACACGCGCTAGCAAAGGCGAGGCTGCAGCAGTTGGCTTTTGCCTGAGTCAACTGGGAAGGGCAACAATCCATGCCCCCTCCTCTGCTCTCCGCTTGGCTGAGTTGAGTGCAAACTCTTTTTTGCACTTTCAACTCAGTTTGCAGCGATGGAAGTAAGATTGGGGCAAAGCGGGAAAGCAGGAGAAGAAAAGAGACACCAAGACATGTTAGGCTTTAGGGAGCTGGGTATGTTTAGCCTGGAGAAGAGAATCATAGAGTCACTGAGTTGGAAGAGATCACAAGAGCTATCCAGTCCAACCCCATTCTGCCATGCAGGAATCTGCAGAAGACTGAGAGGGGACATGATAGCCATGTTGAAATATTTGAAGGGATGTCATACTGAGGATGGGGCAAGCCTGTTTTCTGCTGCTCCAGAGACTAAGACACGGAGCAGTGGACACAAACTGCACGAAAAGAGATTGCACCTAAACGTTAGGAAGAACTTCCTGACAGTAAGAGCTGTTCAGAAGTGGAACACACTGCCTGGGAGTGTGGTGGAGTCTCCTTCTTTGGAGGTTTTTAAACAGAGGCTGGATGGCCATCTGTCGGGAATGCTTTGATTGTGTATTCCTGCATGGCAGAGGATTGGGCTGGATGGCCTTTGTGGTCTCTTCTAGCTCTATGATTCTCTACTGCAAGGAATGCCAGGAGTTGGGGCTGCAGCCCTTCTGTGTTCCATGTGGATGCTCAACCATTGAGCAACACTTCCTCCACCTAAATAGGGCACCAGAGTCCAACTGCTGGGTTACACACCATTATCCCCAACCCTGGCACTATCCCATCTTCCAGAGCTGGGATCAACACGTGGCAGCCTCCACTTACCCAAAAAGCCACAACCTCCTTCCTTTCCCCCCTGTGAGTGTATATGAAGGTCATTTTCCATTGCTCCAGCCAGCATGGAGTTACTCTATCTGGCAACTGCCATCTTACCTTCCCACAATGCCCCTGATGCATCAATGGCAGCCATTTTGCATCTGTATCATAGTTGTGTTGAAGCCATCCTGCATTTTACTTGCAAGGAGCTCGCCAAGAAGTATTTCAGAACCTTGGAGAGCTCTGTTAAATAATGCCCAAGGTCAGACAAGGAGTAGACTGACAATACCCTTGGCATGGAAGGCAACAACTGCCACTGTGTAGCCAAGTGATGGAGTTGGCCTCACTCCTACCATACTCAGATTAGTTACTGTCCAAATTTGGCACTTGGGGCAATCACCCAAATGCCCAACGGTTCAGCTGGCCCCAAGACCTTCTCAGTGTGTCAGCTTTTAAGTTGCTCCATCTGGGTTTCCCATTTCTAGAAGGAAATCCTTGGGATTTCCTGGCTCTTTTCCTCCTGTGCTTACCCCCACATTCCACCCAGAGCCTGTGCACGTTGTCAATCCCTTTCTGGGTATATAATTTTTATCTATTTATGTTTTTTTAATGGGACTTTTAAACTCTGAGCTGCGTGCATCGGATGGCGAGGTAATGAAGCGTGGCCGTACCATTTGTAAACAAACAGCCTGGATTCTCTAGGCCAGGAAGAGCCTTGTGGGTCTATTGCTAAAGTGCCAGTTTCTTGGCAGTGCCTGACATGCCTATAGGGAAAGAGGATTTTTTAAAAATGCAAACAGTAGGCAAGTCTTTTACTGTAGGATCAGAAAAGCATACCCTCCAGCTGTCCAGATTAGGCAGCGACAGTCCTGATTAATTCTCTGCTGTGTCATTTTTTTGAGCGGCTTTTAAAAGATTCCAGCTTCTCGTTCTTCCTCCCACTTTTCCTCTTTGGCTTCAAGTTATTCAGTCGTTGCAAATGGAGTTCAAAGTGCAAAAGTACTTTGCTCTCAATTAACTCCATAGGAAAGGATCCGAATTCAAAATGACCTTAACAGATTAGATAGCTGGGATAAAACTAACACAATGGATTTTAACCGGGAGATATAGGATGGGGGACCCCTGGCTTGATGGCAGTACATGCAAAAGGGATCTCAGAGTCTTAGTGGACCACAAGCTGAACATGAGTCAGCCGTGTGATGCATCAGCTAAAAAAGCCAATGCAATTCTTGGCTGCATCAATAGGAGTCTAGTTCTAGATCGAGGGGTGTAACAGTACCACTTTATTCTGCTTTGTTCAGACCTCACCTGGTATCCTGTGTCCAGTTCTGGGTACCACAATTCAAGAAGGATATTGAGAATTTGGAATGTGTCCAAAGGAGGACAACCAAAATGGTGGGAGGTCTGGAAGCCATGATGCCCTATGAGGAGCGGCTTAGGAAGCTGGGCATGTTTAGCCTGGAGAAGAGAAGGTTGGGAGGTGACATGATAGCCATGTTTAAATATTTGAAGGGATGTCATACTGAGGATGGAGCAAGCTTGTTTTCTGCTGCTCCAGAGACTAGGACACGGAGCAGTGGGTTAAAACTGCAAGAAAAGAGATTCCTCCTAAACATGAGGAAGAACTTCTTGATGGTAAGAGTTGTTCAGCAGAGGAATGCACTGCCTGGGAGTGTGATGGAGTCTCCTTCTTTTTTAAGCAGAGACTGGGTGGCCATCTGTTGGGAATGTTTTGATTGTGTATTGCTCCAGGGCAAAATAATCCCCTTTCAACCTGGATTATTAGTGTAGTGTGGATTCCCCATTTACTGAGAGACTTTTCCCAATATTACAATCAAAGAGAAGCATACCTCCTTTGAGGTTTATACCCTTACAGGGAGACATCACATATATACTGGGGAACTGCCTTACATTTAATCTAAATTTAATCAAGACAAAATTCTAGTCCTCATTGTTTTGAAGAAAGGGCGGATTTAAAAGAGAATATAGAAAAGTGTCTTGTGTACATCTAATTACTATGACAGGGTTTCTATAGGTTTTACTATAGGGTTTCATAGGACTTTTCCCAGACCTGCCTGGGATTGAATCCAGGGCCCTCTGAGCATAAAACAGGAACTCTACCACTGAGCTACAATGTCTTCCAGCTCTGGTTCTTTAATGTTTCCCTGCCAAGTTCCTCCTGGCATTGCCAAGAGTTACGATGGTGATTCATATATAGCTGATGCTCCAGGAGGCCATATTCATCTTAGACACAGCTCTTCCTCTTTAAAGTTTGATTCATCCCAATTAAATCAAGTGAAAGCTGCTCTACTGGGGGTAATGTATAAACACTGGCTGCCATTTCAGGGCTTCTATACGGTGAGAACAAAACATGCAGAGAGAGCAGAGCTCGGACTGCAATTCCAAGATTCCCCCAGCCAGTGGGAACATACCCTCCAACCTGCCAACTGGAAAGTCTGAGTCAAAAATCTGGGGGTTCAGGGCAGGTCAAGGGACATGGGGTGCGGACCTCAGAGGTCCTGGAGGAATTAGCCATTGATGGTCTAGAATAAATTTCATAGAATCATAGAGTTGGAGTAGACCACAAGGGCCACCCAGTCTAATCCCCTGCCATGCAGGAAGACACAATCAAAGGATTTCCGACAAGCCTCTATTTAAAAACCTCCAAAGAATGAGACTCCACCACACTCCCAGGCAGCACATTCCACTGTCAAACAGCTCTTACCATCAGGAAATTCTTCCTAATGTTTAGGTGGAATCTCTTTTCCTGTAGTTTGATCCCATTGCTCCATGTCCTAGACTCTGGAGCCACAGCAAACAAGCTTGCTCCATCTTCAATATGACATCCCTTCATAAGTTTGCCTTAGGGTCGCCAAAAGTCAGAAATGACTTGAAGGCACACCAACAACGACAGCAGCAGCAACAACAGTATGAGAAAATTATACCTTATAAATCTGACTTTGGTTTATCCTAAATTTTGAAGGAAAAAGAAAATGGAAAGGACGCAAAGGCTAATCTCTAAAAAATAGAAGGAAGCAATGGCTAACCTCTTTCTGCCTTTTCATGTTTCTCCCAATTTGTTTCTTTCTTTTTAAACTCTCCTACTCTCGGTTGTTTCAGAGATAACTTGTACCGGATAAGCCTTGAACCTACCTCAGCCAGTGAGATGAGATACCACCGAGTAAGTGAAAAGGGGACCCCGAAATATGGCCTTCCCTGATCCACACCCCCACCCCGGCACCCTAAATGGGCCCTCAACACCCCAGACTGACTACAAATGGAGCTGTTTATCTCTCCCACAACCTCTCCCCCAAAAAAAGACCTGGTGGGGGGGGTTGGCATAAAATTGGCCAAAATGGCAGTTGGAAGTGAGGTTACATCAGCTCTGGCATGCTAAAATGCAACAGTGTGGTTGCCCTTCAACGGGGTGCAGGGGGCAAAGATAGCCAACCCTTCCACATTTTGCCTGTACCTGATTTACAAGCTGGTACCACATGGAGTGAATGATCACGGGCCCATTTAAAAAACCAAAAAAAAAAAAAAATTAAATCCTACATCACAGTCTCTGTTCTGTAACAGTACGAACCCATAGCTATGTTGCAGAAAAGCAATGAAACCTTGTTGGTGAATTGCACAGAGTCCTTCCAATGTGTACTTCTGATGTGTATAGGGCACGTCTTTTTATTAAAAAAAAAATCATTCATTCATTCATTTAAACACAGACCGTCTAATTCACAGCCAAAATAATCAGTTATTCAGAGCTGTGAGGTTGTTGACACAGCTACCTTTTTTACTCTGACGGTCACTGTCTTTTCCGACTTCCCACAGAAGCTGACGTGGACATCAAATCAGCACGACATCAATATCTGTCGGATGAAGGGGAAACACGAGGTAAGTTCCTCTGCATCGCGGGCATGGCCCATGGCCTAGAGTAACTAGGAGATCGGGTCCTCTTTACGGGGGGGTGAGTGTTTTCCTCTCCTCCATCCACATTCTGTACAGACTGAACGCAAATCCTGCACTGAGAAAAGTCACAGTCTTCAGCTTGAATAAATTAATGTTCAACCTGCCAAGTTGCCAATAATTACCTCTTTTGCATAATTGCTTCTGCCAACTCTGTGCTGTAGTGAGGAAGGTGTTCTGAGCCCCCGCGCAGGCACAACTTCTGAATTATTGCTGGGTGAATACTGTTCCAACATATCCCCACCGCCCTTTCTCATACCTTCCTTCTGCAGAGCATCTGAAAGATCCTGAAGGCTGGTTGGATGCATGTCTAAGTACACATCGAGTGTACTGTTTTGCCGTGCTGTTGCACAGCTAGGACTGACAAGACCAAAGTGCAAGGACTTTGGGATGTATAGGGATGAAGATGCACAGAGCAGGGTGTCCAAGATGGCGCAAGATCTGGAAGCCAAGTCAAGAATGGTTAAGGGAGATGCATATGTTTATGCTGGAGAAGAGAAAAGTTGCTGTGGGAGCTGTCATGATGGGCATTAACACATCAGCATTTGCCATTCCACCGCTAGAGCATCTTGCTTTCAGTGGGACATATATATGAATGCTGGTGGTGTCATGCAAAGACTTTTTGACATCACTTGTGCCTCTTGTACGCATATAAGCCAGTCAGCAATTTGACCACTGTAACAGTCGGCTGCGTGACCAATCAGGGACCATGTCACAATTGTGATGATGCCGTGACCACTCAGGAAAGTCATCTATGACAATGTCATGACCAATTAGGGATCACGCCACCCCTGTGACAAAGTCATGACCAATCAGGGATCATGGCACAGCTACAACAGTGTCACAACCTATCAGGGATCAATGTAATCATCCTGATTAGGTCATAGAGCCAGATTCGGCTATGTGACAGCACAGATCGTGAAATATGAAGGGGGTAATGTTTGCAGCCCATTTCCCACACCATCTTTCCAAATTATCATGGGAGTGAACATGGTAGGAGAATGATACACTCCCTTCTTTTCAGCTCAGCTTTAAATAGATAGGTAAAAGCATTTGCCGCTTAGCTAGCTCGCTTTCACATACGCTTAGCTCAGCTGCAAGGTTTACACATTTCCTCCCCATCCTCAGCTGCAAACTTGAGGCTCCTGAGGTCCCAAGGGTGTTTCCTGCTCCGGTCCTGAGTCCTATCTGGAGCCTCCTGGGAAGCCGAGCACTTCTGCCACGTACGCAGCCAGGGGAGGCGTTAATAGAATCTGGAAATTGGATTTCGCACCGATTATGAGATGTGTCTGTTCCGATCAACAGACCGGAAATAATTAATTACAAAACCAATTATACCAGCCTCCTAATAAATCACATTTGATATCAAATGTTTTCAGGGAGCTAGGAAGGAAGGAGAAAAGTGTGTTTGTATGTGTGTGTGTGTGTGTGTGCATGCATGCTTAAGCTAGCATGCATGACTCCCAGGAGAGGAACTCCAGCTAGGTCCAACTGGAGAAGTTCCTCAGGAGAAAGAGAAGAAGAGGGATTGGGGCCAATTGGGGCCAGGAGGAGAACAGGTAGGATTCAGTTTGCAAAAGTTGACATGCCAGAGGCATTTCCCTAGTCCCAGATGTGTTGGTCCCAGCTGTGGTTATTCATTCAGCTGGAAGCAGAAAGCACTCTGTGCATGCCCAGAGGGCCCCTTTGGCTTTGACGTAGCAATTCCATCCCTTCCCCAGGAGCAATAGAGTCAAGGTGTTCCTCGGCAACGGGACGAAATTAGAAAGGGGCTGGAATCACGTCAAGCAAAACTGCCCCAACCTGGGACAACCAAGAACTACAAATCCTATCTGCCTTACTCAATCCACCCTAGTGTGAATGGGAGTTGTAGTCCAAGGCATCTGGAGGGCCCTGGTTGAGGAAGTCTGCTCTCAGGCAGCTCGGCCTTCCGTCAAACATCAATGGGAAATGTGTATCTCTCCCATGACTGGAAAAGGTTTGCATTCAAAGAGCTCTTAGGTTGGAAGAGACAAAGCCAAAGGCAGTGAGTCATGCAGAGGCGTGGCAGACAAACTCATCTCTGTATGAGGTCTGTCTATTAAATAACGAGACTGTGCTTCTTCTACCTTTCAGACAAATCAGGGAGAACTGGTTGTGAGCACTTGAGTGGTGACCTTGAACATGTCTGAACCTGCATGACAAACATCAACCCTCTCGGCTGTCCAGTTCATTGTCAGTCATCCTTTAAAACAGTGGTGTTGTCTGTTGCGTGCTGGGAAAATGTTAGGTGTAAAAGTCGAGCAACATGACATTCTGCAGCAACTTGAGGCGGACCAAAACCTTTTTTCAAAAAAATCAGTACTTGTGATGAAACCTGGATCTTCCAGTATGAACCGGAGACAAAACGACAGTCGATGCACTGGAAAACACCATCATCACCAAGAATGAAAAAAGCCCGTCAAAGCAAGTCCACATTCAAAGCCATGCTCATTGGGGTTTTCAACATTAAGGGCATAATTTTGGCAAAATGGGTTCCAGAAGGCAGAACAGTGAACTAGCATTATTATAAGGACGTTTTGACAAAGCCGAGAGAAAGAGTCATGAAAAAAAAGACCAGAACTATGGAAACATTGTTTCATTCTTCATCAAGACAATGCGCCTGCTCACACAGCACTTCCTGTGAAGCAGTTTTTGGCCAATAAATGCATTACTACCCTTGAACATTCTCCATATTTGCCAGATTTGGCACCATGTGACTTTTTTCTTTTTCCTAAAGTGAAACCCATGCTTAAAGGAACACATTTTGAGTCAATAGATGCAGTAAAGAAGAAAACGGCAGATGTGTTGAGACAGCTGACAGAAACTGATCTGCTCCGCACGTTTGACCACTGGAAAAGAAGACTGCATCGGTGTGTGAGTGTGAATGGGGAGTATATGGAAGGGGACAAGCATTAGAATTGTAATACATGTAAATAAAGATGGGTTATTGGATCAGTCTCGTTATTTAATAGACAGACCTCGTATAAACCTCTGCAGCATCTCCCACCTCTTGACACTGGACCTTAGCGACCCCATCGAGACTCTATTAAATTCTGATTCAGACTGGACTCTTTCTCTCCCACCTCCTGAACAACAACCAGCCTGTTCACCGTGACCCTTGGTTCTTGGACACCGTTCCGTTTTGAAACGTTTTTTCCCCCTTTTCTGGACTTTCCAATGCTGTCTTTTCCGCCTTTCAAATTTGCAAAAAAGGGCCAATTTCAGAGTAGGGCAAATACGGCAAACTGGGGATGGGGAGAAATCAAGACACACAACATGCACACATAAGACACCACCCAACCTAGCTCCTCAAAGAGCTGTTTTCTCCCCCCTTTCCGCCATCCTGCTCTGAAACCATGGAAACAGAGAGAAAAAGAGGTGCTTGGATGGGAGAGCAGAGGAGATGAGGAAAACACACAATAGGGAACACAAAGGTCTATGCCAGAGCACGCTTGGGTGGTGGGGAGGGGAGAAAAATAGGAAGGGTGGCATGGAAGACCCTGAGTGCAAAACTCAGAGCCCATTGGGGTGTTGTGTTATTGTTCTTTTGGTTATTGCTGGGAGTGTGACAAGGAAAGGGGAACCTCTAGGGGAGAGGTTGCAATTGTAGAATAATGGAGACCATAAAGGTCATCCAGTCCAACCCCCTTTTGCCATGCAGGGAGATGCAATCAAAGCATTCCTGACAGGTGGCCATCCAGCCTCTGTTTAGAAACCTCCAAAGAAGGAGACTCCACCACACCCCCAGGCAGTATATTCTTTGGAAAACAAGCTTGCTCCATCCTCGGTATGACATCCCTTCAAATATTTAGACGTGGCATCATGTCCCCTCTTCACCATCTCTTCTTCAGGCTAAACATGCCCAGTTTCCTAAGCCACTCCTCATAGGGCATCATGGCTTCCAGACCTCCCACCATCCTGGTCGCCCTCCTCTGGACATGTTCCAGCTTTCAATATCCTTCCTGAATTGTGGTGCCAAGACACAATATGGACACAATATTCCAAGTGAATACAGTATTCCATCACTACTGTAAGGTGTTGCTGAATCAAATCTTCAACTGACCAAATAGTTGCAGGCAAACCATTTCTTCTCAGTTTTGGTGGACCTCTCCCCAACCACACCTATTTTCCTGAGCAGTAATAAGACAGGGATGTGTCAGCTGTCGATTTTCTTTCTTTCTTTGGTCAGACCTCACCTGGAATACTGTGTCCAGTTCTGGGCACCACAATTCAAGAAGGATATTGAGAAGCTGGAACAAGCCCAGAGGAGAGTGACTAGAAACTAGGACACGAAGCGATGGACTCAAACTCCAGGAAGAGAGATTCCACTTAGAACTTCCTGACAGTAAGAGCTGTTTGGAAATGGAATACACTGCCTGGGAGTGTGATGGAGTCTCCTTCTTTGGAGGTTTTTAAATGGAGGCTGGATGACCATCTGTCAGGGTGCTTTGAATGTGTGTTCTTGCAAAGGGTTGGACTGGATGACCCTTATGGTCTCATCCAGATCTATGATTCTACAATTGCAACATCTTCCCTGGAAGGTCCCCTCTCCTTGCCATCGCACTCCTAGCAATAACCAAAAGAACAGTAACTCAGTACCCCCATGGGCTCTGAATTTTTCAATCAAGGTCTTCCATGGTGGTGCTTTGACTGGGTATTCTTGCATCGCAGGGGGTTGGACTAGATGGCCCTTGTGGTCTCTTCCAACTCTGTGATTCTATGATTCTTCATCAGCAGCGGCTTGGACTAGACGGCCACTCTTTGACCTCAGCTTGGTTTGAAAGCCAGGGAAATATCAATACAAAATCTGAGCCTGAAAACAGCTGAGAGAAAGGGGTTTGCCCTTTTGTTTTTTGTTTTTTTTCCCCCAACATAAACTCTTGTGAGTATGCAATGCATGCCTTTCACCTAACCCCTCTCCACCTCTCTTTGTTTTTCCCCCTCAGGCAGAATGTCGGAATTTTATCAAAGTGTTGCTCCTTCGAAACGACAACATGCTCTTTGTCTGTGGCACCAATGCGTTCAATCCCATCTGTGCCAACTACAGCGTGAGTACCTCAGATTTACACAAACCAGCTCAACTAGTGTCATCTAGTCTTGCCCAACGATAGATGTATACATCCCTGGCTGCCACGCCTAAGAAATATACAGTAGGACCCCCTTATCCACTGGGGATGGGTTCTGGGGTGGGGGGCGTCGATACCGAAAACCATGGATAATAGCCAACACCATTGAAAATAATGGGACTTCCGATTTAAAATACTATAGAGTTGCCTTGGAGGACCTAGAAAATGACTAGAGAGGGCACATTTTCGAGGAAGACTCTATGGTAGGTGTGCTGTTTTGTGTCCCGTGGATAATTGAATCAGCGGATAATGAATCAGCGGATACAGGGGTCCTACTGTATTCTCTGCTGCCAGTCTGTGATAGCTACATTCCTGGCTGCCACTCCATTCTAATAAGTTTCTGGCTGCCATTCCTAAAAGATACAGGTCACCTCTTGTTTAGACGTGGGATACATTCCCTGATTTATCACCGATACATAAAAGCACATATAATAGCGAACCGCCATATTATACCTTAAGGCGTGGGACCCAGCGATCAGCTATTGCTCATGGCAGTGGTCAATAAACATTGAAATATTACAAATCACTTAAGCTATTTTTTAATTATTTTATTCAGGATATTGTCTGAGGCTCAAAGTTATAACTTGGGTTTAAATATATATATAAATATGTATAGCAGTACAATACAGTTGTCCCTTCATATTTGCTGGGGTTTGGTTCCAGGACCCCCCGTGGATACCAAAATCTGTGAATACTCAAGTCCCATGATATGCAATGGCATAGCAAAATGATGTCCCTTATAGAAGATGCAAAATCAAGGTTTGCTTTTTGGATTATTATTTTCTTAAGAATATTTTCAAGCCGTGAATACTTAAATCCATGTATACTAAATCCGTGGATATGGAGAGACAACTGTACTTGTTTATTTTCAATCTTATTGGCCCCTAGGACAAGTTTAATAATATCAGTACTAATAGTAATATCATTGGTATGAAGCAATGGCAGAACATATTGTGAAAAATTTAGAAATAAGAAGGAAGAATACAAGAGACTAGATGGCTATATATGTGGGATGTTTCTGACAAATTTGCTAATTAACTATTTGCAAAGACATTGTGATTATTGTAAAACTCTGTATGACTGGTTAATCTCCAAGGGGGTTGTATTTTCTTGAAGTTTCAATTAGCTATTATATTCTAGGAGTAAATAATTATGTGTAAACTAGCTGTACCCAGCATAACGTACGCTGTTAAAAAACTCCCCCAAAAGCTGGACCCCCGGGACTTCACTTTTCCCACACCCCTGTTGTAGGAAATATATAACATGTAAAGTATTTATATGGCTGCATCCTCTCAAGTACCTGAAATCGTCCTCTTATCTGACCTCCCGGCAGATGGATGGCCTCGAACTCATTGGAGATAACATCAGTGGCATGGCGAGGTGTCCCTATGACCCCAAACATGCGAATGTCGCCCTCTTTACAGGTCAGTGGGGCAGGTTGGTGCGCATCATGTCCAAATTCATGTGTGGATTCGTGGGAGGGAAGCATCAAGTCCATACACATACAGATAAAGAAAAAGAGACACTCTTTTTAGCATTATTATTATTGTTATTGTTATTACTAGCTGTACCCGGCATAACATATTCCGTTAAAAAATTCCCCCCAAAAACACCCAATAGACCTCACAACAACCCTATAAGGTAGGCTGGTGGGATTTTAAATTCCTCCTCCCCCTTCTCAGCGCTCCACACTTTTCCTGGAAATGCTGAGGGTGACTCGCTCTGTGGCCTGTTGCCGCCATGGCCGCCGCTGCCATGAGTTAACTGCCTGGGTCCCGTCGCAGCCAATCCACCACCACTGCCACCAGTTGACTGCCTGGGTCCCATTGCAGGTGGCCCATCACCGCTGCCAATTGACTCTCTGGGTCCCAATTTGGGCCTCAGATTGGGTGGCAGGAGTGGATTGTGAGGTGGAGAGGGAATTTGCAGGTGGGTGCTGATTGGTTGGGTGTGTTTCCCGAGCAGCCAATCAGCACACTGGGAAAAGCAACATACCCAAGAGAATTATATATATATATTGATGATGATGATGATGATGATTGTTAATTTATATAGCTCCATTTACATACATGGCACTTTACATTAAAACAACCAGAAAAACCCCAAAAGAAAACATTGGGTGCTGCCAAAGATGTACAATCTAAAATAAGTGTATACACAAACACACAGAGGGAAGAAAGGAATAATAAACATAAAACTATAAAATACAATTGCAAAAACAAATTATCCAGATAACTACAAAAACAACATCAACATAGTATGAAACAGTGACAAAATATAAAAATAAAACAAACTGACGAATACATACGAAAATCCATTACAATGCTTGTCGTTTAGATTGGATAAAAGACTGGATTAGGTTAGATAATAAAAGACGATTAGCATTGGAAGGAACGAATATAAGATTTGGTTGCCGTGCATATTTATTTTATGATAAACTTAAAATTAAAAACATGCAATCATTTTATAAGGAAATCCCTCCTAAGGGTATGGAAAAAATGCAAAAGTTTGATTACAAACAAAATTCCACAATGGGTTTCAGTTAATGAAGCCTTCCACAGTACGACTATAAATATAAAAACCAACTCTATAATTCTAAGATCCATGGATGTCTCTCAGAAAAGAGGCTCTGAATCCAACCCAAATTCGGTTATGATGAGATTGTTATCTTTGCAACTTGTCTTTCCTCCAAAGAGATTGACATGGCAAATACCTCTTTTAACTTCACAACAACCCTGTGAGGTAGTTTGTTCCCAAAGCACACAGTTGAACTGTGGGATTCACCCCCACAAGAGGCAGGATGGGCTGCCAGCTTTTAAATATATGGAGGTTAGAGCCATCAGTCTAGTGGCTACTAAGTCCATCTGTAACCATCAGTTTAATGGCTACTAAGTCTAATGACTACTGGCCTAAGTGATATTCCTTGAGGGCTGAGTAGGTGCTCAAGCCCAACTCTCCCCATAGTCTGATGCTCTAACCACTGCACCATACTGCTGCTTTCTTTAATGTGGGCTCCTAACATAAAAAGGACCAGCCATACCGCCTTCACAACCAATTCCAGTGGAGGCAACGAGTCAAGGAGAACATGTATTTGTGGTCCTTGAACTACAAAGTGGAAAACTTCCGTAACCTCATTTATATCCTCCTGTTTAAGAGTCATAAAATTATAGTGTTGGATCTTTCAAGCTTTTCTTCCTCCTTCCATCCCAACATACATCTAAACTAGACGTGATACTACACCAGGAATGGGAGACCTCCGGACCACAGTCTAGATAGAGGCCACAGGAACTGCACACCCAACCCACTGGCTTCCCTTCCTCTCTTAGCTCTGATCACTGATTGGAGATAAGAGTTCCTCGGAGTGATCGGAGATAGAGTCCACACTTTCTTCCTTCCTGCACTTGAATATTGCTTCAAGAAGATGATCGAGGCTTTTATTGCTGGGGAGGGTGGGGGAGAATTTAAGGGTATGTACTGCCATGGCACGCCTTGAAAAATAGTCCCTTCCCCAATCTAAATAAGACTTTTTGCAATGCCTCCATTGGGCCCCTCAAAAACTCTTCAAAAGTTTGGCCCTCAATTATTATCAGTCTTTTCTCTCTTCCCACCCTCACTCTCTCTATTCATCAATTTCCCCTCTCCTTTTCCATCTACTCTTCTTATCTCTCCCTCCTTCCTTTGATCCATTCTTCTTCTCCACTTCCTTTCCACATCCTGCTTGCTTTCCCCCACTCCTCCTCTTTTCCACCTCTTTTTCCTCCATGTTTCCTCCTCTTTTCCTCCTCTTTTATTTCTTTTCCTCCTGGTTTTTTCCTCTTTCTCTCCCCCACTCCTCTTCCCCTTTTCCTTCCCGTTTTTCCTCCTCTTCTTTTTTCCTCTTTGCCTCCTGTTTTTCTCTTTTTTCTTATATTTTCCTCTTCTTTTCTTTCAATTCTCATCGTCTTTTTCTTCCCCCCTCTTTTCCTCTTCTTTTTTCCTCCTTCTTTTTTCCTCTGCCTTCCCCCCCACTCTTCCCCTTCCTTTTCTGCTCCTTTCCTCATCTTTTCCCCACACTCCTCTGTCTCTTCGTTTCTTTCTCTTTTTCTTTTTCCTCTTTTTTCTTATCTTGCCCCTCTCTCTTCTTTTTCTTCTCTTTCCCCCTTTTTTCTCATCTTTTCCTCTTCTTTCCCTCACTCCTCCTCCCCTTTTCTGCTCATTTCCTCCTCTTTTCCTTCTCCTTTCCCCCACTCCTTCCCCTCTCTTTCTGCATCTTTTTCCTACATTCCTCCTGTTCTTTTCCCTCCTTTTCTCCCTTTTCTGTGCTCTTTTTTCCTCGTTTCCTCCTTTCCCATCTTTCCCTCCTTTTTCTCATCTTTTCCTACTCTTGTCTTTCTTCTCTTTTCTCTCTTTTCTTCCTCTTTTTTGTTTTTCTGCTCTTTTTCTCCTCCTTTCCTCACCTTCTTCCTACACATCTTCTCTTATTCTGTTCTTTTCCAAACTCTTTTCTTACTGTTTTCATGCTCTCATCCTCCTTTTCTTCCTGTTTTCTTTTCTCTTACCTTTTCCTCCTCCTTTTCCCCATTCCTCCCTCTCTTTTTCTGCTTCTTTCTTCATCTTTTTTTCTTACCCTCCTCATCCTCTATTCCCTCTTTTTCTCCTCTTTTTCTTCCTCCCCCTCCCCACTCCTCCTCCTCTTCCTCTTATTTCTTCCCTTGTTTGAAGCCCTCCACAAGCTGAGATCCAAATGCCCACCCAATAGCGTCCCTTACGCCCCCTCCCCTTCTTTCCCCAATTGGCATTTCTCATCCATTCTTCACCTTCTCTCTCTCTTTCTCTTTCTCTCCTTCTTCCTCTCTCCATGGCAGGAGGGATGCTGTTCACTGCCACGGTGACGGATTTCCTGGCCATCGATGCCGTAATTTATCGCAGCCTGGGAGACAGTCCGACACTGCGCACCGTGAAGCATGACTCCAAATGGTTCAAAGGTACAGTGGGGACCAATCCATCAGTTGAGCTGCCTCCCATGGTCAACTTATTTAAAACCTTGGATGGTTTCCATCCAGTGTGTGAAAGAGTTTGCAAAATCCACTACTTGGAAAGTTAACTTTTAAAAAAATAATTAATTAGTAACCACTTGCTGCCTCTTCAAAGTAGTCAGTAATATGATTCGAAAGCAAACCAACAGCAGGACCTACTATATTAAACCACAGGGTTCTGTCCTGGGCCCTGTGCTATTCAACATCTTTATCAATGACTTAGATGAGGGAATAGAGGGCATGCTTATCAAGTTTGCAGATGACACCGCATTAGTTGGGGTTGCTAATACCCCAGAGGACAGGATCAGAATTCAAAATGACCTAAACAGATTAGAAAGCTGGGCCAAAACTAACAAAATGAATTTCAACAGGGAGAAATGTAGGATACTACACTTGGGCAGCAAAAATGAAATGCACAGATATAGGATGGGTGACACTTGGATAGATGGCAGTGCATGCAAAAGAGATCTAGGAGTCTTAGTGGACCACAAGCTAAACATGAGTCAGAAGTGTGATGCAGCAGCTAAAAAAGCCAATGTGATTCTAGGCTGCATTAATACGAGTATAGTGTCTAAATCAAGGGAAGTAATGGTGCCACTCTATTCTGCTTTGGTCTGACCTCACCTGGAATACTGTGTCCAGTTCTGGGCACCACAATTCAGGAAGGATACCGAGAAGCTGGAATGTGTCCAGTGGACCAAAATGGTGGGAGGTCTGGAAGCCATGATGACCTCTGAGGAGGGGCTGAGGGAGCTGGGTATGTTTAGTCTGGAAAAGAGAAGGTGAAGAGGTGACATGATAGCCATGTTTAAATATTTGAAGGGATGTCATATTATAGTACACTATGCCATGCTACACTGCTCTCCCCCCCTCTCTCTCTATATATATACACAATATATTGAGATAGATAGATAGATAGATATTGACTGGATCCTTCTTGGACCGAGGACAAGCTTGGGAGAAGCGAAGTTGTTTGCTTTTTAATCATATATGTTGTTGTGGTGCCTTCAAGTCATTTCTGATTTATATTGACCCTTTGAAAATTCCTTCCCAAATCAAGCCCCAGTAATTCATTGTCTGCCCCTTTTTTATTATTATTTTACCTTTACCCACCCCGTGCAGAACCCTACTTTGTCCATGCCGTGGAGTGGAAAAGCCACGTCTATTTCTTCTTCCGGGAGATCGCGATGGAGTTTAACTACTTAGAGAAGGTCAGTATGATGTTGATGGTCCAGAATGGCTACTGCAAAGAAACCCCTTCAGCCAGTGTTTAGTATCTGAATCCAGCATCATGAAGTACCTGCCAAGGTTCCTAATGGGTTTCCTGCGTGGCAGGGGGTTGGACTGGATGGCCCTCGTGGTCTCTTCCAACTCTACAATTCTATGATTCTATGGGTGCTGGAAATCCAGTGTGCCATAACCAAGGCATTTAAAATAATAATAATAATAATAATAGAGGCTCTCCGAAATGGGTCGCCTTTCCCAAGTCCTGATTTTATTCCCAAAAGCAAACCATGCACGCTTTCCCCCTTACCCTTTCTCTTGCCTCTGGTTCACTTGTTTTCTCCAATATAGGTGGTGGTTTCACGCGTGGCTCGGGTGTGCAAGAATGACATGGGCGGTTCGCAGCGCGTGTTGGAGAAACAGTGGACATCCTTCCTCAAAGCCCGGCTCAACTGCTCGGTGCCAGGGGACTCCCATTTCTATTTCAACGTCATCCAGTCGGTCACAGACATCTTGGAAATCGACGGGAGACCCGTCGTGCTGGCGGTCTTCTCAACCCCTACTAACAGGTCAGAAAGATGTAGGAGTGGTGGCTGGTGGCTGAGGCAGTGAAATCCACTCCAGGTTTTAATCTAGACATTAAAGGAGCTTTTTGCAAGGTTCAGAACCTTGGAGAGTTCCTTTAAAGACTATATTTAAACCTGGGGCTGGTCTATATATGGAGCGGAGTCCTGGTGGCGCAGTGGTTAAATGCCAGTACTGCAAGCCACCACATCGCAAGTTCGATTCCAGCCGGCTCCAAGGTTCACTCAGCCTTCCATCCTTTCGTAGGTCGGTAAATTGAGTACCCAGCTTGTGGGGGCAATTTGCTAACACACATTGGAAACTGCTTAATGCAGTGTAGATGTGTAAATAGCTATTGCTTAAAACAATTTGTAAGCCGCTCTGATAGCCTTGAGGCTGAAGAGCGGGGTATAAATAACTAAATAAATAAAATAAAAATAAATATACAATAGTAATGGCATTTCCCAGCAGCAGCGACTTGTCTTGACAATAGTTTTGGCCCCGGAAGCCTTGCGTTCCAGATGGTGGCCGTGAGTGATTTACTTGCATTAGTACTTTGCTGCTGCCGAATATTTAAAAAAAAAATTGCATGGTGCACTGCAGCGATGAAGCAATTTTCCGAGTTAAAGGGACAGCAGAAAAAAACGCAAACCCCCCATTTTATAGCCTTAGCTAAGGCGAAAATTTAACATGGCGGCAGTGGGTGCGTACCCTGTTAGCAAGCTCCACCACCACCGCCACCCCACACTTGTCCAGCCAATCAGCTTTGCACAGAGACTGGAACACGGAGCAATGGGTGCAAGCTCCAGGAACAGAGATTCCACCTCAACATGAGGAGGAACTTTTTGACAGTCAGAGCTGTTTGGCAGTGGAACGCACTCCCTCGGAGCGTGGTGGGGTCTCCTCCCTTGGAGGTCTTTAAACAGAGGCTGGATGGCCATCTGTCAGGGATGCTTTGATCAAGATTTCCTGCGTGGCAGGGGGGTTGGACTGGATGGCCCTCGTGGTCTCTTCCAACTCTGCAATTCTATGATTCTATGATTCTATGATCTTCTTGTATGGGAAAGCGATTCAAACTGAATCACTTATCCTAACAAGCAGGAATGTGCACCCCCTCACTGTTTTTTTAAAAAACAGGAAAAGCCACAAAGGGTTTTCCAGCGTTGTTTTTGCCATTTTGGTCCCTCCTCCGTCCAAATACTGTGCATTGATGCAGGATCCCATTTACATAGGTAGGATTCCCAGCAAATTCCATTATGTTTATTTTCACCATTTAGACAAGCCCTGGAGGGGGTGGTGGACGTGGAGTTTTGATTCGAACAAAGACCTGTCAGAATACTCTTCTCTTGTAAATCAGGGAATCAGGGATCCCAAGGTGTAGAATCAGAGCATGATAGAGTTGGAAGAGTACCTCAAGGGCCATCTAGTCCAACCCCATTCTGCCATGCAGGAATACCCAATCAAATCATTCCCAACAGATGGCCATCCAGCCTCTGCTTAAAAACCTCCAAAGAAGGAGACTCCACCACACTCCTGGGGCACTGCCTTCCACTGCCAAACAAATCAATTCATCTATTCAAATGCCCTGCCAGTGCAGGACTCCACCATGAAAGTGGGCATCCAAACTCTTTAGCAACCTCCAGCAAAGTAGACGCTACCACCTTCTGGGGTAATCTATTGCAGTGCCCAAAAGCTTTTACCATCAGGAAGTTCTTCCTAAAGTGGAGGTATAATCTATGCCTAGGCAGCAGAGCCATTGGTTAGGAATGCTGGGAATTGCAATCCAGTATGTTTAAAGAGCCACAAGATTTCCACCCCTGTGCTACACTGGTTCTTCAAGCTAACCACTGATTCCGCTGTGTTGGTCTTCACACTGTCTTCTCCCAAAATCTGATGCAGTGCCTTTCCCCTCTTTTGTAGCATCCCCGGCTCAGCTGTCTGTGCCTTCGACATGGCCCAGATTGCCTCCGTCTTTGAAGGTCGCTTCCGGGAGCAGAAATCTCCAGAATCTATTTGGACCCCGGTGCCGGAGGAGCTGGTACCAAAGCCACGGTGAGTTGGAAGAGCAGCTGTTGCTTTTTGGTTTCGTACTGGCTGTTGGCACTGAAAGCCAAAGCAGAACCTCCATGCTCGGAAGCAGTTTACCACTGAGTATCAGCCGGTTGAAGGCTCTTAATAATAATAATAATAATAAAATTTATTTATACCCTGCCCCTCTGCTAAAAACAATCGGGGCGGCTTCCAACAATTAAAACATTATAATAATGACTAAAAACACCACCCACACCCACCCTCCCCCATAAAAAGACATTAAACACAATAAGATTAAAACCTTCTAACTAAAAAACACATTAAAAACAAATATATACATAATTTTTAAAAAGCCAGGAGACTGAGTTCCTGAGGCCGGGATCTAATCAGGAAAGGCCTGCCGAAAGAGATCCGTCTTTAGTGCTTTTTTAAAGCTACTCAAGCTCGTCAACTGACGGATCTCATTCGGCAGGCCATTCCACAATTTGGGGGCGATTACTGAAAAGGCCCTCTTGTGCTCCTATCCAACAGGCAGACACTTTATTTTGGTCATAGACCAAAAAAAATACAGTGGGCCCTTGGTATCCACTGGGGTTAGGTTCCAGGACCCCCACCCCCCCATGGATACCAAAATCCGTGAATATTCAAGTCCCATTATATGCAGTGGCATAGCAAAATGGTGTCCCTTACATAAGATGGCAAAATCAAGGTTTGCTTTTTGGGTTATTATTTTTTAAAGAATATTTTCAAGCCATGGTTGCTTAAATCCGTGAATACCAAATCTGTGGATACGGAGAGACAACTGTACAATCAATAAAACAAGCATCATAGACGACATAGATTTTCCTTGGGTTTTTTCACAGCCCGGAAAAAAACCAAGGAAAATCAATGGATGCTGGCCGTGAAAACCTTCAACTTCACATTATAGACGGCCTCTAAAATCAGTGAATATATGGGAAAAGGGTGGGTGGAAGATGAAAGATGTGGAAGGATGAAAGATGTGGAAGGACTGGAACAATTCTCCAGTGCTACCTAATTCTTAATTTACAAGCCATTCAATGCTCTCTTCCACCTCCTGCTCCCCCTCTTTGCCTTCTAGGCCAGGTTGTTGTGCAACTCCTGGGATGCGCTACAATTCCTCCAGCTTCCTACCAGATGAAATCCTCAACTTCGTGAAGACACATCCCCTGATGGATGAATCTGTACCGTCTTTAGGCAACGCTCCCTGGATCATCCGGACCATGACCCGGTGAGCAAGAGAGAAAGGCCGCTAAAATCTTTAAGAGAACAATTGGGAATCTGAAATGCTTATCTTCAAATATCTTTGCCATGGGGACAGGGATAAGATAGGTTTTTCCCCACATACTACAAAACAGAGGTGGGGAAAATATGTCTCCTTGATGGAGGTCTCAGCTCGTCAATTTTTGACTTCCGTTCCTAGAGGCCCATGCATTGGCACAGTAAGGGATTGTGGGAATTGTTGTCCGAAACATCTGTTGGGCCCCTGATTTTGTTCATATGTATCAGGATTGTACAACTTTGGATGTGACATGGGGCATGCAACCCTCTTCTGGTAAAATCAGAAGTGGCCAGAAGTCACATTTAATTTTTAATTTTTTTTCCTTCCTATAGCTTCTTGTTGTATGCCTTCCAGTTTGTTTCTGAATTATGGCAACCCTATCACGCATCTTGGCAAGATTTGTTCAGGGAAGGGAGGTTGTCTTTGCCTTCCTCAAAGGCTGAGAGAGTGTGACTTACCCAAGTTCACCCGGTGGGTTTCCATGGCCAAGCGGGGATTCGAACCCAGAGCCGTAGTCCAACACTCAAACCACTGCACCACACAGTGGTGGATCCAGCTAGTATGCA
Organism: Gambelia wislizenii; assembly: GCA_030847615.1. Lineage (NCBI taxonomy): Eukaryota > Metazoa > Chordata > Lepidosauria > Squamata > Crotaphytidae > Gambelia > Gambelia wislizenii. Next base: position 8,590,401 of record JAUMIR010000018.1, read on the forward strand.
TTTAATTGGGGGGGGGGGACACAGCTAACTATATTTAGATATATCTAGATACATCTAAATAGGTCCAGTTTATTACAAGAAAATAATTGTGGGTTTGTGAGTCTCACTCTCGGGCGAACACTTTCTTCAGGCTGTGCAGAAAGGCTAGGACAACAACTTTCCTCCATTAATTTCCTCCGCACCGCCGCCAAGATGATCTGGTGCTAATTAAATCTGTCTTAATTGCTGTTTTATGTGGAATTAATCAAGCGACGGTTCCTGGCGTCTCTCAAGCCAGAGATACACACCAGGAGACACAGGGCTGTGGGTGAGCCGGATATGTGTGTTTCAGACAAGCTGTAGCTCCCCCTAAAAATAAAATAAATTTTTAAAAATGTCCAGGAATCCCAAGAAGAGTGGGAAGTCCTTCTGCAGTAACAGGGTGTGGATATAACATGGCCGCTCTGGGACATTGGTAGGTGGCTACACACCAAATAGTAGTCTCAAATTTAAAGCGTCTTGTGGGGACAGTTGTCCGTTGCAAAACTGCAACCCCATCTTAGCCTCCCCGGATGCCTCTGAGTTCCACACTCACCCGCCGCAATTGCATTGGCTGGCTTCGTCTGCAAAACAGCCGGAATTAATTGGTGGGGATAATTGCTGCTTTTAATGAAACAACAGAAAAACTTCCCGTTAATTGATTTTTTTTTTCTTTTTCGCCTTCCAAAGGGGAAGAGAAGAAGCCGGCTTGTGTCTGTCCATGTGTGTGTGTTGTGCCTGTCTTAATTCAATGTTAACAGAGGTTTTGGTGGGGAGGTGAATCAGTTCCAGGGTTTAATTGACATTTAAAAAAAGCTGTGTCATCACCATCACTATTTATGTATATAGTGCCATAAAGGAAGAGATTCCAGCTTGTTTTCTCCTGCTCCAGAGACTAGGACACAGAGCAATGGGTTCAAACTCCAGGAAAAGATTCCGTCTAAACATTAGGAAGAGCTTCCTGACTGTAAGAGCTGTTCAGAAGTGGAATGCACTGCCTGGGAGGGTGGTGGAGTCTCCTTCTTAGAGGGAATGCTTTGATTGTGTATTCCTGCAGGGCAGAAGGGTTGGACTAGATGGCCCTTCTGCTCTCTTCCAACTCTATGATTCTATGAAAACTTAGAATGGATTCACTCCCCCACTGACATGGACTGCACTGATTTTTGCTTTAAGAGGGCCAGATCTTTCTACTCCTGGTGTGTCAATGACCTATCTGCGTCATCTGAGCCTTTTCCATTTTCCTGGGCAGGTATCAACTGCGGAAGATTGTGGTCGACCCTGCCGCCGGGCCAGGCCGAAACCACACCGTGGTCTTCCTGGCCTCTGACACTGGCACCGTCCTCAAGTTCCTCATCCGCGCCAACATCAGCGCTAGCTCTGCGACTGTAAAGGCCAGTAGTCACAGCTTACTGCTGGAGGAGTTTGAGACTTACCCAAGTGACAGGTAAGCGGGAAGGGGTAAAGAAAGAGGGAAGGGATGGGAGGCCACCGTTGTGCATCACGCGAAGCCAGAGTTGGTCAAGATGGAGCCCAGATGCTGAATGTGGTCTCAAGGCCCCTTCCTAGACTTACTCCATTTGGTCCAAAAGAAACGTGAATTGTCCACCCAGGAAAACTTTTGCATAGGTTCCCAGCACTGTTTAACTTAAAAAAAAAAATACCTAGCTGGAAGTTTTGGCAGTCTAGGGGATCCCGGTTTAAGTGGAATCATAGCACTAGAATTCTGTCGTGTGAATGGGCCCATGGTCATTACTTACCTTTTTGATTGCTCTAAAAGCTGGGCTCTTGATCTCACCCCCCAGGTGTGGCAAGGACAGTATATATGAACGGAAATTACTGGGCATGGAACTGGACAAAGCCACTGGCTCGCTGCTCTTGGCCTTTCCACCCTGTGTGGTACGTGCCCCCGTGGCCAGGTGCCACCAACATTCCGGCTGTATGAAGTGAGTCCCTCTCTCTTGACCTAAGATTTCTGCCCCACTCACTTTCTTCTTCCCTTGACCATGTCCTGTTTCTCTTCCCCAGCCGACTCTCAACGATCCTGTGCAAACTCTTTGCATGCTCAGTTTGGTGCAGATGACGCCAAATTAGGAAGGGTAGCGAATACCCCAGAGGACAGGTTCAGAATCCAAAATGACCTGAACAGATTAGAAAGCTGGGCCAAAACTCACAAAATGAGTTTCAATTGGGAGAAATGTAGGATTCTACACTTGGGCAGTAAAAATGAAATGCACAGATATAGGATGGGTGACATCTGGCTTGATGGTAGTACATGTGAAAGGGATCGAGTCTTTGTGGACCACAAGCTGAACATGACTCAGCAGTGTGATGCAACAGCTAAAAAAGCAAATACAATTCTAGGCTGCATCAATAGGAATACAGTTCTCCCTTCACATTTGCTGGGTTTGGTTCTAGGACCCTACCAAAGTCTGTGAATACTCAAGTCCCATTATATGCAATGGCATAGCAAAATGGCGTCCCGTATAGAAAATGGCAAAATCAAGGTTTGCTTTTTGGATTATTATTTTAAAAAGAATAATGAGTACTTAAATCCATGGCTATAGAGGGACGAGTGTACAATTAAAATATGATAAGACAGAAACACGACACTCCCTATGAAAAGCTCCATCTGACACAATGTATTAATAATGAAAGGTGCGTCTACACTGTAGAAATAATGCCATTTGACCCCACTTAAACTGCTGTGGCTCCATCCTACAGGATATTGGGATTTGTAGTTTTGTGAGGCATCAGCACTCTTTGTCAGAGAAAGAGAAAGACTTTGTAAAACTACAAATCCCAGGAGTCCATAGGATGGTGCTACAACACTTAAAGTGGTGTCAAACTGCATTATTTCTACAGTGTAGATTCACCCTCAATGCCTTCCTAAATAGAAAACTCTTTATCTGCCAGTGGTAAGACAGAAGGAAGGGGTTCAATCAGACCTCCTGGGGAAGAGAGTTCCACAACTGAGGAGCAGCCACCAGGAAGGCCCTCTCTCGTGTCCTCTCCAAACGTTCCTGCGAGGGTGACGGGACCGAGAGAAAGCCTTCCCCCGCAGATCCTAAAGTGCAGCCAGGCTTGTATGGAGAATGATGGCCTTTCACACTGCAAAGGAATATTCATTTTTCCCCTTGGCAGGGAGAAAAGTATTGTAATAATGCATCTCCACATGCAAGGATAAAATAGTCAAGAATGTACCACCCTAGGCAGTTGCAACCCCGTCTCAAGAGAGCCCATAGAAACAGCTCCATATCGGATGCTCCAAGATGTTTAGCCAGCCATGATGTCCCCAGGATGGTCATGTTTCGGGGACAGAATGAGATGCAGCGGTTGTCTGCTGATTCCTGCAGAAAGCTTCAGGCCATCCCCATAATATTAGAACCATCTGTCACCCACCATGCAGGCTTGCCACCGTCTGCAGTGTTTGGCAACATTTTGTCACCTAATTGCCACAGACGTGGTTTCCATTCTTCAAAACTTGGCTGGTTTAATACCTGGACCCTCGGGATTGTAGAGGGGGTGGCACCGGGAGGTGGGAAAGGGATTGGGCCAGAACATTTCAAACACAACCAAAGGGTGAAGAAAGCAGGGTGGGAGAGAGATAGAAAGCAGCGTAGCAAAAGCTTGCAAGAAGCAGAAGGAAAGGTCAGGGAGTCTGGAGGTTTTGCAGAGGAGAGTGGATCATCCGATCAGGATGTGGGGAAATGCAAGGATTGTGTTCTCATAATGTCTTACTGGGAGGGTCAAGGAGGATAGGGAGTGGGATTTTGCTCTGGGTAATTCTACCCACCCCAAAAGACCTCCTCATGGGCAGGAGAGAAGAGTCACCAAAATGCATTCCTTTCTGATCTGACCATTGCAGGCTGCTTCTTCATCATCTATCCTTTAGTTTCCTTTCTACCCAAGGAAAAGCAAACTGTTGTGGCCTCTCCTGGCTTGTCTTTTCTTCCTCGTTCATAACTTTTGCCCTCTTGACTTGCTTGGCCATGTGTGTCTTGGTTATTGTGTGTGAAATGTTGGAGGGGATGAAGAATGATGCAACTCTCCACACACGCACACCTTTGTTTTCTGCTTTTCAGGAACTGTTTGGGCAGCCGCGACCCGTACTGTGGTTGGACCTCTGAAGGTGCTTGTATTTTTCTGGAACACAATACGAGGTAACCTACAATGACGACATAATCCTAAAGTTCTCAGATCTCAAAGCCTGGCTCTCATCTCTAGTCCTCCAAGAAAGGACCTTGTAAAGTCTCTGTGTGTGTTCTGACAGCAAATGGTCTTGCTTATGGAGCCAAAAGGGTACTGTTCACACTCTCAAAGAGATATCAGCAGTTTTGGGGAATATTTCTAAATAAGAGGGTGGTAGACTCTCCTTCTTTGGACAGTCTTAAAGTTTGGATCGTAATCTTTCGGGATAGCTTTAGTGGCTGAGGGTTAGACTAGATGGTCCTTGGGGTCCCTTCCAGCTCTAAGATGCTGTGATATCTGTGAGGCATTCCCCAAGTCCACTGATTGCTAATATGCACCTTACCTCTGCTCTCAGTGTCTCTGAGGGCAAACAGTTCACTAGCCAAGTACAGGTTTTGGTCCTAGGCCCAGTTCCTGGCATCTCCAAGCTAATGGCGGCATGTACGGTTCCCAGATCTCAGTGCCTTGGCCTTCTTCTCCAGTCCTCAATGCGAGGGTAGGAAGCTTGGGGTAAGAGTGCTGCCTTCGAAAGGGGGGGTGTACAGGTCACCTCCTGCATCCACAGAACAGATTCCTGTGGTTTCAGTTACCCATGGCTGAAAAAATAAGGACACACACCATAGAGTCATGCTTGAAAACGCCTAGAGAGGTGTCCTCTCTAGGAACCACTGAGCCCTCCAACGCAACTCTCTGCTGTGTTTGTACAGGAAGTCCTGTGCTTTAATAAGGTTTGCTATTATCCATGCTTTCACTTATAAACGGTAAGTCTAGGAACATATCTCCAAAAGATGCAGGGGGGTAGCCAATATAAATATTTTCCTTGGCGCGTATAAATTTGGATGGCATATTCTGTTGGTGCCTGAACACATCATGTTTAAAGACATCACTCTTGTAGCTTCACCCTTGTAACGTCACCATAATCTTCCCCTTGTAACCTCAGAAAAGGTCATTGTCAAGTTGTCATTTTCCTTCCAGTTGATTTTTACTTATGGGCGATCCTATGAATGAGGGCCCCCCAAGAATCTTGGGATTTGTAGTTTGGGGGGCACCAGTGCTCTTTAGCAGAGAGAGCTAAAGACCTTGTACAACTACATATCCGAGGATTCCATGGGAAGGAGCCATGGCAAATAATCCAACTGGGTTATTTGTGTAGTGTGGATTTGGCTTAGGATTTGCCACAAGTTGGAAACAACTTGAAGGCATTCAACGACAACAGATTGTCTGAGCCGGGGGTGTACAAGAGCTAGGCGAAAGCCCTGGTACCTTCTGATCAGCATAAGTGATGATGTCATTTCCCCCCTCAATCCCCACCCCTTCCTTCCTTTGATCTAATTTGGGTTCTTTTAATCACTCTTTCTTTTCTCGGTCTATTTGCAGGGTGGCCTTTGAGCAAGACATTCGCGGGGGCAGGACCTCACACCTTGGAGACTGCGAAGGTGCGTGTCCATCCATCCATCTTCAGGCCAAGTGTAGCATGGCATCTGAGAAGGCAGAAGGGTGGACTCTGACATGGTCAAGGTTCAAATCCTGCTGGTCAATTAACCTGTGATGTGGGGAAAGGAGCGCTGAGGGTGTGCCGGGCTTCCCGAACAGAAGAGACAGAATTCTGCTACTCATATAAAGGGGAAGCAAACTGGAGCCAATTTCAGTGACAACTAGTGTCTCCCTTATCACTGGAAGTGCTACATTCATTCTGGGGTTTTAGAATCATACAATCATAGAGCTGGAAGAGACCATAAGGGCCATCTAGTCCAACCTCCTGCCATGCAGGAATACACAATCAAAGCATTCCTGACAGATAGCCATCCAACCTCTGTTTGAAAACCTCCAATGAAGGAGACTTCACCACACTCCCAGGCAGCACATTCCACTTCCAAACACCTCTTACTATCAGGAAGTTCTTCCTAAAGTTTAGATGGAATCTCCTTTCCTGTAGTTTGAGTCCATTGCTCCAGTCCCGTCTTGGAGTGTGGAGTCTCCTCCTCTGGAGGCTTTTAAACAGAGGCTGGATGGCCATCAGTCGGGTGTGCTTTGATTGTGTGTTCCTGCAGGGCCAGGGGTTGGACTGGATGGCCCTTGTGGTCTCTTCCAACAATATGACTCCAGCACACCTCAAAAATCAGACTAATTTAAAGCTCTCGCCTCTATGTTCTCCTCTCCCTGCAAGCATTAGCTGTCTGAAGGAACTGGCTCATCCTGCCAAGTGACAGAACCAGTCCCTTCTGTCACTTTCTTTCCCAATTTGACCCCTTTCCTTTCTCCCCCAGGGCTAGTGACTGAAAGCTTTGTGGACGAACCAGACGGTCTGGTGTCGGTGAACCTGCTAGTGATCTCCTCCGTGGCTGCCTTCGTCATCGGAGCCGTGATCTCAGGCTTCAGCGTGTGTTGGTTCATCGGCCACCGTGACCGGAAGGAGCTGGCCCGCCGGAAGGACAAAGAGAACATCCTGTCCCACAGCGAGTCGGTGGTGAGTGTCAGCCGGCTGGGCGAACGGCGATCCCGAGGCGGCCCGGGTGGCCAACCGGAGAACCTCTTGGCTCCGCTGATGCAGAATGGTTGGCCCAAGGGCCTCATCAAGGTCAGCCAGCACGATTTGGATTCGGGGGTACTCCCCACCCCGGAACAGACCCCCTTGCAACAGAAGCGGTGCCCGAAACCGTGCAGCTGGGAGTACAGTCACAATCTTATCAACGCGTCCTTACGGGGTGGGGATCTGCCCTCCTCAGTTATCCTCCTCCATACTGGGCACACCCCGGTACCCCCGCACCACATCAGCACCGGACGGGTCCTGCCTATTTCTTGCCACTCCATGTTGATGGACCAAGAACTGGAGGGTGAGACAGGTGACCTCTCATTGGACATGCGTTACCTTCCAGTCAGCAGTGGTGGCGGTGGTGGTGGCGGTGGCAACGAGGGGCCCAGGGGGGTCCCATCCCAACAACAGCTGCAGCAAATCCCCCCTTCACACCGGCCCTGTGGGACTCGGAGCTCCTATGGTGGCGAGATGCCCATCACTCCGCACGACAGCCCGGACCGGCGACGGGTGGTCTCGGCCCCAAGTGGGGAGATGGGGGATTCCACTCAGTGGAACCCCGAAAAGCTGAACTCAAATAGCAACAATGCCACCGCCAAGGTGAACGTACATCTGAAGCGCAACCACACTTTCAACAGTGGGGAGAGCCAGGCGGCCTATGCCCGGGCACAGCAGCGAGCGCCTACGCTGGGGCCCCATCACACCCTCACAGACTTGAGCCACCTCCTGAAATACAGTGGCATTGAGCGGACTCCCTCCTCGGTCAAATAGAGGAGCCGGCCCAGGGGGTGTGGCTTGGCTTGGTAACCTCCCTCCTCACACAAAAGGGGGCGGGGTTTCATGGTGGGGAGGAAGAGGAGAGGCAAAACAGGAACAAAAACGACCATTGAGAGACCCTTGTTCCCATGCAGGGTGGGACAGAGGGAAAGTCGGACCTGTGTTCCCCCCTCTCCCAAGTGTACGGATTATTGAGGGAAGGGATATCATCCAGGAAGTGCTGCTTGAGGCATAAAAGTGAGGGGGGAACCTCTTCTGTGTGTGTGTATATGAGTGTGTGTGTGTGTGTGTGTGTGAGTTTGGGGGGAATCTTCATCCTGGCGCTTCCTCGTTGAACTCTTTCTCATGGTTATGATAATCCTCTTCTGTTCTGACATGTGGCGAGTGGGTGAGCAGGGCAGCTCAGATGTTGTCCGACCCGCTCCGGCTGGTCTGAGAGGACTGCTGTTGTCACGATGGGACATGACGGAAGGAGGAGGGTGAAGGAAATAATAAGCATCAGCTCACTAGGGAATTGCGAAAGGAGGTACAGTATCAACTCTCTAGAGAAGTTGTGAAAGGAGGTACAGCATCAGCTCACTAGGGAAGTTGCAAAAAGAGGTACAGTATCACTAGGGAAGTTGCAAAAAATAGAGGTACAGCATCAACTCATTAGGGAAATTGTAAAAGGAGGTGCAGCATCAACTTACTAGGGAAGTTGCGAAAGGAGGTACAGCATCAACTCATTAGGGAAATTGTAAAAGGAGGTACAGCATCAACTTATTAGGGAAGTTGTGAAAGGAGGTATAGCATCAACTCACTAGGGAAGTTGTGAAAGGAGGTACAGCATCAACTCATTAGGGAAATTGTAAAAGGAGGTCCAGCATTAACTCTCTAGGGAAACTGCAAAAGGAGGTACAGCATTAATTAACTGGGAAAATTGCAAAAGAAGGTACAGCATCAACTCGCTAGGGAAGTTACAAAAGGAGATACAGCATCAACTCTCTAGCGAAGTTGCAAAAAGAGGTACAGCATCAACTCACTAGGGAAGTTGTGAAAGGTGGTGCACAAAAATAGGGGGGCCCCTACTGGTTGCTCTCGCGTCCTTCATCCCACTTTGATTCTTGTTTTGTTTTAATTTGATTTGCTGGAGCCATTCAGTGTCTGGAACATGGTCCCTGATTATGAAAGGGATTTTGGGGGTGTGGGTGGATCAAAGACCAGGTTTCTGTCTCTTGTTCCCATGCTAATTTTTTCCCTTTTGAACATGGTACTAGTGTGCTGTTCACACACACACAACCATGTACTCATATCCTGCACTACCCTACGAACCAGTAGTCCTTCTGATATAGAGTGGCACCATATCCAAGACAGCCTTTCATTTTACAGGATCAAGAATTTCCTTGTATGGAGAGGCCCTTACTCTCTGTTTTCAATGGGTGCTAGCCATCCGGAAGTGGAGTCAATTTTCCCTGCTTTGAATGATTCCCAGTGCCACCTCAGATCTCACACCACTTTGACACCAGTCATGTCTTCTGGGTCCCAGCAAAGAGTCGTGGGGATATCACGCAGGTAAAACATTTGTGTTTGGGTTCAAGGTGGGACAAGGAGCCAGGAATGGATCCCCGCTTCCCCAGAGAACTCAACTGTGGAGCCCTGATGGTTCAGTGGGTTCATCCTTAGCACTGATCACTTGGGTTAAACCCATCACTGCTCCAGCCTGGGCCACCTCAGTAAAGATATATTGCTGTCATCGTGTGCCTGGAAGTCATTTCCAACTCACGGCAACCCTAAGGTGAACCTGTAATGGGTTGGTCTTGGCAAGGTTTACACGGAGAGGTTTGGCATTGCTGTCCTTGTGGGAGGAGAGAGTGTGACTTACCCAACGGTTTCCATGACCAAGTGGGGATTCGAACCTTGGTCTCCTAGATTCCTAGCCCAGCACTCAAACCACTGCACTGAGCGGACTCTTTAGTGTAGACCCCAGCACTTTAAACATCTTTCCTTATGGAGACACTGCTGTGAGCAAAGTCTGGCTTGGGATTTCACTAAAGCATTTGCCTTCCCTCTTCCTTCTCCTGGGAGTTTCCTACCGTGTAATCCCATTCTCCCACTGGCTTTCTTGGGTGACAAAGATCTTGTCCTTCCAATGGTGGCGAAGTGGGCAGAGTTAAAGGGGAATTGCCTTCTTTAGAGGGTAGCTGTTCCACATATCCCCTTTGTGGGAGCTAGGCTCGCTCTCCAAAAAGCTGAACACTGCATTGAAAAAAGGCTGCTATGAGGAGGTTAGATTTGGTTGCTCATACCTGGCCAGGAGGTATCTCTGCACATAAAGGATTAGATAATTAGCTAACACACATTGGAAACTGTTTAATGCAGTGTAGATGTGTAAATAGCTATTGCTTAAAAAACAATTTGTAAGCCGCTCTGATAGCCTTGTGGCTGAAGAGCGGGGTATAAATAAATAATTTTAAAAAAAAAATTAAAAAAATATGGCACCTGATAGAATATGGCACATCTCTTGGAAGCAAGTCCCACTCCCTGCAAATTGTTAAAGATCCCTTGCAGTGGACATATCTCTCGATCTTAAGAGTGAAAGCCTTACAGCAGTGTGGGGAGGTGCAACAGGCACCCTCCTTTTAAAGAGGAGATAATCCTATGTGTTTTGTTTTTTAAAAAAAATGTGTTTTATTTTATTGCATAGGGATACGCAAGGCAGTGGTACCATGATGGGATCCCTTGCACTAGAATGGAATCACCTCTCCTCCTTTCTCCTCTGCTCCCTTAGTAAGTCAAACTGTTTGGAAGCAAGCCGGGGGAGAGCAGGGACTCGTACAGGGAGGCAGAGGGCATCTGCATTCTTGACTGGGTGTTTTTAAAGCTCTTAAAAGTTGTTATTGGTTTAACGGGTTAAGGCACAGCGGCAGCTGGTGGCTTCCGATCAGTGGGACAAGTGAACCCATTTCATGGTTGTGCTAGAGTTAGAGGAACTCTCCAAGGTACCGAATGGGTTCAGCACCTCGGACAGCTCCTGAAAAGCCAGCCAAAACCTGGACCGGTTTCCTTGCCCCGCTGACATGGGGATCTCTTTCACTGTCCAACACCCCCTCCCAAAAAAAATCTCAGCAAATCTCAGGAGGCCTGAAAACATAAGCAAGCCAGAGATCTGAATTTCTGAATTTTGCAACGGTCCCAGTTTTTCTGTTCTAGGAATGCAAAACGCGGCCTTATGTTCAGCACTGTCTAGAGTGACTGGCAACAATGTTTTAGTATATCGAACAGTAGAAGTCTATCTGGAGAATGGGTGGGAAGGACTGTAGCAAAGTGGTGGAGTCCCTGCTTTATGCATAGCACATCTGGGACATGCTATGCATAAAGCAGGGATTCCACCACTTTGCTACAGTCCTTCCCACCCATTCTCCCGAAATAAAATAGCATCCTAGTCCACATGGTTATGGATAAAAGGTCTGGTTCAAAGAAGAGCTTGGGAAGTTGTCTGATGCTGAGTCAGCTCTTCTGTCCACTGGTTGTGTTGCCCACAACAGGGGTGGAGAATCTGTGGTCTTCTGGATGCCAAGGGATTGCAGCTCCCATCAGCCCCAGCCAGCATGGGCAGCGGTCAAAGTTGGTGGGAAATGTAGTTCAGCATCTACCAAGCTGCCTCATCCCCACCTCTGATCCACATTGACTGGCAACAGGATGGAAAGATGCTTTGGGTGACCCGAGTACAGATCGAAAAAGCAAAAAACTTCTCCGGGGCAGGAAAGACCAGTGGTGGCAGTGATTTTAAAATGGGTTTCAACCCTATGTTAACTTGTGTTGCCTCTGCTTCTCTCAGGAATTCTTGGAAAGAGTTATTGCTATGCCAGAAAACATAGTGCTCAGGAGTTGTTTAGCAAAGAGAAAGGCAGGGCTTGGGAAAGTTACTTTGGGGGGACTATAACTCCCAGAATCCTCCAATCAGCATGGCCACTGGCCTGAAGGTTTCAGGGAGAAGCAGTGCAAAAAAAAAAAAAAAGATGCACACACCCCCCCAAAAAAAATTTAGGGTGTAGCATGTACATCATGGGCAAGTTAAGCCAGATTAAATGTGAATTAAATCGACAGAGCGGACATTGCACTCTGACCAGTCAACAGAATGTTGTGACCAACAGAACAGTTTCCTTTTGGAAAATCCTAATCTTTGTCCTAGACTGGATAGCTGGCTGAACACTTTAATTTTGGCAAGCAAAACCTCCACGTTCAGGGGCAGTGGATCTCTGGCGTTCAACCCTATAGGGCTCCAAGGTTGACTCAGCCTTCTGTAGGTCAGTAAAATGAGTACCCAGCTTGTTGGGGGGCAATTAGCTAACATGTTGTAAACCGCTTATTAGGGAGTGCTTTGGCACCGGTAAGTGGTATAGAAGTAGAAGTGCTATTGCTATTGAATACAAAATTATTTGGGGACAATATTGCCATCTTACCTTTTTTATGGCACTTCCGGAAGTCACTGTTGTGGGGAAGAAGATGCTCAGTCAGATGTATTGGGATCTGGGATCTGTTCACGTTCTTAAAAAGAGGTTTCCTTCCTGCTCCGTTGGTCAAACTTCCACGAGGTCACAGAACGTTTGCAAAAACACCACAACATCTCAAGAAATGGGAAAGGGTCTAAGCACTGAAAAGCCTAGGTGGGGTTGCTGGGAAGGGGCTCCGAGGCTGACCCCTTCGCTCATGAGTCCCAGAGGCTGGCTTGTGGATTCTGGGACTCATAGTCCAACTTTTCCACACTCTGGGCTGGAACGGATTGGCAATGGGTTTGAACGGGCAAGGCTCTTCTTGTGCTTTTTTTGTTATTATCATGCTGGGATTTGTGTTACTGGTTGTTGGGGGGAGAGAAAGATGTTTGATTGACATGTCTGCTCCATAAATGCACTTAGGGGGAGGAAATTCTGGACAGGAATGAGGGCATTTGAGGGAGCAGAGGGGGCAGCAATCGGAAAGATCTGGGGAAAACTTAGCTGTACTAGGGAGACAGATCCGTACTGGTTGGCTGCTCTTCCGTGCCCTCTTGCTCAGCTCTCATTTCCCCCAAGCAATGCCTCTTTCTCCCCCACAGAAGAAAGGGGGAAAAAAATAAGCACACTGTATATAGGGTGTGGGAAGCATGTGGGCCTTGAGATTAGAAGCGGGGCTGGGGTGGCATAACTTCTCTCGTGACCTGTGCTCCCCCCACCCGTGGGATTTTTCATCTTTTAAATATGCGCGTCTCTCCTGCATGCGACAGCAGTACAAAAACTTCTCTGTATCACTCTGGAGAAAACAAAGATTATCTCCCTTCCAATAAACCTTTGTTTACAACGATGGGCGTCTCCTTCCTCTGCTATTTTTCTCTACTGCCAGTGCTCATTTTCCCACTCTCCTTGATTGATTGATCAATTGATTGATTGATTGATTGATTGATATTTGTCTACCCCACCCTATAGCTGAAGATCCCAGGGTGGCTGACAATAAAATCAATTTCAAACATGGAAGAATCATCATTTTTAAAAAGTCGTAAAAATACAGTCCGTGGAACCAATATCCACAGTTTCAGTTATCCGTGGGAAACAAAAGAGGGACACATACCATAGAGTTGCACTGGAAAGCATCTTCTCTAGGAATCTTCTAGGTCCTCCAGTACAACTCTATGGTATGACTTTACTGGAAGTCCATTATTTTAATAGGGTTTGCTGTTATCTGTGGTTTCCAGTATCCACAATAAATCTGGGAATTGAACCCCCATGGATATGAGGAGTCTGACTGTATTATCAAATCCTTTCTCAGTTAAAAACCAGGCAACTTCCAGATACTAGGACATGAAGCAATGGGCTCAATCTACAGGAAAAGAGATTCCACTTTAAAATTAAGAAGGTAAGAGCTATTTGGCAGTGAAATGCACTGCCTATGAGTATGGTGGAGTTTCCTTCTTTGGAGGTTTTTAAACAGAGGGTGGATGGCCATATGTCTGGGTTGCTTTGATTGTGTATTCCTGTATGGCAAAAGGGGGTTGGACTAGATGGCCCTGGTGGTCTTCTGACTCTGTGATTCTATGAAATTAAAACTGAAGAGGACTCTCCTCCTGCAGTAACTCTAGGGGAAATTAGAAGACCAGGCTTGGTAAATAAAGAATCCAACTTTATTTAGGGAAAGAAGGGCATTTCTGTTTCCCATCGTAAGCGATCAGAATCTGAAAAGAATGGGAGACCTGAGCCACAAGCTCATACGCTCTAATATAGTTTTGTCAGCATTACTAAGTCCTTTGTGTAAAGCGCATGTGTTGGGGAAATTCCACCAAGCTCACAAACTCGATAGAAGTTTTGACTGTAGGCTAGGTGTCAGTTGGTCATGTACAGCCTCCTTTAAGGTAAGCAACCATTCCCCAGTCCTTGCTAAGTAAACTTTTCCCTAATTCCTTGGTGTCACAGGGAACAGGATATACCATGTAACCTTCACAGTATCCATTTGTTCTTTTGCAGGAGATTTCCTGAGGCCAAGGCAATACAAAAGCATTTTGCCAGGTTAGTCCATGTGAAGCCATGATAGTTTACTTTCTCATAGAATCATAGAATCATAGAATCATAGAATTGTAGAGTTGGAAGAGACCACGAGGGCCATCCAGTCCAACCCCCTGCCACGCAGGAAATCACAATCAAAGCATAGAATCATAGAATTGCAGAGTTGGAAGAGACCACGAGGGCCATCCAGTCCAACCCCCTGCCACGCAGGAAATCACAATCAAAGCATCCCCGACAGATGGCCATCCAGCCTCTGTTTAAAGACCTCCAAGGAAGGAGACCCCACCACGCTCCGAGGGAGTGTGTTCCACTGCCGAACAGCTCTGACTGTCAAAAAGTTCCTCCTCATGTTGAGGTGGAATCTCTGTTCCTGGAGCTTGCACCCATTGCTCCGTGTTCCAGTCTCTGGAGCAGCAGAAAACAAGCCTGCTCCATCCTCAGCGTGACATCCCTTCAAATACTTAAACAGGGCTATCATATCGCCTCTAAACCGTCTTTTTTCCAGGCTAAACATACCCAGCTCCCTAAGTCTCTCCTCATAAGGCATTGTTTCCAGACCTTTCACCATTTTAGTTGCCCTTCTCTGGACACGCTCCAATTTGTCAATATCCTTTCTGAATTGTGGTGCCCAGAACTGGACACAGTATTCTAAGTGAGGTCTGACCAAGGCAGAATAGAGTGGCACTATTACTTCCCTTGATCTAGACACTATACTTCTATTGATACAGCCCAAAATTGCATTGGCCTTTTTAGCTGCCGCATCACACTGTTGGCTCATGTTCAACTTGTGGTCTACTAGGACTCCTAGATCCCTTTCGCACATAGTCTCATTCAGCCAGGTCTCTCCCATCCTATATTTATGCATTTCATTTTTCCGCCCTAAATGCAGTACTTTACATTTCTCCGTATTGAATTTCATTTTGTTAGCTTTGGCCCAGCTCTCCAGTCTATCCAGGTCATTCTGAATTTTGATCCTGTCCTCTAGGGTATTAGCTACTCCTCCCAATTTGGTGTCATCTGCAAATTTGATAAGTATGCCCCTAATTCCCTCATCTAAGTCATTGATAAAGATGTTGAATAGCACTGGGCCCAGGACAGAACCCTGTGGCACCCCACTGGTCACATCTTTCCAAGACGAAGAGGAGCCACTGCTGAGCACCCTTTGGGTTCGGCCGGTCAACCAATTACAAATCCATTGAACAGTTAACTTGTCTAGCCCACATTCTACAAGCTTGTTTGCAAGAATGTCATGGGGAACCTTGTCAAAGGCCTTACTGAAATCAAGGTATGCAATGTCCACAGCATTCCCTTCATCTACCAAGCTGGTAACTTTATCAAAAAAAGAGATCAGATTAGTCTGGCATGACTTGTTTCTCTGAAACCCATGCTGACTTTTTGTGATTATGGCATTGCCTTCTAAATGTTCACAGACTCTCTGTTTAATGATCTGTTCTAGAATCTTCCCTGGTATTGATGTCAGACTAACTGGACGATAGTTGTTGGGATCCTCTTTTTTCCCCTTTTTGAAGATGGGAACAACGTTTGCCCTCCTCCAGTCTGCTGGGACTTCTCCTGTTCTCCAGGAGTTCTCAAATATTATTGCCAATGGCTCTGAGATTATATTTGCCAGCTCTTTTAATACTCTTGGATGTAGTTCATCTGGTCCTGGAGATTTAAATTCATTTAGATTAAGAAGGTATTCCTGTACCACCTCTTTACTTATTTTCAGCTGGATTTCCCCTATTGTGTCCTCTGTTCCATTTTCCTCAGGTTGGTCCTCCTTTTCCTTTTCTGAAAACACTGAGGCAAAGAAGGTGTTGAGTAATTCTGCCTTTTCTCTGTCCCCTGTTAGCATTTTGCCATCTTCTCCACGTAGTGGCCCTATCATTTCCTTCTTCCTCCTTTTGCTGCGGACATACCCAAAAAAACCCTTTTTATTGTTCTTAACCTCCCTAGCAAGCCTGAGCTCATTCTGCACTTTAGCTTTTCTGACTTTACTCCTACATGTGTTCGCTATCTGTTTGAATTCTTCTTTGGTGATTTCCCCCCTTTTCCATTTCCTATACATGTTCCGTTTAAAACTTAGCTCCATTGAAAGTTCTTTAGTCATCCATCCTGGTTTCTTGAGACACCTCCCATTTTTCTTCCTCAATGGTACTGTTTGAAATTGTGCCTTCAGTATCTCCCTTTTGAGAAAGTCAAAACCGTCTTGAGGTCCCTTCTCTTTTAGTATTCTTGACCATGGGATCATCCCCAGTATTTCCCTGAGTTTATTGAAATCAGCTCTCCTAAAGTCAAGAATGCGTGTCTGACTATGCCTGGCTTCTCCTTTCCATTGTATAACAAACTCCAGGAGAACATGATCACTCTCACCTAAGGATCCCACCACTTGCACCCCATTAACAAGGTCGTCTCTGTTGGTTAGGATCAGATCTAAAATAGCTGACCCCCTTGTTGCCTCTTCCACCTTTTGGACCATGAAATTGTCTTCCAGGCATGTAAGGAATTTGCTAGACCTTGTAGTTTTGGCTGAGTTAGATTGCCAGCAAATATCAGGATAGTTGAAGTCACCCATCACTACTACATCTCTCCTTTCTGCATGTATGTTCATCTGTTCTAGAAAGGCAACATCCAATTCCTCCGTCTGATTTGGGGGTCTGTAGTAGAGTCCCACAATAACATCCCTGTTGTTTCCCTCCCCTTTAATTTTTATCCAGATGCTCTCCACCTGGCTTCCAGTATTGATGTCATGGATCACTTCACTGGTGTAAATATCCCTGACATATAATGCTATTCCTCCTCCTTTCCTGTTTGGCCTGTTTCTCCTATAAAGGTTATACCCCTCTATTCCTACATTCCAATCATGAGACTCGTCCCACCAGGTTTCAGTAACGCCTATTATATCATATTTGTTTTGTAGTGCAAGGAGTTCTAGTTCATCTTGCTTATTTCCCATGCTCTGTGCATTAGTGTAGAGACATCTGAGACCATGTGTTCCCTTTACTTGCTCCCTGTGCAAGTTTTTTTGCCTCCCACTGTTGGGTCCTTGCGCTGTTTGCCTTGTTCCCTCTATGACAGTTTGACTATTTTCTCCAGCCCTTTTGCCTTCCAGAATACTGTCTCCCTCCCCCATTTGACTCAGTTTAAAGCCCTCCTGATCAAATTCTTGAGAGTGTTGGCAAAAATGTTTCTTCCAACTGTTGTAAGATGCACCCCATCTCTTGCCAGAAGTCCCCCTGCATGGAAGCGCAGTCCATGATCCAAGAATCCAATTTGTTCTCGGCGACACCATCTACGGAGCCAGTTGTTTACGTCGGCTATTTTCCTCTCCCTTCTTGGACCATGCCCTTCAACTGGCAGAAGAGACGAGATGACCACCTGTGCGTTCATTTCTTTCAGCTTCCTCCCCAGGGCCTCATAATCTCTTCTGATCTTGGGAAAGCTGTGCCTTGCAGTATCATTGGTTCCCACATGGACCAAAAGGAAGGGGTAATGATCCGTAGGCTTGATGAGTCTAGTCAGCCTCTCGGTCACATCACAGATCTTTGCCCCAGGGAGACAACACACCTCCCGAGTCATCTTGTCAGGCCCACATACCACTGCTTCTGTACCCCTCAGCAAGGAGTCCCCCACCACCACCACACGCCTCCGCTGAGGCTTCGCAGCTGCTGTTCCTTGCGGTGGTCCTCTCAAGGTCCCCTGCTCTACCCCTGAAGTCTGTCCATGCTGTTCTTCCTCGTTGTCCTTGATAAGGGAAAGGGCTTCTGAAACTGTTTAAAACCATTTAAAATAAATGACTTCCCGTTTTGGCTTTGGCGAGCACAGGTGGCTTGGAGCGATCTCTGGCTCCAAACTGCACAGGTATTTAAACGGAGTCTGGATGGCCATCTGTCAGGCGTGCTTTGATTGTGTGTTCCTGCATGGCAGGGGGTTGGACTGGATGGCCCTTGGGGTCTCTTCCAACTCTTTGATTCTAGTCCTCATCGTTCCACAAGAGGAACCATTGTAGCGTGCTCTACCACTGAATGACACAGTCTCTTCTGCAAGGGGTGCTAGCCATCAGACTTGAGGCCTCTTGGCTAACACAAGCATGACCAAAAAACTCGCTTTGGCTTTGCTAAGGACTCCTCTGCAAGAAAATTTCCAGCAAAAAGAGGCAGGTCCATGTGGTAACACAGCACGGCCACCCTGGTTTCCTTGGCTGGATCTCTACAATCTAATTGAAACAGCAGGGCGAGAGGAAGGAGCATGACTGGCCTTGGCAAGCAGCCAGGATGCTAGGGTTAAAATTAGCACCTCTGGTGTGGGCTCATCTCCCCTCCACACACCTAGAAACACACACACACTTTATTTTATTTTTTATTTTTTAAAGCACTCAAAGCCGAATGAAACAGCAGTGGCTGGTGGTGACGCATTTTGCCTTTCTGGCTGAGAAGGACCCCCCTGGCTAGCTTGCGTCAATAGCAGGGAAGCAAAAGGGGCTTGCCAATTGAGCCACTGGTGCAGAGGATAGCAAAGCGTCCGTGCCCAGGCATGCTAAGCAAGGGCCCAGGCGGGACTGTATTTGGACTGGGTTCAGTGTGCGTTGAATGTAACCCAGTTTGCAGTCCCCTGTTCAAATGGCAGGAAATCTGATTCCACCTAAACATTAGGAAGAACTTCCTGATGGTAAGAGCTGTGCAACAGTGGAATCCGTTGCTGCTTGCAAGTGTGGTGGAGTGTCCTTATTTGGACGTCTTTAAACAGAGGCTGGATGGTCATCTGTTGGAAATGTTTGGATTGGGTATTGTTGCATGGCAGGGGGTTGGACTAGATGACCCTTGTGGTCTCTTCCAGCTCTATGATTCTATGATTTTTCAGGAGTCCCTGTGTCTGCTCATCACACTGTGGCTTATTGGCAGGAGGAGGTTGGAATCATAATACTGAAGCACCCCTCTCTCTAGCACCATAGATCTCCTTCACCGAGGGGTGTCTAGATGATGAAAATACTCCTTATAGTCTCTCTCTGGCTTTTCTTCGCAAACGAAGATTCAAGAAGGACTCATCCCGCGCTTTCTGCAAGTGCGCTGATGACTAAAAAGGCCTATCCGAGATAAACAAGTCCGGTTGCAGAAAGCACAGCAGAAGGTCTCCTTGGGTGATGTTTCCGGGTTGTGATCCTTTCTGCGTTGTATTTTCTCTTCAAGACTTGTTCGGCGTGAGTTCTCAAATAAGGCTGCAGCATTGTGGATAGTACGTCTCCATGCCTCCCGATGTGAGGCCAGGGCAGACCACTGTTGGTGATCAATTTAAACTCCTTATAAATGCAATGAGAATACGCTTTGTTCCAACACGCTATGAATGAGATTCACAGTATTTGGAAGGAGGGGTGCAAAAAACTATTTACTGCACAGGAAAAGCTTTTCGTGGCTTTTCCCAAAGTTTTTTGAATAACGTAGGTGCCTGCACATTACTGCTCATTTGGACATCCAATTCAGGATGCTGCAGATTCTCGGCGAGGGTGGAAGTGGAGAGCTGATTGGTCGGACGTGAAGTCAGGGGGTAGGCTTGCTGCCAAGGAAGTGGCCGGGAGTGCCATTTTCAAGTTTCATCACGTGTGTGCTTTTTTGCCGCTCCAAGGCAACCAAAGAGCTTATTCAGTGGAAGGTCGCTCTTGTGCACCTTTGATAATAATACTGTGCAGCAGTGACAACACATGTGGAAAATAATAACGTGTTGTACTCTTGCCATGGCTGCGTGTGCACTTCTGTCCAAACAATATCCAGGCAACCAGCCAAAGGCTGGTTACTACACAGCTGATAAGCAAAGGCACAGCACAGTCAGATCAATCACCAGGCAAAGGAATCAAGGCAATGTGAAGTCAGGCACTTACTTTACTAGCAAGCAAAACACAAGGGCACAAGCAAAGTCCAAGATACAAGGTCCAGGTCTGGCAAACAGAGTCTAGGTCGGTGCAGCAGAAACCAGTTCAGGCAAACAGAGTTGAGAGTAAACGAACATAGTCCAGGTCAAACATGGTGAACAGGAACGCGACGGGTACTCGGGTAGGTCAGATAATCTCCGACAATCCCTGGAGGGCATTGCTGAGTATTTATAGAGCAGCAGCTAATGCAGCTGCTGCTTAGCTAATTGCTACTTCCTATAAATACGCTGAGACAGCCTCAAGCCCCCCTTTTGTTGTCTCCATGCTGAGAAGGTTGGTATAGATAAGTTGTCCTCTGTATCTGAAGGGGCCGGACCCTCTGCCAAAGCTGGTACTGCACTATTCTTTGTGTCTGGGGCCTGTGGCTCTGGAACATCCTTCTGCTCTGGTTCAGCAGCTCCTGACATGTCCATGGCTTCAGTCTCCGAGTCTATTTCCAAGTTCTGGAAGCAGGGCATACCCACTTCTAATGTGGAGAGCTTTGCATACAATCGATTTTGCCAAAAGACCATGGAGACAAATGAGAGTTGCTGTGAATTTGCAATAATGCACACCAATCTACATTGTATCTTCTCATCCAGACAACCCCTCAGTATGGCTGCCTGGCTTTGAAAGTCAGTGCAACCTACAAGACACTGTAACTTTAAACTATATACAAGATATAGTTGGAAAATGAAAAATGTGGCTTTGAAACTCAGCATTAGGGGCTTGGATCAGGAGACACAATATACCTATGAAATCATAGCCATGTGTCCCGTGCAGGATCTTGACCGATCTTTGAATCAGGAAGCATTGGACTACAGATCCCAGTATCCTCAGCAGACACGAGTTAAATCTTCAAGTTGCTTTAAAAAAAAAAATCCCCAACACCATCAGATTAAACTCAGAGGCCTGTTTATATTTTCTCCTTTCTTTCAGCCCTTTGAAATTGCCAATTAGCTTGAGCTACAGTAAAGCCTCTCTCAAAAGATCCAAGCCTCCGTTTTAGATGAGACCTACCTGAAAGAGAAATTTAAATAATAATAAATATAACAAAATAAGGGAAAGGAATAAATGGAGCAGGCGTAGGTTGTGTCTAAGCTGGCAGAAGGAACAATTGGCATGTTTGTGTTTTTTTAAGAAACCAAAAAAAAAAAAAACCCAGGAAGCTGAAAATAGCTTTGGAGATTTGATTCTATTTTTCCCCCAAGCTGTCAATTAGGGAACCTCAAAAGAAGGAGGAAAAGAAAATGGATTGATGCAAGTGTGTGTGAGAAGGAGTGAACTTGGTTTCCTCTCCATAATTTGGAGGGTATTTTTTTATTCAGACGCTATTGCGCAATTTTTTTGCATATATTTCCCAGTCCACAGTGGTAACTGGGGGCTCCCACATTACTGGGAGTAGTGAATCCACTTCAGGGTTGAACCCTGGCTTCTCTAGAGTTCCCTATCTGTTGGTTCAGCACCATGAAGAGCTCTCTGCAATGCATTGGTGGCCCAGTGCATGGAAGGAAGGAATTCACTACAGGTTTTTAATGACCCCCTACAAGGTGCTGAACTGTATTCCTAAATAGATTTGGCACCTTGGACAGGTTTGTAAAGCTAGCCAGAACCTTGAGTGGATTCACTGTCCCGTTGGCTTGAGAACCACAAGATGCCAGAAGCATTTATTTATGCATGTCACCAAATAGATGCATCTTTCCGCTGTTGACTACAGGATGTTTGTGTGCACAGTTCCAGAGGTGCACATGTTCAGCTGATCTCACATTAAAATGTGTGTACTGTATTGTCTTGTGCAAATCCATAGGAGATACACTCCCAGATTTACCATGGATACATGAAACTGTGGATAATAGTGCACCTTATTGAAATGCATGACGTCTAGTGGAAACATACTATAGAACTGGAGTAGAGGACTTAGAAAATGCCTAGAAAGGACATGTTCATTCATACATGGATAAGTGAAACCATGGATGCTAGTACTGTGGATACAGGAAGGGATGACCTGTATTGTGGCCAAGATTTTACATCTGGACTGGGCAGAGTATGTTTAGCCTGGAGAAGAGAAGGTTAAGAGGTGACATGATAGCCGTGTTTAAATATTTGAAGGGATGTCCTACTGAGGATGGAGGAAGCTTGTTTTCTGCTGCTCCAGAGACTAGGACATGGAGCAATGGGCTCAAACTACAGGAAAAGAGATTCCACCTAAACAGTAGGACGAACTTCCTGATGGTAAGAGCTGTTTGGAAGTGGAATACACTGCCTGGGAGTGTGGTGGAGTCTCCTTCTTTAGAGGTTTTTAAACAGAAGCTGGATGGCCATCTGTCAGGAGTGCTTTGCTTGTGTATTCCTGCAGGGCAGGGGGTTGGACTAGACAACCTTTGTGGTCTCTTTCAACTCTAGGATTCTATGAACTTTATTCTAGACCAGCGATTCCCAAAAATAATGGTATTCCAGGTGTTTTGGACTTCATCTCCCAGAAGCCGTAGCCAACTGGACCCGGAATTCTGGGAGATGAAGTCCAAAACATTTGGAGGGCCAGAGTTTGGGAATCATTGTTCTTGACCATCAATGGCTCATTCCTCCAGGATCTCTGAGGGCTGCATCCAATGTCCCTCGACCCATCTTGAACCCCCAGATTTTGGACTCAGTCTTTCTAACTGAGGTTCAAGAAAGGTGTCTGAGCCTTTCTAAACTTACATTAAAAGCTGGGGAAATACTAAAAGTCTTAGGGCAAGAAGCATGGTCCTCTTGGGAGGCATGCAGGTCCACATTCCCAATCCATGGTTTGCATCCTTTCAGCGATCTAACATGCAGGGCTGGGTTAAGACGACTCCTCCACTCTGCTAGGAACCCTCTGTGCAAATGGACTTCTACCAAGTTATTCCAGAGCAAGCCAGTGGAGTGGCATTGAGAAGCAATGGTTTGGGGCCAGCCTAGAGCATAAGTATAAAATCCATCTCCGGTTTTACGGTTATGGCTTTTAAACTGCTGCGTCTCCCGGCCTCAACCCAAAAGCTATCCCAGAAGTGACAGACGGGCTGTTTCATTTCATTTCATTTCACAGGCAAGCCTCCTCGTGTGTCCAAGCAAGGAAGAATCCCCCCATCATCAACAAACTGGTCCTAAGAACCAGTTCCAAAGGAGAGAGACAATTCTTCATAAATGTATTTCTCGAAGGGAAGCCATGAGTAATTTCCACAATGTTCTTCTCACTGTGAGAGAGTCTCCCCAAACGGTGCATGATTGAAAGATTATTTGCACTTTGAAACTTACTCTCAGCCTCCCAAAAACTGTACATAGTTATTTTGCAAGGAAAACAGCATTTTCTGTGCAGATATAGGCTGCAAATTTGGCACGGAACAGAATGGACCCAACCGCATGCAAATTTTGCATAGAATAAATCTTGAGCCGCCAAGATTGTCATCAGTCCAAGATTCTTCTCACTAGGATATCTCGACACACATGAAACGTGGGTGGTTCAAGGCTTGCAAAAATGAGGCCATGCGCCGCCTCTGGGTTCCCCCTTCACCACCCATACCCTCCTGCAACCACCTCCAGCTTCCCAGCACAGCAAGGAATAAATGAATCCCCGACATCCCCAGGTATCTCTTGGAATCCGGCACTAAAAAGCAGTGTAATAAATAGGCCAAACGCCACCAGGGCGAGCCTTGTGTACCATAAACGGGCTTGAGCGGCTGGCTGTTATTACGATGCTGTTTTTAAATTGCAAACATTATGGCCTATTAAAGGCCTGGATGGCCATGGAATGAGGCAGCAGTTTCTGACTCTCAGCAGATGACTGGCATAAGGATTTGGCGACTGAGACGCTATTAGCTGATTAGCTAATTTTAATAAGGGCCAGAAAGTTTGCCCCTTATGGGACTGGCGGGCATGCCTTATTATAAGCGGTGCCCCTTATTTGAAGGCCTGAAAACTTGTCCCTTGTGGAGCTGACAGATGTCCCTTATTGTAAAGAGTGTCCCTTATTTGAGGACAAGAAAGCTTGTTCCAGATTTCGCACCCTCTGCTCTAACCACTACTACACACTGTCTGGCAACAGAGAGAGAAGCTTCTGGCATGTGATTGGCCTCACTGAACAGCAGGCTGAAACAAAACAGCAGATTGGCTCTAGCATTTCCCCCTTTAGGTTCCTCAGCTTTGCAACAACCCTGTAAGGTAGAGCACTATAAAATTATCCCGGATGGATGGGGCTTAGTCTGCAAAAACAATGGCTTTTGAATCAAAAGTGGGCAGACTGTGGCCTTCTCAATGTTGCTAGGCTGCATTTCTTGTTAACTAAATTGCTTGGAGTCCGTGGGGACTTTCTAATGTCCAAATCTTAATATGGGGAATATTTACTTAGCTCAAAATAGCAGAGAGGTAACGGCAGGATCTTTTGACCTATGTATACCGATAGTAATGGAGGAGACTTGGAGCCAGAATGTACATTTAAATGATCTTTATTGGAAATTAATGTAAACGGTATCCACACAAACATTCAGGCTTCAAGCAGTCACACAAGGCTAACAAAGAAAGTAGGAAGTATTTGGATACAGGAATAGAGAGAGGGGATGATGGGTGACACAATACCGATCAGAGAATTGTACAGCAGAAGATTCTTAGAGATGTGTTCTGAGGGTCACACAGCAAACCAGCAGCATGGATGTAGGAGGAGGAATTGTGGACATTTTCGTGGTGTTTTAGGGTGATATTTGTATCTGATAATTCAGATATAAGATGGCCATCCAGCCTCTGTCTAAAAACCTCCAAAGACCTCACCTGGAATACTGTGTCCAGTTCTGGGCACCACAATTCAAGAAGGATATTGACAACCTGGAATGTGTCCAGAGGAGGTCAACCAAAATGGTGAAAGGTCTGGAAGCCACACTGTATGAGGAGCGACTTAGGGAGCTGGGCACGTTTAGGCTGGAGAAGAGAAGGTGAAGAGGGGACATGATAGCCATGTTTAAATATTTGAAGGGATGTCATAGGAGCAAGCTTGTTTTCTGCTGCTCCAGAGACTAGGATGTGGAGCAATAGACTCAAACTCCAGGAAATGAGATTCCACCTAAACATTAGGAAGAACTTCCTGAGAGTAAAAGCTGTTCAGAAGTGGAAGGAGCTGTCTTGGAGTGTGTTGGAGTCCCCATCTTTGGAGGTTTTTAAACCGAGGCTGGATGGCCATCTGTTGGGAATGCTTTCATTGTGTATTCCTGCAGGGCAGAGGGTTGGACTGGATGGCCCTTGGGGTCTCGTCCGATTCTATGATTGTATGATTCATGGAGGGGGCAGGATTCAATGATTCTGTGCTTCTTATTTAGGGGAACAGTGCTTTCATTCTGTCCCCCTTCAGAGCTCTATCTCCATATGTCAGCGATGACTTGAAGGCACACAACAACAAAAGTCACAGCAACATTTAAACCACATCCATCCCATGGGTCAACGTGGCCCACAAGAAATAGGTGGGCCACTGGGCCATAAGTGCCCACAGACCACCTGCGCATGGAAATGTGTTACCCTCCCCCTTGCTCTGCTCCGCATCAAGGTCAGAGGAAAGGTAAGGGAAATTAGAATCGCATCGCAGCTGTCTGCTCAAAATGGATTTGCTCCGTAGGCCGGGCGAGATTGAATTTGTGTTTCCGGGCGGGTTGCATGAGGGGGGGGGGTGTAGGGTCCCTGATCACCAGCTATGGATGGCTCACTTAAGGAAGAGAAGGTGATTTTAGCTGAGCGATAAATCTCCGGCTGGATTGCTCCCTGGGAGCCAGTAAAGAAGAAAACAATATCGCTAACACGATGAAATGCTTAATAGAGGTGCCCTGCTGTGGAGAGGTGGGAGGCTGAGCCCTGGGGGGCTTGGAGCATTATGGGGGAGCTAGCTAGGAGAAAGGCACTCTCCATTTCCCCACTGGTGATGTGCAATGGGGGGGGGAGCACTGCACATTGAAATGGATCATTTTCTTATTGGAGCCCTTATGGGAGGATCACATGGGGATTGCCAAGGCCAACCTGGCTCCGGTTCAACCAGCCCATTTTCAGAAGGCCTCCATTTTTCTCTCTCTCCCTTTCTCATCTTTCCCTTCTTCTCACTTTCTTCCCAGTTTAGTCCAACATTTCCCATACCTTGGCTCAATCATTTATCCGAATGGAGATTGCAGTCAGGAAATCGGAATAAGACTGGGAGTGGGAAGGGAAGCAATGAAAGAATGACACAAGCTCTTAAAGCGCCGAGATATAAAGCTGACCACTAAAGTTAGGATCGTCCAAGCCATCGTATTTCCCATCACCATGTATGGATGTGAAAGCTGGACAGTGAAGAAAGCATATAGGAGGAAAATCAACACATTTGAGATGTGGTGCTGAGAAGAGTTCTATGGATACTGTGGACTGCCAAAAAAAGACCAATAAATGAGTCCTAGAATAGATCAAGCCTGAACTCTCCCTGGAAGCCAAGATGACTAAACTGAAGCTATCATATTTTGGCCACATCATGAGAAGGAACGGCTCACTAGAAAAGAGTTGTCTCTCCGTATCCACGGATTTGGTATTCATGGATTTAAGTATTCATGGCTTGAAAATATTCTTTAAAAAATACTAATCCAACAAGCAAACCTTGATTTTGCCATCTTATGTAAAGGACATCCTTTTGCTATGCCATTGCATATATAATGGGACTTGGGTATTCACGGATTTTAGTATCCACGGGGGGTCCTGGAACCAAACCCCAGCAAATATGAAGGGACAACTGTAATGCTAGGAAAGGTGGAGGGCTGTAGGAAGAGAGGAAGGCTGCATACCAGATGGATAGACTCGGTGAAGGAGACCACAGCCCTAAGCAGGGTGGTTGGGGACAGGGGGTCTTGGAGGTATCTCATTCATGGGGTTGCCTTGAGTCGAAGGCAACTCGAAGGCAGTTAACAACAACAGCAAGTAGCACTTGCCTGATGAAGAAGCCAATAGAGCTTCGAAAGCTTGCATCCTGTGCTTTGCATTTTGGTTGGCCAATAAAGGTATCGCTTTTTTTTTTGTGGATGCTGGATTTTGTTTTGCTGCGTGGCCAACATGTCTACCCCTCAATGTGTTTCCTGCATGCCTCTGTAACCCTGTGGATCAGTCCGCAAGTGGCGTTGGTGTGGTCCTTTTCTGGAAAAGTGTGCAGTCATTCTGGAAAATTTACATTTAAGTCGGACTGTACGGTGGAGATTGATTCACAGACCACAGCAAAGCTGCCATCTGGTGGCCGTGGCTGAACATAAATCAGACCCTGTAGAATATTCATTTAAAATAAAAACTCATCCAGTTTACTTGTTTGGGGGAATGGCCAGATCTGGAGGAGTGAGCTGATAAGAAAACTGCATTTCTCCAACATCCTTGTCTCTCAAGCTTGCAAAAGTTGGCCCCAAACTTTTTCAGTCTCTGCCTCATTCCTTCCCTCCGTTCAAAGTAACAGCTCCGGTTTGTTTTTTATTTTATTTTTTTATTTAGTTAGTTATACCCCGCTCTTCAGCCACAAGGCTATCAGAGCGGCTTACAAATGTTTTAAGCAATAGCTATTTACACATCTAACTGCATTAAACAGTTTCCAATGTGTGTTAGCTAATTTAGTGTAATGATTAGATGGTTAGACTGGAACTTGGGAGATCTAGTTTTAACTGCTCTGAAAACCTCACAGAGTGACCTTTGGGCAGTTACTCAGCCAAACCGGCCTACCTCTGAGAGCTGCTGTGAAGACCAAAACTGTTTGCATTTCCCCTAGCCATAAATAGAGGGATAAATCCCAATTTTTCATCTGAATGAGAGAAAACCATAGAATCATAGAATTGTAGAGTTGGAGGAGACCTCAAGGGCCATCCAGTCCAACCCCCTGCCATGCAGGAAATACTCAATCAACCCATTGAGTGGGGCTTACATTATGGTGACTTACCAAATTTCCATTAATTCACCGGATCTATAGATTTTCCTTGGGGGTTTTTTCCTGGGCTGTGAGCAAATCAAGTCCAAATTCTCCCTCGAAGCCAAGATGACTTGGTTGGGGTTATCATACTTCGGACATACCATGAGACAAGGTGATTCACTGGAAAAGACAATAATGCTTAGGAAGGTTGAAGGCCATAGGAAAAGAGGAAGACCATGTCACCGATGGATTGACTCAATCAAGGAAGCCGCAGATGCTCAGGGTTTACAAGACTTGGGCCGGGCTGTCTTTGACTCATACGTCTCCCATCAGTCAAAAATGACTTTACAGCCCATGAAACAGGAAACTTTCTTTCATGGTAACAATTCTGCAGGCCACCCTGACATCATCAATCATGAACAGGTGGAGACAGCACAAAGCCATGTGCAGAGTGCCTTTGACTCATCCCCGAGCCAGTAAAGTGCAGTGAAAGTATCCAGTTGGAGAAACCTGAGATCCACTATCTCCCCCACACCCTGAAACCCCCACAACCCTGAAACTCTCAGCATGATCTTGGGGACCATTCTTCTCTTTCTGCCACACCTACCTCGCAGGGTTGTTGTCAGGATAAAATGGAGAGAGAACTACCAACATTGCCTTGAACTCTGCATCAAAAAGCCAATGATGTTTAAGGTACCCCACAGTTAACAAAGCCTCCGAGCCTCCTTCTCACAAAATCTTGTTATGTCTGGCCAAGCTGTCTTTTCCTCCTTGTCTTCTGTCTAACTGGAAGCTTTTTAGCAGCATCAGTGTTGGGATGAAGGTGAAAGAGGACTGAAGAAACGTCAAGGTTGCAAGCAGAGGGTCTGCAGTAAATAATGCAATAAAGTTTGAGCTGGGTAAGAATGGGAATCATAGAATGGAATCATACAATCATAGAGTTGGAAGAGACCTCAAGGGCCATCTAGTCCAACCCCCTGCTACGCAGGAATACATAATCAAATCATTCCTAACAGATAGCTATCCAGCCTCTGTTTCAAAACCTCCAAAGAGAACAAAGGCTTCAGCTAGCAGCCATTTCACTGCTCTGACCCACGTTCACACACAAAAAGACTTATAGGCAGTGAGGTTCATCCAAAGATGCCTGGAGGTCTTTATCTTCCATTGCAGTTGAAACAAACACAGCATATATACAGCCAACCTCAATAACGAATTCTCCAACATCCTTTGTTCTTGTGCCCTTTCTGCTGCACAATTCTGCTGTTTGGCTACTCCTGGGTTAGTCATCCCCAAACTGTGCCAGGTGCCTCTCAATGGGCTTATACTGAGTGGACAATTTCTTCAGTGACTCTGGTTTTTGATGTCTGCTTTTCATTATCCAGGTGGCAGGCCTCTGTCCAACAGGTCGGGAGTTTCTGTTGTGAATGCCCAATCTAGCGCTCTGAATCAATCAGCCCAGGGTCACTTCCTTCGAATGGATCCTCACCCAGAACTGAGCTGGTTAATAATATGCACAGAAATAGAAAACAAAGGACCCATTGATGCCTCTCTGTGCAGCTGCCAGACTTGGCCCAGTGATAGAATTCATCAGTGCAAGGGGAAACATGATTCTCTTCACTGCCGGAATAAACAGCGGGAGAGGATGGCCGTGAGAGGATTAGCATCTAGTGGCTCCTATCTTATTGGGTGGGTGGGGGTTGTGAATTTGCTCTGGGTTTTAGTTCAAACAGTCAAGGAGCTCTTTGAGGCACTGAACC
Organism: Gambelia wislizenii; assembly: GCA_030847615.1. NCBI lineage: Eukaryota > Metazoa > Chordata > Lepidosauria > Squamata > Crotaphytidae > Gambelia > Gambelia wislizenii. Next base: position 8,619,985 of record JAUMIR010000018.1, read on the forward strand.
TATTTTGCAAGAGAGGGTTTGACCACCCACCTTGGAATAATCATAGAATCATAGAGTTGGAAGACCACAAGGGCCATCTAGTCCAACCCCCTGCCATGCAGGAATACAGTCAAATCATTCCCGACAGATGGCCATCCAACCTCTGTTTAAACACCATTTCAAGTTCAGACTGAAGCCCAGAGCATAGCCCCTCCCCCTGACATCAAAGTACGCTGCTGCCTGACCTGATTGGGATAAGTGGATCACATGGTTTGGCTCAAATCTGAGTAAATCAACAGGGGTGGGATGCAAACGTCCCTCTGGGATGGTTTAGGTGTGGATTTTCTGCCCCAGTGTGCGTTGGACTAGATGACCCTTAGAGATCCCTTCCAACTCTACCATTCTATGATACAGTTTATGTGGGAGATGCTTCTGAGAGCTTCCCCAAATCTGCACAGCCCTTCCTACCTTTGCCAGAAGGAGTGTGTGGTGAAAAGGACTGGAATGTGGGAGAAAGCAAAGCTGGTTGTTTTATCTCTGCTTTATCTTTGAAGGCTGTTTTTGAAAGCCTGGCTAGTCAGTCACAATTATGACGCTGAATTAGGGTTTTCCCTTCTCTGCGTTGCTGAGTGAGGTGGAGAGGAGCTATTTGTTTGTTTATTTGTTTTACTTTTATTCTCCTATGAGCTTCAGTAGGTGTCCTCTTCCCCTATTTCCCCTCACAAAATCAACCTTGTAAGGTAGGCCAGGTTGTGTGTTAGGATTTGACAGTCCTGATTAACCTTCTGCTGCCCCACTTTCCCAGCTGCTTTTAAAATGTCCTAGTTTCTTTCTCCTCCTTTTACTTTCCCCCTTTGTCCTCAGCTTACTTCGGTTGCTGCAAACTTGCATTCGAAATGCAAAAGTTGTTTGCAAATAATTAACTGGAAGAGGGTTGGAGGGGAAAGTTGTGTCCTTCCTAGTAGGCTCAGTCAAAAGCAAACTGCTGCAGTCTCTCCTAGCTTGTCTACTCACAGAATCACAAAGTTGGAAGAGACCACAAGGGGCATCTAGTCCAACCCTCTGCCCTGTCAAAGCATTTCTAATCTTCCTCATTCATAAATATTGCCTTCTTGAACACACTCCAATGTTGCTTGGAAACATGTGTTCCAGTTTTCATTTGTGAAATGTTGGAGGGTAAGGTGTGTGAGTGTATTGGGGGGATTATCTAGTGAGCTTCATGAATCACCAGGAACTAGACCCCTGAATCTCTGCAAGTCCCAGTGTAACATTCTAACCATTAATCCTCACTACCTCCCTCCCCAAACATCCTCCTTCCGTCTCTAGGATTTTTTCCCCCCCACCTGACCAGAATTTGCAATGTCAAGCCTTCTGCGGTTTGCTCTTGGCTGCTTCCCTAGAAAAGCTTTTGGGAAATCGCTTTCTTTTCAGCCAGAAACTGCAGGTCAACAGAACCTGTGTGTTTATTCATGTACCCTTCGGATCAAGACTTGGCGCATCCCACCCTTTCTCTTTGCAGTTTCACAACAAAGTGTTGCAACATCAAGAAACATGCCAATGTTTGGTGGTATTTCCGAGAAAGCCCTTGTTTCGACTCGGGGGCCCTCCCCTCGTGCTTGATTTCCTGATAACGTGGACCTGATAAAGGTTGAGGAATTTTAAGAGACTTCCTCCTGGACTCACACAGCGCCCAGGAAGAAGCTGAGGTCCATATCTGGAGAGAGCCACAAAGCTGCAGGTAAGTGCTGATCTCCCCAGACAAAAACCAATGGATTTAATAGCTGGTCCTCTTATCAGGAAAAGTAGGGTTCTTTTCACCCATCGGCAGGTCTCTAGGGTCTGGAAGTGATATTATAGCCATGTTTCAATATTTGAAGGGATGTCATACTGAGGATGGAGCAAGCTTGTTTTCTGCAGCTCCAGAGACTAGGACACGGAGCAGTGGGTTCAAACGACAGGAAAAGAGATTCCAGCTAAACAGTAGGAAAAACTTCCTGGCAGTGGGAGTGTGGTGGAGTCTCCTTCTTTGGAGGTTTTTAAACAGAGGCTGGGTGGCCATCTTCGGGAATGCTTTGACTGGGTAGTCCTGCATGGCAGAATGGGGTTGGACTGGATGGCCCTTGGGGTCTCTTCCAATTCTGATTCTGTGATACCAAGGAAGCAATAAGGCAGATCCAGATTTGCTTACAAGGTGCAAAATCTTAATTGGAGAAAACTTACAAGCATTTTCCTCAATAAAGCTCAAACAGCGGAAGGTCTGGCACAAAACCACCTACCTAGAATCATGGGGGTCCCATACCCCTAACCCTAGTGAATGTAGTGTCATAGTCTTCAGGTGTTTTGGACTTCAGCAAAATCCCAGTCCAGCTTGGCCACCAGTTAGAAGTGCTTTGATTCTGTATTCCTGCATGGCAGGGGGTTGGACTAGATGGCCTTTGTGGTCTCTTCCAACTCTATGATTCTATGATTCTAAGTTGACTGTAGAGTTGTGTTGGAGGACTTCCAGATGCCTATAGAGACCACCTCCAGCATGACTCTATGGTCATCCAGATATCTAAAGATAATTTTTTTCCCAACCGAGGTTAGGTGAAACGATGGGGCCTTGTAAATGGGGGTGACCTGTATTCCTTTTTCTTCCATATCGTGGAAGACTATTTTAGTTTTTCCTCCAAATATGCCAGGACAAAACAGTTAATGGTTTCCATCCATAATGTGTATCCTCCCAACACTCATACACAGCATCTTCTCTCTGTCTGTATCCTCACAGAACTCCAAGATGGATCTCTCAGGGGTCTTTATTGTTTGCTTTGTGATCTCCTTTCAATGCACTTGCCTTGGGGCTCTCCCATGCCCCCCTGCATCCACCCTAAACAACATCACTGAGTTCGTCTGTTCCTCCCCATCTCTCAGTGATTTCCCAACCGGCTTCCCCAAACAGACCCGGATCATCTCTGTCGAGTTCACCAACATCTCCATCATCGGCGTAGATGCTCTCCGGGCTCTTCCTCACCTCCAAGAGCTTCACCTCTCCAGCAACAAACTGAAGACCCTTCCCAGCAGCCTCTTCCGCGACCTCCCTCAGCTGACCGCTTTGGATCTCACCAACAACCTCCTCAAAGATCTGCCTCCGGGGATATTCAGAAACCTCAGTGCCTTGAAGCAACTCTCGCTGAAGGAGAACCAGTTGGCTCTTCTGCGCCCTTCCTGGTTCCAAGCCCTACGGAGTCTGGAGATCCTAGATCTCTCCAACAACCAGCTGAAAGAGGTGCCCGACTCGTGCTTTGACAAGCTCGAGCATTTGACTGATCTGGACCTCTCGTACAATTCCCTCCGCACGCTCTCGCCGCCGATATTTGAGGGTCTGCCCCTGCTAAGGGGTTTGAACCTAGAAGTCAACCAACTGCAGTCAATCGCCGCCAAGACCTTCCAGGCTGTCCCTGAACTGAAGTTCCTCTTCCTGCAAAACAACAGCTTGGATGAACTGCCCGCCAAGGTCTTTGAGCCACTGAAGTTACTCGAACTGCTGGATCTCTCTCACAACCGGCTCTCTGCTTTGGATCCTCCATTTTCAGGCCAGGTCCCCGAGCCAGGTCTTGACCTCTCGGGTAACCCGTGGATCTGCGATTGTCACATGCATGCCCTTGTCAACTGGGCACAAAATAATTCCATTAACCTTTATTCCAAGCAAAAGGTGCTCTGCTCCTCTCCTAAGAATCTCGAAGGCCGAGCTGTAACCTCGCTCAACGAGTCTGAATTCGGCTCCTGCTGAATCCTTGACATGTATCCATTTTTCACGAGATCCCAAGCACACCCTGCCTTGCTCTTTCCCCTGGAATTTGAAACTAAACACTTTGCAAAAGCTCCAAATCTTCACCTTTCCCAGTATCTGAACTTTTTCTCCATTTGGGCCACTATCATCTATGTCTGATTGGCAACAACTCTCTGGGACCTCAAGAAAAGCATTCCTCAATCCTCTTTTGTACCTGGAACCCCTTATGCCAGCAATGTTTTTAGCTTTACTGCTGACCTACATCCTTGGACCTAAAAAATAAAGTAAGATTCTGGTCTTCATTGTTCTAAATAAACACATGGTGTAAATTCTTGCTGTGTGCCTTCAAGTCATTTCCGACTTATGGAGACCTCCAACTATCCGCCCCCCAGCAGACCTGCTGTCTATTTCCAGTTCTTCCCTGTGCTGTGGCATTTTGGGCATTGCTACTTCCTGAGGGTCCCAAGGTAGAAAATTCAGCCCCCTCACCTCTTACAGTTGCCATTCCCTGCTCTAACCTAATTTTGTCAGCTCTGACGAGCAGCTGCTTTAATTACTCTGGGCTTTGACAAGCCTGTTAGGGTTTTCCCCTTCCTCTAAAAACAGCTTGTCCTTCTGCAAATGTCAGGATTTCCTCCTGGGAATGCCAACCCCCCATATACATTCCCTCCTGGGAATGCCAACTTCAACCCATATATACCTAATAATATTGCTCATTCTGGCTGGCAGCCGCTCTCAATACTCCAGGCTATGGCATGTCCCTTGGGGTTCCCCTTCCTCTAAGAAAAGGGTTTTTTTCTGCACACTTCAGGATTTGCCAACCCCACTCACCTATACACACACACACACGGACACACATGGACACACACAGAGAGACCTTATATTGTCAATCCTGGCTGGCAGCTGCTCTCTTTACTCTCGGCTTTGGCATGTCCCTTGGGGTTTCCTCTTCCTCTAAAATTAGATTCTTCAGAAGCTTCTTGTGAGAATGCCATATCCCCCCATCTAATATTGTCAGCTCTGGCTGGCAGCTGCTCTCATTGCTTTGGGCTTTGGGGAACCCCTGGGAGTTTCCTCTTCCTCTGACAATGGCTTATCCTTCTGCAAATATTAGGATTTTCCCTGAGAATGCCAAATCCCCCCCTCTCTCACGCACCTAATATTATCAGCTCTGGCTGGCAGCTACTCTCATGACTCTGGGTTTTGGTGTACACCTTGGGGCTTTCCCTTCTTCTAAAATCAGGCGGGGGGGTTAGGATTCCTCTTCCCCAAGAATACCAAATCCCCATGCACAGTAGCTGCAATTCCCAGTGGTCTTAGAATCCTAGAGTTGGAAGAGACCCCAAAGGCCATGCAGTCCAACCCCCTGCCATGCAGGAAGACCCAACAAAGCATTCCCAACTTGCCCAAGGTCGCCCAGTGGGTCTTGTCTGCACCATAACCCTATCGGCCCTCCCTAGCCAAATCCACTCTTATAAGGAGCAATACTAATGTTCTATTAATAGATTCTGCCATCCATATCGCTGTGGTTTTGTTTTCCTTCTTTGTTCCTTCGCTTTTCCTTTCCTCCACCCACCCTCCCGCCTTTCCCCACCGCCTCCATCCTCCCACTCTTAATTGGAAAGAAAGTGGCACAATGTGATCCGGACCGGGAAATTTATGGCAAAGCTGCATTCCCATGGAAGTTTTAAATTAAACCCAATTGCTTAAAGATGCCGGGCAATTTGCTGTGATTTAACTGAGCAATAAAACCCGGCATACAAAGTCATATTTGCCCACCCAAATGGGCTTGGTGTTGGTGTTTGTTTATTTCTCTGGGTTTTTTGTCCCCCTCCTCCTCTTTCTTCCTTTAAATAATAATAAGGGGAGAGGTTTGCTGTAAACAGAAGAAGATACCATTAAGAATTAGACTGTGCATGCAGGGAAGATGGAGAAGAGAGGACAAAAAAAAAAAAAATAAGATATCAGCAGGAGGGGAAAAGACAGAGAGTAGGATTTTTTATTATTATTATACCATGAGGAATCATTTACATTGAAAATTTGTCCTATGCCAAATTTTGGCAGTGGCAGCTGGTGTTTTCCTTTTCAGTGGAGCAGTGAATCCATTCCAGGTTTTTGGTGAGCTAAGGCAGCCAAAACCTGGAATGGATTCACTGCCCCACTGACATGGGATGACATTTGAGATTCCCAGCTCACCAGATATCCAGGCCGCCCACTCTGGACTCTTAGAGACCAGGGTTCAAATCCCTGATCAGTCATGGAAACCCACCAGGTGACCTTGGCAAATCACACACTCCCTGCCTCCAAGGAAGGCAATGGCAAACTGCAAATCCCAGGTTTTCACAGAAGGCAACCAGAGCAGTTAAAGTGGAATAATAGCACAATAATAGTGTAATGCAATACCTGGCTAAAAGATCTCATCCAGCAAAGAAACGCTAGGCATTAAGAGTTAGGGGTATAGGTAGAATATTAATGGCAAGTGTTTTAGAGCTGGGGTCTGTGAGAGAGTGCATGCTTCAGATACAGAAAGTTGCAGGTTCAAATCCCCTCTGCCCAAACACCTGAAGTTAAGAGAAAGAATCAAGGCATGAGTGATGGGAAAGGAAATACCATCCTGAAGAACTGTTGGCATCCAAAGCCCAGAATCCTAGGCTGGCTGCTCAGACCATCTGACCAAAGTGTCCCAGAAAGTGTCTAGGACAGCAACAGGGAGATGACTACATCTCTCAAGCATCACCTCGCCAGGCGAGCTGAGAGCAGCTGTTTATCCATGACCGCGAGGAGACAGCCGTGCACAAGCATATGGCGCCCGCATCCAGTGCCATGCCTCACAGCATCAAACTGTCCTCCCGAGTCATGGGCCACGCAGCCAACGGTGGCAAACCGGGCCTGACACGGCACCAGGGGCCATGCATTGAATATTCAGCAGGTTAGCCTCCGTCTGGGAAATGCTGCTCTTCGAACAAAATCCCAAAGTGGTTTACAAGGACGCTGGAAAACCATCCCACCCTCTCCTCATAGTTTATTTCCCCATAGCAAAAATGTCTAGGCTATTGGTGTGGGTAAAAGTATTTGTAGCTCTGTACTGTTTGGAAGCCATCATGCCCTATGTGGAGCGGCTTAAGGAGCTAGGTATGTTTAGCCTGGAGAAGAAAGGTGAAGAGGGGACATGATGGCCATGTTTAAATATTTGAAAGGACGTCATACTGAGGATGGAGCAAGTTTGTTTTCTGTGGCTCCAGAGACTAGGACACGGAACAGTGGGTTCAAACTCCAGGAAAAGAGATTCCGCCTAAACATTAGCAAGAACTTCCTGACAGTAAGAACTGATCGGAAGTGGAATACACTGCCTGGGAATGTGTTGGAGTCTTCTTCCTTGGAGGTCTTCAAACAGAGGCTGGATGGCCATCTGTCGGGAATGCTTTGATTGTGTATTCCTGCCTGGCAGGGGGTTGGACTGGATGTCCCGTGTGGTCTCATCCAACTATTGGATTCTATGGTGCTATGAAAATTGATTAGATTACAAGAAGTGGACAGGTGATTTGAAAGGACCTACCCAAACACATATACGGGAGTGTTTTAAGTGAGGGAGGGAGAACCAAGGTGAAATGATAGGGTTTTCATTTAAGCGGTGGACAAACAGGGATTCAAACCCTGGTCTCCCAGTTTCCTAGTCCAACGCTCAAACCACTACACCCCACTGGCCTCATCTTTATTGATCACTGAATGCTTTTCATTCCATGGCGAGAGCCATTTCATTTTTGGGGTTTGTTTGTTTGTTTAAAAATCAGCAAATTGCTTTGAGTATGAGTTAACTGAAATAGGTTTGGTGCCTCTGTTAAAAATGTTTAATTGCTCCATTTTAATAAATAAATAAATAAACATATATGTTAAGAAGAGCCACATTTTCCATGTATCCTTATTGCTTTTCTCTACACAAGACCCCCTCAACTCAGGGAGTACTAATCGGTGCATCTCAAAAAGCAGAATTCAGCAAATGGGAAAAGCAACCTCACATACACACACAAACACGCATACACAGACACACATTCCATTCCTGGGCACATCATCTGAAGATACCCAGGGCCGTTGCTATGGTAATGCCAGCCCCCATTGCAAAACAGAAACAGTGGCTCAAAGGCAAGCGAGCCACAGTTGCCATAGCCACTGGGCCGGGCTTACAGGAGCAGAAAAATGGGGACATGAATCTAGTTCATGCACAGCGTGGAGGTGAAGATGCAAACATAATAAGAGCACTGAAGCCGGATTAGATGAACGGCCTGACTAGAATCCTAGAGCTTGGAAGAGATCTAATTCTGCTTCATGGCTTGGGGGGGGGGGTTGCACCTCAATGCACAGGAGCAGTCTATCTGCAATCACTAAAGGTTAGGGACATGGGTGGGTCCTGTTTCCTTCATTCCCTGCTCGTTGTGGGCTTCTTTATTGGCCATGGTGGGAACAAGTCCAGAGGAGGGTGACCAAAATGGTGGGAGGTCTGGAAGCCATGCCCAGCTCCAGAGACGAGGACGCAGAGCAATAGGTTCAAACTCCAGGAAAAGAGATTCCACCTAAACATTAGGAAGAACTTCCTGACAGTAAGAGCTGTTCGGAAGTGAAATACACTGCCTGGGAGTGTGGTGGAGTCTCCTTCTTTGGAGGTTTTTAAACAGAGGCTGGATGGCCATCTATCTTGTGTGCTTTGATTGTGTGTTCCTATAGGTTAGGGGGTTGGACTAGATGGCCCTTGTGGTCTCTTCCAACTCTATGATTCTATGGTTGTGTATTCCTTCATGGCTGGCGGTTGGACTAGATGCCCTTGTGGTCCCGTCCAACTCTATGCTTCTATGATTATGTATTCCTTCATGGCAGGGGGTTGGACTAGATGGCCCTTGTGGTCCCATCTGACTCTATGCTTCTATGATTGTGTATTCCTTCATGGCAGGGAGTTGAACTAGATGGCCCTTGTGGTCTCTTCCTACTCTTATGATTCTATAATTTTTTAAAAAAACAGAATTATAGGGGGGAAACCCAGTCTCAGTGTTTGCCATTGCTCTGGAAGTCAAACCAGCTGAATGGCCAGAATTCTGCATATGCTCAGAGGCACTCTAATTTTTTATTATTTTTATTTTTATTTTTAAAATCTGCTTTCCAGGGGTGGTGGCTGCTTCTTTTCTAGAGGTTTCTAACTCAGCACATAACATCCTGGCGGTCCCCATTCCCCCCCCCCGACCTCTATGGGCTGCATTCTCACGCCCCCTCCAAACCACGTGTAAACAGAGAGGGAGTCTATCGCGCGTTTGCCTTTATGTGGCTTTTCTTTTGTGACCAGCGTTCTGTCGCCGCCCATTGGCTGCGGCCGGGGCCTCCCCTCCGCTGATTGGCTCCGGCGCGCTGCAGTGTAGCAAAAAGCCAACGTTCTAACCACGCCCCTTGCTGGGATCTCATCAGTTCCTCGTTAGGAGTAGAGGTGAGGTGCTTCGTTCCTAGGTTTTGCAAGTTACTTTGTAACGGTAAGTCGCCTTTGCCTTTGGGGTTTGGACCGGTGGGTGGAAGTAAAGATCCCAGATTTTGCATGAGAGGTGATTCCCAGTTTGGGTGGTCCCCCACTCCATGGGAGGGGCTGTGCCCAATTTTTTTGTAGGGAGTGGTCCCAAATTTTAGGGGTCAGATTTGTAGGGGGGGAGAAGACCATCATAGATTTTGTGGAGGGCTTCCAGTTGTTGGGACAGAACCCAATTTAAGACTAGGGGTGCATTTACACTGCATAAATAATCCGGTTTGAATGTGGGTGATTTGCCATAGCTCCTTCCTAGGGGATCTTGGGATCTGTAGTTTGGTGTGAGGCACCAGTACACTACATAAATAATCCAGTTTGAATGTGGGTGATTTGCCATGGCTCCTTCCTAGGGGATCTTGGGATTTGTAGTTTAGTGTGAGGCACCAGTATACTACATAAATAACCCAGTTTGAATGTGGGTGATTTGACATGGCTCCTTCCTAGGGGATCTTGGGATCTGTAGTTTGGTGTGAGGCACCAGTACACTACATAAATAACCCAGTTTGAATGTGGGTGATTTGACATGGCTCCTTCCTAAGGGATCTTGGGATCTGTAGTTTGGTGTGAGGCACCAGCATTCTTTGGCAGAGAAGGCTAAAAACCATGTAAAAACTACAAATCCCAGGATTCATAGGAAGAAGCCATGGCAAGGCCTCCAGTTTCAAACTGGGTATTTGTGTAGTGTGGATTAGGCCCTGGAGAGTTTAAGATTTGCTTTTTATTTTAGAAAATGAGCAGGGGGTTATTGTTGTGTGCCTTCAACCCTATCTTGGGGGATTTCTTGGCAAGATTTGTTCAAAGGGGGTTGGCCATTGCCTTCCTCTGAGGCTGAGAGAGTGTGACTTGCCCAAGGCCAGCCACTGGGCTGTCATGGCTGAGCAGGGATTCGAACCCTGGTCTCCATAGTCCTAGTCCCATGCTCAAACCACTACACCATGCTGGCTCACAAGTATATATTCTCTATATTTGTATTCTATGCAAGTATGTATTTTATATATTTGTTTTATACAAGGGTGTATTCTATATAATGTATTCTCTATATTTCCCTACATGTGTTTTTTTGCATAGACAGTTGTCATCAAAATGATCTTTAAAAAAAACCTTGCAAATCAGGTTTATTGTCAAATGTACAGACTTTCATCTGTTTGCAATGAACAAATCAAACCAAAGCAGTGGATATATCTCAGCACAACAAATGCTTTAAGTCTGTGGTATCCAACCTGCAGCCCACCAAGTGTTTTGGACTGCAGTTCCCAGAAGCCTGAGCCAGCTGGTCCAATGGTCAGGAATGCTGGGAGTGGTAGTCCAAAAAACCTGGAGCGCCACAGGTTAGACGCTGCTGCTTTAAGTGGTTCTCCCAAATTCAATTGAAAATGCAACTTAGAATAACTTAGCCAACTGTAAGAATATTTATATGTGTGTATGTATATAATATTACATTATATAATATTACATTGCTGATCAAAAAGCAACCCAACAGCACTTCTCCCAAATTTATTCTGAATCCCAGAATGGTGCCATTGATTGCTAAATAGATACAGTATATATTTATATAAATAAATTTATATTTTAAAAAAAGTATGTATACATATATACCGGTATATAAAGAACATGAGTAAAGCTTTTTGGCTTCTACTTTCTTCAGTAGCTAAAGATTTATATATATATATATATATATATATATATGGCTTTTCTTCGCAAACGAAGATTTAGGAAGGCCTCATCCTGCGCTTTCTGCAAGCACACTGACGGCTAAAAAGGCCAATCTGAGATAAACAAGTCCAGTTGCGCACATATATATATATATATATATATATATGATACAGACACAAATATTTCGTGTCTGTATCCCCAAAATTTATTAGTGTGTGTATGTATTTGGGTATATTTGGCGTATACGTACATTCACACCAAAAAATAATCAGAAATTTAAAATCTTTATTATACTTTTTTTTTCTTTTTGCAAGTTCAGACTTCTAGATTTACTACTTCTGGATTCCCCCCCCCCCCAAAATCCTTCCTTGACTGGTAGTAATCCAAAGTTTTGCTTGCCCCGCAAAAGTTTAATCAATGAAATCCGGCATAAACTTTTGTGGACCATGCGCTTCAAAGATGCTGCCACATTGCCTCTTTTATTGTTGTCCTGTGAGTTTTTGCTGCACACAACCATGAGGATAAATATTTAGTATTTATGTCTTCTTTACATATATTGTATCAGGTTAAAAAAAAAAGTTTTCTAAATGACTCTGAACCAAAAACAACAGAGAAGGGAGGTTTGTGAAATGCAACATTGTGCTCCATTACTGTTCCTTTCTTTGCTGAATGCAAACTATGCAGGCCAAAATGTCACTCTTAAAATTGCTATTTGAACTTTCTGGATTTCCTTTGTTTCAAAGAAGAAGAGGGTGCATTTTCATTCTCTTCCGTTCACCAGGTTCTTTGGCTTTTAAAAAAAGATATCTATCTATCTATCTATCTATCTATCTATAAAGCATGGTTTGTTGTCGTTGTAGGCCTTCAAGTTGATTCTAACTTATGGCGACCCTAAGGCAAACCTAGCATGAGGTTTCCTTGGCAAGATTTGTTCGGAGAGGGGGTTTGCCTTGGCCGCCTTCTGAGGCTGAGAGAGTGTGATTTGCTCAAGGTCACCCTGTGGGTTTCCATGGCCAAGTGGGGATTCGAACCCAGGTCTCCCAATGCTCAGACCACTACATAAAGCTGTTTTAATGTGCACTTTTTGTATCTTTTAGTTGTGTGTTTTATAAAACTGTGAGCCACTTTGGCCCCCAGCCTTGAGGGGAAAAGCGGGCTATAAATAAAGATGATGAGGATGATGCCTCTGGAAGCCACACTGTATGAGGAGCAGCTTAGGGAGCTGGGCATGTTTAGCTTGGGGAAGAGAAAGTTGAGAGGGGACATGGTAGCCAGGTTTAAATATTTGAAAGGATGTCACACTGAGGATGGAGCAAGCTTGTTTTCTGCTGCTCCAGAGACTAGGACACAGAGTAATGGGTTCAAACTCCAGGAAAAGCGATTCCACCTAAATATTAGGAGGAACTTCCTGACAGTAAGAGCTGTTCGGAAGTGGAATACTCTGCTTGGGAGTGTGGTGGAGTCTCCTTCTTTGGAGGCTTTTAAGCAGCGTCTGGATGGCCATCTGTCGGGAATGGTTTGATTGTTTATTCCTGCATGGCAGAATGGGGTTGGACTAGATGGCCCTTGGGGGTCTCTTCCAACTCTATGATTTTATGGAATGCACTGCCTGGGAGTGTGGTGGAGTCTCCTTCTTTGGGGGTTTTTAAACAGAGGCTGGATGGCCATCTGTCAGGAATGATTTGATTGTATGTTTCTGCATGGCAGGGGGTTGGACTGGATGACCCTTGTGGTCTCTTCCAACTCAAGGAGTCTATAATTCTATGGAGTCTGACCAAAGCAGAACAGAGTGGTAATATTACATCCCCGATCCCCCTTTGTGGGGGATATAGAGTCATATAATCATAGAGCTGGAAGAGACCTCAAGGGCCATCCAGTCTAACCCCCTGCCATGCAGGAATACCCAATCAAAGCATTCAAATCATATAAACTCTTTTCATTGTGTTTTCTGTCCCTCTCCAAAAAAAGGGGACTCAAATAATACATTGCACAAACCTGACCAACTCACCCCCAACTGTGCTCTGAGTGGACAGAAGTTGACCTTGCAGGCATGACTGTACAGAGAAGTGAGCAAAGGCCTGTCGGAGCCCCTGGCAAGGATCCCACTAGGCGAAAGTTAACTCCCTGGACAAACCTGACGGATGAGATCCCTGGGCTGGCTTGCACTCTGCCCTAGATCACCTTGGCCTGTTGGAGGGAGGGTTGCCACTTCAGGCTTGCCTCAGCCCCTGAGATTTCTGGGCCAAAACATAAGGACAACTCTTGGTGATGTCATGAAGTTGCTATGCATTAAGTACTAACTACTTGTCATGCAACAGAGAGGGAGAGAGAAAATATTTTCCCTAGGATAGCCAGCTCAAGGTGAAATGAAGGGTTATTCCTTCATGCTTATTTATTTAGGGAGACGGGATAAGGAAATTTAACCTACCCGCCTTGCTTCTAGCCAGACAACGGATAGAGAGCAGAGTGGAAGGTGAGACCTGGCACCACAAAGACTGGGAGGGAAGGATGAAGCTAACCACAGCCCCCCCCCCCAATATCCACGGTTTCAGCTATCCACGAGACACAAAATAGGGACACATGCCATAGAGTTGCACCGGAAAATGTCTAAAGAGGCATCCTCTTTAAACATCTTCTAGGTCTATACCAATAAGAGCATAATGTCTAGATCGAGGGAAGTAATAGAATCATAGAATCATAGAATTGCAGAGTTGGAAGAGACCACGAGGGCCATCCAGTCCAACCCCCCTGCCACGCAGGAAACCTTGATCAAAGCATCCCCGACAGATGGCCATCCAGCCTCTGTTTAAAGACCTCCAAGGAAGGAGACCCCACCACGCTCCGAGGGAGTGTGTTCCACTGCCAAACGGCTCTGACTGTCAAAAAGTTCCTCCTCATGTTGAGGTGGAATCTCTGTTCCTGGAGCTTGCACCCATTGCTCCGTGTTCCAGTCTCTGGAGCAGCAGAAAACAAGCTTGCTCCATCCTCAGCGTGACATCCCTTCAAATACTTAAACAGGGCTATCATATCGCCTCTAAACCGTCTTTTTTCCAGGCTAAACATACCCAGCTCCCTAAGTCTCTCCTCATAAGGCATCGTTTCCAGACCTTTCACCATTTTAGTTGCCCTTCTCTGGACACGCTCCAATTTGTCAATATCCTTTCTGAATTGTGGTGCCCAGAACTGGACACAGTATTCTAAGTGAGGTCTGACCAAGGCAGAATAGAGTGGCACTATTACTTCCCTTGATCTAGACACTATACTTCTATTGATACAGCCCAAAATCGCATTGGCCTTTTTAGCTGCCGCATCACACTGTTGGCTCATGTTCAACTTGTGGTCTACTAGGACTCCTAGATCCCTTTCGCACGTAGTCTCATTCAGCCAGGTCTCTCCCATCCTATATTTGTGCATTTCATTTTTCCACCCTAAATGCAGTACTTTATATTTCTCCGTATTGAATTTCATTTTGTTAGCTTTGGCCCAGCTCTCCAGTCTATCCAGGTCATTCTGAATTTTGATCCTGTCCTCTAGGGTATTAGCTACTCCTCCCAATTTGGTGTCATCTGCAAATTTAATAAGTATGCCCCTAATTCCCTCATCCAAGTCATTGATAAAGATGTTGAATAGCACTGGACCCAGGACAGAACCCTGTGGCACCCCACTGGTCACATCTTTCCAAGACGAAAAGGTACCACTCTATTCTGCTTTGGTTTTTAAACAGAGGCTGGATGGCCATCTGTCAGGGATGCTTTGATTGGGTATTCCTTCATGGCAGAGGGTTGGACTAGATGGCCTTTGTGGTCTCTTCCAACTCTTTGATACTATGATTCTAAACTAGCTATATCTAAAACTATATTCTTAGCAGACTTGTGGGAGTTTACACAAACATCCTAGCTGATAAGACATTTATCAAATAAGCACCTGCCATCTAGTCCAGAGAAATCAGGCTCATTTTACTAAAACTTGTGGATTTTTTTTTTAAATAAACGTAGTATTCTTTCCCACATCACATGTCGGGGAGTTCCACAGGTTAACTGCACATGGTGGAAAACATGTCATCTCTTGATCGCGTCCTCCTTTTTTTCCCTCTCAGTTGCACCATGTCTTCAGAAGAAAGCAATGAAGCGAGTCATACGGTTCCTGAGAGCAAAGAAGAGGAACAGCAGGTAAGTTACTTTAAAATTTCGACAATGTAACTTGGACAGTTTGAGTCTAGGTTATTGGATGGACCATATTCTCCCTTTACAATACTGCGAAAAAAGCCACTGCGATTCTACGCTGCATCAATAGGAGTTTAAATAGTGTCCCTTATATCAGATGGCAAAATCAAGGTTTGCTTTTTGGATTATTATTTTTTTAAGAATATTTTCAAGCCGTGGATATGTAAATCTGTGGATACCAAATCTGTGGATACAGAAGGACAGCTGTATATAAAATGAGTAGTAAGAAGAATGAATGACTATCCAGCATCTAAATCTACCTTCTTGTATTTTTTTTTTCTTTCCTTGGTAGAACGCCATCAGTCGGGTAGTGAGCCTGCCATTGGTGAGCTCCACGTACGACATGGTGTCTTCCGCTTACGCCTCCACGAAGGAGACCCATCCATACCTCAAGTCCGTCTGCGACGTGGCAGAAAAGGGAGTGAAGACCCTCACGGCCGCAGCCGTGACTGGTGCCCAGCCTCTTTTAACCAAACTGGAGCCTCAGAGTGGGTGACTATGTCTTTCTTTGGCCCCAATCCAACACCCCCTTGGAGTAGCATAAATACCCGCAAAAGCAACATTGCGCAACAGATGTTAATAACCGGGTGCTGTTGCGCTATGCACGGTACACAACTCACAACCTCAATGGAAAGTAAAGTGTACCCTCCAGATCCACGGGGGTTCAGTTCCGGCACCCCTTGCGGATGACCAAAAATGTAAATGCTTGCGCCTCATATTTATTATAGGGCAGCAACGTGCATGCAGATGCATCAGTGCATTTGCGTTCACGTCGCCGCCATTGTAAGTATAGGACAGGATGATCCGCCATCCCTTGAAATACCAGAGCCTGAAGGCAGAAGATCCTGTCTGATCTTGGATGCTAAGCAGTCTCAGCACTGGTTAGTACTTGGATGGGAGACTGCCAATGCATACCAGGAGCTCTAGGCTATATTTCAGAGAAAGAAACAGGCAAGACCGCCTCTGAGTATTCCTTTCCTAAGAAAACCTTAGGAAATTCAGGGGGGTGCCAGAAGTCGACAGGCAACTTGAAGGCCCATAAACACATACCCAAGTAGAGCATATTTTTGGAGCCCTGAGAACCAGTACCTAGGTGGGATGTATTCTTGCGGCAGTGAGGACTAGCAACTTGGTGAGTGATGGCATTGCCATTTTGATGGAAGTTTTGAAGAAAGGGATACATAGTTTCCCAAAGGGGTTGTTATTCTGCCACAGAATTCACTCTCATTCTAATTATCTGCATTCCTGACTTCTTTTTTTCTTCTGGGGTTCCATTTTTCCAATGTATTTATTCAGATTATATCTCACCTTTTTGCTGGTATGGGACTCAGCTGCTACCAAATTGTCCTGTCCTCTCTCAGTTGGGTTCACGTTACAGGAACATTCTGTCGCTAGCAACGTGATCTCTGTTTGTTTCTTTAGTTGCAACGGCCAATGAATATGCATGCAAAGGGCTGGATAAGTTGGAAGAAAAGCTGCCCATTTTGCAGCAGCCGTCTGAAAAGGTTCGTACTATACCAACACTGCATCACCCACATCATTATCCACAAAAGATTTAGTGTACTTCAGTTAACAAAGTACAAGTCACCATCCATATTTGTGGAACCTGTATCTCAAGTTTCAGTTATCCGCAGATTAAAAAAAAAATTGCAACATATACCATAGAGTTGCACTGGAAAAATGCTTAGAGAGGCATCCTCTCTAGGCATCTTCCAGGTCCTCCAACGCAACTCTATGTTATGTTTGTACCTGAAGTCCTTTATTTTAATAGGGTTCACTATTAAGCCCGGTTTCATTTATAAATGGTAAGTCCAGGAACGTATCCCCTGCGGATACTGAGGTTACCTGTCGATGTGTCCT
Organism: Gambelia wislizenii; assembly: GCA_030847615.1. Classification (NCBI taxonomy): domain Eukaryota; kingdom Metazoa; phylum Chordata; class Lepidosauria; order Squamata; family Crotaphytidae; genus Gambelia; species Gambelia wislizenii. The sequence continues at coordinate 8,637,026 of JAUMIR010000018.1, forward strand.
TGGGGATGACTTTTTAAGAGAAAATTTGGAACCAGAGGCCGAAATAACATGGAAAGAATACAGATATGTTCCTACACTACAAAAAAAAAGAAAAAAAAAAGAAAAAAAAAAGCAGAGCCCTTCCACATGTTTTCTACAAACTTTTTATTTACTTGGGAAATGAAACAACCTGGTCAGATAAGCCTTCTATAAGGAAGCAAAAATATTTTGAACCTCCCAAAGGCCACATGAAGGCTTCTTCCAAAAGGTCTCCAAGGGTAATGGGAGGTCTGGAAGCCATGATGCCTATGAGGAGCGGCTTACGGAGCTGGGCATATTTAGTCTGGAGAAGAGAAGGTTAAGATGGGACTGGGTAGCCATGTTTAAATATTTGAAGGGATGTCATACTGAGGATGGAGCAAACTTGTTTTCTGCTGCTCCAGAGACTAGGACATGGAGCAGTGGGTTCAAACTCCACCTAAACATTAGGAAGAACTTTCTGACTGTAAGAGCTGTTGGAGAGAGGAATACTCTGCCTCATAGTGTGGTAGAGTCTCCATCTTTGGAGGGTTTTAAATAGAGGTTGGATGGCCATCCGTTGAGGGTGCTTTGATTGGGTCTTCCTGCGTGGCAGGGGGTTGGACTGGATGGCCTTCATGGTCTCTTCCAACTCTATGATTCTATTATTCTAATTGTTGTCCTTTATTCTTTTAAATCAATTTTATTGTACCCTGCAATCTTTGGCTATAGGGCAGGTTATAAATATTTTCATAAATCAAAATGGAGAAAATGCTACCCAGAGATTCCCACAGAAGCATAGTTCTTGGGACCCAACTGTCAGGGTTGTAGGGCTGTGTTGCCCCAGTGACTCAGTTTCCCCTTCCTGACTTTCTAGGTGGTGGCAGACACCAAGGAACTGGTCTCCACCAAAGTGACCGGAGCCCAGGGCATCGTCTCCAGCACCGTCAACGGGGCCAAAGATGCCGTGACTGGGGTGGTGGGCATGGCCAAGGGCGCGGTGCAAGGCGGCATGGAGGTGACCCGGTCGGTGGTGGCCGGCAGCGTGAACACCGTCCTGGGGTCTAGAGTGGGCCAGATGGTGTCCACCGGTATGGATGTCCTCTTGGGCAAATCTGAAGAACTGGTGGACCATTATCTCCCTATGACCGATCAAGAGCTAGGTGGGTACATGTCTCTTCCTGGAAAGTTTCTCAGTCTCTCCTCCCCACCCCCAAAAAAACAATATGGCACCCTGCAGATGATGATTGGCTGAGATTGTAGATCAGCGATTTAGTTAAGTAGTATCTCCTCGTCCTGACACACACACACTCAGATCCTGCCTTACCAGACATCAGCCACTGCAAGTGACAGAAATCTGTTCTCCTGTTGATAAGGGTCAACAAGGCTGACTTTTCCATCCCTTCCCACCAGTGATCAGACAATCAGAAGCAGGATCCCCATTGCAATCAGTGTGTGACAATCAGAAGCAGGATCCCCATTGTAGTTGCTCCTCACATTGCACTGGAGATTGCTGGCAGGAGGGACATGGAACGTCAGCCTGCTGCACCCCGATTGACAGGAAAACTGACCCATGTTGCTCCTAGAAGCTGATGCCTGGTAAGCAGGACAAGGGGGGGCTTTTATGACCCCTACCAGGAGCCAGAGTGGCGTAGTGGTTTCAGCATTGGATTACAACTCTAGAAACCAGGGTTCAAATCCCTGTTTGGCTGTAAAAACCCATTTGGTGACCTTGGGCAAGTCGCATACTCTTAGCCCCAGAAATCCCAATGATAGGGTCTCCATATGTCCGAAACAACTTGAAGCTCACAAATGTGTTGACTGCCCTTTTGCCACAATTGTGAATACAAATTAGTTATAGGCATATAACTCTAGGTTACATATCGATAATTATAATTGCAAATTCTAGCCATTATTGTTGTTACAGGTTGCCCCTGCTGCGTATGTGGGGAATACGTTCCCAGGCTTACCGCTAATAGCAAACCCCATAGAATCACGCTGGACAACCTAGGAAATGCCTAGAGAGGCTGCCTTTCTAGGCATGTCCCACATAACTCTATGGTAACTTCCAGCAGAAGTTACCATAGGGTCACACTGGAGGACCAAGGAAATGCCTAGAGAGACCATGCTTTTTGGATGGTGAATCATTGAAACCCTGGGTATTGGTCCTGCACATACGAGGGCCAACCTGTATTAGCTTTATTTATACCCTTCTTTCCCCAAAAAACTGGGACATGGGGGAAGTGGGAGGTGTTGGACTGCCTCCCCCAGCATCCCCTTCCATTTCTGGGGATGGTGGCTCTTGGAGTCCTGCCTCTGGAAAAGCGTCAGATTGCACAGTTAGGTTGAACTACATGCTGAAGGTTGCGTAGATTTCCAAACTCTTTTGTAGTAAGCCGCTTCATTCATTCATTTACACTCTTTGGGAGATAGAAAGCCCCTCCTCTGTGTTCACTGTCCTCTCTTGGCTCTCTCTTCTAGCATCGCTGGCCACTTCCGTGGAGGGTTTTGAGATGGCCACCGTGGAGGAGCAGAAAGCACAGGGGAGCTACTTCGTCCGCCTGGGCTCACTTTCGGCCAAACTCCGCCACCGAGCCTATCAGCACTCCCTGGCCAAGCTGAAAGATGCCAAGCAAGGCACCCAAGACGCCCTGGCCAAACTCCACCAAACCATCGAGCTGGTAAGAAACGATATCCCACACGGGAAGGCGAGCGAGGACGTGAAATGATTGAGCCCTATGTGAGCCGTGTGGATTTTTCTATGGTTGCTCCTTGCCCACCATTGGCTGCACTGCTCTGATGTTATAGCAAGGCTTTCACAAACCTCCTAGTGGTCCAACAAGGAGGTTTAAGCCATAGGATGTTAGCTCAAAAGCTGCTGTTTCTTTTACAGTACAGCCGCCCTATCTGCAGAGTATACGTTTCCTGGACTTACCGTGGAAATGCGAAACTGCAGATAATAGCGGACCTGATTGGATGGGATGTTGGGAAACAAAATGGCCACTCCTTACTCGCGCCTCTCTGCCGTACGACCTCGTATTTGCTAGTTCAAGGGGGATTTTTTTTACAAAAGCGAAAAAATCTTCCAATCTGGTGTTCCCCTCCTTTCTCTCCCATTTTTGCCAGATTGAGCACGTCAAACAGGGGGTGGACCAGAAACTTCAGGGCGGTCAGGAAAAACTACATCAGATGTATCTGGAATGGAACCAGAAGCCAACTGGGAGTGAGGAGCAGGTGGAATCACTAGCACAGCAGGAGGTACCTTGACTCTCTCCTTCCGTCCTTCTGGCATCCGTGTGGAACATGGGAAGGAAAAATCACTTTCCCCTTTGGGGTTACGACCCATTTCTCTACCCCTCAATGGGGCAGGTGGCTGTTACTTTAGCTGCAAGCTTCCAGTCCAATTACAGAGCCTTAGTTCCTTCCCATGCCCAGATTTCCCTGGTTGCCAGAATCCTCAAATCATAAGAGTTGGAAGGGACTCCAGGGGCCATCTAGTCCAACCCCCTGCCATGCCAGAAATAGCTGAAGTACTCCTGATTTTGACAAAACAAGCTGATAGTTCTTCTTGATGGTAGAAACCCGTAAGGCAGGACGAGGCTACAGCATGAAATTCAGGGGCTCTTTTCATCCCAACCTCACCACCCCTACCTGTACACAGCATCCTCCCATCTGGGTCCAAAATTACCCTTCTTCTGGGCTAAATCTCAGCTGAAATTGTGCCAAAATCAATCAAGTAATTAATTAATTAATTTTGTTTATATCCCTCCCTTGAAGCATGACTTGCATTTTTGAAAGAACTAGAAGTTGGTAGATTAGATGAATTAGTAATAGTTGGAATCAATTTTGAATATAGGGGAAGTGATTCATTTATTATAGGCCACATGCACATTAGCAATAGCATTGATATTTCTATACCACTTAGCACTGTCAAAGCACCCCTAAGCAGTTTACAATGTTTTTTAGCTAATTGCCCCCAACAAGCCGGGTACTCATTTTACCGACCTACAGAAGGATGGAAGGCTGAGTCAACCTTGGAGCCCTCTGGGATCGAACTCACAACCTTGTGGCTTGCAGTACTGGCATTTAACCACTGCGCCACCAGGGCTTCCTTTCAAACTGGATTATTAGCCATGGCTCCTTCCTCTGGAACCCTGGGATTTGTAGTTTGGCGAGGCACCAGAACTCTTTGGTAGAGAAGGCGAAAGACCTTGTAAAACTGCAAATCCCAGGATTCCATAGGAAGGCACCATAGCAAATAATCCAGTTGCAAATTGGATTGTTTGTGTAGTGTGGATCTGGCCATACACAGCATTGGTAGGAAAGTTGGAAGTCAACTTTAAATGCATGTATTTTCTTTGTTTGTGTTAGTGGTTGTTTTAGTAGTTTGCAGCTCGTAGTAGGTATAGTAGATCTGATTTGTGTTTATATATGCATTGTATATTATGTATGTATTTTTATCAGGGCATATAGGTATATAGATTTTAGTTAGTAACATTCCAAAAAAGCACAAAATCTTTTTTAAAAAGCCATCTGTAGAGTTAAAACCAATTAAAATCATTAAAAGACATGCCATTTTGGCAGACATAGTGGCTGGAGGGTTCTGGGATGCATGGGATGGTGTTTCTACCAATTATGGGGGTTGGAAAAGTGGTTCAGGGGCCAGACTTTCCCCACCCTGGCTTAAGGAGCTTGCAGAAGGTTGCAGCCCATTCCAGAAGCCTTGAACCCATTTCCTTGCCCTTGTGTCTTGCAGGTCGAGTCCCGGACTCTCGCCATGTTCCGTGGCCTGACCCAGCAGCTGCGGCTGTCTTGCTCGACCCTCGCATCCAGGGTCCAAGGCCTTCCAACCAGCGTCCAAGACAAAGTCTGGATGGTCCGCAGCACTGTAGAGGACCTCCATTCATCCTTCTCGGGGGTTCGCTCTTTCCAAGATGTGCCCGCCACCCTCCTGGTCCAGAGTCGGGAGCGGATCGCCAATGCCCGCGGGTCGATTGACGAGATGGTAGACTACGTGGTGCAGAATGTCCCCTTACCCTGGTTGGTGGGGCCTTTTGCTCCCAACTTGGTGGAGCTTCCTGATGTCCCAAGCAGTGCTGCTGAGAAGATGGGAGATGGCCTCCAGACTCAGGAGGAACCCAAGGGAGAAAAATCTGACCCCCTGCGAGAAAAATCCTCTAATCAGAAGACAGAGCCTTAGAGGTTCTCGCAGGCTCTGGGAAGTGCCATGTTTTGTGGAAAGGGCTCAAAGTTTGAACATCTTTGACCGTGGCGGTTCCCAAGTCAATCCACTCTAGGTGTTAAGCTAGACTTTCAAGAAGATCTCCAAGGAGCTGAATCCTAGTCCTAAAATTGGTTCAGCACCTTGGATAGCTCTTTTGATTCCTGATTAGGTTCAAGACCTTGAACATCTCCTTCAACTTGAGCAAAAAACCTGGAATGGATTCACAACCCCACTGGCCTGGAAACAACCAGACGCCACTGGTCTTCTTTGGTGCTCTTCTGGGACTACAACTCCCAGGAGCCTCTGAGCAGGTGTAACAATATCTGTCTTGTTTTGCAGTGAACGTACTGGACTGGGAACGTGCCTTGAACAGTGTGTGTCTGTAGACATAAGGTGGCTGTTAGCAATCCCTTTGAGTTGTGAGTGGGGCAAGCATTTGGGCATTTCTAAAATGGATCTACATCACTGTCTTTTCTTTCTTTGATCCCCTTGTGGTGCATGAACGCTTTCCCCCACATTTTGTGAAGCCACGGCCTTTGCCATGTCCTGATGAGTCCAGAAAAGCTAATACAGCATGACCCCCATAACTGCAGGTGATATGTTCTTGGCGCTCTCTCTCTGGCTTTTCTTTGCAAACGAAGATTCAGGAAGGACTCATCCCGCGCTTACTGCAAGCGCGCTGATGACTAAAAAGGCCAATCCGTGATAAACAAGTCCGGTTGCAGAAAGCACAGCAGAAGGTCTCCTTGGGTGATGTTTCTGGGTTGTGATTCTTTCTGCGTTGTCGTTTCTCTTCAAGACTTGTTCGGCGTGAGTTCTCAAATAAAGCTGCAGCATTGTGGATAGTGCGTCTCCATGCCTCCCGATGTGAGGCCAGGGCAGACCATTGTTGGTGATCAGTTTGGCCGAGCCTGAGATGTTGTTTCAGGGAGTCCTTGTATCATTTTTTGGAGCACCCCTCTTACGCTGATATGTTCTTGGACTTACCATGGAAACACAAAACTGCAGATAATAGTGAACCCTATTGAAATGAATGACTTCCAGCTGAAGCATACCATAGAGTCACACTTGGAGGACCTGGAAGTTCCTACAGAGAACACCTCTCTAGGCATTTACTAGGTTCCCCTGCATGACTCTATGGTCAACTTCCAGCAGAAGGATACCAAAGAATGGGCCAGAGGACCTAGAAAATGCCTAGAGAGAACATATTTTTTTCAGGCTTGGGTAAGTCAAACTGCCATTATCGGTCCCACTGATTTGGCAGTCATACTGTAGTGTTTTGATGGGTCTTCCAGCCCTCGCTAAAGGGCATTTTAATATAACCCAAAAGACATGACAGTCTGGACTTTTTGAAATGTAGACTAGCCCAAACACCAGATATGGTTGGACTCAAACTTCCAGAAACCACAGCCAGCCTGGCTAATGGTCAGGGCTTCTGGGAATTGTAGTCCAACAAGACCTGGGTGCCTAAATGTGGGAAACAGCAATATACATAAGAGGCCCTGATTAAACTATGTGATTATGGACCTGGTAGGATTTCTAGGTATATGACTTGAGGGCAGAGGAAAGAAGGTGGCTGTTTTCCTTAGCCTAAGACCAAAAGGTTGCCAAAAGGGCTCAAAAACCCCTAACAGCAAGGGCATGCGTAGGCTTAAATTCAGGGCTGGGGGACCTAATTTGGTCCGTGGAATTTTCCTGTTTTGGGCCATAGAGGTTTAACCTTAAATGGTGCTGAAATGTCACCTCATTTTCTCCTCTTCCAATATGCTTCCCAATGCATCCCTGTATCATTTCCCCCATTAATAGATTTCTGAAGTTGAAGATGCTTCCTTTGAGGATAGCATGCCGTCTGGGTGGATAGATTTTTGACTGTTATTTTTTCCCCCTTCCCATCTAATGCAGAAAAAAAGTAACTGTACCCATTGAGTCTACTATGAATCTTGCATGGGACTTGTTTGAGTGGGATTTTCTTGTAATGAAACCAACATTTGGCCAGTGGAGAGCTGTGTTCACTTACCTTCATTAAGTGCAACTAATATTTTGTACCTTGGTAGAAAGACAGTGTCTTATTTTTCAGTCATGGAAAATTATTCTGCACTGAATCCTGAGACCTTTGTACGCTGTAGAATTACCCCTGTACCATCATAATTTTCAATAATAAAAAAAATATTCTGCACTACATTATAGTTTTGTTCTACAGTTTACTAAAACATCAGTGATGGGATCAAACGGATGCTGGAAATTATTATTTCAGGAATGCTATGTCGGGAATGCTTTGATTTTTTTTTATTCTTGCATTGCATGGGGCTGGACTGGATGGCCCTTGTGGTCTCTTCCAACTCTATAATTCTATACAGATGGCTAGATTCATCCAAGAAGCCACGGCTGCCCCTGGGTTTGCAAAACCTGAGCAGAAATGTTGATGAGAGGCTGTCTTGGAGATTTCTCATTCATAAGGTGAGCCTAAGTCAAAGCCTCACAACACATCATTGCAAAATTTTTAAGCAGAAATTGGAATTAAAAACAAGAGTCCTGCAATGACTCTTTGTGGCCGCTAGGAGGAGCCCTGCTACTTTAGATGCAGAGATTGCAGACAAAACAGCACCTTTCGCCTACGAAACGTGAAAGAAAAGGACTTTTTCTGTGCAAAGCACAGTGCTTTTGCTTTAAGTTCCAAACATCTGGATGACCAAAAGTCTGAGGCAAATCAAAATCTGGTGAACCAAACTCAGAGAAGTCCCGGGCATCTGGAGGACCAAAAGTCTGGGAAGTTCCAGACATCTAGGGCATAAAAAGTGTGAGAAGTCCAGAACATCTGGAGGACCAAAAGTCTGGTGGGCCAAGCTCTGAGGCATTCCAAATATCTGGAGGACCAAAATCTAAAGACTGAAAGTCCGAAAAGCTCCAGACATCTGGAGGACCAAAGTCTATTTCTAGAGATTATTCTGATAGCTTTAAATCAACATTACAGGCAGTTGTGTTGACTTATTGGGGGAGAAAAGACAGGCAAAAAGTAACCCTAGGGTAATAGTGTGACCAGGACTGTCTTGAACAGGGATGGGGCCATGCAGTTTACTCTGGCCCTTTGCATGGAATTCCTTTCCCTCTCATTGTCCCCACCAGCAAAATCCCGGTGTCTCTGCCAGGGGCATAGCCCAGTGCCCCAGGGGTAAGAGAGGGATTGTACTGTAGAATCATAGAGTTGGAAGAGACACCAAGGGCCATCCAGTCCAACCCCCTGCCATGCAGGAATACACAATCAAAGCATTCCCGACAGATGGCCATCCAGCCTCGGTTTAAAAACCTCCAAAGAAGGAGACTCCACCACACTCCAGGCCCTGCACCCCACTTCCAAACAGCTCTTGCTGTCAGGAAGTTCTTCCTAATGTTTAGGTGGAATCTCTTTTTCTGTAGTTTGAACCCATTGCTCCGTGTCCTAGTCTCTGGAGCAGCAGAAAACAAGCTTGCTCCATCCTCAGTATGACATCCCTTCAAATACCTAAACATGGCTATCATGTCACCTCTCAGCCTTCTCTTCTCCAGACTAAACATGCCTCATGGGGCATGGCTGCCAGACCTCCCACCATCCTGGTCGCCCTCCTCTGGACACATTCCAGTTTCTTCCACAGGCCCTCCTTTAGGGTGAAAGGAGGGAGGTGGACTACTGGAGACCACCAGCAAAAGGCAGGTTTTCATCTCCTGCTGCAATAGAAGAGAAGGAAAAGGAGGAAAAGGAGAAACAGAGTTGAAAGCAGAGGTGCCAGGGGTGAAGTGGCCCAAACAGCATTGACCCATGGCCCCACAGCACCCAGTCCAGAGTAGCTACACCCCTGGATTTTGGTCAACACAGAGCATGCTCTCTGAGTCCTCATGGCACTGCCTCACCTAGTTTGGTGTAGCTGCACTACTGGATTATAGAATCATAGAGCTGGAAGAGACCACAAGGGCTATCCAGTCCAACCCCTGCCAGGCAGAAATACACAATCAAAGCATTCCCGACATGGCCACCCAGCCTCTGCTCAAAAACCTCCAAAGAAGGAGACAACACCACAGCATTCTCTTCTCTCCCTCCTTGGCCAGGGCAAGGCCTTTTGCTTCTGGGCCAAGGCAAGATGGAGCTCTGCCTGACTTTCATTCCCTGCAGCCAGAGCAAATGGCAGTTGGGCTGGAGGGAGTCTGCAGAAGTAGTTTGCAGTAAGGTGTTGTCCTATCTGTGGATTCTTTGGCATGAATGTAGCTTTCCAAGGAAGCTACAGCTCTTCCACTTTCCATTCATTTAAATGGCTTCTCCCCTGTGTGGGTCCTTTGCTCTTCTCTCCTGTGTGGGTCTTATCATGGGAATACAGAGCACCGCTCTAACAAGCCCTTTCCACATTCAATATTTGAAGGGATGTCATACTGAGGATGGAGCAAGCTTGTTTTCTGATGCTCCAGAGACCAGGACATGGAGCGATGGGTTCAAACTACAGGAAAAGAGATTCCACCTAAACATTAGGAAGAACTTCCTGATAGTAAGAGTGTCCAGAAGTGGAATACACTGCCTGGGAGTGTGATGGAGTCTCCTTCTTTGGAGGTTTTTAAACAGAGGCTGGGTGGCCAGATGTAATGCTTTGATTGTGTCTTCCTGCATGGCAGGGGGTTGGACTAGATGGCCCTTGTGGTCTCTTCCAACTCTATGATTCTTTGATTCTATTATTCACTCCCAGGCAGTGCCCTCCACTGACAAACCACTCTTACTATCAGGAAGTTCTTCCTAATGTTTAGGTGGAATCCCTTTTTCTGGATTGGAATAAGGAAACATGATGCACAGAGAGCAAGCACCTTGATGCCCAGTGGTACCACCCCGTACAGTCCAGTGTAGCTATGCTTTGGGATTGAGCTAGGAAACATGATGCACAGGGAGCATACACCTTGATGCCCAGTGGTACCACCCCGTACAGTCCAGTGTAACTATGCTTATGGATTGAGCATGAAAACATGATGCACAAGAGCATAGACCTTGCTGCCTAGTGATACCACCTTACATAATTCTGTGTAGCTACACTTCTGGATTAAGCTAGAAAAACATGGTGCACAAAGAGCATGCACCTTGCTGCCTAGTGATACCACCCCACGTAATCCAGTGTAGCTACACTTCTGGATTGAGCTAGGAAACATGGTGCGCAGAGATCCTGTGCTTTGTTTCCCACCTGAATCAGGTTCACAGAGGGCTGTCGGGAGGGTGTTTTTCCTAGGCAGCCACACAGCCCAAAACTTGAGCAACAGACTAACACAGCTTTTGGGATTTCACCACAACCACCTTTCCTTTTCTGTTTACTTGGCCTCGAGCTGAACAATTGCCTCGCCTTGAAAAATGAAGGCTAATGAAGAGGATCCCAGCCAAGCTAATCTGCCCAGGCCCGGCCTGAAGGTTACTCGGGAGGTCACTAATGGTCAGTTGCCAGAGAGAAGAAGCCTTTGCCAACTGGATCAGCCACTTGGCCATCACAGTGCTGCATTGTGTTTGTCCTCCAGGCGCATGACCAAGTTCCACCCATGCTCCATCTGCATGCAAACAAATATTCCGGTGCGCATGCATATATGTGGAAAGATGATTTGCAGACTCAGACTTTTGGACCAGAATTCTCTTGGTGTCTTATCCAGGTTAAAGTTGCTCTGTTCATGCGGGGTGGGGGCTTCGGACCATGCACAAGAGGTGTATCCAGCCTATGGCAACAGCAATGGAGTTCTGCATGAGGATAATTATGCTATCCTAAAGCGACATAGGATCTTGCCCTTTGGGTGTAGCCAGCAATTGCATTGAATGCATATGTGTCTTTATGTGTGCACCTTCAATTTGACTGTCGACTTAGTGAATTTCGGAGGGTTTTCTTAAGCAACAAATCCTCAGAGATGGTTTTGCCAGTGCCTTTCTCTGAAATAGAGCCTGCAGCACCTGGAATTCATTGGCGGTCTCCCATCCAAGTACTAACCAGGGCTGACCCTGCTTAGCTTCCAAGATCAGACAGGATCTGGCACTTTTAGGGTATTTGGGCAGCAGTAGGTGAACCCATACTGTGGTTTTCCCAGTAATATTTCTTAAGAGGAGGTTTGCCTCTGAGGCTGAGAGAGTGTGACTTGCCCAAGGTTACCCAATGGATTTCCACGGCTGAGCAGGGATTCCAACCCTGGTTTCCCAGAGCCCTAGGCCAATACTCAAACCACTGCACCACATTGGCTCTGTGGCCAAACTACAAATCCCAGGATTCCATAGGAGGGAACCATGACAGTTAAGGCATGATCATATTGCAGAGTCAAGATATACTTTCTTGCAGAATGCAGACCAAACTAAACCTACAGCATCCTCATTCTGTGGGGTTATCCCCTGAACAGTTGTGTACAATTTCCCCATGTTTCGACCACCGGACCTGTAATTTTCTTACTTTAAAAAAACAAACAACTAAAAACAGCTGGGACACAAATGCTGAAACAAATATATTTATTTTTATTTTTATTTTATTTTTCTATGCGGGTGACTCTTTTGACCCAGCCAATACAAAGTCTTGCCGTTAAAAAAATAACCATGCTACTTCTTTGGCATGTGCTTTTATCCTCATAAGGACCCTGCGAGGTAGATTTGGCTGAGGAACCAACTGTTCCTATGTCACTCTGTAAATAACATACCTGAATGGGGATTTGAATCTGGCTCTCAGTCACAACACAGGGCTACAACACACTGGGTTCTCCAAAAACAAAACAAAACAAAACAAAAAAACAACCCTGTTCAAATGTGAAATCATAGAGTCATAGAGTTGGAAGAGACCCCAAGGGCCATCTAGTCTAACCCCCTGCCTTGCAGGAATACCCAATCAAAGCATTCCCGAGAAATGGGCCTCCAGCCTCTGTTTAAAACCTCCAAAGAAGGAGACTCTATATCCTACTCTGTCTATCTAGCTCCTACTCTGAGACCCTGTTGTTGTTCATAGAATCCTAGAGTTGGAAGAGATCCCCAAGGGGCATCAAGTCCAACCCCCTGCCCTGTAGGAAGCCACAATCAAAGCACTCCCAACTGATGGCCATCCAGCTTCAGTTTAAAAAACTCCAAAGAAGGAGACTCCCGCACATTTATTCATAGTATCCTAGAGCTGGAAGAGACCCCCAAGGGCCATCTAGTCCAACCTTCTGCCCTGCAGGAATACACAATCAAAGCACTCCTAACAGATGCCATCCCGCCTCTGTTTAAAAACCTCCAAGGAAGGAGATTGCTTCTCAGAAACAGATGACTAGGCTTCCTGCCAACTCCATGCAAAGAGAAACTTTTTTTCCCCAGAGGCGGGGTCTTTTTTTGCAAGTTTCAGGAACTGAGTTATGTGCATTTTAATAAATCACGTGGGTCCCTTTTACTGGGGTGTGGGTGTGTGTGTGTCTTCAAGCTGCCTGCTGACTTACACACACCAAAAAAAGTTACCACCCCTTGTAACTTTCTCCCTTCTCCCACCCACATTCCACAGTCCTCTCCTGACTGGCCTGGTTGCTCCTGATTGCATTAATTGAGAAAGAGGAGTTACTCCGGAGTATATAAAGAGCTTGGAGGAGGGTTTGCAACAAGGGCCTGTGGGATTTTGCAACTGAATTTTCGGAGGTGAGTGCAGAGTCTTTGTTTAAGTGTCTTTTTCCTCTCTCTCTCTTAAAAAAAGTATCTTTTTAAATGCATTTCTTCAGAAGACAAAATATTTTTGGAGCAAGGATTATTAATTACATGGTTGCAAATGCATACCTTGGTTAGTTTTGATTCTATTTTGCTGCTAATGTGGATGGTGGCCTATTTAGGTTAGGGCAGTGGCTCTTAACCTTTTCTTGACCAGGGACTCCCTTTAAATATCTTTTGCTGCTGTGGAGCCCCAAGATTTAATTCAAGATTTAAAACCCTAATAATAACAATAATAACTAATAGTAATGCAATTACACCATCCATTAAACCTTCCCTCAGAGGCACTGGAGAGGGAAGGAAGATTTTTCTCCTGCTTCTTCCTGCAAGTTTGTGGCTGGAGCAGACTACATGGCAATGTGCAAGCCAAGCCAGCCTTGGCCCCTGCCCTGTGACTCCTACACTGCAGGGAGAAGGTGGGCAGAGGAGACTTCATGTCTTTGTGGACCCCCTGTGAGGACATTACAGGAAATGTGGTTTATTAGATTTTTTTTTCCAGTAAAAAACACCCCCAGAGTGTCTTATAATAATAATAATAATTTTAAAAAATATTTTTAACCCACCCCTCTGTTAAAAACAATTGGGGTGGCTTCCAACAATTAAAATACAATAATGCTGGCTAAAATCCCTAAGCACCACCCACACCCACCCTCCCCCATAAAAAGATATTAAAGTTGTATAAAATTAAAACCGCCTAAAGTAAAATCACAAAACAAATAGAAAAATTATATCAATTAAAACATGCAAAATGTCAAAGCAACAAACAAACCCTATACCATTTATCTGCATGGTGAAGTTGTATCTCTCCTGCAAAAAAGGGTAACAGCAAAGCTAGACTGATAAAGCATCCCTTTCTCTTTTTAAATGGGCAGAATGTTGCCTTCTTAAAACTCTAGGAACCAGATAGATTGAAATAGACAATTGGTAAGTTGTTTCTTAATTTTTTTCTTTATTTCGTGAATAAAAATATTTGCTGCCCCAAAAAGTCCCCAAATGCTGCAGGCGAGAAAATTCTGATCCCCAGAATTAGACACAGTGTGGTAGCAATATTAAGGGTCAGACTAGAGAGCCTTGCAATGCACCTCACAAGGAAAGAAAGGACCAGGGATAGGTTTACACTGTTTTGAGTTTTTAGCACAGTTCAACATAAGTATTCCAGGTTTTGATCAACAGTGTGGTGTAGTGATGTGAGTGCTAGTCTGGGACCTTGGTGATCTGGGTTCGAATCCCCACTCTGGGATGAAAACCCACCAGATGACCTTAGGCAAGTCACAGTCTCTGGTCTTCAGAGGAAAGCAATGGCAATAAGTCTCGGAACAAATCTTGCCATGAAAGCCCTACGAGTGAGTCCCCATAACTGGAAGATCCTTAGGAACAGCTAGTTCTGAGGTCTTCTGGACTATGGGGGTCGTTGCTCGTGTTGCTAAAATGAGGGATTATGGGAGTTGTTGGCCAAAGGGGGGTTGAAATAGATGCATTCCTTGCCCCCGTATCTCACCTTGAGCTGAGCTCCTGACTCATTGTGTGCCACCCAGTATCTCCTGACCTCCGATCAGGGACTTTCTGTCTTGCCCCGGAGTTTACTCCGAGCTTATCTATCTTGATATAGCTTTGAGCGCGATTCTGACTTTTACCCTTTTCGTCTCAGTTGCACGTCGACCCCAAGACATGGCTTCCATAGACACTGATGCCGCTGTTGCCGCCGCGCCCACGGAAGAGCAAGATCTGAAAGTAAGTGAGCTGCCTTTGGTGGTCTTTTTTAAAAACCATGGATCCCCCCAAAAAGACAAATAGATGGGCCCTAGAGAAAATCAGACCTAAACTCTCACTAGAAACCAAGATGACCAAAGCGTTGCCCTCCTTAGGTCTTGCAAACTCAGGGCTGTGGCTTTCGTGATTGACTTTCATCTACCTGTAGCGGTGTCTTCTTCATTTCCGACCGCTTTTCACTTTACTGAGCATTCTCATTCTTTTTCGAGTGAGTCATGTTGTCTTGTGATAATGTCCAAAGTACGATAGCCTCGATGTTGTACTTTGTAGTACTGTGAGTACTAGATAGTACAAATGTAGTACTAGTGAGGGTTCAGGTTTGATTTGCTCTGGGATCCGTTTGTTTGTCTTTTGCCCAGTCCACAGTATCCGTAGAGCTCTTCTCCAGCACCACATTTCAAGCGAGTCAATTTTCTTTCAGTCAGCTTTCTTTGCCTGTCCAGCTTTGCCATCAAAGAAATCAGACATGCAATGGCATGAATCAAAAAGAAATCAGACATGCAATAGCATGAATCAGAAAGAAATCAGGCATGTAATGGCACGAATCAGAAAGAAATCAAACATTCAATGGCACGAATCAGAAAGAAATCAGACATACAATGGCATGAATTAGGAATCAGACATGCAATGGCATGAATTAGAAAGAAATCAGACATGCAGTGGCACCAATCAAAAAGAAATCAGACATGCAGTGGCACCAATCAGAAAGAAATCAGACATACAGTGGCACCAATGAATTAGGAATCAGACATGCAATGGCATGAATTAGGAATCAGACATGCAATGGTATGAATTAGAAAGAAATCAGGCATGCAGTCGCACCAATCAGAAAGAAATCAGACATGCAGTGGCACCCATCAGAAAGAAATCAGACATGCAGTGGCACCCATCAGAAAGAAATCAGACATGCAATGGCACCCATCAGAAAGAAATCAGACATGCAATGGCACCAATCAGAAAGAAACCAGACATGCAAAGGCATGGTTGATCCTGCATTTGGGATTCAATGTTGAATCTTTATATACATAGACCCCTGTAACCACCAATTCACTTATCCGCATCTGAAAAAATATGATCTTTTATGTCCTTCAGTGTTGACTCTATGGTGTGCTGAAGCTGACCATAGAGTCACACTGGAGGACCTAGAAGATGCCTAGAGAGGTGTTCTCTCTAGGAATCACTCGGTCCTCCAGTGTTACTATGGTATGCTTGGGCTGGAAGCCATTCATTTTAATAGGGGTCACTATTATTCATGGTTTCCAGTCTGGGAACGTCGCTCCAGGCTCTGTCCGAATTTGAGAATGTTATCTAGCTTCTTTACAGCCATCTTTCTAAATCCTACTTTTCTCTGATTTTTGGTTTTTGATTTTTGACTGAGCCGTAGAAATTGGAAATACAATATCCTGGATGAATGTGACTTCGCAATTTAATGATATGTCTTCTAAAGCTAATGCCTCACAGACCAGCCATCCCCACGCTAGACAAATAATCCAGGTTGAAACTGGATTATTTCCATGGCTCCTTCCTACGGAATCTTGGGATTTGTAGTTTGGTGAGGCGCCAGCTCTCTTTGGCAGAGAAGACTAAAGACCTCGTAAAACTACAAAGCCCAGGATTCCATTGGAAGGAGCCATGGAAATAATCCAGTTTCAAACTGGATAATTTGTGTAGTGTGGATCCCACCCCCCAAATTCCATTGTTTTATATCAGAGATGGCTTCCAATTGTGTACTATTGCTGGTTAAAACCCTCTTGTTGCAACTCTGCCCAGAAGAAACAGGGACATCTAACGGTGGTTTGGGGGAGAGTCCAATTACATCATTGTTTCTGCTAATCAAAAATGTCCCAGGACTTTAACCCTCTGCTATTACACCATTGCTGCCTTTTCCCCCAGTGCACTTTGTATTGAGGAGACCTTGAGTCTGCCGTCTTGTCTTAAGCTTCAGCACCAAAGTCCCATGGCTGTCGAATGAGGATGGAATCTTAAGAGTTGTAACTGACACCAGGGGTCATCTAGTCCAACCCCCTGCCATGCAGGAATACACACGTAAAGGATTTTGCAGTGTGATGCAGCAGCTAAAAAAGCCAATGTGATGAGAGGGGACATGATAACCATGTTTAAATATTTGAAGGGATGTCATTTGAAGGGATGGAGCAAGCTTGTTTGCTGCTGCTCCAGAGACTAGGACACGGAGCAATGGGCTCAAACTAGAGGAAAAGGAGATTCCACCTAAACATTAGGAAGAACTTCCTGACAATAAGAGTTTGACAGTGGAATCTACTACCTCAAAGTGTGGTGGTGTCTCCTTCTTTGGAGGTTTTTAAACAGAGACTGGATGGCCAAATGTCGGGAATGATTTGATTGTGTATTCTTGCATGGCAGGGGGTTGGACTGGATGGCCCTTGGGGACTCTTCCAATTCTATGATTCTACAGCATCCATTACCCCTTCCCTCAAAAGCACTGGAGGGGAAGGAAGACTTTTCTTCTGCTTTTTCCTGCAAGTTTGTGACTGGAGCAGATCGAGTGGCAATGTGCAGGCCAAGCCAGCCAGCCTTTGCCTTGGCTCCTATCACATGGGCTGACCAGCCTTCAAACCTTCACTAATCCCGTGTGAGAACATCACAGCCCTTTGGTTAAGAACAGAGTTTTGCCATCTGAGCCAATAGGTTAAGTGCATTTCATCTGACTGGAAAAATACATCCTGTGGTCCGACCTTGTGTACGTTAACCTCTGGATAAGTTGCACACTTCTCTATGTGCCCTGCTTCCAAGCAAACCTAGGTAACCACATGGGCCAGAAAGCCCGTTGGGATTGAGCCTGTCTGGGACAGATGCACCCAACAGTCGAAATGATGAAACTGTCTAGTTCTGTTTTTAGAGCTGGATGGTTGCCAGCTCTTATATTTCAGGGGATTGCACACTGTTGCAAAACTGCCAGAACCAGAGTATGTGTGTGCATGGGTCAGTGAGTGGAGAAACTCAATGCTGGCGTTTTGCCATGGGTAGACGCTCAAAAATTTGCTCTTTTTTCCCCCCTAATTGAAAGCAGAAAAATCTACCTATACTATAACCTGCATGCGTGTAACGTCCTGGCGAACTCCACTTCAGCCAACACAAGTTCTCAGTAAACTCAGAATAATTGTGTTTAGCAAGTAGAGTTGGTCGCAGTACATAAATGTTGTCAGGACTATGGGTTACACGGTATAATAGAAGCCTACACAGTTTCAGCCATTACAACAGCTTTCTTCCCATTTGTCAGCAACTCAAAACAGTCCGTCTTCCCAGCGCTGCCCCTACTTTATCTCCCGTACTAGATTTCCCACAAGTCAAGTTCCCAATTCCTTCTTGCACATCTGTTCATTTCCCCAGCCCACCAATATACACAATTATTTCCTAGAACCCCATTTAACAGTACAGCATATCCCATCATCTTTCATTACAAACAACATGCCAAACAAGCATGGCAGGACCATGATCTTGACAATGCAGGACTGTGTTTATTGATTCTTCCTTCGCCCAATTGTAATCCATCCCAAGCAGTTTCCAGCATGCCACAAAATGAAATAATTTCATTGCCTTGTACCTTTCTATGTTTTTTGTGATACAGCGTTGGCTGATGGGTCCCATGTCAGTGGAACAGTGAATCCACACCAGGTTTTCATACATGCTTTAAAATGGCTCTCCAAGGTGATGATTCCTTTTCCTAAATAAATTCAGCCCTGTGGCAGTTGGTGGCTCCTACATCAACAGGGCAGTGAATCCGCGTCAGGTTATAATCCAGGCTTTCCAAGCTGCTGAAGGCTATTCCAAAATATTCAGCACTTTTAAAGCTGGGAAAACCTGGACTGGATTCACCGCCCTACTGACATGGCACCTTCCACTGCAGTGGCATGTTTCTGGCAGGAAAGGATAGGGCATGGTCCCAATCCTAGGTGTGGGCAAACCAATGCTGTTTTTCTGGTCCTCAAGCCCTGCAGATTCCCTGAGCTTTTGGGGTACAAACAGGCAAAAGACTGGGGGCGAACTACCCCTTTTGGAAGCATCTTCTTCCATGGGTAGTATCAGGTTCCTAATCCTGATGCCTGCTTCTGTGTTCCCTTCCTCCCAGAATGTAGCTGGCAGGGTAGCAAGCCTGCCGTTGGTCAGCTCAGCCTACGACATGGTCTCTGCGGCGTATGCTTCCACCAAGGAGAGCCACCCGTACGTGAAATCGGTTTGCGACGTGGCAGAGAAGGGGGTGAAGACGATTGCTTCGGCTGCTGCCAGTGGGGCTCAGCCTATCCTGAACAAGCTGGAACCGCAGAGTGAGTGACCGAGGGAAGAGAGTTGAGACTTATTTTAAAAATTATTTTTATGGAGTTTAAAAACCTGTAAACAGCATTACAGTACGACACAATACGACATTGGAACAGAGGGCATGTTTATCAAATTGGCAGATGAAACTGAATTAGGAGGAGTAGCGAATACCCCAGAGGACAGGATCAGAATCCAAAATGACCTTAACAGATTAGAAAGCTGGGCCAAAACTAACAAAATGAAGTTCAACAGGGAGAAATGTAGGAGACTAGACTTGGGCAGGAAAAATGAAATGCACAGATATAGGATGGGTGACACCTGGCGTGAGAGCAGTACATGCAAAAGGGATCTAGGAGTCTTAGTGGACCACAAGCTGAACATGAGTCAGCAGTGTGATGCAGCAGCTAAAAAAGCCAATGTGATTCTAAGCTGCATCAATAGGAATATAGTGTCTAGATCGAGGGAAGTCATAGTGCCACTTTATTCTGCTTTGGTCAGACGTTACCTGGAATACTGTGTCCGGTTCTGGGCACCAGAATTATTCAGGAAGGATATTGAGAAGCTGAAACACGTCCAGAGGCAGGTGACCAAAATGGTGGGAAGTCTGGAAGCCATGATGCCCTATGAGGAGTGGCTTAGGAAGCTGGATATGTTTAGTCTGGAGAAGAGAAGGTTAAGCGGGAACATGATAGCTGTGTTTAAATATTTGAAGGGATGTCAGACTGAGGACAGAGCAAGCTTGTTTTCTGCTGCTTCGGAGACTAGGACACGGAGCAATGGGTTCAAACTACAGGAAAAGAGATTCCACCTAAACATTAGGAGGAACTTCCTGATAGTAGGATCTGTTTGGAAGTGGAATGCACTGCCTGGGAGTGTGGTGGAGTCTCCCTCTTTGGAGGTTTTTAAACAGAGGCTGGATGGCCATCTGTCAGGCTTAATTTGATTGTGTCTTCCTGCATGGCAAGGGGTTGGACTGGATAGCCTTTGGGGTCTCTTCCAACTCTTTAATTCTATGATCCCCCAGAAAAGGCCATCAAAATATTTCCAGGCGGAAACGCTTTGGGGGCTATTTTCCAGAATAAAATCACATTTCTTGTCAATATCCGGAGGAGACTTTGTCTCTTTTCTACACCACACCTGTTATGCCGACCCAGGGGCTTGCTGATGGCTTGGCTTCTTGCAAGAGCAACTTGATTCCCCTCTTTCCTTGTGCAGTTTCCACGGCCAACGAGTACGCATGCAAGGGGCTGGACAAACTGGAGGAGAAGTTGCCGATCCTTCAACAACCAACAGATAAGGTAAAGGTAGACCTTCCCCTTAGTCCGGGAACTAAAGGCAGTTAGTTTTGTGCATGCCTCCAATGCAAAATCTTTGTGTCCAAAATGCAGTGGTTCTCAACCTTTGGTCCTTCAAATGTTTTGGACTTCAGCTCCCAGAAGTCTCAGCCAGTATGGCCAATGCTGAAGAATTCTGGGAGTTAAAAGTCCAAAACACCTGGAAGACCAAAGGTTGAGAAACCACTGAGATAAGTTATCCCTTATTATAATGGGTGTCCCTTCTGTGAAGGCAAAACTCTTCCCTTAAAAGCCTGCCACGTATCCCTTATTGTAAGGGATGTCCTTTATTTGAGGAAAGGTTGTAGACTGAACAACCACCCCCCCAAATCCCATACAGTTGTCCCTCCATATCCACGGATTTAAGTATTCACGGCTTGAAAATATTCTTTAAAAAATCATAATCCAAAAAGCATGTCTTGATTTTGCCATCTGATATAAGGGACACCATTTTGCTATGCCATTGCATATCATGGGACTTGAGTATTCATGGGTTTTGGTATCCACGAAAGGGGGTCCTGGAATCAAACCCCAGCGAATAGGAAAGGACAACTGTATCTCTTTTTCTCTGCAGTCCCTTTCAAAATGGTGACAGGATGCAATGCAGCATCACTTCCTGATGCCATTTTGAGAGGGACCACAGAGGAAAATGCAGGTATTTGGAGTTTCTTGGGAGGGTGCAGCCCCCAAGGAGTTCGGGGGGATTGGTCTCAGCCCCCTCCCGCACAATTGCCTACCCCATTTTAAAGCAACCAGCAAAATGGTGCCTCTGTTTTCACCCACAAGGTGTTTGCAAACCAGTGTACCAAACTTGTCTTCTAGATCATTTCTGGCACGAAGGATCTGGTGACGTCCACCGTGACAGGGGCGAAAGATGCTCTCACCAGCACAGTTACGGGAGCCAAAGAGGTCCTCAGCAGCACCGTGACTGGGATGGTTGATAAAACCAAGGAGGTGGTCTCGGGGAGTGTGGAGATGACCCGGTCGGCAGTCTCGGGGGGCATGGAGGTGACCCGATCGGTGGTTTCAGAGGGCATGGAGATGACCCGGTCAGCGGTCTCGGGGGGCATGGAGATGACCCGGTCTGTGGTCTCAGAGGGCATGGAGATGACCCGGTCAGCAGTCTCGGGGGGCATGGAGATGACCCGGTCAGCGGTCTCAGGGGGCATGGAGATGACCCGGTCAGCAGTCTCCAGCAGTGTCAACACCGTCATGAGCTCCTCCGTTGGCCAGATGGTGACCAGTGGCGTGGACACCGTGCTTGGCAAATCAGAAGAGCTGGTTGACCGCTATCTTCCGATAACAGACGAAGAATTGGGTGAGTGGATCACTTTTCTTTTCCCAACTTGGTGTCAGGAAAGGGTTTGATCATTCAAGCCAAGGTTACAATTTCTGGTGATGGCTTGACGTTGAGGGTTGCTTTAGCCATGCATGTCCTCTTAGCCACAGACAACTTACCTGTCCAATATGTGGTCTTTTATTTTCTTCCAAAAGATTTTTGCAGTCTCACAAAGGCAATTGTGGTCATCATCATCATAATAATAATAATAATAATAATAATAATATTTATTTATATACCACCCTTAGGTAATCCAATCAGGGCGGTTCTAAAAAACCATACAGTAAAACAATATACTCCCTCCCCCCCTTAAAAAGTTATTAAATCAATTACAAATTAAAGCAACAATTAAAACATTTGATAAAAACATTCTTATATAGGCACACCTTAGATTGCCATGTGTTGGAAACAACTCAAAGACACACAACAACAGCTCAAACCAAACTAAACTAATACAGTATCACACTATTGAAACTCTGGTCTATTACAATAAATGCAATCCAACTACTCACCGACTAACCGAGATACTAAAGGACTCAGACTCTTGTCCAAATGTCCATCTTTACAGAAATGTTAATCAATTGCAATGTTGCTATGGCTTTGTAAAGTTACAAAATTTAGACTACAAGGCAGGATCTGAGCCATTTTTTATTTATTCTTAATTTTCAAACATGTATATACCATTTAGATCCAAGAATTTCAAAGTGGCATACTATACATCCATAAGACATGAAATACAGTATACACAGATTCACAATGAGGTCTGAGAACAGGAATTTTTTTGCGGTGCGGGTGGGATTAGGAATTTTTTAAATTGAAATAAGACCATTCTATTGAAAAATACACCCGACCGCAAAAGGCCGTAACAATAATGCAAAAAAATTGTTTTCCTGTTTTCTTGCTAAGACAAAAAATAAAACTATCTATCCTAACACTAATACATTTTTCCTCTTAATCTAAACACACTATAATCACTCTTTTTTCTTTTCCAATGAACATTATATGTACACCTTTATACTAAAATTAGAATTTTAGAGTTAGGAGGTTAGCTTGGGCTGGGCAGGGAAGGCTCACTTCAATAAATGTATTCTTCACATGTCTGACACTCAGAATAGTTTAAACAACCCTCGAAGCACTACATCATGCCAGCAATCAATCCTTCAACCACCTCGACATTAGGAGGAACTTTTTGACAGTAAGAGCTGTTTGGCAGTGGAACGCACTCCCTCGGAGCGTGGTGGGGTCTCCTTCCTTGGAGGTCTTTAAACAGAGGCTGGATGGCCATCTGTCAGGGATGCTTTGATCGTGATTTCCTCCATGGCAGAATGGGGTTGGACTGGATGGCCCTCGGGGTCTCTTCCAACTCTGCAGTTCTATGATTCTATAATCCTTGCAACATATTTTGGGCTTGCTTGGTCACGAATGGGCAATCAAGACCTATTAGCTTCACAAAAGACCTGCTCCTGGTGCAGATGAAAACCAACAGAGTGGTTTGTTGATGATCTAGGCCTGTATTTACAGCTAGGGAGATGATTATGATGAACACCTCTATTTCAAAATCTATCAGGACACCTCTTGGCCACTCTCTTCCCCAGTTAACCAGATCATGTATCTCTTGGTTATCCTTCCAGCAAAGCTGGCCACATCCATGGAAGGTTTTGACATGGCCACTGTGGAGCAGCAGAAAGCTCAGGGGAGCTACTTCGTCCGCCTGGGCTCCCTTTCAGCCAAGCTCCGCCACCGAGCCTATCAACACTCCCTGGCCAAGCTGAAAGATGCCAAGCGAGGCACTCAAGATGCCCTGGCCCAGCTCCATCAAAGCATCGAGCTGGTAAGAAAGTCCTACCAATGGATCCAAGCTACAAGAAAAGAGATTCCACCTCAACATTAGGAAGAACTTCCTGACAGTAAGAGCTGTTTGGAGGTGGAATGCATTGCTTGGGAGTATGGTGGAGTCTCCTTCTTTGGAGGTTTTTAAACAGAGGCTGGATGGCCATCTGCTGGGCATGCTTTGATGGTGAATTCCTGCATGGCAGAGGGTTGGACTGGATGACCCTGGTGGTCTCTTCCAACTCTATGATTTCTTACTTCCATTTGCACCCATCTTTTCATCCTCTGACAGAAGTGGGAATCACGTGGCCCTCCAGGTATTGTTGGACTGCAGCTCCCAGCATGCTTCACCCTTGCCTATTCTGGCTGGAATTTATGGGAGATGCAATCCAATGAGGTCTGGAGGGCTGAGTGATTTGTACCTGTGAGTTCAAAGTGGGCTATATAGTTCTCTGGTCTCTCACTGTATCCTCACAACCCCCCTGTGAGGTGGTCAAAGCCAAGGGGTGGGACCAGCCCACGGTGATGCCATGACTCAGAGGGGGACTTGAATTTGGGCCTCGCAAGTCCCAACCCAGTTCTCTAACCACTGCGCCACACGACTTTCATGTCAGGATGAGAACTAGATATCCTCCTAAAAGTGGGGTGTGAGGACCCTGTGGCCAAGGACCGCATTAAGGTTTTCATAGGCCCTAGGCACTCTTTTTTTGTGGATGAAAATGTACAGTTGCCCCTTCGTATTCGCTGGGGTTTGGTTCCAGGACCCTCCATGGATACCAAAGTCTGTGAATATTCAAGTCCCATGATATATAATGGCATAGCAAAATGGTTCCCTTATATAAGATGGCAACATCAAGGTTTGCTTTTTGGATTATTATTTTTTTAAGAATATTTTCAAGCCATGAATACTTAAATCTGTGAATACCAAATCTGTGGATACAGAGGGGCAACTGTATATCTTTATTTTGAAACTTGGTTTTCCATCTTAATTACTGTAAAAAAAAAAAAAAAGGTTAACCCTGTTTTTGTAGGCCCTAAAATTTTCATAGACCCTAGGACTGTGCCTAAAAAGCCTAATGGATGAGATGGTCTTGCCTGTGGCTGTCTGTACTCGTATGTAGGACTACAGTTCCCATCACCCCCAGCTTGGGTGGCCAAAGGTTGGGGATGATAAGAATTGTGGCTTTCAAGATCTTGTTGGACCACCTTTGTCTTAGAACATTAGTATGTCCATGTTTTTCTAGTTGGGCTGTAAATTAGGGATAGGCAGAAGCTAACCTGCTATCTGTGCACCTGAGCTCTAGGCCTAAGGTAGCAGCTCAGTTCTTGCAAAGCTCACCTAAATCTGATATCATGATTTAAATCAAAAATCCCTCAGGGGAGAACTAGGACTCTCGGCCAACGTAACAGCGTGGCTCTTGCAAAGCTCACCTGAGTTTTAGCTCATAATCGAAAGCAAACATCCCCCCAGGTGAGAACTAGGATTCTAGGCCAGTAGAGCAGCTCAGCTCTTACAAAGCTCACCTGAGTCCCACATTACGATTAAAGTTTTTTAAATCCCCCAGAGAGAACGGGAACGATGTCTTTGGAAAAGCTCTGTCTGGTAACTGCGACTTTGTCTTCCGTTTGTTAGTACAGTCCTGGCATTTTTAGTAAAGGTTTTGCTGACACCTCTCCATCTCTCGTTGTCTTAGATGGAGCAGGTCAAACAGGGTGTTGACCAGAAACTCCAAAGTGGTCAGGAGAAGCTCCATCAGATGTGGCTGCAGTGGAGCCAAAAGCAGTCCCCCGAGACCACCGAGAAGGATATTCCGGACCCAAAGGTAGGGTCCATTTCTGAAGGAGAGGAATCTGTATGTTGTGGATAGCCTGCTTCTGTCTGTGGAGGTTCTCTCTATGTAGGATCTTGGAAATAGAGGAGTGTGCCATCCAAGGATGTGTGTGTGGCATCATTTCATCTATGATCCAGCCGGGCCCCTGAGATCTTCAGGAAAGGCCCTTTTCTCAGTGCCACCCATCCCTCGAAAGGGCCTTTTTGGTGGCTGCCCCTAAACTCTGGTACTCCCTCCCCAGGGAGGCCAGACTGGCACCCTCCCTGTTGTCCTTCTGGCGTCAGGCCAAAGCCTTTCTATTCAGGTACGTTTTTTAAAGAACAGCCTGGGGAGGTTGCTGTGCTGTGTGATTTTGCTGGGCTGTTTTTAAAAGCTTTTTATTATTAAAAAAAGTTTTTATATAATTTTAAGTATATTTTATTCTTCTAAATGTTTTGACAATGTAAGTGGTCTGATTCTGTTTTAATGTGCACTTTTTGTATGTTTTAATTGTGTGTTTTTTAAAACTGTGAGCCACTTTGGGTCCCAGCCTTGGGGATAAAGTGGGTTATAAATATATATACATACACACACACACACACATATATATATATATATATATACACACACACATACATACAGTTGTCCCTTCACATTCACTGGGGTTTGGTTCCAGGACCCCCCGTGAATACCCAAATCCATGAATACTCAAGTCCCATGATATGCAATGGCATTTCAAAATGGTGCTCCTTATACAAGACGGCAAAACCAAGGTTTGCTTTTGGGATTATTATTTTTTAAAGAATATTTTCACGCTGTGAATACAGTTGTCCCTTCACATTCGCTGGGGTTTGGTTCCAGGACCCCCTGTGAATACCCAAATCCGCGAATACTCAAGTCCCATTATATGCAATGGCATAGCAAAATGGTGTCCCTTATATAAGATGGCAAAATCAAGGTTTGCTATTTGGATTATTATTTTTTTAAGAATATTTTCAAACCGTGAATACTTAAAACCGTGAATGCCAAATCCGTGAATGTGGAGGGACAACTGTACTTAAATCCGTGAATGCCAAATCTGTGAATGTGGAGGGACAACTGTGTGTGTGTGTGTATATATATATGTGTGTGTGTGTGTGTGTGTATAAGTCTTGAGTATGTTTCCTTTCCCAGTGTGCTGATTGGCTGCTTAGGAAACACACCCAACCAATCCCCTCTCTCTTCTCCCTCCCTCAGCCGAGGGAGTAAAATGCAATATTTTCCCCTAAAATAATAGCCTGTAGTTGAACTGCGTGAACCTTTCAAATCTACTATAACTGAGTACAGCTAGTAATCATAACTGTTATTATGGAAACCCTAAGATGAACCTATCACGTTTTTGTTGGGAATGTTTTCAGAGAGGATTTGCCCTTGCCTTCCTCTGAGGCTAAGAGAATGTGACTTGCCCAAGGTTTCCAGGGTCAAGTAGGGATTCGAACCCAGAGTCATAGTCCCAATGTTCAAACCATTACACCATGGTGGCTCTTCCTACCACTCCCACCTCCTAATCCTGACAATCCTTATCACCTTACAGCAGATTGAGACTCAAGCTTTAGAGGTGTCCCGCGGCCTGGCTCAGCAGCTCCAGTCGACCACCATGGCTTTGGTCTCCAACCTCCAAGGCCTCCCTGCTAGCCTCCAAGAGAAAGTGTCTCTTGTCCGCCAGAACGTCGAGGAGCTCCGGACGTCCTTCGTGTCCGCCAAGTCCTTCCAAGATTTGTCCAGTTCCGTCTTGGCCCAGAGCAGGGAGAAAGTGGCCAAGGCCCGGGAGCTGACGGAAGAGCTGATGGAGCAGGTGGCCCAGAACGCTCCTCTTTCGTGGCTCGTGGGGCCCTTCACGCCATCAGGCAAACCTGAGGTGGAGGAAATAGAGATGGAATAGGTCTACACAAGGGTGCTTTTCTGGTGTTTTGAGGTGGGGTGGGATTGAGGAGAACAGGTTGGTATCTTCCTAGTCTTCAGCTGGGCCTTGACACAAAAGACTTGGTTGGACTACAAGGTCATTGGTTTTCAATGGGAATATCCTAGTGTGGAAGACATCAGAGCAAGAGAAGTTTGTAGAAAGCCCCATGTTAGTTCAGTTCCTTTGACGTTCTCCTACTCGAGCGACGCTGCAGCCTAGTTGGCGCACAAATTCTGGCGGCCATCTTGATGGAATTCCATTAAGCTCAAGTCAGCACAGAAATGCACCAAGGCTCCCGTATCCAGATACCAAATTAAATCAGTTGGACATCACTTTAACTCCATCCTGTAGAATCCTGGGATCTGTAGTTCGTTGCGTCACCGGAGCCCTCTGGCAAAGAAGGCCAGATAGCTCAGGGAAAACTACAAATCCCAGAATCCCGTCAAGTAGTTTCATGGCAGTTAAAGCCGCGTCAAACTGCTTTCATTCTTCAGTGTGGCTGCAGTGAAAGAGGAAGGGCTTCTTATTAAGAGCATAAACTTACATATATTTTAGCTAGTCCTTTGCTTTAGTGGTAACATTTTTCAAATTGTCGTTAGTTGCTGGAGAATCTCGCATTAATTTTGGTTGCTTTGAGGCTCCCCTGTTTGAGCCAGGCTGCGGTCTAGTTGGAAGACAAGCTCTGGTGGCCATCTTGATGGATACGTTAACTCAAGGCATGCTTTAACTCAAGTTAACGTGTAACCACGCTAAGCCTTGCATATCAAAGAGGGGTATTTTTTTCTACCCAGTTAAGAACATATACTTATATATAATTTTAAGGCCACAAGTCCTTTCTAGCTAACCATCTCAAAATGGAGGTAGCAACAGCAGCCATGAATGGCTCCAATGGGGCGATGAATCCACTTCATGTTTTAATTTAAACTTTCCAGGAGTTCTTCAAGTTCTACTATTCGTAAATAGGTTCAGCACCTTGGAGGGTTCCTTCGAAATTTGCCAAAACTTGGACTAGATTCAGTTGCCCCACTGATCTGGAAATCACCAGTTGCCAGTAGCTGGCAAGTCATTTTGGCTACGGTGTCTCATGCTATTTTTGCCCATTTTTGAATTGCTTTGGGGTGGCTGGGTCCTTCCGAGTCACTGACCAGAAAATGTCTCCACCAGGCAACCAACCAGCTGGTAAATGAGCAATCTCCGTCCTAGGCTGCTTAACGAAAATGCCGTTATTTCTTTGTGTGTGTGTAGCAGATTTAATTGGCTTCTTAAATATCTTTGTGCAACTAGAGTTTGAAACCAAGCAGCTGGTTTGAAGATAACCGACTGTGCCTTACCAATGTGTTTGGTGTTCAAAAGCAAATGTTGTAATCTGTCACAAGACTCAGATGGGATGGATAGAGGGGCACAGTCTGAAATGTAGTCATTGCTTTCTATAATCCAGCAATCATTTCTTAAAGATGCAATAACCTGTCTTTGAAAAGGGTGTAACCGGTCCTGCCTATAACTTGGCACACATTTTTCACTTTCCACCCTGAACTTTAATTCCTAAATAAACCACGTTGCATTGAAACACAGAAGTCATTTTGTATTATAGCAACGTGATGTGGATTATCTTCACATCAATGGGGACTATTGCAGAGATGTGTGGGTATCTCTAGATTTCAGAAATGCACCTTCTGGGATTTATGGGGGGTGAGGAGATGGAAAGCGTGAAGCTGAGGACTACAGTAGTGGTTCTTAACCTGGGGAGGCTTGATGTCCTCACAAGGGGTCTGCAAAGGCTTGAAGACAGGAGGCAAAGGCTGGCTGGCTTGGCCTGTGCATTGCCATTCAATCAGCTCCAGCCACAAACTTGTAGGAAAAAGCAGGAGAAAGGTCTTCCCAGTGCCTCTGAGGGAAGGGTTAATGCATGGTGTAGTTGGATGATGGTGGTGATGATGATGCATTATGATTGTTAGGATTTTAAATCTTGAGTTAAGTCTTGGGGGTCCGCAACAACAAAAACATTTAAAGGGGGTCCCTGGTAAAGAAAAGGTTAAGAGCCACTGGACTCTAGAGCCTTGAAGGATGCTGTTTGGTAGCATGATAAATAGATTAATCAAGACAAGACAGGTTAATCCTCTGTCTTCCCACTTTCTTAGCTGCTTTTAAAATGTCCCGGTTTTCCCTTTCCTCCCATTTTGCTCCTCAGCTTCCTTTAATTGCTGCAAACGTGGGCTCGAAGTGCCAAAGTAGCTTGCACTTTGGAGACAATCATGCTACACTGTTACAGCATTATTATTCCACTTTAACTGTTGTGGCTGCTTCCTGTGAAATCCTGGGATTTCCAGTTTAGGTTGGGCCATTTAGCATTCTCACCCAGTAAACTCTGAGACTTCATTAAACTACAAACCACAGAATTCCACAGGAGGCAGCCATAGCAATTAAAGTGGAATAATAACGCTATAACAGCATGGCGCTATAACAGCATAAAGTCCCCAGTTAATTTAGCAGGCGGGAAAGGAAAGGATGGGCAGAATCTTGCTTTTTCCAGTAAGGCTCATTTGGGTTTTTCTTTTTCTTTTTCAGGCTTTCCTAAACTTAGTACATAAATTCCAGGGTTACTATGTTTAAAAGAGAAGTTTTGTGTGTTTTTCTCCAATAACGGCTTTTGGCCCTTTCGACCACGCTTGGATGTTGGTCAGCCGCACCTAGTTTTCATCTTGGAAACATTGGAGGGCATGCAAGCGGTGAAGTGTGAATGGCGGAAGGATGGCTTGGTCACGTATTACGGGAGGGGTGGGTGGGAAATTGAAGAATGAGTTATTGACGGGAAAACAGACTACTGAAAAGAGGTGAGAGCTCTTGCATTAGAAAGCATCATGGTTGGGATTTCTTGGGTGCTGTGTTTGAATCCACATGGACCCTCTCCAGATAAGAGGATGGAAGAAGATGAGTAAGAAATTTGGAGCATCCACTAAGTATTCTGATTTCATCAGATCTCTTCTGTGTCTTTGATTTCTATTTACACTGGAGACCTGGATGGACATGCCTTCATTTTTTTAAAGGGTACAGTGTTCCAAAATAACAATAAAAAATCTTATTGTTCCAATGTAAAGGCCCTACCATCTAGCAAGAAGGAAGGGGTATGCCCTTCAATTGGAATTCTGCAACCATGCAGTCCTTTTACTGAATGGGGGGATTCGAACCCTGATCTCCAGCATTCAAACCACACTGGCTCTCATTAAGAACTTGCAACTGCTCACTTTTCAAAGAATGGCTGCCAATTCTCAACTCCTAGCAACCTTGGGTGAAATTTTCCAAGCAAGGGATGCCTCTTCAGAAAACAACAGACTTTGCTTTGTCGGAGGTTTTGGGGAAAGTTGGGTGCCTATCCATTAGGGATGTTTCAGCTGTGGGTTTTTTGCATAAATGGGGGTTAGACTAGATGACCTCTGGTTTACTTCCAACTCCATAATTCTATTCTACTTCAAAATGAATAAATTAGTCTAGAATAATGCTTTTTGATAATGCTCCATACTATTTTTATTCATTTTCTTTGTATCCCGTCTTTCTCCCTGTTTTGGGATTCAAGGCAATGTGCAGCTTTTCCTCTAATAAAAATTATAAAACTATCCTACTCAGTTTGAAACAGTCCTTAAAGCACTACCTTAATATGGTTAGACATTAAAAGCTTGACACATAAAGTTAGATTTCCCAAGGGAATAAAGAAGTCTTTACCTTCCTCAGCCCAGCAATGTTCAGGTGAGTTGGACTACAACGCTCAGCCTTCCTAGTTGGTTGGGGATGATGGGAGTTGCCTTCCCATGCACCTCAAAGGTGCCAAGTTCATAGAATCACAGAGTTGGAAGGACCTTGATAGACCATTGTGTCCAATTTTCTACTCAATGCAGAAACTCCGGCTAGAACATCCTCAGCAGGTAAGCTGTCCAGCCAATTTCGGAAGACGTCCGTAGGAAGAAATGCCCAGAGAAAGCAAGACAAAGTTAAAGTTAGGGGAGGCTGTGGGAAATGAATTACCTATACTCCTATTTCTGATGTAGCCCGGCTGAAGATGATCTGTGACATCATACCACATCACAAGAGGTTGCATGGAATTATGGGAGAATCTCTTCTTTTGGCCACTTCTGGGCTGAAAGCATGCAGGTCCCTGCAGGGATGGGGAACAAGGACGCTGGGATAATGGCATGAGCCGAGACCTGTGGGTCTACCAGGTCATGAGCAGGGGGTCATGACGGAATGTGAGTAGGCCAATTTCAACTTTGGGGATGAATTGAGACACTTGCTCCTTCCTTTGTACATGCCTTTGGACTGGTTCTCTCTCTCGTAGGCGCTGCATTGGTGAAGTTTTTTCTACGGAGTGGCAACTCCCGTGTCAGCAGGGCGGGGAATCCATTCCAGGTTTTCGTCAGCTTTCAAGGAGCTCTCCAAGGTCCTGAACTTATTTAGGAATAGAGTTCAGCATCTTGAAGAATTCCTTTAGAATCATAGAATCATAGAATTGCAGAGTTGGAAGAGACTACGAGGGCCATCCAGTCCAACCCCCCTGCCATGCAGGAAATCACGATCAAAGCATCCCCGACAGATGGCCATCCAGCCTCTCTTTAAAGACCTCCAAGGAAGGAGACCCCACCACGCTCCGAGGGAGTGCGTTCCACTGCCGAACAGCTCTTACTGTCAAAAAGTTCCTCCTCATGTTGAGGTGGAATCTCTGTTCCTGTTAATTCTTTAAAGTCAGAATTAAAACCTGCCATGGATTCATGGCCCCGCTGACATGGGAGACGCCAGATCCTGTCTAATCCTGGAAGCTAGCAGAGGTCAACCCTGGTTAGGACTTTGACCAGAAAGTGCTGTAGGCTATATTTCAGAGGATGGCAATGGCAAAACACCTTTGAGTACTCCTTACCTAAGAAAACCCTATGCAACTTATTATTATTATTAATAATAATAATAAAATCCTGCCCCTCCACAAAACACAACCGGGGCAGCTTACAACATTTAAAAATATACATTTAAGACCCTCCATCCCATCCCCCCTTAAAATACAATTAATCCAAAAAATTAAAACATAGAATCATAGAATTGTAGAGTTGGAAGAGACCACAAGGGCCATCCAGTCCAACCCCCTACCACTAAAAATAAGAATAAACAGTGGCTGTTTCAGGGTCACCATAACCCGACAGGCAACGTAGACACACACACACACACACACACACACACACACAATTGTTCTGTTCAAAACAAGCTGTCTGAAATTGAATTATTGAATCCTTTCAGTGATTATGGGACTTTACAGAATACAGGAACGTAAGGGGAAATGACCAGAGGAATAAAAACGGAAGGAAAGGGTTGTAGAAAGGGAAGGAGAAATAGGAGTATTGTGTTCCTCCTGGTACCGTTGCACTGCTGTTCTCTAAATTCTTAGCTTAGCTATATTGGCTGGGGCTTCTTGGAGTCACTGCTGGCGTCCATGGCGTGGTAAATCCACACCGGGTTGTTATCCAGACTTTATCCAGAGCTGAACCCAAAATAGATTTAGCGCTCCGTAGAGCTCCTTCTGAGTCTTGCATGGGTTCAGCACCTTGGAAAGTTCCTTTGAAATAGCATCACCCACCATACGTGTAGCACTTTGGAGAGGTCCTTTGGAGCCCTATAAGATCATCTCCTTGGAAAGCTTTTTTTAAAATTGACCCCCATTCCTCCCCTGCCCAAATAGACCCTACATGGATTCAGCATTTGAGGCCCACAAGGATTCAACAGCTTTGTAAACTAATGTACAATATACACTGCACTTTGGTTGAGCGCTTTGGAGGGCTTCTTCTGAATCTGCCACAGATTCTGACCAACGTAGAATAGGGTGGCACTATTACTTCCCTTGGTCTAGACACTATACTCCTATTGACGCAGCCTAGAATCACATTGGCTTTTTTAGCTGCCGCATCACACTGCTGACTCATGTTCAGCTTGTGCTCCACTAAAACTCCTAGACCTCTTTCTCATGGTCTGCCATTATTAATACCGGTGCCCTTCCTATGTCCTGTGTTTTGCCTCTAGATTGTTCTTCTGAAGGATACTGGGGGAAAGCCGCCACCTCCGATGAAGCCACGTACGTGAAGCAGGAGAAAGACGTACGTATAAATTTCTGTGTTTTAAAGGCTAGCAAGGGAGCAGGAACGTTGCTCTGGCAACATTTTTCCAAGTCAGAAGCTGTTTTCCATTTTCATCAAGTTTAGCCTCCACTTTGTGGGGTGGGAGGAAATAATCATAGAATTGGAAGAGACCGCAAGTCTTCCAAAAAAGGGCCAGAGTACAGTGTGGCATAATGCCTATTCAGCATGTGGAAGGTCTCCAATTCAACCCCCTTTAACCCTTTAAGCTTCATGAGGGGAGTCTGGTAGCAGATTGGCTGCCTTCCTAGGGAATCCTGGGATTTGTAGTTTGGTGAGGCACCAGCACTCTTGGGCTGAGAAGGCCAAAGGCCTTGTAAAACTGTACATGCCATGAGGAAGGAGCCATGGCGAATAATCCTGTTTCAAATCAATCTCGTTTCAAATTCAGCATCACTGATAGTTACTTTCTGACTTTGCTCCTTCAGTAGGAACAGTTTTTCACACATTTTAAGATTTAGGGTGTGTCAACTTTCCGTAAAAAGACCTTTTCAACATCAGCTGAAACCCCAATCATCTATCCCTTAGATTTCAACAATGTCAACCGCCAGCCTCACTGAGATCTTCAATGCGATTGAGGCCACGAAACCCGAGGAGGATAAAAACTCGCCACCGGATGGGCCTGACAAACACATCAGGAGGATTTCCATCTCCTCCGCGAGAGATGCCCCACAAACTGGCTTGGCGTCAGAGCAAGAGAGTGAGTATCCACCAAGTTGGGGCTTGTGGCACCAAGAGAGAGCTAATATTAACAGGCAATAGAGAAATGGGGTGCATTTCAGAGTTAGGGGCCTTGGAACTGGCATCCTGTTAGTGACATACAGACACTATAAACGCAGGGCAAATTATTTGGCACAGAACAACCAGCAAAGGTTGCAAGACAGCATCGGCTCAGCATAGCCCAATTATGGTGATATGCTACACCAGTGGCTCTTAACCTTTTCTTTACCAGGAACCCCCTTTAAATATCTTTTGTTGCTGCAGACCCCCAAGACTTTACTTCAAAGATTTAAAACCCTAACAACAAGAACAATCATCATCATTATCTATTCATTCTGCTTTGGTCAGACCTCGCCTGGAATTCTATGTCCAGTTCTGGCACCACAATTCAGGAAGGATATTGAGAAGCTGGGACGTGTCCAGAGGAGGGCGATCAGGATGGTGGGAGGTCTGGAAGCCATGATGCCCTCTGAGGAGAGGCTCAGGGAGCTGGGCATGTTTAGTCTGGAGAAGAGAAGGTTAAAGGGGACAGGATAGCCATGTTTAAATATTTGAACAGATGTCATGTTGAGGATAGAGCAAGCTTGTTTTCTGCAGCTCCAGAGACTAGGACACAGAGCAATGGATTCAAATTCCAGGAAAAGAGATACCACCTAAACATTAGGAAGAACTTTCACTGTCCAGCAGTGAAATACACTGCCTGGGAGTGTGGTGGAGTCTCCTTCTTTGGAGGTTTTTAAACAGAGGCTGGATGGCCAAATGTCGGGAATGATTTGATTGTGTATTCTTGCATGTCAGGGGGTTGGACTGGATGACCCTTGTGGTCTCTTCCAACTCTATGATTCTATGATTCTAGGTCACAAAAAGGATTCCTGCTGTATTCTGCCAGAGCAACTTCCTCATGCCTAGGTCATGAACAGGATGCCAGCTGCATTCTGCCTGCACGACTTACACATGTGCATGTCACTAACAGGATGCCAGCCATATTTGGCCAGAACAACTTATCCATGCATACGTCACAGGTGTATTCAGCCAGTGCGACGTACACATGTGTAGGTCACTAATAGGATGCATGCCACATTTTGCCAGCATCATTTACCTTTGCATATGGCACTAACGGTGCCAGCCCTCTTCTGACAGCAGCGGAAGCAGAGTCAGGCATACAACCATTCTGCATGTTGCAGTTCCATGTTGCACATTGCGGTTGTGTGGTGGGTATTTTGCATTGCGCAACAGCACCCGGTCAATGGCGTGTTGAGCAACGTTGCTTATCTACATGGGGTTTGCATAGTGTTGTCATAGAGAATCTCCATCTGTGGATCCGGTACAATAAGGGGATGTGGGGTTGTGGCCTATGTGTGAAAGCTGAGTTGATGCTCCTCTTCACAGCTGCAGAAGCTCAAGGCAAAAGTGAGGAAGGGTCCTCCCTGGAGAGGAAGGAGATGAAGGATGGACAGATCGAGGATTCAACCAGGAACCAACCAAGAGAAGAAAAGGAGGAGGATATTTCTCAAATATTACCAGAGGTATTGCCAAAGCATCTTTTGACACAGGGGGAAACCCCAAAAGGAGGTTTGTGTGGCAGACGGTGGCAAAAACAGTCCTAACATTGGGCAAAGTGCATCAGCAACCTCAGCAGGTTTGAGGTGTCGTGAAAGAGAAGCAACTCTGAATTTCCTGCAAGGCAGGAGGCTGTACTAGATAACCCAACTCTAAGATGCTGCAGTTCTACTTACATACCCTCCAACTGTCCCCTCCTTGACACAGACATTCCCACTTTTCTAGTTGCTTTGAAAATGTCCCGGCTTCTCTCTCCTAATCCTGCTTCCTTCCATTGCTGCAAACCACAGTCAAAGAGCAAAAGTAGTTTGTGCTTGATTGACTCAACAGAGGGAAGAAAGGAGGAAAGGGGTAGAATCGTGCCCTTCCCTGTAGGCACAGGCAAGAGCAAACTGCTGCAACCTCTCCTAGCTTGTGTGTTCTCCCTCATTAATGTTTGCCATCTTGACCCGCTCTGATGTTGCTTGGCCACAAATGGCCCTGTTTTCATCTGTGAGATATTAGAAGATATTTTGTTCAAACTGCCATGGTGGAGAGAAGAGCTTGGGTATATTTTTAGGTAACATGTGCCTTGACTGGATGGTTCAAAAAGCTGCTTTTTTTGAGGGTCAGGATGCCAGTTATCCCACAGCCATGGTGGCTGACAGCAGCCAATAAATGAATAAATGGATTTTCCTTGGGTTTTTTTCCGGGCTGTGAGGCCATGTTCTGGAAGAGTTTCTTTCTGACATTTCGCCTGTATCTGTGGCTGGCATCTTCTCTGAAATATGCCAGCAGGCGAAACTTCAGAAATAAACTCTTCCAGAACACAGCCTCACAGCCCGAAAAAACCCCCAAGGAACATCTATGGATGCCAGCCATGAAAGCCTTCAACTTGTATGAATAAATTATATTTTACAGACTGTACCTGAGGTCAAGGAAGGGGACAAAGAGGGGGCCAAGCCCCCACCAGAGGCTGGAAGGGAGACAATGACGCCATGCCCATCACTGGCGAGCACAGGCCATGAACTCCAGCCAGAAGAGAGCCCAGCTGACCCACAGCCACCACTGTTGATGGAACAAATGCCACTTCTACCATCACCATCGAACGAGGATCCAATAGTACAGCAGGAAGAACCTCAGCCAACCTCGGAGGAGGAGACCATGGCCCATCGTCCCTTCCCAGAGAAGGAGGGCCAGGTTCCTCAGACCCACCCAAGACCTTCTTTGGAGGAACAACCACCAACGGTCCCTCAGCCGCCAACGATCCAAGAGCGGCCAACTCTCCAGTGGGCGCCCTTGCCAAATCTTGAATCAGAGTCCTTCCAAGATTCGAAGATGACTCCCACCACAGCCTACAGGGAGCCTTTTCAGGTGATGACCGATAAGGGTCATATCCGCTTTCACCTTTCCTAGCCTACAATACAGAGGTTGCCATAAACCCATCGATTCCAATCTCTCATCTGTTAAGGAGCAACTAGCAAGGTTCAGTTTCCTTTGCTTAAATGGCGGGGAACCTATCTAAGCTTTGTTCTAAGCCCAAACGCTGCCCTAGGACACAAAATACAGTATAAATATTAGCCCCAAACAATCGCAAGGTGTGCCACTGTGAATGACATCTGGACACTCTGCAATAAACTATATTGCAATAAAGAGAAAGCCCCATTCACTTCCTCACTTGAAATCCCGCGGGACTTTGTCACGTGGGAATTTTAAAAACAAAAACAAAATATACACAGAAAAAGTTGCACAAAGCACACACACACACACACACTTCAAAAGTCCCAAGTAAACCAGGGAGGGTCATAAAAAGAGTGAAACTTACCTGGATGTCCCGATCTCACCTGGAAATATTTGCACCATTGTTGGGGTAAGTACAAGATTTAAATAGCCAGACGTTTTGGCAAAAAAAGCAGCAGGGGGACCACAGATTTTGGCCAGGACATACCTGCGAAAGGGCAACATCATCTGATATGCATGCCATTTCGTGGTTATGTGGCATCATTATGACATTGTATTTTGTCCATCCGATAAAGTCCGTGGAGTCAGTTAGTACCGGTATACATAGGTGCAAAGATCCCGAAGTTACCCAACCTTTTGCAGCCAGTTGAGCCAATAATTCCTCCAGCTAATATTAGAACATGGGTGGGCTCCCCAAGGACCCTCCCCATCTCTTCAGGTAACAATGGTCCTTCCTACCTCTCAAAAACGAAAATGCAATTCTAGTCCTCATGGCTCAGAATAAAGGCCCCGGCTCTTTACAACTAATCCTTGACGTCTTTGTTCCCTATTTTCCTCTCACAGTCTATGTCATCCAAAGCCATAAGAGGAAAGTCTCCGGTCCGCTATGCCGTACCCGTGACCGCCTCGATGGAAAAGGAGACCGTGCTCCGAACAGAAACTAAGGTAGAACTGGTTGAGCATCTGCGTGACGGCTACTTTAAGAGCTGCAATGCTGCACCCATTTTCTTGGGGGAATAAGTCATACTCACATCCTTGAGGTTTCGTTCTAAGTAGACAGAATGGCAGGCTGTGTTTCTATCCGTGGATGAAGAAAGTAACTTGCTCCCCTCTCCTCTCTGCTCTCACCCTCCTAACATGTAGGATTGGCCCCTGAAAGACGACTCAATCGTACCAATCCATTCCAAGCCCAAAGTGGTGACCTCCCAGCAGAGAGGAAGAGATAAGTCCTTTCACAACATGGTGGGAGAGATAGCCTCCCAGATCAGAGACAGCGACAGCAGCTACCGTTCGTCCATGGTCAACAGCATCAACTCCTTTGTGGAATCGCAGGTCGGACGGGTCTTTTCCACCACCATTGAGAGGGCCCTGGAGAAGTCCGAAGAATGGCTGAATTATTACTTCCCCGCGCCAGAGACCAGCACTGGTGAGAAATGGGCAAAAAATGTTTGCGAGTCAATGGCCTGAATCCAACTCTTAGAATCAGAGGACTGTTGAGTTGGAAGGGACCCCCAAGGGCCATCTAGTCCAACCCCCCTGCCATGCAGGAAGACACAGCTCAAACACTCCTGAGAGAGGCCCACCCAACCTTTTAATCAGTCCATTCCACGGTCAAACAGTTCTTACAGTCAGGAAGTTCTTCCTAATGTTTGGTGTTCTAGTCTTTGGAACAGCAGGGAACATGCTTGGTCCATGTTCTCCATGACATCTGTAGAATTTAAATCTCCAAGGTTTAAAGACCTTGGAGGTCTTTAAACAGAGGCTGGATGGCCCTCTGTCAGGAATGCTTTGATTGTGTATTCCTGCATGGCAGGGGGTTGGACTGGATGGCCCTCGTGGTCTCTTCCAACTATACAATTCTATGATTCCTTCAGATATTTAAAGATCATCATGTCTCCTTAACTGCAGTGTTAAGTGACTGACGTGCTAGCTTGTTGGGGGAAATTTCACTAGGGAGGGCAGAATTCCTATTTGGGGAGGCAGTGTCCTCATTTTGTCATTGCCTCTCCCTCCATATGCACACCCCTGACATGGGCTCCCCATAGTCAGCCATAAGGAATAGTGCCACTCTATTCTGCCTTGGTCAGACCTCACTTAGAATACTGTGTCCAGTTCTAGGCACCACAATTCAGAAAGGATATTGACAAATTGGAGCGTGTCCAGAGAAGGGCAACTAAAATGGTGAAAGGTCTGGAAACGATGCCTTATGAGGAAAGACTTAGGGAGCTGGGTATGTTTAGCCTGGAAAAAAGATGGTTAAGGGGCGATATGATAGCCCTGTTTAAGTATTTGAAGGGGTGTCACGTTGAGGATGGAGCAGGCTTGTTTTCTGCTGCTCCAGAGACTGGAACACGGAGCAATGGGTGCAAGCTCCAGGAACAGAGATTCCACCTCAACATGAGGAGGAACTTTTTGACAGTAAGAGCTGTTCGGCAGTGGAACGCACTCCCTCGGAGCGTGGTGGGGTCTCCTTCCTTGGAGGTCTTTAAACAGAGGCTGGATGGCCATCTGTCAGGGATGCTTTGATTGTGATTTCCTGCGTGG
Organism: Gambelia wislizenii; assembly: GCA_030847615.1. Lineage (NCBI taxonomy): Eukaryota > Metazoa > Chordata > Lepidosauria > Squamata > Crotaphytidae > Gambelia > Gambelia wislizenii. Next base: position 8,676,684 of record JAUMIR010000018.1, read on the forward strand.
CAGGGGGGTTGGACTGGATGGCCCTCGTGGTCTCTTCCAACTCTGCAATTCTATGATTCTATACGGATGGGTTGCCAGCCAGGGATAATCCGGGTACAATTACAGGCCACCCCTGTTTGCATGGGATCGGTAATCACTGTTTCACCTAAGAGTAGTCGGAGGCAGGAAGTCTCTCTAGACATCTTGAGGTCCTCTATGGTCAACCTCCATCAGACGTTAACCATAGAGTTGCACCAGAGGCCTGGAGATGTGTCCTCTCTAGGCATTTTCTAAGTCCTCCAACACAATTCTGTGGCCATTCGCCACTATCCACAGTTTCAGGTAACCATGGTGAACCTGGGAACATACATTGCATGGATACCAGTGACAACTTGCAGTTGTTCAGGGCTCAAAGAAGAATGCACCTCTGTTCCAAACCATCTGCCGCACCTATAGTAGTGGTTCTTAACCTGTGGTCCAGGGACCCCCAGGGGGCTGTGATGTCCTCACAGGGGGTCCACAAAGGCTTGAAGGCTGCTCAGCCCATGTGACAGGAGCCAAGGCAAAGCCTGGCTGGCTTGGCCTGCGCATTGCCATTCAATCCGCTCCAGCCACAAATTTGCATGAAGAAGCAGGAGAAAAGTCTTCCCTCCCCCTCCAGTGCCTCTGAGGGAAGGTTTAATGGATGGTTTAGTTGTATTATCAGCATCATCAGGTATTATTATTATTATTATTATTATTGTTAGGAAATTAATTCTTGAGTTAAGTCTTGTGGGACCGCAGCAACAAAAGACATTTAAAGGGGGTCCCTGGTAAAGAAAAAGTTAAGAGCCCCTGGTCTACAGTATTTCGTACCAATGAAGCTTGTCTTGCATGCACGCGTCAGCCTCTAGCAACCATTCAAGTCATTTTGTCGTGTTTGTGGTTTTCCTCAGCCCAGCCTGATGTGCTGGAAGACCCGGACAATCTTTCTTCCCTGGACCTTTGCAAGGAAGGCTGTTTCATGCGCATCAACACCCTGTCGACGCAGCTGCGCGACCGGGCCTTCAAGTGTGTCGTGCGCCATCTCAAAGCCACCCGCCACAACACCGGCCAGAACCTCTCGCTTCTGGATCAAGTTTTAGACCTGGTAAGTAAGGGCAAGTGAACCGGGACAGGAGCTAGTACCCTCCTACCCGGACCTGGATGCCTGATTTGCAGCATGAAGATGGGGGGGGGGATCATGGGAACTGCTATCCAATCTGCGTGGATGGCTCCTTGCCATGTTTCAGGAGGGAGAGGTATTATTATTATTATTAAACAACTGTATTTATTTCCTGTCTTTTCCCCAAGCCTGGGATTCAAGGCCACTTATGCATCCAAAAGATTGCAATTAAAAACATACACAAAGCCAGCAACCCAAAATCAACATGCATTCATAGCCTGTCCCAATCTGGGAGTCTCAATTCATCTTCTGTCATCCCACTAGTTCGGCTGCTTTTAAAATGTCCTGGTTTCGCTCTCTTCCTCCCGCCTTTCCCTGTTGTGCTCAGCTTACTTCCATGGCTGCAAACTACTGAGTTCAAAGTGCAAAAGGAGTTTGTATTTAATTAATTCGGCCCGGAGGAGAGGAGAGGAGCAGGTCAAATTTTGACCATCCTAGTAGGTTCAGGCAAAAGCAAACTATTGCAGCTTCTCCTTGTGCAACCTGGAGTTACAGATCTGTAACAGGCTCTGATTCATGGTCCCTATGCATTCACAATTGTAAAAGTCCTCCAGTCCTGGTTTAACATGCAGCAGCCACTGCAGACAACAGGATTTGTTTTCCTATCGATCAGGGTGCAGCATCCAGGCTCCTGCCAGTGATTTCAGATTTAAAGAGGAATTATAGCAAAAGGGATACTGCCTCTGATTGTCTGAATTGCAGCAGGGATCCTGCTTGATGGCAGTACATGCGAAAGGGATCTAGGAATCTTAGTGGACAACAAACTGAACATGAGCCAGCAGTGTGATGCAGCAGCTAAAAAAGCCAATGTGATTCTGGGCTGCATTAATAGGAATATAGTGTCTAGACCAAGGGAAGTCATAGTGCCATTCTATTCTGCTTTCATCAGACCTCACCTGGAATCCTGTGTCCACTACTGGGCATCAAAATTCAAGGAGGATATTGACAAGCAGGAATGTGTCCAGAGGAGGGTGACCAAAGTGGTAAAAGGTCTGGAAGTCATGCCCTTTGGGGAGTGGCTTAGGGAGTTGGGTATATTTAGTCTGGAGAAGAGAAGGTTGAGAGGGGACATGAGAGCCTTATTTAAATATTTGAAGGGATGTCATACTGAGGACAAGCTTGTTTTTTGCTGCTCCAGAGACAAGGACACGGAGCAATGGGTTCAAACAACAGGAAAAGAGATCCCACCTAAACATTAGGGAGAACGTTCTGACAGTAAGAGCTGTTCGGAAGTTGAATACACCACCTGGGAGTGTGTTGGAGTCTCCTTCTTTGGAGGATTTTTAAACAGAAGCTGGATGGCCATCTGTTGCAAATGCTTTGATTGCTTATTCCTGCGTAGTATGGGGTTGGACTAGATGGCCTTTGTGGTCCCTTCCAACTCTATGATTCTATGGCATAGGCTGCCTTAGGCTGTGGTGGAGTCTCCTTCTTTGGAGGTTTTTAAGCAGAGGCTGGATGGCCATCTGTCAGGATTGTATATTCCTGCATGGCAGGGGGTTGGACTGGATGGCCCTTGGGGTCTCATCCAACTCTATGATTCTATGATTCTCATTGTCTGGATTGCAACAGGAATCCTACTTCTGAGTGTTGCATGAGAGATCAGTGAAGGGAGAGGGTGGAAACCATTACCTGTCGTGCCCCATCGATAGAAGAACAGGCCTCCATTGCTTGCAAGCAACTTCTGCCTGGTAAAGCAAGATTGGGAAGGTGGGGAGTTGGGCCAGGGGAATGTTAATTACTTAAGTATACTTGATTAAGTAGTTAAGGAGATGAACTAGGATCTCTGGGAATTATTTGTTTCGGTATTTTGTTTAGCAAATTTAAAGTCAGACAAGGGCAGGAAGAACATATCACACTCCTGGTGGTGTTGGCCTGAGAATTCCAATATTCCTCACCATTAGCTCTACTGGTTGTGGTTGATGGGAGTTACAGTCGAACAATCACCTCAAAGAGTTGCATGTTCCCCAGCTCTGGTTTGTTTCTATTCTGCCTCCAGCAATAATTCTTTTCTCCCTTTCTCTTTAAAAAAAAAATGTATTTTGCTCCTGCAGATAGATGACTCCCGTGGCCTGAGTTCAACTACTCTCCCCAAAATCCAGGCACAGCTCTCAAACATGTGGACGCAGTGGCAGTCAGACAAAGAACCTGAAAGCAAAAAGATACTGTCAAGGGCTCAAATGGATTCAATCTCTTTCCTGCCTGAGGTATCTTGGTGAGGAACAAAAACGTGCAAGGGCGGGTGACCATAAGCAAGGTTGTGCCAGTGGAACTGCCTCCCACCGGAGGAAATGAACAGGGGGGTGTTGGTGAAGCAGCGCCAATGCTTCAACACTGCCCCTAGTGGCCAGGGATGGAATTACCAAGTGGGAGGTTTCCTGAGAGGCAAGAGGAGGAGCTTGAGGGTGAAGAGGCGGAGCCTAACCAGCTGCATGCTAATCTCCAGCTCTATCAGTAGAACAACAACCTGCTACAATTTGCAAGGTGCCAATTTGCTGTAGCGGCAACTTGCAAAGATAATTGTGTATCCAATGTAAACATGGCTATACATCAGATAGTTCTGGTGCCAGGACTCACCCTCTGCTCTGCATCCAGGTTGTGTCTAGGAGTAAGCATACTATATTAAATACTAGGATAGCTGCACCCAGCGTAACGTACGCTGTTATAGGAGATGGTAAAGGTTATAAATTAATAACTCATTTGATACATTTCCGTGTTTTACATGTGGTTTTTCCAACGGTTCTGCTACATGCTATTATTTTAGGGAAAATGTTGCAATTGTTTTACATGTGGGTGGTGATTGAGAGGAGGGAGGGGGTTGGTTGGGTATGTTTCCTAAGCGGCCAATCAGCACACTGGGAAAGGAAACCTATTCAAGCATTATATATATATATATATATATATATATATATATATATATATTTCTTCCTTCACCTCACCAGGGCCTGTTTTGGCCTAGGCACCTCAGGGCCTGGGATGAACTGGCAACCCTAGTTGAGGATGCAACTGGTATCCACTCTTGACAAATGAAGAAATATGGGATTTGGAACATCCTGTACGGCCCCAATATGGGGCTGGACTTCAAGCCATCTAATATGGGCGATCGAGCCACCCCAATTGTTTTTAGCAGAGGGGTGGGGTATAAATAAAATTTATTATTATTATTATTATTATTATTATTATTATCCTGTATAAAAAAATGGGATGCTCAGGAACTCTAGTCTAGCAACCAAATGTGGCCACATGTTCCGCACCTCCGACTTAAAAGGAGGGGTTTCTCTTCTTTCCTTTAGCAGCTGGAAATGAAGGCCTTGAGTTTGACCCGAAACTTGGCCCAAGAGCTGTACACCACGTACCACAACCTCCTGCCTCACGTCCCGGAGCTCCCCGTTCACCTCCAGGAAAAAGCCACCCTGGTCTACCAGAACTTGGAGGAGCTCCAGTCTCACCTGGCCTTGACCTCCTCCCTCCAGGACTTGCCGTCCAGCCTCGTCGTCCAGAGTCGGCAAAAGATAGCCAACGCCCGAGAGAACCTGGACGAGATCTTGGACTTCATGGCTCAAAACCCACCATGCCAGTGGCTCCTCCAGAAGAGCACCTCCAAAGCAGGCAAAGAATGCTTCTTCTTTCCTGGTGAGAAGCAACCAACAGGACCAGAGAGTGAAGACAATGCCACCGAGGGGAGCTCCAGCTCGCGAATGCCCCAACCGCTGCCTCCACCACCTCCACCGCATCTTTAGTCCTGGTTTTAGGTCCCAGGAGGCCCAGCCTTAAACATCAGAAGAACCACGTCCCTCCAGTTTTGCTATACAGAAGCCTGGATTCAAGATTACCCAGAAGTAGCGGGTAGCACCATCTTTTTGACCAAGGGCTGGACATTGAAGCTGAAAGGGGGAGGGCGAGAGGTGGGAGCCCCAACTTGATTCTCCATCTGGGACATGGCAAACCCATCCCCCTGCGTTGTTCCCGAATAAAGACCCCTGCTGAATAAGAATAGGTGGGCAAATTCCTTGAGTATATCCTCTGATCATTTCTGTAGTCTCGATCAGAGCTTGGAAAGTTACCTTTCAAAAAGAACTAGTTACTTTGCTCATGACTCTGGCCACCCAACAAGTCAGTCTTTGTTACCGTGGGTCAGGAAAGGTAACTTGCTATATTAGTTATCAGGAATGAGTTACAAGTGTGCTGTTGGTAAATAAAGGGGAATGCTATCTACTTCCCCCAAGTGGCCAATTCAGAGATTGCACTTTGGAAAAATTCTGAGAAAAATGCAAAAGACATTCCAAAGCAATCCTTCCCCATGACAGCATGAGGCAACCACCCATGTGACACTTATTGCTCCTCCACCTATTACTCAGACCGAGACAGAAGAAAAATGGGGAGGTGGCCAATGAAACCCATGAGAAAAAGCAGAGATGTGTCTCCAGATGCTACATGATGGTGTTTATTAGCTTTGAAAAGCCCAACTTGGTCCAGATTGTTGGATAGCTGAAGGCCTTCTTCAGCTCCTAAATAAAAACACATTACCAAACACACTTTGGAAACCGCTTAGTGTGGAGCGTGCTACAAAGTGGTGTAGATGTGTAAAATGCTGTTGCTTAACCATTTATAAGCCGCTCTTGAGAGCCTTTGTGGCTGAAGAGTGGGGTATAAATATCTAAATAAATAAAATAAATAAATAAGTACATGAATAACATCATGGCAAAATCACTTCTGTGGGCAGGAGTTGGCAACTGTGTGGTTGCCGGGGGCCAATTTTGCATGCTACACACACACCCACACACACAGAGCAAGCTGAAATATTTCAATTTCCACACCCTTTAAAAAGGGAAGAAATCTGTTTATTGAAATGTTTGGGGAGTTGTTGTTTTTTTAAAAAAATCAGTGCATTGAGAAAGTGGCTCTAAAACTGAACTGTAAACTGAGCCAGTGTGGTGCAGTGTTGGACTATGACTTTGGAGACCAGGTTTCGAATTCCCACTCAGCCAGAGAAAATCACTTAGGCAAGACACACTCTCTCAGCCTCAGAGGAAGGCAAAGGTAAACCCACCTCTGAAGACATCTCGCCAAGAAAACTCTGGGATAGGTTTGACTTAGGGTCACCGTAAGTCAGAAATGACTTGAAGGTGCACAGCAGCAACAACAACAACCTGACACTATGTGACAACCTCAAGAAGGAATTAACTCTTTAACTCTTTATTCCTGCATGGCAGGGGGTTGGACTAGATGGCCCTTATGGTCTCTTCCAACTCTATGATTCTGATTGTCTGAATTGCAACAGGGATCTTACTTTTGATTATTGCATGAGAGTGTAAAATGCAAGTATTTGGGGATTAAATTTCAATGAATATCTACATTCCCCTTCTGGTGTATAATACAGATTCAGACCTTGATCCATATTATTTTAACAGGTTTTTCCCCTCAATAGCTATTGTGGTATTGTCACTGCAAAGGTAGGATAGCCCCTACAAATTCAGTAGTTTACATTACAGCTGGAATTAACCACAAGGGCCATCTCGTCCAACCCCAAGCCGTGCAGAAATACACAATTTAAGCACTCCCAGAACATGGGAGACTCCACTACACTCGGAGGCAGCGTATTCCATTTCCGAACAGCTCTTACCATCACAAAGTTCTTCCTAATGTTTAGGTGGAATCTCTTTTCCTGGAGTTTGAACCCATTGCTCTGTGTCCTAGTCTCTGGAGATGCAGAAAACAAGCTTGCCCCATCCTCAGTATGACATCCCTTCAAATATTTAAACATGGCTATCATGTCTTCTCTTCCACCTTCTCTTCTCCAGGCTAAACATTCCCAGCTCCCTAAGCCATTCCTCATAGGGGATCATGGCTTCCAGACCTCCCACCATTTTGGTCACCCTCCTCTGGACATGTCCCATATTGTCAATATCCTTCCTGACTTGTGGTGCCCAGAACTGGACACAGTCTTCCAGGTGAGGTCTGACTAAAGCAGAATAGAGTGGCACTATGACTTCCTTCGATCTAGACAGTATACTCCTATTAATGCAGCCTAGAATCATATTGGCTTTTCTGGCTGCTGCATCACACTACTGACTCATGTTTTGCTTGTGGATTCTTTCCATATGTACTCCTTTCAGGCCAGATGTCATCCATCCTATATGTGTGTACCTGTATTTACTTTTTCCTGGCTTGAGAAAGTGCCAAACTTTCTCCCCCTGTTTAAATTCATTCTGTTAGTTTTGGCTCAGCTCTCCCATATGTCAAGGTCATTCTGAATTCTGACCCTGGAGTATTAGCTACCACCCCTACCACCCCAATTTTTGTGTCATCTGAAAATTCAAAGAGAAAGATGGATGAGAAACATGCTTCTTTGGGGACAGAAACATAACAATTTCATGATGATTTAAAGGCTTTCAAAAAAAAATGTAAGAAATCAAGTATAAATACAATGCAAACATTTTAAACATCAGATCTGTAAACTGGAGTTATTCATGATGCAGAAGGGCTGAAGGATCTGGGCCATACTGAGGATGGAGCAAGCTTGTTTTCTGCAGCTCCAGAGACTAGGACACGGAGTAATGGGTTCAAATGACAGGAAAAGTGATTCCACCTAAACATTAGGAAGAACTTTCTGACGGTAAGAGCTGTTGCCTGGGAGTGTGGTGGAGTCTCCTCCTTTGGAGGTTTTTAAGCAGAGGCTGGATGGCCATCTGTCAGGATTGTGTGTTCCTGCATGGCAGGGGGTTGGACTATATGGCCCTTGGGTCTCTTCCAGCTCTATGATTCTATAATTCTAAGAGGTTCTTCTCATCAAGAAGAGGTTCTTCTCTAATTCTAATATTTCTAATTCTCATAATTCTAAGAGGTTCTTCTCATCACCCCTGGAACACCCACTTAAAAATGGATCAGCTCATTTTCACAATATTCAGATTTGAGAGTGAGAGAGAGAGCGAGGAGTCTTCCCATAATGCTCAGATATGGTATATGGTATCCATATTATCAGACTGTTTGCTATTGATGATATTACTAACAACAACAACAACAACAACAACATATGGTTCAGGGATACATATACAGTTGTCCCTTCATATCTACTGGGGTTTGGTTCCAGGACTCCCCATGAATACCAAAATCCATAAATACTCAAATCCCATGATATGCAATGGCATAGCAAAATGGTGTCCCTTATAGAAGATGGCAAAATCAAGGCTTGCTTTTTGGATGATTATTTTTTAAAGAATATTTTCAAGCTGTGGATACTTAAATCCATGGATACCAAAGCCATGGATACTTAAATCCATGGATACCAAATCCGTGGATAATTAAACCCATGGATACCAAATCCGTGGATATGGAGGGACAACTGTACATTCCCATCAGTAGCTGGGCAATTGGATGTCAGGGATGCTGGGAATCCAATCTGGGTTTTATTTCAACCTCTGGAGGAACTCTCCAATGTGTGGAATCCATGCCTCCCAACTAGGTTCAGTACCATGGATGGTTCCTTAAAGTTGTCTATATGTTCAGCACCTTGGAGAGCTTAACTCCTGATTAATTGGGTTCAGGACCCTGGAGAGCGTCTTTAAAGATTGGCATAAAAGCCTGACGTGGATTCACCGTACCTCTGACACGGAAAACACGGGGAGCACTTAAACTCATGCAAGAACATTAAAGAGAGATCTACGGGGAGTGTTTTATTAAATTCCTAAATGTCAGGGGATAAGACTAAACAGCCCTTGCAATCTTTCCCAGCTGAATTATTCTATGCATAGGCATCGCTAAGCTCTCCAAGCAGAATCAACTTTCTTGAGCATCTCAATGCTTCACTCCCAAGTTGCCAGGAAGTGGTGGCGAGTTGGCCATCTGTGACATCATCGGGTTTCAGAACCGCTGCATGGAATGCTGGGAGTTTCCTGAGCCCCAAGCCACCCCCCCACCCATGGAGCGAGGGAAAATGCTGTCATGAATCAAGGGCTCATTTTCACCTATCCAGTTGGGCCGGGGCACAGAGACCATGGCTGATGGTAAGTGTCACCATGTGAGAAAAAGAAAGGCTCAACTAGTCAATGTTGTAGCGGAGCTGGGGCTCGTGGGTCCAAAGCCCTGGGACTTCTCAGTGAGCAGGGGCTCCTTAAACAGAGGCTGGATAGCCGTCTGTTGGGAATGCTTTGATTGTGTATTCCTGCATGGCAGGGGGTTGGACTAGATGGCCCTCATGGTCTCTTCCAACTCTATGATTCTATGAATACACTGCCTGGGAGTGTGGTGGGGTTTCCTTCGTTGGAGGTTTTTAAACAGAGTCTGGATGCCACCTGTTGGGAGTGCTTTGATTGTGTATTCCTGCATAGCAGGGGGTTGGACTAGATGGCCTTCATGGTCTCTTCCAACTCTATGATTCTACGGAGACTCCACACCCTGTCGTGTGCTGACACTTAAAATGCAGGGGATGGAACTACCAACGTTGGCCAATGGTCAGGGATGAGTGGAGCTGTTCAAAGGTTTTGGAAGGTACTAGGAAGCTGGTCATGAAAAATTGAATCAAAAGAAGAAATGGAATCCAAGTCAGAAGTCATCCAGTTAATTACATCCGTTAATTATTCAACTTTTCTATTTCCTTTCCTCCTCTCTTGGAAACTCTCCTCCCGGATGACATCCTATGGACCAACACTTCTGCAGATGATGATGACACCATTAAGGTATGTTGTTATTACTGGTGTTGTTGTTTAATACCCTGCCAGGTTGGGACTCGAGGCTTCATGGTGATGATTACAATATAAGTATTTGAGAGCATGGAAAACCAAGCCATGAGAACTCAACCCATGCTCAGAGGCTCACGGAGCCTTTTCCTTCCTGCAACCAGACATCACACACCTTTGTTTAAGGACAAATATGCCATTTTGTGTGCATTTTGTAACTGTTACAAGCAACAGGTACTGGATACAGAATTCATCGTGCAGAGAATTGTTACTTCCACTAATTCCTTTTGTTTCTAAAATCGGGTGGGCTTGGGGTGTTGGATTAGGAGGCACTGCATAGCCCAGCAACAGAGCTACATGTCCAATGCAGGATCTCAGCCATTTCTTTTTAATTTTTTAACTGAGAAAGCACCAAAGTTTTATACCATTCATGCTTTGATTGTGTATTCCTGTATGGCAGGGGTTGGACTGGATGACCCTTAAGGTCTCTTCCAACTCTATGATTCTATGCTGTTTGGTTAGCTTAGCTTCTTCCTTCCCAGTTTGGATCCATGCTAGGCAGAGTTTGAAACCCGTTCAAAGTGTGCCATGTGGACATGCCTTAACACACCTCTTTGTCGTGTTGTGGCTAGCTTGGGCAGAGAGAGCAGGACAATTCGGGGGAATATCTGTCGACGCAGGACCTGGAAGCTGCTGTCATTGACTTGCTGGAAGACAATCCATTGCTAACACGTGAGTAAGACCGAGCGAGGAACAAAACCCCAGTCAGGCAGCAGCTCAGGGATTCAGGCTAATGCCCCTTAGGCTGCATGAAGAGCAAATGAGATTTGGGTTTCCTTGGGTGGCATGCGATTCCAAGAATGTCCAATAGCCGGTCGCTTCCATGTCAGTGGAGCAGTTAATCCAACCCAGGTTTTATGCCTACATTTAAAGACGGGATGGGCAAAGTGAAGTTTTTGTGGCTGCCAGGAGTCACATGATTTTTGCCCCCAAATAACTTCTGCGGTGCACGGAGGCCATTTCCATCATGGCTGGAAGTCTGCCAGGCTTCGATATAATAGATATGATAGATACATAGAGATAATGATAGATTAGATAGATATAATGATAAATATAATGATCGATAGATATAATTGATACATAATAGATCATGTAGATAGATAGATAGATAGATAGATAGATATAATAGATACATAGATAGATAGAATAGATATGTAGAGATAGTGATAGATAGATTAGAATCATAGAATTAGATGGATAGATAGATGTAATGATAAATATAATGATGGATAGATATAATAGATACATAATGATAGATTAAATAGATAGAATAGATATGTAGAGATAACGATGAATAGATTAGATAGATAAAATGGATTAGATGGATAGATATAATGATAAATAGGATGGATAGATAGATAGGTAGATAGATAGATAGATACACAGAATATATACATAGAGATATTGATAGATAGGTTAGATGGATTAGATAGATAGATAGATAGATAGATAGATGCAAAATTTCTCCAAAAAGAGGTTGCCCCCCCCCAAATGCCTTCTATGGGGCATGGGTTTTTTCCTCACCATTTGGGGTCATACCTGGGCCAATTTATGCCTAGGAGAGGCCTTTTTAAAACGTGATCAATGATTTAGATGATGGGGCAGAGGGAATCCTTATCAAATTTGCAGATGATACAAAACTGGGAGGTGTAGCTAACAGTAGTATTGGATTCTTGGGGCACTTGTGTGATGCTGTGGCGGGTGAACCCCACCAAAAAGAAACTTGGGGAAGGGAGAGAAATTAGCTTCTGGCCTCCACACACCCCACTTTTGTGGATCTACTGTAGTTGGGACTAAGTGTTGAATTTATCCTGGGGGTGGGCCTCCAACAGGCCTCTGGATGTTGTCCAACTGCAAGTCCCATCAGCCCTAGCCAGCCTCGGCAATGGTAAGGCATGCTGGGAGTTGCAGTCCACCCACATCAGGAAGGCATCACCATTCCTAAGACTACTGTAGGCCACGGGGGGGGGGGGAACCACACCAGGGTGAGGAGAAGTCTTGCTTTTGCTTCAGTGAATGAAACCCAAGATTTCCACACAGCTCTTACGCCCGTGGTGAGCAGCAGCCAAGAAGATGCGGTGCCGGACGGAGAATGGTCCACCCCGGAAGACGTGACTCCCGAACCCTCCGTATTGATCCCCCAAATGACAACGGAACAGATCATCCTGGAGAGAGATCTAGCTGTGTCCGAAGACGTGGAGGATTTTAGCTCCTCTATAGAGCAGACATTCCAAAAGAATTTGATATCCAACCCGTCTGTGTTTTCTATAGAGAAGGTAATTTGACATCTTCTGGGAGAAGGGGAGTTAAATACTTAGATTTATCTCCCTTTTTTTGGTGTTTCAAAAGCTTCAGAAAGTGTCCAGAGGGCGACCAAAATGGTGGGAGGTCTGGAATGGAGCAAGCTTGTTTTTTTCTGCTCCAGAGACTAGGACACGGAGCAGTAGACTACAGGAAAAGAAATTCCACCTAAACGTTAAGAAGAACTTGCGGGTAGTAAGGGCTGTTTGGCAGTGAAATACGCTGCCTGGGAGTGTGGTGGAGTCTACTTTTTTGGAGGTATTTAAAGAGAGGCTGGATGGCCATCTGTTGGGAATGCTTTGATTCTGTATTCCTGCAGGGCAGGGGGTTGGACTAGATGGCCCTTGTGGTCCCTTCAAACTCCATGATTCTATGATAACCTTTGGAGGTCTGCATTTAAGACTTAGGTTGGGCTCAAAATATCCAAACCAGGCTGGAAAACAGAGCTGAGAGCTATATTTCCCATTCTTACCCTTCCCCATCCTTGGTTGCTCCAGGTTCTAGGAGAAGCTACCGCCAACATCTTGACGGAGGCCGAGGCCGAGGTCTCCAGGTTTGCCAACAAGCTGCAAGATCTCGACAGTGAGTGGGATTCGGAGACCGACTTGACTGAGCCGCACAGTCTCTTGACCTGTCGGATATGCCAGCTCTTTGTGCGGACGGTGGACCGGCTGCTGGACAAATCGGACCAACTGGAGGATCATTACCTACCCCTCACCGAGGAGGAGATTGGTAAGCTTGTTTGGGGGCATGATAGGAAGGCGTAAGGGAGAGGAGATGGAGAAGCAAAAAGGTGTACACTGGGCCTTTGATATCCACTTGGATTTGTTTCCCTTGGATGCTCAAGTCCCATTATATACTATGGCATAATAAAATGGTGCCTCTCATATAAAATGGCAAAATCATAGAATTGTAGAGCTGGAAGAGACCACGAAGGCCATCCAGTCCAAGCCCCTGCCACGCAGGAAATCTTGATCAAAGCATCCCCGACAGATGGCCATCCAGCCTCTGTTTAAAGACCTCCAAGGAAGGAGACCCCACCACCAAATCAAGGATTGTGTTTTGGAATGTTTTTTTTGGGGAGGGGGATACAGTCAGATATCCAGGAGGGTTTGGTTCCCAGACTTACCACAGATACCGGAAACCATAGATGATTGAGAACCTTACTAAAATAAAGGTTTTCTAGTATGAACATATCAGAGTTGCATTGGAGGACCTAGTGCTTCCTAGAGAGGATACCTCTCTAGGCATTTTCCAGCACAACTCTATGGTATGTGTCTCTATATTTTTATCCACTCAGTATAGGCTCACTGAGAGGTACCTGGCACTGCCTGGGGACGAACTAAACCTTGGAGTCGCCAAACAGCAGATAAACTGCGCAGTAGAATAGGGCTTGAAAAACAAAGGCTTCAGCTAGCAGGCTTTATCGCTGCTCTGACTGTTTCGTTATCAGTGGATAACGAATCAGCGGATACTGGGGTCCTACTGTACATGTGAATATTATTGCCTTCTGTCTTTTTTCTTCCTGTCGTCTCTTCCGCTCAGGCAATCTGAAAAAAGCAGTCGAGGAGCTGGATGACACGGTGGTGGCTGACCACCAAATGCAGGCTTGCGTTGCGAGGATCAACAATTTGTCCGGCAAGCTCCGTCAACGGGCGTACATGATGGCGCTGAGCAAGCTGCGGCTGGCGCGGCGCAACACTCAGGAAAGCCTCTCGCAGCTCCACCAGACGATCAATTTGGTAGGGCCAGCCCGCCACCTTTTCACTCCTGCCTCATCTGTCTAAATGTCCCCAGGACTGTCCTGCTACAAAATCAGTTGTAGATTCAACCCTACCCCTAGAGCGCAGTGGGAAGGGCATGATATAAAATATATCTCCTATTTGTATTCCTCCTCCAATGACCCCAACCAATCAGCAATCACATCATGGATGCTGTGATGGCACAATACTATGTCATAGAGTAACCAATCAATATGACTTTTAAAAAGCCCCTGCCATCCTAGGAAGGGTGGATATAAAATATATCTCCTATTTGTATTCCTCCTCCAGTGACCAAAACCAATCAGCAATCACATCATGGATGCTGTGATGGCACAATACTATGTCATAGAGTAACCAATCAATATGACTTAAAAAAAATCCTGCCATCCTAGGAAGGGTGAATATAAAATATATCTCCCATGTGTATTCCTCCTCCAATGATCCCAACCAATCAGCAATCACATCCTGGATGCTGTGATGGCACAATGGTATGTCATAGGGTAACCAATCAATATGACCATTAAAAACTCCTGCCCTCCTAGGAAGGGTGGATGTAAAATATATCTCCCATTTTTATTCCTCCTTCAATGATCCCAACCAATCAGCGGTCACGTATTGGATGCTGTGAAGGCACAGTACTATGTCATGAAGTAGCCAATCAATATGGATTTTTAAAAACGAACTCAAACATTCAAGATCAATCCAGAGCAGCCTCTACCAGCTTAAATTTCAAGCCAACCTAATGTAGCCCAGCAGGAGAATCAAAGTTGTTATTGTGTGCCTCCAAGTTGTTTCCAACTTACAGCAACCCTAAGTTTTCTTCAAAAGAGGTTTGCCATTGCCTTCCTCTGAGGCTGAGAGAGTGTGACTTGTCCACGGTCACCCAGTGGGTTGGTCTCCAGAGTTGTAGTTCAATATTCAAACCTCTACGCCGCACTGACTCCCACATCAAATGTTACCCAAATGCTAATGAAGTAGGTTAACCAGACTCCAGTTATTACTATCTGACAGTCAAGCTATTGAAAGAATCCTAGAATCCTAGAGTTGGAAGAGACCCCAAGGGCCATCCAGTCCAACCCCATTCCATCTTCTAGCTCGCATCCTCAGTTGCAATCTTGACCACACGCTGATGTTGCTCAGCCTGATGCGTCCTGGGTTTCATATTGGGACAAAACGACTAATTTCTTCTTTTCTGTCTCCCCTTTCCCCCAACGTCTGCCATTTGCATTGGCGATCCCAGATCGGACAGGTACAGCATGAACCTCATCCCGAGAGCCATCAGAGTTATAGGAGGCTGAGCGCCATAACTATAGAGTGGAGCCAACGGCATTCCATCGTGGCCGCCTCGGGCTCGCTAATTCAGTCAGGATCAGAAGGAGCCGGGACACTCCTTGCGCAGACCAGCATTATCGAAGAGGATGAGATGCCGCCTCCGCAGAGCAGCATTGAGAAACCCAGGATTCCTATTGTAGAAATCACCCATGTTGAAGATGAGGAGGTCGAGAGCTACAGCAACATCACGACACCCCCAGCAGAACCGGAGACCATGACGCCTCCCCCAGAGATCAGCAGTGTGGAGGAGATACCGCCGCCGCCGCCGCCCACAGAGATCAGCTACGAAGAGGTGGCCGTGCCACCTCCTGCGCCAGCGGTCCATTTGGAGAAGGCTTTGTCCCCTCTCGACGAACGCATCCGCAGAGATGTGGCCAACATAACCATCACCGCGCCGGGCTGCGATGAAGAGGCTGTGCCCACTTTAAAGACGCAGACCTATGAAGAAGATGGTGATATTCCTCCCGCTGAGGTAGGGAGTGTGCAGGGGAGGAGAGAACATATGAAATTTAAGAATTATAGGGGTGTTTGCAAATATTCTGGGCTCACCTGCTAATTCCATATTCTGGGACATGATGGGGCAGGTTAGAAAGCAGCTGATCACTAAATCATAGAATCATAGAGTTAGAAGGGACCACAAGAGCCATCTAGTCCAACCCCATTCTGCCATGCAGGAATACACAATCAAATCATTCCCGACAGATGGCCATCCAGCCTCGGTTTAAACATCCCCAAAGGAGACTCCACCACACTCCGAGGCAGCGTATTCCACTGTTGAACAGCTCTTACCATCAGGAAGTTCTTCCTAATGTTTAGGTGGGAAACAAGCTTGCTCCATCCTCAGTATGACATCCCTTCAAATATTTCAACATGGCCATCATTTCACCTTCTCTTCCCCAGGCTAAACATCCCCAGCTCCCTAAGCCGCTCCTCATAGGGCAGAATAGGGTGGCAGTATTACTTCCCTCAATTTAGACACTAGACTACTATTGGTGCAGCCTAGAATCGCATTGGCTTTTTTAGCTGCCGCATCACACTGCTGGCTCATGTTCAGCTTGTGGTCCACTAAAACTTCTAGTTCCCTTTGACCAGGTCCTCCAACACAACTTTATGGTACGTTTGTACTGGAATTCCTTTATTTTAATCGGGTTTCCTATTATCTGCAGTGCCTAAGTTCAGGAACTTATCCCCCACGGATACAGACGGGGGGGGGGATACCCTGTACATTACACTTGCTTGTACACTGCACAATGTTGCAATTCACTGAGGAGGAGGCCTAGAACAACTGATGCATTCCTCATGAGTGTAACGTTACAGTCTGTTTCTTCAGAATAGGACCTCAACCTGCTCCAGGTTCAAGATTTATTTAAGTGGGAGCAAGGTGGCATTTTATTGGTTTGCATGATATTGAGGGATCTCAGGGTTACCTATGTTGTGTAAATGAATATCCTTTCGATTCTCTGACAGATGGAAGCCCAAGCCCTAGCGATGTCCCGTAGCCTGGCTTACAACCTCCAGGGCACCTACGAGAACCTTCTGGCTCACCTCCAAGATCTGCCAGCTCATCTCCGAGAGAAGCTGTACCAGACCTGCCAGCGCATGTCTGATCTCCGCTCCGATTTTGATGCCATCCACAATTTCGAGGAGTTATCCAAAAGCACGTTGAATAAGAGCTTTGAGATCATGGCCGAAGCCCAGGGCTCCTTGGACGAGCTGATGGAGTATGCTTTGCAAAGCCCAGAAGCCCTCTTGTGGTTGAAGGACCACCTCCCAGTTTCACAAGATGAAATGGAACAAGAGCAGGTGTTGCAGAGAGATGGTCCACTTCCTATTGAAGGGGAAGAGGTCCCACCTGGTGTCAAGGAGGAGGCACAGGAACAGAACATATTAAAAATCGAGCAGACCAATGATCCAGAAGGTTGTGAAGATGACACACTTTCGGGTAAAGAGAAGGAGGTCACCCCATCTTCATATAAACAGGACTTGGAAGACATCTTGAAAACTCAGGAGGCCTATGACCCACAAGGCTGTGATGATGAAATCCCTCCCAACAAGGAGAACGAAGAAGTCCCACCTTCCAACAAACAGGAGTGGGATATAATGAAAACCTTGCAGGGTTACATTCCCAAGCTCTACGCAAAGGAAGACTTGCCCAGCAACGAGGAGGAGGAAACCTTGCCTTCTGTGAAAGATGAAGATGAGATGAGGGAGGGGGACATCTTGAAACTCCAACAGGCCCATGACCCCAAAGGCTGTGATGATGGAGCACCTCCTGGGATGGAGATGGTGGCTCCACCTTCCAGCCAACAAGAGTTGGAGGACATACTAAAGATCCAACAGGCCTACGACCCCAAAGGCTGTGACGAAGGACCACCTCCCAGCAAGGAGGAGAATACATCTGCTAGCAAACAGGATGACTGGAATATCTTGAAGATGTTGCAGGCTTATGTCCCCAAAAGCCATCCTGATGAAGCATCGTCTGTCAAGTTAGAGGAGGTGGTCCCACCAGTTGACAAGGTAGAGACTGAAGAAAGCAACATCTTGGAAACCCAACAAGTCCATGAGAGTGAAGGTTGCAATGACGAGGCAACGTCTTCTGGCCAACAGGAGGACATACTAAAAATCCAGGAAGCCTATGACCCCCAAGGCTGTGTCGAAGGACCACCTCCCAGGTGGGAGGAAGCTACACCTTCTAGCAAACAGGAGGAGTGGAATATATTGAAGTATATTGGAGTGCTGCAGGCTTATGTCCCTAAAAGCTTTACTGATGAAGCATCTTCTGGCAAAGAGAAGCAAGAAGTGGTACCTTCACCTTCTGAGAAGCAAGTGGTTAAGGAAGAGAGCATCTTGGAAAATCACCAGGCCTATGACCCCCCAAGTTCCAACGATGAGGGAGTTTTGGCCGAGAAGGAAAAGGCCCAACCTTTCAGCAAACAGTCGTATGGGAACATCTTGAAAATCCAGGCAATGTATGATCCCAAAGATTGCAATTTCGCAGCCCCTTCCAAGAAGGAAGACGAGGACGTGGTGCGCTCCTCCGGCAACGTGGAAGCAGAAGACATCTTGAAAATCCAGCAGGCTTATGATCCGAGAGGCTGTGATGATGAAACACCTCCCAGGAAGGAAAAGAACGAGGTCCCCTCTCCTGGCAAACAGGAGGAGTGGACCATCATGAAATTCTTCCAGTCTTACATTCCATTACGTCGTAAGGATGACGCTGCTGCCGTTGAGGTCAAAGCAATGGCCTCGCCTCTTGGCCCACCAGAGGTGAGGGTGGTCCCTCCACCTCCAAGCCAAGAAGAGGTCAAGAAGGTAGTCCCACCTGCCAGGAAATGGGAGGTCGAGGAGAGGGACATCCTGAAAACCCAGAAAGCCTACGACCCCCAAGGTTGCAAGGATGAAGAAAAATAAGAGGTCCATCACATGCATAGTTTGGACTCTGCCGAGTGAGTCTGGCAAACTTGCCAGGGATGCCGCTTCTAAGAGCGGCCGGGGTGTTCTGCCCCATGGGAGAGGTTTGGGGCTCAGGTTAATAAAAATAATAGGTGATGTGGAGCTTCCTTTCTAACATAGCTGTGCTTGGGTTGTCCTGGCAATGTTTTCCATGCTTAGGTCACATTGGCCAGTGACTGTGATGTACATTTTTGGTTTACTTTTCAACCAGCCTGAATCAGAAGTGAGATGGCATCAGTTCCAGTTCTGGCTGATCATCACCCTCCCCTCTGTATTTTGGTAGGGCTTGGCGAGGGTGAATCTACTTAAAACCACAGCATTTTTATGGTGGTTTGGACCTTTAGAGGCCAAATTTTTCATCAGGTTATAATTTTAATGGTGAATCAGGGCCTTTGGGCAATCTCTTGGGAGAGCCTCAGAACCAGTTTGGCTGATAAATCCCTGCATTTCTGAGAATCAGAGTTGGAAGAGACCACAAGGGTCATCTAGTCCAACCCCCCTGCCATTTTTGAAATCCAGTTCTAGTTATGATAGTGTTTATAGTAACTGATGGGAGGTAAAGCGGTGGTCATGAAACACACTATTTTAAAACCCTATGTTGATTAAATCTTCCCCGGCTCAAAACCCGTTTCTTCTACAGGTTTGGTGTTAACACACAAATCTAATACATTTACTATTTTGCTGGTTGTCTCCAGCTTCTCCCAGTATTTTCTAATGGAATAGTTGCTCAAACGGATCCCCGCCTTCCTCTGCATTCATTGCCTAGGCTGAGAGCGTGTTCCTTGCCCAAGGTGACTCACAATGGGTTTCCATGGCTGAGGAGGGATTTGAACACTGAGTCTCCTTAGTTCAACACTACAAGCATGTTATCCCATTAACCACCATGAATTATACAAATCAAATAGGGTTTTTTCCCCCCATTTGTCTAATTCAACTCCTGCAATGGAAACTGAGCCAACCATTCAGCCTGGATATTGCATTCAGCAACTTTCAGCATATTAGTTTTGGGAGAGGATTATATGTTCCCCATAAATTTTCAAGTCAAACTTTACTGTCATGAGAACTAGAAGCTCACTTTAGAAACCAGCCATCCTCCCCTTTGCAACAGGAAGAAGCAGTCTTTGGAAGCTGAAATCTGTGGCCAAACACCACCATTTCCAATTGTTGGGAGACCTGTAGAATTGCAACACCGTGTTCCCCGACAATCAAAACGCTCCTTTCTCTACTCAGACTGGAACATCTTTATTACATTCTTACCAAAAGCAAAATCATTTCTTTGATCCTTCTGTGGATTTATTTTTTTAATCAATTATTTTGTCAGTTTTGCTCCTTTGTTTGGATTCCTCCAGGCCAAAGCAATCCAGAGTTCAACCTGCTTAGGTTCAAAATCTGAAATCTAGATCCTCTCCACTCTCCTGGTAAAAAGCCATCCCTTAACACACACCCCACTGAGGGGAAAAAAAAAGATGTGTAAAGAGACGAAATTTTCACGTTTTCAAAAGAAGGCAGGACGGAGCAGCCAATCGGCATTCACAGTGCCCTGTTGCATTCTGGGAGTGGTCAGGCACGGGAAGGGTGGGGAACCAAACAAAACATAGAAGCAGGGAAATGGGGAAAAGGACAGAGACCCAAAAACGATGCACAAAACATAAGAATCATTTCCCGGACCCATAACCTGTGTGCAGTTGTTATTTCGGCCACACTGCTTGGCCATATACCCAAGCCTTCCTATGCTGACCCAAGCGGCACAATTAAATGGTAGTCTCTCTGTGCTTGAGAGGGGAAGGTATGGCCTGTAGGCAGCATCCAGCCAAAGCTGTTTTGAGATTTCTGGCACTTCAAAAAAATTGAAATAGGCTTATTTTTCTGTCTTGAAAGATACCTTGGGGATGTATTTTGCCACATTTTTTGCCCCATTTTAAATGCAAGAGAGGAAGTAACCTGTAAGAAGACTTGGGGGGTTATTACTGTTTTAGGCTTCTCTTACACAACGGACGGTCCAGCCAAGTCTTGGCAAAATATCGATATTGCCCACTCTTCTAGGGATCATTTACAGCCAGAACATTTTTCTGAAAGTTGCCCGTTTTTACTCTACAACAAAGCTGGGCAACTAGGGGAGGCTAATCCCATTAAAAATACAGTTGGACCCCCATATCCGTGGTTCCAGTTATCCGCAGGCCCCCAAACAAGGACACATACTAGAGTCATCCTAGGAAATGCCTAGAGAGGTATCCTCTCTAGACATCTTCTAGGCCCTCCAAGACAACTGGAATTTTTTTACTGTAGGTCCGTTGCTTTTAATAGGGTTGGCTGTTATCCATGGCTTCTAGTATCCGTGCTAAGTTCAGGAATCAAGCCCCCACGGATACGGGGATCTGGCTGTACATACTTTTTTTGCTCTTGGGCACCCTCCAGGGGATGTGGGAAGCATTTTCACCAAATTTTTAGCCTTAGGATGCCTTTTTTCAACAGGTGTTTTTTTTTAAAGGCCTAAAATGGCTTAGGCAGGCCCCCAAAGTTGCAAAAATGCCCTCCATGTGCCCTAGAAATATTTGGAGGTAATTCTCGGCAAAAAAAAAAAAAAAAATGTATTCCAAAAGAGACCCCGGAGACTGTGTGTAGCCTACGGGCTGGACAGTGCCCACCTTTGCTCTACGCATTTGTCAACTTGGGTGGTGAAGTAAGCCTCAGACTGGCTTCATCTCTAGGGTGAGCGGCTATTTCCCAGTCAACACTTGCTCAGTTGCGCTCAAATGCTACACTCCGTCGTGGTCTGACAAAAAAGCAGAACAAACAGAAGAATGGACCATATCCGCAGGGGATTGGTTCCGGGGAACCACGTGGATACCGAAATCTGTGGATAATAGTGAAGGTCCCCCATCCACCACCACCCCACCACCACTGCTGCACTTCTGGACCCCGGTGGGGAAGGGAGGCGACCTGCTATTCCCTTCCCTCCCTCCCCTTTCCACCCTCCGCCATCGCCAACTGTGGATAAGTGAATCAGCGGATAAGGGGGTACTACTGTGCGTATGTATGCATGTGTATATATTCTCTAGGACAGTCCTGTTTTTGAAACAGGATATGACTTCTGCTCATTTCCTGTGATTTTACAAAAAGCCCTCTCCTGAACCTAAAACGGGATGTGAAGGCCCCAAAAATGCTGGAAATTCCCCCATGCCCCTTAGAAGGTGTCTAGGGGCAAAAATATATATATTTTGTGAGAGCAGGTATGGTGGAAAAGTGTGGTCCTCCAAGATCTCCGGGGGAGCTGATACATAGTTGCCCACCCTTGGTTTCGAGAATTCCAGCATATCCGATGACGGGGATTATCAGAATTGAAGAGGGGAAAGCTTAGTCACAGTTCAAGCATGACAAGTTCCTGGATGTAAACCATGCCTGAGCTGTTCAATGAAGGATAATGCTGCAGGAATGATGCATGAAGGTTTGTGACCTTTAAAAATCTGGAGCCAAAGGATTTGGTGGGTTTGGGGGGGGGGGCTGGGCCCTTTGTAAGCCTAAGCATTTTCCTACCCTTCTTGTTCCTCAGCCAAAAGAGACACAGAGAAAAACTCGAGGGGGAAAAAAAAGTTTTGACAAAGATAAATGGCCTCCATTTTTTTTCATTAAAAAAACAACCCTTTATATATTCATTTCATGTCTGTTTGAAATCACAAGGGGCAAAAGGCAAGAAGGAAGGGTGGGGAAAGGAGGAAAATGGGGGGGAAAAATAAACGGGACCAATACAAACGTACAACGGAGTAGGATCGCCCCAGGAGCTGACCGCTCTCCAGGGAGCGAAAGTGGATCAGGAAAGGAGGGGACGGAGGGAAGGAAGAGAGGAGAGAGCAGGGAGGAAGGGGCATGACCTAGAATGTCATCTACGGTGTGGCTTGGAAAAAGCATCTCTGAAACTCAGGGCAAAGCGGAGGCCAGGCCCGCAGAGGTTGCAACGTCGTCGTCCGGGTGCCGCCGCTTCCCCGCAGGAGGGGGGGCTTCGTCTCGCGGGCCCTCAGCTCTCGTCGTCCTCGTCCGCTGAGTCCGACTCGGCGGGGATCCTCTCCCGCTCCGCCCCCTCCGCCTTGGGATAGTCTCGCGCTCTGCGTGGAACAGGGAGGAGGGAAAGGAAGTGAGGCGGAGAAACAAAGAGAAACCGAGGGATCTTTCACCATCGCAAAGGACAAGCCAGTATTTTACAACCATCGGCCTTTCAGGGCATGGACTCCAGCTCCGATCACCCCCCCTTGCTGGTGTGCTGACTGGGGATGGTGGGAGCTGTTCTCCAACATGTCTGGGGGCAGGTCCTTTTAAAAGCCCCCTTTTAAAACATACTGTAGAACAAGGGGAGCCAAACGAGATCCGTCAGATAACAAGCCTGAGTAGCTTTAAAAAAGCACTAAAGACGGATCTCTTTCGGCAGGCCTGTCCTAATTAGATCCCGGCCTCAGGGGATCCTGGCTTCTTTTAGTCTGCTGGCCATTTATTGTATTTTATTGTATTTATTGTTTTTAATTGTGATTTTAGATCAGTTGGTTTTAATTTATAATTGTTTAATATTTTTTTATGGGGGAGGGTGGGGGTGGGGGGTGTTTGGGGATTTATCTGTATTGTATTTTAATTTTTGTAAGCCGCCCCGATTGTTTTAACAGAGGGGCGGGGTATAAATAATAATAATAATTATTATTATTATTATTATCATCATCAGTAATTCTGTCACCTGGAGATGCAAGACACAAGTCTCCGGCAGTTACCAAACCAGCATATTCTGCTCTCAGAAGGACTGTCCAAGATTTTAGGCAAAGTGGGATCTCTTTCCTCTCAACTGAGACTCCCCATTGCTTTTTTTAAGCAGGGATTTTCCACACACAGCTATGAAGAACAAGGCTACCAAGCACCTCTCCCTCACACACACACCTGCTCCAAATTTGGAATTTTAAAATACAGTTCTGCAATAGTTAAGAGTCTGGGGTTTGATAAGCTTGGATGCACTTATTTGTTTTCACTGCGGGACATGAAATCCAGGCACAACTCCTTACTCATTGTGGGTGTTTTCGGGAGACGCCCCTCTCTTGGCATCTCCAGAAGTCCAGTCTTCACCCCGGTCCTTGTTCTCTGCTACGCTCTCCCCTTTCTGGGCCGCTGACTCGCCATTCACGGGGGCCGGGAGATCTGTAGGGGAGGGAGAAAGATCAACCCCATGGGAAGAGATGAAGACTGTCTGAAGACAGGCAATCGTCAGTAAAACACCCTCTTCCAAAGGATCAGCTTGGCCAAATTCCTCTCTTGGCCTGCTTTTCCTATGGCTGGCTTGGGTGGAACTTACCTGATCTTCCACTTGGCAGAATTCAACGAGGTGTCTTCTTCTGACCAAGTGTGGAAGACAACCCAAACCTCTTGTGTCTTGCCCCGCCACCCCACTCAGTTAAACCTCCATCGCAAGGGTTGAGAAAGTGTAGGCACGTGGGTCCCCTGGCCCATTTCTGCGGCCATTGAAACACCCAAGGAACCCCAACCCGGTGCTCACCAATGTTTTCAAAATTTGGGGGATGATTTCACAGATGATTTTCAATTAAAAAAAGACTCCAAATGCCCAGAATTGCAGCTGTTTGCTTGTTTAACCCAACCATAAATGTGAACTTCACCCTTAGCATCTGAAAAATGGCTAGAAGTCAACTGAAAAGGAAGTGAGCTGATGTCACTACCTGTTTGCCCCTAACACCACAGTGCAACCCAACAGGCTGGAGGGAGGGGGTGGCATTAGGAGACTTTGGAAAAAATGTCAAGTGAGTGGAAGTCACTTCCAGTTTTTTTTAAAAAAGCAACATTTATTGGTCTAAATTAACCTGGGGGGAGAAAAAAACATGGCAGAAATGCCCCCCAACACCCTAGAGAATGTTTGGGGGTGGAAAAAAATATGTAAAAAACCACCCCTGCACCATAAGGGAACACAGGGGGAAAACTGACCTCAGTACCTCCCCCCCCCCAGGCGTTTGCTCATCTGTGATCTGATTGTGCCCCTCGCAAACGCCATCGCCTTACCGGCATTTGTCTCTTCTCCCCTCTCATTCTGCCGTTCTCCTTCGGGCAGCTTCTCCTTGCCTTTCTCCCCTTCGCCCTTTTCCTTCTCCGAGTCAGTCCTGTTGACTTTCTGGTTCACCCCCACCTTGGGCCCCAGGACGCGGGACTTCAGGCACGTGTACACTTCGGCCGCCTTCTCCATCACATCTTTGTTCGCTTTGTAACGCCGGATCTTAGCACACAGGGGCAAGAAAGATGGCTTTATCTGACAGCCCTGCCTCCCAAAGTTCAAAACTGTGGCCCCATGGGAGACCCAACTAAGGCGATCCTCGCCTTAGGGACGATGGGAGCTGGAGTCCAGCACATCTGGAAGGAACCAAAAATCAGTCCCAAAATTTTCTATTTTGTTTTTAAGGGTTTGGAGGGCTTCCGGAGGGTCCCGTGAAATGCACATGGCCCATGTGCCACACCTGCCCATGTGCCACACTTTGCCCACTCCTGGTCTGTGGGGACATAGCTAGATGCTTCTCTGAGCCCCCACTGCGCTTTTCCAAGGCCTGACTGCTCTCCCAAGCACAGAACAGCCATTGGGCAGAGACTATGGCAGGTCTGGTTTCCAGTGAGTCGCTGGCTGTAACCTAGTTCTATATAGTACGCTATGTGGGCCAATACAGGATGGCTATGACAACCGCCATTTGGGGCACCCCAATGGATTGTGTATCACTCCTGGCTGCTGTCTGGACTTTTTATTTGTGGAGGGGGTTCTTGCTGTTACAAGATATGGATCCTCCCTGCACTCAGTTATTTATTAACTTCTTGCTTTTCTCCCAATATGGGACCTAAAACAGCTGACAACATAAGTGAAACTGAAATGCAGTGAAAAGCAATTTGTAGTACAAGCATTTAAAACATTGTTAAATACTTTCTCCCTTAATGAGAACCAGTTTAACAGCATTTAAAACCTAAGAGATAATCAAGCCATGTTGGGAAAAAAGCAAAGACACTTCAGCAACGGTTACAGCCAAAGGCTTGTCTGAATAAAAAGGTCTTTGTCTGCTGGAAGGAAGGGGGGCACAGTCCCTTTCTTATGGGAGGAAATGCTTCAGTCTGGGGCAACCACCAAGAAGGCTCTGTGTCAGGCATGTCCATAAGGGTGGTAGAAACTGAAGAGAAAGCCTTCTCCGAGGGAAGTGCTCTCACCCCGGCGTAATATTTCAGAGGGAGAGCGAGGTGACTTGCAAGAGCAAGAGAGGGACCGTTTAGAATGGGCGCAGGAAAAAGTGGAAAGGCAGTAGACAAGGGACAAGCACATCCGGACAGATACAACAGGCAAGTGTCTTCTCATAACAGGACTACAGTCAGCAAAAGGGAGGGAGTGAACCATGAAGAACCCCCACCACACATCCCCACCGGTCTACCTTTTTCAGAGTGGCCACGACATCAGTGTGTTTCTGGAGGATCTGAGAGGTGACTTGCAAGCTGCCCAGTTCTTCTAGCGCGCTCAGGCACCTTTTGATATCCTAGGGGAACAGGAAGGCATGCAACGATCGTTCAGATTTACAGAAAACCAAGGGGTTCATACCACCCTTAGAACCACCTGGGGAGGCTCGCCTCAGACTGTACCCATTCCAAGACAGGAAGAGTGGGGAGACGGGTTGTACGTTTGGGCATTCCTTGAAGAGGGAGAGCAGTGGGAAGAGAAACTACCTGTTACAAGCTACTTTTCTGGTTAACGAAGGCACAACCAAGTCACAATTCACAAGTAAGAGAAGGAGGTGGCACATTATTGATTGTTAACATAGCAATGATGTTTTACTGGAAACAGGTGTTGGAAAATTCCAACATTCTCTCCTCCTCACCTTCCACACTTGCTGTTAGAGCAAGTGGGTTCTTAGATAAGACAGGATTTCCTTCACATTAAATCCTTTGCCATTAGTAAAGTTTTCTAAGTTTATAACCTGAAACCGCCTGCCTTGTTTGTTTTTGAGTCAGTGCTCAGTACTGTCAAATTGGGGCAGGCTCTACCTGCTACTCTGCTAAAAAGACAGCTAATTCCTGACCGTTTTGGCTTTCATAGAGTTCCCCATAAGAGCTAACACCCTGGGACATGCTAATTCCCAACAGCAGGCACCCCTGGGCAAGGCAGAAACTCACCCAGAAAAGATTCCAAAAACAAGATTGAAAACAAGCAAGGCATCAGCTTACCGGGTTATCAACTTTCAGAGCGAACTTGATCTCGCTGTGCAGTTTCTGGAGCTTCTCCTCGATCGTTGGCTCTGTGAACAAGGGGAACTTTTAAAACAAGAAATACAGTCGGACCCCCGTATCCACAGAACCAATACCCATGGCTTCATTTATCCACAGGACACAAAACAGAAACACATACCGTAAGAGTCTTCCTAGAAAATGCCTAGAGAGGCATCCTCTCTAGTCATTTTCTAGGTCTTCCAACACAACTCTATGGTATTTTTAACGCAAAGTCCCATTATTTTAATAGGGTTCGTTGTTATCTGTGGTTTCCGGTATTCGTGGTAAGCCTGGGAACCAAATCCCTGTGGATACGGGGGGGGGGGGAGGGGTCTGACTATATACGTAGAAACTGAAGTCTTGCTCCACCAGCCCTCCATAACTTTCACTCCATCAGCAAAGCAACACTTTTTCTCCCTCCCTCTCTATCCCTCTTATCTAGATTCAACCACCATTTTTACCTTTTTTCTTCTCCACTCTTCTTTCAGGGAGCAGGTCTGGCTTTTTCCGGCCTCGTTCCACTTTCAGAGCTCTAGAGAGAGAACGCGAAAAAAACAGCAGTTCAAAAAAAATCTGACCCTTAAGGAAGCAGAATTGATGCTCTAGACAAACTCATGTCTACTCCGGACTTAATATGTGAACAGGCAATCCTTTCCCCCCCACACCACACACCCAAGATGGGTAGTGTCTTAGTTAGTGGAAGCCAGTAGGAAAAAAAGACGCATTGTCTGGGGGGAACTGACTAAATTAAGGCTCTGGATTTGCAAGACCTGAGTAGGGCAGCTGATGTCTGGGTGTGTGTGTGTATGCTCTTGGAGGTTTCCAAGTCATGGCTGAAGCCAACTTGATGGCGGATAACAACAAACAACATTTAGGTCAACCTATCCGCAAGCCAATCAGGGTCCTCACTTGTTCCGTGGCTTCTCGTCTCCTTGGCCTCTCTTCTCCTTCTGGCCTTGTTTCCTGGAGACTTCAGAGGAAGGTTGTTTCTTCAAAGGCTTTTTCACCTGGAGGAGAGAGAAACACCCACGCCGAGGAAAACACCGTAAGAAAGAGGCGGTCAGATTTCCGGCAGAGAAAACCTCCCGGCGCCAG
Organism: Gambelia wislizenii; assembly: GCA_030847615.1. NCBI lineage: Eukaryota > Metazoa > Chordata > Lepidosauria > Squamata > Crotaphytidae > Gambelia > Gambelia wislizenii. The sequence continues at coordinate 8,704,811 of JAUMIR010000018.1, forward strand.
TTTTGTTGGGAGCCTGGGAACGGCGCTGGAAAGATTTCAAGCTTGCAGCACTTCTGGGGTGCTATAAGACTCAACCACATTATGCAATTAAGGCAGTGTGATCTCACTCGAACTACTATATAGCAACATCCTATGGAATGCTGGGTTTCGCCTTTTAGGAGTATTTGTGGCCTAACTACCCAAAAGCCACCAGATCCCATGTGATCTAAGAAGCTAAGCAGGGCCAGCCCTGGTCAGCACTTGGATGAGAGACGGTCAACAAAATACCAGATGCTGTCCCAAGCTCACCTCTTTCTCAGCTTCTGAGTCCGAAGACGACGGAGCTTTGGGACGCCCCTTCTTGCCCTTCCGGGGGGCCTCGGCTTCCACGCTGCTGTCGCTGTCCGAGCGCTCCGCCTCCCCCTTCTCGGCTTTCTCCTTCTTCCGCTCCTTCTCCTCCCGCTCCTGTTCCCGCAGCCGGCGCAGCTCCTCCTCCTGTTCGCGCTTCCGCTTCTCCTCCAGCTCCCGCCGGCGCTCCTCGTCACGCCGCTTCCACTCGCTGATCCGGTCTACGTCGCTGTCGCTGCAACGGGGAAGGAAAGGAGAAAGTCACGGCTCCAGGAAAAGAGGCCGGTGCATCCTGAGCTGCTCTATAAACCAGAGAGCTGTTTAATTTGCAAGGGAACCTTAGCTGGGAGGCATTAAGAAGTCACCTCTTAAACATGCTAAATAAGTTACTATCACAATGAAGAATTGACTCCAACAGATTATAAGCAAGTTTCTCTAGTTCAGCTGTTTCCTTAAGGATGCACAATTGACTCCTTGGACCTCATCCTGGGAGAACCGCGGGGTATAAATTTAATAAATAAATAAATTTATTCTCTTAGGTGGCCACCTATAAAGCATAGATTTATTCTCCTATGCTTTAAGGAAGCATAAAGAATTGACTCCCAACAAACTTTTCCCCCAACCCACACCGGATTTTTGGAGCCTAACAGCACAAATTGATTGCAACAGACTATATGTAGACATCTCCTAGTCCAACCAATTTTTGCTTAAGGAAACACCAAGAATCAATTTCAGCAGACTTTTTTTTTTTTAAGGGGATTTTCCTAATCTATGTCAAATTTGTGGAGCACTCAACACTCCAGAGTCTGATGCTATTATCTGTCTGGTGTGACAAGCTGGAACGTGTCCAGAGGAGGGCGACCAGGATGGTAGGAGGTCTGGAAGCCATGATGCCCTATGAGGAGTGGCTTAGGGAGCTGGGCACGTTTAGCCTGGAGAAGAGAAGGTTGAGAGGTGACATGAGAGCCATGTTTAAATATTTGAAGGGATGTCATACGGAGGATGGGGCAAGCTTGTTTTCTGCAGCTCCAGAGACCAGGACATGGAGCAATGGGTTCAAACTACAGGAAAAGAGATTCCACCTAAACATTAGGAAGAATTTCCTGACGGTAAAGAGCTGTTTGGAAGTGGAATGCACTGCCTGGGAGTGTGGTGGAGTCTCCCTCTTTGGAGGTTTTTAAACAAAGGCTGGATGGCCAACTGTTAGGAGTGCTTAGATTGGATACTCCTGCATAGCAGGGGGTTGGGCTAGATGGCCTTTGTGGTCTCTTCCAACTCTGATTCTCTGGTGTCTTGATCCTTTATCAAAAAGGGTCCAGGAGTGGCCATAAATCACACCCCCCCCCCGTTTCTCACCTGTCACTGCTGGAGCTGCTAGGAAGCCTTTCTACCTTTGGTTTTCTCCCACGGGGCTTCGGTGGCGGCTTCTCAGCTGCTACAAGAAGAGAAACAAATAGAAATTGGTACACAGGGAGGCTGCTGTGAAGGTCTACTCTTGCCAACAAGAAGGAGACATTTGGGAATTCCTGGATGGCTCCTTCTCCACTGGCAAAGAATCAGCGATGCGGGAAGAGACCCCATCCATGTCAAATCCGGAGCAAACTGCAAATCCTGCAGTTTTTTTGCAGCAAGAAACCCCGGTGAAAATGCATATCGTCAAAAATGTCATGTGTCAATTGTGCCGTGAATATGGGTTGAGCATGGGTTTTATTGCCCAGGCAGACAATCCTCTCATCTGTCCTAAGCAGCAGTTAATGTACTAAGGTAGGTGATCTGTTGGGAGGGGATGACAACATGAAATGCTGGAAGTGGCTGGTAATTGGCTGAGTGTTTGAATGGGGTCTTAAAAAGGCTGATGGATATATCAGTCAAAGGGAGAGGCAGGAATTTAGTAAGACTCAGAACAATTAGTTAGGTTCTGTCAGGAAAATGAAGGCTATGAGACAGAGTAGGTTTGTTAGCGTCACGTCAGGATTTATTTAGATGGAGTGGATTGTGAGGTGGAGAGGGAATTTGCATGTGGGTGGTGATTGAGAGAAGGGAGTGGATTGGTTGGGCATGTTTCCTAAGCATCCAGTCAGCAAAATGGGAAACATACACAAGAGTTTGATAGATAGATAGATAGATAGATAGATAATACTTTTATGCCTCTGTGAACGGTACAGTGGTGTTATCGGTTACTGTGGATCAGTTCAGACACATGGCACCTACGTCCAGTGGTAGGATTATACAAATAAAGGTTCCACACAGGAAACACAAGGACATCTAGAAGGTTCACAGCTGTATTGCAGCCCCTCCCTAATCTTCTAAGAAAGAGCCTGAACCCCTTTTTCCTCCTTACCTCACTTTCCCTCTTTCAGCAAGGAACTGGGAACTTGAGTTCAGCAAGGAACTTTAGTTCAAGGAAACTAAAGGTTGCTTGAGGAAACTATCTGATGCAAAGGTGATTAGGGAAGAGTTCTGAATGCATCAAGTCACCCTTCAGGCCCATACACACCTACAAAGAACACCCACAAATGGGCCCAGCTACCGGACCAAAACCAGGTGGCCTACCCGGCTTCCGTCCCCGGGAAGGCTTCTTGACAGATTCGTCCGAATGGGAATCCGAATCCGACTTGGGCGTGGGAGCCCGGGCATTCCCTCTGTTATCCTCTTCCTCCTCCTCCTCGTCTTCTTCGGAATCTGCCTTGGCGTCCGAGTCAGAGCCAGATTCAATTTTCTACCAATATGTAAAAAGATAATATCAAAAGTAAAATATCATACAGTCTGAACCTCCAGCAATATGATCTAGCTTGTGAAGAAATTCAATCAGTTAGGGATTTGGACTCAACTTTTACAAATTACAGTTGGTGGGAACACAAAAAGAAAAACACACACCATAGAGCCTTCCTAGAAAATGCTAAGAGGCATCCTCTCTAGGCATTTTCTAGGTCCTCCAAGGCAACTCTATGCTATTTTTTAACTAGAAGTCCTATTAGTTTCAATGGCATTTGCTGCTATTTGTTGTTTCCAGACTCCGTGGTAAGTCCAGGAGCCAAAACCCCACACAGAGAGGGAGGGAGAGAGCGTGACAGCACACACAACCTGCGGCCATTCAGTCAACGTCATCGCATAGCATGGATTTGAACCAGATCCCCACCAGTCCTAATCCTTAACTAGCTGACAACACAGTCTTATTTTTATGACTATTTGCCACTATCCATGTTGTATACCACCCTGTCGAAGGGCAATGTATGCATTTTTTGAAGGAGTGGAGAATTAAGCACTGAAGGACCTTTTTCCTAGGGCTCTTACCTTCTTCTTCCACCTGCCGGCAGGGGCCCGCCGTGCAGCCCGGGGCGGAGGTTTTTTCTCTGGAGTGAAGTCCTGTGGAGAGAGATAAGGTCAGAAGGGAATATGCTCCCACTTTTCCCTTCAAACCAGAGGTGGAAAACGTACCATCCGTGAAGCTCTCTGGTTTACCAGTGTGGCCACCCCCACCAAAATTTCCTAAAGACTCAGAGGCACTGAGGGAAAAAAATCAGTCGAAAGTTTGTGCTGTGAAAAAGCATTCTTCTACCCATCAACTGCTCCAGGTGACAGGAATCTAGACCATGCTAAGCAGAGGGAAGGAAGAATTTCATGCCTCCTCATCCAAGATGTGCAATTCCCTGAACTGGTTCCATTCTCGCCTTGCACCAAATAAAATGCCCAGGTTTCTCCCCGTGAAAGACCCTGACAAGTCGACTCACCTGATCACTGTACTTCTCAGACTCCGAAGAGGTCTCTGAGTTCTCCTCCTCCGAAGGAGACGGGCTGGCCTGCTCCAAGTCGCTGGAAGATTTCCGGGGCCGTTTCGCCGCTGGCATCTGGAACAAGGAAGAAACGCAACAAAAGTTGTGACTTCTTAGGCTGGAGCCATGAGTGATGTCTCTCTCCTCCAACTACAGGAAAGGCAGTAATTTGCGCTTCCACCGGGACACTCCCCTTCCTTTCCCATAACCTGAGCTGAGGAAAGTGGACTCTAGATGATCGGGCAGGGAAGCTGATCCAAACAGACTCAATTTTTTGGTCGTCTTTTGAACTTGGCAAACCTTCTTCCAACCAGCGTGGTGTAACGGGTTTGAGTGTTGGACTACCACTCCGGAGACAAGCGTTTGAATCCTCCCCTCGACCTTGGGCAAGTCCCATTCCTAGTCTCAGAAGAAGGCCATGACAACCCCCCTGGGAAGAAATCTTGCCAAGAAAACTCTAGGAGAGGATCACTATACATGTCAACCCCTGTATCCACGGATTTTGTAACCACGGTTTCATTTATCCACATCCAAAAATATACGTTCTCTCTTGGTATTTCTAGGTCCTCCAATGTGATCTATGGCCAACTTCATTATTCTCACTGAAAATTTCTCACTGAAAATAAGAGGGTTCCCTACTATCCACGGTTTCAGGTATCCTCGGGGGGACTAATTCACCTTTTAATTTCTTTTTTCATAAGAAAAGGGTACACTGTAGATGGGCCAAGGGGCAAAAAAACTACCTCAGGGGCTTGCTAGAGACACTATTTTAGAGGAAGGAACCAACAAAACCACCTGTGAATCTTCCTGGTGAAATTCATGGGGTCGCCATGAGAGAGAGAAATTCCAAAGCACACTCACTTTCATGGCTAATGATTTCCGCTTTGCACCACTGTGATCGCTTCCTTTGTCGGATTCCTCGTCGCTCTCCACCTTCTCCGTGGTCACTCCCACTGCACCGACCGCCGTGGGTAGGGCAGATGACTCCTCGTCTGCGCCATCGCTCCCGCCTCCTCCACCGCCACCGCCACCACCTCCTCCGCCGCCTCCTCCAAGCTGAGCGATACCTTCAACATCGACTTCACTATCGGAGGAACTCACTGGCTGTTTTTTGAGAGGAGGGGGAAGGAGGAAAAAAGACAAATTACTGAGACATTTTGCTCAGATGTATTCATCTTTTGCATGATTCTGCAAAGAAAGGGGGTAAGGATCGGGGTGTAGAAGGCTACCAAGGAAGTCAGCATATGCAGTGGTTAGAACAGGGATAGGGGCCAGGAGCTCATTTTCCCCAAGAAACCCCCTGTGGGTCTCATCCCCCATATCTCCTGTGGGAGTTCCAGTCCCCAGCATGTGGAGGGCCAGAGGTGTCCCGACGGACCCAGCAGGGCTGATCTGATGCCACTCACCGGAGGCGCGCTATAACTGGCATGAGGATTGTTCTGGATTTCCCACAATCCCTCGTTGAAACCTTTCCGTTTGTTGGGCTTCCCATATTTGTCCTTGTATTTCTCATAAGGGAAGAGGTCCTTGGGGCCCAAGAACGCCCTGGTGGGTGGATAGGAAGCAAACAATAAGGGCTGGAGAAAGATCACAGTTTCAAGAATGCATAGTAACGCCCACCCTGCCATTGAGCTGAACTTACGTCTCATGGGTTCCAAAGAAGAATATCGGGTATTTGTTGGGTGGGGGCTTCACCGCGCCATCAATGATATCATCAATCTGAAAAGAAGAAGAGCAAGAGGGAGGCAGTCAGCGGTGGCAGTTGTTAGTGGTTAGAGCAGGGATTCTCAACCTTTGGGCCACGCTGGCTGGTGTTTCTGTCAGGGGTTAGCGCAAACTGAGTGCCTAAACCAAACCAGGCAGCAAAAATAAACAGCAGCATGGTGTTCCTTCAGGCAAAAGAATAAAGAATAAACAGACACATACCTTTGTGTCTAAAATAAACTTCTCTTCATTTGGGAATAATGAAGAATATTTACAGAAATATACAGCATTCAGAAAAACATCTTCACTCAGTGAAATCCCACACAGAACTTCTTCATACAGTGAAATCCAAAGCAAAACTGCTTAGCTCTCAGTCTCCAGGACCGTGAGCTACTCAATGTTGAAACATTTACCCAGCTAGCTTGCTTCTGCAAACTGCAGACTGTTTTATAGATTTTCCTTGGGTTTTTTCAGGCTGTGAGGCCATGTTCTGGAATACAGTTGTCCCTCCACACTCACGGATTTGGCATTCACGGTTTTAAGTATTCACGGCTTGAAAATATTCTTAAAACAATAATAATCCAAAAAGCAAACCTTGATTTTGCCATCTTATATAAGAGACACCATTTTGCTATGCCACTGCATATCATGGGACTTGAGTATTCACAGATTTGGGTATTCATGGGGGGGTCCTGGAACCAAACCCCAGGGAATGTGAAGGGACAACTGTAGTTTCTTTCTGACATTTCACCCGCATCTGTGGCTGGCATCTTCAGAGAATGCTTGGGTCCTGGTCCGGAGTTTCTCCAGTCTCTGGGTGTTTGTTACACTCCAGCTCTTTACAGGAGAAATCTACTGTATATCCCAGCATCCTGACAGTTTCTGGGAATTGAAGGACCAAAGGTTGAGAACTTAAGGGTATCACGCTAGAACTGAGGAGATCTGGGCTCAGATTACACCCCAAACCAAGAGGTTTTGGGCGGCCCCATCTACCTAACCAGACTACTTTGTGGATAAAGTGAGAGGGAGAAAGTAAAAAGGGAAGCCATTCCCTGGCTCCGATCTCCCCAAGGATGGGAATAAAGACAAGGATGCTAGAAATCAGACTACAGTCTTTCCCTCGGTCCCACCACCATTACAGGCATGTTTGGAGAGGATGCAAGATGGAGTCTTCTCAGTGGTTGCTCCCAGGTTGTGGAATTCCCTCCCATGGGAGGTTCGGTTGCAAATTAAATAAATAGGGCATAAAGGGTCAGGCACTTTGGATTTCTTGTTGATGTACAGACAAACCAAAGAGGAAGAAACTTGCAAAGCCAGGAATGGGGGCAACATACAACCCTCCTGTTGTTTCTGAATGCAACTCCCATAAGCCCCAGCCTAGTCTCTCTGGCTTTTCTTTGCAAACGAAGATTCAGGAAGGACTCATCCCGCGCTTTCTGCAAACGCGCTGATGACTGAAAAGGCCAATCCGAGATAAACAAGTCCAGATGCAGAAAGCCAAAAACATAGAAGCACAGAGGCAAGCTGGCCTGATGGAGAAGCCAGTAGCTTGCATTGTGTGTGTGGGTTGTTATTGTTTTAATTTAGGCTGGCCAATAAAGGCATCACTACTTTTTTGTAGGCAATTAGTAGTTAGTTTGCACACACACAGACACACACAACCCCAAGGCCATTGAGAAAGAGGTGGCAGAAATTTTGGGGAGACAGGCTGCTGCCTTGCAGAAGACATAATCAAAGTAAACCTATCCGGCCTCTGTTCCAAAACTTCCAGTGAAGGATTCCTTGCCCAAGAAAACTCAAGGTTCACTGGGTTGCCACAAGAGGAGTCCACAGAAGGATGGAGCAAGCTTGTTTTCTGTGCTCCGGAGACTAGGACACGGAGCAATGGGTTCAAACTACAGGAAAAGAGATTCCACCTAAACATTAGGAAGAACTTCTTGAAGGTAAGAGCTGTTCGGAAGTGGAATGCGCTGCCTTGGAGTGTGGTGGATCTCCTCCTTTGGAGGTTTTTAAGCAGAGGCTGGATGCTCATCTGTTGGAAATGATTTGATTGTGTCTTCCTGCATGGCAGAATGGGGCTGGATTGGATGACCCTTGTGGTATCTTCCGACTCTATGATTCTATGAAAGGTGCCCATCCAACTTCTGTTTAGTCACACAAACATAGGTGTGTATATTTATTTGGGAAAGCCAGTGTGGTCACAGAATCATAGAGTTGGAAGAGACCACAAGGGCCATCCAGTCCAACCCCCTGCCATGCAGGAATAGATGTTTGAGTACTGGTCGATCACTCTGAAGACCAGGGTTCGAATCCCTGCTCAATTTCTTTCTCTCAGTCTCAAAGGTGCTACAAGATCCCCTTGCGTACTACTCAACCATGGAAACCCACTAGGTGACCGTGGGCAAGTCCCACTCTCTCAGCCTCAGAGAAAGGCAAATGCAAACCTGCTCGGCACAAATCTTGCTGAGAAAACCCCTGGGATAGGTTTGCCCTAGGATCACCATAGGTCCAAAATGACTTGAAGACACACAACAACAACAATGTATATACGTATATCCACATCCTAAATAAACAGATACAAATATACAGAATGATAATCCTGTGGCTGCTTTTCATTCATCTACTCCATTTTAAGTTTTAAGGAGGACTTTTAATGGGAAATGCTCTGTTTTCCCACCAACAAATCTTTGTTGCAAAGATTTGGGGCATAGTACCCAAACTCCTTTGACTTCCGGGAGATACTCCTTTCTACCCCAATGCTACGGCAAAAGACTTAGGGAAGGGGTGGGGAGACAAAGAGCATTTCTTTACTAAGGTATTTTATAGTACAGTTGTCCCTCCGTATCCACAGATTTGGTATCCACAGCTTGAAAATATTCTTAAAAAAATGATAATTCAAAAAGCCAACCTTGATTTTGCTACCTTCTATAAGGGAGACCATTTTGCCATGCCATTGCATATCATGGGACTTGAATATTCATGGATGTTGGTATCCACGAAAGGGGGTCCTGGAGCCAAACCCCGGCAAATATGTAGGGACAATTGTATTATAAATTATCATTCTAGTATCATAAATAATAGATCATCCATTACAGTATTATAATGTTATAATAGTACAGTATTTGCAATAAACATAGAAATGTATCTATTATAAACATTAGAGCGAACAGCAATAATAGGAAAAGTAATGACAACAATTATAATAGTAATAATAGCAATAAAAGTGTTTTGAGGAAGAAAAGTATAATAGTAGAATTCATAGACATAATTGTGTTATTGTGGAATATCGGTATGCAAAGGGATTTTGCAGAACCTTTGCGACTAACAGAGAAAGAAGTTAACAAAGACGTAATGAGAATTAGAATAACAAGGCTATCAAGGATGTAATGAGAATTAGAATAACAGTGACGTTAACGAGGATGTAATGAGAATAATGGAGATGTAACAATGATGCCATGAGAATCAGAATAACAGTGATGTAACAATGATGTAATAGAATAACAATGATGTAAGGAGAATATAATGAGAATTAGAATAATGGCGATGTAATGAGGATATAACGAGAATTAGAATAACAATGATATTAACTAAGATGTAATGAGAATTAGAATAACGGCAATGTAAGAAGGATGTAATGAGAATTAGAATAACAATGATGTAACGAGCATTAGAATAACGGTGATGTAAGAAGGATGTAATGGGAATCAGAATACGGGGATGTAATGATGTAGTGATAATGTAATGAGAATTAGAATAATGGCAAAGTAACGAGGATGTAATGAGTATTAGAAGAACAGTGATGTTAGCGAGGATGTAATGAGTATTAGAATAACAGCAGTGTAAGGAGGATGTAATGAGAATCAGAATACAGCCATGTAATGATGTAGTGATAATGTAATGAGAATTAGAATAACAATGATGTAACGAGGATGTAATGAGAATCAGAATATGGGGATGTAATGATGCAGTAATAATGTAACGAGAATTAGAATACCGGTGAAGTAATGAGGATGTAATGAGTATTAGAATAACAATGATGTAATGAGGATGTAATGAGAATCAGAATAACAATTATGTTAATGAGGATAGAAGGAGGATTAGAATAATGTTGAGGTAATGATGCAACGAGAATTAGCGTAACAACGACATTAATTAGAGCAACTGTGCTGTCAGTAGGATGTAATGAGAATCAGAATAACCACGTTATTGACGATGTAAGGAGAAGCAGAAGAAAGGCGATGCGAGAGTAACGAGAGCAAGAACTAACGGCGAAGTAACGAGGATGTAACGGGAACGGAACTAACGGCGAAGTAACGAGGATGGAACGGGAATAACGACGAGGAGGAGCACGTTGGGAAGGAAGGCCCTTCTCTCCCCCACCCCACTTTTGGGAAAAAAAGACCCCCACCCCAAAAATAATGGGGAGCAGCCCCCCCCCTCATTCCCTGGGTCAGGCGAGTCACGTGGTGCGAAGCGGAGGGGGGGAACGGGAAGAGCCCCTGCGGCGGTTGCTAGGCGACGGGGGCTGTTCTTCCCTCCCTCCCCCCTCCCTCCGCAAACTCTCTCTCTCCCCCCCCCTTCTCTCTCTCTCTCTCTCTCTCTCTCTCACCCACCCGGGCCGGCCAGTGCGGGTATCCCTTCATCTTGGCGAAGACGAGGTCTCCGGCTTTGAAGCCGTGCGGCATCTCGGCGGCGGCGGCCTGAGGGAGGGAGGGAGGGAGCGCCGAGCAGGCCCCGAGCAGGCCGCAGCCTTCGCCAGGCAACCCGCCGAGGGGGCGTGGCCGGCCGGCCTTTGGACGCGGCCTAGCGGAGGCGGGGCTTATGGCGAGTGGGCGGGCTCGGCGGGCGCCCATTGGTCAAGCCGCGCGTCGCTTCCCAGCCTCCCTCCGCCTCATAGGCTGGGCCTCCTCCTGTCGCGGCTCGCGCGCTCCTCTCCGGGCCAGCCAATGGGAAGAAAGCTAGGCTGTGGGGAGGAGGAGGAGGAGACGCAATTGGTAGGTTGCCTCGGATGGGGAGGGAGGGCGGAGTGGAGTAGGGAGAGAGGGGGAATGGGCGGGGCTAAAAGAGGAGGGCGAGTGGGCGGGGCGTTGGAGGGGAATGGGCGGGGCGTTGGAGAAGGGGAGGAGTCAAGTGGGAAGTCTGCTTATGCTCTATGGCATGTTTGCCCTGTTTGAATTATGCTCTCTGCAAATGCTTTATGGCAGCCAAGCCTTTGGTGTTTTCTACTTTTATTTATTTATTTATTGTATTTATTGAGTTTTATTTATTGTATGTATAGCCCACCTTTCCCCTCCAAGAGGGGATTCAAGCCAGTTTACAATAATTATTTAATAATAATAATAATAATAATAATGATTGTATTTATTGTATTTTATTTATTTATTACATGTATAGCCCACTTTTCCCCTCCAAGAAGGGATTCAAGGCAGCTTACAATAATTATTTAATCACAATCATAATAATGATGAAGATGATTGTATTTTATTTATTTATTGTATGTATAGCCCACCTTTCCCCTCCAAGAGGGGATTCAAGGCAGCTTATAATTATTATTATTTAATAATAATAATAATAATTGTATTTATTGTATTTTATTTATTTATTGTATGTATAGCCTACCTTTCCCCTCCAAGAGGGGATTCAAGGCAGCTTATAATTATAATTATTATTTAATAATAATAATAATAATAATAATTGTATTTATTGTATTTTATTTATTTATTGTATGTATAGCCCACCTTCCCCCCCAAGAAGGGATTCAAGGCAGCTTACAATAATTATTTAATAATAATCATAATAATAATAATGATGATGATGATTGTATTTATTGTATTTTATTTATTTATTGTATGTATAGCCCTCCTTTTCCCCCCAAGAGGGGATTCAAGGTAGCTTACAACAATTATTTAATAATAATAATAATAATAATAAGTGTATTTATTGTATTTTATTTATTTATTGTATGTACAGCCCACCTTTCCCCCCAAGAGGGGATTCAAGGCAGCTTACAATAATTATTTAATAATGATGATGATGATGATGATGATGTTTTATTTATATCCCCCCTCTCCCATGGGGATCGTGGCAGCAAACATCATTTAAACATTATCTATAATCTACAAGCATCAAAATAATGTCATTAAAAACACTATGCAATGGTACATAATTCAATTTTTTAAAATTTCATTTATATTATATACCGCCTTTCTCCCAAAATGGGACCTATCATAATTAAAAAGAAATAGAACTACAGTAGGACCCCCTGTATCCACTGATTCATTACCCATGGATTCAATTATCCATGGGACACAAAACAGCACACCTCCCATAGAGTCTTCCTAGAAAACATGTCCTCTCTAGCCATTTCTAGGTCCTCCAAGGCATCTCTATGGTATTTTAAACCAGGAGTCCCATTATTTTCAATGGCGTTTGCTATTATCCACGGTATTCGGCATCCATGTTCCCCTCCCCAGAACCAATCCCCAGTGGATATGGGGGTCCTACTGTATTTGAATAATGTTCTGTGCAAATGCTTTACAGCAGCCAGGCCTTTGGTGTTTTCTATTTTTATTTATTTATTGTATTTATAGCCCACCTTTTCCCCCAATATTTTTGTTTTATTTTATTTTTATGAAATTTTTTATTTTTATTTTATTTTAAGATGGGATTCAAGGTGGGCCGGGCAGCCTTCAAGCCTTCCCAGACCCCCTGTGAGGACATCACGGACCCCTGGGGGTCCCTAGACCCCAGGTTAAAAACCACTGAAATATAGGAGAGAAAGTGATACAAACCCATATTCATCCAGTAAGGGATTATGAGGGATTTGAACCCGAATCCCTCCTTGCCTGGTCCATTTCTCCAGCCATTAGGCAATACTGTTGTTCATGGTTGCATGCAGGTAGTGGAGAGTGGGAAAAAATGAATGGCATGTCCAAGTTGTTTGAAAGTTCATGCCAAATTTGCTTATTAACCAAAGCTTTGCAAGAGAGGCGGTAGGGTGACTTATTAGTAGTAAATAATAAATAATAAATACTGGTCAAGACCAGTAAACAAGAACCAGCAATAACTGCAAATACAAACATTTAAAAACATTGAAAAGTCATAAGCAAAGCAAAATAAAACTGAGTAAAATTGCATATTACATATCGGGTAGGTGTTTAAATATCAGAAAAACAATCCATAATATTCTTCATTTAAAACATTGAAAAGTCGTAAGCAAAGTAAAACAGAGTGAAATTGCATATTACATATCTGGTAGGTGTTTAAATATCAGAAAAACAATCCATAATATACTTCATTTAAAACATTGAAAAGTCATAAGCAAAGCAAAGTAAAACAGAGTAAAATGGCATATTATATATCTTGTAGGTGTTTAAATATCAGAAAAAGAATCCATAATATTCTTCATTTAAAACATTGAAAAGTCATAAGCAAAGTAAAACAGAGTAAAATTGCATATTACATATCGGGTAGGTGTTTAAGTATCTGAAAAACCATCTATAATATACTTCATTTAAAACATTGAAAAGTCATAAGCAAAGCAATGATTTGATTGTATATTCCTGCAGGGCAGAAGGGGTTGGACTAGATGGCCCTTGTGGTTTCTGATTGAATGGCAATGCACAGGCCAAGCCAGCCAGCTAGCCTTGGCTGCTGTCACATGGTCACTCCCCTGCAGGGAGGAGGTGGGATGAGCTGCCTTCGGTCCTTCGCAAGACCCCCCTGTGAGGATGTTGGGACCCCCTGGGACCATCGGCGAAGAACCACTGCTCTAAATGCACCAGATCCCATCTGGTCTTGGAAGCTAAGCAGGGTCAGCCCTGGTTAGCACTTGGATGGGAGACCGCCAACAAGTCCCAGGTGCTGGAGGCTCTACCTCAGAGGAAGGAACTGGCAAAACCGCCTCTGAGGATTCCTTGCCTAAGAAAATCCATGAGGTTGCCTTTAGTCAGAGGCACGTTGAAGGCCCATGACACACACAATCATGTATGACACAATAATATGTATGTACAGTAGGACCCCCGTATCCACTGGGGATTAGTTCTGGGGTGGGAGGCGTGGATACCAAAAACCATGGATAATAGCAAACGCTATTGAAAATAATGGGATTTCTGGTTAAAAATACCATAGAGTTGCCTTTGAGGACCTAGAAAATGGCTAGAGAAGACACATTTTCTAGGAAGACTCTATGGTAGGTGTGCTGTTTTGTGTCCCGTGGATGATTGAATCGGTTGATAATGAATCAGTGGATATGGAGGTCCTACTATATTTTTATATATATGTTTGTGTGTGTCTTGTATGTTTGTTATATATATGTTTTATATATATGTTTGTGTTGTTGTGTGTATATACACACAAACATATATACAAAATATAGTATAAAATATATTTAATTTAATTTTATTAAACTATAGTATAAAAATATAAAAATATAGTATAGTATACACATCATATATGTATGTATGTACAGTATGTATGTATGTATGTATGTATGTCAGGCCACCATAGAGAAGGGCTCCTAGAGCGGCCCAAACCCCTGGCCAATTCTCTCCACTTCCGGCTGAGACCATTCCCCCTCCTACTTCCGCCCGGACTAACCAAACAGCCGCTAAGCCTCTTTTTCCCTCAACCAAGATGGCGTCGGCAACGGCGTCAGCACGTGACAGGAAGCCGGCCTTGTTTGGGTTCCCACCCACCCCGACCGGATATCTCCGTCTTCTTTTAGCTTCCGCTTCCTGTTTGGGGTTTAAGTCAGGGAGAAGCTGGAAAGGTCGGGTTTGTTTTGGGCTCCTCGGCTCCGGCCGCCGCCATGAAGAAATTCTTTCAAGAAATTAAGGCGGATTTGCAGTTTAAGACAGCCGGGCCGGGCCAGAAGCTCAGCGAGGCGACGCCACGGTAATCTTTGCCCTTTCCTTGCTATATAATAGACAGATTGTCTCACCTGCTAGTATTATATGTTCTATAGTACGTGTTATAGAGCATAGATATGTTGTATCTCCTACTAGTGTTATATAGTACATATTATAATATATTATAGAGCATAGATATGCAGTTCACCTACCTGGGAAGCATCATCTCCTCAGATGCCAAGATTGACAAAGAGATCGATCACAGATTAGCAAAGGCATATAGTGCATTTGGAAGACTTCACAAAAGAGTCTGGAGCAATAAACACCTGAGGCAAAGCACAAAAATCAGTGTGTATAGAGCCATCGTACTGTCTATCCTCCTTTATGGATCTGAAACATGGGTTACCTATCGCCACCACCTACGACTCCTCGAGCGCTTTCATCAGCGCTGTCTACGCACAATCCTAAATATACACTGGACTGACTATGTGACGAATGTTGCTGTCCTTGAACAAGCAGGGATCACCAGCATTGAGGCCATGATATTGAGAACACAGCTGCGCTGGGCAGGGCACGTTTCTAGGATGGAGGACCATCGCCTCCCAAAAATACTACTCTACGGTGAACTCGCCACGGGTCAGCGTAAGAGGGGCGCTCCAAAAAAGCGATACAAAGACTCCCTGAAACAACATCTCAGGCTTGGCCAAATTGATCACCAACAGTGGTCCGCCCTGACCTCACATCGGGAGGCATGGAGACGCACTATCCACAATGCTGCAGCCTTATTTGAGAACTCACGACGAACAAGTCTTGAAGAGAAACGACAACGCAGAAAGAATCACAACCCAGAAACATCACCCAAGGAGGCCTTCTGCTGCGCTTTTTGCAACCGGACTTGTTTATCTCGGATTGGCCTTTTTAGTCATCAGCGCGCTTGCAGAAGGCGCGGGATGAGTCCTTCCTGAATCTTCGTTTGCGAAGAAAAGCCAGAGAGAGAGAGGAGAGAGAGAGAGTGTTATATAGTACATATTATAATATGTTAAAGAGCATAGATATATTTTATCACCTATTCGTGTTATATAGTACATATTATAATATATTATAGAGCATAGATATATTTTATCACCTGTGTTATATGTTATATAGTACATATTATAATATGTTATAGAGCATAGATATATTTTATCACCTGTTATATGTTATATTATAGTATGTTACAGAGCATAGACATATTGTCTCACCTACTAGTGTTATATGTTATATAGTGCATATTATAGTATGTTATAGAGCATAGATATATTGTATCACCTACTAGTATTATATGTTATATAGTACATGTTATAGAGCATAGATATATTGTATCACCTACTAGTATTATGTTATATAGTACATGTTATAGAGCATAGATAAATTGTATCATCTACTAGTGTTATACGTTATATAGTACATATTATAGTATGTTATAGAGCATAGACATATTGTATCACCTACTAGTGTTATGTGTTATATAGTACATATTATAGTATGTTATAGAGCATAGATATATTTTATCACCTGTTATATGTTATATTATAGTATGTTACAGAGCATAGACATATTGTCTCACCTACTAGTGTTATATGTTATATAGTACATATTATAGTATGTTATAGAGCATAGATATATTGTATCACCTACTAGTATTATATGTTATATACTGTAGTACATGTTATAGAGCATAGATATATTGTATCACCTACTAGTATTATGTTATATAATACATGTTATAGAGTATAGATAAATTGTATCATCTACTAGTGTTATACGTTATATAGTACATATTATAGTATGTTATAGAGCATAGATATATTGTATCACCTACCAGTGTTATATGTTATATAGTACATATTATAGTATGTTATAGAGCATAGATATATTGTATCACCTACTAGTGTTATATGTTATACAGTACATATTATAGTATGTCATAGAGCATATATATACATATATATATAGTATATGGTATAAATCCCAGCAACCCCTTTTAAATATCTTTTGTTGCCGTAGCCCTCCAAGACTTAACTCAAGATTTCAAACTCTAACAACGGCTCCCATAGTCCCCTATAGTCCCCTGTAGGTCCCAAGAGTCCCATCCCTGCTGTATAGTCAAGCCCCTTTGTGATGTTGCCCTGGATGTGTGTGTATGTGTTGTGACACTGTGGCTGGGGTTGGGCCAGCTTAATTGGCTTCTCTGCTCAGTCTTTGGTTGCCTGAATGGGGTCAAAACCCTCTGCTTTCCCCCTATATGTACACCCTTCTGTATATCAATCTGTACTCGCTGGCGGGTACCATTTTGTGGCTTGCTTGGAGTTTTTTGCTCTATATGAACAGGTTGGTAACTCGCTTGAGTATTTGAGGGTGGTAGGAGCATTAGGGAAAGCCTTACTTACTTTGTTGTTGCTGTTGTTAACTGCCCTCGGAGTCGACTTCGACTCATAGTGACCCCATGAATGAGAGACCTCCAGGACCCCCTGTCCTCAAATGTTCTGCTCAGGGTTGTGGCCTCCTGGATTGAATTAATCCTTTTGGCATGTGGCTTCCCTCTCTTTCTATTGCCTTCCTCCTTTCCTAGCATTATTGTCTTTTCCAGGCAGTCATGCTTTCTTATGATATAGCCAAAGTATGACAGTCTTAGTTTAGTCATCTGGGCTTCCAGGGAGAATTCAGGCTTGATTTACTCTAGAAGACTTTTATTGGTTTTTTTGGCAGTCCGTGGTATCTGTACCACTCTTTTCCAACAGCACATCTCAAATGAGTTGATTTTTTTTCCCTATCAGCTTTCTTCATTGTCCAGTTTTCACATCCATCTGTGGTGATGGGAAATTGGATGGCTTGAATGAACCTAACTTTAGTGTTCAGTTTTATATTTTTGCACTGGGGTTAGGGGCACAGAATCCTCGTGAAAATGGAAAATTCCTTGGTGTTCATATCTTATTCTTTGGCTCTCTCGGATGCTTGTGCTCGGCTCTTAAGCATCTCTTTCTTGGTCCTCTGCCCCGAAACAGGGAAAGAGCACCCAAAGAGAAGCCCAAACCAGAACCTTCCAAGTGTCGCCAAGGCCCAACCAATGAAGCACAAATGGCAGCAGCGGCAGCCTTGGCTCGGCTGGAACAGAAGCCGAAAGCTCGGGCCCTTTCATCCCAAGATGCCATCCGAAATAAAGGTAAGAAGGAAGGGTTGTTGTTTCAGAAGTGTGCTGCTTAGTGGATGGTGTAGCAACCCAACACTCAGTCCACTTGCGGAGGTTAACTGGGATGGCAGACATGGGATGCCACAAGAGCAGAGGCCATTGTGGTTTCCTTGCCACCTGGGAATGGGGCAGTGCCACCTGACCCCAAGCTGGGCATGCGTCTATGTGTCCTGGGCCTCATGTCCCATAAGAGGATTCCCAGCCGGGTCTTACAGGGCACATCTGCCCCATCTCCCATCCAGCTTGCTCTAGGAAACAACCTAATCTTATGACAGAGTTTACAAAATTGTAATTACTCATTACGCAATGAATCATGGCACAGCAGATGAGGGATGGGTGGGTGGAGAGGCCATTATTGTGGTATGTTTTATTGTCTTTGTCTTTGATTGTATATGTTCATGTTCCATCCTTCAGTAGAAATGGTGTAATAATGGTGTAAAAATAAGTATCATCATTGTTGTCATTATTATTAGTAGTAGTATTTTAAAGTCCTTTCCCCATTTCTTTCCCTCCCCTTTCCTTTCCTAGTGAAAAAAGAGCTAATGGCTGAAGCCGCTGCAAGTGAGAAGGGAACATGCGTGGAGCAGAAGGTAGGAGACAGCACGATGCATCTAGGCATAAAAAAAGGAAGCAGATGTTGCCAAAAACTTGAAGGAGAACATCCCGAGTGTAACAGCCGCCAAGCCACAAAATAAAAGGCCTGTGTAGATAATGGGGTATCGGTGGGGGTAATGGGAGCGGGGAGGGCAGTACAGCCAAAGGTTAGCATAGACTCATAGCATTTTAGAGATGAATGGGATCACAAAAGCCATTTAGTCCAACTCCCTGCTGTTCTTGCACGGGACAGGGTTGGACTAGATGGCCCTTTTGGTCCATCTTTGAGTCTGTGCAGGTATCCACAACCCAAGCATTCCTGAAAGAGGCTTATCCAGTCTCTTTAAACATCTTAAAAGAAGGAGACTCCACCACCTCCCAAGCCAATGTATTCCTCTGTCAGGCAACTCTTACAGTCGAGACATTCCTCCTAGTGTTATGCGGAATCTCTTTTCTTGTAATCTAAATCCACTGGATCTGTGGAGCAGCAGAAAACATGCTGGCTCCATCTTCTACGTGGCATCCCTTCAGATATTTAAAATTAGCTGTCATCTCACCTCTCAGTCCTCTTCTCCAAACAAAACATACCCAGCTTCCTAAGTCTTCCCTCTCTTTTGGTTTTTAAGACATTTGATCATCTTGATCACCCTTCTAAGGACATGCACCCGTTTGTCAATATCCTTTTTGAATTCTGGTGCCCAGAACTGGACACAGGAGGTCCAGGTAAGGGCTGTCCGAAGCAGAATAGAATGGCACTACTGTTTCCCTTGATCTGGACACTATACTCTTGTTGATATAATAAGTGTTATACAGATCACACACACACCGGTATCCTCAGGGGATACTTTCCTTGACTTACCATTTATAAGTAAAACCATAGATAATAAAATAAATGATTTCTGATTACAAACATACCATAGAGTTGCATTGGAGGACCTAGCAATTTCTAGTGAGGACATCTCTAGGCATTTTCCAGCATGACTCTATGGTATGTGTTCCTATTTTTTCCAGCTGTGGATAACTGAAACCATGGATATTGGTTCCGCGGATATGGGTGGGACCTGTATATATTAAAATGCGATATTCTACAATCTCAGTAAAGTATACAAGAAAAGCAGTCTACCCAATAATATATAACCATCAGAAATCTTTAAAATAGACTGAAAAGGCATATTAAACAGTTTGACAAGTTAAAGCAAGGTAGTTATTACCTTTGTCTGTCTGGTGGAATGGTGGAATAAGGCCATGTAGGTGGGATTTTTCTGTCCTCCTCATATCCCCTGTGACCAACTTGTCTCAGATTCTTTCTCTCCCTCTCTTATCTTCAGAGTTCCATCTCTGACCTCGAGCCAGATCCATCCATCTTTTCCGTCCCAGGAGTCTACTTCACTTGCCCCTTGACTGGGGTCACCATCCGGAAAGACAAAAGAGAAACACAAGTTAAACAGGCCATTCTTGAAGTAAGTCCACCATCCCAAGTCCAGGAGAGGATCTCTACTCTGCTGGGAACATTGCAGTAGCTGATCTTATCTCAAAGAGTTTGGGGGGTGTCTCTTCTCTTCCCCTAGCATGCTGCCAAAGACCCCGTCACCGCTTCCATCATGGAGATCCACACGTTCAACAGAGACCGGGAGAAGGTCAGGCTTGGCGTGGAGACCATTGCAAAGTAAGCGTGACCTCTCAGCCCCTCCACCCACCTTCCTGAGCTGCATTTCCTCACCTTTTTAATTGGGGTATAATCATTGATCAGGTTTCCTGTCGATAACCAATCTCCTGATGCAATAACATCCAAAATCCAATCACTTGGCTGGAGTGTTCTGGGAATTGTGGTCCAAAAAAAGTGGCTTTTCGAAGCTATTGCAACAGCATAAGGAAGCTTCCTATGTCATCTGCCCAAAAAATCCCTGCCCAAAATAATGTGGCTTCCAAAATTTGATATAGGCAATCCTGGGCACGCATTTTCCATGAGGCATAAGCTCCCCATCGAGTGTAGCAGGGTTTTCTTCCAAATGGTCCTGTCTGGTCTTAGGGATGCTCTAGCCTGAGGAAAAGTCTTACGTAGTGTTGCCTTCCTCCCTCACAGGTACCTTGATAATATCCACCTCCACCCAGACGAAGAGAAATACCGGAAAATCAAGATTCAGAACAAAGTGTTCCAGGTGAGTAAGAGTTCCCATCATCCCCTGCCAGCATGGGTGCTGTAATTTCACAAGATCTGGGGGTTCTCAGTATTTGGGAAAGGATGTTACAAAAAGACCCAGCGAACCCACAAGGGTAAATTTTAGTCTGAAGAAAATAAGGAAGAAGTAACTTCTTTTTCAAAAATAAGAAGTATCTATGAGAATATGGAGTTTTCTATATTCTAGTTAAAGATAACTCGATTTGTTATTTCAGAAGCTAGATCAAGGAAGTCATGTGAGCACTATTTGTAGAGTAGCTACAAGGAAGTGTTTTAAGTGTTACTTTTTTAAAATTTAATTTTGTATCTTTTTGTGTTTTGTTGTTTAGACTGATGTATATTTTTAGAATAGAAAATAAAACAGTGGTTTATGTGGGTTAGTAACATTTAAAACCTATGTTTTAAATATTACTTAAAACACATAAACATATGATTATGTTTATGTGTTTTAAGTAACTGTGTAAATCCAGTTTTGTTACTTCTATGGTATTCAGTTGCAGTTAGGTATTATCCACGGTTTTACTTATAAACAGTAAGTCCGGGAATGTATGCCTCACGGATATGTGGGGGCAACCTGTATTCATCATAGCTGGTGGTGGAAGAGAAATGACAATGCAGAAAGAACCACAACCCAGAAACATCACCCAAGGAGCCCTTCTGCTGTGCTTTCTGCAACCGGACTTATTTATCTCGGATTGGCCTTTTTAGTCGTCAGCGCGCTAGGATGAGTCCTTCCTGAATCTTTGTTTGCGAGGAAAAGCCAGAGAGAGAGAGAGGGTGGAGGAAATAACAGAAAAGAGTAACCCACTGAGAGCCAGAGTGGTGTAGTAGTATGAATGTTGGATGAGGATTCTGAGAGACCAGAGTTCGAACCTCCACTCAGTCCTGGAAACGTGGTAACCTTTGGGGAAGTCCCGCTTTCTCAGCCTGAGAGGAAAGCAATGACAACCCCCCTTTGAACAAACCTTGCCAGGAAAACCCCATAATAGAATTGCCTTAGGGTTGCCACAAGTCGGAAGGACCTTGTAGACACACCACAACCACTTGGTTCTCATCCTTCTTCTAGGAAAGGATCCACTGCCTGGAAGGAGCACACAAATTTTTCGAGGCCGTTGGATTTGAAAAGACAACCCAGACAGTGCCAGGGCAAGGTAAGGCCTTCTGTAGCAAAATAGGAGCTATAATCTCAGCAGTCGCTAATTAAGCATCTTTATTTACATCTTGCCCCCGCAAACTAGGAGGAACTCAAGACAAACACAAATCTAGCTAAACAGATTCAACAATTGAACTTTCAATAGCGTTAAGAGCTGTTTGGCAGTGGAATTTGTTAAACAGGCTGGATGGCCATCTGTCAGGAATACTTTGGGTATTCCTGCATGGCAGGGGGTTGGACTAGATGGCCCTTGTGGCCTCTTCCAACTCTATGATTCTATTCTATGAAACACAATTTAAAATTCACAGGGAAAAGCAGAGAAAGCAGTTTGAGAACAGCACAGTTACAAGCAGTGCACCACCTTGTGTTAAAAGTTGTTTCTTTAAAGACAGCCGGTTCTCAAAAACCTGTCTGAATTATTATTTTTTTAAAAAGTCTTTGCCTGATGTTGGAAGGACAGCAAAGAGAGAGTTCCAGAGTCATAGGGCAGCCACTGAGCAGGCCCTTGTCTCCGTCAATCCCAGCTTTCCCTAAGCTGCTTAAGTCCTTGTGAAGTGCTTTGAATAGTGAAATGCATAGGATTCTTACAAACGCTTTAGCACATCCGCATGCATGTTGTCACTATTTTAGGTATGGGGTGTGACAATCTGTGGTCGCTCGGTACAGACCCCTTGCATAAGGAAGGCCCACTGTACTGTGAGCTCCACAACCGGGCCATAAATTAAAAGGAATAAACATATGAGAATTGGCAGAGCGCTAGAATGGTGACTTTCCTCTCCTTCTAGAAGAGACCACGGAGGACTTCTACGTGTTGAAGGAGGAAGCCTTGGGAAAGCTGGGTGACCTGAAGGAGTACAAGGAGAAACTCTTGGCCAGCGAACCTGTCCGGGCTCAGCTGGACCGCCAGCGCCGCATCTTCAAGCCGTCCCCCCAGGCCTCCCACTTTGAGCTGCCCAACGACTTCTTCAACCTCACGGCGGAAGAGCTGAAACGGGAGCAGAGGCTTCGGTGAGTGGCCCCTCTCGGCCATGGCGGAGAGAGTCTTCCTGCCTCTGGGATTTTGTCAACTTGAAAATCCCAGGCTTTATCGCTCTTTTGTCATGGGGCGGTGCATGCTTCTCTCTTTCAAATCGGTGGTCTCCTTGTAATGTTGTCTATATTTGTTGTTGTGTGCCTTCAAGTTGTTTCTGACTTATAGTGATCACAGTGTTTTCTTGGCAAGATTTGTTCAGAGGACGTTGCCTCTCTGAGGCTGAGAGAATGTGACTTATCCAAGGTCACCCAATACATTTGAAAATTAAGTTCTGTTGCTTAGGGGCTTTAGACTCCTGGATCAGTGGCATTAGAAATAGATAGCTTGATGCTTCCAGATATTTGGACTACAAAACCCTTCATGCTCAAGAGTTTAGGATGATGGGATTTTGTCTAAAACCAAAGCCTAGGAATGTTACTTTTCCCTAAATCCCTCTGGCTACTGCTGGGCATTCTGAGGTGGGGGATTATGGGTCTTGTAGTACAAAGAGGAACTTGTCTGGAACAAGCTTGGTCTGAAATATGGAGAGAAATGGGTTCTCTGTGCCAGCTGTGGTGTCCTTAACAGCCTATTCCATAGGCCCTATCAGCATATCCATTGGCCAGGGATGATGGGAGACATAGCCTAGAACATCTGGGAAAAGGCTGGATTTTGTAATAGAAGGCTGGAGAAGACCTGTGGGACCAGGCCAAACATTAAGTGTGTGTGTGTGTGTGTGTGTGTAGGGATGTGACCTGTGCACTGCATGCCACCCTCAGGGCCCTCATTTATGCCCAACTCGATCTCTTGCCCCGCGTAGGCCATCTCCCCTAACAGCAAGCTCAAATTACCATCATTTTTCTCTGCAGCAAAATGGCAATATCAAAGGATGTCAATTCCCTGTTGCCATTTTGAGAGGGATTGAAGGAATTTGGGGGGATAGTACAGAATTCTGGGGTGTTTGTGGGGGGGAATTTGCCTATTTTCACACATTTTGTGGGGGGCTTTTTATAGCAATAGAATTGGTATTTCTATACCGCTTTATCTGTGCCAAAGCACTCCCTAAGTGGTTTGCAGTTTTTTTTAGCTAATTGCCCCCAACAAGCTGGGTACTCATTTTACCGACCCACAGAAGGATAGACGGCTGAGTTAACCTTGGGGCTCTCTCTCATAACTTTGTGGCTTGCAGTACTGGCATTTAACCACGGTGCTTCAAGGGCTCCCTGGTGTGGGGGCAATTCCCCCCCCCCCAAAATCATGACAAACTTCTTTTGTTTGAATTGGGGAGGTTAGAGAGGCTTTGGGGAGCAGGTGGCAGCCTCCGGGAGCCACAAAAGTGAGGTCTACGGG
Source organism: Gambelia wislizenii (assembly GCA_030847615.1). Lineage (NCBI taxonomy): Eukaryota > Metazoa > Chordata > Lepidosauria > Squamata > Crotaphytidae > Gambelia > Gambelia wislizenii. Next base: position 8,728,981 of record JAUMIR010000018.1, read on the forward strand.
CTGCACTTTGCCCATTGTCATGTAGATAGTTCTGAGCTGTGCACCCATAATCTATTGGTAAAATCATAGAGAAGAGCCATCTGCTTGATACGCAGAAGGTGCTAGCTAGCAGAGGGTGTGAAAGATCTTAGAACATCCCATTTGATACATAGTAGGACCCCCGTATCCACTGATCCAATTATCCACGGGACACAAAAAGAGCACACCTACCATAGAGTCTTCCTAGAAAGTGTGTCCTCTCTAGCCATTGTCTAGGTCCTCCAAGGCAACTCTATGGTATTTTAAACCAGAAGTCCCATTATTTTCAATGGCGTTCACTATTATCCATTGTTTTCAGTATCCAAGACCACCAACCCGCCCCAACCCAATCTCCAGCATATAAGGGGGTCCTACTATAGTCCAAAACCAATGCCTTCCTCTTACCTTCTCTTTTTTCCTTCCTTATTTGTGATGGTGTCCCATGGTTGTCCCCACCCTGTTGGCCCTGAAGGACAGAAGCTGTTGAGAAGGCCTCCATGCTAAGGACTAAAGCTATGCGGGAGAAGGAAGAACAGCGAGAGCTGAGGAAGTACAACTACGCACTCCTGCGTGTCCGTTTTCCAGACGGGTACATCCTGCAAGGTGAGTGGAGAGGCCACGGGGGTCTTGTTAGTGTCAGAGCAGAACCAGAGCACGTCCCACCATCCCTGAGTGTAGCAAGCTGCCTTAGATACCAATAGACACTCTCTTCTCCTGCATAGGCTTCATTAATAGCATTTAAACTTTAAATACCTTGGATACTTAAAATGGTATTTCAACTTTCAAACACTTAGATACTTACCAGCATTGAAGTCCTAACCACCTGGAATGTTTAAAGGCATTTAAATCTTAAATACTCTGAATCATTCAAGGAAGCTAAACTTTAAATACCTTGGATATTTTAAGGACTTTAACTTCTCTATATAAACTCTAAATATCTTGGACCAGTGGTTCTTAACCTGTGGTCCACAGACCCCCCCAGATGGCTGCAGTGTATTCACAGGGGGTCGTGAAGGCGGCTCAGCCCAAATCCTCCCTCCAGTGGAGCAGCCGTGTGACAAGAGCCAAGGCAAAGGCTGGCTGGCTGGGCCTGCGCATTGCCATTCAATCTGCTCCAGCCACAAACTTGCAGGACAAAACAGAGGAAAAGTCTTCCCTCCCCTTTCAGTCCCTCTGAGGGAAGGTTGAATGGATGGTGTAATTGTACTGTTGTTGTTGTATTAAATCTTAACCCTTGGGGATCTGTGGCAACAAAAGTGTTGGGCTAAGATTCTGGGAGAGATTGGTTCGAATCCCTACTCGGTCCTGGAAACAATGTTTAGGTGGACATCTAATCCTGCTTCTTTGCTTTGGCCTTTTGAACCTTCCTTGGCTTCATCTCACGTCCATAGCCCTGGCCACAACTGACACTTGGCTGTTCCCTCTCCCAAAAATGACCCCTGGAATTTGGAAAAGTTTGCTAAGCCTCAAATACCTTGGACATATTAAGGACTTTAAATTGTAAATATCCTGTTTGTATTAAGAAATTTAAACTTTAAATATGCAGCCTGCTTAATGGTACTGAAACTTTAAACACCATCAACAGAACAGAGCTGTGGTTTGCTAACCCTTGTCTCCTTGGTCGTTTTTCTGGATGCAGGGACGTTCTATGCCCGAGAACCCATCTCAGCACTTTACCAGTTTGTACGGGAGACCTTGGAGAACGACTGGCTCCCATTTGAGCTGCTGGCCCCCGGAGGCCATAAACTGACTGATGAGAGCCTGGCACTCAATGAAAGTGGGCTGGTGAGTGTGACGTTCCCATCAAACTGGTTTCCTGCAAGTGAAAATAAGGGAAATTATGTTGGTTCAGACCAAAGGCCTGTCGGGTCTGGCATTCTCTTCTCAGAGCGACCAATGTAGGAGGCATCCACACTAGAGATATCATCCAGGTTGAAACGGGATTATTTGCATGGCTCCAAATCCTGGGATTTGTAGTTTGGTGAGGCACCAGCACTCTTTGTCAATCTTTTTAAACAGCCTCTGTTTAAAAAACTCCAGAGAAGGAGACTCCACCACACTCCCAGGCAGTGCATTCCACTGTGAAACAGTTTTTACCGTAAGGAAGATCTTCCTAATGTTGAGGTGGAATCGTTTTTTTCCTGTAATTTGAACCCATTGCTCCATGTCCTAGTCTCTGGAGCAGCAGAAAACAAGCTTGCTCCATCCTCAGTATGACATCCCTTCAGATATTTAAACATGGCTATCTTGTTCCCTTAACCTTAACATTCACCACAGAACCCTGTACTATCCCCCAAATACTTTTTCCTATGTGGTCCCTCTCAAAATGGTGACAGGAATTCATGTTGTGTCACTTCCTGTCCCCATTTTGGGAAGGATTGTAGGGGGAAATGGAGGCTTTGGGCTTAGGTGTATGTGTGTGGCGGAGGCATGGACCAAGGAGGGGCATTGGTGGGGGAGAAGTTGCCCCCTGGCTTCACGTAGTTGTCCATCCCTATATTAGAAGAAACAAGAGTGAAAACTGCAAAGCTGTATTTAAATGCTTTTCTTTCCCACTTTATTTTGTGAAGGTGCCTTCTGCGCTTCTGACATTTATGTGGGACGCGGACGTCATGGCGGATATCAAAGCGTCCGGGGGCGAGTGCACGGGAAGTGTGCTGAAGCCGGATCTCCTCTCGTCCGTGCAGATACTCTCCTGAAAATAAAAGCAAAAAACCCAGCCTGGGTTGGATCCCGTTCCATCCAGCCTGCTTCTCCTGTGCATCAAACAGAAGCCGCCTCACGAGTCCTGTTATCTCTTTTGTCTTGTGAACACTAGACGGGGAGTTGAGGGGGGGGGCTATGTTTTTTTTTCTTTCTAATATTTGTTAATGATCCAGAGCTTGGGAGCAGCCCTGGCACTGAATAGTTGAGACTGCTTTGCTCCTCTGTAGTGTGTCAAGGACTCGGTCCAATTTCACATGTGTCAAGAGTGTGAGGGCTATTTTTAAGAAGTGCTGCTTTTTCTATTTATGAGACACCCAAAAGGTTTTGTCTGTCGTTTCCCTCAAAGAGGCTATAATCTTTAAAAAATGACGCTTTTGTTCAAAAATATATTAACTACCTGCCCAAAGAGTGTCGGAAAAGGCATACCGACAACAGTCACCAGCTTGGCAGAGCACAGAGCTGCTGACACTTCCGTTTTGTTCTTTTTCGTTGCTTTTTCCAAGCACCTTTTCTTTCATTTCTCCTGAGCCAGGAGGCCTGTGGGTTCTCTCTACACACCATTTAATTGTGTTCACTACAACCAGTCTGATAAGCTGTTAGTTTGTTTAAAGGGAGCATTGCCAGATGCTCCTGGAGCAAGAGGTGTTTTCCTTACCAGCAAACAAATAACACGAGGCCGAGACCTGAAGTACAACTTGGTGAAATGTATCCCAGTTTTAGAGTAAAACCGTGGAATCAATTGTTGAACCTCTCTGTAGGTACCATGGATTGACTAGGCCTGCTCCAGTCAGGACTAGCAACAGGATTTCGGCTCAGATGTTGGGTTTTGGCCAACGAGATGGTGAAGCGTAATGTAAGATTTCCACACGTGGAACTCTGCAGTAGCTCGCCTATTCTCACCACTAGGAGAAGGAGTTGAAGGAGAAGGAAAGGAGAGAAAAAAGAGAGATGAGAAGAAGGCTGAAAAGCTACAGGGTGAAGGAGGAGAAACGGAAGGAGAACCAGGCGGCTTTGGAGTAAGTCAGTGTCCATCAGCACAGCTTTCTAGTTTTGCCTTCATCCTCCTCTAGTCGACTCTTCCTTTCTGTGTTCCCTTCTGATCCTCAAACTTGGTCTTAAACCGTCTATATTCTCTTTGTGAGGGTGGAGGTGGTTTTATGTTCCACATTATCCTTTTAATGCAATTCTAGGCTTCTTTAATAGGTGTCTAGATCAAGGGAAGTCATAATGCCACTAGAGTTGGAAGAGACCTCAAGGGCCATCCAGTCCAACCCCCTGCCATGCACGAATACACAAAGCATTCCTGTCAGGTGGCCATCCAGCCTCTGTTTAAAAACCTCCAAAGAAGGAGACTCCACCACACTCCCAGGCAGTGTATTCCACTTCCAAACAGCTCTTACTGTCAGGAAGTTCCTCCTAATTTTTAGGTGGAATCTCTGGCCCTGAAAGGAAGAAGAAGACTCACGCTAATTCCCATTTCACTGGCCTAATGTTAATTCCTAGTTCCAGCTAGAGCGGGCCCATTTGAGCGAAACATATACAAGAGCTACTAGTGCAAATTTCCATTTATTCAGTGAGCTAGTCTAGTTGGGAAGAAAAGTTAAAGAGTTTGGTTACAATATATAATGTTAAAGCTCTGGAATCAGAAGACTAACTTTTATTTTAGCTTGAGCTTTTGTGGATATCAGTGCAATGCGGACTAGTTCAAGCTGTTGTGTGGACCATGAGGGCTAGAAACTTAAAAATAACACAGAGGAAGTATCCCTGCATGGCAAGGGGTTGGACTGGATGGCCCTTGTGGTCTCTTCCAACTCTATGATTCTAAGATGTAGCCAAGAGCTGAAGGCTGAATGGAGCAATGGTTTAAGAGGTACAAGAACACCTTATTTTGGTTTTGGTTGGAAGCATGAGAGTGGCAGTTGTCCAGTTGGAAGAGGACTACACCTCCCACAATCCCCAACTACTGTCTGGAGCTTTGGGGAGTTGAAGTTCAAAATAGAGAGCTACACATCCCACCCTCATTTCTGCAGGAGCAGTATCTCTGTCAACCATGAGACAGGTGCTTCTGAAAAAATTGTGTGACTTTTAAAAAGGCAAATGTATTCCTAAAGCAAGTTAGGTATCATTCGTGGGTTTATGAAATACCTCTGGAGAGCTTTCACCTGACGGAAGCGTGTGTAGAGATCATCTGTGGGAAGATGGCAGTGGCTTGGGACAACGGCTCCTTTGATCACCTGTTTAGTCTTTGCTGTCCTCTAAGACTGGCCAGTGTGTATTCAGTCAAACAATTTGTTCTAAGACAGGAAAGTTGTACAGTGATGATTGTTACTGAATTTTAAATTAAATTTAGCTATTGAAACGGCATGATGCCTTGTTGGACAGAGTTAGTGGGTAACACTATGCTGTTGTGGTGTGGAAGAGCAAGACTTCTGCAGATGGCGGTTTGATGGAGTTGAGCCTTCATACTTTGAACTTGAATGAAGGACTCAGTCTCTGACTTTGGATATTGGTTGATTACTACACAGAATCACAGGCCCCTGGTGGAGTTCTCTTTTCATTATAAAATCAAAGCTGGTATAGTGTAGGCCTGGAGGAGCTAAATTATTGCCCTCTACATATTAAGGCCGTTAGTCCAGCGAGTTGTCAAATAATCTCAGTGGTTTGTCTCTAATCTACTCCCATCCCTGCTGGCCAGTACTGTGCTTGGAATTTCACCACCCTTTACATATAGAATTGCAGAGTTGGAAGAGACCACGAGGGCCATCCAGTCCAACCCCATTCTGCCACGCAGGAAATCTTGATCAAAGCATCCCCGACAGATGGCACTGCAGCCTCTGTTTAAAGACCTCCAAGGAAGGAGACCCCACCACGCTCCGAGGGAGTGCGTTCCACTGCCAAACAGCTCTGACTGTCAGAAAGTTCCTCCTAGCCTCAGATTAAATGCCTCCCTCCCAGCAAAATCCATCACTCCCTTGGGGCAATTTCCCTTCTACAGTGAGGAAGTGTTTCCTACTGTTGGCCTTGGCAGGAAAGGAATCAGAATAAGTATTTCTTGCCAAAGAAAACTATGAATCTTCAACTGCACAATTACAGCTAGAGGTTCCTAGACTGGGGAAGGCTGGTCCACATTGCAAAGCTCAGAAGTGTTATATTTTTTTAAGGCTGGACTTCCCAGCCATCAAAGGCCTGGTTTGCAGCGTGGTGAGCAACCCTTGCCTCGCAGAAGTGGCAGAGCTCATCTACTCATGCTATCCATTCCTCTTTCAAAGACATACTTTTCTCTCGCTTGGCAAAGGGGGGTGGGCGCTAGCAGCCATCCAAAGATGTTTTTTGAGAGGAGAGTTCTCCCCTTCCCTTGTTGCAACCCCAGAATAATTGAAGCGAGAGGGACACGAGCCATAGAACATGCCTGTGTCTGTTTACTTCTGTTACACAGTGTGTTAATGGTAGGTTTATCCCATGTGTGTCTGCGCCTTCAAGTCACCTGTTGACTTATGGTGACCCCATGAGTTTCGCAGGCAAGGAATACTCACCTGCATTGCCAATTCCTTCCTCTGAAATAATAATAATTATTATTTTCCTCTGAAATAGAGCCTACAGCCCCTGGGATTCTTCGATCCTGCTTAGTTTCCAGGGTCTGGTGCCTTCAAAGCGTTTAGGCCCTAGATTTACCATATAAGAAGTGAAAGGACACCTTTACTTGGAAAAAGCAACTAGGAGCATAGAATCCTGAACTACTTGATTCAAGCTATTCTACTGATTAGTGGCAGATACATATTTTTGGGGAGGGAAACCCTGTAACATTTCCACTCTTACTGTACAACAGCTTTGCCTCACTGACATTTTATACGCAGTGAAAGATGTCTTCAAGCCTAAATAACCCAAAGGCACCAGAATCCTATCTAATCTTGGAAGCTAAGTAGGGTCAGGTCGGATTAGTCCTTGTAAGGATAGCCAATTTACAGGTGCTGTGTAAGCTGCATTTCAGATAAAAGCAATGGCAACCCACTAAGTATTCCGTATGAAATTCATGGGCTTCTTGCGAGTGAATAGACACAAGGTGCCTTTATCAGTCAGCCAGAGCACTCCTGTGGTGCTGATTCTGTCTACACCTTAACATCAACTCAGGAAGAAAAGATAGAATTAGGTGCAAAAAGAATTAGAATTAGGTGCAAAAAGGAGTCTGAAATCCAAAGCCTGACTTTTGTCCCGTTCACATAAAAGACAGCAGACACTCCTGTACAGGCTCCATCAAGAATTTCAATAATGCTTTTATTAGAGAGATTATATGTTGCAGATTTGTCACCTAAACCTGGCTTCCCCCCACCCACCCACTTCACTAAAGCATCTAAAAAATAGGATCTTGCGCTTCCACTGATCTGAAGCAGAACAAAGTGCTGTCTTCTCTTTACAAGGAACACAGAGTTATGTTCAAGTATCTTATACAAAAAAAAAAAAAAAGATACACAGGAGTTTTACAATGGGCTAAAAGAATTCTACATACATACAGAGCAATAAAAGTAGCAGAGAGGGTAGATCAAACAGCGCTGGAAGAGCCGGTAGCGACTTTGCCTGTTTGTGCCTTCTCTGGAAGAGTTTTGGAGGTCCGCGAGCCAGTTGCTGTGGAGACAGAGAAGGTAAGCTTTGTCTTGTATGCCCAACTTTGGGATTGGTGTACTTTCTGAACTTTGCTTTTCCTCCTCCACCAGCTCCATTGTTTATATAGCTGACTGACTGAAGCTTGGCCAGTTTGGAAAAGCTATTTGCTCTGAGTGCTCCCAAGGAAGTTCATCCATTTGGTTGGACACAAAAGCCACCTTGAGTCCCAGTTAAAGGCAAGGTATAAATATAGATATTAAAAACAGGAGCCAATGAGTGTTGGACTCGGACATCAGGAGACCAGAGTGCTCTAAGTTTGACAATGGAATCATTGGCTTGTATATTTTATTTTCTCCTGTCTTGTTAAAACATTTGGGGTGCTGCGTTTTATTTTATTTATTTATACCCCGCTCTTCAGCCACAAAGCTATCAGAGCAGCTTACTAAATGTTTTAAGCAATAGCTATTTACACATCTACACTGCATTAAACAGTTTCCAATGTGTGTTAGCTAATTGCCCCCACAAGCTGGGAACTCATTTTACCAACCTACAAAAGGATGGAAGGCTGAGTGAACCTCGGAGCCCGCTGGAATCAAACTTGCAACACGGTGACGTGCAGTACTGGCATTTAACCACTGCGCCACCTGTCCCCAAGAAGGGAAAGAGTCCTTTAGAGGTAATAATAATGCAGGCTGCCACGCATGGCCAGTGGGGAAGACCCTCAGAATAACTCAGCGGGGACTGCCAGAGGGTAGCTTACTATCTGAAGTAGCGCCATCACCTTTGCTTGGCTGTACATCTATAATTATGCAGTCATCATCGTCCTCTTCCTCCGTGTCAGCCTGAAATCCATCCATCTCTGTGGTTTCAGCCTTTGAAGAAGCAGGAGGGGAAAAAAAAAGAGGTGTTGTAGTGCAGACAAAACTAGCTGATAACTGGGCCTTTCCCCCAACCTGACCACGGACCCCAGAATATGAAATAAAAACCTCAGACCCCAAACGGTGGCATCATCGAAAGCTTGGGGAAGCTGAAGGAAGGCTAGACTGAATGGCTGTGGTGTGGGTGGCTGAAAGAAGGAAAAGATGTGAGTGTGAGGGTCCTGTCAGACCCCAACTCAGACAATAACAACTAGTTTAAGCCGTTTACTGAAGTGGTAGTGAGGTGTACAGCTCCAGAATATAGCCAGAACTGAAACGAGGGGAAAAGTGCCGTTTTAAATCCAAGGCCCAAAATGTATCTTCCCTTCCCCAACACCCCCCTTTCAGCACCCTCCCTTCTCCTTTCACTTGCTTGCCCAGGGGAGCAGGTAAGTGCCATTATGTTTTTGGGAACCAGGGCCTAGCTTCCACCAACCTCCTGCTCCCAATATGAAAATATACCACCCACTTAATTATGGCATCTCAGTGAGGCCTACTAATATGGTAGAATCATAGAGCTGGAAGAGACCACAAGGGCCATCCAGTCCAACCCCTGCTGTGCAGGAACACACAATCAAATCATTCCCGACAAATGGCCATCCAGCCTCTGTTGAAAAACCTCCAAAAAAGTAGACTCCACCACACTCCTAGGCAGCAGTGGATTCCACTGCCAGTTTTTACTGTCAGGAAGTTCTTCCTAATGTTTAGGTGGAATTTCTTTTCCTGTAGTTTGAACCCATTGCTCCGTATCCTAGTCTCTGGAGCAACAGAAAACAAGCTTGTCCCATCCTCAGTATGACATCCCTTCAAATATTTAAACATGGTTCTCATGTCCCCTCTCAAACTTCTCCGGGCTAAACATGCCCAGCTGCCTAAGCCACTCCTCATAGGCTTCCAGACTTCCCACCATCCTGGTCGCCCTCCTCTGGACACCTTCCAGCTTCTCAATATCCTTCCTGAATAGTGGTGAGACCCTGAAAATCATTTAGACCTAGAACTCTTCTATTTGCTGCATTCTCATTCCCTTGGGTCACTTTGCATGCCCCTATTCTTTGAATGCATAAACTGTATACAGTCAGCCCAATTTTGGTATCCACAGGGTACCAGGATATACACGGAACCAAACTCCAGCAGGTACCAAGGGCACAATGTATTTAAATGTTCAACTGAAGTTTTAAATTACTGCAATGCTTGGAATTTGGGGGCTGAATGCCTTCCTCTGCTCCTCCTGTAGATACAACCCTGCTACAAATCTCCCTTTTTTTGACTGCTGGAGCCATCAACATTTCCCTGACATTTCTAGTCACTGCAATGCTAGAAATTTGGAGTGAAGGAAAATTTCATTGGGTGGCCGACTACCTCTTCATCTCCACCACTCCTGGTACCTACACCCCTAAAAGCAGGACCAGTGCAAAATGTCCTCCCGGAATCCACACACGGGATGGATGGATGGATGGAGTGATCTGCTAAGGTCCACAAAAAGATCTGGGTGGAACCAGGCTACCAGCAACGGATCTCACCTGCCCCGTCCCTGGAGTCCTCTTCATGAATTTGGTGATGGACATGCTCCCCGTCGGTTTCCGCTTGGCCGAGACCGGAGCGCTCGGGGTCACCGCCGCCCCTCCTGGTGAGTTGCCACTCTCTTCCTTGGTTACTGAAGGAACCTGCGTGACATAGTTCCACTGGCAGGGGACAGGGAGGTTCTCTTGACCATAAATCTTCAGCACCTCTGGGTGAACATACCAACACATCCGGTGGTCAGGCCTCTTTTCGTACACAGAGTTCTCAGAGATGATCCTCTTCAGCTTGGCCTTGGAAGGGACGGTGTTTCCTTCGTGGATGGAGGTCTGTGCTGGGGGGGCATCGGGGCTCGTGGGGCTACTGCCCCCGCTGCCCATCGTGGAGACCGAGCCGTTGTCGCCCAGCAACAACCCCATCCGGCAGCACTCCTGGAATTCTTGGATGATCACTTTGCTCCCATTAACGTTCCCGTGAAGCAGTGGAAGCAGCTGTCCCAAGACTAAAGTGGAACAGACAAACAAAAACCAGACTGTTTTAGGAGGCACTCTTTAAGCAGCCCTTACCTGATTTTATATATATATATATAAAAATCAGGTTATAGTGTTATTATTTACTGTGTTATTTGGATTGTTTATTTTTATCCAGCTTTACACAGAAAGTTCCAAGGAGACAAACAAACAAACAAAATGTACATGGGAGCCCTGGTGGCGCAGTGGTTAAATGCCAGTCCTGAAAGTCACAATGTTGCAAGTTCAATTCCAGCGGGCTCCAAGGTTCACTCAGCCTTCCATCCTTTCGTAGGTCGGTAAATTGAGTATCCGGCTTGTGGGGGCAATTAGCAAACACACATTGGAAACTGCTTAATGCAGTGTAGATGTGTAAATTGCTATTGCTTAAAACAAATTGTAAGCTGCTCTGATAGCCTGGTGGCTGAAGAGCGGGAAATAAATAAATAAATATATATATATATCTAATTATAATATATAATTATAAATATATAATTTATATATATAAAATTCTCTTGGTTATGTTGCCTTTCCCAGTGTGCTAATTGGCTGCTCAGGAAACACACCCCACCAATCACCAGTCACGTGCAAATTCCCTCTCCACCTCACAATCCACTCCTGCCACTCAATCTGGGACCCAAGCAGTCAACTGGGAGTGGCGATGAGCTGCCTGCAATGTGATTAGACAGTCAACTGGTGGCAGTGTCGGCAGGTCACCTGCAACAGGGCCCAGGCAGTTAACTGGTGTTGGTGTTGGCCACGGCGGCGGCAGGGCAACAGAGCGAGTCACCCTCACCACTTCCAGGTAAAGTGGACACTTACTTTGCTGGTTTTTTGTTTTCTTTTTGTTGTTCTTCTCTATCTGCTCTTCGTCAGCAATGCTCGAATCTAGGACAGCCACTGCAAACTGCTGGAGAATCCTCACATCTGGGCTCATGCCATCACCATTCTCCGTCCTTTCCCAAACGCAGCCAATCTTCACCGGCTGTAGGATGTGGAACCTCTTCCCCTTGGTGATGAGCTCGTCCCACTCCTTGGCCTTCAGCTTTTGGCGAGCTTTGTGGTTCTCAGGGTCACATTCCTGTAAGAGGATGGCAGAGAAGAGAGGTGAAAATGAGGGTCCCGTTTAGCTTATTCCCTGGGTTCAAAGGCTGGGCATTTGGGTGGACCAATATATATAGTGACTCTTTTTTTCTCTTTAAGCCCTTTGGGATAGCTTCAGAAAACTTCACGAAAAAGCTTCTGATTTGTAGGGAAGCAAAGAAGCTATACAGTCAGCCCTCCGTATCCATGGATTTTGCATCCACAGCTTGAAAATATTCACCCCCCTTAAAAAAAAAAAATCCAAAAAGCAAACCTTGATTTTGCCATTTTCTATAAAGGACACCATTTTACTGCACCAGTGGTTCTTAACTTTTTCTTTACTATGGATGCCCTTTAAATATATTTTGTTGCTGTGGATCCCGAAGACTTAATTCAAGATTTAAAACCCAAATCATCATCCTTTAACAATAATTTCATCCATTAAATTAAATTTCATCCATTAAATCCATCCAACCTGCCCTCAGTCACTAGAGGGAGAGGGAAGACTTTTCTCCTGTTTCTTTCTGCAAGTTTGTGGCTGGACTGGATTGAACAGCAATGTAGAAGCCCAGCCAGCTAGACTTTACTTTGGATCCTGTCACATGGCCTGAGCAGCCTTCAAGCCTTCGTGGATCCCCTGTGAGGACATCATGGCCCCCTGGGGGTCCGCAGACCACAGGTTAAGAACCACTGTACTACAACATTGTATATAAGGAGACTTAAGCATCCATGGATTTTGGTATCCATGGTGGGGGGGTCCTGGAATCAAACCCCAGCGGATACCAAGGGCCCACTACAGTTCATCTGGAACCAGTATAAAAGGCAGACAGGTCTTTCTGAATAAGAATGGAATTAGCTTCTGGTTCATCCAATTACAACTTTTTGGTATAGATCATCAGCTAGCAATGGTATTCAGGGACACAGCAGTGTTAGAATCATAGAGTTGGAAGCGACCACAAGGGCCATCTAGTCCAACCTCCTGCTATGCAGGAAGACACAATCAAAGCACACCTGACAGATGGTCATCCAGCCTCTGTTTAAAAAACCTCCAAAGAAGGAGACTCCACCACACTCCAGGCAGCGCATTCCACTATCAAACAGCTCTTACCATCAGAAACTTCTTCCTAATGTTTAGGTGGACTCTTTTTTCCTGGAGTTTGAACCCATTGCTCCATGTCCTAGTCTCTGGAGCAGCAGAAAACAAACATGCTCAATCCCCAGTATGACCTCCCTTCAAATATTTAAACATGGCTATCATGTCACCTCCCAACCTTCTCTTCTCCAGACTAAACATGCCCAGCTCCCTAAGCTGCTCCTCATAGGGCATGGCTGTGTCAGCATGTAAAGGGATCTTGTAGCATCTTAGAGACTAACTGGGAGAAAGAAGTTGGTAGCAGAAGCTTTCATAGACTGAAGTCTACTTCATCAGATGCTGCTAACAAGGGTGTGTGTGTCACAGGGACTCATCATCTCTGTTGGGTGGATCAGAATCTACCATGCAGAGGACCTTTTGTTGTCTGTTTCCAGGATTAGGCGAAAGGTTCCCTATCAAGTCTGTGGCTTACTTCAGTCACGCCTTCATCCTCTGAGAGGTACCCATGGGGCACAAAGAAGCCATCGTCTTCATCTTCTTCCTCTCCGCCATCTTCATCATCATCCTGAGGGGTTTGAACAACCACACAGTTTATAAGCATAGGGAAGAGAAAGTTTAAAAACAACAGATGTGGATTTAAGAGAGGGAGGGAGGTTGTATTGTCAAGACTTGTTGTTCAAGCATACTCTGATTTATGGGGACCCTATTCTAGGTCTTTTCTTTTAAGATTTATTCCAAGGAGGTTTGCCACGGCCTCTCTCTCTTAGGCTAAGAGAGTGAATTCACCCATTGGGGTTCTGTGGCTGAACAGGGATTTGAACCTTGGTCTACTAGAGTCCTCAAACCACTACATCACATAGGCTCATTGTCAGACTATAGGGAAGGAAATGATGTCCTCTGTTTATCAAGACACTAGCACGGAAACTATGGACTCCCTTCTTCCGGGAGAAGAATATCCTGGGATGCTGTTTCTCAGGGAGAAGATGGCAACTCAAGACTTACCCCTTCACTATGAGAGAGGGACTCTCCCGGTTCCTCCTCTTCCCACTCTTCGTCACTCTCCACTTCGTAGTCCAGGAGCTTCTGCAATGAAAGAAGAAGAGGAGCTCAGAGGAGAGTTTGGTCTTAGTAAATGATGAGGGTGGTACATGCCTCTGTCAGTACAGTGGACCCTTGGTAGTCGCTGGAGTTTGGTTCTAGGACCCCCCGTGGATACCAAAATCCAAGATGTTCAAGTCCCATTATATACTGTACAATGGAGTAGTAAAATAGTGTCCCTTATATAAAATAGCAAAATCAAGAAGGGGATTTTTTAAAAAAATACAGTAGGACCCCCGTATCCACTGACTCATTACACTCGCGTCCTCTGGGGGACATTTGCTCTAGTCAACCAGGACTAGACTGGCAACTGTCACACAGAGCACCTTTTCATCAGCTGCCCCCAGACTGTGGAATGGCCTGCCGGAAGAAATTTGACAGCTAAACATTCTGTCAGAATTTAAAATTTTATTTATTTATTTATTTATACCCCGCTCTTCAGCCACAAGGCTATCAGAGCGGCTTACAAATTGTTTTAAGCAAGAGCTATTTACACACCTACACTGCATTAAACAGTTTCCAATGTGTGTTAGCTAATTACTAAAGACCTATTTCTTCCAGCAAGCCTACCCAGTTGATTTTAAACTATGAATTTTAAATTGATATTTTAAGCCTATGAATGATTTTAATGTTTTTTTTAATCCTATGTGTTTTTATCAATGTTTTAAAATGATTTTATGTCATATATTGTATTTTAATTTATGTTGTAGAGAGACAGGTAAGAAATTTTTTTTAATTATTATTATATTATTCTAAACAAAGGGCTTATTTAATTAGGAAAACAGGGGACTGCCTTATTCCTGGGAAGATCATCTACCCTGTTTTGTTTTGTACCAACTTAGTATCTCCTCTCTTTGAAACCAATTCAGCAACATCAGCGTGCTAGCTACTTTCTGCAATGGAAGCAGAGAGGCAAAGAAATACTCTCCATTTACCTCATCCTTTGACCAAGGGTTTCTTGGGCTGATCACTGAGGATTTCTTGTTCCACGTGCCCCAGTAGGCAGGCCGGTGATTCTCGCAGAACTGCAGGAGTTTCATCCTGCCAAACTTCTTCCTTTCTGGTACATCTCCTGCTTGGCTGTTCCCAACAATGACCACGTCGCTGTCGAACAAAAACACTTCGCTCAGTCATTGATGCTGCCCACCAGGGTTCCAAGGGACCTCTCTGGCACCTCTCTAGAGGCCTGAAAGAGTCCCTCCTTACATTCAATTAAAAAAAACATTCCTAAAGAAAACTTAAAGGAAGGTAATGCTGCTCTTACAAGAAGAGGGCTTTTGTCTCCAGCTAAGACCTTCCATTAAAATGAAACCAGAGTTACAGGGCAGTGAAAGCAAATGGGAAAGAAACCTGAGGAAACTGTGCCTTGCAGTCTTGGGGGCACAAACTAATGCCAGATGAAAGAGAAGGAAAGGGGGAGGAGGCAAGAGAGAATGAATGGAGCCCTTTCTGTACAGCCAGGCACCCCACGGAGGGTTTTTAAAGGGGACCTTGGATTAAGAGAGCACAATGCGCCATCTCCTGTGGGGAGGGAAGTTTTAAGATGGAGAACACCGTTCTTTTCCTGGTGGTCGGTACAAGCCTGGGCTTAAATCTGAGCAGCCTAAGTCCCAGAACCTGTTTTGTTTTTCTAAAACATAACATATAGTAGATGTAAATCAGGGGCAGGAAAACAAGGACTAGGACTAGATAAAGGCCACAGGGCCTCATGTGGCAGCCCCAAAGCCCCATTCTCTATTAAAGAGCAATTTCACACACACACACACACACACACACACACAATCAGGTCAAACTGCCACAACATGTGGCAGTTCTGCCCTTATTACCCCTGTTCAGACCTCCTACTACCAGAGAAAAAGACCCCAAATCAATTGAAAACAAAACAGCAAGTGATGTGATATCCCTTCCAGATGTATCAGAGCTGATAGTGAGGCTCGTGGGGGGTTTCTCCAAAAATGGCTCCCACCCTCTCTGCAGTTGCCTCACCCTGCCCTCAATTGATATGAACATCCCTAGACAACCCAGCATTTAATAACCCTCAGCCCAGCCCAGGAGCACAAGATTGCCAATGCTTAATTTTGGGAAACTGCAGTGGACTTGCTGAAACATATAATCACAGAGTCTTAGAGTTGGAAGAAACCACAATGGCCATCTAGTCCAACCCTTTGCCAGGTAGAAATACTCAGCTACAGCACTCCTAAGAGATGTTCATCCAGCCTCTGTTTAAACACCTCCAAAGATGGAGACTCCACCACACTCCCAGATAGCCCTTTCCACTGTTGAGCAGCTTTTACTGTCAAGAAGTTCTTCCTAATCTTTCGGTGGAATACCTTTCTTGTCATTTGAATCAAATGGTTCATGTTCTAACCATTGAAGTATTAACATCCCTTCAGATATAGAGACCACACAGAATCTAGCATCCTATTTTCCACAGCACCAGTCAAACATCCCGCAAGAAGCCCCCAAACTGCTTCGCTGCCAGTTCCCAAGAGGACAAGAAAAAGAAGCTAACCTGTTGATGATGTCGGCGTTGCGGTCGGCATCGAGGGTGGGCCCTGATTTGCAAGGCTCCCGGCTCCTCAGCTCTTCCAAGAAAGAACTGTCACAGCTCTGGCCTTGCAGAAGCCAATCTAACTGGTCCAAGAGGTCCTGATCGATAGCCACACGGCAGAGTGGGGCCAGGACCATATTCTCTTTGATTTCAAATGGAGCAAACTTCCCACACCATCCAGCAAGAGTCTGAAATCAAGAGCAAGAATTTCTTTACAACTGTATTGGTTGTTCTCACACTTGTAACATCAGTGAAGGAAGGAGTGGCACAAAAAAATCAAAAGATAAATCACCTTTGGCGCAGGCTGAGTCTTTGGTTTCTGAAAGAACCTGGTGATTTCTGCCTTCTCTGCTTTGATGCGCTGGAATCAACAGATTTACATTTTGGCAAAGTTAAACATAATTGTTAGGGTTTTTTAAAACAGCATTGCTGCAGAAGAATCCCCTTCCAAATAATTAAGAACACCACTACAAATGCTACTTTCAGACCCATCACCTTGTTAACATTCTTTTTACTTATAGAACAATTACAATTTCTAAATGCTGAGCTGAGAGCAAAAGTCAAGAAATGCCCACAGGTTCAGAACCTAATAGATGGAAAGACAAATAAGGTTTACCTTTTCCTCTTCTTTCAACCGTTTCTCTTCTTCTTTCTTCCTTTTCTCTTCTAGTTTTGCCCTTTTTGGAATATAAGAAATCGCCTTTCAGGCTAAGCCCACAGATACACACCCAAGCACCATTAACATATGTAGACCCACTAGGAGAGCCAACATGTATAGTGATCTGAGTTGCTGGCTAGGACTCAGGAGACCAGAATTCAAATCCCCCCTCAGCCATCGAAACTCACTGGCTGGCCTTGGGCAAGTCCCACTCTCTCAGCCTCAAAGGAAGGCAAAAGCAACCTGCCTATGAACAAATCTTCCCAAGAAAACACTGTGATATGGTTGCCTTAGGGTTGTCATAAATCGGAAATGAATTTAAGGCACATGACAACAACATAAGACAACCCACCAGGCTGGTAAAATAGTCATATAGGGTGGCTTTTAGAATCAGAATTGGGAGGGGACCTTGGAAGTCACCTAGTTCAAAGCTTCTTAAACTGTGAAGTCGAAGGCTTTCACGGCCGACATCCATAGATTTTCCTTGGGGTTTTTCCGGGCTGTGAGGCCGTATTCTGGAAGCGTTTCTTTCTGACGTTTCGCCTGCATCTGTGGCTGGCATCTTCAGAGAACTTCTTAAACTGTGGTTTGTGACCCCATATGGGGTAACATAACTTGAAAGTGAGGGTCCCAAAAAATTTGGCAACCGTAAATTTGATTTGTATACCTATTTTATATGCCTCCTGTCTCTATGGGTCCTTCAGATGCCTAGAGATCTTCCTCCCCGACTGTGGGAAAGTGAAACTGTAGGTACCGATAACACGTAAACTGGGGGGGTGGGGCGGGGAGGGGGACCTATAATTCTCACACTTTGTTCCTCTCTCTACATTTTGGACATCAGGTCACGAATTCTGGGAGTTAAGTCCCAAACCTCAGGAGGACCAATGTTTGGGAAGCACATCCAACTTTAAAGAGAAAATGTGTGCTCACTAAAGGCATCCTCTGTCTGAAGGGCTATTCTGTCCCAGATCAGCACGGGCACAGCAGGGTAAACATACCCAGTTCCCTAAGCCGCTCCTTAGAGGGCATGACTTTCAGACTTCCCACCATTTTGGTCTCCCTCTTCTGGACACATTCCAGCTTGTCCATATCCTTTTTGAATTGTGGTGCCCAGAACTGGACACAGTATTCCAGGTGAGGTCTGACCAAAGTAGAATAGAGTGGCATTATGACTTCCCTTGATCTAGACACTAGACTCCTATTAATGCAGCCTAGAATCGCATTAAAAGGATGATGGAACATAAAACCACATCCACCCTCAGAAAGAGAATATAAAGCCTTCGACTTCAGGGTTTAAGACCACGTTTGTGGATCAGAAGAGAACACATAAAGGAAGCATCAACTAAACAACTAGATAGCTGTGCTGATGGACACTGACTTACTCCAAAGCCTCCTGCTTCTCTTTCCGTTTCTCTTCCTTCACCCGTAGCTTTTCAGCTTTCTCCTTCTCATCTTTCTCTTTTTTCTCTCTCCTTTCCTTCTCCTTCAACTCTTTCTCTTCCTCCTTCTTCCTTTTTGCCTCCTCCCGGGCACGCTCTTTCGCCGCCTTTGCCTCCTCCTTCAGCCTCTCCTTCTCGGCCCGTTCCTGATCCTGGCCACCAACACAACAAGCGAACAAAACCCACAGAGGCCATTAAGATACTTCCTCCACAATAAAACACCGTGCTTCATAGGTTTGACCACTGGGAAGAAAGTTAGCAGAGATGGACAAGCTCTCTTTCTCTGTTTGAAACAGCGGCGGGGAAAATCAGGCTCCAAACCCTCTTTAACAAGAACTTCAACTCCCATTGGCTGTAGTGATCACAGCTGATGGCGAGGAATAATGGCAACTATAGTCCAACAATATCTAGAAGGTCTTACATTACCCCCTCATGGGCTGCTGACACACTGCAGAAATAATGCAGTTTGACACTGCTTTAACTGTCATAGCTCCATCCTATGGAATCCTGGGATTTGTAGTGGCACCAGAGCTCTTGGACAGAGGAGGCTAAATATCTCACAAAACTACAGATCCCAGAATTCCATAGCAGTATCAAACTGCATCATTTCTGCAGTGTGTCAGCAGCCCAGAAGACATGTATCTGACCGACACTGAATGAACCTCTTGGTTCTTTTGGTTCAGAACTGTCTGTCCTAACTGGTAGCAGCTCTTTGGGGGTTTGGGGAATTTCCAAGCCTTACCTGGACATGCCAGAGATTGAACCCGGAACCTTTCTGCCCGCAAAGCAGCTACTCTTCACTGAGCTACAGCCCATCCCATACAAATAACGTGTTAAGATGAGCAGATATCAGCAGGAAAGAGGACTACACTTACAACACAATGCCAAAAGCACACACCAAGTAAGCTTCCACAGTTGGCCAAAAGACATTTACCTTCTGCAGCCTCAGTTTTTCCTTCTCTTCAGCACTCCGGTGGATTTTCTGTGATGTCTGGAATTGAGAAGACAGAAGACATGGTGTTAATGTTCCTCATTCATGCTAAATGAATGCATTTATTCACTGCAAAATAAATCAGGTAGTCTCCAAAGGTGCTGCTAGATTCTTACCACCTGCCACTAGCCCTTTTTGGACCCTCCCGACCTTTTTATACTGAAACTGACTAACACAGTTATCTCTCTGAAAGGAAAAGAGTTTTCTGTGCCTTACTGAGAATGAGTTGCTCAAGAGCAATAGATAGAAATGCATGCTGGGAAGCAAGGTGAATAAAAAAAAATGATTTTTTAAAAATTTAAAATTAAATTGTATTTTGTTTTAAAAAAGATAAAACTGCCTACATCCAACTGTGAATCCCAACTAGGCCCAGATCCCACTGCATTAATGGGAATTCAGTCAATCAGTGTGTCCGATCAGTTCAATGGGTTTATTCTAGTTTTTGAAGGGATGTCACGCTGAGGATGGAGCAGGCTTGTTTTCTGCTGCTCCAGAGACTGGAACACGGAGCAATGGATGCAAGCTCCAGGAACAGAGATTCCACCTCAACATTAGGAGGAACTTTTTGACAGTAAGAGCTGTTCGGCAGTGGAACACACTCCCTCGGAGCGTGGTGGGGTCTCCTTCCTTGGAGGTCTTTAAACAGAGGCTGGATGGCCATCTGTCGGGGATGCTTTGATCAAGATTTCCTGCGTGGCAGGGGGATTGGACTGGATGGCCCCCGTGGTCTCTTCCAACTCTGCAATTCTATGATTCTATGATTCCAGTTGAGGTTAACAGTTAGGTTTAGGTCTACATTTATTGACAAATTAAAAGAAAAATTCTGAATCTCATCAAAAACATGCCAGATAAAGCTATGCTCACTGTTTTAGAAAAACAAGCAAATCCATCTCTCTTTTATACACACAGAGAGAGAACTTCCACAATAAAACATGGGTAATCGTTAGGTTTTTCATATTATGAAAATTGCTCCAGGTCTATCCAGCACTGAACAATCATTAGTCAGTTCTTGCTTCATATTCTGGGCTTTTAGTTTCTGTTTCTCCATGAAGTCAAATTACAGTATATAACATAGAAAGGCAAAGGCACATGTTGTTGGAACTGGGCCAAGCAAGGCAGAGAATATACTTAAAGAAGAGAGACAATTACTGGAAACAAAGGACCACTGTACTTAGCAAAAGGAAAAGAAAATTCTGTCACCAGACCCTTCTAAATGTTGCAAACCGATTCAGTTATTTATACAGCAATATACTTTAATGATCAGAACTGCAACATTGTCCAAAGAGGCAGTAACGTTAGGGGGGAAACTTTAAATCAATGATTTAAATTGAGAGTTTTTCTTGGTGACTTGCATTCCTTTGGTTTAAATCAGACATTGGAGTCACGTGGCCCTCCAGACATTGAACTGTGAGTTCTATCGCTAGCCAACAATCAACAATGCAGAATGCTGGGAGTTGCAGTCCAGTGACATCCGGAGGGCTGCATAATTCCCACCCCGTTTTAAATCAACCTGCCCTGCCGGGAAGACCTTCAACCAACTCCTCCATCTTGTATATAAAGGGAAAGGAAGCGATGCACATTGGAAGATTTCAAACATGTTCATTTTAATTTATATTGTGAGCTCCCTTGGGATTCCACATTGGGAAGGCGTCTATCAATTCCTTGCCTAAGAAAACCCTATGAAATTCATGGAGTCACCATAAGTCGACAAGTGACTTGAAGGCACACATAATAAATTAAATTAATCAATAAATATGGTATGTACAAATGCATATATGCAGAAACCACTGGACACCACTACATCTTCTAAGGAAGAAACTGGCCACTTCAGCTAAATGTTGGAAGTATAATGTAGAAAGCAGTTACTTGTAGACTCCTTGTGATGGGCCCAATGTTAATTGCTTGCTTTTTGGCTGACGTACTGATACACATAGGTGCTGCACTGAAAAAAACCTGATATTTGTAGGCACTTAATATCCTTTGAAAACACTGTTTTGGCAATTTAGACTTGCCAAATGTGGGTCAATGTGGACAGACCCTGTGCCCTTACTCTAGCAGCAAAAAACCATGTAACTCCAGGAACAAATATCTACCATTTCACAACTGAACAATCTTACCGCTTTATCAGTAATTTTACAAATGTGAACTTTAGGCAGATTTTGGAGGGGAGGTATGGTTAGTTCATAGTAATGAACATGCTTAGCTAAAGATTACCTCCTAACTATCTTACATTATTTTTATCCCTATATCTTTTATGTATTTGCTAATAATACAACAACTTTAAAATTAATTTAATTATTCTTTTTTTAAAAAAAAGAAATACCCTCAGTTCTGAGTGCACCTTTGTCTCTAATCTGCCACTTAGTGACTCAAGATTAATACTCCAGGCTTCAGACAAATTTTAACTAAAATTAATGAACCCATTTTAACTCCCCCTCCCAAAGAACAATGCTGAAATGCAAACCTCTAGGGCCCTTTTAGTAGCCATGTTAACTTTTTTATGGCTCTGAAAGAGACACACACATGTGAATACACATTCTCTTTGCAATTATAGATGCAGCACAATGGATGATCCAACTGCACTGCTGTTGAATCAGCGGTAGCTGGTGTCTCCCATGTCAATGTGGCAGTGAATCCATGCCAGGGTTTTGGTACTTTCTAGAGGAGCTATCCAAAGTGCTGAACTTATTTAGCTTCAGCACCTTGGAAAGCTCCCATGAAGCCTGGAATAAAATCTGGAGTGGATTCACTACCCCAGTGACATGGGAGACAGTAGCCACCACTGTTTTTACTTACATTATCTGGAGACTTATTTCTCTGCTTTTTATTCTTCTCCACAAACAAAGGTTTCTTCTTTTTCTGAATGAGACTCCTGTGGACTGCATACTCTACGCTCAGATAATAAAACGCTTGGTTTTTAAACGATTGCCCTGATAATCTGCACTTTCAATATTTATTTTATTCTCATCCTAACTGGCAAGCACTAGAAGGGTACCCAAGAGAGCTATAGTATGATGCTTCATCATTAACACTGGCTAGGTTTGCAATAATGTTATCAATAATGTAGGCATTCACATTAAAAAATTATAAGTATTCTAGACCACCAAGTTATATATAAGCTATTTCAGGTTCTTAAATAGTAGTTAGTATCCAAATTTATAATTACAGAATATATTGCAGTCCTCCTTGCTAAATTCTTGTTCCAGCCCTCTCAGTGTCACACTCCCACATAGCTTCAACAGCTGTATTATGATGGGCAAGAAGGTAGAGGCTAGTAAAACATTTTGAAGGCCAGTAACTTCTTTGCACAGTTAATTAAAACAGCAATGTGAGATTCTGAGACTAAAACTTTGTCAGCATAAGAAGGGGTGGGGGAGGAACCCGGTTTTTCATTTTATCATTTTCAAGGGGATAACAGAAAGGCCATTGGGAGTTAGAAAATGGAAAAGCCACTTAAAGAGTAGCGAGACTGCAAACCCAGCAGGACTGCTCTGAAAAGCGAGAGAGTTCCACAGACCATTCAGCATAATACTTCCTCCCTCCAAACTCTTTTAATAAGGACAAGAATTATTCTTTGCTCCTCACACACACATCCAATTATAGTCAATTGTAAGAAAGGACTGGGTCCTGAATGTGCAGCATTTCCAACAACAAAATGGGAGTCACAGCTTATGTCTGCCAATCTGTAAACATTCAGTTGTTGCTATGTGCCTTCAAGCCAAGTCCGACTTCTGGCAACCCTATCTGAGGGCTTTCTTGGCAAGATTTCTTCAGAAGGGGTTTGCCATTGCCTTCCTCTGAGGCTGAGAGAGTGCAACTTGCCCCAGGGTCATCCAGTGGGTTTCCATGGCTGAGCAGGGATTTGATCCCTGGTGCCCTGGAATCCTAGTTCAACCTTCAAACCACGTTGTAAATACCTGGGCAGAACAGCAACAACCAAAAAAAAAAAAAAGGGAGAAATGGGTATAAACGGTGGGATTCATTAGACTGCAACGCCACCCTTTTTGACACACCTTCAAAGACCTGGTGAAGGTGAAGACTTTCTTGCTTAGACAAGCCTTTGATTTATGAGATAACTAAAGTTTCACTTCACATCATTGTTTTACCTGAGGCATCTGCCCAAGTTTTTAAGAACTTTTATTACTATTCACTGTGGGTTCCCCCTGCATAGGGTGTAAGCAGCAGTAGAAAGAGCTATATCCTCTCTAATATAAATGAAATGAATAATACACACTGTCTACCCAACTAGATTACAGTTGGTCTTCTATATCCACAGATTCAAACAACCACAGCTCAAAAATATTTTTTTTTTGGGGGGGGGGGAACTTTGTAGTTCGCCATTTTATATAAGGGGCACCATTTTACTATACAGCGTTGTATATAATTGGACTTGAGCGTGCAGATTTTGGTATCCACAGGGCATCCTGGAAATCCCATTTAAAAAGCAAGTTAAGAACCAAATCCTTCCTCTTACTACCTCAAATTCTGGCAGCTCAAAAATATTTGGGGGGGGGGAGGAACTTTGCAGTTTGCCATTTTATATAAGGGGCGCCATTTTACTATACAGCTTCGTATATAATTGGACTTGAATGTGCCAGTTTTGGTATCCACGGGGCATCCTGGAAGTTCCATTTAAAAAGCAAGTTAAGAACCAAATCCTTCCTCTTATTACCTCAAATTCTGGCAGAAACCTGAAGGCAGATTCACTAAAATGCCTAAAGCTGCTACTGTAAAGAAACCAAAACACACAAAAATAAGTCATGTATTCTGCCAGACTTGCCCCTTGTTTCTGACAGGACAGCAACCAGCAAAATGAACTGTTTCTCCCCTTGAGGCATGAAAACAGTAACTGCCAATTAACCAGGATGGCTTGGGCCAAGTAGCTGTAAAGGGAAAAGTCTTATGTGATCTCTGGCAGCTTCACCCAATTTTGTGTCTTCAAGTCACCGGCTGACTTATTGTAACACCATGAATTTCATAAGGTTTTCATAGGCAAGGAATGAATACTCAGACTCTGAAACATAGCCTAAAGCAAAGCTTCTTAAACTGTGGATCGCGACCTCCTATGGGGTCGCGTAACCAAATGTGGGGGTCATGAAAACTTTATTATCAGTAAGGGTTTGATTTGTCTACCACTGGTTTATGATACTAACCTTTCGAAGAGGCGTCGAAGCTGCTAGGGGACTAACATTGTCCTTCCGTGCGGAGACACTCTCTGGGGAGCTGGTAAGAGAGAGGGAGCTCAGGGAAGAATTTGTACAGGCTGTGTCCTCTTCAGGACAAGACTCCACTGTCTCGTTTCCAGAGGCGAAACTTTCCGAAGGTACAGCTTGGGGAGATCTGGCTGTCATGATATCCTCCAGAATAACAACAGGCATTTTCCTTTCAAAGATGACATTCTCGAGCTTTTTCTTCTTTGTGCTGTTGGCTACCCTCTCAGACACGGTTGCACTTGACAGCTTATCCTGATCTGTTGGCTCCGAGGAAGTTTCCATTTGAATATCCTTATGGGCGCTACAAGTGGACTTTTGTGTACTAGCCCGGTTTTCGATCTTCTCAGGAGCTTTCTCTGCTACGTCGCTCGATGTGCTGTGGTCTACCTTATCACTCAGTCTGTGGCAGGAATCTCCCATCAAGTCTATTAGGAGAAAAGGCTTTGTCTCATTTTTTGCGCTTTTCTGCACAAAGATATCCAACGGACCCTTACCGTTAACAAGTTTTGGAACAAACTGTGTTTCAGTTTCCACCTGGCAGCTGTTCTCCACATTGTCTGGTAACGGATGTGACAATTCGGGACAAGGTGTGTTTTGATCAAGAGCGTTTGGAGAGTTCCTGGCTTTCTTAACTCGTAGGTTTGCATCAAGTTTCTCCTTTGGCACAGGATTCAGACGTTTGAAAGGCAGTCGAGCTGCAAGAGTTAAGATTTAAAATGTTTTATTTTAATTTAATAATGTTTTAATAATGATTTAATAATGTTTTAAGGGGGAGAAGGGATTTTGAGTTGTTTTATACTATGTATTATTTTACTGTTGTAAGCCGCCCCGATTGTTCGCAGAGGGGCGGGATATAAATAAATGTTGTTGTTATTATTATTATTATTAGCTTCATGCTGGTATTTCACAATTTTGTATTGGAAAATATGCTTGTTACTGCTTAAAATAATCCAAATATCACCTCCGTACATATTTCCTTAATACTTTCTTTTTTAAAGAGGCAGAATATTACACAATGTACTGAGTTTTATGCCAAGATATACCCAAGCCTACTAAAGAAAACCATTTGGAAAAGATACAGGCCCCACACAAAGTTATCTAACGATAAAGGTCCACCTTGTGCAGAAATTTTTACTGGAATTCATAAATATCCCATTGAGCTGAAATCTGAGACATTCAACACACAAATGGAAAAGCTTTTTCACAAAGTACATTGCTGGAGAATCAGAGTTGGAAGAGACCGTAAGGGCCATCTAGTCCAACCCCCTGCCATGCAGGAATACACAATCAAAGCACACCCAACAGATGGCCATCCAGCTTCTGTTGAAAAACCTCCAAAAAAGGAGACTCTACCACACTCCCAGGCAGGAACATATT
Source organism: Gambelia wislizenii (assembly GCA_030847615.1). NCBI lineage: Eukaryota > Metazoa > Chordata > Lepidosauria > Squamata > Crotaphytidae > Gambelia > Gambelia wislizenii. The sequence continues at coordinate 8,754,751 of JAUMIR010000018.1, forward strand.
CCACTTCTGAACAGCTCTTACTTTTTCATAACCAAGGCTTTTTAATTTGTATGCTTTAAAAAACCTTCTAGACTACTGTTAGGAAGAGCTGTTCAATAGTGACATAGATTGCCTCAGAAGATGGCAGGCTCTCTTTCTATAGGGGTCTTTAAACAGAAGCTGGATGCCCATCTGTGGGGAATGCTTTGATTGCGTATTCCTGCATGGCAGGGGTTGGACTAGATGGCCCTTGTGGCCCCTTCCAACTCTATGATTCTTTGAAAGGTATGTCTTTTATCAGATATGCTTTTTTCTCCACAAGAATGTTCTATGCAATATTGTGTGTGTCTAGTCGCCTGCTGACTTGCGGTGACCCCATGAATTTCACAGGATTTTCTTAGGAATACTCGGAAGTGGTTTTGTCAGTTCCTTCCTCTGAAATACAGACTACAGCACCTAGGATTCCTGGAGATCTCTCATCCAAGTCCGAACCAGAACTGACCCTGCTTAGCTTCGAACATCAGACAAAACCTGGTGCCTTTAGGGCATTTAGGTCCATGCCATAGTTTACATCCCTGTAATATATTGTATTTTTAACAATGAATTTTGTTTTTGGTCTAAAAGCCAGTAAAAGAACATTTGTTGGAGGACGGGGGGCAAACAAACATTTACATTACAGTTGTCCCTCCACATTCACGGATTTGGTATTCACGGTTTTAAGGATTCACGGCTTGAAAATATTCTTAAAAAAATAATAATCCAAAAAGCAAACTTTGACTTTGCCATCTTATATAAGGGACACCATTTTGCTATGCCATTGTATATCATGGGACTTGAGTATTCACGGATTTGGGTATTCACAGGGGGGGGGGGTCCTGGAACCAAACCCCAGTGAATATGAAGGGACAACTGTATTGTCATTTTAATTTATGACCAGAAGCTAAAGAGGGACACAGCTTAGATGACTTTCAAATGGAGTTAGACAAACTCATGGAGGCCAAAGTTATCCATGGCTCCAAGCCCATAATGACAAAAATTTGTAAGCCACTCTAATAGGCTTGTGGCTGAAGAGCAGGGTATAAATAACTAATAAAATAAATAAAATATACAGGGTGAGGCAGAAGTCACTTCACAGTTAAATGTATTTATTTATACAGATAATACGAAACTGTAAGTTGATAACAAAATGAATAAATAAATAGAGGAGTTAAATAAACCAGTAGGAAAATCAATTAACACTTAGATATGTTATTCCAACTAAATTTGGGTCTCTACTGGATACAATTGTTTCTTTAAATTAGTACCTATTTTGACTGAAAAAAAGATTACCTTGTATTAGTTTCCGGGCTGGAGCGGGCAATTTGTCTCGACACTCCATTGCTGCCAACAGATGACACAGATCAATTAGAAAACAAGACTTCAGAAGTGGAAAAATGGACACATTCAGAACAATTTATTTCAACCTATCTTAAAACCAGTTGACCATCTTTTGGCTTCTAATTATTTGCCCCATTTCTCCCCCCACAAAAAATAATTCATTCCCCCCCTTTTGTCTTAGCTCCCTACATACACAAGACACACAAGAGAGAAGTCACTCCCAACACACACACAATACTTTTGTCTCAGTTTCTTCCACAGACAGAGAGGTCACCACACACACACATAGACACAAACACAACTTTTGCCTCAGTTCCCTCCACACACACACATGCACAAAATACTTGTCTCAGTTTCCTACACACAGAGAAGTTATCCCCAATATACACACACACACAGATGCACAACTTTTGCCTCTGTTCCTTACACACACACATTCATCCCCACACGCACATACACAAAGTATTTTTGTCTCAGTTCCCTACACACACACACATCATTCACCCCCAATACACACATATACACACAGCTTTTGTCTCAGTTCCCTACGCACACACAGACACACACAAGACAGAAGTCACCCCCAATACACACAGAGAGAGACACACAACTTTTGCTTCCATTCCTTCCATGCACACACATTCATCCCCCCACACACATTAACAAGGTACGTTTGTCTCAGTTCCCTACACACACACACACACACACAACTTTTGCCTCAGTTTCTTCCACACACAGAGATCCACACACATCAGTCACCCCCAATACACACACACACAGACACAACTTTTGTCTCAGTTCCCTCCACACACACACACACAAGAGAGAAGTCACCCCCAATACACACACACACACAATGCTTTTGTCTCAGTTCCCTCCACACACACAGACACATACAGAGAGAGGTCACCCCCAACACACACACACACACACACACACACAACTTTTGTCTCAGCTCCCTCCACACATACACAAATTCATCCCCTCATACACACATCCACAAAGTACTTTTGTCTCAGTTCCTTTCACACACACACACAGAAGTCACCCCCAATACACACACACACAATGGTTTTGTCTCAGTTCCTTCCACACACAGAGACACATACAGAGAGGTCACCCCCAACACACACTGACACACACACACCTTTTGTCTCAGTTCCCTACACACACACACAAATTCATCCCCCCATACACACATACACAAAGTACTTTTGTCTCAGTTCCCTCCACACACGCACACAGACACACAAGAGAGAAGTCACCCCCAATACACACACACACACACACAATGCTTTTGTCTCAGTTCCTTCCACACACACAGACACATACAGAGAGGTCACCCCCAACACACAGACAGACACACACAACTTTTGCCTTAGTTTCTTCCACACACAGACACAGGTCACCCCCAATACACACACACACACACAACTTTCGCCTCAGCTCCTTCAACTCCCACACAAATTCATCCCCCCCCACAAAATACTTTTGCCTCAGTTCCCTCCACACACACACACACACACATCATTCACCCCCAATATATATATATGTGTATATATATATATATATATATACACACACACACACACACACACACATACACACACAGCGAGAGACCCTCCTTTTTGCCTCAGCCCTCCCCTCCTTTCCTCCCCTTCGGCCTCACCTGCCGGGAAAGAGGAGGAAGAGGAGGAGGAGGAAGGACAGAGAGACCCGCTTTCCCTCCTTTCCCTCTCCCTCCGCCGCGCTGCCGCCCTTTTCCGCCTTTCTGTCCCTCCTCGCTCGCCGTCCGGCGGCTTCTTCCCTCCTCGCTTGTATTTGGCGGGAGTTCGGGCGACCTTCGCGCTCCGGCGCCCTGATTGGGCGGGAGGCGCGGGCCACGTGATCCGGCGTCCTCTCTCCCTCCTCCTCCTCCTTTCTCTCGCTCGCAACGGTCTTCTCGGAGGTTGAGCTGCTCTCGCGAGAACTCCTGGGAATGGCTAGAAAGGCCAAACAAAACCGTTGCGCATGCGCAATCCGGTTCAAGCCCACTGTGGAATTCTGGGCTTTGTAGTTTGCACTCTCACCCAGGCCATAGTAAACTACAACCCCCAGATTGTTGCTGTAATGTTACACATGGTTTATATGTTTGACTTGCATGTTTTGACTTTTAGAGGGGGAATGTAGTGTGTAGTAGTATGTAGTGCAAATAAATAGTATGTAGTATTTATAAATAAATATTTATAAATATTTAAATTTATAATTATATAAATATGGGAATGCTTTGATTGGGTATTCCTGCAGGGCAGGGGGTTGGACTAGATGGCCCTTGTAGTCTCTTCCAACTCTGTAATTCTATAAATCTTTAAAAGCATATATATATATATATATATATATGTATATATATATAAATTTATATAGATAGATAGATAAATTTATAAATATTTATATTTATATTTATATATAATATAAATATAACTTTGTATTTATATATAATTTATATAAATACAAATGTAACTTTGTATTTATATTTAAATATTTATATTTATAAATATTTATAAATTTATATTTAAATATTTATATTAATATATTTATAAATATATAAATTTATAAATATAAATATTTGAATATAAATATGAATTATAATTTTTATTTATATATTTATAATTTATAAATATTTACGAATATGTATAAATAAATATTTATAAATAAATACAGTAGTATGTATGTAAGTCGAATGTAGTGCAAATAAATAGATCCACAAGGTGTGATGTTTCCCTCCAACACCAGGGGGAGCTCTGGCTCTGCGCTCCCTGTTAGGAGGGAGTGGACGCTCTACCACTACTCCTCTCTATGGTCCGGCAGCGTGGAGGAGGCCGGGCCTTCTTTCCCTCCCACGCTCTTCTCATATAGTCCATATATCCCTCCGCAGGAGGAGGAGGCGCTCGTTTGCGCCTGCGCAGACGAGGTTGTGGGAGGGGGCGGAAGTGGCTGTGAGAGGAGCCGCAGCACATCCTGAGGAGGGGACGTGGAGAGGGAGCTGGGCAGGGCTGGGGGCTCAGCTGGGCAGTGGGGTGTCTGTCTGTCTCTCTCCCTTCCCCTCCTTCACCCCCTGGCTGTCTTTCCCTCTCTTGTCTCTCTCTTTTTTGGGGGGCTACTTTGTGTGTCCCTCCGCCCCCTTGTCAATCAGGGGCTGCCTTCAGTCCTGTTTTGGGGTCTCCCCAGACTCCCCCCTTCTTAACACCCCTTCTTTTTTGAGGGGGGGTCTCCAAACCCTCTCAGGACCTGCCTCCCACCCTCTTACCCAACCCAACCCCCCTCTCTCCCCCTTAGGAAAACTATATTTCCCCCTCTCCCTTAGGAAAACTATATTTCCCCCTGTTTGAGAACTAGCCTCCTGAGCCTTTTTCTAAAAACTGCTCTTGGCTTTTTTGGGGGGGCTCCCCAAGGCCTTGAGTCCCACTTTATACTGGGGTGGGTCTGTGTTTCCCCCTAACAGAAGGGTGGTTTTTTTCTCTTTATATATTCCTATATGCATTAGATACTAATTTACCTTTTTTTCCCCCTTGAGTCCTAATTTACTCAAGTGTAAATAGGGTGGGGCTGTGTTTCCCCCTAACAAAAGAGTGGGATTTTTTCTCTATATATATCTTTATGAATTAGATCCTAATTTACCTTTTTTTCCCCTTCCCCAATAGAGCCTTTGAGTCCCAATTTACTCAAGTGTATATCGGGGTGGGTCTCTGTTTTCCCTAACAACAGGGTGGGTTTTTTCTCTCTACATTTCTCTATGCGTTAGATACTAATTTTCCTTCTTTTCCCCCCAAAAGAGCCTTGAGTCTCAATTTGCTCAAGTGTAAATTGGGGAGGGACTGTGTTTTCCCCTAAGAAAAGGGTGGGTTTTTCTCTCTACATTTCTCTATGAATTAGGTACTAATTTGCCTTCCCCCCCCTTTCACTAGAGCCTTGAGTTCAAATTTACTCAAGTGTAAATTGGGGTGGGTCTGTTGTCTTCTTCTTTTCCCCTAAGAGAAGGGTGGGTTTTTTCTTTATATATATATTTCTTTATGCATTAAATACTAATTTACTTTTTTCCCCTCCAATAGAGCCTTAAGTCCAAATTTACCCAAGTTTAAATTGGGCTGGGTCTGTGTTTTCCCCTAACAAAAGGGTGGGTTTTTTTCTCTCTGTTTTCCTGTATGAATTAGATACTAATTTGATAGCACCTTGACTCCAAATTTACTCAAGGGTAAATTGTGGTGGATCTGTTGGCTTCTTCTTTTCCCATAAGAGAAGGGTGGGTTTTTTCTCTCTACATTCCTCTGTGAATCAGATACTAATTTACCTTTTTTTTTCAGTAGAGCTTTGAGTCCCAGTTTATACTCAAGTGTAAATTGTGGTGGGACTGTCTTTTTTTCCCCACCCCCAAGAGAAGGGTGAGTTTTTCTCTCTATATTCCTATATGAGTTAGGTACTAATTTGCCTCCCCCCTCCACCGCCAGCTATTTTTTTATTGGTTGGGAAGAGGGAGTGAAACTATATCTCTCCCATAGGAACAACATTATCTGTCATTTTGCCATTTCTTGTGAGTAGTGGAGGATAATTCCCCCCCTTTGTCTCTTAGGAAGAGGGAGTGAAACTATATCTCCCTCATAGGGACAACATTCTCTGTCCTTTTCCCATTTCTTGTGAGTGGTTGGAGAAAATTCCTCTCTCAACCATTTTTGTCCTGCCATTTGGTCTGCCTGCCTGCCTGCCTGTCACTCTAAACATTCACCTTTCCCTCTCTCTTCTGGGATTTCCCTCTATATTTTGGTTCGGGAACAAGGGAGGCAGCTTTAACTGAGCTCTGTTTTAACCCTTTACCTCTCCAGTCTTTAACTCAAGAGCTGGACCCTGCCTTATCCTTCCCCCGCCCCATTCCCTCTTTGCTTAGAGTCTCCTTGATCCAAATTTGTGGTTCTGGTCTTATTTGTCTGCTTTCCTCCTGTGCTGTGGCCCACCCCACAGTCTCCGTGGTCTAGTTTTGGTACCTCCCAGAAGCCATCATGTCTGTGGCAGGGCTAAAGAAGCAGTTCTACAAAGCCAGCCAGGTGAGAAAAGAGGATATGTATACTCTATATATTTTGGAGATGGGTGGGTATGCTTATATTGAGGTTTCTTTCAGTCTCGTTCTTGATCACACCTGAAGAGGCAGATGTTTCTCACGGATTTGAGGCAGATCAGAAGAGGCAGATGTTTCTCACGGATTTGGCCTTGCCAAAAAAAAAGAAAAAAGTTTTGTTTCAAAGACTTGTGGTGGTGGTGGTTGTGTCCCTTCGAGTCATTTCTCACTTATGGAGAATCTAAGGCAAGCGTATCATAGTGTTCTCGTGGCAAGATTTGTTTAGAGGGGGGGTTGCCATGGCCTTCCTTTGTGAATTGTTGGCTTGGTATTTTAAGTGTTGATTGTTGTTAACTTGCCGTCCGTCCACCTTAAGTTATGGTGACTCTGAATGAGAGACCTCCAGATTCCTGGTCAGGGTTGTGGTTTATTTAAGTCAATCCTCCTATTGTGTGGTTTCTCTCTTTTCCCACTGCTTTCCACTATTGCCAAGCATTAGTGCCTTTACCAGTGAGCCACCTCTGCTCATGATATGTCCAAAGCATATCAACCTCAGTTGTCTTCGCTAAGGTATCCCCAGTTGATGTACCTTTGACTCTATAAGGTTAGCTCTGGATGTGTGAGAAAGTGGACTGAGAGAGGGTGAGGAAATGGGAGGACTTATTTCATGCTTTTATTTCATAGAGACCCCCAAGGGCTATCCAGTCCAGCCTCTGACATGCAGGAACACATAATCAAAGCATTCCTGAGAGATGGCCATCCAGCCTCTGTTTAAAAACCTCCAAAGAAGGAGACTCCACCACACTCCCAGGCAGTGCATTCCACAGTCGAACAGTTCTTACCATCAGGAAATTCTTCCTAATGTTTAGGTGGAATCACTTTTCCTGTCTTTTGAACCCACTGCTCTGTGTCCTAGTCTCTGGAGCAGCAGAAAACAAAGCTTGCTCCATCCTCAGTATGACATTTATTGGTTACATTTATATCCCACTTTTTCTCCAGCGAGCTCAAAACTGTGTATGTGACTGTACAGGTTGCCCTCCCCGCAATCCATGGAACCAACATCCGTGGTTTCAGTTATCCATAGCTGAAAGAATAGGGACACATAGAATTGTGCTTGAAAATGCCTAGAGATGTGTCCTTTCTAGGAATCACTAGGTCCTCCGACGCATCTCTGTGGTGTGTTGTTTCCTGAAGTCCATATTGTTCTCCTTACTTTGCAAAAAAGAAAAAAACCAATTAATAATTCCCAGTCATTCACAAAGGTCAACAATGATTCCTCTCTAATCCAAGTTGTTAATTTGTCCATTTCTGTTTGTTGGCTTCTTGAGGAATGTTTATCTGGCTGCTATGGGAAACAAGTTGCTAAACGTCCTATGGTCTAAGTATCTGAAGAGATGTCACATAGAAGATGGAGCCAGCTTGTTTTCTGCTGCTTCAGAGACTAGAACATGAGCCAGTGGATTCTAATCACAAGCAAAGATATTCCACTTAAAATTGTGTGTGTGTGTTTGTGTAACGTGTCTTCAGGTCGCCTGTGAGTTTATGGTGACCCCATGGATTTCTCTTAGGCAAGGAATACTCAGGGGTGGTTTTGTCAGTTCCTTCCTCTGAAATATAATAAGAAAGATCTTTTTGACTGTAAGAACTGTCAGAGTAGGAAATAGAGCCTCGGAGGGTGGTATATTCTCCTTCTTTGAGGGCCTTTTAAAAAAGATTGGATGGCCATCTCTCAAGAGTGCTTTAGTTGTGTATTCCTGCATGGCAGAGGGTTGGACTACATGGCCCTTTTGGTCCCTTCCAACTGTTAAGAGTCTATGCGTCTATAAAACTGATTCAGAAATGTGCATTCTCTCATATCACAACACAAGCTCAGGAAATGAAAGGATACTGTCAGATTTGCACAGTAATAGCCTGGGGCTTGGTAGTCCAGACTAACCCATTTTACAAGGAGGGACATGGAACACAGAGGTATTGTCGCCACAAATGTGTGATTTAGATGTACCTGAACCATGTCTTGTCACTTTTTGTGCTAGGCTGAATTTCTCAGTTATCTTTTTTTTTAAGTAGTTAGGTGGTTTTTTTAAATGCAATCACAGAATTGGAAGAAGCCACAAGGGCCATCCAGTCCAACCCCCTGCCATGCAGGAATACAGAATCAAATCATTCCCAACAGACAAGCCATTCAGCCTTTGTTTAAAAATTGTATGAACTTCTAATTACTATTTTAATACAAATACACATGCAACAGTGCTGAAGTCTGTGAAGGATTTATTTGGACGTTGGGGATGTAATTAACAGCATCAAATAAAGTTTCATCCTTGTGTGTGTAAGACAGGGGCAAGAATCATGCCACCCTCTAGGTGTTGTTGGACTGCAACTCCCAGCATTGCTCACCTGCTTGGCTAGGCATGTAGTCCAATATCACCTAGAGGTGTGATTCCCACCCCAGGTATACTTGACTGCAACAGTGGTTCAACAGTTGAATGGATTGCTTTGGAGGGTGATGGGATCTCTTTAAATAGGTGGGTTGGGCATTTTTCAGGAGTGCTGTCATTGTGTATTCCTGCATGACAGGAGGTTGGACTAGATGCTCATTGTGGTCCCTTTGAACTGTAAGATTCTATGGTTCTGTGACTGTGTAGGGAGAAGAACAAGACAAATGTATGCAATTGTGCTTTGGGAATGGCTTACATAGAAGCAGCCCTGGTTTAGGGCCCCATTTTGGAGGGGAGACCCTGGAAGCAGCTGTGGCTTTTTTCTCCCTTACATCTTACAAAAGGGTGTTTTCTGGCTGTGCAGGGATGTACATGTGTCCAACTTACCACACTACTCTGGTTCTCTTGTTATGTATTTGTATTAGCTGAATTTGTATGTGCATTTGTATTAGCTAACACACATTGGAAGCTGCTTATTGCAGTATAGATGTGTAAACTGCTATTGCTTAAAAAACAATTTGTAAGCTGCTCTGATAGCCATATGGCTGAAGAGCGGGGTATAAATAAATAAATAAATAAATAAATAAAGTGCCTTCAAGTTGATGCTTACTTAAGAGTTTGATTGATTGGTTGATTTTTGGCCATGTTTCTTCAGAAGGAAATTTGGCATTGCCTTCCTCGGGGGCTGAGAGTGTGTGACTTTTCCAAGGCCACCCTATGGGGTTCCGTGGGTCAGCAGGGATTCGAACTATGGTGTCCCAAAGTCCTAGTCCAACACTCCCACCACTGTACCATGCTGCCTCCACCCATTTCTTCCTCCCACCCTCAAAAAAGGCAACAAGCATGCGGCATGCTGCAGTTACTGAAGATGCTCAGCCCTCATGGCTGAGGGGGGGGGTATCCCCAAACACACCCACTTGTTGGTTTTCCCCCAAACATTTATCTGAAGACCTTGGGGTTCTTCCAAGCCTTCCCCAGTGGAATGAACTACCTGGAAGTGTGGTGGAGTCTCCTTCTTTGGAGGTTTTTAAACAGAGGCTGGATGGCCATTTGATGGGAATGCTTTGATTGGGTATTCCTGCAATGCAGGGGGTTGGACTAGATGGCCCTTGGGGGTCTCTTCCAACTCTATGATTCTATGATTTTCCCTCCCCTTTTTGTTACTACTTGCAAGCTGATTGGAAGTTTAGGTCCTCCATCGATTAGAATGGCTTGTGCTCTGAAATGCCCATTTGATCCTCACTTGGAAAACCTAGTGTTGGGAAATGTACTTTCTGGAAGGAAATGTGTCCCCTTGCTCATTGCAGTGTTTTAAAAGTAACTATTTCCTGTTGTTTGTTGCAATGATGTAAAAGTAAAACTGTTTCCTATTCCTCACTTGGTGAAAACGCCACCATAGGCTGTACTCTTTAAATTGAAGTATCTAATATCACTTTGCAACAATTCTTTGGGTTGTCTAAAAATGTCCTGCATTACTGGGATTTAAGCTGGGTTTGTAAATACTGTACTTTTTATGGTGGTTTGTTAAATCAATATCCATTCATTACTTTTTGTAACTTTTTGGAGGGAAAACCCCCTCCCTTAGGAATAATAAGAGAATGGCGTAACACATCTTAACCTTTTAAATTAAATTAAAAATTGATATTGTTTTAAACTGTTCAGATTAATTTCATTTTAAGCAGCCCTAGGGTCCTCAGATATAGAGTGGACTACAGTATAGCTATTTTAATAAAGAATAAATAAACAAAATAAATGTGCCTCTTAAAATGTCTGCATGGTGTAGTTGTTTGAGTGTACTACGACTCTGGAGACCAGGGTTCGAATCCCTGCTCAGCCATGGAAGCCCAGTGGGTGACCTTGGGCGAGTCACACTCTCTCGGCTTCAGAAAACCCTGTGATGGGGTGGCCATGAGTCATAAATGACTTGGAAGACACACAACAACAAAGTAACTTTGAAAACAACTAGAAACTGTTCCTCATTGTACCAGTAAAGTAACTGCTCTTACAGGTTACATTGCTTTTAAAATGTAGCTTTGGGGAAAAGGTCCTTACGCTTTCCTTATCCCTTTTAACTAGTTATAGGTAACTCATTACTGTACTTCTAAGCTTTGGGGGAAATTACCTTAAAAAAACCCCACAAATGCCACAATTCCTCGAATCTTCCAGCTGATTCTGCTCTTGCCTTGGTCAGTTTGCTGCCACTGAAACGTGGCAGGGTCAGAATGCCTCTCTGTCCTCGTGGGCATTGATCCTTGTGAGGACTTTAACTCCGCTTAGTACCTTTTCAACATTCCTCCTTAAATCCTAGTTGACCTTATGCAGTAATCGGTCCGCAGTTTTTCACCACTGTACAGAGTTTGTAGGTTTTGACCATTAGTTGTCACATGGTTTTAAGTCATTTCTAACTTAGGGTTGTCATGTCATGGGTTATCTTGGCAAGATTTCCCCCGAGGGGATTTGCCATTGCTTTCCTCTGAGGCTGAGAGAGTGTGAATTGCTGAGGTTACCCGGTGGGTTTCTGAATACTGGCCCCAACACCCAAATTGCTATACTACAGCAGCTCTTAACCTTTTCTTTTGCAGGGACCCCCTTTAAATGTCTTTTGTTGCTGGAGACCCCCAAAACGTAACCCTGATGATGATAATACAATTAAACCATCCATTAAGCCTTCTCTCAGAGACACTGGATGGGGAGGGAAGACTTTTCTCCTCCTTCCTTCCTGCAAGTTTCTGCCTGGAGTGGATTGAATGGCAATGCGCAGGCCAAGCCAACCATCCAGCCTTTGCCTTGGCTCCTGTCCTGTGGCCACTCCACTTCAGGCAGGGAGTGGGCTGAGCTGCCTTCAAGCCTTTGCGGACCCCCTGTGAGGACGTTGCAGCCCCCTGGGGGTCCTTGGACCACAGGTTAAGAGCCACTGCTATATCATATTCCCTTTAATTGGGAAGATTAGTTCAGAGGCAGCTTGCCATTGCCTTCCTCTGAGGCTGAGAGAATGTGACTTGCCCAGGGTTACCCAGTTTTTCCCACTCCGGAGTGGGGATTCAGACCCTTGTCTCTTAGAGTCCTAGTCAAACACTCAAACTGCTACATCGTGCTGGCTGTCTAGGTTTTGTCCCTGCCTTGTAGGTAACCCCAGTTTCGGTTGCTTTAATGGGTTGCCTTCCCACCTCCTCAGCTTGTCTTCCCAAATTCCCATCCCATTTGTGGAGGATAAAGCTGTCAATCGCTACAAGTCACAGTGACTATATACTATTCACCCTCAACTTTCACAGGGGTTAGGGATGGAGGACCCCTGGAAAGTGGACAGACTGCCAATATAGGCCAATTATTTTTTTTAACCTGAGAGAAAACCTCTCTTGGCATCTGTAGGTCCTTCAGCATGATTCTACGATCAACTTCTGATGGGTTATAAATGTTTTAATAAGATTTTAACTTCCTATGGATGTTGACAATAGAATTGTACTGGAGGACCTGTAAATGCCTAGAGAGAGCTGGGCCAAAGCTAACAAAATGAAATTCAATACGGAGAAATGTAAGGTACTGCACTTAGGGCGAAAAAATGAAATGCATAGATATAGGATGGGGGAAACGTGGCTGAATGAGACTACGTGCGAAAGGGATCTAGGAGTCCTAGTAGACCACAAGTTGAACACGAGTGAACAGTGTGATACGGCAGCTAAAAAGGCCAATGCGATTTTGGGCTGCATCAATAGAAGTATAGTGTCTAGATCAAGGGAAGTAATAGTGCCACTCTATTCTGCCTTGGTCAGACCTCACTTAGAATACTGTGTCCAGTTCTGGGCACCACAATTCAAAAAGGATATTGACAAATTGGAGCGTGTCCAGAGAAGGGCAACTAAAATGGTGAAAGGTCTGGAAACCATGCCTTATGAGGAGAGACTTAGGGAGCTGTTTAGCCTGGAAAAAAGACGGTTAAGAGGCGATATGATAGCCCTGTTTAAGTATTTGAAGGGGTGTCACATTGAGGATGGAGCAAGCTTGTTTTCTGCTGCTCCAGAGATTGGAACACGGAGCAATGGATGCAAGCTCCAGGAACAGAGATTCCACCTCAACATTAGGAGGAACTTTTTGACAGTAAGAGCTGTTCGGCAGTGGAACGCACTCCCTCGGAGCGTGGTGGGGTCTCCTTCCTTGGAGGTCTTTAAACAGAGGCTGGATGGCCATCTGTCGGGGATGCTTTGATCGTGATTTCCTGCATGGCAGGGGGCTGGACTGGATGGCCCTCCTGGTCTCTTCCAACTCTGCAATTCTATGATTCTATGAGAAATGTTCTTTCTAGGAATCTCTAGCTCCTCCAGTGCAACTCTATGAACAACTTCCAGAGGAAGCATACCATATCCTGGAGGATCTAGAAAATGCCGAGAGAGAACATATTTAGTAATCTGCAAATAATTAAATCTGTGAATGCTTAAGCCACAAATGTGGAGGAGCGACTGACTCTCTTATTATTTCCAGTATCAAAAACATTATACTTTGGAATGGGGTCAGGTGAATGCTCTTGCACTGAACTAGGTAGGTCTCTGCTCTCCTCTCCCATGGCTCATCTTATGGGCTTATGTTCTTATTTAAGCAGGCTTAATTTTAAGAGCGTGTGGGCTGCGGCATCTTGGGAAAGGCGGCCAGCTAAAAATTGCATCTGGCAGAAGCTGGGGCGCTCAGGACAGCAGAGAGGCCAAGGTTTTAATTGGCAGCATTTTGCATAAGGGGAGGGAGAAGATACAAGGTGACACCACCTCGTCTGGGGAAGAGTCAGCGTGAGTATCTGGAAATCTTAAAAATAAAAAAGACCCAGTATCACCAACGAGTGAGACTAATTTTGCAGAAAGCAGTGACATATTTGCAAAGAGCAAATGGACTGCTCTGGTGAAAAACTTAATGCCATCCATATTTTTTGGACTACAATTCCCATCTTCTCTCTCCATGCATCATGCTGACTTGGCCTTCTGGGAGTTGCAGTCTAATTCTCTGGGTGGCTTAACATTGCCCTTGACTCAGTGTAGAGAGCCTTTGGCCTTCCAGTGGTTGTTGGACTCCAGCACCCATTTGCCTTAGCCAGTGGTGAAGGATGGTGGGAGTTTAATAATATCCATGGGTTCCCCATCACTGCCCAAGACTAAGTTGTTAATCTGATTTTAGCTCTAGAAATAGTGTGTGGTGTAGTGGTTTGAATGCTGAGCTAGGACTGTGAGAGACAAAGATTCAAATCCCCAGTCAGCCATGGGTGACTGGGGATGAGTCACACTCTCTCAGCCTCAAATGAGAACAATAGCAAATCTCTGAAGAAATCTTGGCAGGACAACCCAAGCAGGAGCTCACCTTAAGCGAGAATCAGGTTGAAAGCATATAACAACAGAGCCAGCCTTGTGTAGTGCTTTGACTAGGCCTCCAAGAGACCAGGGTTCAAATCTTTGGCCAGCCACAGAACCCCGGTGGGTGATCTTGGGCAGGTCGCACTCTCTCAGCCTTGGAGGAAGGAAACATTTAACCTCCTCTGAAGAAATCTTGGCAGGAAAGCCTTAAGATAGGGTGCCGTAAGTCAGAGACGACTTGAAGGTCACATGGCAGCAAACTAGTGAAAGACATCTGGACATTTTTAAAACCAGGGTGGGAGTCATGCACCCCCAAGATGTCGCTGAACTGCAGCTCCCAGCCTTCCTCAACTTTGGCTGTATGCTAGCGAGGACCTGCTAGGAGTTGTAGTCCAACAATATCGAGATTGCTGGATAATTCCTACCTCTTCCTTACAGGATGTCCGTCCCACCCTATTGAGGAGGCATGGCTTCTTTTTTCCAAAGCGCTGAATGTAAGCCCCTTCCCTTTCTGGTAAACCGAAAAAGAAAATCAGTGTTTTCCCCACGTAGACTACCTGGGATGGTAGCCGTTGCAGCTTCATTTGTGACATGTGAGTTCTGTGTAGAGCTTAGCTAGCTGGGAGCAAGGAGACTCTGGAACTTAGAATCCAAACAAGGACATGTATTTTTGCAAGCTCTGGATGTGGGACCTGCTTATTCAGAGTACAATGACTAAAGCAACACTTCCTTTTATTTTCTCTCAGATCCACTTCTTAATTTTGCTAGATAGTTCTGAGGTTTTGGAGTGTGGGTGGGTGGAGGTTAGGATCTATCTTGCCCTATTTCTCATGTGTGTTTTTTAATGTATCACAGCACCTCACTGTGCTCCCACAGCTAAAGTCAGCAGCTATTTTAGTTTCACATCTGTTCCATAACAAAGGCGCTCCATCCCCTGTATGATTTGAATTGTGTTTTAATTGCAGAGAGATGACAGTAGGCCTTCCGCTTTTATCAACACCCACATCAGATACATTTGATATTTCTAAATAGGTATTTAATGAGGTGGCACCATCACTACCTCCTCTTCTTCCTCCTGTCTAGAGTTCCAGGTTTAGGGGCAGCCGCTGATGGTTTTAAGTTACAGGAGGGTAGATTTTGATTGAGCGTTAGAAGGAACTTCTTTACAGTAAGAGGGGTTCAGCAATGGAACCAATTCCCTAGAGATGGGGTAGGGTCTCCTTCTCTGGATGTCTTCAGAAAAAGACCTGCTTTAGCTAGAGATCCCGCATCAAGCAGAGGGTTGGGCTTGATGCCCCATGAGGCCCCTTCCAGTCCTATGGTCCTACAAGTTATACTTTGTCCATAGTGGATTTTTCACCTTTAGTTCCTTAGGAATGTTCTCTTGCTGTTTGAATTGATTCAGAAAGATGATGTCCATTTGTACCTAGGCAAGTCTGTTGAAGACACTGACTATTTAAATATGTGAAGGGATGTCATACTGAGGGTGGAGCAAGCTTGTTTTCTGTGGCTTCAGAGCCTAGGACATGAAGCAATGGGTTCAAACGACAGGAAAAAGAGATTCCACCTGAACATTAGGAAGAACTTCCTGATGATAAGAGCTACTTGACAGGGGGAATGTTCTGCCTCAGTGGTGGAGTCTCCTTCTTTGGAGGTTTTTAAACAGAGGCTGGATGACCATCTGTCCAGGAGTGCTTTGATTGTGTATTCCTGCATGGCAGGGGTTGGACTGGATAGCCCTTGTGGTCTCTTCCAACTCTATGGTCTATGATTCTATGATAGACAGAATTTCTCCAGAAAAAGAAGAAAACATCTATGAGATGTAGTTTACTTCTCTAAAGAAAAAGAAACTAAATCGCTTACTACAGGCCCTGATGGCTCACAGCAGAAAATCCTTGTGCTACATCTGACTTCATTAGCCTTCTCTTGCAGCAGGGTTATCTGATGAGGACTGCCGACAGAGCAGATGGTTCCTTATTGTTCTCTCCCCATCTCAATCTTCTTCTGTAGCTATCTGCATAAAAACCCAACTTTGGCCGGGTGTTTGTGTGCAAACCATCTGTCTCCTTTCTTTGCTGGGAACGTTTAAATGCTGGCTGCCTGAATGCTGACGGCACCAAAAGATTCGCACGCGCTCACATCTTTGCTAAAAGTTTGAGAGCTTTTTGGAGGTCCAGCTTGCTGCCCGTCAATCTGCTTTGTTTTGAGTCCAGCTGCCGGTCCGTGGGAAGAAGCGCTTTGCCAGAGAGTTGTGGCTCAGACGAGGGAGGAAATGGGGCAACCAAAATGGTGGGAGGTCTGGAAGCCATGATGCCCTATGAGGAGTGGTTTAGGGAGCTGGGGATGTTTAGCCTGGAGAAGAGAAGGTGGAGAGAGGACATGATAGCCATGTTTAAGTATGTCATACTGAGGATATTTAAGGGATGTCTAACATGTTTAAAGGCTGTCATACTGAGGATGGAGATTTGTTCAGAGGGGTTTCTCCTTTGCTTTCCTCTGAGACTGAGAGAGTGTGGCTTCCCCAAGGTGGGCTTCCATGGCCGAGCAGGGGTTTGAACCCTGGTCGTCTAGAATCCTAGTCCAACACTCAATAACCACACCACGCTGGCTTTCCTTTCCAGTTTAAGGAAAACTTACCTTGGGTTTTTCTTTGCCAGGTTTGTTCAGAGGGAGTTTGCCATTGGCTTTCTCTGAGGCTGAGAGAGTGTGGCTTGCCCAAGGTAATGCATGGCTAATCTTTTGAATTATAAGCCTGTGGGCAGAAGATGTCTTGTTGATTGTTTGCTGCCTTGGGACCCTTTTGGAACTGTAGGTTGGTGTGGAATATGTCCAGTGCATATAAAATATTTGGGGTGGCGTCTAAAAAGTTATCATTACATCATGGTAGAAAAGAGAATTGAATTATGGTAAGGACAGAAAGGGTGCCTGGGATTTAATAAAGAAAGGAAGAAAAACATGGCCGCAGCTACTATTGAGGAAAGCTTGGGGTATGAACAGGATATCAGTTTTCTGGCTGGTGGATTGTGGGAATTGTAGTTCCAAGCTCTGGTTTTCTGTACATGTTCCAGTTCAATTGTAGTATGCTCTGGCTTTGATCCCTCCCCCACCTCGTAATTCAGGAAATGAAGGCTTTAGGAATTTCATGCAGATTGTCGGAAGTACTAATCATTGTTAGAATTTACGATTATAATTAGTGACTTATTTGCCAAGAATAGGACAACTTCTGAAAAGCCTCAGAGGGCTTGAGAGTTCTGGTTTATGCTTTGGAAGGCTCACGTATAGTAGGTTTCTTACCAGATTTACACCCTTCTCCCTGCTGTTAAGTGCTAAGCAATAGCCCATGGCTTTATGATGCAATAAGCCCCTTATGTAATGAATGCCTTTCCTGTCTCCCCACCCTCTTAGTGCCTTTCCTGAAGTGCTGGTCAAAATCTTGGAAGGGAAACATCTCTTATTGTGTAATGCTCTCCACGCTTCCTTGTGTGGCTTCAAGCTGTTTCCGACTCACAACCATCCTAAGGCTAACTTATCACGCGGTTTTCTTGGCAAGATTTGTTCAGAACAGGTTCGTCGTTGCCTTCCTCTGAGGCTGAGAGGGTGCGACTTGGCCAATATCATCCAGTGAGTTTCCATGGGCGAGCAGGGATTCGAACCTTTGGTCTCCAGATTCCTAGTCCAACACTCAAACCACTACACCACTGTCCGTACTATAAAACAAAACAGTTCACACTCAAAAAGAGTAGAAAGCCAATGTGAAGTAGAAGTTCAGGAGAACAGTCCCCTTCAGCTGGGCAGCCTCCTGTGGCATTGGACTACAGTATCCATTATCCATGACTAGTTGGGGTTGATGGGGGTGTAATCTGACAGCTCTGCGGGGGGTGTTGCTGTCAGGGGAGACTTGGTGTAAGAAACCCAAGTCCAAAGGCTGCCAGTAAGCTATGAAACGTAGTGGCTGATCTTGCACAGTTTGACTCACTTCCTCTTAACCTACTTGGCAGGGCTGTTGTGAGGAAACATTGGAGGTGCAGGAAGAATGGGGCACTCAGTTCCGAATCCCTTGTGAAATGGACAAATAATGGTAGCATAAAACACATTGGGTTTGTTGTCTTCCATGTGTACAGCTATATCTCAGGGCTTGTCTAACTGGTGAAAACACTCCTCTTAGAATTTGAGGAAAATAACTTTTGTTCTAAACAGGACCCCGCAGCGATTTGCCGTATTCGGAAGGAGGGGTGACAGAAATTGGCGGCTTTTCCCAATTTTTTCTTTAAAAAACTACAAAGCAATTCCTACTCATTGGGACAACTGATTTGGATTGCAGTGCATTCTCCGTGAGGACAGAAATGGATTGCTGATTGGTCAGATGTGCGTAGGGGGCAGAGCTTGCTGGCAACCAAGTGGCCGGAACCACCATGTTGAATGTGCTGATGACTAAAAAGGCCAATCCGAGATAAACAAGTCCGGTTGCAGAAAGCACAGCAGAAGGTCTCCTTGGGTGATGTTTCCAGGTTGATTCTTTCTGCGTTGTTGTTTCTCTTCAAGGCTTGTTCGGCGTGAGTTCTCAAATAAGGACGAAACATTCGTCACATTCTGCGCACCAGTCCACATTTTATTGCCTCATATCGACAAGCTCTCAGTTGACAAAGTAGGTTCATTCCTGGACATTACTTCTTTAACAGAAAATTTGATAAAAGGGGCAAAAAATCAAATGGAAAGAACAAGGGTATATTCCTACACCACCAAAAAAAGGAGTGTGTTTCTATTCCAAACTAACAGTATACACATGTGAAATAAAACAGCCAGATCAGATAAGAGCTGTTTGGAAGGGGAATGAGCTGCCTTGGAGTGTGGTGGAGTCTCCTTCGGGGGTTTTTAAACAGAGGCTGGATCTGTTGTGCATGCTTTGATTGTGTCTTCCTGCATGACAGAGGGTTGGACTGGATTGCCCTTGTGGTCTCTTCCAACTCTATGATTCTATGGTTTATTTTAACTCGGTATAAAATCAGAAAGAACAGGACCAAAATCTGGAATTTTTTCAGTTGGCCTGGATGCGCCCTGAGGATAACAGATTAGAAGGGGGGGCATTGTTATCCCATAGAGCAGTAACTCTTAACCTTTTCTTTACCAGCGACCCTCTTTAAATACCTTTTGTTGCTGTAGACCCCCAAGTCCTAAGTCAAAATATAAAACCATAAAATAGTAATATAATTACAGCATCCATTCAACCTTCCCTGAGAGGCACTGGAGGGGGAGGGAAGACTTTTCTCCTGCTTCTTCCTATAAGTTTCTGTCTGGAGCGGATTGAATGGCAATGTGCAGGCCAAGCCAGCCAGCCTTGCCTTGCCTCCTGTCCTGTGGCCACTCCACTGCAGAGAGAAGGTGGACCAAGCAGCCTTCAAGCCTTTACTCCCCTCTGTAAGGACATTGTGGTACCCTGGGGATCTATAGACCACAGATTAAGAACCACGGCCATAGAGGAATGCTGTAAAAAGCGGAAATATCTGAGTTTGTACTCATTTTTGTTTGCCATCTCCACTGTTTTTTCTGCTGCCACAGTTTTCGGCTGCTCTCTGCTGAGACAGGCCTACGTTTCTTGGCTCCCTTTCCTCTTCTGGAGAAACTGGAACGCCTGCCCACACCCTCGGAAGGTTGGCAGCAAACTTCCTAACATGTGCTGAAAATGTCTCTCTGGCTGTTTTCTTAAAAATCAGGGCAGGAGGAGGTGCCAATTTTTTTTTAAGTGTTTGCAGAGGAATTTAAATAGCCTCCTTTAGATCTGTAAGTTTTGTTATACTGTTTGCCCTATTTTAAAATAGTTTCTAATTATTATTTTTATTTGGGGCAAGAAACAATAGCAAATCAGTGCAACCAGAAAAGAAATGAGAAACAAAAGGAAGGGCAAAAATCAAAGCAAACTAGAAGACGAATGACACACTCAACCAAGGAACACAAACCCTGAATTCAAACTTAGCTCCTTACAAAAAATAATGCTTACAATAGAAACCAAATATACTTGGACCAGGCTGGTCTCCTTTTCTAAGCACAGTGTGGGAAGCAAACTCAGTCATTCCCAGTCCATTTTTTCAGCTGTTGGTTGGGTATTGCAATTCCCTGAACAAAGAGATGGAGGCAGACAGCCCTGCACCTCGCCTGGTTGGAGCAGTTCTCCAGGTTTGAAGGTGTTGCCTGCCAAACGCCCAAGGTGTGTTGCTTGTCTAGGTTGTCTGCATTCAGGGAAGTCTTGGCAGCTGATTCACTCATCAGCTGAGTTATTGGCTTTCTTGAAATTGGCATTCCAAAATTGGAAGTGATAGTGCATCCTTCAAAGACGATTGGAAGCTCGTCCAACAATATGCTGGCTCCACATAGAATCATAGAGTTGGAAGAGCCCACAAGGGTCATCCAGTCCAACCCCCTGCCATGCAGGATTACCCAATCAAAGCACCCCAACAGATGGTTGTCCAGCCTCTGTTTAAAAACCTCCAAGGATGGAGACTCCACCACACTCCAAGGCAGTGTATTCCACTTCTGAACAGCTCTTACTGCCTGGAAATTCTTCCTAACGTTTAGATGGAATCTGTTTTCCCGTAGTTTGAACCCATTGCTCTGTGTCCTAGTCTCTGGAGCAGCAGAAAACAAGTTTGCTCCATCCTCAGTATGACATCCCTTCAAATATTGAAACATGGCTATCATGTCACCTCATAACCTTCTCTTCTCCAAGAAGGAGAAGAACAAGAGGAGGAGGAGAATATAAAATTTCCTCCTGAAATTATATTTTTTAAAAGTTCAGCTAAAGAATGCATTCTTCAGCCATAAATACTTTCCAGGTGTGCAGTTTGGACAGAAAATGGCCCTCCAACACTCAGTTTGCTTCCACCCTTTTCATGGAGCATTCTGAAACCCCCTTGTTTTACTCTGGGCTAGAAATGTGAAGGCCCAGGAGAAAAGAAAAACAGAAAAAGTCAGAAAAAAACATGTTTTTCCTGAAATCTTTAAAAATCTTTAAGACAATAAAATCTCTAGTATACCAAGTGTGGTCATTTCATGCCAAATCACAGAAACCATAGAGTTGGAAGAGACCAAATTGTACATAGTCATATTTTATGTTCTTAAAGTAACAGAGTGACTTTCAATCTGTAATAAGTGCTAATGTTGTACGCCGCCCCGGTTGCTGAGCAGAGGGGCGGGTTAAAAATAAAAAATTATTATTATTATTATTATTATTATTTTGCATTTTTTCAGTTTTTCTGAAAATTTCCATTTTTTCTGGGGGAGGGAAAGGAAAAAAACACTTTTTCCCCATGTCTTCAAAATTTTCAGAAATTTTTACACCTATATAATAAATAATAATAATAATAAATTTTTATTTTTAACCCGCCCCTCTGCTCAGCAACCGGGGCGGCATACAGCAAGATTAAAACAACATCAAGTTAAAACAATCCTTCTCCATCCTAACCCTCCCACCCCTTAAAACTAAATTAAACTAATTAAAACAAAGATAAACTACAATAAATAAATAAATAAAGGCAACGATGGCAAGGGGATAGGTAAGCAATCAGTCCACTTGAACCGGGAAGTTATTCCGGGAAGGCCTGCCGGAAGAGATCCGTCTTTAGCGCTTTCTTGAAGCTATCAAGAGTAGTGATACTTTGTACTCTGGACCCATCTTGGCCGCACTGCTGACACCTGAGTTCCCTGAGAGAGAAAGAAAGTGTGTGACGCAAATGACATTATTAAAAGGTCAGCCTGCTAATAACAGGTCAGGCTAATAATAGGCGTTTGGCAACCTCCGATTTCCCTTGTTGCTTAGAGGCTGGGCTATGTTTGGGAGCTCAGGGTGTTAAGGGATGATGCCTCTGAGGTGAGGGTAGGAGAAATGATGAGTTGAAGTGCTTGGTATTCCAGAGTTAGAGAACCTGGTGTTTCAGAATCATAGAATCATAGAGTTGGAAGAGACCACAAGGCCATTTAGTCTAACCCCCTGTCATGGAGGAACACCCAGTCAAAGCACTCCTGACAGATGGCCTTCCAGTCTCTGTTTTAAAACCTCCAAAGAAGGAGACTAACACACTCCTAGGCAGTGCCTTCCAGAAGGGAGGACTGGAGTGGAAGCAACTGGCCATGGGATTGTGGGGATGAATAGGAAATGATGGTGGCCCAAGAGGGAGAAAAAGGACCAAGAGTTTGTAGCTGTAGGGCAAGGATGTTCAAAGTGCGGCCAGATGTTTCCCAAATGCTATTTTTGTGGTCCTCAGCCCTTCTAGATTCACCACTATACAGGGCGGACCCCATATCCCTGGGGATGCGTTCCCCCATGGATACCTAAAACTGTGGATAATAGGGAACCGTATTATTTTCAATGAGACAAACGATGGAAGTTGACCATAGAATCACACTGGAGGACCTAGAAATGCCTAGAGAGAACTTTCCCCCCAGATATGGATAAGTGAAACCGTGGATAAGGGGGGGGGTCGACCTGTATTGCCACTTTTCTTAGTGGTGATTCTCTTTTTAAGTAGGTTGGCTGTCCTGCACTGTACACCATATTAAAAAAAAATCTAGTTTTCTAAGCCAGAAGTGGATTTCTGATCATGTCTGGATGGCCGAGGAGTATGTTTTGTAGCCTGTGCTGTAGGTCCCAGGGACCGATAATTGACCCCCAGACCTGCCGCAGTTTTCCACCCTTGCTCTAGAGAGAAGCAAAGAATGAAGAAAACCTCCTATCAAGGTGTGTGTTTGTTTAAGCAAGCTTAACCTGCTGTGGCCTGAGTCACATTGACCCTGCCTGGCCCTTGCAGAGCCGGTTCCTTCTCACAAACAGGTGGTTTCTTTCTTTTCTGGACCTCCTTTCCAGGTCTTGCCAAAGCCCTTCCTTTTTTCCACCCTGACTGGCTCATGTGGGAGCCAGGTAGCCTCTTCCCCAGCAGGCTTAATTTCTGAAACCTTTGCCAGGTCCCTATAAGTTGTTGTTGTCTCGGTCAAAGTTCCCAGCACCACCAATGCACTGCTGGTCATCCATCTTGTGAGAAGCACCCTTGGTATCAAACATGGTGCCTACCTGTTTCTTTCCCCTCCCCATCATTGTTGGGGGGGGCATTGCCCATTGACCCTTGGGGTGTTCTTGGATAGAGAGGATGAACAGAGAGGATGGGAGGTACAGTCCATTGCCCAAACTTGCTGGGGCCAATGGGAGCTGTAGTCTGACATCTCTGGAGAACCACCAGGTTGAGGTCTAAACCATGATGTAGGCTCTGCCTGTGGCTGTTCACTGTATGTTCCTAAATATGGCTCTGCCAAATCTTTGACTCCAACCCCTCTGTTTTTCTATTGTCTTGCACCTTCATAAATAGCAAATGTATATTAATCAGTAATTATAAATTTACTACAGTAAAATGGTTGTTGTTGACTGCCCTCAAGTCGACTTCGACTCATGGCGACCCCATGAATGAGACCCCTCCAAGACCCCTTGTCCTCAACCACTCTGCTCAGGTCTTGCAAACTCGGGGCCATAGCTTCCTTCATTCCATCTGGTATGTGGTTTTCCTCTCTTTATACTGTCCTCCACCTTTCCTAGCATTATTGTCATGCCTTCTCATGATGTGTTCAAAGTTTGGCAGCCTCAGTTTAGTCCTCTTGGCTTCCAGGGAGAGCTCAGTCTTGATTTATTCTAGGACCCATTTACGGTCTTTTGAGCAGTCCACGGTATCCATGGAACATTTCTCCAGAACCACATCTCAAATGAGTTGATTTTCTTTCTATCAGCTTCTTCACTGTCTAGCTCGACATGGTGAGGGGAAATACGATGGCTTGGATGATCCTAACTTTAGTGGTCAGCTTTATATCTTTGCAATTTAGGATCTTTTCTACTTCTTTCATAGCTGCCTTTCCCAGTCTTAGTGTTCTTCTGCAACTTCCCTTAGATTGATCCAAGGTATTCAAGCAAAATGGTAGCACAAGGCATTTCATCACAACCATATGAATCATCAGGCTACTGAGATTGATAGAGTAAAACATATACGGCAGTGTCTCTTAACCTTTTCTTTACCAGGGACCCTGGTATGGGGATGGGGGGGTCTTACTGTAATAAGGAACCAAATCTAGCAGCACCTTTAAGACTAACTTTTATTTTAGCTTGAGCTTTTGTTGATATCAATGCAATGCGGACCTAGTTCAAGCTGTTGTGTGGACCATGAGGGCTAGAAACTTTTAAAAATAACACAGAGGAAGTATTCCTGCATGGCAGGGGGTTGGACTGGATGGCCCTTGTGGTCTCTTCCCGCTCTATGTTTCTAAGATCTTCAGGATACCCGAGCCATAAAATTGTCTGGTTATCTTCTCCCTTTAAGTTACTCCTCTTCTTGCCTTAACCTACATGTCTGATTCTTTTATGGTGTAAACAAATACTAAAAATATGTGTGCTTTTCCTCACCCAGACCTATTTTTTTCTTATTATTTGCTAGAAGCAATTGAGCAAGTGGTTGTTAAGAAGCTTGGCTTACCATAGGTGTATGTGTGTAGCTCTGCCTTTCCAGGATGCAGGCTGTTAATGATTAATAAGTCAATTATTGAATCCTTTTCATAGATGACTAAGGACTCCACCTAATTAACTCCACTGCTCCCCAACTGTTGTTGTAAGTTTCAAACTATTCCACCCACGCTGGTCCCGGGAGGGGGAAGACCATTTGCTTTTGCCAGAACTGACACACTTTCCTTGCTTCGGTTGAGCTCTACCTCAAAAACCAGAGTCAGCTGCCTTCACCCAGCTGTGGGAAGTGAGAAAGGGAGAGAATCAGGCATAAACACACCCCAGTGTTGGGGCTAAAAAAAAAAGCTTAAAACTGAGCAAAATCTAGTGCCGGAATATGCAACATAAATTATTGAAGTGGGCCATGCATTTATTAGAATCACAGAACCAGAGAGTTGGAAGGGGCCCCTTAGGCCAGTAGCTCTTAAGCTTTTCTTTACCAGGGACCCCCCTTTAAATATCTTTTGTTGCCTTGGACCCCCAAGAATTAACTCAAGATGGACTGGATGACCCTCGTGGTCTCTTCCAACTCTACAATTCTATGATTCTATGATTTAAAACAACAACAATAATACAATTACACCATTCATTAAACCTTAAATCAGAGGCATGGAGGGGGAGGGAAGCCTTTTCTCCTGGAGCAGATTGAATGGCATTGCGCAGACCAAGCCAGCCAGCCTTTGTCTTGGCTCCTATTATGCTCTACTGCAGGGAAGAGGTGGGCCAAGCAGCCTTCAAGCCTCTGCGGACCACCTTTGAGGACATCACACATCCCTGGGGGTCCCTGGACCACAGTTTAAGAACCGCCTGCCATTGAGTTGAACTCTTTGCTCAATGCAGGATCTTCAGCTACAGCATCATTATTTCTATTGTTATTATTCTTACCATTGTTTATTTATATAGCACCATCTATGTATATGGCGCTCTACAGTAAAGCAAGCACACAAAATGCATTGGGTCCTGCCAAAGGCATACAATCTAAAACGAGTGTATACATGAACACACACACACACAGATGGAATCATAAACATAAAACTGTAAAATGCAATTGCAAAACAAATGATTCAGATAACTACGAAACAAAAATGATACAATGTAGTATGAAACAGCAAGGAAATATAAAATGAAACAAGTTGATCAATACATGTAATCAAATATAAAACAGCAATCTAGCTATCTATATAAAACCCTTAGGTATGCACAACGGCCTTAGGTATGTAGGCATGTTGCCTCCTGTGTAGGTACAATGGGTTTATAGGTATGTTTCCTCTTTCGGTGTGCTGATTGGTTACTTAGGATCCTGCCTCTCAGTCTCGAAGTCAATCACCACCCATGTACAAATTCCCTCTCCACCTCACAATCCACTCCTGCCACTCATAGCCGTATCTGCATACTGGGAGTGTGCTACAGTGTTGGCTATAGTTCCTAAGGCTGCAGGCCTTTCCAGTTCCCCAATGTTTCAGGGCTGCACAATTCCCATTTATGATTTAAGACATAAGTAATATCATTTCTATTCCCGCTGAGATGGGACACAGGCAGTCAACTGGTGGCGGCGATGGCAACAGGACGTCACTGTTGCCACTTTAACGGGACCCAGGCAATCGGGCGTGAGGTTTACCGGGCATTTTTTGGCATATGGTACACTGGGTCCAGCTAGAATATATATACACACAATATAAAGCCAACTGGCCAGTACATGTAATCAAAATATATAAGATTATAAAACAGTATCAGCTTTTAATTGCATCCCCAGCAGGTAGCTGTTCAGACACTTTTGGAAGATGCCCAGAGAAGGAGACCCGCCATCTCTCTATGTCATTGGTTCAATTTCCAAACCTCTCTTAAAGTCAAGAAGTTCCTTGTAATGGTCAGTTGAAACCCACCCCTCCAACTTAAAACCATTAGACCTGGTCCTCCTCTCTGGGGTAGCAGAGAACAAACCTGCTCCCACCTCTCTGGGACAACCCTTCAGATATATAAAGAGGCCAACCATGTCCCCCCGAATCTTCTATTCACTGTGTTTGTCTTTTTTTCACCTCTGGCATCCCATCCAACAGCCTCATCCAGATGCTGTCTCTATCTCTCCCGTGGCTTAGCTGGGAGGCTTGATGCCAAAGCTGTGCTGGAGCAGAGACCGGCTGGATGGTCTGGCCAGCTGCGTGGAGCCAGTTGGATTTTGTTTTCCAAATTAGAAAAATATTCTTGGATGGGGAACCCTTGCTTATACTTTTCTGTAACTTTTTTTTTAAATGGTGTTGCGGAATTTTGGCTTCTAGTATATCATAGTTCAACTGAAGCTTAGGAAGGACTGCCTCATTGTGAGAGTTGTTCAGCTACACAACAGACTGCCACAGAAGGTGGTGGGTGAGAGGTGGGTGTCTACCCTCTGTTTAAAGGAGTTGGGAGGCACCCCAAAGGCTGTCTGGTCCAAGCCCCACAGTGCACAAAAGCATCCCTGAGAGTCCTTTGTTCAAGCTTTTAAACAGAGGTCACCTGAACCCAGACTGGCCCTTTGGAGTGAGGATTCGTGCCCAGCAGGCTAAGGTCCCAATTCCCACACTGAGAGACAGAGATTCTTTCAGACACTTGGTTAAATCTTGCAAGATTTAAGCACAACGCAAATCACACATCTCCCCATTGCTAGGGAGCACAGCACTCTCATATATTTTACACTTATATCTATGGCATCAGAACAAGCTGTGATTGGAAGGCTACATTTTACATACGAGCATAGCCTAAGCTCATGGACATTTCATGGCTGCTAACTCTTGATTCCCTCTTAAGGCTCTGCTTACTACATCACATGTGTATTTTTTGCTTAGGCGTAGCAAAACTGGATTCTTCTGTTGTCTTATTCATCTCTCAGGAATGCTTTAGCTGTGGGTTCCTGCATTGGACTAGATGGCCCTTGGAGTCTCTTCCAACTTCATGGTTCTTTGATTCTTTGATGGGATGTCACACTGAGGATGAAGTGACTAGGACACGGAGCAATGGACTCAAATGACAGGAAAAGAGATTCCACCTAAACGTTCGGAAAAAAACTTTTTGACAGTTAGAGCTGTTAGGCAGTGGGATGCGCTGCCCGGGAGTGTGGTGGAGTCTCCTTCTTTGGAGGTTTTTAAACAGAGGCTAGATGGCCATCTGTTGCGGTGCTTTGATTGGATAGTCCTGCACGGCAGGGGGTTGGACTGGATGGCCCTTGGGGTCTCCTCCAACTCTAGGCTTCTAAGACAGAGAATACAATAAATATGTTCTTCCCATACATATGATGTTGAGGACTCAGGTAGCATCAATAACCTAACTGCCACTTGTCATAAAAACCAGCCACCTGTTTGAACCTTTGTTCTCCTCCGGTAAGTCTGGTGCTTTGCGTTCTTTTTCTGTGTGTTTTGTTTTCAGCATTGCTTCATTCTCAGCCTTGGTGAAGTCCCCTCTGTTCTTCCCTTGCAATTCAGGGTTGTTTCTTTTTTAAAAAAAGAAGCCACACTTCCTCCTTTTCACTGGTGGCTTCCTTTACCCACATCCCATCAAACTGCAAACCCATCACTTTTAGCCACTGGCTCTTGTTTGACGGGAAACAGATCCAGAAGTTGTAGGCTGAACTGTGACTGGTCCTCACCTCATGACCTTTTCCTGGATCCTGTCCAGCTATGAAGGAATGCTTCAAAAACATACACACACCACAAATCCACAGTGTGTTAGCTGCTTCTTTTTAATCACTTTATTTTATAGTGCAAGCAATGCCATTCAGAAACAAATCCTTCAAGTTAACATAAGTTCAGCCCAAAGGACTTGCTTTCAAAGCACACTGTTTAAAAAGCTAATGGCCTCTTTATTTGGAGGTTTTTAAACAGAGGGAATGCTTTGGTTGTATATTCCTGCAGGACAGGGGGTTGGAGTAGGTTGCCCTGGTGGTCTCTTCCAACTCTAGAATTCTTTGTCAGGGAGCTCTAGTGCCGCAACAAACTACAAATCCCAGGATTCAATAGGATGGAGCCATGATAGCTAAAGCGGTGTCAAACTCAATACTTCTGCCAGTGGGGCAGCAGCCGTAGTCCTATATTGGTTTTGATGTTAAAAGACTGGTTTAAATGGGGGGGGGGGAACAGGTTTGGGGGTGTATAAAAAACTGGGGTTTTCCCCGCAGCCCTGACCCCTAGTATCTCCACCTTGAAAGGATCAGGATAGGAAACTGTAGAGATCCACCTCCAACTGGATCAGATTGTCAAAAAGACTTAGCTGGTCTAAGGCAACTTCCAGCTGTCCGATATCCATGGCAGGACCTCCCCAAGCCTCCCGGCAGCCATACCTCTGGCTTTCCTATATACAGTTGTCCCTCTGTATCCATGGATTTGGTATCCACAGATTTAAGTATTCACTGCTTGAAAATATTCTTTAAAAAATAATAATCCAAAAAGCAAAGCTTGATTTTACCGCCTTAGATAAGGGGCACCATTTTGCTCTGCCATTGCATATCATGGGACTTGAGTATTCACGGATTTTGGTATCCACCAGGGGTCCTGGACCCAAACCCCCGCAAATATGAAGGGACAACTGCATTTTTGTATTTTGGGGCTGTGCAGCACTCAAAACCTTCAGATTATAGCCAGCAGTTTCAGCAGAGCAGGAGCCAAGCTCAGCTTGCCCTGGAATGCAGGGATGAGTGGGTGGGAGGGAAGGAGTTCCCCCTTGACACACTTGGCCCGATCTTAAGCTGGGGGGGGGGATGGAGGAAGTGAAGGGGGGGTCTCCAATGACAGCCAGCAAAAGATGGAACTGGGCCCATTACGTGCAGGCTGGATTTGACTACATCAGCACAACTGATGTAGGCGGCCTCTCTCCCCCATTGTGGTTCAAGAGGAAGACTCTGAAAATATTGTCTGTTTGCTTTCTTTTGTCGTCATCTTCAAACCCCAGGAGACCTTTCTGGTGGAATCATAGAATCATAGAGTTGGAAGAGACCACAAGGGCTATCCAGTCCAACCCCGTTCTGCCATGCAGGAATACTCAATCAAAGCACTCCTGACAGATGGCCATCCAGCCTCTGTTTAAAAACCTCCAAAGAAGGAGACTCCACCACACTACAAGGCAGTGAGGTCCTTTCAAAAATTCTGTTGGTCACACATAGAAAGCTGGTATTTTTTTTTACCTGCAAAACTAAATAGTGTTTGACCAGAATGGAAGAGCAGTGACAGGAGTTGGCCAGGACGTTGCTAGTCCTCACTGAGCCAGCCTCCATTTTGGAACTAAAGCGACGCCACATTCTATGGCTTATGGTTGGCCCATCCACGGATTCCACCATTCACGGCTTGAAAAACATCCCAAAACAAAAATAAATTGAAAGGAGCAAACCTTGAATGTACCATTTTATATAAGGGACACCATTTTCCTCTGCCATTGTATATAATGGGATTTGAGCATCCACAGATTTTGGTGTCCTGGAGCCAAACCCCAGCGGCTCACTGTAATATCTAGTCAGGATAATTGTGAACTCTTCTGTTTCCTCTCCCTCCCTTCTATGTTTTGGTAATATACAGCCTGTTAAATTCTACGATTTCGGAATTCTGGATAAAGGAGACGTGACCTGTATTTAATGCTGTATCTTTACCCTTGAGGGTCTTATCTACTTGGCTTGCTCTCTGCTTCTTTTAACTCTGCTCTGAGGTCTGGAACTTTGGAAGAGCTGGAGTATTTTGTGTTGGCTTGGGTGCCTTAAGATTTCAAGAGAGAGGCTGGCATTAGAGAGAGAGAGAGAGATGCACATCTATTCAGCTACGCCTACTTTTATCTGATGGCACACAAGGCTGATGTGTGCACAAATGATTCATTTATTTAACTGTTGGCAAAATGCCCCTTCCTGATAATGGAAGGGCGTGTGTGGGCATGTGTTTGGAACGAGGACTTTGGGGGCACTGTGCGAGGGACAGATGTTCATTGTGCCATGTTCAGGGTCCCTGGTTGTGTTTACCCGTGCAACAGTGATGCCTCGAAATACAGTGGTCCCTTGGTATCGGCTGGGGTTTGGTTCCAGGACCCCCTTGGAACCAAAATCCATGGATGCTCAAGTCCCATTATATACAATGGCAGAGTAAAATGGTGTCCATTATATAAAGTTGCAAAATCAAGGTTTCTTTTTTGGAGAATTTTTTTTAAAAAAAATATATTTTCAAGCCGTGGATGGTGGAATCAGTGGATACAGTGGAGCCCTGGTGGCGCAGTGGTTAAATGCCAGTATTGCAAGTCACCACATTGCAAGTTGCAAGTTCAGTTCCAGCGGGCTCCAAGGTTCACTCAGCCTTCCATCCTTTCGTAGGTCGGTAAAATGAGTACCCAGCTTGTGGGGGCAATTAGCTAACACACATTGGAAGCTGTTTAATGCAGTTAGATGTGTAAATAGCTATTGCTTAAAACAATTTGTAAGCCGCTCTGATAGCCTTGTGGCTGAAGAGCGGGGTATAAATAACTGAGTAAATAAATAAAAATAAAAAAATACAGAGGGCCAACTGTAGCAGCCTTCTGGGAGATGAAGTCGAAAACACCTAGAGGACCAAAATTTGAGAATCACTGCCCTAGGAGAATACGGACATTGTGAAACTACTCAATTTTGCACACATGGCAAGCCATTTACAAAGATGCAAGCCCCGAGCAAGAATGCCAGCCCTTTATCCTGTATCTGTTGAACACCCCATCCTGAGTATTGCTTTGATAGCTAAAGAGAGCATGGAGAAAATGAAGTACAGCGGGCCCTTGGTATCTGCTGGGGTTTAGTTCCAAGACCCCTCGTGGATACCCAAATCCATGGATGTTCAAGTTCTGTTATATACAATGGCGTAGTAAAATTGTGTCCCTTATATAAAATGGCAAAATGAAGGAAATGGACAAATTAACAACTTGGATTAGAGTGAAATCATTGGCAACCTTTGTGAAAGACTGAGAAATGTTAATCGGTTGTTTTGGTAAAGAGAACAATATGTTGACTGTAGGTTTTGATAATTAGTAGATCAGTTTAAGTAGTAGAATTGCATGAATGGTAAGTATGTTTGAAGAAGCTAGTTTAGCTGGTTTTGTATAATCATCCTTAGGAAAGTTGGAAGTCAAATGTATTTTTCTTTCTTTCTTATTTCTTTATTAGTTGTTACTATGTTCTTTTTTCTGTAGTAACTCTTTTTTTCTTTTGTGCTATTAAAAACAGATGTTGTTGGACTGCAACTCCCAACATCCCTAGCCAGTGTTGCCATTGGTGAGGAGTATAGGATCTTGCAGTCCATTAAATTTTGGAGAGCTGTATGATTTCAATCCCGCATTGCTGTAGAGGGGTCTCACTTTTCATACCCTGTTTCCTTTGAGTATCTGTATTGGCGAGGGAATTCCTTGTGATTATTGAATCCACCCGCAGTTGTGTGACCTCAGTGCCTCCAAGCCACAACTGGATTGACTCTTGCAACGCCAGTGTTGTTCAGAGAGAGATAAGTTTCAGCTGACTCACTTGGTCTTCCTTCCAATCTCAATCTCTTTCTCTGTAATTCACTCCCAGATTTTATTAGAGCCATGAGCAAACTAATGTGTAATCAGCTTTCCAGCTAGGAAAGAAGTAACTTTTAATTTTTGTATAGGCTGCATTCCCATTTGAATAAACACGTCAGCCGAACACACCCTGTGGAAATTGGCAAATAACCTCCGAGCTGTCTGTCATGATACAATCGTATCTCTCTGTGTGTGTGTGTTTTATTTTTTCCCGTGTCTGAATGTTTTAAAACCTCACATTCTTTCCATCCCAAGTAAGAAGACATTCCTCCCCAATTTTTGTTTGCCCAATAAGATAGGGACAGGCATTCTTAAGCATGGAGTGGATTATATTTTGACTGCTACATAGCTGTTTAAGATGACAATCCTTTTAGGGGGGTGGAGGAGAAGTGACAACCTTAATTCATCACAACCAACATCACTTAATGCACAAAGCCAGACTTTTAAGAGCTAGGTATTGAGCCGGTGTAATTTAGCGGTTTGGATGTTGGACTAGGATTGTGGAGCTGTTGTTTTTGAGGTGTCCATCTGTTTCCGCAAGAGTGAAAAAACGTCAACTGTGCTAGCCAAGTTTCCCTATTGACCTTCCACTCTTTTTATTTTTTAACAGCTGGTCAGCGAGAAAGTTGGGGGAGCTGAGGGAACCAAACTGGACGATGACTTCAAAGAAATGGAAAAGGTGGGCATCCATTTGGGGGGGCGGGGGGGCTGGATTTCCCCCTCAGTGAGCCAGAGTTCTCTTTTGCTTCCAGAGCGGAGCAAAGCACATATAGAAAAGGCTCATCTGTGCAACTTTCTTATCAGCCAACAGTAACTACTGCCAGCTGTAAAGCTTTGCAAATCACCACCACCATCATTATCACAGTCTGACCCACTGTATCCATGGGACCAAGTATCCAGGGATTCACCTACCCGCATCCGAGAAAATATGGTGTCTCTAGACATCTTGACTAATATCTTCAGCAGATAATCACAATTGCATACTCTGTCCCCTTTTGCCAATCCATTCAGTCTGCCAAATGGAGAACGTTTAATCTTGCCTTAGTAAACATTATTTTCATCTTGATATTTGGCAAATCTACCAGGTACCTTGGAAGTGACAAATACAGAAGCATGAAAGAGGCATAAACGCTGTTATTCCCCTATTATTCCCCTTTAACTCCTGTTGCTGCCTCCTGTGGAATTCTGGGGTTTGTAGTTTAGTGAGGCCTAAGAGCTCTCCGGCTGAGAATGCTAAATGCCCCCCCCCCGAAACTACAAATCCCAGGATTCCACAGCAGGCAACCATAGCAGCTAAAATGGAATAATAGTGCTATAACAGCACAGTGTGATAAAACTCATAGATTGCATCTCTATATCCTTGGTCCCCTGCACTAAGATTAGTTTGGCTCTGTCACTATTGTTATTGTTATTGCTATTGATGAAGGCGCTCTCCTGTTTTTCCATCAGATGTACTGGGAGGATAGTGGGACAGAGAGAAAGATCATGTTTACTTGTCCTGGAATGCCAAAGGTGGCAAGAATATCCTGGAATAGGGCATGGGGTGGCTGGCTTTGACTTTGACTTTCCAGATACTTTGGCCCACAATTCACAGAATCCTTTTCCATGGGTTGAACCCATTGGGAGGATGGGCATTATATGCTAAAACATCTGGAGGTGCAAAGGTTCTGCCTTGCAGCACGCTCTGTATCACCATCTTACCTTTCTAGCCTCTTGTTGTATATCTTCAAAGATAAATACAACTGGAAATGAACAGCCTGTGAGAACTTTGGTATAAGCAGGCTGTCTTCCAGATGATCTTTCTGTAGTGATGTCTCCAAAAACACTTACATTTTCTCCTGTGTGGCTGTTTCCCCACGCACCATCTCTTTCCCTACCATTCCCTGTATCTCACTGGTTTTTTTATTTCTACAGAAAGTGGACCTCACCAGCAAGGCTGTTGTCGAAGTCTTGGCGCGGACAACAGAATACCTCCAGCCCAACCCTGGTAAGGAGGGTGCCCTGGCATAGGGGGTGAAGCTGTTAATTTGACTCTAATATCATCATCATCATCATCTTGTTTCTTTCCCGGTTTGGGACTCAAGGCGGCTTGTTGTGTGCCTACAAGTCTTGTCCGACTTATGGCAACTCTACAGTGCACCTATCATGGCGTTTTCTTGGCAAAATGTGTTCCAGGGCAGGGGTTGCCTTTGCTTCTCTCTGAGGCTGAGAGAGTGTGGCTTGCCCAAGGTCACCCAGTGGGTTTCCATGGCCGAGCGGGGATTCAAAGAGGTTTCCCAGAGTCTTAAATCCAGCGCTCAAACCACTACACTATGCTGGCTCTTTAAACTAAAAATACTATGTAAGATAATGTAAGAATAGCCAGAGAAGTTTGAAGGACCAAAGTCCATGCAGAACAATATCTTTTTTGCTGCCTGTTGGAAGCTCAGAAGGGATAGAGCCAGCCTAATTTCCTTTGGCAGGGAGTTCCACAGTCTCCAGGATGTTTCCACAAAGAAAGCCCTGCACAGGCCTAGCCTCTGGAGGTGTTTGGACATGCAACAGGGCCTCAATGTTTGGGTAGACCCATGGGGAAGGAGGAGGTCTTTTAGATATCCTGGCCCCAAGCTTTATAAGTTAAAACCAGCACCTTGAATTCAGCTCAGAAGCAAACGGGAAGCCAGTGCAGATCTTGTAAGACCAGTATTATGTGGTATCTAAGATGCACACCCAACAATGCACTTTTAAACCCCTGCATACCACGACACTTGTTCTGCCACAGACAGCATCTCTCATCACGCTCACTTATGAACCTCTTTAGCTAGAGGTTCTCCACTGGCTGCTGTTGAACTGGTCCATCCCGCATGGCGATTTCTTGTGTCCGGCTCTTTCTTCTTGGAACCGCCCTACATTCCAGGATGTTCCCGGCACTCGTTCTGAAAAGTGCACTCTAGGGATTAATTGAGCGCTGGCCAGGAGGCTAAGAACTCCCAAGATTTCCCTTTCTACCGTCCGGTTTTCATTTTTATTTTTTGGCACGCCTTGCGCTGAACTATATTCTGCTTGTTGTTTTGGAAAACGTCCTTTATTTGAAAGCAAGCAGCTATTTCTTAGCTGGGAAGACAATAGTTTTCCTTGGCCAGTGGAGCAATCTATTATTATTGTTATTTTTTAATTAGCACTAATAGGGCTATTGCTTGACCTCTGGATGGAAACTGAAGTGGCGGACTTCCTTCTTTCTTTTCCAGCATCCCGCGCCAAGCTGACGATGCTGAACACGGTGTCCAAGATTCGAGGGCAGGTGAAGAATCCGGGCTACCCTCAGTCGGAAGGCCTCCTCGGGGAGACCATGATCCGGTATGGCAAGGAGCTGGGCGAAGACTCAAACTTTGGGGATGCGCTGCTTGACGCTGGTGAGTCGATGAAGCGCTTGGCCGAAGTGAAGGACTCCCTGGACATTGAGGTCAAACAGAACTTCATCGATCCCCTCCAGAACTTGTGCGACAAGGACTTGAAAGAAATCCAGGTAATGCTCACGTCTGGTTGGCAGTTGTTAGGGAAGCAGCTTTCTTGGATCATATTTAGAAGTGTGTCCAGAGAGGCAAAATCATGATGGCGTGGGCTCTATTTCAGAGGAAGGAACTGGCCAAACCACCTCTGAGGATCCCTTGTTTAAGAAGACTATGAAATTTATGGGGTCGCCATAAGTCAACAGGCAATTTGAAGGCACAGATTTCTCTAGGCTAGTCGTCTCTAGGCTAAATGTACCCAGCTTGCACAACCATTGTCAGTCTTCTCTAGGCTAAATGTACCCAGCTCGCTCAGCCATTCCTCGCAGGACTTGGTTTCCAGGCCCTCAATGATCTTGGTCATCCTTCTTAAACTGTGGTGCCCCAGAACTGGACACAGGATTTCTAGGCAAGGTCAGAGCAAAGCACAGTAGTGTACAGTATTTGTACATCTGGATGCTAAACCACTGGTGGTGCAGTGGTTAAATGCCAGTACTGCAAGCCACCACATTGCAATTTTGATTCCAGCGGGCTCCAAGGTTCACTCAGCCTTCCATCCTTTCGTAGGTCGGTAAATTGAGTACCCAGCTTGTGGGGGGCAATTAGCTAACACACATTGGAAACTGTTTAATGCAGTGTAGATGTGTAAATAGCTATTGCTTAAAACAATTTGTAAGCCGCTCTGATAGCCTTGTGGCTGAAGAGCGGGGTATAATTAATTAATTAAATAATTAAATAAATAAATAAATTTCTGTTGTTCAGGTAGCCTAGGATGGTGTTGGCATTGTGGGTGGGTGAGGTCAGCTTGTCTGCTTTTTCAGAAAATATATTTTTATTCTTTTTATTCTGCTTCCCAATCCAAAAAAGCACCACCTGAAAAAGCTGGAAGGCAGGCGCTTAGACTTCGACTACAAAAAGAAACGCCAGGGGAAGATCCCCGATGAAGAGCTGCGGCAAGCCCTGGAGAAGTTTGAGGAGTCCAAGGAAGTGGCGGAGACGAGTATGCACAACCTCCTAGAGACAGACGTGAGTTTGAGTACCTTTCAGTTGGTCATGAGCTGGGAGCTGTTAGCCGCTAAAACAAAATAGCGAATTGCCCAGGACCACAGGGTGAGTAGTGGTGTGGAATTGTTTCTCCCAGCCACACCAGGAAAGATTAATAGGCCATGCTGGTGACTCAAAGATCCAGCTGTATTAAAAGGAAAAAAAAATTATTTTTGTCTCCCACACTGACAGACCAGAATCTGAGCCACGAGCTTGTGTGCTCTAGTATAGTTTGTCAAGGTTGCCAAGCCTCTACTGTAAAGTGCATGAGCTGGGAAAATTCCTTTTATAAATTTTTTATAGAAGTTTTGACTACAGACTAGGCATCACTTGGTCATGTACAGCCTCCTTTAAGGTAAACAACCATTCCCGATTCCTTGCTAAGTAACTCATTCCCCAGTCCCTTGGCGTCGTAAGGAATGAGATATACCATGTAATTTTTGCTGCGTTAGCTTGTTCTGCCGCAGGAAATTTCCCAAGACCAAGACACATGATTTAAAAGGGATACAAGCTTTTCTGGGCTAGCCCACACAAAGCCATGTTAGTGTCCCCTTCAGTCGCACTGTGTCCAAACAATGCCTGGGCAACCAGCCAAAGGCTGATTACTACAAAGCTGATAGAAGAGGCACAGCACAGCCAAGCTAATTACAGGCAAAGGAATCAAGGCAGTGTGAAGTCAGGCACTTACTTGACTAGCAAGCAAAACACAACCCCACAAACAAAGTCCAAGATACAAGGTCCAGGTCTGGCAAACAGAGTTCAGGGTAGTCCAGCAGAATCCAAGTCAGGCAAACCAGAGTCAGCAAACACAGTCCAGGTCAAACACAGTGAGCAGAAAAATGGCAGGTACTCAAGTAGGTGAGATGATCTCTAACAGCCCCTGGAGGGCAGTGCTGTGTATTTATAGCTCAGCAGCTAAATATGCTGAGACTGTCTCAAGCCCTCCCTTTTGTTGTCTCCATGCTGAGAAGGTGGGTATAGGTAAGCTGTCCTTTGTATCTGAAGGGGCCAGACCCTCTGCCAGAGCTGGTATTGCACTATTGTCTGTGTCTGAGGCCTGTGGCTCTGGAACATCTCCTGCTCTGGTTCAGCAGGTCCAGTCCTGTCCACTGCTCCAGTCTCTGAGACAGAGTCCATTTCCAAGTTCTGGAAGCAGGGTGTAATACCACTGTGCTGGTATTAATGCATCTGCTCAAGGGAGGGCCTCCCACTCACCGCTGGATGGAACAGGTTATTAAGAGGTTTCTCTGGCATTTTTACTCTAGATCGAGCAAGTCAGCCAGCTGTCGGCTTTGGTGGATGCCCAGCTCGATTATCACAGGCAAGCAGTACAGATCCTTGACGAACTTGCAGATAAACTCAAGCGCAGGTAACTGCTTGATAGGAGGGTAGGTGGGTGTGAAATTCTACCCTGGGGGTGGGTGACACACGGCCCACTCCCATTTGGCAACCTCTGAGGCATCCCAGGGAACCACTGCTCCTTCGGGTGGGGGGAGGATCAGCTTAGGGAGCTGGGTATGTTTAGCCTGGAAAAGAGAAGGAAAAGAGAAAAACATGATAGCCATGTTTAAATATTTGAAGGGATGTCATACTGAGGATGGAGCAAGCTTGTGTTCTGCGGCTCCAGAGACTAGGACATGGAGCAATGGGTTCAAACTCCAGGAAAAGAGATTCCACCTAAACATTAGGAAAACCTTCCTAATAGTAGGAGCTGTTTGGCAGTAGAATATGCTGCCTGGGAGTGTGGTGGAGTCTCCTTCTTTGGAGGTTTTTAAACAGGGGCTGGATGGACATCTGTCGGGAATACTTGGATTGCGTGCATGGCAGGGGGTTGGTCTAGATGGCCCTTGTGGTCTCTTCCAACTCTGTGATTCTATGAAATGACTCCCAGTGAAACAGAGGATGTAGAAGAAAGTGGGGGCCTGGGCAGCATGCAAAAATAGACTTTTTGTCAGAAGCTTTGTTAACTGACGTATGCTTGTATCTGTGCTAAATTGTAATGGCCTATGGCTAGAAAGTTACAGTTTATTACTTGGACGAGCAGCCGCCTGCAAATGACAAGTTTCATTCCCCCCCCCTGAACCAGGGTGAAGGAGGCTTCCTCACGCCCCAAGCGAGAATACAAACCCAAACCCAGGGAATCCTACGATTTTGGAGAGAGTGAACAATCGAACGGTGGATTCTCCTGCAACCCGACCCCCAAAGTCTCAGGTAAGGATGGCTTGAGGGCTGGGTGCCATCTCACCTCACTGTTGCCTTCAACACTGACCCGGGGCCTCCTTTCAAGGGCATCAGGAATGTGGGCCACGCTGTGATTTTGGCCTTCTCTTTCTGGTGCCGCCTCCATTTGGGGCAACCAGAGGTGACCCCACCCTGGATGCTTTTAGGGCTTTTTGGGTTGTTTTGGCATTGGTCTGCTCCGCAAAGCAGCATTATTTGGCTTAATTGGAATGAAGTTTAGTGCTCCATAACAGTAGGACTCCCATATCCACTGATTCATTATCCAAGGACTGGTGAAGGTTCATGAACCATCAGCTTCCAGTCCCTAGAGCGTTTCTAAGAAAGAAAGAATTAGTAGCCAATGGGCACAAATATGGTACCGATCCATGGCATATTTGTGGAGGGACGGGAGATCGCCCGTCCCTCACATTGTAGAATCATAGAGTTGGAAGGGACCACAAGGGCCATCTAGTCCAACCCCCTGCCTTGCACAAACACACAACTACGGCACCCCTGAAAGATGTCCATTCACTCTCTGTTTAAAGGCCTACAAAGAAGGAGAGTCCATCACTGCTCCACGGTCAAATAGCTTTTACAGTTAAGAGGTTCTTCCTAATATTGTAATGGAATCTCTTATTATTTGAATCCAATGGTTCGTGTTTTTAGCCTCTGAGCAGCAGAACACAGTATAGTGTACGAAATATGGGTCTAAAACCATAGAGATTGCGCAGTGACTTCTTTGCTAACAGCTTTGGCCACATGTCAAAACACACATATCCAAAGCCCTGAGGGCGCAGTGGTTCAATGCCAATACTGCAGCCACAACGTTGTGAGTTCTATCCTACAGGGCTCCAAGGTTGACTCAGCCTTCCATTCTTCTGTAGGTTGGTAAAATGAGTACCCAGCTTGTTGGGGGCAATTAGCTAACATGTTGTAAACTGCCTAGGGAGTGGTTAGCATTGATAAGCAGTAGAGAAAAATAAATGATATTATCTGTATTGTATTTTAATTTTTGTAAGCCGCCCCAATTGTTTTAACAGAGGGGCGGGGTATAAATCAATTTTATTATTATTTATTATTTATTATTATTATTATTACTGCCCTTGCAAAACATCTCATGCAATTATAACCCCATACACCTCTATGTTCAGGCTTGGTTGGGGAAGGGGAAAGGAGTAAGAGACATTGTGCCTCCTCTAATCCCTTCTTTCCATGACTTGCCCATTTTCCACTGCTGACCCAAGTGCTTAAAAAAGAGAGATTTTGAGTTTCCTAAGGCCGCTTCTCCTGCATACGTCCTCACTAACTGACATTCTCCCCACTTTGTTTTTCATGTCTTGTCAAGAAAACATTAAATATATTGGCGTCCGTGGTTTTGTGTAACGCATGCCTGTTTCTGTTATTATTTTTCCCTTTTTTCCCTTTTGTTTTTTGTAAGCAGCTTCCTCCTCTTTCCGATCCGAAAAACCATCCCGGACCCCCAGCCGGACTTTTTG
Organism: Gambelia wislizenii; assembly: GCA_030847615.1. Classification (NCBI taxonomy): domain Eukaryota; kingdom Metazoa; phylum Chordata; class Lepidosauria; order Squamata; family Crotaphytidae; genus Gambelia; species Gambelia wislizenii. The sequence goes on from JAUMIR010000018.1 coordinate 8,795,255, forward strand.
TGAGTGCCGTACCCTGCTTTGACTCCTTTCTCGCCTCGCCGCTTCCCCCTCGCCGCGCCACTCCCTCGCTCCACATCACTTCACAAGCTGCATGGCCCACTCTCTTCCTTCTTCAACTCTTTTGCCTGAACTAACAATTTTGGAAGTGTTGATATTCTTGTCCCAAGACTAACCTGGTCTTTCTTCTGGAAACGGGCCCATCACTGGAGCTCTTAATGGCTAATCTTGTATGGCACAGCATAGCATAATATGCTGGGAACTACATATCGCTGGCCAATGCATACCCAATGGATTTCTTATAGAGCCACTGCAGGGTCATTCTGCGCCTAGTGGAGAGTAGAGGAGGGTGAAGTGTCTGGCTCTGTCCCTGTAGCCAGGGCAAAATAATTGCAGTAGCACCCCCGCCATCCACTGATTCGCCATCCGCTGATTCAGTTATCCACGGATAGCAACAGTGGGGGGCTGGAGGGGAGGAGTAGATTGCCTGCCTTCTCCCTTTACCCCTGGGATCGCTCCCGTGGCGAGAATGGCAACGCAGGGGCGAAGGAAGGGGAGGAGTAGATCTGTTTCCCTTCGCCCCTGGGATCGCCCCCCCCCCTGGGATCGCTCCTATGGTAGGAATGGTGACAGCGGTGTTGGCTATTATCCACGGATTTCATTATCCGTGGGGATCCCTGGAACCAATCCCCCACAGATACTAGGGTCCTACTGGACATCATCTGTTAAGGTCCACTGGGGTCCTGTGGAGGTCTCAGCAGATGATGAGACTTAGACTACGGAGACTTATCCAGACACTTCTCTGACCCCCCAACCCCTTGCTCTCCACCAGCCACTGAATGGCTGTGGGGTTGTTGGGGCTGCAGCGACTCTATGGTAAGTCCAACCACCCCTGGAGGGTCAAATCTCCCCCATCCAGTCTTGGTGGCCTAGTTTTGTGGCTTGTGAGGGCAAAGGAGGAGTTAAAAGGGTTTGTTTACTTATTTATTTAAATATACCCCACCCTCGAAATATCTCAAGGTGGCATACAATAAAACCAATGCGATCTGTTTAGAACAATTATAAACGATAAAATTACAGTATTCTAAAAATCTGGAAACGTAGTAAACAGCTTAATGAGTTAATAAGCAACAGATTAAAACCAGTTAAAGTACAGGTCAACCCCTGTTTATGTGGGGGACATATTCCCAGACTTACCACAGACATATGAAATAGTGTATAATAGTGAATCATCGTGTATAATAGTGAACCACCATGGAATACCATAGAATTGCACTGGAGAACCTAGAAAATGCCTAGAGAGGATACCTCTCTAGGCATCTGGCATGACTCTATGGTCACCTTCCAGTGGATGTTGACCATAGAGTTGTGCTGGAGGACCTCCTAATGCCTAGAGAGACCACCTCCAGCACGACTCTAGGGTTCTTTAGATGCCTAGGAAGACACCCCCCCCAACTGTGGATAAATGAAACCATAGCCACCGATCCCACGTAAAACCATGTGCATGTGTGGATCTGTATAATTGCTTTTTAACTTGTGGATATGTTGAGCGTTGGACTACAGCTCCACAGACCAGGGTTTGAATTCACCCTCGGCCATGGAAACCCATTAGGTGCCGTTGGGCAAGTCACTCTCTCTCAGCCTCAGAGGAAGGCCAAGGCAAACCCCCTCTGAACACATCTGGTCATGAAACCCCTGGGATAGGTTTGCCTTAGGTATGCTGTATGTCAGAAATGACTTGAAGGCACATGTCATGGGCTTCAATATGTACAATAGGGCTGGATATCTTTCCAACTCTTGCGTATGTTTCTTCTCCCAGTGTGCTGATTGGCTACTCAGGAAACACACCCAACAAATCACCACCCACATGCAAATTCCCTCCCCACCTCACAATCCACTCCTGCCACTCCATCTGCATCTCCACCTCCAGCCTCACAAGGGCCCCTCCCTCCTCTCCCTCCCTCAGCCACTCACCAGTCATGGGCTGAGATGGGACCCAGGCAGTCAGCTGGATGTGGCCGTAGTAGGGCAACAGAGCGAGTCACCCTCAGCAATTCCAGGAAAAGTATGGAATGCTGAGAAGGGGTGGAGGAGTTTAAATCCACCGGCCTACCTTACAGGGTTATTGTGAGGTCTGTTGGGCATTTTGGGGGGAGTTTTTTAACGGTGTATGGTAAACCAGGTCCAGCTAGTTTTTGTATATTGTGAATGTTTGACTATGTTTTAATTATTGTAAGCCACTTTGAGATGATGATGATGATAATACCCACCACCACCACCAGTCGGTTCCAAAAGGCTTTTGGAAACATAGTTTTGTCTTAGCAGAAGAATGACAGCACAGTAGGCACCCCTTGGAGGGCTTTTTTCCATAAATGGGGGGGCACAGCCGAGAAGGCCCTCCCTGCATCCAGCATCCTAACCACTCCTCCTGGGCTTCTTCCTCAGCTCACCTGGACCAGCCTTGCTGCAAGGCGCTCTATGACTTCGAGCCTGAAAACGATGGCGAACTGGGCTTCAAGGAAGGCGACATCATCACGCTGACCAATCAGATCGATGAGAACTGGTACGAGGGCATGATCAACGGCCAGTCGGGGTTTTTCCCCCTCAACTACGTGGAGGTGCTGGTCCCGCTACCTCAGTGAAGGAGCCGCTCTCGCTGGTGACGTGCGTTTCTCTCTTCTTCTTCTCTCATCCCTTCGCCTTCCCGGGCTGCCTCTATCAAGCTGGTCAGTCCATGGCGGACCGAGGAGCGAAAGGGAGAGGAAGAGAGAAGGCACTCTTCTTTCCTCTTCCTTCCCCGCTTTTACATTCCACGGGGTAGACCTGACACTAATTCCCCATGCTGTGAGTGGGAACTTGTGTGTGGTTGCAAAAATTGTGACCGGTACCAGCAGGGGGGGGGGGGGAAAGCAAAGCACAAAAAATGGGCTCAAACTGACACCCCGGCCCCCTCATCACCGATTCTGCTGTGTCCCTTCTTGATGGTTTTGTTCTGTTTTGTTATCAACTTCAGGGTGTCAAGCCGAGCCATGCCAAGGGGTGGAGGTTTGGAAACGCATTGCACTTATATACATTGGGGTGTGTTCTGTTTTGGTTTGTGATTGGCCTCTTGGTGTTTTTTTTTCCTCCTGGCCCCACCAACAAAGTATTTAGCTTCTCTAGTTTCACACCTCTCCTCCATCCACAAACTGGGAGGAAACAGGGGTGCCTATTCCTGAACTCGAGTCCTCCACGTGTTTGGCCTCCAGCTCCCAGAATCCTTGACCCTTGGCCAAGGGAGCTGAAGTCCAAAACATCTGGAAGACCAGAGTTCTGGAACGACTTGTTAGCAATTATCTGGGGCGTTTTCCTGACGAGGGATTGAGCTTGGTTTGGACAAGCCAAACCAAGTCAGTGGTGAAGGGAGGTGGATCAGAGACACGAAACAGCTCAGCTAGAATCGAAGGCTCCCTGCTTTGTTTCCATCGCTCTTCTGTGGGGCTGCTTTCTCCAAGAACACTACTAGAGAACTTCTCTCTCCCTACACCTTAAGAAGCAGGACTCATTTTCCTTGATATCTGAGCTGCCTGGGGTAGCTCCACCCCGCCATGTTTTTTTCTGAGACAGCCTTGCCCAGCTCTTGATCTCTTGGGACTACACCCCCCATCATACCCAGCCAGCCTCATCATGAGTGCGGATTGTAGTCTCTTGTATCTGGAGGACTCCTGGCTGATGGAAGATGATTGGAAGCAATAAGTGAGGGGGGAGGTTTAAAAATTGTGTATCCTTCTGCTTTAGTGTGAGAGGTCAGCTTTGGGTTTCTCAGAAAGACAAGACGAGGTGGAAACATGGCAGCTCCACAGAAATTTGGGCCACCTCTGGCCCGCTTGTCCTAGCCCTGTCTAGCCCCCGGAAACCTGGCTTCAGCAGCATCATTTTCTGCTCTTTGCTTAGAGGATGGCTTTGCTCCAGTTTCATCCACTGCCTTTTCAATCAGATCCCCTGCTCCCTTGAAGCAAGTCTCCGACAGCCATCTTTGAGGTCCAGAGGATAAGGCGATTGGGGGCAGGAGAGGGTGGGCTTCCATGTGGCAACAAGATTCCAGGATTGGGCTAGTCCACTGTGGAAAAATATGAAAACACCTACCTGAGAAGGAAAGCTGCTGTGTATCGGAGCAGCCAGATCCGCACCCACATGGTACCACCATTGTCAGCATCATGAATCTAATGACTGGGTGCTTCCTACTCAGGAAACCTGTTTAAACTCTCCCAAAGGTTTCCCCCAAAATTGCAGACACACACACATGCTATGCTGTCCGGTTCCTTCTCTATGTGCCTTGGCTTCCTTTCGAAGGGTGGAGCCCCACCCCAAGATCCAGGAGAAGTGTTGATTCTTGTACAGTTCTGCTCCCCGCTTCATCATCATTATTTTGAATCATCCCTCCCAAACACCTTGAAATTCTGGTCTCCCAAAATAGTCACATCCCCCTTTGGCTGCTGTTCCGTTAGTTTCCAGGAGTACATCTACACTACAGAATGGTTTTGGCAGCGGGCTTTCTGCTTGCTGTGGTTTCCACCAAAGGCGCACGGGAGTTGTCATTAGCAAACAAATCCTACGCTAAACTGACGCCGCCTCAGTTTCTAGGCTGGAAACCACAACAGACACACTGCCTGGCTGTTATTGGGGAGGCATAAGGCAAAGATGTTTGTGTAAGGAAAATACAAAGAAGGACATACAAATTCCAGTCTGTTCCTTTGACCAGACCCCAGGCCTGTTTGCTTCTTCCTAGAAAGCAGAATATGTAGTCCAGTGGTTCCCAAACTTGGGTCCTCCAGGTGTTTTTGGACTTCTACTCCCAGAAGCCCCAGCTAGCTTGGCCAACCAACCACCAGGAATTCTGGGAAGGGCTCAGCACTTGGGACGACCAAAGTTTGGGAGCCACTGCAGAGATTGGCCCTCCCTCCTGCAACCCACTCAGTTTCAGAGCTCGTAGTGGTACTGTAAAGTCACGAGTTCAAAATGGGATCAAAATAATGCCCTGGACGTGCCTGCCAGTGTAGATCTGTTAGCATGGCCAGGCTGTATTATAGACTAGGGACTCTCTCCAGTCACATAGCACAATTTACAGCACTATGATTCTACTTCGGCTTCTAAGGCTGCACCCTATGGATTCCTGGGGTATGCTGTTCAGGGAGGAGTAATTCTCAGCCAGAGAGAATTTGGGTGCCTCCCCAAACTACAAACCCCAGAATTCCATAGGATGATGCCATGGCAGTTACAAAGTGGAATCATGGTGCTATAATCTTTTCATTTGAAAAGGCCCCAAGAACCCATCCTTTGATTCAGGGGTGGAGGAAACACATGGCCCTCCGGATATTGTTGGGCTGCCACTCCCAGCAGCCTTTAGTCGGCATAGCCAATAGCAAGGGATGCTGGGAGGTGGACTCCAGCCAACATCCAGAGGGCCACACTGTACTCGCTCTTGCTTTCAAGAGTTGGGAAAGGGTTTCAAGTATCTGAATGTAGAGAAAAAGGAGCTCCTCAAGAGCTCTGCTTTTTTATGCTTGAGGTGCTAGCTTTCTCCATGAAGAGGCTTTATACCATTGAAAATGATCTCTCCCTGCAAAAACTTGCAGAGCAGTAGCAAAACTCAAAATGCCCCCTCCTTGCAGGCAGCATTATCCAAAGCTTAGCAGCAGTAGACCCCCCCTCTCTCATCTCTTAACCTCTTTGTTGTAGTCGTATTTTGGCTTAGTGGGTTGGTTTTAACTTGCAAGTGTTGGCAGATCTCTTGCAAGAAAGGGTACAGCCCCATTTGGCAGGGATATGGGTCTTTATGCCAACACTTTCCATTAGGTTTGAGAGTGAGGGGGAGAGAGAATGGAAAGAAAGAACTTTTCCTTTTCCAAATTGCTTGGCATTAATTGTATTCTCTCCCCCGGTGGGGAACGTTCCACGTAGGATTCGCACCCAGTTTCAGCTTAGGTCAAAGCCAAGGGCTGTTGTACCTTCTGGATGGCACTTAATTCTTCCCACAAATTGCTTTTCCTTCAGATTCAACCTTGGTCTGAACACAGCTTTGTGTAACGGGGCAAAGGCGACACCCCTGGAGGGTCTTTTCCCAATAGAATAGCTGAGCCATATTTAGCAGTACTTAGAAATTTGTATTCCCTAAATCTAGTGTTTTTACAGCACTGCATTCTCACTGCAGGCAGTGGGACCAAACCCAGCCACGACTGATCTCTCTCCCCTCTACCTTTTTCCCTGTTACGGAAGTACCCTTGTGGCAGTCTCCGTTTATTTCCTTCCAAGGAAAGCACCTCTTTTTTTTGGGGGGGGGTGTAGGAGGGAGAGTCAGTAAGCCAGGGCTTTCCTCTTCCATTTTATCCTCCCACAAAATAAAAGGCCACCATTTTAGGAAAAGTAAGGCTGGTTTAAGTTTCAGCATGGTGCTGGCATTCAGTCCAAAGTAACCTTTAGAGCCCGACCCTTTGGGAATGGACTCTGCGGGGCCTGCACGGTGGTGGCATCGCGGAAGGCTCAAAACAGCAGCACCAGCAGCCTGGCGTTGCTTGGAGTGGTGGCCCAGGAAAAGAAAAGCGTGTTAAAGTTGGGCAGCGGAGACATTGGTAGTTTTCCAGGGATACTCAGGAGGAGAAGGCTGTCGTGTTCGTGGAAGAGAAGGAGACAGAAATAGGACTTATGAACCGTATGCAAAAGAGAGAAAGAAATGGGCTAATCTTTCCCACCCAGCATGATCCACCTTTTGGCTGCCGTGCCGGGTCTATATAATACATGTATATATATTATTTTCTTTCCCCATTGGTTTCTCCAGTATTTGACACCCCTGTAATATTTATATTCATCTATTTTATATAATTATATCTCAACCAACTTATTTTGTAGTCCGTTCTTCTCGGTTCCCCTTGCCCAGTCCTGTCTGTGGTTGCAGGGGTGAGTGGGGTGGATTTAATTTGTAATCTTGTACAAGCAGCTTATATATATTATATATATAATTTACCTTCCTTGCTGTCCTGATTTGGTATCTTTTCTTGAAATATCTTCCGAAAGACTTCTGCACGCCTCCCCATTTTCCTAACTGAACACATTCACACCTGGACGTCTCTTGTCTGTTCTGCCTGGTAGGACTTTTGAGATGTTGCCTGGCTCAAATAAAAAGTTCCTTGGGTCCTATATTTAAACCCCCGCTCCCCCAAAAAAGCTCCCACCCCCAATTCACTTGGTCAAGTAACTTGCACTCCTAGTTCTCTGTTGCAAGCTTGTGTGTTTGGGTGTGTGTGTATGGGGGCAGGTTGTTACCTGTAAGATACTTTCAGTTGGATCTGGCTGTTTTGCAGTTCTACCACCCCACTTTTCTGTTCCTTTTCCCCTTGCCTACCCCACCACACAACTACCAGGACCACTACACTTTTGGGGGGAGTGTGAGAGGGCTGGACCTTTGTAAATAACTGGCTCTCGTAATCTGTTGCGTTGTCACAGCAGGATAGAACTCCAGGCATCTGTTTTGTTAAATGGAGTGAAACAAGACTCTTCTTTTTTAAAAAGTCTGGACAATTTATTGAGAGGAAGAACTCCTTTCATTCTTGTTCATGAATTATTTTTCTTCCGTTTTTTTCCGTTTTGTATCCTTGAAATAAAAAGTATTAAATGTTTGACGGCAGCGTGTTGGCTTCCTTGCCTGTTTCTTTGCTACAACATGGGAGGAGCTTGGACTCATTTCCAAAGCAGAGGTTGATCAGTCCAGACCTGGGGCTACTGGTGGCAGAGAATGGTTTAGGCTAAAATTGGGAGAGCCTGGATTGGAATTTGTGTATTTCATAGACTCATAGAGTTGGAAGGGGGCTCCAAGGCCATTGAATCTGTCCCATTCTTCTCTAGGCAGTCTGCAGATTTCCAATGAATGAGCTCATGATCCAAGGAGAAGCAGAATCTTATTCAGCTTACCAGCAACATAGAATAAGTGCAATCTGATCTGAGGTTATACAGGGCTGAACAGCAAGCAGGCAAATAGTCCAGAGGGGTATTTCGAAGGCAAGGTCACAAAGGCAGGGTCCAATGCAACATGTCGATAGTTACAAAGCACAACACCAGCATAGGTTTCACCAAGAAGGTTAGTTGTCAGCCATGTCCTTCCATAGAAACTGCTGGGTTATTTATAGTCCAGCTGAGCCTTGCAGGTGATCTCTTAATTGCTTGGTGTTTCCTATATAAACGATGTGACCGCCTGAGAGTTTCCTTTTCCTGTCGACGCTGAGTGAAGCCAGGTAAGCCTGCATTCTGTTGCTCCAAAGATTCAGGCTGCTGGGCGGTTCTGTTCCTCAGAGGTTTGTATCTGCTGTGCACTCTGTTCTCCTGGCCCTAGCTCTGTCACGGTCTCAGGGCTTCTGGCTCCTTATCACTGTCCTCTGAGAGGCAGGCATGACAGAATCCAACCCACCACCCCTTGCAGGAATTCCAGCTAGAGCAGTGGTTCCCCCATCTTTGGTCCCCCAGATGTTTGGAATTTCCGCTCCCAGAATTCCTGATCATTGGCCAAGCTGGCTGGGGCTTCTAGAAGCTGAAGTACAAAACATGGAACACCAAAGTTTGGGAACCTGCATCCACAGCAGGGAGCTGCCCAGCTTCTTTTGGAAAACATGCAAAGAAAGGGACCCCACCGCCTTCTAAGCAACAGGTTCCATTGTCAAACATCCCTTAGTGTCAAATACTGGCCTTATCCGACATATTCCAAAATCCAAAATAATCCACACGGGTAGCTGAGATTGTCCTTTGCTTTCTGAATGTCATTTTATACCCATTAAGCATTTTGTGCATGAAACAAAGTTTGTGTACACTGAACCATCCAAAAGCAAAGCAGACTTAGGTCTGCTGCACAGTTATTTTTCTGGTGGCCCAGTGGTTAAATGCCAGAACTGTAGCCACAATGTTACGAGTTCGATCCCAGAGGGCTCCAAGGTTTCACTCATCCTTCCATCCTTCCATATGTTGGTAAAATGAGTCCCCAGCTTGTTGGGGGCAATTAGCTAACACACATTATAAACTGCTTAGGGAGTGCTTTGGCACTGATAAGCAGTATATAAATATCAATGCTATTGCTATTTTCCACCGAGGATTTGCCTACCCGAACTCTTCTCGACAGCTCTGGCCCCCAAAGTAGGACCCTGATAAGGTGGTATACCTTGGCATCCACCGGTGACACCCAACAACCTTTGTCTTAGAGAAGTGGTTCAGACACTTCAGTTTCAAAATCTGCACATACTGAGGCCTAGAGCCTTCCAAAAGATTGCAATTCGGGCTGGCCTGGGGCAAGCAAGCTGTACCTAAGCAAGCTCCCCTCTCAGCCTCAGGTGCCCATCTGTAAAGTGGGTGCATTGCCCAACTTAACTTCAATTCATCTCAACAGCATGGCAGAAGCTAAGGATAAGAACACCAGAAGATGCCTGCTGGAGCAGTCCCAAGGCCTCCCTAGCACAGTTCTGTTCCCAAAATGGAGAACCAGACGCCCTTATGGGAAAGCCTACACCAAGTAGGCCATGAATGAAAGGCGCCCTCCCATGCCGCTTCTTGTTTAGGTAGGGAAACTGGTATGTGGTCCTTAGTGCCAGTTTTGTGGCTCCTGAAACCACTGAACTGACCCGGGGGTGATGCTTTGCCTCCCCAACCACCCGCAAATGAGGTGACTTTAGCTTGCCCACCCTCCCAAAATGATGATGACTGGCTCAAAATGGCACCCAGAAGTGATGTGATTTCCTGTATTCCAAGATGATCCAGTGCAACCCATGGGGGTGGGAGAAAACTGGCCCCCGTCCCTAACCTACTTTAGACAGTGTTTCCAAAGAGGTATGCCCCAGCTACCAAGATGTTCTGCTACTCTAAGATCTCCTCGACTAGGACAAACCTTGTGACTTTCTTTGAAAAATAAAATAAGAAAAAAGGAACACACCCCAAATTTGCAACCTCTACCCCCCCACACCCTTTCTGACCCATCTGCAGTCCAGCATTGTGGCTCTTGAGTTCCCATGGGGGAATATTTCTATCTCCCCACAAACACACACACAAACAAGAGTTCATTTCACAGTCGGGCATCAGCTGCTGTGTTTGAGGACGCTGTAGACTTGTTCAAGGATGTGTCCAAAACCTTGGTCCTTTGGCGTCCTGGTGGCCAGAGACCCCTGTAGAGAAAATGTCCAACATGCATCATCCAAGCATCCCCACGTACAATCAACAATAATCATAATCATCATAATCATTTTAATGGTGGTGGTGGTAATGATATTTGTTTCTGATCCACCTCTCCCTATGGATTCAGGCAGGGAGCAAGAAATTAACATATCAACATACTATTGGTTAAAAATACTTAGCAGTTAAACACTTATTTCAGTTTAACAGGACAAGTAAAACCATTTTAAAACAAACCAGTCTGCGCACAATTTAAAATTCACACTTTAAAATCATCTGGATAGGCTTGCCGGAAAACACCGGTCTTTAATGCTGCTTTAAATTCAGACAGCGTAGTCTGCTGTCGTATCTCTTCCGGCAGGCTGTTCCAGAGTCTAGGGGAGGGTGAAGAAAAAGTCCTCTGCGTGACAGTTGTTAACCTAGTCCTGGTTGACTGGAGCAAATGTCCCAAAGAGGACCTGAGTGTATACGGCGGATTATATGGGAGAAGGCGATCCCGTAGTTAACCTGGACCCAAACCATGTTAGGGCTTTAATAACCAACACTTTTGTTACCATGCCTGGAAACTAACTGGCAGCCAGTGGAGTGGTTTTAACATTAGTATGATATGATCCCTCCTGGGTGTACTAGTGACTAACCAATTGTCATTTCCAAACATGATACAGAGGTAGCCCAATGTACAGTGCATTGCAAAAGTCCAGCCTTGAGGTTACCAGCACGTGCACTACTATTACCTTCCTTTTGGACCCTGGGGTTTAAAAAAAAAATGGAAAAATTTTTTGCCTCCCAAGGCCCTCTAAGGGGTGTGGAGGTTTTTTCTCTTTTCTTCTTTGCTATATACAGGGGGGTGATCCAATTCTTCTACTTAGAATCATACAGTTGGAAGAGACCTCAAGGGCCATCCAGTCCAACCCCCTGCCATGCAGGAAGAAACAATCAAATCATTCCTTGTGACGGGCAGAGGGCAGGCTGTCACACAGGTGCCGGTGATGGGTTCACCTTGCCCCAGTTTTGCAGAAATCGGCTCCAAAGAAGCCAAACTGGTTTGCCACGACACAGAGGCAAGCCTCGAGATGGCTGCATCTATGCCATCCTTGGCTCATTCTTACCTTGAGCTTATCCAAATAGGTCTGCTCCTGATGCCATGTCTCTTGAAATTTCACCACGTCGGGGGCTCCTTTGTAAAACTCCACCAGCAACATCTAGAGGCGGGGAAGAAGACAGTCAATAAGAGATGCCTGTCCCCCTCTCCTTTCCTTTCCACGGCTGGTATCATCACCATCTGTTTCATAGTCTATCAGATGATACCTGGCCAGTGTTTCAGAATGATTCAGATTCTACACAAGAACCTAGGAATCAATGTGATATTGCCAATTTTGGCATATTACAAGCAGTGTGGCTTTTTGTAACTGTGCTATTGTGATCCTGTCTATGGCAATATCATTTAACTTTTTTGCAAGTCCATTTAGTATTGTTCCCAGAACATCTCTCAGCACAGAGCCACAGATAGATGGAGTCAGATAATTATGGATCTCTCCTATATATACATACATATACATATATATACACACATATACACACACACACAGAGTGGGCCCCCAATATCCACTGAGGTTTGGTTCCAGGACCCCCTATGGATACCAAAATCTATGGATGCTCAAATCCCATTATATACAATGGCATAGCAAAATGGCACCCCTTCTATAAAATGGTGAACAGTAAGGTTTGATTTTTGGAATGCCACCCCCCGAAATATTTTTGAGCCATGTATGGTTGAATCCGTGGATGCAGAATCCATGGATGCGGAGGGCTGGCTGTACAGTTGGACCCCCATATTCATGGGGGTTCGATTCCCAAACTTCCCGCGGATAACAGCGAACGCCATTGAAAAACTGGGACTAGTTACAAGTACCATACAGTTGCCTTGGAGGACTTAGAAAATGCCCAGAGAGGACACCTCTCTAGGCATTTTCTAAGAAGACTCTATGGTAGGTGCGCTGTTTTGTGTCCCGCGGATAACTGAAACCATGGATATTGGTTTCGCAGATACAGGGGTCCAGATGTGTATCTCCTTCATAGAAGCAGATTTGGAGGAACTAGAAATACCATCTCATGGAGAATGTCATTGGTCAGGAATCCATCTTGAACGTAAGTGACTTCCACTTCCATGGGAATGCCGTAATCATACGGTCTTTGCTGAAGAAAGAGAAGAAGGGGAAAACAATGAGATGAGTTCGAGTCCTTTTCCCAGTAGTGGTTGGTGCCTTTGATGTCAGAGGGGTGGTGGAGCCATTCTCGGTTGCTAGTTTTAATCTGCACTTTAAAGGTCTTTTCTAAGGCGTTACCCCACAAAATAGGTTCAGCACCCTGGAGAGCTCTTTTGAAACAAAACCCAAGATGGACTCCCCACCTCATTGATATAGGAGCCACCAGTTTCAACAGCCTTTTTCTGACTAGGCTTTTCAAGGCTGATATGGCACATAGAACTTCCTGATGGTAAGAGCTGTTTGGCAGTGCAATACGCTGCCTCGTATTATGGTGGCATCTCCTTCTTTTGAGGTTTTTAAACAGGCTGGATGGCCATCTGTCGGGGGTGCTTTGATTGGGTATTCCGCAGGACAGAATGGGGTTGGACTAGATGGCCCTTGTGGGCTCTTCAAAATCTATGATGCTACTAGCAGGACTCAGCATACCATACACCATTTAAAACTCCAAAAAAAACACCACAGCCCTGGTAGACCCCACAATAGCCCTGTAAGGTAGGCAGGTGGATTTAAATTCCTCCACCCCTTTCTCAGCATGCCATACTTTTCCTGGAATTGCTGAGGGTGACTCGCTCTGTTGCCCTACCATGACCATATCCAGTTGACCACCTGGGTCCCATCGCAGCCCATGACTGGTGAGTGGCTGAGGGAGGGAGAGGAGGGAGGGGCCCTCATGAGGCTGGGGATGTAGATGCAGATTGAGTGGCAGGAGGGGATTGTAAGGTGGAGAGGGGATTTGCATGTGGGTGGTGATTGGCTGAGGGAGGGAGAGGCCTTTGGGATGCTGGGGGTGTAGATGCAGATTGAGTGGCAGGAGGGGATTGTGAGGTGGAGAGGGGATTTGCATGTGGGTGGTGATTGGCTGAGGGAAGGAGAGGAGGGAGGGGCCCTGGTAAGGCTGGGGTGCAGATGCAGATGGAGTGACAGGAGTGGATTGTGAGGTGGAGAGGGAATTTGCATGTGGGTGGTGATTGGCTGGGTGTGATTCCTGAGCAGCCAATCAGCAAACTGGCAGAGGAAACATACCCAGACCTATTGTTCCCCCGCAAATGTGAAGGAACGACTTATGGCTTCTCCCCTGTGTGGGTCTTTTAATGGGAATACAGAGCACCGCTCTAACTACAGATCTCCTGTGTGGGTCCTAAAGTGGGAATACAGAGTCCTGCTCTAACAGAAGCACTTTCCACATGAAAGAGGGAAAAAGGGACATATACCATATAGTTGCACTGGGAAAAGCCTAAAGAACCTACCTCTGGAGGGGGCATGACCCAGAAAGGTGAGATCTTAGACTCCACGCTTTTGTTGCCCGGAAAGTAGGGCCCTAAAACGACAAGAGAAGAGAGCTTTCCATGAATTTAATTGCAAACTGCTCAATATAACTAAAGCAAGAGACCCAAAGGGGACCCCGTTCCCCTCTCCACCTTTGCAACAAATGACATTAAGGAATGTCTCGTGGCCTGTTTTTCATGCCCTTCTAACAAAACACACAAAAAGGAAAAAGTAGGTTGGACCTGATTCACATAACCAATGGAAAAAACGACCCACAGACCCAAGCAATGAAAAATAATGTGTCTATGTATTTTTAGAATTCTAGAGTTGGAGGAAACCCCAAGGGCCATCCAGTCCAACCCCCTGCCATGCAGGAATACCCAATCCAAAAACTCCCAGCAGATGGCTATCCAGCCTCTGTTTAAAAAACCCCAAAGAAGGAGACTCCACCACACTCCCAGGCAGTGCATTTGACTGTCAAACAGCTCTTACCATCAGGAATTTCTTCCTAATGTTTAGGTGGAATGGCTTTTTCTGTAGTTTGAACCCATTGCTCCGTGTCCTAGTCTCTGGAGCCGCAGAAAACAAGCTTGCCCCATCCTCAGGATGACATCCCTTCAAATATTTCAATATGGCCATCATGTCCCCTCTTTCTCTTCTCCAGACTAAACATGCCCAGCTCCCTAAGCCGCTCCTCATAGGGCATGATGGCTTCCAGACCTCCCACCATCCTGGTCGCCCTCCTCTGGACACCTTCCAGCTTCTCAATAAGTCGTAATTCTCATAAGTCAAACCAACTTGACAACAAAAAACAACCACAACCGTGGAGGTCTTTAAACAGAGGCTGGATGGCCATCTGTCGGGGATGCTTTGATCAAGATTTCCTGCGTGGCAGAATGGGGTTGGACTGGATGGCCCTCGTGGTCTCTCCCAGCTCTGCAATTCTATGATTCTATGATTCTTATTAATATCTTGACTCTGTTTGCTCTTCACCCACTTCCACCAGCATAGTCCCCTTGTTTCCCAATGGGCTGGACCCCACTTCCAGTTCCCCGTGACTCTGGCCTGTGAGAGACTCATGAAGAATAAACCTTGAAAGAAGTGACTGGGGGAAAGGGTGGGGATTGGCAGGAGAAAGCCAGTCCTCCCTGCTTACCACAAATGAGAGCCAAGCAGGGCTGGAAGCTGTTGTTGGTTCCCTGCAGCTTCAGCTGGTAGTCCATTTGGGTGTCAATGTCCTGCAGCGAAGGGAGGGCGTAGCTAAAAGGGTGGCTGTGGTACCAGCCCACCAAGGACAGCCCTCGCATGAAGAGGTTCTGGCAGATCTGGAGAGGAACAGATTTATTCTCAGTAAGCCTAGTCACTACTTCTACAGCAATTATTACTACACTTGTTACTACTGTTTCGGTGGTTATTATGCACGGGTGCTGCTATGCTGAAGGGCCACAGGCAAAGGATTATTGTCTGTTCTGGTGACGTGCACACTCTATCCAGGCTGCGAGCCTTTCAAGACCTGGCTCTGCGTCCAGAAAATGGTCTTTGGAAGCTGGAGGCGGATCTAGATTCGTGTCACCTGGAACACCGGATGGGCAGAAGATGCTTCGTCGCAGAACAAATGTATGGAGCCCCTTGCCTGGTAATATTATAGCCTAGAAGGCTTCACACTGAGGATGGAGCAAGCTTGTTTTCTGCTGCTCCAGAGACTAGAAATACAAGGAAGGGGTTCTATAGAAACACAAACCACTAAGTGGGGAATAATAATGCAATAATATTGTCTTTATCATAGACTCGTAGAGTTGGAAGAGACCTCAGAGGCCATCCAGTCCAACCCCCTGACATGCAAGAATACACAATCAAATCATTCCCGACATTTGGCCATCCAGCCTCTGTTTAAAAACCTCCAAAGAAAGAGAATAAGTTGGAAGGGACCCCAAGGGCCATCCAGTCCAACCCTCTGCCATGCAGGAATGCACAATCAAAGCATTCTCGAGAGATGACCACCCAACCTCTATTTAAAAACCTACAAAGAAGGAGACTCCACCACACTCCCAGGCAGTGTGTTCCACTGCTGAACAGCTCTTACTGTCAGAGTCTCCTTCTTTGGAGGTCTTTAAACAGAGGCTGGATGGCCAACTGTCAGGAATGATTTCATCGTGTATTCCTCCATGGTAGGGGGTTGGACTGGATGGCCCTTGAGGTCTCTTCCAACTCTACAATTCTATGATTCCTGTTGCCGCCACCGTTGTCTCACCTCCTCCTCGACAGCCGCTGCCAACTCTCCGTCTCCAAGATGAGACCGGCAAGGAAATGCTCTCAGCACCGTCAACACTGAAAGGGAATTTGGGGATGAAGAAGGGATTGGCTTGCATTGCCCTTTTGTCTCCTACGGTTGCTTATTTCCGTATCTTCACAATTTACAAGACTGATATCAACACTGCTCTCCACTGAATGTTGACACCCATGAAAGCCAAAAGTTGCCCCAATTCAACTAAGTCCAGAACTTACGTTGGCTGTTGATGTCCCATCGGCCACCCAGGTAACCGACCACTTCACTTTTTGTTAAGTGACAGTGAAAGTCCTAAGAGGAAGCAGGGTTTATTTTTAATAAATTAGTTTAGTCAACAGGCAGAAATTGCAGAGTTTTCTTCTGGGCTGAATCAATTACGAACTTCAGCATTTCCTCCAACAGTCCTGATTCGGCAGGGACAGTCCCCATTAATTCTTTGCCTTCCCACTTTTTCAGCCGTTTTTAAAATGTCCTGGTTTTTCTCTCCTCCTCCATCTTTGTCCTCAGCTCACTTCAATTGCTGCAAAGTGAGTTCAGAGTGGAAACAGTAGTTTGCACTCAATTAACACAGCAGGGAGAAGACGAAGGGGCAGAATCTTGCCCTTCCCAGGCAACTCAAGCAAAAGCAAACTGCTGCAGCCATTCCTAGCCTGCATGTTCTAATTCATTCAAAACTTTTATCATCTTGACCACACTTTCATGTTGCTTGGCCATGCATGTCCAAGCTTTCACCTATGAAATATTTGTCCTCAGCAAACTTCAATTGCTGCAAACTAAGTTAAAAGTGAAAAAATTAACTCAGCAGGGAGGAAAGAAAGTGCAAAATTGGAGTGGCAATCATTTTTGCACTAAAAAAAAATCCTGCTGTATTTCTGGAAAGTATTTTGAGGCATAAACCTACCATGGTAAAGCCAGGAACCAAACCCCTGCAGATACGGTGGTCCGATTGTACAGTAGGACCCCCATATCCACAGGGATTGGTTCAGGGGGTGGATACCAAAAACTGTGGATAATAGCAAACACCATTGAAAATAATGACTTCCAGTTTAAAATACCACAGAGTTGGCTTGGAGGACCTAGAAAATGGCTAGAGAGGACACATTTTCTAGGAAGACTCTATGGTAGGTCTGCTGTTTTGTGTCCCGTGGATAACTGAATCAGTGGATAATGAATCAGTGGATACAGTGGTCCTACTGTATCCTGAAACTTCACATTTAAAGATAGGACCCCTACAAACCAGATGTTTAGATGGCTTAAAAAAAAAGATTACAGTTTGGTATCCATAGATTTAAGTATTCACGTTTTGAAAATATCCTTAAAAAAATATTAATCCAAAAAGCAAACCTTGATTCTGCCATCTTATATAAGGGACACCATTTTGCTATGCCATTGCATATCATGGGACTTGAGTATTCCCGGATTTTGGTATCCATGGGGGGTCCTGGAACCAAACCCCAGCCAATATGAAGGGACAACTGTAGACTGGACAACTGTAGACAGGAGGAAAAGATCTACTTCTGGCTTCAAGTGGTGACAAAGTGGAGCCTCCAGCTCTAGCAGCAGTCTATCTCTTGGGTATTAGGTGATTGCAATAAGGATGAAGACATCCACCTGCCCCGCATTATGAGAGGAATAGCTGAGTTTCATTAAGGGTTACATACCAGTAGCAGAAGAACGTTGCTAGAGATCGCAACGTTAAAGGGCTGGAATTTGTTGAGCGCTGCGAAGGAGGTCACTTCCACCAAAGTATGAGGACTCCTACAGTTGGAAATAAAACACAGCACCATCATGAGGACTAGAAGCATTGGTTTTAAAAAAAATACCACCATGCAATGGAATGGCCTTTAAAGCCATTGTGACTGTTACCACATTTTCTTGGGTGGCAAACACAATTTTTATTTATTTATTTATTTATTTTTGGTTTTATTTTAAAATAAAATAAAAAATAAAAAAAACAAAAAACCCCACAATTTTCTTACATTTTTAATACCTTGCCAACTGAAGATGGTTGAAATACAGGCCGACCCCCCATATCCATAAGGGGATATGTTCCAAGACTCCCTGTGGATACCTGAAACTGTGGGCAATAGGGAACCCTATTATTTTCAATGAGGCAAATGTCAGAAGTTGACCATAGAATAGCATTGGAGGACTTAGAAATGCCTAGAGAGAACACTTTTCCCCCAGGCGTGGATAAGTGAAAACGTGGCTACCGAATCCGTGGATATGGGGGGGTCAACCTGTATTGGAACCCACTAATAGACTTTTTGAGAAATAAGAAAACTAGCAATATAATAACCTGTGGTTATGGTTACTAGTAATTCTATAGGATTATTTGGTTGACTTGTAATAGCAGAATAAAATATACATACATACATCTTTTTATTACAGTTATGATTGGGGGATCAGAGCCCTACTGTATTTTAGTTACATAGACGGACTCCCATATCCACGGAACCAATATCCATGGTTTCAGTTATCCACGGGACACAAACCATAGAGCCATGCTGGAAAATGCCTAGCAAGGCATCCTCTCTAGGCATCTTCTAGGTCCTCCAATGCAAATCTATGATATGTTTTTATTGAAAGTCCTTTATTTTAATAGGGTTCGCTGTTATCCGTGGTTTCTGGTATCCGCGGTAAATACAGGGGTCCAACTGTCTTTCTTTCCTTCCTTCCTTCCTTCCTTCCTTCCTTCTTTTTCTTTTCTCCTTTTAAAATTCCATTTCTTTATTCCCTGAATGCATTCTCTGAAAGTGTACTATTTTGATTTCAATTGTAAATTAAATGGCCAGTGTTAAAAATAGCAATCAATATTTTAAAAAAAAAATACCTAGCAGAATCCCGATTCCCCAAGTTGCAATAGCGGACCGGAACACGGTTCCTGTAGTCTGGCCTCTTACTGTTATCTGGAAAGAAAGTTGGGTTTGGGGGAGATAAACCCAATTTCCCAATCACTAGAAGCACCATCATCCAAGGCAAAATAATAAAATACTGAAGCGGACATCCGGTCAAGACTTTACGTCATTGTAAACCAACGTATGATAGCGTAAAGTTGAATTGCGACACTGCACAACATTTATATTCGCAGGAGGGAAGGGGAAGGGTAGTGATGTGATCGGGAACACTGCGCAAGAGGAGCCAGCAATGTGGCCGTAGCGCAACGTTACGCTGTGTGTGGTGCCCCAATGTGCGTCATCACAATTCGCCAGCAAGAGTTGCATATCATGTCAGAGATATAGCAGCGTCACTATAAAATTGAGCCTCGTAGCCTGTGATGCGGATCTTGCCAAATGTCCCAATTTGGCAGAGACAGTCCCAGTTACTCCACTGCCTTCCCACTTGGCTCAACTGCTTTTAAAATGTCCCGGTTTTTCTTTCCTCTTCCCACTTTTCTCCTTCGTCCTCAGCTTACTTCAATTTCTACAAATGATGTTCAACGTACAAAAAGAAGTTGTTTGCACTCAACTAATTCAACAAGGGGAAAGGACAAGAGGGGACTGAATCTTGCCTTTCCCAGGAGGCTCAGGCAAAATCAAACTGCAGCTTGGGTGCCCTTCCTCGTTCATTACGATGGCCCTCTGTTGTTGCTTAGCCATGCACGTTCCAGTTTCCATCTGTGAAATGTTGGAGGGTATGTCTTATTCTCCTCCCGCAACCAATTAAAAGGGTCTGTTTAGTGCTCACAGAAAAGAGGGAAAATATCTGGAAGCAACACCAAAATATCTGCTGGAAGAGACCCCAAGGGACATCTAGTCCAACCCCCTGCCATGCAGGAATACACAATCAAAGCATTCCCAACAGATGGCCACTCAAACTCTCTTTAAAAACCTCCAAAGAAAGGGACTCCACCACACTCCCAGGCAGCAAGGTATTCCACTTCCGAAGAGCTCTTACTGTCAGGATGTTCTTCCTAATTTTTAGGTGGAATCTCTTTTCCTGGAGTTTGAACCCATCACTCCATGTCCTGGTCTCTGGAGCAGCAGAAAACAAGCTTGCTCCATCCTCAGAATGGCATCCCTTCAAATATTTAAACCTGGCTTTCATGTCCCCTCTTCACCTTCTCTTCTCCAGGCTAAACATGTCCAGCTCCCTAAGCCGCTCCTCCTAGGGCATCATGGCTTCCAGACCTCCCACCATTTTGGTCACCCTCCTCCGGACACGTTCCAGCTTGTCCATATCCTTCTTGAATTGTGGTACCCAGAATTGGACACAGTATTCCTGGTGAAGTCTGACCAAAGCAGGATAGAGTGGCACTATGACTTCCTAGACACTATTCCCCTATTGATGCAGCCTAGAATCGCATTGGCTTTTTTAGCTGCTGCATCACACTGCTGACTCATGTTCAGCTTGTGGTCCACTAACCTGTGCCATGCAGCTCCGTGAGACTTTTGCCTTGATGTTTCCTGGCCTTTTCCTCCAGCTTCTTGGCCAGCATGGAATCTGAGAGGGATGGCTTGACCCCTTTGGCATCATCTTCCTCCTCCTCGGCCAAGTCCTCTTCTTCCCCTTCACTCACCAAACTCTGCTGGGTTGGAGAGAGGGAGGGGGAGATTAAAACACTTGAACCCCAACCCTTTCTCTGTAATAGGGGTCCCCCAACTGAGAAGTTGTGGGCAGTCTCCCAAAATGTCTGACACGGAGGGCGAGGTGATGCCCACTAAGAATATGGCCACCTTGGCAGTCATAATACAGTTCGACCCCCATATCCACGGGGACCGCAAAGGCTCCGAAAAGATATGTCCTCTCTAGGCATTTTCCCAGTCCTCCAGTGCAATTCTATGGTATGCTTCCACTAGATGTTAGGCAGGAACAGGACCGGTTTAAGGAATTTTGGGGGGCCCTGCAATGCTTTTTTAGGGGGTCCCCATATGTTTATCTCAGGTCAATGTAACCTAACTCAACCTAAGCTATTCACAGTACAGGATATTCAGATTATTACTAATAATGTTTTTGCAGGAGGAGGGTTACTACGGGGCCCCCATCAATGATGGGGCCCCCTGCAGATGCTGACACCACTGGTGTCTTAAACCGGCCTGGGCAGGAAGTCATTTGAGATCCCCTCTGTATCCACAGAACCAATATCTGCAGTTTCAGTTATCCACGGCTGGGGGGGAAATGGGACACATACCATAGACCCATGCAGGAAAATGCCTAAGCATCTTATGGGTCCTCCAACACAACTTTATGGTACATTTGTCCCAGAAGTCCTTTATTTTAATAGGGTTCGCTATTATCCATGGTTTCACCTATCCACGGTAAGATACGGGGGATGACCTATATATCCATTTTCCACAAAGGAAAGCTAGTGAGGTTAAATTTTGGCATTTAACATAACCCACCAACATTTCACCGATGGACGTCTGTGGCCAGACAACCTCAGAGTGTGGTCAAGAAGGCAAAAATTATTAATGAGAGAGATCACATAAGCAAGGAGAGGCTGCAGCAGTTTGCTTTTGCCTGAGCCGACTGGGAAGGGCTGGATTCTACCATGCTCCTCCTCTCCTCCCACTAGGTGCAAACTACTTTTGCACTTCGAAGTCGACTTCCAGCAATCTGAAGTCGGACGAGGAAAAAGCAGGAGGAGGCAAGAGAAGCCAGATGTTTTAACAACAGCTGGGGAAGTGGGATGACACAAATGGGACTGTCCCTGCCAAATCTAGATAGTTGGAAGGTATGCCGTGGATGGCCAGGGGACGCCTGTAGATAATACAGCTGCCAAGGTGGGGGCGGACCATCCCAATGTACCCATTTCCCAGAAAGGAAAACTGGCAAGACTCAATTAAGACAGTTCATTTAAAACCGTAGCACATTATTATTGGATTGTATTATATTGTATCGTCTTTTTATGTTGTTTTCAGTAAATCTTTTAAATAAAAATAATAAATAAATAAATAAAACCATAGCACACTGGTCCGCACCAGGGCTTCCACTGTTTAATATGCACCAAAGAGCAGCTACACACTACCCATGGCACCCTGGATTGATTCCCATGGCATCCACTGAGCTCCTTTGTACTTCCTAGAAATGTGATAATCTGGGGAAATTCCAGAAAAATTCAAGGTAAAAATTCAAGGTAATTTCCCTTCTTTTTAAAAAAAAAGCCTTGCAGGCTATGCCAAACAAGTACAGCTGTCCCTCAGTATCCACGGATTTGGTATCCAGGGATTTAAGTATTCACAGCTTGAAAATATTCTTTAAAAAATCATAATCCAAAAAGCAAACCTTGATTTTGCCATCTTATATAAGGGAGACCCTTTTGCTGTGCCATTGCATATCATGGGACTTGAGTATTCACAGATTTTGGTATCCACGAAAGGGGGTCATAGAATCATAGAATTGCAGAGTTGGAAGAGACCACGAGGGCCATCCAGTCCAACCCCCTGCCATGCAGGAAATCACAATCAAAGCATCCCCGACAGATGGCCATCCAGCCTCTGTTTGAAGACCTCCAAGGAAGGAGACCCCACCATGCTCCGAGGGAGTGTGTTCCACTGCCGAACAGCTCTGACTGTCAGAAAGTTCCTCCTCATGTTGAGGTGGAATCTCTGTTCCTGGAGCTTGCACCCATTGCTCCGTGTTCCAGTCTCTGGAGCAGCAGAAAACAAGCTTGCTCCATCCTCAACGTGACACCCCTTCAAATACTTAAACAGGGCTATCATATCACCTCTTAACCCTCTTTTTTCCAGGCTAAACATACCCAGCTCCCTAAGTCTCTCCTCATAAGGCATGGTTTCCAGACCTTTCACCATTTTAGTCCTGGAACCAAACCCCAGCAAATATGAACCCTGAGTGTGACTGCTTATCAATGCATACTTGCATGGTGTCCCTATTAAACAGGACAAAGGACCCGGGATAGAAACAGGGTTGGATGGAATGGGGCGAGAGATTCACCTCCTCCGCAGGGGGAGCGTTGGGCTGGTATTTCTTCAACCAGATGGCCTTGTACTGGTCCAACTTCTGGCCCTTGTATTTGACCGAAGCCCAGCCACAGCCGGACTTCTTGGCCGGATTGACCAGCTTCTTGCAGTAGGTTGCCCAGGCGCTGGGGGAGTTGAAGACTTGCCCCGTCTCCTGCCAGACAATCTTGCCATCGGTCAGCAAGTCGCCCAAGAACTTCTTCCCCTGTGCCAATGAGAAAGAAGGGGTAAAGTTCGCAAACACGCATTGTAAACCTTTTGGAGAGTGCCTAGGGGAGATATGTAAGTGCTATTGCACACCATTTGTAAGATGCTCTGAGAGCCTTTGTGGCTGAAGAGAGGGATAGAAATACTGTATTAAATAAATAAATAAATAAACAGCAAGAGAGGCTCATGCATCCTACCAAGATTGTCGTTTTACAAGGTCTTTAGCTTTCTCTGCCAAAGAGTGCTGGCCAAACGACGAATCCCAGGGTTAGAATCATAGAGTTGGAAGAGACCTCAAGGGTCATCCAGTCCAACCCCCTGCCATGCAGCAATACACAATCAAAGCACTATGGATTTTCCTTGACTTTTTCCGGGCTGTGAGGCCGTGTTCTGGAAGCAAACTCTTCCAGAACATGGCCTCACAGTCTAGAAAAAACCCAAGGAAAATCTATGGATGCTGGCTGTGAACGTCTTCAACTTCACAAATCAAATCATTCCCAACAGATGGCCATCCAGCCTCTGTTTAAAAACCTCCAAAGAAGGAGAATAAGTTGGAAGGGACCCCAAGGGCCATCTAGTCCAACCCCCTGCCATGCAGGAATACACAATCAAAGCACTCCTGACAGATGGCCATCCAGCCTCTGTTTAAAAACCTCCAGAGAAGGAGAATAAGTTGGAAGTAACCCCAAGGCCATCTAGTCCAACCCTCTGCTATGCAGGAATATACAATCAAATCATTTCCGACAGATGGCCATCCAGCCTCTGTTTAAAACCTCCAAAGAAGGAGACTCAACCACACTCCCAGGCAGTGTATTCTACTTCCGAACAACTCTTACTGTCAGAAAGTTCTTCCTAATGTTGAGGTGGCATCTCTTTTCCATAGGAAGGAGCTGGAGACAAATAATCCAGTTTCAAACTGGATTATTTGTGTAGTGTGGATGTGGCTTTGGCCACTGCTCTGCTATATCCCACTGAGAGTAAGTGGAGACCGGTAGGTCTTCTCACCAGGTAATAAATAGAAAGCACCCCTTCTCCAGGTTCGATCAGTCCGTCTTTGAGGAGGACACGCAAGGTGATCCCGCGGCGGGTTAGGATGCAGCAGCCGCGTCCGCCCGGAATGAATTTCCCCACGCTCTCATTCTCTGGATCCTCTAGGCTGGTCTCCAGCTCTTCTTCATCTTCTTCCAAGCATTCGTCTCCACCAAGCGATTCAGCATCCAGAGCTGGAAAGGGCAAGAAATTGGGGGAAAAGAGGAGTGGGCAAAGAAATGGGGTGCAAATTTATTTTTCAGTGGTAAGTAAAAACATGGCTGTCCACGAAGGCCTTCTGGAGCCTAACTGATTTCATCTGAAGCTCCACAGCCATATGGTTTGAAATGGTCTTAAACTGTATAAACTGGTTTTAAAATCTTTTCTTTCAACTTGTCAAATTATCTAGCGCAGTAGCTCTTAACCTTTTCTTTACCACAGGGCCCCTTTAAATATCTTTTATTGCCATGGAACCCCAAGACTTAACTCAAAATGTAAAACCATAATAATAATATTTTGATAGATAGACTTGACAGACAGACATATACTTATAGAATCATAGAGTTGGAGGAGACCACAAGGCCATCCAGTCCAACCCCTGTGATGTAGAGAGATAAGAAGTAGAAACAGAAATACAAATTTTGGATTGAAAGACAATGCGGGAAAGTGTTTTTGGGGGGTGGTAGAGAAACACTGGAGGAAATTTATTAGAGAAATAGACAGATTAGAGGGGGGGGAGATTGGAAATAGGATCGAAAAAGGGGAATTGTGCCTTGAGAGAGAATAAGAGAGCAAGAAGGAGAGACACAAACTAGATAGATAGATAGATAGATAGATAGATAGATAGATAGGGAAATAGATAGGAAGAAGGAACAGCAATACAAGTTATGAGTTGAGAGAAAATGAGAAAAAGCGGGTTAGAAAGAAAGAGAGAAAATGGAGGAGACAGATTAGAGAGACAAACAGGATAGATAAATAGATAGATAGATAGATAGATAGATTATTGGATACAAACAGAAATACAAGTTGTAGGTTGAGATAGGAGGAAAGATGGGGGAGACAGATGGGGAGACAGACAGAAGTTGGAGGAGACAGATATATTAGATAAACAGGCATTTATCTACAAATTGTAGAATGAGGGCGGAAGAGGGCAAATAGATAGATAGATAGATAGTAGAAACAGAAATATGAGTATGGATTGAGAGAAAATGAGAAAAAGTGGGTTGGAGAGACCGAGAGAAACTGGAGGAGACAGATTAGAGAGAGAGGATAGATAGATAGATTGATTGATTGGTTATTGGATAGAAGCAGAAAAACAAGTTGTAGAGAGGAAGAGATGGGGGGGGAGACTGAGGGATGTTGAAGCAAACAGATATCTTAGAGAAACAGAGACAAATATTGGAAATAAAACATAGATCCAAGTTGTAGAATGAAGGAGGGTGGAAGGGGGCAGACAGATTGCACTGATGATAGATAGATAGATAGATAGATAGATAGATAGATCATCCTCTCTCTCCCCCATCTATTGATAGATCTATCTATTTATTGAGAGGGGGGGTAATAGATCTCTCTCTCTCTCTCTCTCTCTCTCTCATCCTCTCTCTCCCCATCTATTGATAGATCTATCTATTGAGAAGGGGGGATGATAGATAGATAGATAGATAGATAGATAGATAGATAGATAGATAGATAGGCCTCTATCATCCTCTCTCCCTCTCCTATCTATCTATCTATCTATCTATCTCCTATCTATTGACCAATCAGTAGATAGAGAGAGGATGATACATAAATAGAAGAGGGGTGATTGATAGATAGATGATAGATGGACAGATGAGAGAGAGAGAGAGAGACTGGTAGATAGATGATCGACAGACGGGAGGGAGGGAGAGGATGGTAGATAGGTAGACGATGGATGGATGGATGGATGGATGGATGCTGAAGCCCTGCAGCCTCTTCAGCCCCTTCCTGTCCCTCCAGCCACCCTTCCCACTCTGGGCTGCTTTGGGAGCCCTCTGTCCATGCTCAGAGGCGCCCTCGGATTCCCGCCCCCTTTAAGGATTCTGCCCGGGGTCCTCGGCGCCCCTGGGGCTGGGTTGCCCCCCTGCTGGACCCGGAGCTATCTATGGGGCTGGGGTTGGGGTTGTTGGGGGGGGGCTCATGCATCTTCCAAGCCAGGAAGGCGCCTCCTGCTCTCGCAATCTCTCTCTCTCTCTGCCTCCTCTTCAGCCCCCCCCCCATACCTGCCGCCATGGGGCTGCTGGGCTTTCCACCTCCTCCTCCTCCTCCTCCTCCTGCTGCGGGTGGGTCGCTCCATCCCCGGGCAGAGTCCCCGCCTTCCCTTCGCCGCTGGTGGCCCAGCCCGGGAGGGAGGGAGGGGGGGAAGGGGAGACAAAGGGAAGGAGGTGGGAGGGGAGGGGAGGAGGGGTGAAAAGCCACGGGGGGGGAGAGAGGAGGGGAGGGGAGGAGGGAGGGGGAAGGAGAAAAAAGGGGAGGAGGGAGGGGGAAAGCCACAGGGGGGAGGAGAGGGGAGGGGGAGAGAGAAAAGGGGAGGGGGAAGGGGAAAAGCCACGGGGGGAGAGAAGAGGGGGGGGAAGGAAAGGGGTTGGGGAGAAGAGGGAGGGGTGAAAAGCCACGGGGGGGGGAAGAGAAATGGGAGGAGGGAGGAGAGGAGGGGGGAGGAGAAGAGGGAGGGGTGAAAAGCCACGGGGGGGAGGAGGAGGGGAGGAGAGAAAAGGGGAGGAGGGAGGGGTGGAAAGGCACGGGGGAGGGAGGGGGGAGGAGAAGAGGGAGGGGTGAAAAGCCACAGGGGGGGAGGAAAGGAAGGGGGAGGAGAGAAAAGGGGAGGAGGGAGGGGTGAAAAGGCACGGGGGGGGGAGGGGGAGAAAGGGGAGGGGAGGAGGGAGGGGGAACGAGGGGGAAAGAGAAAAAAGGGGAGGAGGGAAGGGGAAAAGCCACGGGGGGGGAGAGAAGAGGGGGAGGGAGGAAAGGAGTTGGGGAGGAGAAGAGGGAGGGGTGAAAAGCCACGGGGGGGGGGAAGAGGGGGGAAGGAGAGGAAGGGGGAGGAGAGGGAAGAAAGAAAAAGAGGGATAGGAAATGGAAGAAGAGAAAAAAGGGAAGAAGAGAAAAAGGAGAAAAGGAAGAAGAGAAAAACAGGGAGAAGAGGGAAGAAAATGAGGGAGAGAAAAAGGAAGAAGAGAAAAACAGGGAGGAGAGGAAGAAAGAAATGAGGGAGAGAAAAGGAAGAAGAGAAAAAGGAAAGGAAAAAGGAAGAGGAGAAAAACAGGGGAGGAGAGGGAAGAAAGAAATGAGGGAGAGAAAAGGAAGAAGAGAAAAAGGGGGGAGGAGAGGGAAGAAAGAAAAAGGGGGAGAGAAAAGGAGGAAGAGGAAAAGGAGAAAAGGAAAAAGAGAAAAACAGGAAGAAGAGGGAAGAAAATGAGGGAGAGAAAAAGGAAGAAGAGGAAAAGGAGGAAAGGAAAAAGGAAGAAGCGAAAAAGGGGGAGAAGAGGGAAGAAAGAAATGAGGGAGAGAAAAAGGAAGAAGAGAAAAAGGGGGAGGAGAAGGGAAGAAAAGGAAAGAAAAAGGGATGAGAAAAGAGAGGTCGATTATAAAGAAAAGGAGCAGGAAAGGAAGAGGGAGAAAAAGCAAAGGAAAAAAGGGGAAAGGAGGAAAAAGCAAAAGAGAAGGAGAGAAGGGCAAGAAAGGAGGGGGAGAAGGGCTGAGGAGAGGAACTGAAGGAAGAGAGTAGAAGAGAGAAAGGAAAAAAGAGAGGAGAAGGAAGAAAAGGTTATGGGGCAAAGGAAGGGGTGAGAAAAAAGTGAAATCGGAGAGCAAGACAGGAGAAAAGAGAGAGAAAGGGAAGACAGAGAGGAGTAAAGAAAAGAGGAGGCGGTGAAGGGAAAAGAGAGAGAGGAGGGAGGGAGGGAGATAAAGAGAGGACCCCTGGCCAGTTTCTTATTCTCAAATGAGCTGTTTGATGGATTGGGTGGGCCTCTTGTGCCACCCCCTAGGTGTTGTGGGTGGGCACCTCCCAGCAGCCTCCTCCAGCAGAGCCAGGGACAGGGGATGCTGGGACTCGCAGTCCGACAACATCTGGAGGGCTGCACCCCTGCCCTAGAGGTTATTACGCCTCACTCAGGTGACTGGTGACCAAGAAAACCAAACATAAAATGCCCAAACAGTGAGGCTATAATAAAAAGATCTACAATGTCATAATACCAAGAGAAAGAAATGGGCATTCCAGGTAAAACATTAAAGGAAGCTCATAAAAGGAAATCTCTGCCAGAAAAAGAAGGCCTACCATAGGGCATAATGTGATCAACCAGAGTGGCAATCAAGTCTCTGGAGCAAAAGCCACGATTTGCTTTAAGGGATTTTCCCACGTTCCCGTTAAAAGCAGAATCATGAGGACTAGCATCCACGGCTGGCATTCAATTGGGATTTGCCTCCTCCTATATGGCCTTGTGCGAGGCCCTGCCTTCAAGTCGCCTATGGATTTATGACGACCCTATGAACCCTGTAGGGTTTTCTTAGGCAAGGAATACAGTTGGACCCCCTTATCCACTGGGGGGTGGTTCGGGGGGGGGCATGGATACCAAAAACCGTGCTTAATAGCGAACACTATTGAAAAAAATGGGACTCCCAGTCTAAAATACCATAGAATTGCCATGGAGGACATAGAAAATGACTAGAGAGGACACATTTTCTAGGAAGACTCTATGGTAGGTGTGCTGTTTTGCATCCAGTGGATAACTGAATCAGTGGATAATGAATCTGTGGATACAGGGGTCCTACCGTACTCAGAAATGGCTTTGCCCATTCCTTCCTCTGAAACAGAGCCCACAGCACCTTGGCAGTCCTTCTGAGCTTGGGAAAGGTTCTTCTTTTTGGACTACCACTCCCAGAATCCCCCAGCCAGCTATGCTGGCTGGGGGATTCTGGGAGTGACAGTCCAAAAAGGCACCTTTTCCCATGCTCTAGCCTGCAGCAGACCCCCCTGGTGAGCCTTTGATAGTTGCAGCAACATCAAGTTAAGCCAGAGCTGAGCCCACCCAAACTGCAGAATTTGCACCCTCGTCTCCCACCTGGAAGTTCAGGGCCAGGCCCGGAGATCTGGCAACCCTCGCCTTGAACGGCCGGACTAAAGCACAAAACTTGAGCAAGGCCTGTTGTTGTGTGCCTTCGAGTTGTTCTAGACTTAGGTGAACCCATCATCGGATTTTCTTAGCAAGACTTAGGCGAACCCATCATCGGGTTTTCTTGCCTCCCTCTGAGGCTGAGAGAGTGTGATCTACCCAAGGTCACCTGGTGGGTTTCCATGGGCGAGCAGGGATTCGA
Organism: Gambelia wislizenii; assembly: GCA_030847615.1. Classification (NCBI taxonomy): domain Eukaryota; kingdom Metazoa; phylum Chordata; class Lepidosauria; order Squamata; family Crotaphytidae; genus Gambelia; species Gambelia wislizenii. The sequence continues at coordinate 8,824,741 of JAUMIR010000018.1, forward strand.
ATTCCAGAGTCTAATGCTCAAACCGCTATGCCACTCTGGCTCTCTAACAAGGTCAAGGGAACACCAAATAAAGCTTTCTCATGTCACTGGGAAGCTGTTAATATTTGGCCATAATGGTGACAAGGATTCTTGAACCCATCTGCCCGCTGGCAAAGGGGCTACACTCTACAAGCCTGCTTGGAAAAGGGAAAGGTCCGTGTCCTCCCATCCGCGCCACTTCCTTCCCGAAGGCGCCGGATGACTCAATGTTCCTCAACGCCCCAATTGGTAAGTCTGGTGCTTTTTTTTCGGTCCCAAGTTCCTCATTCCCTTGCTAATGCTCAAATAAAAAAAGGCCTAGCAGATGTTTTGGGCATGCAGTGGCTTACAAGCTTTGTTCTACTTAACCCTGTGAGGTTCAGAAAATCATAGAATCTTTGAGTTGGAAGGGTACCCCAAGGGCCATCTAGTCCAACCCCCTGCCAGGCTGGAAGACACAGGGGTCAACTAATTGGGAGAATTAATTGAGGAAAATGGCGCTTTACCTCACCATCTCAGCAGTGTTCATTTGTCCCCACGAACTATTTGCAAGATCACTGATGTGGAAAGCTATCCGCATTTGCAGTTCATGCAGAGAAAAGATGGTGGCCATGAATAAATTACCTGCTTTATTATCTCCCAGAAAGCTCCCTCCATTTCCTTCCCTTTTTTGCCATTAAATGAGAGATGCGGAAGAGCGATCTTCTGCTTTAAAGCTTCCTTTTTGCTCTACCACTTGAAAACAGCGCTCAATCGTGTTCCCAAAAAACCAACAATGGCAGCTCCAGCCTCTTCGTTGCCGGCAAGCCCGCCCTTGCACACTTCCGACCAATCACGTTTTTACTGTATTTCCTGGATGTCCCCCAATTCGAATTGGTTGTTCAGCCCAGCTGTTATGTGCATTTTTGCGTATTTTTAAAAAAGCTTGCAAGAATCTTAGCTCTGCCACTTGAAAATAGCACTTGATTGTGTCCCCGAAAAACCAACTATGGCAGCTCCAGCCACTCCGGCCAAGTTTTCAGCCCCCCTCCTTCCCAATATGGCGAATCCTGGAAGGAGGTCATCTGGACAAAAGGCATTCTGCCCGCATTGTTAGGATTTTTATTCATCATCTAAACAACCCCACAACGATAGCAACTCCTAACACCCATCTGGTTGACAAAAATGTATGCAACAGCCTTGAAAGGAAAGCAGGCTGGGAAAAGTGTGGCATCTTCGGAGCCACATGTGGCCATTTTTGTGGTTCCCTTGCGCTCATAGGTGTCTAGAATTATTCTGCCCCCAAATGCCCTCTAGGAAATGTTGGGGGCATTTTGCCACACTTTGGGCCAAACCCTGGGCATTTTAAAATGGGAAGTCAACAGGAAGTGAACTGTACAAAAACACAGGTATCCACATTCCCAGACTCAGTGGCCACCAGTTTCCGAGTTCATCAGAAAACTTTATTTGCACAAAAATCCAAGGAGCATGCAATACAAAGTCATTGCTGAGAATGAGAGCCTAACAGATCCGCTCAAAGTTAAAAGCAGTTTGCAATCAACAAAATCGGGCAGCTGCATGATCACTGGTCATCCATCATCCCCTGACACAGGGATTCTTTCAACCGAAAGCACCATCATCCCAGGCTCCGAAAGCCATTAATTGCATGCATTCCTAAATGCACATCCATACACATAAATGTACAAATCTGCAGGGGATGATGGAAACTGTACTCCAGCACACTTGGAGGGAGGGAAGTTTGGGGAAAGCTATTCCCAAAGCAGATACCACCAGCTTCTAATCTGAATCCACTGTCAGGGTTCCTAAATTTGAATTTTTCCAGTGCTCTGTTGGCAGCTTTGGCTGAAATCGGAAACCTTTTGCAAAGCAGAGGAAAATCAATATTCGACCAGGATCTTCCTTTTCCTTTTCCCTTCCATATTCTGCTTTTTCCACAATTTGGCGGGCTAGTGTTTCTTTGTAAAGTGGGCAAACTCAGTGTCTCTGGATGCAGACTTTTGATGTTCATTAATGAGAATATATGGCAAATGTTACTAATGAGATAAAACACATATGCGCCCACAGATGGTGCAGCAGTTTGCTTTGGCCTGCATCTGCAGGGAAAGGCAAGATTTGGCTCCCTCCTCACCTCTCGCCCCGATCAATTACTTCAATGCAAACCATTTTTGCCAATTTGAACTCGGTTTGCAGCAATGGAAGTAAGCTGAGAACAAAGGGGAAAGGAGGAGAGAGAAAGTGGGACATTTTAAAAGCCGCTGGAAAGTGGGAAGGCAGAGGATTAATTGGGATTGTCCCTACCAAATCACAATGGTTGGAAGGGATGAAGTTTAGCATCACATCTGTTTCCTACTGACCAGCCTGTGAGTGCGGATACGCCAGGAGCCAAATTGGCCAGAATTTCTTCTTCTGCCGTTTTTGCATATTCATTTCCTCCCCCTATTTCTTTTCCTTTTTAAAAAGATGTGTGTGTGTGTGTGTGTGTGTGTATATATATATATATATAATGCAATAAAACCATTTTAAAAATTGCAGAACTAGAGACAGATCTGGGAGGGGGAACACCTGAGATGTGCAGGCACACACACCAACAACCCGAGTAAACACAAGGTATGGAGTGCCAATGAAGAAGGAAAAAGGCAAGTGGAAAATTACAGAAAATGGAATGGAGTTTTTTGGAGAAGGGCGGTGGCTGGTTGGCAGGTAGTGTTAGAACACCCCTGTCCTACCTCAGCCTTTTCCCATCATATACCTTCCAACAGTCCCAGTTTCATGGAATCATAGAATCACAGAGTTGGAAGAGGACCCCAAGGGTCATCTAGTCCAACCCTCAGCCATGCAGGAATACACAATCTTTGATGGCCATCCAGCCTCTGTTTAAAAGCCTCCAAAGAATCATAGTGGTGGAAGAGACCACAAAGGCCATCCAATCTAACCCAACTCAAGAGACTCCACCACACTCCCAGGCAGTGCATTCCACTTCTGAACAGCTCTTACTGTCAGGATGTTCTTCCTAATGTTTAGCTGGAATCTCTTTTAGGTGGAATCTCTGGAGGACCTACAAGTGTCAGGTTAAAAAAGAAATAGCAGGCCTATGTTCACAGTTATTCCACTTTCATGTGGGTCTTCCGCCCCTAACCCCCATGAAAGTTGAAGGCCGACTGTAAATTTTGGCATGACGATCAGGTCATCTTACCAAAGGAGGAAGGGACTACTGCTCCAAAAATTAAATTAAAAAAAGAAATATCTCCTTGAGTTGGCCAGCCACCCAGGAAATACCAGGTCTGTCCTGCTCTGCTGTCTTTCGCAGGGATTTGATGTGTCAACAACACTGGGGAGTGAAGTTTTTCCTGGCAAAGAGTCAACTATGGCATGGCTTTGCCAGTTTCTTAGATCAAATTCCTCTTAAAGGGGAAGCGTCTCAAATAAGTAACTCTGTGTAAAGGTTGGCCAGGCTGTGGTTGGGGGATCATGGGAACTGTAGTCCAAAAACATCACTCTTCCAAGTTCTGTAAAAAGTGTGCGTCAGAGAGCAGAACTTGGAAGTAACGTGTTACAAGTAACATTATTGCTCACAGGTAACATGAAACTACATTCCGGCAACATTGTTACCTGTAACTACTTACAAGTAATGTGGAACTACATTCAGGCAACATTGTTACCTGTAACTACTTGCGAGTAACATGGAACTGCATTTAGGAAACATTGTTACCTGTAACTACTTGCAAGTAACATGGAACTGCATTTAGGAAACATTGTTACCTGTAACTACTTGCAAGTAACATGGAACTTCATTTAGGAAACATTGTTACCTGTAACGACTTACAAGTAATGTAGAACTACATTCAGGCAACATTGTTACCTGTAACTACTTGCAAGTAACATGGAACTGCATTTAGGAAACATTGTTACCTGTATGTACTTACAAATAACATGGAACTGTCATTCAAGAAACATTGTTACTGGTAACTTTGCAAGAAACATCAAAATACATCTATAAGATGGCAAAATCAAGGTTTGCTTTTTGGATTATTATTTTTTAAAGAATATTTTCAAGCTGTGAATACTTAAATCCATGGATACCAAATCCGTGAATATGGAGGGACAACTGTAGATAAATAATTGAGAAATAAATAGTTCCAGCTAGGGTGGGACACTGATGAGTTGCTGATGGTACTGGAGGTAGAATCAAAGCGTCATAGCGATGGAAGGGACCACAAGGGCCATCTAGTCCAACCCCGTGGCAGGCAGGAACTTTGTTCTGGTGGTGTGCCTTCAATTCATTCCTGACTCATGAAGACAGGACCGGTTTAAGGAATTTGGAGGGCCCCTGCAATGCTTTATTTGTGGGGGGGGGGCATGTTTATCTCAGGTCAATGTAACCTAACTCAACCTAAGCTATTCACAGTACAGGATATTCAGATTATTACTAATAATGTTTTTGCAGGAGGAGGGTTACTACGGGGGCCCCCACAATGATGGGGCCTCCTGCGGATGTTGACACTGCCAGTGCCTTTAACCGGCCCTGCATGGAGATTTCTTGGCCAGATTTGTTCATCGTTACCTTCCTCTGAGGCTGAGAGAGTGTGACTGAGGCTGAGAGAGTGTGAGCCCAAGCTCACCCAGTGGGCTTCCATGGCTGAGTGGGGATTCAAACCAGAGCCCTGGTCCAACCTTCAAACCACGACACCATTGTTCGCTCTGGAAGCATGCGTGAAACCTTCCCCCCCAAAAAAAAAAACCATCCCTAGCCATACAGAAAAAGCACTTTGCACATGCTCAAGGCCCCTGTCTTCTTTTTTGTCCATTTCTGCACATTTGAAGGGCAAACTCCATAGAACTAGGAACTATGTAAGGAAAAAGATTGTACTAGGATAAACCCCAGCTCTGTACTGGAGGCATGGTTCTCATTTTATTATTATTATCCTCGCAGGTGGAAATGAAATAGGGGCCAAAGCCTGGAGGGATTCACCTGTCCAAGGTCCAATTGGACCTGCAAAGAGGGAGGACCTGGGGAAATTTCGAGTAAACAGAGGTGGAGTGGGGGGGAGAGACCAATGGAAAGCGGTAAACACAGTTCTGGTTGAATTTATGATCTCTCGTTTCCTGTTGGAGAACTCTGAACACAGCAGGGAAAAGTTTTTCTCTTTTGGCAGCCAGATTTCCTGCAGCCGGGCAGGGAAATTATGGCCACCCCGCTCCGCTGGGCCAAGAAACCCAAAGCCGCCTCGCCTCCCCACTATTACGAGGGCTTCGTGGAGAAGAAGAACACCTGGGAAAAGGTAGGGGCCTTTCCGGATGATTGAGATAATCGAACCTGGGGAGCAAATATCAGGTTTCAGGGGTGCTCAGCTGGAACTGGGGGCAGGACCGGTTTAAGGAATTTGGGGGGGCCTGCAATGCTTTATTTTGGGGGGTCCCATATGTTTATCTCAGGTCAGTGTAACCTAACTCAAGCTATTCACAGTACAGGATATTCAGGTTATTGCTAATAATCTTTTTGCAGGAGGAGGGTTATGAGGGGACCCCCTGCAATGCTTTATTTTGGGGGGCCCATATGTTTATCTCAAGTCAATGTAACCGAACTCAAGCTATTCACAGTACAGGATATTCAGATTATTACTAATAATGCTTTTGCAGGAGGAGGGTTACAACGGGGACCCCCACAATGATGGGGCCCCCTGTGGATGCTGATGCCGCCGGTGCCTTCAACCGGCCCTGGAGGTTGCTTTGAAACGGCAGTGCAGGATCAAGACACACTTTATGGCTTCCCAGGAAACCTGCACCCCTTCCTCCTGAAAGAATATGACAGCAAGGAGGAGACCTAGCTGGCTTGTTAGGGAAGGATGGGGTATTTCTCCATGTTTTCGTATACTCCGAAGCTTTCTGTACAGTTTGTGGTGGGGAAATTGCCCCCAAATTGAACTGATTCTTTTTTTGGTATTAATTTCATTTATAGTAAGAGCTGTTTGGCAGTGGAACGCACTCCCTCAGAGTGTGGTGGGGTCTCCTTCCTTGGAGGTCTTTAAACAGAGGCGGGATGGCCCATCTGTCAGGGATGCTTTGATTGTGATTTCCTGCGTGGCAGGGGGTTGGACTGGATGGCCCTCGGGGTCTCTTCCAACTCTGCAATTCTAGATTCTATGATATGCTGCCTTTCTAGCAGCGTGCAATGCATTGCTCCTGTTTTAACAATCACAACAGCCCGGCAAGGTAGGTCTGGCTGTGAGCAAGAGCAAGCGATTGGTTCAGAGCTGCAGCTCCATGAACGTCATTTTTCCCGCACCTCCCACTTTAGCCAATGCATGTGGATTGACTTTCTCCAAACTCTGCTGGTGGGCAGAGTTTTAAATTGTTTTCTGCTGAGATTGTCTGTGGGTTTTTTTCCCGGGCTGTGAGGCCGTGTTCTGGGAGAGTTTATTCCTGAAGTTTCGCCTGCATCTGTGGCTGGCATCTTCAAAGGATGGAAGAATGGAGAATGTTTTCTACTGTTTTCGCAGACTTGTTTTCCTGGTAGGAGCTTTTCCCTTGCTTTTGGTCTGTACAGTGGTCCCTTCACATTCGCTGGGGTTTGGTTCCAGGACCCCCCATGAATACCCAAATCTGTGAATACTCAAGTCCCGTGATATGCAATATCATAGCAACATGGTGTCCCTTATAGAAGATGGCAAAATCAAGGTTTGCTTTTGGGATTATTATTTTTTTAAGAATATTTTCAAGCCGTGAATACTCACATCTGTGAATGTCAAATCCATGAATGTGGTGTGTGTGTGTGTGTGTGTGTATGTATGTATGTGTATATATATATATATATATATATATATACTGGGTTGTATTATTGAAATAGGTAGAACTAATGCAGATGTTGCTTGCATTGGGAAGAAATTTTCCCCCTCCCGCACACACAAACACACACACACAAACATACTGTCACCAAACTTTTGCTAATGTGGACATTTTTCTTTTCCTCCTCCCAATTCCACCAGGATTACAAGAAATACTGGGCAGGACTCCATGGGTTGACTCTCTATTTCTACAACACCAACAGAGATGTCCAGGTAACATCCATGGATGCTGAGGCACTATGGCCTAGATAAGATAGCCTGGAGAAGAGAAGGTGAAGACGGGTCATAGAATCATAGAATTGTAGAGTTGGAAGAGACCGCAAGGGCCATCCAGTCCAACCCCCTGCCACACAGGAAACATAATAACCATGTTTAAATATTTGAAGGGATGCCATACCGAGGATGGAGCAAGCTTATTTTCTGCTGCTCCAGAGCTTATTTTCTGCTGCCCCTGCTCCGGAGCAATGGGTTCAAACTACAGGAAAAGAGATTCCACCTAAATATTAGGAAGAACTTTCTGACGGTAAGAACTGTTGCCTGGGAGTGTGGTGGCATCTCCTTTTTTGGTGGTTTTTAAACAGAGACTGGATGGCCAGCTGTCAGGACTGCTTTAATTGTGTCTTCCTGCATGGCAGGGGGTTGGACTAGATGGCCCTTGGGGTCCCTTCCAACTTATTCTTGGAGGTTTTTCAACAGAGGTTGGATGGCCATTTGTTGGGAATGCTTTGATTGTATCTTCCTGCATGGCAGGGGGTTGGACTAGATGGCCCTCATGGTCTCTTCCAACTCTATGATTCTATGATATTAATTATAATTATATTGGGCCAACATGTTTAGTAGTTATAGTTAAAAGTGATTCAATCTTGAGGACTAGAAGCTTGGAAACAGATCCTCCTTTCACTCCTCAGTACGTCGAGAAAATTGAGCTGGCTGACTTTGTCTCCCTTACTGATGACAACAATCCGAAGACAGTTGCTAGCTGGTCTATGGACGGAGCGAGGTTGAATCTGAAACTGCGTAGTCAAGAAGTAAAACTGAAGGTAATCTTCCCCCTGGGATGGCCGAGGATGTAGCTCCTTGCATGGTTCAGAATATTTTCAAGCCATGAATACTTATATCCGTGGATATTAAACCCGTGAATACTCAAGTCCCATGATATGAAATGGCATAGCATGGTTCAGAAGTGCAAAGACTCAGGATTTCTTGTTGAGTTTCAGAACAAGTCTCCCAACTTTTAGCCAAGTTTTTTCTGGGGGGGGGGTTCATTCCCAATGCCTCCTCCCAATAAAACTCTGACGTTCAACAACTATTTCAAGGAGAAAAAAATTAGCAGACAGCTCTGTCCCCCAAAATCCACCCCAGTATGGAGTAGCTGCAAAATGATGCTTAGATAGTGTGAGATACAATGAATAATCAGTAAAGAGAGGGATGATGGGGAATAGAGTACAGGTCCCACCCAATATCCTCAGGGAATACAGTTGTCCCTTCATATTCTCTGGGGTTTGGTTCCAGGACCCCCTGTGGATACCAAAATCCGTGACTACTCAAGTCCCATGGTATGCAAGGGCATTGCAAAACGGTGTCCCGTATATAAGATGGCAAAATCAAGGTTTGCTTTTTCGATTATTGTTTTTTAAAGAATATTGTCAAGCCGTGAATACTTAAATCTGTGGATACCAAATCCGTGGATACGGAGGGACAACTGTACATTCCTGGACTTGACGTGTATAAGGGAAACTGTGGATAACACTGAACCCTGCTAAAGGACTTCTGATACAAACATACCACAGAGCTGCATTGGAGGACCTAGCAATTCCTAGAGAGGACACCTCTCTAGGCATTTTCCAATGTAACTCGATGGTATGTGTCCCCTATTTTGTGTCCCTCGGACAACTGAAACCGCAGATATTGGTTCTGCAGATACAAGGGGCATTTTCTGTATTTCAGAAAAGGTCATGGCTGGCCGGCTGGCTAGTGGAAGACTGAAATAGGAGCAGTCTACCCAATGCAACATTTTTGCCAGCCAGCCAGCTAGCCCTTTTTCTAGCTGGATGTGCCTTCTTCCATGTGACAATGAGTTTCACGGGTGATTTACGCCTTGTGCAAGGAAAGGAGCTCAATGAAGTGATATCCTCGGACCCCAGCTCCCCAAATCTTGTCGCCCTGAAGGATTCTGGGTGTCGCAGTCCACAAAAAGTAACTTTCCCAAGCTTGGCTGACAAAGGACTCTCCCTTCCATCCATTCCCAACCATTGCTTGTGATCCATGTGACAAAGAGACGCCCGGGTTTCTTGCAGCATGCTCTGCAATTTGTCAAGCAAATACTTGGGAAAGGTCAGTTTAACTCGAACCAATTGTTCCTGAATTTTATTCAATTCGGCTTCGGATGGAGCCGTGTTTGCTCGCCGCTGTTTTGCAAACAAAACCTGGGCACAATGCAGTTATCGCTCGATCTTTGGGTGGACGAGACCGACGCTAGTCAGCAAACGCACAATAGGAATAGCCAACGTGGGTTGAATAGATAGATCTGTACCTGTGCAAAAAAAAGTGTACTGTGGGCCCAAATATTGATGATCTCTGCATTATAGATTTTTCATGCCATTCACCAAATGTATAAGAAGAGGTCTAGGTATTCACAATCCTCCTATCAAGCTCAAAGAGTGGGTTGGGTCACATCTTTTCTTAGTCAGTCCAATTCTTTTCTCTCCATAGCATTCTCTCTTCCCTTTTTTCCCCTTTTCTCTTCCTCTCTTTTCGGACACCTTTCCTCTTTCTTTTTCATGCCATTCACTTCTCTTTCCCTCTGATACACCCTTTTTCTGACATCAGCCCCTCTTTCTCTCACCCCCTCTCTTCTTTCTCTTTCTGGCCTCATTTCTCTTTGGCTGAAGCCACACGAACACAAATAATCCAGACTCCTGGGACGTGCAGTTTTGCAAGGACTTTCGCCTTCTCCGCCAAAGAGTGTTGGTGTCTCACAAAACTACAAATCCCAAGGTTCTGCAGGAAGGAGCCATGGCAAATAATCCAGTTTCAAACTGGATCATTTTTGGACTGAGAGAGTGAAGGCAGGAAAGGGGAGAAGAAAATAGTAGATTTATATTTTGTATGTATATTTTGTATACAGGGACAAGTGATAGAATATGATCAAATTGGAGTAAGAATTTAAATGATATTTTCCCCTTAGCCTTACATTTCTTCATACCTTATACATTTTAATTTTTTAAAATCTCTTTTAAAGTAATGGGGAAATGGTGTAAGTGGTTACTTGACTAATGATTAATAATATACAGTTGTCCCTTCACATTCGCTGGGGTTTGGTTCCAGGATCCCCATGGATACCCAAATCTGTGAATACTCAAGTCCCATGATATGCAATGGCATAGCCAAATGGTGTCCCTTATAGAAGATGGCAAAATCAAGGTTTGCTTTTTGGATTATTATTTTTTCAAGAATATTTTCAATGCGTGAATACTTATATCTGTTTTCAAGCCATGAATACTTATATCATTTGCGAAGAAAAGCCAGAGAGTGGATTCAGCCTCTCTTTTTCTTTCTGCTATTCTGTTTTCTCTCTCTCTCTGCTGCAGCATATCTCTCTCTGATGTCCCCTTCTCTCTCGTTCATTCCCTCCCTCTTGAATCCCTTTTTCTCAATCTCATCCATCCATCTTCCTCCCTACTGAGTAGACTGCTTGGTTATGTGTACGTGGGGGAAAACAGATCACCTTTGCCAGAAAAAATGTCCTCTGTCTCCACTCACAGAGGGTTTCCGAAACTTGGGAAGGTCACCCATGGCCTTTGGGCTGCATAAAGTCCTTCCCTCCTTGGTCTCCTGAAAAGCAAACCTGAAGACCCTGATTTATTAAGGAAAGCATCTTTCGGTCCTGGGCCATACGTTCCCTGAGTTCACCGTGACCAAGTTGGGCCTTGCAAACAGGCTGACGGTGTATGTTTCTTTTCCAGATGGAAACCTTGGAGTCTCGGGAGATGTGGAAAGGTTTTATCCTCACCATGGTGGAGGTGAGTTGCTTCTCTTTTTTTAAAAAATAAATAAATCTCCCATCTCTTTTTAAACATCCCTATGGTGCTTTTTCATCCTTTGGCGAAGACGAAGATAACGCAAAGGACAAGACATGGGTAACTGCAGTCTTGCTGCCTTGCCGCCTATTCAAACTAAGCCTGGGGTAACTTAGGGCTATTTCACGCTACACACTTATCCTTTGCATCTGAACTGCAGAATTAATCCAGTTTGACGCCGCTTTAACGGCCATGGCTCAATGCTCTGGAATCCTGGGATTTGTATTTTTGTGAGATATTTGGCCTTCTCTGTCAGAGTGCTCTGATGCCACAACAAACTACACATCCCAGGATTCCACAGTATGGAGTCACGGCAGTTAAAGCAGTATCAAACTGGATGAATTCTGCAGTGCAGATGCAACGGATAAGTGTGTCCAGCGCAACTCTATGGTATGGTAAACCATGGATATTGGTTCCGCAGATACACGGGTTTGACTGTCAATTCTTTGGCGTGCCCATGCTCTCTTTTCTCCCCCAGATGAAAGTCCCTCCCAGTTTGACTTTGCTTCCCGGACACATCTATATGTTGGCTGAAGCTCTCGAGAAAGAGAAGGAGCGGAGATCCAAGTTGGAGCAGCCTGACCCAAGAAAAGAGAAGGAGCTTCCAGAGTGAGTAGACTGTAAGATCCTTGCTGGCAGAGACTTCTATGATTATTTTTGCTGATGGGGGAAAAAAAACTAACAAAATGAATTTCAACAGGAATAAATATAAGCTACTATACCTAGGCAGGAATAATTAAATTAAATGTATATATAGGATGGGTGATAGCTGGCTTGAAAGGAATACATTTGAGAAGGAGCCAGGGGTCTTAGTAGGACACAAGCTAAACATGAATCAATGTTGTGATGCAGCAGCAAAAAAAGCCAATGCAATTCTAGGCTGCATCTATAGGAGTATAGTGTCTAGCTCCAGGGAAGTCATAGTGCCACTCTATTCTGCTTTGGTCAGACCTCACCTGGAATACTGTGTCTAGTTTTGGGCACCACAATTCAAGAAGGATGTTGACAAGCTGGAACATGTCCAGAAGACGGTGACCAAAATGGTGGGAGGTCTGGAAGCCATGATGCCCTATGAGGAACAGCTTAGGGAGCTGGGCATGTTTAGCCTGGAGAAGAGAAGGTTGAGAGGTGACATGATAGCCATGTTTAAATATTTGAAGGGATGTCATACTGAGGATGGAGCAAGCTTGTTTTCTGCTGCTCCAGAGACTAGGACACAGAGCAATGGGTTGAAACAACAAGAAAAGAGATTCCACCTTGATGATTTCCAACTTGATGATTTTAGGCTTCCATGTTTCATAGTTCCACTGTCTATTTTTACTATATTTTTAATGTGTTATTGACTCTTTTAAATTACAGTTTTAGTTGGATTGGTTGGTAAAGCAGCCTAGAATCGCATTGGCTTTTTTAGCTGCCGCATCACACTGCTGGCTCATGTTCAGCTTGTGGTCCACACAACACAACACAGCACTACACAATGACCTTGCTGTGTTGTACAAGGCAAATCCACATTTAAAGGCAAACACCATTGGGGTTAGGTGCCTGCACCAGTTAATGGATGTGGTGAGACCTCTGTTTTTTACTTTTCTCCCTCTCTCCCTCTGCCTCAGCTGTTTCTTCAGGGTGTCCAGAACAGAGGCAGAGGTACTTTTGGAGAAGAACGAAAACAGCGGCAATATGTTGCTACGTCCGGGAGGGGACGGCAAAAGCATCTCTTTGACTACTCGGCAGAAAGTGAATGGGTGAGTTCAACAGGACTGGATCCAGGCTGGGATTTCCCCAGCTCAAATGGTTGTTGCTGGTTTTGGTGGGAACTGCGAACTGGGGAAAAGGAGAAGCCATTGTTCCAAAAGCACATTTCTCAGACCATCAATTCCTTCTTTGTTGCAGAACGGTGGCCATTAAGCACTACAAGATCAACATGGATAGCGGGGAATATGTCATTGATGTTGAAGAACCGGTAAGATGGTTGCTTGCTCATGGATGGTGGTTTGGAGGCAATCTTGGTTAGTTCACTGGTAGAGCACACCGTATGTTGCCTGGGGATGATGGGAGATGTGGACTGATTTACAGTGAGCCCTTGGTATCCATCCACTGGGATTTGGTTGAGGACCCCCCCCCATGGATACCAAAATCCGTGGATGCTCAAGTCTCATTATATACAATAGTGTAGTAAAATGTCATGCCTTATATAAAATGACAAAATCTAGATTTGCTTATTTGAATATTTTTTGGGGGGGATATTTTCAAGTCATGGATGGTGGAATCCATGGATGCAGATTCCGTGGATACAGAGGGCCGACTGTACTATCTCAAACTTATTTGGATACCCAAGAATTCAAAACACTGAAACCACGGCCCCTAACTGGCTCTTCCCCTTCTTGCTGTTGTTCGATACCTTTCAGTTGACTCCAACTTAAAGGCAACCCTATCCTAGAGTTTTCTTGGCAAGATTTATCCAAAGGACATCTGCCATTGCCTTCCTCTGAAGCTGAGAGAGTGTGACTTGCCTAAGATCCCCCATTCCATGGCTGAGTGGGGATTCGAACCCTGCTCTCTCAGCGTCCTACTCCAACATTCAAATCTCTGCATCACATCAACTCTCCACAGTGACTGCAGATACCTGCGGCTGACATCTTTCCCTTTTTTTGCCCCCGCAAGTTCCGCTGCTCTTCGCTTCAGGAGGTGGTGGAATTTTTCGTCAATAACAGCAGGAGAGTCCTTGTGCCGCTGTCCCTGGACGAGAGCTATGCTATGACTTTGGGTAGGTCCATGGGTCGGTCTCCTTTCCGGCTTAGAATCATAGAATCATAGAATTGCAGAGTTGGAAGAGACCACGAGGGCCATCCAGTCCAACCCCCTGCCACACTGTGGCCAGTTCTGGGCACCACAATTCAGGAAGGATATTGAGAACCTGGAACATGTCCATGGAGGGTGACCAGGATGGTGGGAGGTCTGGAAGCCATGATGCCCTATGAGGAGTGGCTTAGGGAGTTGGGCATGTTTAGCTTGAGAAAGAGAAGGCTGAAAGGTGACGTGATAGCCATGTTTAAATATTTGAAGGGATGTCAAAAGCTTAGTGAGGCTCTGTTGGCCAGCTTTGGAGTTTGGCATTGGACTCTTTGGTGTGTGTTCTCCTGTAAACTATCCTCCTTACTGGTTGCACCTCCCATGTTTTCCAGAGATCATGGAGATGGATAAAGAAAGTGGGGAGAGCACCTCAGTTCCTGCCTGGATGCCCCCTGTCCCCCCATGCCACCCCAAAGGTACGTCACTTCACTCAGATGTTCATTCGGAGGCTTTGTTGTTGTGTGCCGTCTTTTCCGACTTATGGTGAACCTATCTCGGAGTTTTCTTGGCAGAATTGATTCAGAGATGGTTTGCCCTTGTCTTCCTCTGCGGTTGAGAGTGTGTGACTTGCCCAAATTCACCCAGTGGGTTTCCATGGCCAGGTGGGGAATTCAAACCCTGGTCTCTCAGCCGCCTAGTCCAACACTCAAACCACTATGCCCATGCTAGGACTTGCTTTCGAATTATAATTCTCTGCCCCAATTTCATCCTGTTTGTATCTCAGGTGTCCCCGGGGTACAAAAGCCTTCCCAGTCTCCTCGACCTCTCCCTCTCCGTCCACCAGTCTTGCCCATTCAGCCCCCTCTCCCGGTGGCAGCCCCCCAGGCTGAGAATGTATATTTGGAAGAAGACCCTCCAGATCGGACCTATGTGAATGACAAACGTAAGTAATGCGGTGTTTTTGTATGCGTTTACAAAGCTTAAACATAACCATCAAATCCTTGAAAATGATCCCAGCATTCTCGATCAGCTACAGGGGATATATTCCCATACTTATGATTTATAAACAAAACCACAGGTAAAAGCAGACCCTATTAAAATAAAGGACTTCTGGTACAAACCTTTACATACTGGCATTTCCAGACTCAAGAACCAGCTGTTTCAGAGTTCAAAACAGAAAACTTTATTGGTACGGTATTCCAAAAAGTGAACCCTACAGGGTTGCTGCTCAGAGTGAAACTTAACTGGCAAACTGTATAGTAAAAGCGATATACAAAATCTGGCGGGCTTCACAGTCATTGGATGCCCATCATCCCCACTCCCATTTCCAACCGTACCAGGGCTCAACTTCCTTTTCCCAGAGTTGAGACCCAGGTACAGGGCTTATCAGAACCGTTATAGACACAGAACACATATTCCCTTTTACAGTCGGGCTACATACTCATTAACAAGCATAGAAAAATGCAAACACAATTGGCCACAAGGTGACAAAGTAAAACTGAACTTGGCAGGAAAAAGACACACCCGGGACCGATGCGGACACAAACATACCATAGAGTTGCATTGGAGGACCTAGCGATTCCTAGAGAGGACATCTCTTTAGGCATTTTCCGGCATGACTCTATGGTATGTGCCCCTATTTTTTTTCCAGCTGTGGATAACTGAAACCCCAGATATTGTGGGTGACCTGTACTTAGCTACATAACTCCTGTCGGGAATTATTTGATTGTGTATTCCTGCATGGCAAGGGGTTGGACTGGATGGCCCTTGGGGTCTCTTCCAATTCTATGATTCTATTATTCTAAGAACTATCCTAGCTCATGTCTCCCTACCCAACTCCCCTATCTCCACTTACCGGGTAGCAGCTGATGCTATTGGTGAGGATCTGTTCTCTTGTGACTGGGAAGCAACCAAGTGATGTTTCTACCCCTTCCCTTGAGTGATCTCTATTGCAACAGGCAGAACCTTGTCACAATTCCCCCCTTGCACCATAGATTGCTTGCAAGAATGAGGGTGGAGACACCCATCAGCTGCTTCCCAGTCAATAGGGGAACCAACCTCCATTGACTGCAGCAACTGCTGTCTGCTAAATGCAGATTGCGGGATATTTTTTCAGCAACGAACCAGGGGAATTGCATGGTGAAAAACTCTACTTGGAGGCAACCTGTACCTTAAGACCAGGTACTTTAAACAGAGTCTGGATGGCCATCTGTTGGTAATTATTTGATTGTGTATTCCTGCATGGCAGGGGGTTGGACTGGATGGCCTTTGGGGTCTCTTCCAACGCTATGATTCTATTTCTGGCTTCCTGGCAGCATTTTTTATTGAGAACTGAATACTTGGAAATGGAAACCTTTTTTGGAGAAAAAACTGGAAATGTTCTCAGATTTTTTTCTCTCTCTCCCTATGCTGGGGGTAGACATTATTTTGAAATGTCTTTGGGAACTTTTTTTAAAATGTTGTTTTAATGCTTACTTTCTTCCTTTTGATTTCCAAGATGTGGCTGAGATGAAACAAACCCCGTCATCCAGAGGTAAGCGAATCTGACTGCTTATTCTGACCCTTTGTAATACCAAACCCTTCTCGCATACGTCCCAATTTAGCAGGGATAGTCCTGATTAATCCTCTGCCATCCCACTTTTTCGGCTACTTTTAAAACGTCCCAGTTTCTCTCACCTCTTCCTGTTTTCCTCCTTTGCCCTCGGCTTTCATCAGTCGCTGCAAACTGAGTTCAAAGTGCAAACGGAGTTTGCGTTCAGTTAACTCAGCAGGAGGGATTGGAAATGGAAGGGTGGAGTCTTCCCTTCCCAGTCGGCTCAGGCAAAAGCAAACTGTTGCAGCCTCCCCTAGCTTGTGTGTTCTTTATTAACACCTTTTGCCATCTTGATCACACTCAGACATTGCACGCATTCCAGTTTGATCTGTGAAATTTTGGAGGGCATGCATGAGCAAAGTCCCCAGTTTGCAGCAATGGAAGTAAGCTGAGGACCAAGGGAGAGAGCAGGAAGGGGGAAGAGAAAAACCAGGACATTTTAAAAGCAGCTAAAAAAGTAGGATGATAGAGGATTAACTGGAACTGCCCTTACCACATTGGAACAGTCGGAGGGTATGAAACAGACCAGATTTAAAGCAACCTCCGGTGTTTTTATCCACTTTCAGCAGGCCTTTCCTGATTAGATCCCAGCCTCAGGAGCTGCGTCTCCTGGCCTTTTTTAAAAAATTTATTTTAGTCTTGTTTATATTTGTTTTTTAATGTGATTTTAGTTAGGTGGTTTTAATTTTATACTGTTTAATGTCTTTTTATGGGGGTGGGTGGTGCTTTTAGTTGGCATTGTAGCATTTTAATTGTTGGAAGCCGCCCCAATTGTTTTTAGCACAGGGGTGGGGTATAAATAAAGATTATTATTATTATTATTATTATTATTATTAATAATTTGCACAAAGCAGTAATTTTCTCCTATCATCATCTGTATTACAGCTTAGGAACTCTTTTGACCAGTGCTTTGAAATATTACTTTTTGGGACTGCCTCTCCCAGCAGCCCTAGAAGTGGCAAAACCCAAGGAGCTCTGTCGTGAGAAAGATGCCCGATATAACAAGTCCATCTAATTCACTATTATGTACAGCAGGGTTTACTGTATGCAAACTGTGGGAATGTATCAGGCAGTCCCCAGTGAGCGGAAAGCAATGTTGCATCACCTAGAGCAGATCTGTTTAAGTATTTGAAGGGATGTCACGCTGAGGATGGAGCAAGCTTGTTTTCTGCTGCTCCAGAGACTGGAACACGGAGCAATGGGTGCAAGCTCCAGGAACAGAGATTCCACCTCAACATTAGGAGGAACTTCCTGACAGTAAGAGCTGTTCGGCAGTGGAACGCACTCCCTCGGAGCGTGGTGGGGTCTCCTTCCTTGGAGGTCTTTAAACAGAGGCTGGATGGCCATCTGTCAGGGATGCTTTGATCGTGATTTCCTGTATGGCAGGGGGTTGGACTGGATGGCCTTCGTGGTCTCTTCCAACTCTGCAATTCTATGATTCTATGATTCTATGACCTCCTGTTCCTATTTGAGCCAATGTTCAGCCATTTTGTAGGGTTTCAGGAGGGATTGTAGAGGAGGTGAATTTGGAGGAGGTAAGTGGGGCAACCTGTCCAGTCTAGAGTCTAAAAGCAGCCTCTCATTTCCAGCTCCTGCCGTGCCGAGCAGTGGTCCCAGCGCGCCAAAGACAACGGAAAGGACTTCTTCCCATTTCGTAATGTCACTACCAAGAAGCTTTTCCATTGGTAAGTCAATGCTTGCATGTGGTGGGAGAGAGGTACAGTTGTCCCTCCGTATCCACGGATTTGGTACCCACGGATTTAAATATTCACGGCTTGAAAATATTCTTTAAAAAATAATAATCCCAAAAGCAAACCTTGGTTTTCCTATCTTTTATAAGGGACACCATTTTGCTATGCCATTGCATATCATGGGACTTGAGTATTCACAGATTTGGGTATCCACAGGGGTCCTAGAACCAAACCCCAGCAGATATGCAGGGACAACTATAATACTCCAAAAAGCAAATCGTGATTTTGCCATCTTCTATAAGGGACACCATTTTGCTATGCCATTGCATATCATGGGACTAGAGTCTTCACGGATTTTGGTATCCACGGGGGGTCCTGGAACCAAACCCCAGCAAATACGGACAACTGTACATGTCTACTACAGATGAGACTCCGGTTGCATCTATTACAAACATCCCAGCAAGGTGAAATTCACTATTACAGCTTGGGTCATTGTCCAGTACTGGCTTTTTCAGACTGGGTGACCATCAGTTTCAGAGCAAAAAAACCAGAAAACTTTATCATCTCAGTAATCCAAAGACCAAACCCTACAAGTGTGTTGCTCAGAATGAAACCTAACTGACAAGCAGTAAAGTAAAAGCATTTTATAATCTACAAAATCTGGCAGGCTATACAATATACCATCATCCCCACCATACCACTTTTCCCAGAGCTGAATCCAGGTGCCCTTTGCTTTTAAGCTACATAGAGAGCTACCTTGGTTGGGGGGAGAGAGGCATAAAAATAAGACAAAATTAGATATTTTTTTCTAAGTCAGTTTTTCAAGAGAATAAGAGAGAGAAAGTACAGTTGTCCCTTCCTATTTGCTGGTTTTTGGTTCCAGCACCCCCCACCCTGTGGATACCCAAATCCATGAAGACTCAAGCCCCATGATATGCAATGGCATTGCAAAATGGTGTCCCTTATAGAAGATGGCAAAATCAAGGTTTGCTTTTTGGATTATTATTTTTTCAAGAATATTTTCAAGCCATGAATACTTATATCTGTGGATACTAAATCCGTGAATACTCAAGTCCCATTATATGCAATGGCGTAACAGAATGGTGTCCCTTATAGAAGATGGCAAAATCAAGGCTTGCTTGAAAATAGTAAATTTTCAAGCTGTGAATGCTTAAATCCATGGATACCAAATCCGTGAATACAGAGGGACGACTGTATCTTGATTAAGGGCACCTAATCTCTTTCCGAACATTGCATCGGTGACATGCAAACCAGACATGCTTGTCCTTCCTTCTGCCCTCACGACAACCCTGTG
The DNA here is from genome assembly GCA_030847615.1 of Gambelia wislizenii. Lineage (NCBI taxonomy): Eukaryota > Metazoa > Chordata > Lepidosauria > Squamata > Crotaphytidae > Gambelia > Gambelia wislizenii. The sequence continues at coordinate 8,844,069 of JAUMIR010000018.1, forward strand.
AGGGAGGCCAGGTTGCTAGAGAAAGTGTGTGACTGGCCCAAGAAAGTATGTGACTCAAAACGTCAGTTGCACATTCAGAAATCCCTTTTTAGCATTGAAAGAAAAGCCGGGGTAGGCCAAGCGGGCAGGGGAATGTGAACTCAGCACCAAGAAAAGATAGAGGGGCCAATAATTTCCAGCATCTTATGCTAGAAATTTGCAGACTGAAAGAAAATGTCATTATGGGCCAGATTTCCAGCTGCACTCCTGTCTAGGTCCCAACACAGATCTCTGCTTCTATTCCCTCTACAGGGATGTCCGAAGAACTGGAACGAAAGCTACAGGAGCGGAGAGCTACCCTTCAAGAATGAGGGAAACCACATCCTTGCCAAAAAAAAAAACCAATGGAGAGCTAAGACAGGATAGTTTTGGTGGCCCACCAGAAGTTTTCCAGGGCAGATATGTCCCCAGGAACACCCATGTCCTTCTTTCCAGTCAATCCCTGTATTTCTTCTCAAGCAACACCAATTTAACGTATCTCCAAGGACGTCCTTTCTTCCCAGAATTCTTCTCTGCCTCTCAGCTGTGGACAAAGGCAGACATCTTGTCCAGGGAGACTAGACTAGTGGCTCTCAACCTTTTTTTACCAGCGACCCCTTTTAAATATCTCTTGTTGCCACGGACCCCCAAGGCTTAACTCAAGATTTAAAATCATAATTATTATTACACCATCTATTAAACCTTCACTGGAGGAGGAGGGAAGACTTTTCTCCTGCTTCTTCCTGCAAGTTTGTGGCGGGAGCGGATTGAATGGCAATGCGCAGGCCAAGCCAGCCAGCCTTCACCTTGGCTCCTGTCATGTTGCCGCTCCACTGCAGGCAGGAGGTGGGCTGAGCAGCCTTCAAGGACCCCCTGTGAGGATATTGTGGACCCCCAAGTTAAGAACCACTGGATTATTCAGGGCACCTCAAAAACCAAACCAAAAGTACTCAAGGAAATCTGATATGTCCCATGTAATACACACACTCTCTCAGCCTCAGAGGAAGGCAGAGGCAAATGCCCTCTGAACAAATCTGGCCAAGAAAACCCTGTGATAGGTTTGCCATGTGAAGGGACTCAGCAGCAGACATGCTCTGCGACAAAGGCTGTAGGCTGGGGAGTAAACAAGGTTACAGAAGCTTCCATTTCATAGACTCATAGAGTTGGAAGAGACCCCAAGGGCCATCTAGTCCAACCCTCTGCCATGCAGGAATACACAATCCAATCATTCCCGACAGGTGGCCATCCTATGTGGATTTGAGCTAAGCAGACCACATCTTTAATGGAAGATCTGTCGCTCAACGGATCAAAAACTTGTCTTGCCCTCAGAAAGTCCCAGGAACATGAATCAAAGGTAGAAAAGTTACCTTGAATAAAGAAGGCCCTAGCTTCAATCCTTGCCCTCTTTAGGTAGGGATCCCCTCTTTGAATCCCTGGAAAGATACTGCCAGTCTGTGTGGGAAATGCTAATCCCAATGGAGCAGCATTTTATTTTTTTAAACAACCTGCCCTATATTCAGAATTGTGATGATTGGAATCTTCATTTTTCGGCAAAATACCGTCACTCAACAATACATGTTGAATATTCCTTCTCCGAAATGCTTAGTACCAGAAGAGTTCCATATTTTGGATCCCCCCCGCCCCCTAGATTTTGGAATACTTACATACACGTCATGAGATATCTTGGAGATGGGACCCAAGTCTAAACACGAAATTCATTTATGTTTCACATCTTATATACATAGCCTTATGTACAATATTTTTAATAATTTTGTGCATGAAACAAAGTTGGTGAAGCAAACGCTTCACTATCTCAGCCCCTCATGCAGACAATTTTGGATTTTGGAGTATTTCAGATTTTGGAATTCTGGATAAGGGACACTCTGTGAGGCTTACCTGAATCATCATGACCATTTCTCCACCCTTGTAGAAAATGATTGTATCCCTTTTCTTTTCTTTCAGTTTAAACATCTACCCAACCTAAAGGCCGTCCTCTCATCTTGTGGCAGTGTGTTCCACAGGGAACAGAAACGGCGGGAGGGTGGTTCCTATTTGCTCTAGAGTCCCCACAATTCTCAGACAGACAGAGCCAGTTTTGTGGATTTTGCAGAAGTCTACAGTTTATTGTTAAGGCCAGAAGCTGGTTGTGTGGTGAGACATTAAAACAAACATATTTTTCCATAACTCTACAAGCAGTCCACAGTATGCTGTTTTGACACTGACAAAAGCAAATCAGAGCATGGGAAATGTAACCTTTTGGGACTGCAGCTCTTAGAATCCACTGGCCATGCTTGAATTGCAGGATGATGGGAGATGCAATCCCCCATGATCACACTTGTGGGGGGGATTTTGGGAGATTTGCAGTCCCCAATACTGACATTTTCAAGCTTCCCATCCTGGAGCCTCTTTTGGTATTGCTGCCATGGAAGGCAAAGTAAATGTTGGAAGGAGAGGTGGTGAAGTTGTGATCCAGTTTGACATTAAAGCTGGGCTATGTATAGCCATATATATATATTCCTATATATGTATAGGAAGGCAGAACGTGGTACTGAATGTAGAACCCCACCTCCCAAACATCTCAGCTTTCCGGTGTCATATGACACTAAGGCCATGATCCTGCGTTGTCAACATAACCAAAAGGATGGAGCACCATCATCATCGTTACATCTGAGGAAGCCATCTCCCCCAAAACTACTTTTGCAACCTAGCAGCATCCCAACCAAAGCATATGGAGGAGGGTGGGGGTGGGTGGTGTTTAGGGATTTTAATCTGCATTTGTGTTTTAATTGTTGTAAGCCGCCCCGATTGTTTTTAACAGAGGGGCGGGGTAAAAATAAATATTATTATTATTATTATTATTATTATTATTATTATTTCTGAGCTACTGCAGATTGGGAGATTGGGATATGCCTTCTGCAGTGCTCTCCTGCCATTACGGAGTATGTCGAGAACAGGGAGCTGGAGAGGTCCCTCAGGGTCCGGCCGCAACTGCTTGTCCCATAGAATCACAGAACCATCGAGTTGGAAGGGTCCCCCTGAGCCATCTAGTCCAACCCCCTGCTCCATGGGAAATCTCCAGCTAGAGCATCCCCAGCTGTCCAGCCGCTTTTGGAAGAGATCCAGAGAAGGAGACCTCACCACCAATCTAGGCAATGGACTCCTTTACCAAACTGCTCTCACTGTCTCCTTCTAAGATTCAAGGGGCTTTGTCAGACACGGTGAAATGGGGCACAAAACGGGAAGAACGGGAGGATAAGAGAAAGAGTGACATTATCAGACGCCCGCGTCCTCAGCCGTTCCTGGGGTGTAGCCTGGGCATGAATAAGGCATCCCTTTTTTAATTGATCAATAAAAAGTGATGCCATGTTCACAACCAAACTATCCCCCCGGAACAGTTGCTGGATGACTTTGTCTGATAACCCATGAAGACCTGAAACCAGTGATAATAGGGAACGTTATTATTTCCAATGAGACAACTGCCGGAAGTTGACCATAGAGTTGCATTGGAGGACCTAGAAATGCCTAGAGAGAACTTTTTTTTTCAGAAGTGGATAAGTGAAAGTGTGGATGCTGAATCTGTGGATATGGGGGTCAACCTGTACAGTGTTTATCAGCCTCGAATGCTATTATTTCCAATGAGACAACTGCCAGAAGTTGACCATAGAGTTGTGTTGGAGGACCTAGAAATGCCTAGAGAGAACATATATTTTCAGAAGTGGATAAGTGAGACTATGGATGCTGAATCCATGGATATGGGGGTCAACCTGTACAGTGTTTATCAGCCTAGGTGGGACACCAGAAAAAAAAAGATGGGGAAGTCATTGATTTCCTGAAATTCTTTGCATTTCCATGATGCAAAGAAATCTAGATTCGCTAACAGGGTTCTTTCTCCTAAAGAGATGATCTTCAGTCACAGCAAGGGAGACATTATACACTGTTTGGCTTCCTTTGCATCATTCAGGCTGTACAATCTGGATTGATTCATGGCAGAATATTTTTTTTTTTTTAAAAAAAGAAAGCAAAATGGAAAATGGAATGAAACTGCTTACGGAGTAAACACCCAGCCCTGTTTGCAGTCCTCTTTTTTAGCTGAGGTCGGTCCTCTTGCGTCTTGTCGAAGGCAAAAAAAATATGTGCAGTGTGGTGGCTGGGGGGAAAGACCCCTGTGATAGCAGGTGACTGTCTTTTTTTCTTTCCTTCCTTCTTTCTTTCTTTCTTTGTACAATCGTAGATAGAAGAGAAAAAAAATCCAATACATTCATGGTGTGGCTGTTCCCTCTCTGGGCAAGTCCGAGGGATGTTCTGAGAACTGGGAGGCGAAAAATAATTGTACTTACTTAGAAAAAACGAATACTGCTGTAGAAGTCTGTTGGTAGGGTTGGTCATTCTGGGCTTCTCTCGATCCTATAAACCGAGGGCTGCAGTGCAGGGCTTCTAAGACAAGCTGGCGTTGGAACTGCTGGTGGCGCTATTGCGCTTCTGAAGGCATTTGACGGCGCTGGGGACTTGCAGACCGGAATAGACGTGAAAGCTGCCACACCAAACCTAACGGGGAAGAGAGTGAAGCAGAAGGTAGCCAGGAATCATGGAATCCTAGAGTTGGAAGAGACCCCCAAGGGCCATCTAGTCCAACCCCCTGCCCTGCAAGAGCACACAATCAAAACATGCCTGACAGATGACCCTCCAGCCTCTGCTTAAAAACCTCCAAAGAAGGACCAAAGCAGAATAGAGTGGCACCATTTCTTCCCTCGATCCAGACACTATCCTCATATAAGGAGGTTGGAATAGAGGTCTAGCAGACCATCTGTTCCTTTGACCCTCCAAGATGTTTTGGACTACACCCACATCTTCCCTTACCATGCTGGTTGGGGGCTGATGGGAGTTGGAGTCCAAGGCACCCAGAGGTTCCCCAATCTCATCAAAGCAACCCTCTTTTCTTAAAACACTTGCCTGTCCTTGAATTCAGAGTGTATCCCTATCTCCCAGATATTTGGGGGCTACAACTGCCATGTTCCCTCACCACTAGCTGTGGTGACTAGGGATGATGGGAGTTGCAGTCCAACTACACCTCAAAGCACTTTCTGTAATGGTACAAAGCACTCCCAGGATTTCTCCCCAACTCTTTTGAGTAGAAAAGAATCGACATGCTTGTCCAAAATCCACAAAACAGTGATATCTTGATTGGGCCACTTAAAAATCACAAAATTCATCATGCAAGCTTTTGATGCTATACTGGCTTCTTCATCAGGCAAAGATATTAAAAATCATACAGGAGAAGAAAAGTGATGCTGTTAGAGGCAGAGGTTGATCGATTAACAACCCACCATACACTATTTCTATATCAAAAAGAGCTAAATAATTTGCATTAAAAAACAAAACACCTTCTGTAGAGATTTGTATAGCTGTAGAGATTTGTATAGAGATTTCTGCCTCACCTTGCTTGCTTCTACAGCCATAAGGACTAGAAACATTATTCCTCTTGAAATCAACGCTGCAATTCTTGGGTAGTGCTGAAATGTTGGGACAAATGCCAGGAAAACAAAAACACCCAATCCCAAACTCTTACCATGAAAGCTGGAAGAACCGGTTGGGTAAATTTGGCCCGAAATGTGTGGAGCAGCTGCTTGGTTTTAGCATTGTAGAACGAGAGGAAACCTGGAAATGAACAACAGGGGAGGGGATGAGATAGATCCCTTTCGGTCAGGAGGGAAAGGCCAAGTGAGAAGAGAAAAGGAAGGGGAAGAGATAACAAAGAACCTTGTTGGATTGTACCAAACTACGCATCTAACCTAAAGGTGTCCTCTCTAGCCATTTGGAGGTCCTCCACCACGACTCTATGGTCAATTGCCAGCAGAATCATACCATAGAATCGTGCTGGAGGACCTAGAAAATGCCTAGAGAGGACTTTTTTTTCGGACATGGGTAAGTCAATCTGCAGGTACTGGTCCCATGGATACAGGGATTGTACTAGATTCCTTCCAATATCAGAGGCAGTTGGTCTGTCTATAACAAATGGTAGAAAGGTGTACTCCTCTTCTGCTAGTAAAACCTCAGATCTAGTCCAGCATTGGGGGCTACCCATGTTCTTACAAACTAGGAGGAAGGAGTCCTGCTAGTTAGGAGAATCCAAACAGATTTTTTTTAAAAAAATTGCTGAAAGTAGATCCTTGAGGGACTAACCTTCATGAAAATTGCAGTAGACACCAATGATGTCTGGAACTGGCACTTCTAAGACCTTGGCTTTGTTGTTGTGTTTGGCCGTGAAGCTAACTTGAAGCCAGTTGTTGAGGTGGAGGCACCAAGAGGAGGGGGTCTTTCCCAGCTGGTCGAACTTGCCCAGAGATCGGTAGGCCACCCCTACCCCAAAGGCTTTGCTGTCACGGTCGTAACGCACCTCCCAGTAGTGGTCTCCACCATCGATCAATGTGTCTCCTGTGACAGACAGCAAGGAAAATGCAATGGAAAAGAGGCTGGGAGGAAGAGATTTCATTGATGTCTCCCAACCACCCCCAAATACTATGATTTCACATATCCCAAACTTATTGGCTGGCATCCCTTATTGGCTAGCATCCTGTTAGTGGCTGGCATCCCTGATTGGCTGGCATCCCTGATTGGTTGGCATTCTGTGAGTAACATACACAGGGAAAACAATCCCAATATATGCAGGGCAAATTATTCATCATATCATAACCAACATAGTCTGCTTACAGCAGTGGAGATAGTTCCACCTACAGCAATGTTGTACATGGTGGTTGCACATTGTCCATTGTGGTTGTGCCTTACAGTTGCCCATTGCAGTTGTACATTGGCACTCAGCCATTGACCTGTGCCATGCAATGCTGCAACTCTGCATGGAGGTTGCATAGTGCTGAGCATGTAGATATTGATGCTATGCTGAGAATATATGCAGAGAACTGCAGCCACGGTGTAGATATGGATCAATCTGTCAGATTGGATTTCCTTGCCTTTTTTAAAAAAAAAAAAGGAAAATATCTCAAATTCATTCATTAATTTCCAAAATATTGGTAACCCCTTGTTCAAAATGAAGCAGATGAAATCTTCAACCATCTGCACTCCACAAATGTAGGCACGTGGCTAGATGGATACATGAGGTTGCTCATAGTAGTACTGTTAACAGTTTACTTGGAGCCAGGGGCAGTGAATCCATTCCAAGTTTTTAATCGGCTTTAATGGAGCTCTCCAAGGTACTGGCCTACTTAGGAATAGGGCTCAGCACTTTGGAGAGCTCCTCTGAAGCTTGAATGAAAACTTGGCATGGATTCACTGCCCCACTGGCAAGGGAACCACCAGGTCCCATTCTGTGAAGGTTGTTCAGAAACCTCAGCTGGTCCTGGGAACTGCAGCCAGACTGTTGACCCAGGGCTGGTTACAGGGAAGATTTGATCCCATGGCTACAATGGTTCCACTGGTTTGTTCTGGGCACAGTTCGAAGTGTTGGTCATGACCTAGGAAGGCCTGTAAGGCTTGGGTCCAGGCTATGTAAAGGATCATATGCTTCTATATGAGCCCACCTAGGCTTTGAGATCTTCCAGTGAGGTTCTTCTCTCCATCCCTTCTGGGGTGGAGACACAGCAGAAGGCCTTCTTGGTGCCTGCTCCCAACCCTGGCAACTCCCTTCCTAGGAAGGCTAGACTGGATCTCTCCCTGGTGTCCTTCTATCAGCAGGTGAAGCCTTGTAATACTGTGTTGTATGGGTTTTATGCTTTGATATTAAAAGTTTGTGGCTTAAATTGCCTTTAATTCTATGGATTGTTTCATTGCATTGTAACTTCTTGTATGCTTTTATTGATCCAGTCCAACCACTGTATCCACGGAACCCATATTTGTGGTTTCAGATATACGCGGGACGCAAAACGGGGACACATACCATAGAGTCATGCTGAAAAATGTCTAGAGAGGCATCTTCTCTAGGCATCTTCTAGGTCCTCCAATGCACAGCGCTGGTATGCTTTTACCATAAGTCCTGTACTTTAATAACATTTGTGCTTTCAGTATCCACAGTAAGTCTAGGAACTGAACCCATGCAGATACAAGGGTCTGACTATATATGCTTTTGTCTGCCTCTGTTTTCATTTGTGTATGTTGCCTTGAATACCAGTGCTGTTAAAAAGGTGACAAAATGGATTAATTAATTAATTAATTATGCTTTGCCTTTTTAAAATTAACTAGCATTAATTAATTAATTTAACTAGCATTAATTAATTAATGCTAGTCAGTATATTCTCTGTGATAAACCATATTCTCTTGGATAAACCATATCCCAAAATCGGATAACCCCAGAATCTGCTTCATGATATATGAAATTCTTTCTTGGCTCTATCCAAATTTTCTTATATTCCTACCAATAAATTTCAATTCCTGTTCTTCCTCTACTCTCGGCCTTCCAGTTTCTTCTAGACTCTGCCCATGTTCTATTTGACTGGACCAGCCCACAGTAAAAGGGGACAAAGACTGACAAACACCAGAAGCCAGCAACCATACGGAGAAGTCAACATGGTTCTCACCCAACACTGTGTAGGATTCGGCAGTGAAGCGGTCCCTCCCTCCGCGTCCCGTTGGCATTCTTTTCGGAGACTGGACACACCTGCAAGGAGAAAACAAAGACAGGGAGGAAAGAGCTAAGCAACATCCTTCGAGATCAAGGCACTGGATATTAGGGGGTAGCTAAGGTCAGTCTTGCCCTTCTCTTCTAGCTACATCTAAGTAGCTTCATGTTGAGACCACCTGGGGTTCTGGGAACCAACATGAGCACTTCCTTGATGGGGATGTCCTTGGTGAGGACTTCCTTGATGGACCTTTTCTTGGTTGCAAGTCCTACCACTCAATGAATCAAGGGAAGTCATAGTGCCACTCTATTCTGCATTGGGCAGACCTCACCTGGACCACTGTGTCCAGTTCTGGGCATCACAGTTCAAGAAGGAGCTGTGGTGGGGTCTCCTTCCTTGGAGGTCTTTAAACAGAGGCTGGATGGCCATCTGTCAGGGATGTGTATTCCTGCATGGCAGGGGGTTGGACTGGATGGCCCTTGTGGTCTCTTCCAACTTTACAATTCTATGATTCTATGATTCTAAGGATATTGAGAAGCTGGAACGTGTCCAGAGGAAGGTGACCAAAGTGGTGGGAGCTCTGGAAGCCATAATGCCCTATGAGGAGCAACTTAGGGAGCTGGGTATGTTTAGTTTGGAGAAGAGAAGGTTAAGAGGGGACATGATAGCCATGTTGAAATACTTGGAAGCATGTCATATTGAAGAAGTTTCAACAAAGAAACGTCTTTAAATTCCACCTATTAAACTTTCCAGGGCATCACGCTTTCTTGTTATCAGATACCAATTGACTCAGAGCTTTCATTTCATTCTGATTTTCTTTTCTGCAATCACAAACCAGGCGACACAATAAAAAATATACTCCCTCTCATTAGGTAACAAAATGGCAGAGAAGGCCCTGTCCCACAATAGGTAAGGCGCCGAGGAGGACCCTTCCAATAAATCTCAATTCTCAGGCAGGCACAGATATATATAGAGAGGCACTTCTATGCCCTCCAGAGTTTGGAAGCATGATCATTTGGACTGTAGCTCCCATCATGCCTTAGCCAGGAGTGTTCTAAGAGCTGTAACCCCAAAGAACAATGTTTCCAAGATGCCAACACAGCGGAGAAAGCCAAAGAGAGATGGACGCATTACCTGGCCGGAGAATTCACTGGAGATGCGGTACGGCCCTTCCCGTCCTTTTCTCGCGCCTTGATATCTTGCACCTTCCCACCCATGGCATCCCATTCCACGCTGAGGTCTTCTACTTTGAGATTCTGATGGCTGGTGGTGCCATCCAGGCGAAACATGAAGGCTGAGAAGAGAGAAAAGTGCTAGCCTGTGGGGCCAACTCAGAGAACTCCGCACGGTGGAGACCCTTCCGTTTCAACCCCCAAACCTCCACGTCTTCATCGTTGCTACCCCTAGCCCACCCCACCCCAAGAATAGCCAGGTTTTTATTTATTTTTCCTTCTACTTTTTTTCTCTTTTCCCCCACCTCCCCAAGAATCATAGAATTCTTGGAAGAGACCCTAAGGGCCATCCAGTCCAACCCCATTCTGCCATGTAGGAATACACAATCAAAGCATTCCCGACAGATGGCCATCCAGCCTCTATTTAAAAACTTGGGGGAAAGCTTGGAAAAGTTTCATTTTTGCTCCTGGGAGCTGCAGTCTAAAGCATCCCTTTTTCCAAGCTGGGATCAAAAACATTCCAAAGCTGCAATACAGATGATAAGAGAAGCGGTATCTCTTGTGTATTTCTTTTTTTGCTGACCCCATGAAAACACAGGAGGTTGCTTTAGACTGCCTGGTCCGATAATCTGTCAGTATGGCTCTGTATTATCTATACTGACTGGTGGTGGCTCTCCAGCATTTTCCAGCAGGGTTTTTGAGCAGCCCACCTCGGACAATGTGAGGGATTGGGCTGGAGCCATTTGCCACTGGAAACGCAGGCTTAAACACTGACTGACTGTCCCTCTTCTAAAAGAAGACTCTAGTCCTCATGGTTCTAACTAAGGGGCTGATGACAAGAGGAAACGGCTTCTTACCAAGCCGTACTAGCAAGTTTTGGACCTCCGTCTCCCTTGTGACATATTCCCTAGATACATTTTCCTTTACAAACCTGCCCGCCTTTTGAGATCTGCTTGTCTCAGTCCCACCACCCTCATAGGTTAAATCTGGTGGGACCACGGGGCCATCTCAAGCTTTGGTACCCCCTCCCCAAAGAGGCTAGACTGGCCCCCTCCCTACTCTCTTTCTGCCAACAGACAGACCTTTTTGTTTTGAAAGGCCTTTGACAGCTGATGGTACAAAGCCCATCCTTGCCTAAACAATGTGCTAGATTTTCCATTTGTCACTTTTGTTGTGATGTTGTGTTTTTATGGTTTGTGCTTTTCACTGGTTTAATTTTTTCCAGTGTGTATGTGTGTGTCATCCTGGAGCCCTGAAGTCCACCCCCAAAGCTAGCAACAAAATGGCATAGAATCATAGAGTTGGAAGAGACCCCAAGGGCCATCCAGTCCAGCCCCCTGCCATGCAAAAATGCACAATCAAATCATTCCCGACAGATGGCCATCCAGCCTCTGTTTAAAAACCTCCAAAGAAGGAGACTCCACCACACTCCTAGGCAGTGTATTCCACTTTCAAACAGCTCTGACTGTCAGGAAGTTCTTCCTAATGTTTAGGTGGAATCTCTTTCCCTGGAGTTTGAACCCATTGCTCCGTGTCCTAGTCTCTGGAGCAGCAGAAAACAACCTTGCTCCATCCTTAGTATGACATCCCTTCAAATATTTAAACATGTCTGAAAGGGTAGTTAAAGTTAGGCTGGTGAGGACAAGGGGTAGGAACTTTCAGTGGTAGCTCTATGCTTCTGGAATGAACATCCTTTGGAAGTTTGTCTGGCCTGTCCTGATGACCTTCTTTACTCCCCTTGGCTTTCTTCTTGGACATTATTTTGGGACCCTCACCTTTGAACTTTAATTTCTCCTTTGACTGATACCTCTTATTTCTTCCATTACTTATGGCACTACCTCAGAAAGGCTCTGGCCCTCAATAATTTGCCCCATGAAGGGCCCAACCTGCCTCCCTCTTGCTACCCAATTTCTCCCAAAATCCCACCCTCCGGGCCTTACCCACCTCTTGTTTCCAAGGTGACTGGCTCTGAGAACTCCCCCGCCACAGCCTTATTGCAGGCTTTGACCCGGAAATTCATGTATTTCATATCAAATTTCAGACCTGCAGGGTAGAGGTGTGTTGGGGACATGAAAAGAAAAAAAGAAAAGAAAAGCTTAGGAGCAGAAAAGAAAAGTATTTGGAACATTCTGTGCTCTTCCTATCCTTGTAAAAGTCCCAACTAAGTAGATATGCCTTTAGTGAGTTACAAGCTTGGTAGACGGAGGGAATGCTGTGGATGTAGTATATCTTGATTTCACTAAGGCCTTTCACAAGGTCCCCCATGATATTTTTGCATGATATTCTTGTACCTGTGGTTTCACTTATCCTTAGTTGGGGGAAGGGGAGGTCATAGAATCATACAATCGTAGAAATGTAGAGTTGGAAGAGACCACAAGGGCCATCCAGTCCAACCCCCTGCAATGCAGGAATACACAATCACAACATCCCCGACAGATGGCCATCCAGCCTCTGTTTAAAGACCTCCAAGGAAGGAGACCCCACCACGCTCCGAGGGAGTGTGTTCCACTGCCGAACAGCTCTTACTGTCAAAAAGTTCCTCCTTATGTTGAGGTGGAGTCTCTGTTCCTGGAGCTTGCATCCATTGCTCCGTGTCCTAGTCTCTGGAGCAGCAGAAAACAAGCTTGCTCCATCCTCAATGTGACACCCCTTCAAATACTTTCTAGGCATCTAGAGAACCACAGAGTCATTCTGGATGTGATCTCTTTAGGCACTGGGAAGTCCTCGAGGGTGACTCTATGGTCAACGTCCACCAGAGGTAGACCATAGAATCCTGCAAAATGCCTAGAGCAGCACCCTCTCTAGGCATTTTCTAGGTCCTCCAGCATGATTCTATTGTATTATATGTAGTTCACTATTACACATGGTTTTGCATATCTGCAGTAAGTCTAGGAACATTCCCACCCCAGTAAATGGAGACAGATGACTGTATGCATAAAGTTACACAATGTAGATGAAATAGAGGATTACAGCCAGCATTTGTTGCATTTATATCTTGTCTTTCCACCAAGCAAGGGTGATGCTCAAGATGAGTATTCCTGATGTCTCCTCCTTTACCCTCACTATAGCCCTGTAAGGTGGGCCAGGCAGAGAGGGGGACAGTGAGAAATAAGAACCAGCCCTAACCCAGCCAATGAGTTCCAGAGCCAAAAAGAGACTTCAACTTGGATCTTCCCATTCCCACTTCAACCACTTTAACCATTACACCACCCTGCCTATTTTAAAAACCGAGGTACGTAGACACTCCTCCTCCACCACCAAAAAACATCCACAGACAGTCACCGGAGAGCGTATACTCAGTCTGCTTGATCCCTTCGATGACCATCCACGGCTGGTCTTCTTTCACCCGGGGCGGCCCCTCGAAGTTGGTCTTGCGGTACTCCAGCACGTAATGGTCAATTTTGCTGTCCTCATCCGGCATCCTCCAGGCCAGGGTCACACAGTTGTCGGCCACCAGCGATTCAGCCAGGTCTATCTCGGGAGCGCTGGGGACTAGGTAGGGATGAACAAAGGAAGGGATTGCTGAAACCTATTCTGCCTCCAGTGTCATCTTTTTTTCCTGACTTCATAGAATCATAGAGTTGAAGAGACCCCAAAGGCCATCCAGTCCAACCCCATGCCATGCAGGAATACACAATCAAAGCATTCCCAACAGAGGGCCATCCAGCCTCTGTTTAAAAATATCTTTGTGGACCAGTGTGGACTAGAACCTTACATCTTCCAAATCCTTATCCAGTGCTCCAATCACACTGGCTTTTGACTCATTCAACCCTGAAATATAGTCTGTTACCTGGCAGGAATTTAAGGGACTGTAGCATCCGGCGCTCCTGGGCGAAATCTACCATCAGGTGGCTCATGTTGTCGCTCACTTTGGCCTTGAGGGACAGCCGGAACGCAGGGGCCATGGTCACGCTAGCAGAGGAGGCAACCCACAGGAGGGAGGGGAAGGAAAAGGGTGAGACAGTGGTCCTCAAAGACCCCTCATATAGTTTGAATTAGCCAGGGGGGGTGGTGGAGGAAAGTTGGGTGTCAAAGGCAAAGATCCCAGTGTCTAAACTCTGGAAATCATTGAATTATAGACCTGGATATGACATCCCTTCAAATATTGAAACATGGCTATTACGTCCCCTCTTCAACTTCTCTTCTCCAGGCTAAACATGCCCAGCCTCCTAAGCCGCTCCTCAGACGGCATCATGGCTTCCAGACCTTTCACTATGTTGGCCACCCTCCTCTGGACACCTTCCAGCTTCTCAATATCCTTTCTGAATTGTGGTGCCCAGAACCAGACACAGTATTCCAGGTGAGGTGTGACCAAAGTAGAATAGAGTGGCACCATTACTTCCCTTGATCTAGACACTATTGATGCAGCCTAGAATCACATTGGCTTTTTTAGCTGCTGCATCACACTGCTGACTCATGTTCAGCTTGTGGTCCACTAAGATGCCTAGATCCCTTTCGCATGCACTGTCATGAAGCCAAGTGTCCCCCGTCCTATATCTGTACATTTCATTTTTACTGCCCAAGTGTAGTATACTACATTTCTCCCTGTTGAACTTCATTTTGTTTGTTGTGGCCCAGCTTTCTAATCTTCTGTTCAGGTCATTTTGAATTCTTATCCTGTCCTTTGGGGTATTAGCTACCCCTCCTAATTTGGTGTCATCTGCAAACTAGATAAGCATATCCTCTATTCCCTCATCCAAGTCATTGATAAAGATGTTGAATAGCCCTGGGCCCAGGACAGAACCCTGTGGCACCCCGCTGGTCACTTCTCTCCAGGACAAAGAGGAGCCATTGGTGAGCACAGTTTGTGTTTGGTTGGTCAACCAATTACAAATCCACCTAACAATTGCATCAGTAAACATGCCCTCTATTCCATCATCCAGTCATTGATAAAGATGTTCAGCCCTGGAAACCACTGGGAATGCCAAAGCATGTCAGAGGAGTGCGTAGAAAGAAGAGTAGCAAGAAAGCATGTGCAAAATGCCCTTTCCACATTGCAGTGATTGATCAACAGGACCTGGCTCTAGGACAAAGCTGAAGTGGCCTGGAAGTATTACTTCAAAGCATGTGCAGAGTGCCTGGTGCTCACAGGAGAGCAAACACAGCCAAGAACTTGGGGGATTTTTAATGGGGTGGGGAGTCTTTAGCCCAATGAATAAGGAAACGAAAGGGAGACTTAAATATGTGCTAAGTGCATTACCCTCTACACTAGGCAATGGCCACTGGGAAATCCCACCCCATAGAAACCAACTCAAATTTATCCCAGAGACTGAAGATAAGCTTCTTTGTTACAATCTGTCAGGCTTTAAGCAACACTGAAGGGATGAAGCAGTGCTTGAACCCAGGACCAGGTGGGATGGACAGGTACCGCTGCTCAAATTGAAAGAGGCCAACAGTACTGTTTGCAGAGGGTAAACCCACAGGAGAAAGGGAGGCATTTTCTGGTGAGCTACGTACCTGTCCTTGATTTGTTTAGCCGCCTTCGAAGTGGAGGAAGAGACAATAGAAGAGCAGGAGGAAGAAAAGAAAGGGGGGAAATGAGGGCAGGGATCACAAGAAAGGGACCATTGCTAAGACATCAGGACAAGGCAGCTGGGGTCTTCCATTCCATAGAATCATAGAGCTGGAAGATGCCCCCAAGGGCCATCTAGTCCAACCCCCTGCCATGCCAGAATACACAATCAAACCATTCCCAACAGACGGCCATTCAGCCTCTGTTTAAAAACCTCCAAAGAAGGAGACTCCACCATACTACGAGGCAGTGTATTCCACTTCCAAACAGCTCTTACTGTTGGGAAGTTCTTCCTAATGTTTAGGTGGAATCTCTTTTCCTGTAGTTTGAACCCGTTGCTCCGTGTCCTAGTCTCTGGAGCAGCAGAAAACAAGCTTGCTCCATCCTCAATATGACATTTCTTCATATATTTAAGCATGGCTATCATGTCACCTCTCAGCCTTCTCTTCCCCAAGACTAAACATGCCTAGCTGGTAGGGAATCCGCTCCGGGATCTTAGACCAGCCTTTCAAGGAGTTGTCCAGGATGCTGAACTCGAATAGGTTCAGCACCTTGAAGAGTTCCTTCCAAGGCTAGAATAAAACCTGGGGTGGATTTTCCACCCCCCTGACTTGGAAGCCAAATTATGTGGAAGCCAACTACAGTTGTCCCTTCACATTCGCAGAGGTTAGGGGCCAAAGAACCCCACGAATGTGGAAAAAAGTGAATAAAATATGCCTCCTCCCCTCCGCCCACAACTCCCACTTCCCAAAGCCACAACAGGGCTTACCCACCACCACCACCACCACCCTCCCCAAAGCTCCATCGCCACTTTCCTTCACACACCCCACCCTCCCCAAAGCGGCAATCTGCAAATATGCGGAACCGCGAATGTTAAAGCCGTGAATGTGTAGGGATGACTGTATAGCAAACTAACTACAGCAAAGCCAAGTTTCCTTTTGTACCTGATTGAAATCATGGTTCTCGGCTCCTTGTAACGTCTGGTTGGCTGTCTCCAACAGCTCTTCGGAGCTCTCCAGCGCTTTGGTGCAAGCAGTCAGCTGGTTCTGCAGGGGAGGTAGCAGAGAGAGGAGCAAAGAAGCCCACAGAGCAAACAAATATTTGAGAAGGATTCTACAACTCACATGAGTGGGGTGTTGGGATCCATCTTTGACCCTCCCAATGAGTCCATCAGCCGAGTGTGCATCTGCACCCTACAGTTATAGCAATTCCATGCCACTTTAATTGCCATGGCAATTAAAATTCCAATGGCGGTTGGAACATGGAGGGTGGAAGACAGCATTTATGGAAGACAGCATCCCCTTACCTGCAATTCATAAGTCCGGCTGGCCCGGTCTTGTTTTATCTTCATGATCATCCCTTCTTTCAGTTCATCCAGTAGTGTGTACAGCGATTGGAACTCGGCCTCTAAGTCTTTCTGGACCCGATCCGAATTGGCCTGTGAAAGCCAACAGAACAGGGTGAAGCATTCTTGCCGCATGTGGAGAGAAGTAGAGGAGACACTCTATGGGACCTCACCATTCCCTTATTAATTTTTTGTCCCATCTTTCATCACAGAACAACTCCAGGGTGGGTTGCAGTGATGATTATATGGTTTCCATGTGTATCCACTCAGGGTTTTATTCCAGTCTTTAAGGGAGATGCTCTCTAAGGTGGAGAACACAAGGTTCAGTACTGTGGACAAAGCTCCTTGGAAATTTAGAAGAAAACCAATAGTAGATGTACCACACCCTTGCGATAGGAGCCCCCAGAAGGATAAAACTTCACATCCCAGACTACTAGCATTAGAAGACTGGCAGAAGTTCATTCTCCAAAAGCGGTCCAACAGGATCATGCCGCCCCAAAATATTTGCTGAGCCAATTGTTTTTCACCTTCTGCACTAAAGGGCTTGCCTAGCTGTCTAATCCAACAGACTGGCTAAGGAGGTATTGTTTTCTCCTGCCAGCAAAAGCCAGACAAATGCTAGTGCAGGTATAACTTCCAGGGGAAGAATATGATACAGATGAGGGGCCACCACCCAGAAGGTCCCATTTAGGAGCTCCTAAGGAAGCCTGATTTTCCTTAGTTGGTGGTATAACCGTAACGGCCTGTCTGTTTTCACATCATGATATAGGAAGAAGTGTTCCTTCACTGAGCCTGCGTGATCAGCTGTAATCCCAAGTCCAATTCTGCACATCACAGTTCAAGGAGGATAGTATTTAGTTTATATTTTATTTTATTTATTATCTTTTTTTCCAAGTTACAATCCATAGTTTATTTTTTATTTTATTTTATTTTTATGAAGGGATGTCATCCTGAGGATGGAGCAAGCTTGTTTTCTGCTGCTCCAGAGACTAGGACATAGAATCATAGAATCATAGAATTGCAGAGTTGGAAGAGACCATGAGGGCCATCCAGTCCAACTCCCTGCCATGCAGGAAATCTTGATCAAAGCATCCCCGACAGATGGCCATCATTGATATTGATACATGGAGCAATGGCTTCAAACTCCAGGAAACGAGATTCCACCTAAACATTAGGAAGAACTTCCTAACAGTAAGAGCTGTTCAACAGTGGAATGGACTGTCTCAGAGGGTGATGGACTGTCCATCTTTGGAATTCTTTAAACAGAGGTTGGCTGGGCATCTTTCAAGGTGCTTTAGTTGTGATTTTTGCAGGGCAGGGGGTTGGACTAGATGACCCTTCCAACTCTAAGGCTCTACGATTCTGTGCTTTAGCATTTAAAGTGCTGGATTTTGTGACTCAGCCAGTCCAGGTTCTATTAAGCCATTAAGCCATGGCTCCCCCATTAAGCCATGATGCTCACTGACTGACCCTGGACCATTTGCAGTCTCTTAGCTTGGCCTACCTCACAGGGTTGTTGTGAAAGTAAAAACACAGAAGGGCAGCAATGTTTGCACTTTGAGCTTCGTGGGGAAAAGGTGGCATAGAAATATAAATCATAAGAAAAAAAAACATGTTTCAAAAAGTGCAACTTGCTAAGGACTGATATCGCTGAATCAGTTGGTATCCGGGCAGCTGAATTTTGAACATTACCTCTACATTTTGGAGCATCTGTTTGAGCACATAGATGAAATTTTGGATTTCTTCATTTTTCACAGCCAGCGTGGTGATGATCTTCCTTAGGGCATCCTGTCCCAAAGAGCAAAAAGAAAGTTCATGTGAACAACACAACTTTTTTTAAAAAAAAAAAATTGGGGTATCCATATGTGGATGAGTATCTTCACAATTTCTTTCTTCCTTTCTTTCTAAACAGACTTTCCTTCCAAAGGAAAATATTTTATTGCAGGGGGCAGGGGGAGAGAAGACCCCACATTCCACTTTGGAGGGTGAAAAACGGCCTTTGGCATCATGGTTTTGATGCTAAATGTTGGTCAGCCTCCACCACACCCCTGAAAAAGGCAAAAACCATAGGAAAAGAAGTGGCTGTTAAATGACCAGAAAGTTACTTGGGGTCAGGGAAATTGATGGTGGTGCATCCCCCAAAGGGCCCAACCTTCCTCTAGACTAGATTCAGATTTGGCTGGTAGTTTTTCCTGGGGGGTTCAGGCTCAGAGGGGTCTTAACCAACCCCTGCCTAAACCTGGGACCTTCTGGAAGCAAAACTCTACCAGGAAGGAAGGAAGGGAAGGGATAGAGAGATGAAGGACAGAGAAGGGAAGGAAGGAAGGACAGAGAAGGAAGGAAGGAAGGAAGGAAGGAAGGAAGGAAGGAAGGAAGGAAGGAAGGAAGGAAGGAAGGAAAGGGAAGGGAAGGGAAGGAGGGAGGGAGGACAGAAAAGGAAAAAAGGAAGGGAAGGGAAAACAGAGAAGGGAAGGAAGGAAGGAAAAAAGGAAGGGAAGGGAGCAAGGAAGGAAAAAAGGGAAGAGAGAAGGAAGGACAGAGAAGGAAAAAAGGAAGGCAAGGGAAGACAGAGAAGGGAAGGAAGGAAGGAAGGAAGGAAAGAAGGAAGTGAGGGGAGGGAGGAAGGGAGGAAAGGGAAGGGAAGGAAGGGAGGACAGAGAGGGAGAGAGGGAAGGGAAGGGAGGAAGGACAGAGAAGGGAAGGAAGGACAGAAAAGGGAAGGAAGGAAGGGAAAAAGGAAGGAAAGGAAGGGAAGAAGGAAGGAAGGATAGAGAAAGGAAGGAAAGAAGGACAGAGAAGGGAGGGAAGGAAGGAAGCAAAAAAGGAAGGGAAAGGACAGCAAAGGGAAGGAAGGAAGGGAAAAAGGAAGAGAAGGGAGGGAGGGAGGACAGAGAAGGGAAGGAATGAATGAAGGGAGGGAGGAAAGAAGGAAGGAAGGCAAAGAAAGAAAGAAAAGCAACCATGCAAGCAAATACATTTTCACATCTAGGTACACTCCTGGACTGCTGGCTGGAGCTCACATGGCAGAATATTCCTGCAGATAGAGATAGATAGATAAATAGATAGATAGATAGATATGAAAAACACACATTGGAAACTGCTTAAATGCAGTGTAGATGTGTAAATTGCTGTTGCTTCAAAACAATTTGTAAGCCGCTCTGATAGCCTTTGTGGCTGAAGAGCGGGATATAAATAAATAAATATTTTAAAAATAAAAGAGTTAGAAAAGTAGCATATCAAGACTGGAGCCGCATCCCCTGACGTGTTAGGTTTCTATGAGCAGGGGTTTGTCATTTTAACAAGGAGAGACAGCACAGGCCTGAAGATGCAGCCGCATCGCCTTCTCTTTCTTTCTCTTCACTCCTCCCTCTTCTTCCCACCTTTCCTCCTTGTAGCCCGAACACTTCCATCAGCAAAGTTGCCAGAATGGTTTCCTTTCACTTGCAGGCAAACCCTCCCCAGTACCAGCGATCCCCCCCTCTCTTCTTTCCAATAGATCCTCATCCCTCCCCTTGCTAAGCTGAATGAAATAGGCCTGCTGTCTTTAATATCTTCTCCTTTTCCCCTCACCTGCCGAGCTCTCCAGAACAGAGCAGGAGGAAGATGACAAAGCAGAGGTAAAAGGAAGGGGTGTGGAAATGGAGGCAGGAGAGGGGAAGAAATGGGGTGAGAGACTAGGCTGCAAAGCTAGCTTTAAAGGAGAAAGTCTTCATCCACTCCAGGCCAGAGATATAGAAAATGAATATGATAGTCTTGTATCCCTCTGGTCCAGCCATTGCTGCATCCTCTCCATCAGCATCCTTACCTTTTGGTCCCCCATCTTCAGACTTGCTTTGGTGGGGCGGAGGGGGGAAGAGAGAGGGAAAAAATGCCCCCAAAGCTGGCACCTCCTCTGGCATGGACCAAGGAGGAAGGGTCCGGGCAGGGTTTCGGAAGAAGGAGGCGGTGTTGGCTTTGGGGATCTTCCCTCCTTTCCTTCAATGGCATTAACAAAGCTGGTGGGGGAAGGGAGAGGGGAGGGACACTGCTGTTGAATGCAGGGCCTCTCCTCTCTGCGCAGCTGTGAAAGCATGCTGGGAAATGTAGTCCAGGCGACAGAGCTGGAGAGAGTGGAGGGGTGTGGGGAAGAAACACAGGATAACAAAAGAGAACAAAGGATGTGGCTGAATCTATGCAAATATTCTCCCTGGGTGGTGGTTGTTCCCCCCCCCCAAAAGCTTGTCTCTTGCCAGGTTTTTGAGAAAGAGCTGGCCTGAAGGGCAAGCCAAGAGGTGACAGAGCAGAGGAGGACCAGGGTACCTCTGAGCATGGGCAAAGTAGCTTCCACCTGCTGCTGAATAACAAAAGCAGGAGATTTAAATGGAGGAGATGTCGGGAGGGAGGGCATCCATTTGGACTGTGTACCTCTTTCCCCCTGGCAAGAGTGTTGAAGAATGTTTGGAAGCTTCAACTGGTCCAAAGAGCCACAGCTAGATCATAGAGTCATAGAGTTGGAAGAGACCACAAAGGCCATCTAGTCCAACCCCCTGCCATGCAGGATTACCCAATCAAAGCATTCCCGACAGATGGCCATCCAGCTTAAAAACCTCCAAAGAAGGAGACCCCACCACACTCTGAGGCAGTGCATTCCACTTCTGAACTGCTCTTACTACCAAGAAGCTCTTCCTAATGTTTAGGTGGAATCTCTTTCCCTGTAGTTTGAGTCCATTGCTCCATGTCCTAGTCTCTAGAGCAGCAGAAAACAAGCTTGCTCCACCCTCAGTATGACATCCCTTCAAATATTGAAACGTAGCTATCAGGTCACCTCTTTACCTTCTCTTCATTCACAGCTCCCTCAGCCGCTCCTCATAGGGCATCATGGCTTCCAGACCTCCCACCATTTTGGTCCACTGGACACATTCCAGCTTCTCGGTATCCTTCCTGAATTGTGGTGCCCAGAACTGGACACAGTATTCCATGTGAGGTCTGACCAAAGCAGAATAGAGTGGCACCATTACTTCCCTTGATTTAGACACTATACTCGTATTAATGCAGCCTAGAATCACATTGGCTTTTTTAGCTGCTGCATCACACTTCTGACTCATGTTCAACTTGTGGTCCACTAAGATTCCTAGATTCCTTTCGCATGTACGGCCATCAAGCCAGGTGTCAACCAAAAGGGATTTGTGTCCATTTATCCTCTCATGTACAGACTGGCATTAGACTGTTTGTCTAATGTAGAGTGTAGAGGGGCATAGGATGGCATATATCATGCACATTGTTCAGGACACTATGCTCCTGTTGATCCAGCCCAGAATAGCTTTGGGTTTTTTGGACTGCTGTATCACACAGTTGACTATCACCACTAGAGGGCAATTTAAGCTTAGAGATGACCCAACCATCATCCATCTCCTGGCTGGACCAGGAGATGTCGCTTCATACACATGGTAATTCACCTACTACAGTTTTGTCTCCAGTTCCCTCCATGTCCAGCTTGCAAAGCAAGTGGATTTGGGGACAAACAGGGAAAAGTCCTCACCCCTTTATTACTCGACATTGCTCCACCAAATTTAGAATTGTTGTTAATGCTGACAAGTCGACTTCAACGTGGTATCCCTATGAATGAGAGATCTCCACATTACCCTGTTACCAACAGCCCTTCCTCAGGCCTTGCAAGCTCAGGGTGTCCTTGGTTAAAAATAACAATTCCCCCCCCCACATACTCAGATATTTATTTCAGACTCCAAATTTCCAACCTTGGAGAGAGTGGGACACTGAAAACCATTCACCCCTAGAGCAATGGGTGCAAGCTCCAGGAATAGAGATTCCACCTCAACATTAGGAGGAACTTTCTGACAGTCAGAGCTGTTTGGCAGTGGAACGCACTCCCTCGGAGTGTGGTGGGGTCTCCTTCCTTGGAGGTCTTTAAACAGAGGCTGGATGGCCATCTGTCGGGGATGCTTTGATCGTGATTTCCTACGTGGCAGGGGATTGGACTGGATGGCCCTCGTGGTCTCTTCCAACTCTGCAATTCTATGATTCTATGATTCCTATATTTGTTGCATTCACATTCCCTTGGTCACTTGACTTGCTCCTTTGCTTTGGCCGTCCCTCCATCCGTGGAATTTCAGTTTCAGTTATCCACAGCTGAAAAAAATAAGGAAAATACCATAGAGTGGTGCTGGAAAAGTTCCTAGAGAAGTGTCCTCTCTAGGAATTGTTAGGTCCTCCAAGGGAACTCTATGATATGTTTCTACCAGAAGTATTTTAACAGAGTTTGCTATACAGGTTAAGTCTAGGGATCATATCCCCTGTGGTTACAAGGAGCGACATGTATTTCTAAATGCTCAACTGAAGTATTAAGTGACTGCAATGCTAGAAACTTGGGGGCTGAAAGATCATTTCATTGGAGGGGCAGAATTCTTATTTGGGGGGCAGCTACACCCCTGATAATTCCACCACAAAATCCACCTTAGTGTCCCTGACCCAGAATGAACTTGGCACATGGCCTCTTTCTTTGGTAGATGCTTTGGAGGAAACTGCACAGGTTTGGGCTCCATTTCTCTTTTTCTTACAACTACATTGTGCTTTTCATCTTGGAAGATAAAAAGGAGAATTTCATGGAGGGGAGCAGAGAATTCTGATTTGGGAGATCAATGCTCTCCTTCTCCTCCACCTCCTCCACCCACCCATTGCTACACTCCTGCCTGTAATAAAAGAAGGAGACACGAAAACTGGAGTGTAGGGGAGTACATTTTCAGTAGTTTTCCTTGCCTCTCCTTTTTGGATAGCTGTTATGGCCTCAATATTTTTTGCCAAAAAGGAAAGGAGGTAGCATGAAACCAAGGTCACACATGCATCGCCTTCTGCAAAGCAAAGAGGTATCAGCACAGGGAGCCAAGAGATGGAAAGACCAGCTCAGCTCTGGTTTTGCAGTAAGAGATGGCGACAGCCTCCCAGCTCGATTTATCTTGATTAGTAGAAGGCCGGGGCTTCATTTTTCAAGCCGCGCTGATCAATCGGAGAACAGGGGGAGACAGGCAGGAGGGGAGAGATCGGAGGTTCGCTCTTGGCTGCAGAGCTGAATGAGCTCCAGGATCCAGAATATTCAAGAGTCAGGAGCGAACGAGAAGATCCTAGACAGCTGTAGTCTGCAAACCACATGTAGCACCTGAAGGGTCCTATTGGTCCCTCTAAGGCCCCCAACCTCTCCAAAATGGAATTGGCAGTGTGATTTTGGGGTAATTCTTCCCCCAGATCCATGCAGAAAGCACCCCAGATCCACATCCTACGCTTCAAATAGCTCCGTTTTCCTCCACAGTCCTTCTCAAAATGGTGTTGCCATTTTGAGAAGGACTGCAAAGGGAAATGGAGGTATTTCAGATTGCTGGGAGTGCAACCCATGGGAGGATTGGGTAGGGGGAATTGGATTCTAGCTCCCATAATATGCACCCAGGGAGTTGATCCAGGGGCCTCCAAAGCTGTTTTAGTGGACTTTGTCTATATTGTTCTGCCTTATCCCAAGAGAATGCATTACAGTAGGACCCCCTTATCTACTGGGGATTGGTTCGGGGGTGGGGCGTGGATACCAAAAACCATGGATAATAGCAAACATCATTGAAAACAATGGGACTTCCAGTTTAAAATACCATAGAGTTGCCTTGGTGGACCTAGAAAATGGCTAGAGAGGACACATTTTCTAGGAAGACTCTATGGTAGGTGTCCCGTGGATAATTGAATCAGTGGATAATGAATCATTGGATACAGGAGTCCTACTCTATCTCTCCTAGAATATTCCAGGAGTGGAAATTCACCTTTTAAAGCATTGGGAGACACTCCCATGCCCCTGGCACTGGGTGATGTTTTAAAAAACCCTAGGACATGGAGCAATGGATTCAAACTCCAGGAAAAGAGATTCCACCTAAACACTAGGAAGAACTTCCTGACAGTAAGAGCTGTTCAGAAGTGAAATACACTGCCTGGGAGTGTGATGGAGACTCCTTCTTTGGAGGTTTTTAAACAGAGGCTGGATGGCTATCTGTCGGGAATGATTTGACTGTGTATTCCTGCATGGCAAGGGGTTGGACTAGATGGTCCTTGGGGTGCCTTCCAACTTATTCTCCTTCTTGGGAGGTTTTTAAAGAGTGGCTGGATGGCCATCTGTCAGGAATGATTTGATTGTGTATTCCTGCATGGCAAGGGGTTGGACTGGATGGTCCTTGAGGTCTCTTCCAACTCTATGATTCTACGATTCTTTTCCAAAACCAGAAGTGGATTTCTGGACACTATCCATTTTGTTTGGGGCCACTTTTGACAGTCCACGCAGCCCCCAGGGATCTCAGAGGGAGAAAATTGCACCCGCAACCCAAGCTTGCCCCATCCTCAGTATGACAGCCCTCCAAATATTGAAACATGGCTATCATGTCCCCTCTCAACCTTCTCTTCTCCAGACTAAACATGCCCAGCTCCCTAAGCTGCTCCTCATAGGGCATCATGGCTTCCAGACCTCCCACCATCCTGGGTCGCCTTCTCTGGACACGTTCCAGCTTCTCAATATCCTTCTTGAATTGTAGTTGTCTCAGCCTTGGAGAGCTCCTTGGGGTAGCCTCAGAATAGGTTCAGCACCCTGGAGAACTCCTCAGAAGTCTGCAATGATGGCAGATTCACCGCACCCCTGATAGGGAAGCCACCGGCCACCAGCCATGGTGATGGAGAGCTGGCATTTCACACATGCCTTTGTACTGCTTTTTTAAATGCTTCTTCAAAGGTAGAGACAAGAAAGGAATAACAGGAGAAAGAAAGAAAGAAAATTCTGCATCGGAGCAACAGCTGCAATTAAGTCTTCACTTTGGTGTCTTTTTACGCTCATGTCAACCAGGTCCTCCATACTGAGAAGCTGTCAGCCAGATTTGGGGGTGGGTGGATAAATGGAAAACATATTGACCGGCGCACATGGCGTTTGAGAATGAGCGAGACTCTTTTAGGTAAGCCCCCCCCTCCCAACCTTCCCTTTCTTTTTTTCTCTCTCCCTGCGCCACCTCCATCTCTTGCTCCACTTGCCTGCCAGCAGTTCTAACGCACTAATTGGATTCTTAATAGTGGTAATTAATGGGGAAACTTCATTATGAGCTTGCTCGACATCTAGCTTCAGGGTTCGTTGCAGCTGTGGAGGAAGAAGGGAGGATTTTGGAAGGGTGGGGGAGAAAGCGAGGAGAGAAAGTGAAGCATGATGGCACATGAGTAGACAAGGAATCCAGGTCTAACTCTGTTATCTCCAGCAAACAGAAGATCCAGTTGGTTTCTATGCCTAGAATATTTTGTGTGGGTGTCTATGTGTGGGTGTTTCTCCTACACACTCTTTGTTGCATCAAAGGTCAATCCTCTACTTAGAATCATAGAATTGTAGAGCTGGGAGAGACCACAAGGGCCATCCAGTCCAACCCCCTGCCATGCAGGAAATCACGATCAAAGCATCTCCGACAGATGGCAATCCAGCCTCTGTTTAAAGACCTCCAAGGAAGGAGACCCCACCACGCTCCGAGGGAGTGCGTTCCACTGCCGAACAGCTCTTACTGTCAAAAAGTTCCTCCTCATGTTGAGGTGGAATCTCTGTTCCTGGAGCTTGCACCCATTGCTCCGTGTTCCAATCTCTGGAGCAGCAGAAAACAAGCTTGCTCCATCCTCAATGTGACACCCCTTCAAATACTTAAACAGGGCTATCATATTGCCCCATAACTTAACTTCATTGGCTGCATTCTCCGGCAGCCACACCAATCATCTCTTCCTCCATTCCTGGAGCAGTTCAAAAGCAGCCAGTTGGAAGCCGGTCACTCATATGCTCCTGGGTACATGTTCCTCAAAGGAACGCATTCCAATGTGCTAAGAGAAAGGAATAGATCAGCCTTTCTCCACCTTTTTTTATCCTGGAGGAACCGTTGAAATAATTTCCAGGTCTCAGGGAACCCCTGCATAAACATTATTCTATATACTGCTATTGCTTTCCCCCCACAATCAAAATCTCTTGAGGAACTCCAAGCAACCTCTTGGGGAACAACCAGGGAACCCTTGTTGAGAAACACTGGGATATATTATGGGTGGCCTGTAAGAATAGCAGCTGGAATTCGCTGGGTCAGACAGGAGAGTCTGTATTCTGCTTTGGTTGGACCTCACCTGAAAAACTGTATCCAGTTCTGGGCACCACAATTCAAGAAGGATATTGAGAAGCTGGAACGTGTCCAGAGGAGAGCGACCAGGATAGTGGGAGGTCTGGAAGCCATGATACCCTCTGAGGAGAGGCTTAGGGAGCTGGGCATGTGTAGCCTGGGGAAGAGAAGGTTGAGAGGGGACAGGATAGCTCTCTTTGAATACCTAAAAAGATGTCCTGAAGAAGATGAGCTTGTTTTCTGCTGGCCCAAGACTAGAACACCAACCAATTAATGTGAATTATACGAACAGAGATTCCACCTAAACATTAGGAAGAACACCTTGGCTGTAACAAATGTCCAAGAGTGGAATAGACTGCCTTGGAGGATGGTGGACTCTCCATCTTTGGAGGTCTTTAAGCAAAGGTTGGATGAACATCTTTTAGAAGTGCTATAGTTGTAGATTCCTGCATGGCAGCGGGTTGGACTTGATGTCCTCTCTGAAGCTGGTTACATGGAACTCACTTGTTGAAACAACTTCAATCGCCACCACTTTGTTTCTAGACACAATTCAAAGTGCTGGCTATGACCTCTGCAGCTTTGGCTCAGCCTATCTGAAAGATCGTATCTCCCAATATGAGCTTGCCCAAGTTTTAAGATCCATGGGAAGAGGGCTTTCCCTCAATCCCACCACCATCACAGGCACATTTGGTAAGGACACAAGAGAGAGCCTTCTCAGTGGCTGCTCCCAAACTGTGGAACTCCCTTCCACAAGAAGCAAGGTTGGCCTCCTCTCTGCTCTCTACTACCTCTACTACCTATCAGTGGTAATAGGCACTGAGCTTTCTATTTACTCAGGACTGGGAGTGTTAACTGTCTGGTATAGAAGGACTTTTAACTGGCGTGTGGTTTTTTAAATCATTTTAACAACCTTTTAAAACTGATTGTTTAATGGTTTTTAAAACTCTCATTATTATCTCTTCTTTTAATGCGATTTGGTTTTAATTCATACTGTAAACTATCTTGGGTTCCATACTGAGAGAAAGGAGGGATATAAATAAAATAGATAGCTGGGGGTGAGAGAGGGGGGTAGATGGATGGATATGGAAGATGGAACGATGGATGGGTGGACAGATGGGTGGATGGAGATAGAGATGGAGGTAGATAGATGGATGGATGGATAGATAGATAGATAGATAGATAGATAGATGGATAGGTAGGTAGGTAGGTAGGTAGATAGGTAGATGGATAGATGGATGGATAGATAGATAGATGGATGGATGGATGGATGGATGGACGGATGGACGGACGGACGGACAGACAGACAGACAGATAGATGGATAGATGGATGGATGGATAGATAGATAGATAGATAGATAGATAGATAGATAGATAGATACATAGATAGATAGATAGATAGATAGATGGATGGATAGATAGGTAGGTAGATAGGTGGATGGAGATAGATAGATAGATAGATAGATAGAGGTAGAGAGATAGACGGATGGACAGATAAGAGCGATAGAGCGATTAAAGTGTAATGAATCACAAGATGCATAAAATCAACCCAGCCAGAAACACAGAGAATATATCATCCTTCAGCATCACCCAGGTTAATTACAGTATTTAATAACCCTGGAAAGATTTATTTACAATGAAACAAAACCAAACAAAATGAAATGAAAATCTCTCCTGAACCTGATCCATTACTATTGGATGCTTCACCCCACCCCAGCCAATTCTTAGCCTTCGAGCGTTAGGAAAGAAGATGGTCATGTTTCTCGCTTCCTTCCCCACCACCTAGCACCCCCAAAATCTCCCCCAAAATCTCTTCTTCTTCTTCTTCCTCTGCCTAATACCTGAAATTTGAAAGCGCAACACCCCCTACTGAGCATAGATGAGTCTGGGTACCAATTAAAAAGGCAGCCTTGCCTTCAGACTGCTTTGAGATCTTATTACTGCTCAAATCCCAACCCACAGATCACCGTTCAAAGGCAACAAAGAGTTGGTTTTTAAAATGTATTCATTCATATATATATATATATATATTGCAGTTCTTGTGACAAAGTTGATTAGAGCCGTTACTCAATAACAGACAGAACCCCAGGAGGGATGGAGTCGCTCTTTGTATTTTTGACAATGACAAAATTCTTTCTCTCCTTCCCTCCCTTTTCTCTCTTACAGCCTCTATCCTCCATCGGTACCTCCTCCATCAAAGACACCCCCCTTTCCCCTTGCTTGCTTTATTTGTGCACAGATCAGAATGGAGAAATCAGTGGTTGGGTGAGGGTCCCTTCCTTCCTGCTCCCCAGAAAAGGCAGAGAAGAGGGAGGCGATACTTCTCCCCCAGTTAATGAATTGCTTTAAATTGCTTGCAAGGGCACCCTGCTGCGACATTTCCTTACAGTCCCTTGCCATCTCATGGGACACCAAACAGATGCCAGGTTTTGCATGATTAATCCAATTCTCTCCCCAATACGCACTTTTCTTTCTGCCGTCCCACCCTTACAATGGCTTCCTGAAGTGCTGGTGCCATTCTGTCCCTTGGCTGAGTTGCAGTGACAGCCAGTTTCTTCCATGTCACAGGCTTGATGAATCCACTCTGGGGTTTATTTCAAAAGAGCTGCTGTCCAGGGTTCAGTATCTGGTATAGCTCCTTTCATGGTCTCCCTGGGTTCAGCACCTTGGATAGTTCATGGTCTCCCTAGGCTCAGCACCTTGACTATCTCCTCTAAAGCCTGAAATAAAACTCAGAGCAAATTTCCTGCACCCCCAAGGTCACTGAGTGAGTTGCTAACCCACCCACAATGAAATGTTCAAATTTAGAGCAGGCTTTCCCCAGCTGAGTTGACTGATCACATATTGTCTCTCCCCAACATGCTCTCCTCCCATTATTTTGCATGACAGATCCCATCATCCTGAGCAAATGGGAGTTGTCATCTAACCCATATGGGGGACTCCAAGAAGTCAAGCTTATTTTCTAAAAAGTGAATTGTAGAAGGGGAATGTACAAAAATTGTGCTTTCCTGCCAAATACCTAACACGTCATGATAAGGGCATCCCATTTTTGCTTTTTCAGTGATAAGAGAGAAGGCTCTTTGCAAATGCTCAGGAGCAGTCTTGGGACAAAATGCAATTGTTAGTCCCAACTAGAGTAGAACCATTGAAAGGAACCAGGCTTGTTAGTCATTTCTTACATAAGTCCCTTTGATTTCAGTGGGATTACTCTAGTTGGAGAGAACCAGCATGGTGATCTATTGGAGACCAGGGCATGGCTCACTAGAAAAGGCAATAACAGAATTTCAGGTTTCAGTAGCAGACATTCAGTTCCAAACTTCAAGGCTTGCAATAAAATCCTTGCTCAGCCATGAAAACCCACTGGTTGACCTTGGGCAAGTCACACTCCCTCAGGCTCAAAGGAAGGCAAAGACAAACATTCTCTGAAAAAGTCTTGCCAAGAAAACCATAAGAAATTCATGGGGTCACTTGAAGTCAACAGGAGACTTGACCGGCACATACACTGCATTACATTATTGTATCATCTCAAATTTAAATTAAATTTATGGGTGTGAGAGCTGATCAGTGAAGAAAGTGGACAGAAATAAAATCAACTCCTTAGAGGCATGGTGCTGGAGAAGAGTTCTGCAGATACCCTGGATAGCTAAAAAGACAAAGAAACAAGAAGGATATGGAGAAACTGGAACGTGTCCAGAGGAGGGCAACCAAAATGGTGGGAGGTCTGGAAGCCATGAGGCCCTATGAGGAGTGGCTTAGGGATCTGGGCATGTTTAGTCTGGAGAAGAGAAGGGGACACAATAGCTGTGTTTAAATATGTGAAGGAATGTCATACCGAGGATGGAGCAAGCTTGTCTTCTGCTGCTCCAGAGACTAAGACACAGAGCAATGGGTTCAAACTCCAGGAAAAGAGAATCCACCTAAACATTAGGAAGAACTTCCTGGCAGTAAGAGCTGTTCGGAAGTGCCTGGGAGTGTGGTGGGGTCTCCATCTTTGGAGGTTTTTAAGCAGAGGCTGGATGGCCATCTGACAGGAATGATTTGATTGTGTATTTCTGCATGGCAGGGGGTTGGACTAAATGGCCCTTAGGGTCTCTTCCAACTCCATGATTCTATTCTATTCTATTCTATTCTATTCTATTCTATGAAAGCCCCTGTCTCTCTCTGGCTTTTCTTCGCAAACAAAGATTCAGGAAGGACTCATCCCATGCTTTCTGCATGCACGCTGATGACTAAAAAGGCCACTGTAGCATCTGGAATAAAAATGAACCTACGCTGAGCCTGTTTTCGAGATCAGGTTTAGCACCCGGGGTATCTCCTTTAGCATCTGAAATTAGAGCAGATTCTCTGTACCTCTAACTGCGGAGAAAGATTCGTCCTAGCAGTTTGTTCCTATTCCTGGGGTAGTCAATGGTTTCTATGCTGGGAATTCAAGTTCTATGTATCTCTTCTCTTAGACAAAGAGAGTGGGGGGGTGTTTTAAGGCTGCAAAGGAGAAAATTGAGACGAATGAAGGAGAAAGAAAAAAGAGCAGAAGTCCAAGAAGGATGAAGGATGCAAGAAGAGGGAACAACAGTCAGAGACACACACCCCGCCGCACTCCCAGCATTCTGAGTCAAGAAAGGCTAATTGTTACAGACAGATGAGCCCAGGCGTCTATCAATAATTCAGCCAGGAGAAGTGCCGGAGCATGTCGGATTAATAATATATCAGACAGCTGGGTCCCCAGCATCCCCACAACTAAAAATACCTGCAGATTGCTTCTGATCCCTCCTGTCTGCTCTTCAGGTCCAATTAGCTGACAAAAGGAGACCCTGGTCGTGGGTGCCAGGCACTGGGCCATGGGGACATCTCAGGGCTCGGAGAGGGAAAACAAAGGAGAAGAAAGCTTGACCTTATAGGGAGGAGAAACATAGTATCATAGAAAAGACCCCAAGGCCCATCTAGTCCAATCCACTATAATTCAGGACTACACAAATAAAGCACTCTGGAAAGATGCCCCTACAACCTCTGTTTAAAGTCTTCCAAAGAAGGCAGACCATGCTACTATCAAACAGCCCTTCCAGTTAAGTATACCTAGGATGGGACTCACGCAGCTGGCCAGTTACTTGGAAATCTGGAAATAAAGAAATAGCTGAACCACAATAAACTGGAGTCCTCATTTCTGAAACCGAGCAAGAATGAACATCCGCATGTCCTCAATGAGCGTTGTTGTTGTTGTTAAAAATCATTAATATCCCACCTTTTCTTCAAGGCAGCTTACAATGTCTTAAGAACAATCCTGATTAAAAAATTATGGCTGAGTTTCTATGTCACGGTAACATACGATTGTTACTATGTCGTGGTAACTATGTCATGTAACTGCATGGCAGGGGGTTGGACTAGATGGCCCTTGGGGTCTCTTCCAAACCTAAGATTCTATGATTCTAGTCCTCATGGTTTCAATCGGCTTGAAAAATGCAACAAAGACCTTGTGGTCAGCTTTCCTCTCAGGTGCTATGTCATGGCAACTACGTCATGTAACTGCATGGCAGGGGGTTGGACTGGATGGCCCTTGGGGTCTCTTCCAAACCTATGATTCTTTGATTCTAGTCCTCGTGGTTTCAATCAGCTTGAAAAATGCAACAAAGACCTTGTGGTCAGCTTTCCTCTCAGGTGCTATGTCATGGCAACTACGTCATGTAACTGCATGGCAGGGGGTTGGACTAGATGGCCCTTGGGGTCTCTTCCAACTCTATGATTCTATGATGAATTTTGTCTACCACTGGCTTTTAAAATGTCTACTCAATAGAATGTGGCAGGGAATTTCGCTGGCCACTGGTGGTTTCTGTGTTGGGGTGTAGTAAATCCACCCTTGGCTTTATCCCAAATTTTAAAAGGGGCTGCAACAAAATCATGGACCCTGTCTCTCCAATGAGTTCAGCACCTTGGAAAATGTCTTTAACGTCTAGGAGAAAACGCAGAGGGGATTCACCGCATCCCTGACCAGCAAGCCACTAGTCTAGCAACCTCGCTTCTTCTCCTGTCCCCTTCTCACTGCTGTGTTGCCTACTGGCCATGGTTTCCTCTTACCGTCAATATATAATCATTCAGAACAGAAGGAGCTGAGTCAGTTTGCCCAGGCTTACCGCAAGTGTTCTTTATGTCCTGGAAAATCAATGGCGTGCCCACTTCTCTCCCTCTTTCTTTGCTTCTCCACATCCCTCTCATCTGAGTCTGGATCCAGTCTCTGGAGGGTTACAGAAAAGACTTGTTTTTTTTTCTCCCCGCTGACTCTTGTATTTAATCATAACTCCACTGGCACACCTCTCTCTCTTTCTTTTTTTCTCTCTCTCTCACACACAAAAAGAGTACTAGACTCTCGTGGCTACATATTGCCTTGTGTGAGTGTTGCAGTGTCCTCTCTTGCGAGATGCATTTCGCTCCTCACTTAGGAGGGAAGGCACTCTGTGCATGCTTAACAGCCCTCTTGCTTCAAGCAAGGAGGCCATCTTGGCAGGCCTGTTTTGGGAGCCCTAGTCCAAAAAGGAGAACCAGCATGGTGTAGTGGTTAGAGTGTTGGACAGTGGGTGGCCTTGGGCAAGTTCCACTCTCTGAGCCTCAGAGGAAGGCAAGGGCAAACCTCCTCCGAACAAATCCATCGGGATCATAGAATCATAGAATCATAGAATTGCAGAGTTGGAAGAGATCACAAGGGCCATCCAGTCCAACCCCCTGCCATGCAGGAAATCTCGATCAAAGCATCCCCGACAGATGGCCATCCAGCCTCTGTTTAAAGACCTCCAAGGAAGGAGACCCCACCACGCTCCGAGGGAGTGTGTTCCACTGCCGAACAGCTCTTACTGTCAAAAAGTTCCTCCTAATCTTGAGGTGGAATCTCTGTTCCTGGAGCTTGCATCCATTGCTCCGTGTTCCAGTCTCTGGAGCAGCAGAAAACAAGCCTGCTCCATCCTCAGCGTGACACCCCTTCAAATACTTAAACAGGGCTATCATATCGCCTCTTAACCGTCTTTTTTCCAGGCTAAATATACCCAGCTCCCTAAGTCTCTCCTCATAAGACATTGTTTCCAGACCCTTCACCATTTTAGTTGCCCTTCTCTGGACACGCTCCATTGGGATATGACCTTAGGCCTCAGGCTTATCATATGAAATTGTGCCATTTTGCTGCTGAAGGGAAGGCATGGGGGAGAGAAGCACACGGCACTTGCAAACAGCAAAAGGGACTTTGGTAGGCAGGGAGGAAAAGAGCTGTGCACGCATGGCAGCCACCTCCCTCCCACCCACCCACCCCGTAAACCAGCGCCAACGGCAACCCAGGGACC
Source organism: Gambelia wislizenii (assembly GCA_030847615.1). Taxonomy (NCBI): domain Eukaryota; kingdom Metazoa; phylum Chordata; class Lepidosauria; order Squamata; family Crotaphytidae; genus Gambelia; species Gambelia wislizenii. The sequence goes on from JAUMIR010000018.1 coordinate 8,878,141, forward strand.
ATCAGACCTGCCATAACTCTGCTTTTTTGCCTCTTTCACCTTGAAGTGACAGGCGATGCAATTGGCAGGAATGGCTGGTTTCTATGGAGACAGGTGTTCTCCAGGAGATGAAGCTGGGATGGAGCCAGGGTGAATTGGGGCAGGAGGTGGTGAAGGAAAGAGAGAAAGACATAGAGGTGAGACAGACAGCTGCTCTCACGTCCCCCAAGCCTCCCTCAGTAATGCCTTGGCACCTCCCGGAGCATCATGCACAGTCTGGTGCGTTCCTTTCTTTGTGCATTTCGCCATCTGGGGGTTGTTTTAGCCCCACAGCCCTGTTTTTAGTCCCCCAAAGAGATCTGAAACCAGCATGCAAGCCACTCTATCCATGGAGGCACCCCCTGTTCTCAAACTGTATCACTTCTCCCTTTCAGCGTTGGCTGCAGAAAAGATTAGAAGGAGAAAATGAGGTGAAATGGCTACAAATTCTCTTGGAGATTTAGAGTATTATTAACTTGGGTCTGTTGGTAGTTATTCCAAATGCTTTCACGCTGTCGTCTGCCTGTAACATCATTTTCTGTCTGTTCTTGTGTCCTTTCAAGGTGTTTGTCGTGGCTTTTGTTAGCACAATAAACTTGCTGAATGGAATATTGCTACCTCCTGACACAGGGATGACCCCAGCTTTTCCCTGGAGGGGATGCAGACAAGAGAAGGGAGGGGAATGCTGGGAAGACCTTGTAAGAGCCGTGTTATTACTTCCTTTAAAAAACCAGCACCACTGGCTTGGAACATCAGCCTAGATGGTTCAGACTCCAGCATGGTATAGTGGTTAGAGTATCAGTCTGAGACTTCAAATTGGAGAGATCCATTTGGGATGTTCCTCGGTGCATTCAGTGTATTGGTTGGCCTTAAATACATTCAGCACCTTGGAGAGGACCATCAGGGGGGCAGAATGCTTTCAGCACCTTGGAGAGTTCCGTTAGGAACTGGCTGGATAGGTTCAGCGCCATGGAGAGCTCCTTAAGAATGTTCCTTGGTGCGTTCAGCACCTTGGAGAGGGCCATCAGATGACCCAAAATGCATTACTGGGTCCAAATGCATTGAAACCCTTCCTTGTTGAGCACATGGGTGCCCTGTTCTGACTGCAGCAGAAGCGATGCTGCCGGTCTGGCTCTCGTAGAGAGCGGCTTCACCTGCGAAACAGTGACAGCAGCTCTGACAGGAATCCATCCCCTTCCCTGTGCTGTTCAGCACAGAGTAAAGGAGACGGTTCTGTGTTTCCATGTGGACAACTGGATTGGGCTTAATTGAACCCAGTCCAGCTGTCCAGACAGCAAAAGAACCTGAGGTCACACTGGAGTTTCCTGGAAACCCCAGAGATTTCCCTGACTTTGCTTAGTTTGGAGCAAATTTGGGTTAAGAGCAAAAAAAAATCGTAGTTCCTCCCTGGAAGTAGTCATACGTCATCTGGACTGCCAGCTCCAGATCTGGGGTGAATCTATCTATCTATCTATCTATCTATCTATCTATACTTGCTATATATTTTGTTGGTGTAGACAAGCCCTTAGTTTCTAGACCAGTGGTGTCCAAACCTATGGCCCTCCAGCTGTTTTAGACTCCAACTCCCAGAAGCCTGAGCCAGCTGGTCCAATGGTCAGGAATTCTGGGAGCTGTAGTCCAAAGCAACTGGAGGGCCACAGGCTGGACACCAATGTTCTAGACCTTTGACCATTTTGATTGCCCTCCTCTGGACACATTCCACCTTATCAATCACCTTCTTGAACTAGACACAGTGTTCCAGGGGAGGTTTGACCGGAGCAGGTTCATACTATTACTTCTCTGGATATAGTTACTGTACTCGTCTTGATCCAGTCTAGAACTCCATTGGCTTTTTGGCCACAGCATCAAAACCATTTTAAAAAATAAGTGGAAAGCCATGGGTGGGCTAGGTAGCAAAGAACCAGAAAGCCACATGGATTGAAGAGTTTAATCAGAAGGCAACACCATAATGGCAAGGAAGGGGAGGGAATATTGCACCAGAAAACACAGGACAGAAGGAACAGTCTCACATACAGATGCCCAAGTAAACATGTGACAAAGGTGGCAGGAACAGCAAGGCAAAGGGAGACGACTAGCCAGCCAGAGACAAGCAGACGGCTCAGTCCTGGGCTGGAAACATGTATTACAGTAACGCCATGGCCAGTAGCTAAATTGGTAGCTCCACAAAGTGGCAACTGGTGACTCCCCATGTCAGGGGGGAGAGGTGAATCCACACCAGGTTTTCCACCAGAGTTTGAAGGACCTCTCCAAGGTGCTGAACCGTGTTCCTATAAGTGTTCAGTACCCTGGAAAGTTCTTTTAAACCTAATTAAATCCTGAGATAGGTTCACCACCCCATTAACACGGGAGCCACAGGCTGTGATTCTCCCCTCCTCCTCTCTGCATTTAATACGGGAAAATACTTTGTGTGTTCGTAGTGTGTGGTGTGTTTCCTTCCCATTTTCGCACTGTTCATTGGCTGTTCCACCTCTGGGTGGTGGAAAACTTGAAGATCCCTAAATCCTCCCCTGGTCTGTCTTTCTTCCCAAAAAAAAAGCAGCGGTGGCTTGTGCCTCCCATGTCAGTGGGTAGGAAATCCATCTCAGGTTTTAATCAAGGCTTTACAAGAGCTTCTCTCCAAGGTGCTAAACTTGAGTCTCAAATAGCTTCAACACCTTGGAGAGCTCAATTCGGGATTGCCAAAATCTGGAATGGATTCACCACTCCCTGACATGGGAGCTACCTCTTCCTTCCTTTTTCTTTTTTAGGCCTGGAGATCAAATGAGAATGCCTACCAAGGGGAGGTGTGCTTAACAGACTGGGGATTTACTCTTTCGAATGACCACTCCCAGAATTCCCCAGCCAGTCTGGCCACGCTGCCTGGGGGATTTGGGGAGTTGTAGTCTAAAATGAGTCACTTCCTGAGCTATGGAGCAGATCTCGAAATAATCTCATTTAGTCTCCCTGGGTCAGATTCTGGCCATTAGCACATCATAGAATCATAGAATTGCAGAGTTGGAAGAGACCACGAGGGCCATCCAGTCCAACCCCCCTGCCACGCAGGAAATCTTGATCAAAGCATCCCCGACAGATGGCCATCCAGCCTCTGTTTAAAGACCTCCAAGGAAGGAGACCCCACCACGCTCTGAGGGAGTGTGTTCCACTGTCGAACAGCTCTGACTGTCAAAAAGTTCCTCCTAGTGTTGAGGTGGAATCTCTGTTCCTGGAGCTTCCATCCATTGCTCCGTGTTCCAGTCTCTGGAGCAGCAGAAAACAAGCCTGCTCCATCCTCAACGTGACACCCCTTCAAATACTTAAACAGGGCTATCATATCGCCTCTTAACCATCTTTTTTCCAGGCTAAACATACCCAGCTCCCTAAGTCTCTCCTCATAAGGCATCGTTTCCAGACCTTTCACCATTTTAGTTGCCCTTCTCTGGACACGCTCCAATTTGTCAATATCCTTTTTTAATTGTGGTGCCCAGAACTGGACACAGTATTCTAAGTGAGGTCTGACCAAGGCAGAATAGAGTGGCACTATTACTTCCCTTGATCTAGACACTATACTTCTATTGATACAGCCCAAAATCGCATTGGTATCAGTAGAGGATTGTGGCCAGAGTCTCCCCTCCTCAGCAAGAAAACATATCTCATAGCTAAAGTTTATAGCTCAAGCCACTCATTATAGCCTCATGTGTTTTTTTTCTTCCTAAAGATGTTCTCTGTAGTCACAAAGACCTTTCCAGCTAAAATATCCTAGGCTCTCAATGCTAGTTAAGACAGATAAGCTTTGCAAGAGCAAAGCTGCTAGAGCAATCAAAGGGAGAATGATTAACCCCCAGGGGTGCAACTATTGGGGGAGGGTACAAAAATGAAGGCATTGCCCCTCTGCATAAGAATTCTGCCTCTAACTGAAATTTTCCTTCCACCCCATTTTGTGGATTCCTTTATGGCAGGGGGTTGGACTGGATGGCCCTTGTGGTCTCTTCCAGCTCTATGATTCTAGCACTGCAGAAGATGAGAGACACTGAAAATCATTTAGACTTAGAACTCTTCTATTTGCTTCATTATCATTCCCTTGGGTCACTTCACATGCCCTTTTTCTTTGGAGGCATAAATTTAATGCTCGGCTGACATTTTAAATTACTGTAATGCTAGAAATTTTGAAGACTGGAGGAAAATTTCATTGGGGGAGGAGAATTCTTATTTTGGGGGAGGCAATTCCCCCATTTTGCCCCCACTGTAGCTACGCTCCTAACAACACACCCACAAAATCTGAGCCCCTCACTCACTCCACAACCCTGTACAAAATGAATTTGGGACATAGTCTCTCTCTTTGGTGGATATTTTGGAGGAAACTTCTTGGATTTGGGACCTGTTTCTCTTTCCCCATATTGTGCACCCCTTATTTTGCTAAAGGGAAGAAGAGGAGGAAATTGAGCGGGCTGGACATCATTGCATGGTGGTCACCAAGAACATGTGTGAATTTGCTTGGCTTTGTGGTGGTTGTTTTGAAAGAGATTTTCCAAAATTTGCAACTTTCTTGATATGTGGAGAAATTGAGAGGCGGGTTAATATGTTGGCCTTGGAGCATTCGGTTCATACAGATGGTTGAGAATTTGGCTTGGTTTGGTATTTTTGTTTTAACAGGACTTACCAACGTTCAAAACATTTCTTTACAGGATTGGGTGGGGAAATGAATCAAATGGGAGAGAAAGCAAACTGGACAGATTTGGTCATCCTTCATGGTCACACAAATGGATACTGTGGTGGTCATTACAATACTCTTAGGTGAAAACTTATTGCAGATATATAACTTTTGGGGAGATGGTCCCCTTTATGTTGAGAGAATGCCTGTTCAAGGCTGATACACCCCGCACCGATCAATCTTGATTAGCTAGACAAGTCTGCAAATGAATTAAAACAGGAGGGCTAAGGCAGAATCCAAAAGTATAAGGAGAATGGATTTGTCAGATCAGTCTAGAGCTCTGTGTTAGATCTCGGCTGGCCTGAAAAATTCAGTTAATCCAAAGAAACCTAGAGAGGGGGACTTGGATGCCCATCACCTTTCGAAACAAGCGGAGAACTGGCTTAAGGAGGAAGCGTCAAAACGTGGGACACCATAGCCTGAGAGCTGCTGTCCAACCCTGTTGTAACAACTCAGCTCCTCTTATGACACAAGCCAGACAAGCTTTGCAAGAGCAAAGCTGCTTGAGCAATTCTTTTCCCTTCTGCAAAGGAGAAAGGGTAACCCCACTACAGGGTTTGAGCCTGGCTCACTCCACAGCCCTTTGCAAAACCTCCGCTTCTCCATAAGTGCTCCCAGACAAGATAAGTTATGCCAGAGGAGAGCTGTTAGAAACAGGTCCCAGGAGCAGGGATGGAAGTCATCTCCCCGCAGGACCAGAGCTCCCAAAGTGCTCCGGAGCATTTTGCAAGAACTGAGTTCCTCCCATTCAGAGAAGAGAAGCCGTGTAAGAGCAGTGGCATTAGAGCAAAGGAGAGGCCAATCTTCCAGGACGCTGGGGAAGAGTAGATAACAACAGCCTCTGGAGGAGGAATGGACCAGCATGGCAGGTGGGCCGTTTGGAAGCAAATGGCACCATTATTGCTTGGAAATTTGGGAGAGCCAACTGAGCGCCCTCCTTAGTCTGATGTGAGAAAGCCCCAAAAGAACGGAAAGAGATTGTCTGTGTGTCACCCCCAGTGAGACTCTGCCGGCAGCCCAGACAATCATCACGACAAGTCTCTTTGGATCAAAAGCAGCCCCTTCATCTCTGTGGGCAGCCAGAGTGTCCATCACAGAGTCTGAACAGCCACGGGATAGAGCAAGGAGAGGTGTTCCACGCCCTTGACTGGCAGTTCCTGGGACGTATAGTAATGGATGACTTCCGGGATGCTGTCGAAAGGGGCGCTGTTTTGGCCCAAGACGTACTTGTTCTCCTTGGTCCGAGTGAACTTCATGTGCATAAATCCTTGGCTACTCCTGTTCAAAAGAAAAAAGAAGGCAAAAGATTTTTTTTTTTTAACCCTTATCTGATATCCAGTTTCATTTCCCAAGGAAAGACTGGGAAACAGAGATGCTAGTCTGCATGGCAGGGGATTGGACTGGATGGCCCTTGAGGTCTCTTCCAACTCTATGATTCTAGTCCTCATGGTTTCAATCGGCTTGAAAAATGCAAGAAAGACCTTGTGGTCAGCTTTCCTCTCAGGTGCTTCCAAGGATGGCTAGGTGGCTTCCATATTGGTAAGGGCAGTCAATCCATACCAGATTTTAGTACACATCAAGAATGCACTGAACCCATTCTGGGTAATGAGTCTAGATTTTAAATGAACTGTCGAAGATGCTGAACCTTGGGGTACGGTTCAGCACTTTGGATTATTCTACATGATACTACTGGGAGTCACCACTGAAAAAGCCCTTTTCAATTCTTTGTTGACAGGCGCCTCTGCTTTAAGATCTTGATTTGAAAAGCCCGGACAAGGGTAAACGTGCACCGAATGAGAAGGAAACAGAAGGAGGCAGCTTGCAAGAAGCAAAGGTGTCCACTTACCTGAGCGAGAGGGAGAAGTCGTTGCGACTGGTCTCGCTGTTCCGGACCAAGTAGCTCCCTTCTTTGCAAAGGGTCAGGAGGGACTCCGCGTCAGCTCTGCTGATGGTGCCATGGAACCATCTGTTGAGGGGAAGACACAGGGCAATTCGGGTCATTGCCTGCCAATTCCCACCCCTTCCATTTCTCGATCTGGAGTCGTTCCTCTGCTTGCAACCATACCTTTCCATCAGATGAAAAGTGGGGTTTCTGACTGAATTCAGAACTGTCGTAGAATTTTATAGTACTAAATACCTTGAAGATAGGGCCAAAATACCCTAAAGGCACCAGAGTTTGTCTGATCTTGGAAGCTAAGCAGGGTCAGCCCTGGTTAGTACTTGGATGGGAGACCACCAACAAATACCATGTGCTGTAGGCTATATTTCAGAGGAAGAACTGGCAAAACCACTTCTGAGTATTCCTTGACTAAGAAAACCCTATGAAATTCATGGGGTTGCCAGACATGAAGACACATACATACATAGAATTTTAGATTAAAAAAAAAAAACCAAGGGGGACCCTAGAGGTCATTGAGACTCACCCCACACTTAGGGAAGGGAGCTTACAACACCAGCATCCCCAGCAGACAGTCATCCAGCCTCTGCTTAAATACTTTTAGTGAAGGAGATCCCATCACCTCTAGCATCTGTTCCAACATAGCAGTGCCTCGTAGTATGATGGAGTCTCCTTATTTGGAGGTTTTTAAACAGAGGCTGGATGGATATTTGCAGTTTAGTCTTAACCTAAACTGGACCTCCCACCAGTTAGCATTTAGAAGGTGGGTAGGAGGAGTTTCCAGAAGTCCAAAGGTGAAGATGATGGTGTAGTGGAACCAGGTCCTGCAGGGTTCCAGCACTATGACCTTTTCATGAGCAGGGACAATGTTCGTAGAATCATAGGGCTGGAAGAGACCACAAGGGCCATCCAGTCCAACCCCCTGCCATGCAGGAATACACAATCAAAGCATTCATGACAGATGGCCATCCAGCCTTTGCTTAAAAACCTCCCAAGAAGGAGACTCCACCACACTCCCAGGCAGCGCATTCCACTGCTGGACAGCTCTTACCATCAGGAAGTTCTTCCTAATGTTCAGGTGAAATCTCTTTTCCTATAGCTTGAGTCCAATGCTCCGTGTCCTAGTCTCTGGAGCAGCAGAAAACAAGCTTGCTCCATCCTCAGTATGACATCCCTTCAAATATTTAAACATAGCTATCATGCCACCTCTCAACCTTATCTTCTCCATGCTAAACATACCCAGCTCCCTAAGCCACTCCTCATAGGGCATCATGGCTTCCAGACCTCCCACCATTTTGGTCGCCCTCCTCTGGACACATTCCAGCTGATGTCCTCTGCTACCCATCCTATCCAAGCTTCCCTGTTCCTTTTAAGCTTAGCTGCAATCCTTACAGTAGCTAGAGAGAAGGGAACCAATTTCCCCAGTGATTCTACGCTGTGGTGAACTATCCCTGCAGTACAGGCTGAGCATGATTTAGTTTCCAGTCTGTAAAATGAAATGAATGTAAAGCATAAAATATAGAATAGAAATCTTTGTGTATTGTGGAATGTCTGTCTGTAAGTTACTAAGAGTATAGGCTAGTTCTTGACATCAAGAACTAACAAACAGCCTAACAAAACCAAAAAGATGTGCTAGCGAGGAAGCATAAACAGTGAATTGACCTATAACTAAGGCAAGAAAGGTACCCCATTAAAGTGTTACTGGCTGATGCAATCAGATGGCTGATGCAATCAAATGCATTGGGTTCCTTTCCACAACAACCCTACCAGGTAGGCTCACTAAAGTCCCCATCTTATTTAAAAATATATATACATGAAAACGATGGTGGTGATTATGATGCCAATCTTATACTCTCCACTGGTTAGCAAATTAAAATGGATAAATAGATGCATAAAGACAATTACAAATGTTCTTAGCTAATATGAGACACCAGTATTGATCAGGTTGGCCAGGGAATTGATATATGCTTTCTGCTTATCTTGCCCCCCTTGCATCTGTCAGTTGATGTTTTTCTGCAGCTGTAAAATGAGGATTTATTGCAGTCCCTATATGCGCAGTTTTTCCAATAATTTTGGTCAATAGCAGCAAACAAGAAAAATTACAGAGAGAAGAAACTAATTAAAACATCAACAATTTCTCAGGAAACATGTCAGCAAAATAATAAGAATGCTAATAATTACTTTTGACCAGTCAATAAAACACAGAGAATAATATTTTTTGAACTGTGCCTGAAAACGATGATAAAAAAAAAACCAATTGTTTTACATAAAATGGCCTTAAGTATGTGTTTTTTTAAAAATACTAGTTTGGAAGTGTGCAAGCCAGCATGGTATATTGGTTTGAGCACAGGACTACAACTGGAGACCAGGGTTTGAATCTCCCACTCGGCCCTAGAAACCCCCTGGTGGCCCTGTTTAAGTATTTGAAGGGGTGTCACGTTGAGGATGGAGCAAGCTTGTTTTCTGCTGCTCCAGAGACTGGAACACGGAGCAATGGATGGAAGCTCCAGGAACAGAGATTCCACCTCAACATTAGGAGGAACTTTTTGACAGTCAGAGCTGTTCGGCAGTGGAACACACTCCCTCGGAGCGTGGTGGGGTCTCCTTCCTTGGAGGTCTTCAAACAGAGGCTGGATGGCCATCTGTTGGGGATGCTTTGATCGTGATTTCCTGCATGGCAGGGGGTTGGACTAGATGGCCCTCGTGGTCTCTTCCAACTCTGCAATTCTATGATTCTATGATTCTATATTCTCTCAGCCTCAGAGGAAGGCGAAAGCAAACCCCCATTGAATAAATTCTGCCAAGAAAACCTTGCAGTAGGTTTGCTTTAGGGTCACCATAAGTCAGAAATGACTTGAAGACACACAAATCTAGAATTCCCCACCACTGGCTATGCTGACTGCGGGATTCTGGGAGTTATTTTCCACTTTTAAAAAAGCATAGGTAATCCCGTATGAATTTTAACTTTTTGCCTTTGAATGAAAGCCATATTGACTAGATTTTGCTTCCTAACAAACTGGGGTGGGGGGAAGAAAGTCAAATGTCTAGTCCTTTAGCTGCTCAAAGATTTGGGTAAGCCTTTGAGCAACAATAGAATTTCACTTCCTAACAATGTTTAAAAATTTTCGAGACTGACATTCTGTATTGTGGTTACAGATCCGTAACTATGTCTGTATTCGCTGATCATACACAGTCACGAGCGTGGAACTATGGCCATGATCGTAAATGCCCCCTCGACCCACCTTAAGAGCCAACAGCTGCTCTGAGTGATGGAGGTCTCTTCAGCTGCCCGGGATGCAAGGAGGATGGGGCTTCCACTCCCTCCCACCAGTGAGCAAGGTTGTGACAATCAGAAGCAAGGACCGCATCATGATTCCTCATCTCAACCCTGCACACTGTCTGGAGAGGCCTGGGAATCTTTTATTTGATTTTAATTTAATTATTTATACCTCGCTCTTCAGCCACAAGGCTATCAGAGCGGCTTACAAATTGTTTTAAGCAATAGCAACTTACACATCTACACTGCATTAAGCCGTTTCCAATGTGTGTTAGCTAATGTCCTCCTCTTTGTGCCCCAACCGGCCACTGAACAGACCTCCTTTGCCCAATGCAGCTGTTGGCGCTTAAGGTGGGCTGGAAGTCGGTGGGCCAGGTGAGGTTACTTCATTATGCATTTGTACCTGAGTAGCCAATGTAGAATATTGGGGTTAATCATTAAGGGGGCCTGAAGCTTAAGGTAAGAACAAGTCAGGATTTGGCTCATTTTCTTGGAACAGACATACCGATGGGAGAACTTCACCTTCTAAAACTCTTTTCTTAAAAAGGAAGGAAGGAAGGAAGGAAGGAAGGAAGGAAGGAAGGAAGGAAGGAGAAGAGGAAGAGGGAGGGAGGGATGTAGGGGAAGAGGCCAAGGAAGAGGAGGAAGAGGAAGGAAGGAAAGAGAAGAGGACAAGGAAGAGGAAGGAGGAAGGAAGAAGGGGAGGAGGGGGAAGAGGAAGGTGGAAGGAAGGAAGGGGAAGAGAATGAGGAACAGAGAGGAAGGAAGGGAAATTGTGAAGTCCTTAAGGTACTCAGCACTTATATAAGCCTACTGCAATTTTTGGTTTAGCATATTGGAAGTGTTCCCACCAGCAAACACATCATCATTTTCCTGTGTGGCAGGGGGTTGGACTGGATGGCCCTCGTGGTCTATTCCAACTCTACAGTTCTATGATTCTATGATCACCATTTAAAAAAAAAAAACTTTCCTTTGGAAAAGTGGTTTTTCACTACACTAAAAGAAGCAATCGCTAGACCAAATCAAGCATCATTACCTATAAAATGCCACTTTCCAGGGGCTATGTTTGAAATTTTCTGAGAATAATGCTTAATGGCATGCCAAAAAGCCAGGCGCATTCTTGTGTAAGATCTCCAGAGATCAAAAGGCAAAAGATAATAGCTAGAGCATAAAAACAGTCCTGCTCTCCAGGGACCTGGAAGTTGCTGTGTCAGGCTTTGCTTCCATTCATCACCACACGTTCGCGTGTGCTGTGGCAGCCAGGTCAGTTGGGTGGCAAATCTAGCTTGAAGCCTAGAATTTAAGGAAGCTCTCCAAGGTGCTGAAGGATAGCTTTTAGCACCTCAGAGAGCTCAGTGAAAATCTAGAGCTAAAACCAAAGCAGATGCACCACATGAAATGCACAGATACAGGATGGGAGACACCTAGCTTGATGGCAGTACATGCAAAAGGAATATAAGAGTCTTAGTGGACCACAAGCTGAACATGAGACAGCAGTGTGATGCAGCAGCTAAAAAAGCCAATGCAATTGTAGGCTGCATTAATAGGAGTATAGTGTCCAGATCATTCATTCATTCATTCATTCATTGTGTCTAGATCAAGGGAAGTCATAAATGCCACTCTATTCTGCTTTGGTCAGACCTCACCTGGAAGACTGTGTCCAGTTCTGGGCACCTCAATTCAGAAAAGATATTGAGAAGCTGGAGCGTGTCCAGAGGAGGGCGACCAGGATGGTGGGAGGTCTGGAAGCCATTATGCCCTAAGAGGAGGGGCTTAGGGAGCTGGGTATGTTTAGTCTGGAGAAGAGAAGGTTGAGAAGTGACATGATAGCCATGTTTAAATATTTGAAGGGATGTCAGACTGAGGACGGAGCAAGCTTGTTTTCTGCTGCTCCAGAGATTGGAACAAGGAGCAATGGATACAAGCTCCAGGAACAGAGATTCCACCTCAACATTAGGAAGAACGTCCTGACAGTCAGAGCTGTTCAGCAGTGGAACGCACTCCCTCGGAGCGTGGTGGGGTCTCCTTCCTTGGAGGTCTTTAAACAGAGGCTGGATGGCCATCTGTTGGGGATGCTTTGATTGTGATTCCTGCGTGGCAGAATGGGGTTGGACTAGATGGCTCTTGTGATCTCTTCCAACTCCATTATTCTATATCCTTGACATGAAAGCTGCTGCCACTGCTGCTGAGCATGAGATCCATTATGGAGGGAGTTGGCAAATCCCCAAACCTGTTGGAAGACCCATCATATAGCAGGGGGTGGGGGGAGAGAGCGAGACAGAAAAGGGAGCTGAGTGTTGATTCCATACAACAACCACACCATTTGCTCCTCCTTGTATAGTAAGATGTATCTGCAAAACAACAATGAGGATATCTTCTCTGCTTTGAGTGTTCGCTTTGTGCGTTAGAGTAATTCTCTGTCCAAGCCTGTCACGGTAGAAATGGAAACCTCTGGCAGAAGGCCCAGCTCTGGCTGCTGTGATTAGAAAAAGCTTCTCTGCTGAGGCTAGAAGAAGGGAGTGAGGCAACAAGGCATTTCTCCTTGGAACAGTGGCAGCCAGTGCCTTCGATATCAGGGGTGCAGTGAATCCACTGGATTTTTAATTCAGATGCTTTAAAAACTCTCTAAGGTGTTGAATCTATTTTGAGGAATATCCCAAAGGAGTTCTCCAGACTGCTGGATCTTGTTTCTACTCTCTGAAGTGCTGAAACCTATCCTTCAAGTAGATTCAGCACCTCAGAGAGCTCTAGTACAGTCTGGAATAATATAATCCACAGTGCACTTTCTTATGCAGTCCTTAAACTGTTGATGCAGTGGTTTAGGCTTGCTGGTATTTGTTTGTGTTGTTGGCATGTTTAAATATTTGAAGGAATGTCATGCTGAGGATGGAGCAAGCTTGTTTTCTGCACCTCCAGAGACTAGGACACGGAGCAATGGGCTCAAATTGCAGGAAAAGAGATTCCTCCTAAACATTAGGAAAATTTCCTGACAGTAGGAGCTGTTTGGTAGTGGAATGCATGGCCTGGGAGTGTGGTGGAGTCTCCTTCTTTGGAGGTCTTTAAATAGAGGCTGGATGTTCATTTGTCAGGAATGCTTTGATTGTTTATTCCTGCAGGACAGGGGGTTGGACTGGATGGTCTTTGTGGTCTCTTCCAACTCTCTGATTCTATGTGCTGCTGCCATTGAAACACCCTAACACACACTCTCTGGGTCTCTCTGTCTCACACACACACACACATTGGGGCTACCATAACTTACGCTTGGTTTTCCAGTGGCAACAAAGGGTCAACCCGCTCAGCCACAGCAAGGCCATGCTCAGGGCTCTGCGGTCGTCCAAACTTGGAACTTCCGGCAGGGTGCTTTGGTGGGCGCCAACGCTCTTTGTGCGTGGAAGATGCTGAGGATGTCCGCTCCCATTCTGGGGTCTCAAATTGCACTATATGGGGTGGAAGTGGGCGCAGGCAGGAGGAGAACAGAAAACAGCATTAGAAAGACAGCAACAGAGGGGTATTACAGGATGGAGATCATGGAGCCCTCCAGATGGTCTTGAGGAGTGCATCTCCCAGCATTCCCAATGCATTTCCCAGCTTTCCTCACCCTTGGCTGAGGTAGCTAGGGCATCTCCTGAGTCTAAAATAGACCAGGGAATTCTAAAGCACGTGCTAAAAATCCCTACCCCAGGTGTATTGCTTTCAACCTCTACCCCACATCTCCTAGAGATGTATTAGGAAGCCCTGGTGGTGCAGTTGTAAAATGCCAATACTGCAGCCACAATGTTGTGAGTTCAATCCCACAGGGCTCCACAGTTGGCTCAGCCTTCCATCCTTCTGTACGTCAGTAAAATGAGTACCCAGCTTGTTGGCGGCAATTAACAAACACATTGTAAAACCGCTTAGGGGGTGCTTTGGCACTGATAAGCAGTATAGAAATATCAATGCTATAATACTATAGCTATGCTATTCCATTACACCATGTGGGTGGGTAGGTGGGTACAGTGAGGGAGGTACAACCCTCCAAGATCTCCTGGGAGGATTAAAATGGCTTCCTAACCCCCCACAGTTGCCCATCCCTGCTTTAAAGGAATCCACCAAGGCTCTGAACTTTATTTGCAAACTAGATCCAGCACCTTCAAGAGTTCCTTTAAAGGCAGCCAAAACTTGGAATGGATTCAATACCCAACGGACATAAGAGTCACAAGTCTCCACCATTCATGCAACCCAACTGTCGTGAATGCAACAGACACAGGAACGAAGAGAAAGAAGCATGAAAGAGAGAAGACTAGAAGTGGGTGGGGAAGGGAGGGCAAGGAGAAAAGAGAGTCGTGACAGAGCTTGGGAAGTTAAAGAGGATAGACTCAAAGAACTGGAAGGGACTCAAAGGGCCATCTAGTCCAACCCCTTCAGATAGGCAGGCCAAAGCACTCCTGAGAGATGACCACCTAAGCTTTCTTCCAAAAAATAAAGTCCACCACCCTCTGAGGGTACATGCATCATGTACTGCTTTGACACTCCAAAAATGTAACCAATTGCTTGATTAGTGCAATTAATGAATTAATTAATTAACTCAAAACCCCATAATGTAATTGCTGAGAAAGTTATTTGCAAAAACACTTGCTTTTAAAAAATAATAAAGTAACTTATTGTGTTGCTTCTCACATTTTTGTTGCTTCCTTGCTAAAGTTTTTTCTTTAAATTAAAAAATCAATAAGTATGGGAAAACACTTGAAAAAGTCTGCTCTAGCTCTAAAATCCAGTAACTAGAAAACACACCTGTGTTAATATACTTTTGAATTGTAACAGTGTAGTGCCCACACTACAGCGAAAAAAGAGGAAAATATTACTAGTAATAAATAACCTCAAGGCACCAGATCCTGTGTGATCTTGGAAGCTAATCAGGGTCCGCCCCAATTAGTACTTGGATGGGAGACCACCAGTGAATACTAGATGCTGTAGGCTACATTTCAGAGGAAAGAGCTGGCAAAACCACCTCCGAGTATTCCTTGCCTAAGAAAACCCTAGGAAATTCATGTAGTTGCCATAAGTCAACAGGCAACTTGAAGGCGCGCACACACACACACACACACACACACACAATTTGTTGTTCTCAAGCTCTAATCGCAGGGCATCAGGAAAGAGACACATGAAACCATAGCTTGAAGAAACTATGGTAAATCCTTGACTGAATGTATAGTTTGAACTGAAATTCAAACAAACCTATGTTTTCCAAAGCTGGCCTAAGGCAAGGTAGAAAATATGCAGTTCTCATGTTGGATTGCAATGCCCATCAGCCCCTGCCAGTATAGCTAATGTCAATAGAGTGGTGGCTGCTGGTTTTTATGTCAAGGGTGCACTGAATCCACTCTAGGCTTTTCTTTTTCATATCTTTAAAAGCTGTCCAAGCTGCTGGGATTCTTTTGGGGGGACATCTTGGATGCTGATCCAAGGTGCTGACGCTTGTCTCCAAAAGAGGTTCGGCATTTTGGATAGCTCATTTTCTTCATGATTACAGCACTTGGATAGTTCCTTTTGTGGTTGCCTAAAAATAGGTTCAGCACCTTAGAGAACTCACTTAACTCCTCTCTCTCTCTCCTCTGGCTTTTCTTCACATACAAAGTTCAGGAAGGACTCACCCCACACTTTCTTAAAGTGTGAAATAAAACCCAGGGCCAACCTCCATCCAAGGAATGATGGGAACTACAGGATCATAACATCTAGAGGGCTGCACTGTGTCCATTCCTGATGTAAGGAGTGAAACGGGTATACACTGTTAGGGTAAGCTGCACCTGCTGAATTTCTGTCTGCCTTGTTTTAAATTTCTGGTGATCTACCAGGCTGCAACCTGCCAATCAAGCTAGAGGTAAGGAACCAGAGTCCGAGGAAAAGTCAGAAGAGTTGTGCCCCAGAAGGGGAAGAAAATGGTTCAGGTGGAGGAGAGACAGGCCAAAGGCAAGCTGGGAGATAGGGGTGGGTTTAAAACAAGACATCACCTTCTGGATTTTGGGTTTCCTCACTCTCCGTGAGTTGTCCTACCGGCGGTGGCCAGGGCAAGACTTTAGTCTCCTTAATGTCTACTGCAGTAGGGGTGGGGACATCATGGAGGAGGGGAGAGAAAGAGATTGAGAAGAGAAGAGGATATGGGATGGGAGAAGAGAGAAAGATCACGAGAAGGGAAAGAAGAGGAGCAAAGAGGTGAACAACAAGGAAGGGAAGAGGGAGACAAAAACGACATGGTAAGAAAGAAAAGATCTCATGGCAGACAGACAGACAGTTAGATGGAGGGAAGACAGGCAACCACCCCGGCCCTCTCCAGTGGCATCAAAATCCATTCTGGGTTTTATTCCAGACTTTAAAGGAGC
Organism: Gambelia wislizenii; assembly: GCA_030847615.1. NCBI lineage: Eukaryota > Metazoa > Chordata > Lepidosauria > Squamata > Crotaphytidae > Gambelia > Gambelia wislizenii. Next base: position 8,894,397 of record JAUMIR010000018.1, read on the forward strand.
TACTAACCAAGGTGAGCAAAACTATTTCAAACACAGGTTCAGCACCTTGGAGAATTCTTTTGAAACATTCCCATATCTACTTCATTCAGCATCTTGGAAAACTCCATTAAGCAATCCCTGGTTTTGGCACCTTGGAGAACTCCTTTTGGATATTCCCAAAATAGGTTTAGCATCTTAAACAGCTCCTTTCCATAAAATGTTTAGTGGCATCACTGCACCCCTTACATGGAAGTCACTGAACACCACTGGCCTAAGGACAAGGCTGGTCGGGTCTCTAGAACCTCCCCAACCCCTGAGCACCTCTTCCAAGAACCTCCTTCCACCCCCAACAAGCTTAACTTCCTATAAGATATATAAGACAGGGAAGAAAAATCAGGCTGAAAGATTTCCCCATCACTACCAAAGGCAATTTCAGACAAACTGTTAGGAAGTCTAACGCTTAATGCCTTAACCTGGTCAAAACTGGGGGAAAGTACCTTTTTGGACTACGGCTCCCACAATCCCCAGACTGGCTGGGAATTTCAGGGACTTGAAGTCAAAAACTTAACTTTTCGGACTCCAGTTCCCAGATAGCATAGCCACTACATGCTGGCTGGGTGGTTTTCGGAATGGTAGTCCAAAAAATCACTTTCCAAGGCTCTAAGCCTGGCACCACAAGGACTGATTGTACATTAGGCACTAGGCATACCTTTTTAGTGGATGGTGTTCAGAAGTGGACACCCAGCTTGCCTTTGCAAGTATACAATGTGCTGACACTGTGTGCCGGGTGCAGATCCTAAAACATGGGCAGACTGTTACAAGGGAGCCCCATTCCCTTGCAAAGCCAATTTACACACACACACTTTCTGTGTTTCTTTTGCTCTTCTTCCTTGTGATATCTCATCTAGTCTTTCCCACTGTAACACCTTCCAATTCTGATATACTGTAGATCCAACCATCCCCAACCAGTCCACCAGGGATGATAGGAATTAGAGTCCAACAACACCTTCAGCTTGGGGGAGGCTGGATCAGGCAAATGTTGTTGTTGTTGTTGTGTGCCTTCAAGTCATTTCTGACATATGGCAACCCTATCACATGATTTTCTTGGCAAGATTTGCTCAGACGGGGGTTGCCTTTGACTCCCTCTGAGAGAGTGTGACTTGCTCAAGTCACCCAGTGGGTCTCCATGGCTGAGTGGGGATTCGAACCCTGGACTCCAGAATCCTGGTCTAACGCACAAACCACTACACCACTCAGGCTACCCAGACAAATAAACTAGGAGAAATGTTGGCTCAGCCATTGAGGATTTGTGCAGTGGGGTGGTTAGAGTCACTTTCCATGGCTTTAATTCAGGGCAAGGAGAGAAATTCTTTGTTGCCTCTCAGAAAAACCTGACATTTTGATTCTGTATTGATTTATTCTGGGTTACCGCAAAGCATACAAAGAACTGGTTGCTTGGTTAGAAAGCAGTTTCATTCTTTTGCGTGACTAGATGAGATGTGGATGGTCTCCCAAGCTCCATGTCACCCTTCATGTCCTTCCATAACATCAACCATTCAGTGGCTGCTTCCAGTTACCAGAAGTGACTGGGACCAGTGTATTCCCAGACGTCCCTTCCCCACAGCAGCGCCTATTAATTTATGAACTGTTTTCACACTTCTCTGAACAACAGCTTGGCGTGAAATCGATCATCAGTTGGTATAATAAAGGCAGAGATGGAAAAGGGAGGGAAGATGTTTCATGGAGAGAAAGAAAGACCGAGGGACGGTGGCAGCTGATGACTCCGATGCCAGTAGATGTGGTGAATCCACCCCACCATTTAGTGTGATGGTTTAAGGAATTATCCAAGGTGCTGAACCAATTTTGGAAGGACAGAGTTCAGGACCGCAGATAGCACTGTTAAAGTCTGAACCTGGAGAAGATTTAATGCCACACTAGCATTATTAGAGTTGCTGCTCACCATAGGCGATTGGACTCTAGATCCCATATTCCCCAGCCAGCAAGGCTACTAGGGAATTCTGGGAACTGTCATCCACAAAAACCACTTTTCCAAATCCTGCTTTCAGGCTAAATGAGGCCCATGGAGGGAGAGGGGGTTGCCAATGAATTTCTGGAGCCAGATCTATAACAGGATAGGCCAAACGGGAAAAACTGAGTCATCCCACCTTGTGTGTGTTATTTTAAGAAAGGTGTTTAAGACTGTGACATCTTTTAAAGAAATAGGCCAGAATTCTAGATACGTTGCTTAGTTATGTAACTACCTAACTAACATCTCCCACACCGATCCCCTGCCCCCCCAATGCTGCTTAACTAGGCATTTGCTATTATTGCAAACTACTTTGATGGGAGGGGAGTTTAATGAAAAGTGGCACAGAAATTGCTGGTGTTGTTTTGTGCCTTCAAATCATTTCCAATTTACGGCGACCCTAAGGCAAACATATCACAGGGTTTTCTTGGCAACATTTGTTCAGAGGGAGTGTGCCTTTGCTGAGGCTGAGAGAGTGGGGCTTGCCCAAGGTCACTTGGTATGTTTCCATGGCCGAGTGGAGATTCAAACCCTGGTCTCCAGAATCATAGTCCAATGCTCAAACCACTTTGCCACACTGGCTCTCTTGTATAGAAATGCTCTGATATAAACAAATGAACTGTCTACTTAACAGTGGTAGCTACTGGCTTCCACATCAGGGGTGCCGGGGATCCATTCTTGGCTTTATTCCAGAGCTCCCCAAGTTGCTAAGTATTTGAAGGGGTGTCACGTAGAGGATGGAGCAAGCTTGTTTTCTGCTGCTCCAGAGACTGGAACACGGAGCAATGGATGCAAGCTCCAGGAACAGAGATTCCACCTCAACATTAGGAGGAACTTTCTGACAGTCAGAGCTGTTTGGCAGTGGAACACACTCCCTCGGAGCGTGGTGGGGTCTCCTTCCTTGGAGGTCTTTAAACAGAGGCTGGATGGCCATCTGTCAGGGATGCTTTGATCGTGATTTCCTGCATGGCAGGGGGTTGGACTGGATGGCCCTCGTGGTCTCTTCCAGGTCTGCAATTCTATGATTCTATGATTCTAAGCCCTGTCCCCCAAATAGATTCAGCACCTTGGGGAGCTGCTTTTAAACCACTCATGTATTCAGCACCTTGAGAAGTCCTTGGCAGCAATTTGTGGGTTCAGCACCATGGACAGAGCCTTTAAAATCTAGAATAACGTCCACCTGGATTCACCACACTCTTGACATGGAAGCCACAGGTGGTCAAGAAACCTGCAAGGACAACACTCACCTGCGAAAGCCCGAGAAATGTGGTTCTTCTTCCACTCCCAAGGTTGGTCATATTCATCGGCTGGCCGCTCATCATCCTGGGGCAAACGGCTCTCGCGGGGTTTCTCAATGGACGAGTCCTCCAGGTCACCGTCTGCTTCCTTCTCTTCGTAGGGAGTGTCATACAGCTGTAAACCTATCCGGGATTTCTTCACCTTTCGTTCATCCCAGTTGCTTTTGCGCTGGAAATCTGCAAGCCAAGTCGATCATAAGTATAGCCACTGAGCAGGGGAAGTTTACAAAAACAATAATAACAAGGCCAGAATGGAGTGGAGTTTTTCATTGCTTCAGAGTTTCCCGGTACGACACCTACAGTCTTTCTACATTCCTGAGAAACAGAATCATAGAATCATTGCATTGGAAGGGGTCCCATGGGCCATCCGGCCCACTCCTCACCCACCCCACTCAATGCAGGAACTCCAACTAGAGCTGTAGTTCTTAACCTGGGGTCCAGGGACCCCCAGAGATCTGCAATGTCCTCACAGGGGGTCCGCAAAGGCTTGAAAGTTGCTTGGTCCACCCCCTCCCTGTAGCGGAGCAGCCATGTGACAAGAGCCAAGGCAAAGTCTGGCTAGCTGGCTGGGCCTGCACATTGCCATTCAATCCACTCCAGCCACAAACATGCAGGAAGAAGCAGGAGAAAAGTCTTCCCTCCCCTCCAGTGTCTTTGACGGAAGGGTAAATGCATGGTGTAATTGTATTATTAGTAGTATCAGGTATTATTGTTGTTGTTAAATCTTTTAAATCTTGAGTTAAGTATTAGGGGGTACACAGCAACAAAAGATATTTAAAGGGGGTCCAAGGTAAAGAAAAGGTTAAAACCACTGAGCTAGAGCATCCCCAGCAGATCGTTGGAGACCCATCACCTCTCTAGGGAACTGCATCCATTGCCTAACAGCTCTTACTGTCAAGAAGTTCCTTCTAAGGCTCAATCGAAATTGATTCTCCTGTCACTTAAACCCATTAGACTTGGTCCTACCCCCTCTGTGACAAACCTGCCCCCTCCTCTCTGTGACAGCCCTTGAGATATTTAAAGAGGGCAATCTTGTCATCCACTCAGCCTTCTCTTCACCAGGCTGAACATGCCCAATAGTAGCATAATGTTGCATCACAGACAGCAGACAATCCTTCAGGAAGGATGTGGCTGAGCTCCTCCACCCCTACAAGGAAAATGGCAATTGGGAAGCATGGCTAAGCAAATCTACAATCGGGTCAAATGAAACGGTGCCTAGGATCTAGAGATGGAGCAACTATTCATCATTATTCATTCCCAGGTCAAAAAAATGGGGTTGCCAATAGTCAGGAAACCCAGTTGGGAAGAATAATAAACCAGCGAGAATCTTGTGCAATTTTTCTTTCAATATTCAAAAGTTCTGAAATGTTTTCAAGGAATGATTCTGAGAATACTATGGAGGGATGTTTTTTCTCCTACAGTGGAAAGAAAAAGGACTGTTAACTATTTATCCCCACATGCAAGGATGAAACAGCTAAAAAATTTCTTCCTTACTAGGACCACGGAAAGCTCTGAGCAGCTTGGAAGCCAAAGAAAGCTTGCATGTTGTGCCCCCAGCATGTAACAGATGCGACAGAGATCTGCAGTAGGGTTTTTGCTTCTGTAAGGCCCCATGGGTGAGAAAAATGCGGCCCTACAGATGCTTCTGGATTGCAGCTCCCATCATCTCTCATGACTGGGTAGAGCTAATGGGAGCTGTAGTATTCCAACAACATCTGGAAGGTGATGTGATGTTGGAGGAGAGTTCTGTGGATACCATGGACTGCCAAAATGGGCCCCAGGGCAAATCAAGCCTACACCTCCCTAGAAGCCAGAACGACCCAACTGAGGCTATCGTATGTTGGCCATATCGCGAGAAGACTTGACGCATGAGAAGAGATGATAATGCTCAGCAAAATGGAAGGCAGCAGGAAAAGGAAGACTGCATTGCTGGTGGATAGACTCATTCAAGAAGACAATGGCTCTGAATTTACAAGACCTATGCAGGGCTGTTGATAACAGGGTGTCTTGGAGAACTCTCATTCATAGGGTCAGTGTGATAGAGCTCACAATTGTTATGCATTTTAGTTAGGCTTTTGTTGCTAGGGGTGGGAGGAGACTTCTCTAAAGGCAACATATGCATTTCTAATGTGATATTTCTGGATCATCCACTCACTTACCCACCACGACCTTCTGGGCATCATAGGGTTCCATGTATCCATTATTCTCTGCGCCAGCCTCTTCCTTCACATCTTCTTTTGGCTCCCGGTGTGCATCAAACGGATCTGAGTATTCACTCTCTCCAGGGGGCTGTGGAGAAGGAAGAATGTTAATTCCTCAAATATCCCCCTTTCAAGTCCTTGAGTCTTCTAAAGCATTCCATATAGACAGAGACTCAGAGAGATAGACAAAAAAGCAGAAGACAGAGGGGGCCATCCACACTAGAGAAATGATCCAGGTTGGAACTAGATTATTTGCATGGCTCCTTCCTATGGGATCCTGAGATTTGTAGCTTGGCGAAGCACCAGCACTCTTTGGCAGAGGAGGCTAAAAGCCTTGTAAAAACTACAAACCTCAGGATTCCATAGGAAGGAGCCATGCAAATAATCCAGTTTCAACCTGGACTATTTGTGTTGTGTGGATTCCCCCAGAGACATAGAGACACAGACTGACAGAAGCAGAGAGGCAGGGATACAGAAAAAAGACAGAGTCAGAGATACTAACAGAGAGATAGAGAGAGATACAGAACAGACAGACAGAAAGACAGGAAGACAAAGAGACCTGCACATTTCACATTGCTGTTGTGCAATAGCTTGTCAGCCTTATGCATTTAATTAAATAATCCACATGCATTGTTTTATGGGGGATGCATAACATAACTCTGCCAGTAGATATGTATGCTATGGTGAAGTGATACACCATAGAGTGACACCGAGCCTTTGATATTAAATCCAAAAACCAGTGCATTCAAATAGGGGTGAGTGATGGCTTCCAGATCAAGGGTGTGGTGAATCTACACTAGATTTTATTCTAGAATCTAAAGGAGTCACTATCCAAAGTACTGAACCTATTTTGAGGGTTAGGGTCCCCTGGATAGTTGGGGGGAAATACATTCCTGGAGCGCTCCTTTCAAACTCTCCATGGGTTCAGAACTGTGGAGAGCTCTTTTGGGACCACCACCAAATCAGTTCAGCACCCTGGAGAGCCCCTTTTAGGTCCAAACTAGAGCCTCACCCAGGTTTGCCACTCCCTTGACTAGGAAACCACCAGCTTCCATTCCAGCACTGCTGATATCTCTGTAAATACTTAAGCAGAATACTCCAGCTCCAGCGACACACATGCTTTTGAATCTGTCAAAAAGAAAGCGGGGAGGATGAGGGAGAGAAGAAGAAACTCTCCCCACCCAGATGTGGAACCAAAGACGGCCATTTGGCTGATGAGACAGGACAAGATCCCAGCGGGAGACGAGCGTGGCCGCAGGTGGCTTTCCCGAAACTGGGCCATTAGTCAATCCAGGCTTGCTGTTCGACCTTGAGTCCCACTGGCTTGAATTTAGATAAATCCCTCCCTCTCCTGCCCCTCAGGACCACAACTACCCTGTGAGCTTCTTTTGCGGATGCCAGAAAGGCTGAGTCGGCTTTCTCCTTCTTCCCTGGCCTCCCCAGAGGTCTCCCCTTCCAATCTCTCTTCATTCCCACCACCTCCACTCCAATGTGTTTCCCTTCTGCCCTAATTGCTGTTGTCTCCCCCCCCCCACTTCACTCTCTCTCTCTCTCACTCTGTGATGGTGCATTAGATGCGCTCAAACAGCCCGCAGAGAGGAAAAATGTTTTGAGAAGCTGCAGGAAAGCAAATGAGACCAACGTGTATATGGAAATCAGCAATCGGCCTCTTTGCAAAGCAATTACCCCTTCGCTCCCCTTTGGCGCGTGACAATTGAGTGGCACGGAAAGGTACTCGATTGAGGGACGTGAGATGGTGTGCGTGGCCAGGAGGGGTTGAGAACACCCCCACCCATCTCCCTACCCCCTCCTGAGCGTGCTCTGTCTCTCCATCTCTCTGGCACATGATGTTCATTGTTTGGATTGCAAAATGACAGCACTCACTCTCCAGCACTTTGGCTCCCCAGCTGGGAGGTTTGGCGTGCTAATGCTTTTACCAGACAGCCCAGCAGATGAGGAATTCTGTGGGTGTCCAACGCTTGCTCATAGTACCCCACCAAGCCCCTCGGTTGAGGCCTCCAAATTTCTGTCCTCACCTGCCCTCCCGGCCACAGCAGTTAGGTTCTTCCTAATGTTTAGGTGGAATCTCTTTTCCTATGTCCTAGTCTCTGGAGCAGCAGAAAACAAGCTTGCTCCATCTTCAGGGTGACATCCCTTCAAATAGTTAAACATGGCTATCATGTCCCCTGTCAACCTTCCCTTCTCCAGGCTAAACATGCCCAGCTCCCTAAGCCACTCCTCATGTGGCATGGCTTCCAGACTTCCCACTATTCTAGTCACCCTCCTCTGGACATGTTCCAGCTTCTCAATATCCTTCTTGAATTGTGGTGTTCAGAACTGGACACAGCCTTCCAGGTGAGGTCTGACCAAAGCAGAAGAGAGTGGCACTATTACTTCTCTTGATTTAGACACTATGCTCCCATTAATCTTCATAGCTATGTCTCCTGATGTCCTCCTAAAATCCGCCTTTGAGGCCAGGAAGAACCCCTCCCAAGACTCCCTGAGAGTGGGGTGCTGGCTGATGATGCCCTCTCCCCAAAGCTGGGTGAGATGTGACAAGCAGCTGCAACAGGGCCCCCCAGACAACTCAGCCGCTGCCTGTCACAATGGTGCAACAGCAATACACACAAATCCCAACACATGATGGCATAAGTCCAGCTCACAACACCATAAAGACTGGACAGGGTGCCAGCCAGAGTTTTCAAGGCAGTGCTCTCACCCTGGGAGTCTTCCTTCTCACTCTGAGAACTAGGGAAGGGAGACCAGGTTTTGAGATCTGGGAATCCTAACTAACACCAATCAGAGGATAAAGTATGGAGGAGAAGCAAACCCATGTTTGGCTCCTGGACCTCATTGGAAGAAAGGGAGGATCAAAATGTAAATAATTAATACAGGCCATGCTTTGATTGTATATTCCTGCATGGCAGTGGGTTGGACTAGATGGCCCTTGTGCTCTCTTCCAACTGTATGATTCTCTTTAGCACCCTGAACATGCCCAACTCAGTCAACCTTTCCTCCTACATTTTGTTCTCCATCCCTGTTGTCTTTCTCTGAACCCGCTCTATATTCTTCTTAAAATGAGGCACTAGAACTGAAGGCCAAACTCCAGATGAGACTATATTGTAAGACTATTCATAACATCATAGAATCATAGGGTTGGAAGAGACCACAAGGGCCATCCAATCCAACCCCCTGCCATGCAGGAATAAACAATCAAGCCTTTGGCATAAAAATCCACTTCAGGTTATCCTAAACTGTCTTCATTTGGGAAATATAATTTACTATAGTGGTGTGTGTGTGTGTGTGTGTGTGTCCTTGCATAGTTATTTTACAGTTTCCATGGCTAAAGAATTTAGAGTCGGAAACCCTTGGCAGTCTTCTTCAGATTACACAGAAATTTTCAACTAGATTCTCATTAACCTTCTGCTCACCCCAATCTAACGTGATGGCATAAATTATGAAGGCAACTATAGTTTTTAAATCTCTGCCTCCCTCTCCTTCATCCTATTACTGTTTTGATATCCATTTTATCTCCTTCAAGAGACTCAAGGTGATGCGTCTTGCTGCTGTGACCTCTCCCTGTTGAAGTTCAGTTTGGTTGCTGTTATGTGCCTTCAAGCCATTTCCAAATTATGGCGACTCTAAGGCGAAACTATCACAGATTTGTTCAGAGATGGGTTTGCCTTTACCTCCCTCTGAGGCTGAGAGAATGTGACTTCCCTAAGGTCACCCAGTGGGTTTCCATGGCTTCAAACCCTGGTCTTCAGAGTCAAAGTCCAAAGCTCAAACAATTACACCACAATGGCTCTCGCTTACAGCAAAGATTGGGCATTTTTATTTAAGAAGTTTATATTCCACGTTTCTTGACAGCGGCTTGCAGCTAACGATCCAGAATTCCAACCATAAAGACAACAAAACATCCATTAGTAACTGAAATGATAGATGGTGGTCTTGATTTCTGATATCACAGTCCTGATCTTTGAAGAGGGTCTCCTATGAGTGACTTGAATGATGGGTTAGGGATATTCCCACCATGCCTTGCTAGAGAAGCACCCTCTGTGTGGGATCCAACTCACACCTGTGGGATTGTAGATTTCATGGAATGATAGATTCCTAGAGTTGGAAGGGACCACAAAGGCCATCCAGTCCAACCCTCTGCCATGCAGGAATACCCAATCAAAGCTCTCCCAACCAATGGCCATCCAGGCTCTGTTTAAAAGCCTCCCAAGAAGGAGACTCATTCAAAATTCTTTTTTCTGGGGAGGAACCTCTACCTTTCATCAAGGGTACCCATGAACAAAAGAAAAGGTTAAGTACCACCATTTTGGCCCACAAATTCCTAGATTTTTCCTGCCAATAGGAAAAGGCCTTTATGAGAAGCCTAAAAAGGTTAAAGACAGGTCAGCAAGTGCCAGAACCAATGCGGCCTTTTCTTTGTTGGATCGCATTTCAGCTCCTTTCTCCCCAACCCCATGACCTTCTTCCACTCAGATCTCCCCACCCCCTACTTCAGGACACAGTTGTTTGACTCAGCAACTGAGAATACATTTATCACCATTTTATATTCAGTGTTGCTGATCTATTATTGCTAATAAATTAACAGCCACGAGTGGAAGGCTGGGCACAACTCTTCTCGGGATATTTTAATTTAAAGCCCTGGGTGTACACTGATCAGTGTACACCCAGTGCCTCTGTTTCAAAACCTCCAAAGAAAGAGATTCCACCACACTCCCAGGCAGAGAACGGGACCAGTATCTCCTTGTTCCACCAACTAGGAAATTGTTTGACTTTTTGTGACCCATCAACTTGTCCTGTGCTGTACATGTTTGCATAGCACAAAAGGAAAAACACACTTATTTTGTGCTGGGCAGGAATTTTATGGGAAGCTGATTTTGTGCATGTTGCAAAAAAGTATGTTTTTTTTTTTTAAAGACGCCTTGTAGCTATGAGGGGTGGGTACAAATGAGGGTACTGCCTCCCAAAAAGAATTCTGTCCCTGTCCAATGAACTCCTCAGTTCTTAAATTTCTACCAAGGAAGGAAGGAAGAAGAAAGAGAGAGGAGGGAGGAAGGAAGGACAAAAGAGACAGGAGGGAGGGAGAAGGAAGGAAGGAAGGAAGGAAGGAGAAAGAGAGAGGAGGGAGGAAGGGAGGGAGGGAGGGAGAGAGTGAGTGAGAAGGAAGGAAGGAAAGAAGGAAGGAAGGAAAGAGAGAGGAGGGAGGGAGGGAAGAAGGACAAAAGAGACAGGAGGGAGGGAGAAGTTAGGAAGGAAGGAAGGAAAGAAGGAAGGAAGGAAGGAGAAAGAGAGAGGAGGGAGGAAGGAAGGAAGGACAAAAGAGAAAGGAGGGAGGGAGAAGGAAGGAAGGAAGGAAGGAAGGAGAAAGAGAGAGAAGGAAGGAGGGACGAAAGAGGGAGAGAGAGTGAGAAGAAGGAAGGAAGGAAGGAGAAAGAGAGAGGAGGGAGGAAGGGAGGGAGGGAGAGAGTGAGTGAGAAGGAAGGAAGGAAGGAAGGAAGGAAAGAAGGAAGGAAGGAAGGAAAGAGAGAGGAGGGAGGGAGGGAGGGAAGAAGGACAAAAGAGACAGGAGGGAGGGAGAAGTTAGGAAGGAAGGAAGGAAGGAAGGAAGGAAGGAAGGAAGGAGAAAGAGAGAGGAGGGAGGGAGAAGGAAGGAAGGAAGGAAGGAGAAAGAGAGAGGAGGGAGGAAGGGAGGGAGGGAGGGAGGGAGAGAGTGAGTGAGAAGGAAGGAAGGAAGGAGGAAAGAGAGAGGAGGAAGGGAGGGAGAAGGAAGGAAGGAGGAAGAGAGAGAAGGAAGGAAGGATGAAAGAGAAGGAGAGAGAGGGAGAGGGAGAAGAAGGAAGGAAGGAGAAAGGGAGAGGAGGGAGGAAGGGAGGGAGAAGGGAGGAAGGGAGGATGAAAAAGAGAGGAGGGAGGGAGTGGGAAGGAAGGAAGGAAGGAAGAGGAGGAGGAAGGAAAGGAGGAGGAAGAGAGAGAAGGAAGGACGAAAGAGAGAGGAAGGGAAGGAAGGAAGGAAGGAAGGAGAAAGAGAGAGAAGAGAGGAAGGAAGGATGAAAAAGAGAGGAGGGAGGGAGGGAGTGGGAAGGAAGGAAGGAAGAGAGAGGAGGAGGAAGGAAAGGAGGAGGAAGAGAGAGAAGGAAGGACAAAAGAGAGAGGAAGGGAAGGAAGGAAGGAAGGAAGGAAGGAGAAAGAGAGAGAAGAGAGGAAGGAAGGATGAAAGAGAGAGGAGGGAGGGAGGAAGAGAGAGGAGGAGGGAGGAAAGGAGGAGAAAGAGAGAAGGAAGGACAAAAGAGAGAGGAAGGAAGGAAGGAAGGAAGGAAGGAAGGAAGGAAGGAAGGGAAAGAGAGAGAGAAGGGAGGAAGGAAGGACAAAAGAGAGAGGAGGGAGGGAGGAAAGGAGGAGAAAGAGAGAAGGAAGGACAAAAGAGAGAGGAAGAGAAGGGAGGGAGAGAGAGAAGGAAGGGAAGGGAGGGAGGGGGGGGAAAGAAGGAAGGTATTCCTGCATGGCAGGGGGTTGGACTGGATGGCCCTTGTGGTCTCTTCCAGCTCTAGGTTTCTATGAAGAGAGAAGGAAGGGAGGGGGAGGGAGGGGGGGAGGAAGGAAGAGACAGAGAAGGAAGGAAGGAGAACGAAAGAGAGAGGGAAGGAAGGAATGGAGAGAGAGGGAGGGAGGGAGGGAGAGAAGGAGGGAAACAGAGGGAGGGAAATATAAAAATGCACCATAAACCCATAGCCAGAAGGTACAAAGACAAACCTGTGATCTTGTTAGCAGGGTGTAAAATTATTTGTCAAACATCCTTCTCTGACTGCATGGGAAAAAAGGGGTGAGGAGATATAAGGAAGGGAACCGGAAGAGAGGAAACTGTGAAGATCCCTCAGGGGCAATTAACACCTCCAAGTGGATCAGTGCGATTTTAAAAAAAAGAAGAAGAAGAAGGAAAAGAAAAAGCAGCTAATCTGAAAGTGTTCACTTGGGAGCCAAAGAGAAATCAGAACTCTGGTTTAATTGGCAATTTGTGGGCCTCCTGCATACCTAGGAATGACACCGCATTTCTCCCAGGGTTGGAATTGGCCCAAATTGCTGTTGTGTTTGAACTGCCCTTTGTCAAAGCTCATCAGAAAAGGTATCTTCACTGCTGCAAGGAATTGGGTCCAGAGTGGTCACACACATGCGCACCCTCCAAGTTGACCCAGCATGGATTTTAAAACCCTGGTTTCGTCATGGGTCTGACTATCCTGGCAAAAGCACATGAGGTCTAGGGTTTGTTGCAGAAACTGTTGCATCACCCACATGCCGAGCAGACTTTTCACAAGAGAAACCAAGTCAAAGGAACTTCTGATAAAGAATTGGGAAGAATTTTGTTTAGTTGGCATTTCAGTGCAGACTTTCCAGATTGACACTTCCTGAGAATCATAGTGCGGCTCCTCTTTCGAAATCACCCTTCTCTGGTTTTGTGATCATAGAATCATAGAATCATAGAGTTGGAAGAGACTCCAAGGGCCATCCAGTCCAACCCCCTGCCGTGCAGGAATACACAATCAAATCATTCCCGACAGATGGCCATCCAGCCTCTGTTTAAAAACCTCCAAAGAAGGAGACTCCACCACACTCCCAGGCAGTGTATTCCACTTCCAAACAGCTCTTACTGTCAGGAGGTTCTTCTAATGTTTAGGTGGAATCTCTTTTCCTGGAGTTTGAACCCATTGCTCCATGTCCTAGACTCTGGAGCAACAGAAAACAAGCTTGCCCCATCCTCAGTATGACATCCCTCCAGATATTTAAACATGGATATCATGATGCAGTTCACCAGACAAAAAAATTACATACAGTCAGCCCTCTGGATCCACGGATTTGGTATCCACGGAGTCCATCATCCACAGCTTGAAAAAATATTCCAAATTTTAAAAATTCCAAGAAGCAAATCTTGATTTTGCCATTTTATATAAGGGACACCATTTTACTATGTCATTGTATATAACGGGACTTGAGCATCCACAGATTTTGGTATCTATGGGGGGTTCTGGAACCAAACCCCAACAGATACCAAGGGCCCATTGTACAAGAAGGTAGACACAAAAATTGCATGGATAGGGGAGAAACTGTGGCTGTTGGTAGCTCCTATGCCACCGGAGCAGTGATTCCACCCCAGGTTTTCATGCAGGGTTTCAAGCCGTTCTCCAAGGTGCTGAAACGTATCCCACCAAATAGGTTCAGCACTGTGAAAAGCTTCTTTAAAGGGATTTGTAGTTTTATAAGGTCTTTAGCCTTCTCTGCCAAAGAGGCAGAGCCTCACCAGACTACAAATCCCAGGATTCCATAGGAAGGAGCCATGGCAAATAATCCAGTTTCAAACTGAATTATTTGTGTAGTGTGGATTTGGCAATACTCAAGAACAGGAACACCAACATCTGAATAACCCACAATGAAATCTAACACTACAGAGAAGACCTTTCACATAAACTCAGACACAGTTGCTCCTTTAATAGAATTGGGTTCACATGTTCATGTTATCACACATCCAAGTGAACAGCTATCACCAGATTACTCGTGTGTGTTGGGTGGACCCCAAAATCTCCCTTAAAGACCCAGTAGATAGTAAAAGTTTTGCCATCACGTTCAGTTCCCAAACTTTTGGCTTCAGTTTCCTTCTCAAAAGTGGTCCTGAAGTCATGAGGGCTAGAAACTTAAATTTATTTTTAAGGATATACAATTAGACCCCCATATCCATGGAGGGATTGGTGCCCAGACTTACCGTGGATACCAGAAACCACAGATAACAGCAAACCTTATTAAAATAAAGGACTTCTGGTATAGAATCACAGAATCATAGAATTGTAGAGTTCGAAGAGACCACGAGGGCCATCCAGTCCAACTCCCTGCCATGCAGGAATATGCAATCAAAGCATCCCTGACAGATGGCATCCAGCCTCTGTTTAAAGACCTCCAAGGAAGGAGACCCCACCACGCTCCAAGGGAGTGCGTTCCACTGCCGAACAGCTCTTACTGTCAGAAAGTTCCTCCTAATGTTGAGGTGGAATCTCTGTTCCTGGAGCTTGCACCCATTGCTCCGTGTTCCAGTCTCCGGAGCAGCAGAAAACAAGTCTGCTCCATCCTCAGCGTGACATCCCTTCAAATACTTAAACAGGGCTATCATATCGCCTCTTAACTGTCTTTTTTCCAGGCTAAACATACCCAACTCCCTAAGTCTCTCCTCATAAGGCATCGTTTCCAGACCATAGAGTTGCAATGGAGGAACTAGAGGATGCCTAGAGAAGATGCCTCTCTGGGGATTTTCCAGTACAACTCTATGGTATGTGTCCCCTATTTGGTGTCCCACGGATAACTGAAACTGTGGATATGAGTTCCGCAGATATGGGGCCCCGACTGTAGTTAAATGATTCAGCTACCGGAATGGCTCAACCATTGCTGGAGTCTAATGGAACAGAAAAGTAGCACAAATACCAAAGAGTTTTTAATTGGGACATTTTAGTTCCCTCTCCACTGGAGATTGCTACGGCCTACCTGATCTGGCTGGTTTATCCCCTCCTCGGCAGCTGTGTCCAAAAGTGCTTTGCTCTTATTCAGGTCCGAGGCTTCTACTTTGATAAGCCTGTGCTTGGGAGAGCCGTATTTCCCATCTAGGCCAGCGCCGGGGGCTGCCCCCTTGTTGGGAGACCCTCCTGGATCCACGTCAGGTTTCCCATCGCCATCTTCATAAGGATCTTCAAAATCTAAGCTCTTCTGTGCCCGGTATGCCTTTAAGATCTCGCTTTCGGTGTAGTCTGGTTTGGGAGGCTGTGGGGGAGACCTCCTGCTCCCAAAACTCAAATAATCCTTCAACCACCTGGCCATTTGTCCCCTTTATCCAATGGCTGTGGCTGGCTGCTAAGGCACCGCCGATCCCCTTGCGCCAGAAGAAGCGAAGTCTGGGAGAAAGAAAGCCTTTTAGACCAGAACGAGATAATCCTCCATGGGTCGACGGGTTTTATAATCCAAATTAAGAGAAGTCAGTCTTCCCTTTTCCTACCCCTGCCATTAAGAGAAGGAAAATGTGGTTGATTGAAATGATTTTATATCCTGTAATGTACTCAGCTAGAAAACTAGTTTGCTTTTTTTTTTAACCCTGTAGCACAGGTCGACCCCTGTATGATACCTGAAACATAGAATCATAGAGTTGGAAGAGACCCCCAAGGGCCATCCAGTCCAACCCCCTACCATGCAGGAATACACAACCAAAGCATTCCGAACAGATGGCCATCCAGCCTCTGTTAAAAACCTCTAAGGAAGGAGACTCCACCACACTATGAGCCACAGTTGCCCTGAGCTTGCAAGACTTGAACAGAGCTGTTAGTATCAGGGTCTCTTGGAAATCTCTCATTCAAAAGGGCCACCTTAAATGGAAGCTGATTTGACAGCAATCGCATTGGCTTTTTTAGCTGCTGCATCACACTGCTGGCTCATGTTCAGCTTGTGGTCCACTAAGACTCCTAGATCCCTTTCGCATGTACTGCCACCAAGCCATGTGTTACCCATCCTATATCTGTGCGTTTCATTTTGACTGCCCAAGTGTAGTATCATCAATAATAATAATAATAATGAACCTCATCCATTTCATTTCCTTTTGCAAAACGTACTGGCCAAAACCAAGCCTCTGAGCTTTTAGGCATTATTACCCAAGCGACAACATTTGGATGGGGAAATTTAGAAAAAGGATTATTTTGCACCTAATCACAACGAGGAATTTAATCCCTAACACACACAAACACACACTTTTCCACAGAGACTTGGACTCTCAAGTCTTGCAAACGACATCTCTGTGCCATCTGTTTTAGTTCCCCGGAAAAATTCAAAGGATAGAATTTGGAGATTTAAAAAAATAAAGACTGGGCTGTTATTTTGTGGGTTTGGGTTTTGGGGGGGGGGGTTCTAACTGAAAGAATAAGACAATTATTTGAAAGCTGTGCAACCTTCCTGGCAACTGCAATCCTGGTTCACACTTTTACATCGAAGCCAATGAATCCCAGATATTTTTCAGAGGAACTGGCAAAACCACCTCTGATGATTCCTTGCCTAAGAAAACCCTCTGAAATTCATGGTGTTGCTGTAAGACACATATACAAATATCCTAAAGGTACCAGACCCTCTCTGATCTTGGAAGCTAAGCAGGGTCAGCCCTCGTTGGTACTTGGATGGGTGACCCACCAAGGAATCCCAGGTGCTGTAGGCTATATTTTGGAGAAAGAAAGTGCCCAAACCACCTCTGAGGATTCTTTGCCTAAGAAAACCCTTTGAAATTCATGGGGTCGCCATAAGACACATATACAAATACCTAAAGGTACCAGACCCTCTCTGATCTTGGAATGCAAAAAAGGTGCCTTTTTGGACTGTCAGTCCCAGAATCCCCCAGTCCAAAGGTGCCTGTTTAGACTGTCACTTCCAGAATCCCCCAGCCCAAAGGTGCCTGTTTGGACTGTCAATCCCAGAACCTTCCCCAAACCCAGAAGGACTGCCAAGGAATCCTAGGTATTGTAGGCTAAATTTCAGAGGAAGGAACTTGCAAAACCACCTCTGAGGATTCCTTGCCTAAGAAAACCTTCTGAAATTCATCCATAAATTGACAGTTGACTTGAAAGTACACACACACACACAAGTCCCATTGAAGCCAGCAAGGTTTACTTTTGAGTAAACACACCTGAGTTCAGAGAGCAGATAGAAAACAACCATTTCCACAAATCCTGGGATACATATATTTTTGTGCTTTAATTGTTTAGACCCAAAGACAGTGTCCAATCCAATCCACTCCAAAAACTAAGACTTTTTTTTTTAAGGCTCACAAACAGGTTGTTTTAAAAAGATTCAAGATACAGAGCATTTGTGCGTGTGTGGAAAGTATTTACATGTTCTAAAAGAGGAGGAGGAAAAATGATGGGAAATGAATGTTACCGCTTTCCTCTGCAAGAGATTCCCAGGGGAATTACACAGCTAAAAGCAATTTTTCTAGAGGAAAAACATATATATATTTCTGTTTTAAAAGCAAACAAAACAGAACCACACGCCATCTACCAACCCATCCTTTCCCCCCTCCCCTCCAGAATTGATACCTTATGAGTTTCAGCTTCATCGGTTTCTTTCAGGTCCATTTAAAGCTGTCTTCTTTTCTTTCTTTCCTTTTAAAAACAAAGTTCAGTGCGTGCGGTTGGAAAGCCAAATTTATCCGGAGAAGAAATTGGGAAGGGGAAAAAATATCATCCCGCGACGAATTGTTGCTCCTTTGTTTGCATCTGACTGCTTCTCTGGTCTCATTTTTAAAAAAGAAAAAAAAATCACATCTGATCTGTGGATTCCCCACTGCTAATGCTATTACTGTAATGCTCTCCCCCTTTCTCTAAATGAAGACGGATTCAGTCCCTAATCCGGCAAAAAGATCCTGCAAAATAAAGAAACACATGTCCCACATCTAGCAGGCAGAAAGACCCAGCTAGGCAGACACACGCCATCCCATAATTTGCTACTTTCAGGCTGGCTGCTCCATTGATCTGTTGCAAAGACTTCCCAAACAAAACCCAATAAAGAAAGGAGGGAGGAGAAAGAACTGAAAGGAGGGAGAAAATATAGAAAATATAATATATAACTAACCAATATATATATATAAGTCACCAACCCAATTCAATTCTCCTCCCCTTTCTTTTCCAAGGGAGATCCAAAAAAAGGTGGGATGGAAAACTTTGGTTAAAATTTCTTGGGCTCTTTTTAAAAAGCGAGAGCGCCTAGCATGCTTCTACCCGCCTCCTTCTCTCCTGTCTGTGTTAAATATTGGAATATATCTCTGGCAAGCTTTCAGGGTCCGCTGGGGATTCTCCAAAGAAGTCTCCCCTTCCTTTCGCCCCCGCACAAATTTGTAAAAAAAAAAAAAAAATTGAAAAATTCAGAGGCAGCACAGAGAGAATACGAAACCCAACCCCTTGGAGGCAACCTGAGCCAAAAAGCCGCCAAGCCAGAAGAGAGAAAAGGATGAATTGAAAGAAAAAAGGATATATTTTTACACATACATAAGACACACCATTGCCCTCTCCCTCTGTTACAATTTTCCTTTTCCCTCTCCCTGTTAGCAGAGAGAGCTTTTGAGGAATATCATCGTTGGGATATTTTTTTCCCCTTCCCAATTTCTTCTCCCGATAAATTTCTCAAAGGAGAAAAAGAGACACAGGTTGTTGGTTTTGGAAAAGAAAAATGAAGGGGGTGAGGGGCTTTTATTTTAAGGCGAGATAGGGCCGCTTGTCCATCCTAGTTGTCTAAACGGTCAAAATAATCCTCATAGAAATCGCACGGAAGGCAATCTGTCTAAACAGACGTCTTATTCTGAAGGGGGGCAGCCAAATCCACCATAAACTGCGTCAGGGAAGCTTTCGGGACTTCTCTCGGCGTTTTTAAGAAACTCCGTAGGGGATGCGAATGTCCAATCATTAAGACAGTCACATTCGCGTTGCCGCGCCAAGGCAACGCAAGCTGATTGGCCAGGGCTTACAAACAGGGCAAGCGCCTGCTGCCGCCATGTTGGATTTGCAGCTAAACGCGAGATTGGTAAGGCGGTAAAACGGCCACCTTTTCCTCTCTTTTCTTCGTCTTTTTTCTTTTGCAAATATGAAGGATCACTAGTGCGCATCATGGTAAACTTTTTTTTTTTTTAAGCAGCGGTGGCAGATTTAAAAATGCGAGTAATTCACTCGCGGTCGCCATCTTGGCTATGGGGGTATGTGAAGTTAGGGGGGGCTGTAAAACCATTTAGACAGGCAACAGCGCTGCGAATTGCTAGTTCTTTGGAGCAATCCGTTTCCCCCCCCCCCTTTGTATAGACGAGCCCCAGTGTGTGTGTGTGCTGGTCTTCATTGGTGATCTCGCATCTAAGTACTAACCAGGGTAGACCCTGCTTAGCTTCCAAGATTAAATGGAATCTGATGCCTGGTATGTGTGTGCCTTCAAGTCACCTATCAATGTCTGGCGACCCCATGAATTTCATAGGGTTTTCTTAGGTAGTTTTACCAGTTCTTTCCTCTGAAACAGAGCCTACCGCACCTGATAGTCCTTGGTGGTCTCCCATCCAAGTACTAACCAAGGCTGACCCTGCTTAGCTTCCAAGATCAAATGGGATCTGGTGTACGTGTGTGTGCCTTCAAGTCACCTGTCAATGTCTGGCGACCTCATGAATTTTGTAGGGTTTTCTTAGGTAGTCTTGCCAGTTCCTTCCTCTGAATATCCTACAGTGCCTGATATTCCTTGGTTGTCTCCCATCCAAGTACCAACCAAGGCTGACCCTGCTTAGCTTCCAAAATCAAATGGGATCTGGTGCTTGGTATGGGTGTGTGCCTTCAAGGCACCTGTCGACTTATGGGGACCCCATGAATTCCATCTCATTTTGTTCAGGTAACAGGGGAGGAACGGGCCATCCATGGCCAGAATACACCAGCAGGGATGAGGCCCAAGAATATCGGACTCAATGATGTATCATTGGATAATATGACACATTCCAAGTAGGGACACTTACCTGTCTAGCAATCCGAATAGGCTTACACTTTTGGTTCCAGTTGTTGTTGTCGCCAATTTATTTATTTATTTATTTATTTTTATTTATACCCTGCTCTTCAGCCACAAGGCTATCAGAGCAGCTTACAAATTGTTTTAAGCAATAGCTATTTACACATCTACACTGCGTTAAGCAGTTTCCAATGTGTGTTAGCTAATTGCCCCCACAAGCTGGATACTCAATTTACCGACCTACGAAAGGATGGAAGGCTGAGTGAACCTTGGAGCCCGCTGGAATTGAACTTGCAACGTGGTGGCTTGCAGTACTGGCATTTAACCACTGCGCCACCAGTCGCCAAAAGCTTTGGAGAAAAAGAAAGGAGGGTACCTTGCATTCCCACCCACCCACCTTTCGTATTTCAACACAGTACTTCTCAAAAGTGCTATTTAGTGCTATTGTGGAGGATTCTAATTCTACAAGGTTCGTTTCTTGTTTCAAACACGCCCGCCCACCCTCGCTCGGCTTTGTCTGCGTTGCATTTATCAATGAGGAAAAAATATAGAAATACCTAATAGATAAAGAAACGATGTTGAGAAAAATGCTAAATAAGGTACCAGATCCCATCTGATCTTGGAAAAGCTAAGCAGGGTCAGTCCTGGTTGGTACTTGGATGGGTGACCAACAAAGAATACCAGGTGCTGTCGGTTCTATTTCGGGGAAAGGAACGGGGAAAAACCACCTCTGAGGATTCCTTGCCTAAGAAAATCCTGTGAAATTCATAAGATGCATACACACATACACAAATGCCTTAAAGGTAGGGGACACTGTCTGATCTTGGAAGCTAAGCAGGGCCAGCCCTGGTTGGCACTTGGACAGGAGACCCGCCAACAAATCCCAGGTACTGTAGGCTGTATTTCGGAGGAAGGAACTGGCAAAACCACCTCTGAGGATTCCTTGGCTAAGAAAACCCTATGAAATTCATGGGGTCGCCATAAGTCTAGAGGCAACTTGACACGCACACACAAATGCATAACCCTCTCCTCTTTTCTTTCCTAGGAAAACAAAACAGTGGAGACATTGTCCATGCCAGCAATTTGACCCAACTCCTCTTAAGCCGGGCTGGTGGAATTGATTTGCAAGGAGACTGAAAGAGTGAGAGGCCAGTATTGATCAGCCCAAGGAGGGAGTGTGTGTGTGTCATTCTTCTCCTCCATCTTTCCTCCCCTTAATACTAAACCCTGGAGAATATAAATTCCTTCCTTCCTCCCCCAACACCACCTTTTCACTTTAGTAGCTAATGACTGTTTCGTACCTTTAGTTTTTAACCCTCCACTCGAAGCAAAAGAAGCTGGCTGAGATCCTACCTATCTATCTATTGATCTATCCAACTATCTATTTATTTATTTGATATATGACCTGCCTCTCTCTGTACAGGATTAAAGGATCCCTCTCATCTCAGTTTCACAGCCATTTTGAACCATCTGAGATTTGGAATCAGAGAATCGAGGTATCTACGAATCCTAAAAATCTAGTATCCAGAAAGGTAAGCAGGCTCAGGACTTAGAATCATAGAATCATAAAGTCGGAAGAGACCTCAAGGGCCATCCAGTCCAACCCCCTGCCATGCAGGAATTTTTACACAGTCAAATCATTCCTGACAGATGGCCATCCAGCCACTCTTTAAAAACCTCCAAAGAAGGAGACTCCACCATACTCCCAGGCAGTGCATTCCATAAAATCATAGAGTTGGAAGAGACCCCCGAGGGCCATCTAGTCCAACCCCATTCTGCCATGCAGGAATAAACAATCAAAGCATTCCCAACAGATGGCCATCCAGACTCTGTTTAAAAACCTCCAAAGAAGGAGACTCCACCACACTCCCAGGCAGTGTATTCCACTTCCGAACTGCTCTTACTGTCAAGAAGTTTCTCCGAATGCTTAGGTGGAATCTCTTTTCCTGGAGTTTGAGTCCATTGCTACATGTCCTAGTCTCTAGAGCAGCAGAAAACAAGCTTGCTCCATCCTCAATATGACATCTCTTCAAATATTTAAACTTGTTGGAAGGACAACCACCATTGAACAATGGATGCCCATACACTGTAATGTCATGGCAGCCCCTGTGTGAATACAGACATCCTACAGCACTCGATTCAATTTTTCACACCCGTTAAATCATTCGATGAAGATGTCAGTCCCAAGCAAAAAGTCAGCCAATCTTTCTACGCAATATATATATATATATATATATATATATCCCACTCAAAAACATTTCTGTGCCGAAATATCATTTTCTGTCTAATTTTTTTTCCATGCCAAAAAACAACAACACATATTTTCTGTGCAGAAAAAGGATGTGTTCTGTGCAAAACAACCACCAGCAAATTTTGCTTAGATTATATGCTGAACTGTGAAGATTCTTGCCAGCATAGAGATCATCTCTCCAGGGTTTCTCAGTATTTGAGAAACATATTTTTGACCAGTTTTTGAATATTTTATAATATTTCTCTCCAGCCCTATAGACCAGTGAAAATTTTTACTCTACCGATGTCTGCCCAGTGAGAGAGAGACAGAGAGAGCAGGCAAGCAGGATGGAGGATGGATGGGCGATTATCAAAAGGAAAGAGCCGGGTGAAAGAAAACACAGGGAGAATAAAGCATTAAAGGTAAATGAAGATCGAGCAGGGTTGAGTGAGACACTTGATTGAGAGAGGAAGCAGAGGAGAAAGGGGGCCTTCGGGAAATTAAGTGGCTTGTAACAATGATCAAGATGTCTAGAGTGTGAAAGCCTGTGTTCCTTTCACTTCTTTCTCCTGAGCCATTTCACCAAAGCAGGCTAGAGATGGGGGCCATCAGAATGCCGGGAGGGAAGGAACACTGGAAAGGAAGGAATGGGTTATAAATAAGGCTCTATTTGCATCAAATTCATTTTTCTGGCATCTGCAGCATAACTGTCGAATATTACAGTTGTAACTGAAGGAATGGCAGAATCCTAGAATCATAGAGTTGAAAGAGACCCCAAGGGCCATCTAGTCCAACCCCATTCTGCCATGTAGGAATAAACAATCAAAGCACTCCCAACCATCCAGCCTCTGTTTAAAAGCCTCCAAAGAAGGAGACTCCAAAACACTCCCAGGCAATGTATTCCACTGCCAAACAGCTCTTACTGTCAGGACGTTCTTCCTAATGTAACACTGCTCCTTTTGCACTGGAGCTGCTTCTCCTGTTAATAGAAAGCAGTGTTGGCGGAACAGAAGCAGAACGGGTGCATTATGAGTGGGGAACGACGTCATCTGAAAACGGAGCCCTTTAGCAATATCCTGGCATCGTTATAAAGCCATTTTAAGCACACCTGATAATCTCCATAATCCCATCCAGGTTTCAATGTAGTTGTCCATTGCTTGTTTGCACTAGGGAGAGTCATCGCACAATTGCCTAGATACAGCGGTTCCCAAACTTTGCTCCTCCAGGTGTTTGGGACTTCAACTCCCAGAAGAACTCCATTTGCAGCAAATGAAGTAAGCTAAGGACCAAGGGTTTGGAGAAAGTCGGAGGAGGAGAGAAAAGCCGAGACATTTTAAAAGTGGCTATGTCCTTGAGCAAGCAGGGATCACCAGCATTGAGGCCATGATATTGAGAACACAGGGCATGTGTCTAGGATGGAGGACCATCGCCTCCCCAAAACAGTACTCTACGGTGAACTCGCCACGTAAGAGGGACGCTCCAAAAAAGCGATACAAGGACTCCCTGAAACAACATCTCAGGCTTGGCCAAACTGATCACCAACAATGGTCTGCCCTGGCCTCACATCGGGAGGCAGGGAGATGCACGATCCACAATGCTGCAGCCTTATTTGAGAATTCACGCCGAACAAGTCTTGAAGAGAAACGACAATGCAGAAAGAATCACAACCCAAAAACATCACCCAAGGAGACCTTCTGCTGTGCTTTCTGCAACCGGACTTGTTTATCTCGGATTAGCCTTTTTCGTCATCAGCACGCTTGCAGAAAGCATGGGATGAGTCCTTCCTGAATCTTTGTTTGCGAAGAAAAGCCAGAGAGATAAAAGAGGGACGACAGAGAATTAATCAAGACTGCCCCAGCCAAATTGGGACATTTGGGTGGGTATACTGTCATTCTTCTTGTGCAACCCTGCCTAGGAAAACCTCCCTTGCGCAGGCTCTGAGAAAGTGCTGCTGCTTAATAGTGAACAGTATTTACACCAGTGTTAAGTCACCATTAGGATTTAGGATACAGTCCCACGCAACTGGAGGGTGTCAGCTCTGGAAATGCTCAGGAGTCTAATGGACAAGCTTGATCTCCCATTCTTATTTCTAGTTCAAGCGAGCCAGCAGAAGTGCTAAACTGATGATGGAACGGGATGAAAGGCGTATTGAATGGGCTGTTATTTATCCATTTGCTTCCGTCTCCCCCTATCCCTCTCATACAAAACAATTACAGATTAAAACGCATATGAAGACATAGGTAAAAACAAACAGGCCGTGGCTGTTAACTCAATTAAATAATCCATAGAATAACAGCCATGAAAAGCAAATTCATCCAATGTTGATCAATCAACTGCATCTCCCATACCTTCCAATATTTCACTGATGAAAACCAGTGGCTGAGCAAAATCAGAGTACAGTTGTCCCTTTGCATCCATGGATTTAAGTATTCACAGCTTGAAAGTATTCTTAAAAAAATAATAACCCCAAAAGCAAAACATGATTTTGCCACCTTATATAAGGAACACCATTTTGCTATGCCATTCCATATCATGGGACTTGAGTACTCACAGCTTTTGGTATCCACGGGGGGTCCTGGAACCAAACCCCATTGAATATGAAAAAACAACTGTACATTCAAAATGAGGGGAAGTTATTAATGAGAAAACCACACAAGCTAGGAGATGCTAACAGCAGTTTGCTTTTGCCTGAGCCTACTGGGAATGGGGGTAATCTGCCCTCTTTTCTCCCACTGAGTTATTTGAGCACAAACTACCATTGCACTTTGAACTCAGTTTGCAGCATTTGAAGTAAGTTGCAGACCAAGGGCGAAAGTGGCAGGAGAGAGAAACTGGGACATTTTAAAAGCTGCTGTAAAAGTGTGATGGTAGAGAATTAAGCAGGACTGTCCCACCCTGTGAAGCAGGTCAGGCAGAGATGGAAAGGATTGGCCATACCCTCCAACATTTCACAGAAGAAAACTGGAAAAATATGTGACCAAGAAACATCAGAATGTGGTGAAGATGGCAAAAGTTATTGACGCGGAGGAACACATAAGTTAGCCGGGTCTGCAGCAGTTGGCTTTTGCCTGAGGCTCCTGGGAAGGGCAAAACTCTACTCCCCCTCTCCTCCCTACCACCACTGACTTCTTTGAGGGCAAACCCCTTTTGCACTTTGAAGTCAGTTTGCAGCCATTGAAGCAAGCTGAGGACAAAGGGGGAAGAGGAAAGAGAAACCAGGAACTTCAATGCACAGTCTGGCCCATCCTATTTTGTTCTGGGTGTTGGTTTTTTTGCATTTCATTTGAAAGGCACAACAGTGCACACTGAAACTGTATATAGAATCACAGAATGATAGAGTTGGAGGAGACCACAAGGGCCGTCCAGTCCAACCCCCTGCCATGCAGGAATACACAATCAAAGCATTCCTGACAGATGGCCATCCAGCCTCTGTTTAAAAACCTCCAAAGAAGGAGACTCCGCCACATTCGGAGGCAGCACATTCCACTTCCTAACAGCTCTTACTGTCAGAAAGTTCTTCCTAACATCAGGAAGATGCTGCACCTTTTCTTGCAGTTTGAGTCCATTGCTCTGTGTCCTAGTCTCTGGAGCATCAGAAAACAAGCTTGCTCCATCTTCAGTATGACATCCCTTCAAATATCTCAACGTGGCTATCATGTTCCCTCTTAACCTTCTCTTCTCCAGGTTACACATGCCCAGCTCCCTACGCCGCTCCTCATAGGGCATCATGGCTTCCAGACCTCCCACCATTTTGGTTGCCGTCCTCTGGACACGTTTCAGCTTCTCCATATCCTTCCTGAATTGTGGTGCCCAGAACTGGACACAGTCTTCCAGGTGATGTCTTACCAAAGCAGAATAGAGTAGTATTATTACTTCCCGTGATCTAGTGGATATCAGAGTCCAGTGGATATCGGAGTACTCTTGCCCGGATGACTTGATTGTGTGTTCCTGCAGGGCAGGGGGTTGGACTAGATGGCCCTTGTGGTCTCTTCCAACTCTCTGATTCTATAATTCTATGATTCTTTGCCATTCACCAGCAAGGTTTCACTGCAATCCTGCAACTGATAAAGTTACGAAACGTAAACCATGATATACATTCTTGGCCAAGGGAATGAAAACACAGAAGACAGAAGATAGAAGAGTTCTAGGTATGAAAGATTTTCAGCGACTCACTGTCCAGAATGCCCAAAATGTTAGGACTGGATGAACATTTCATTTTTGGAGTGGGGACACAGAATTCTTGTTTGAAAGAGATAAGCTATACCTCTGAATGGTTGGGGTAGTGGTGTAATTTTAACACATAGAAAAGAAGAGTAAAAAGAGACTACCTTTTAAATATCTGAAGGGCTGCAATGCAGAAGGTGAAAGAGATTTGTTCTGAGTTGCTCCAGAGGACTAGAAAGAATGGGTTTTAATAACAGAAAAACAGATTTGGGCGAAATAATAGCGAGCTTCCGTTGCTACAAGATATTTGGATGAAGCAGAGTGTTGGCCTGACCTCCAAAGTCCCTTTCAACTCTCTGAGTGTATGGAATTTGGCTCTGAGCTACGCAGTGATCATTTTAAAGAGAAGCAAAATGATCTTTCCTTTTCTCCCTGCCAGAAAAAGGAAAATAAAAACACACACATACAATACTCACGCACCAGCAGCCTGCGGTCTTGAAAGCGTGTCATCTCTGGTGACGCATAGAACCATGATGCTCATAGCAGGAGGAAATGGCAAATGATGATTTATGAAGAGACATCGGGCCTGGGAGCGAGAGGGAACCAGCCAAGCGAAAGGGGGGGGAAAGGAGAGCTGGAAAGGTAGCATTGTAACTATGCCACCTTCTGTGCCAGCTTGCTGTCTCCATATTCTCTGAAGGAGGAAAAAACGGATCTCGCCAAGCTTGAGTGGAACGGCTGGGCCATTTCCAGCAAACATTTTTTTTAAAAAATAGTGATCAAGGGCATCACTCTTAGAGTCTATGTTTGTATACATTCAGGGATGGTAAATTTTGATTTTTCTGATTCCTAATGGATGCCAAGAACAATAGTTTCTCATCCCATAGCTTTGAGACACTCCAAAAATCCTTTTCCCCATAATGATGAGAAACTGCGCAGATTTTCTAGGATAGCTGCGTAGCTTGTCCAGAAAACCATGTACGGTCGGTGCTCTGTATCCGTGGATTCTGCATCCACGGATTCAACCATCCACAGCTTGAAAATATTTTTTAAAAATAATAATTCCAAAAAGCAAACCTTGATTTTGCCAGTTTATATAAGGGACGCCATTTTACTATAGCACTGTGTAGAATGGGACTTGAGCATCCATGGATTTTGGCATTCATGGAAGGTCCTGGAACCAAACCTCAGCCGATACCAAAAGTCCACTATAATTTGCCAGAAACCACACAGCTTTCCCCCAAAAACTGTGCAGCTTTCAACAGAGAGAGGGAATGGCGCAACACCCAAAGCGCCAAAGCCTGCAGCCACAAAGTTAAACTACATTCTTAGAGTGTGGAACTTAGTTTTTCCAAGTACATAGCAAAAATGTTGTAAGGGTTCAGGTTTTTCTTTCTCAGAAAGCTGTGCCACTTCCTGTGCATTGTGAAAAGACAGTGAGAGTTGGGTTTTGACTCCCAAACTGTGCACTTTCTCAGTCTCTTGCGCAGTTTTCAAAAAATGTGCAGTTAATGTTGTGCCAGAAACAAATGAAAAAGCAAGTTACTTACCAGCAAAGTTGTGAGAACTTTAAGAGGTGTCATTTTCTTCCCATGCAAGTTTCTCAAGGAGTGAGGAACTCCAGATTTGACCCCAGTCAGAAAACTGATTCATTCTCTTTTCCTCCCTAGTATAAATAAATTTTAAAAATCAAATCACAAAATGTGTGGCTGAGAGCAGTACTGTGAAATCCCAAATTTGCAATGTTTGGGTCGCACTTACAATCTGCCTCAATTTGCCTCTCCATCAGTGGGGTCCCCCATGTCAGTTGGCCAGTGAATCCACTCCAGGTTTTGTATAGCTTTAAAGGAACATTCCAAGGTGTTAAATCGATTTGGAGGTTAGAGTTCAGTACATTGGAGAACTCCTTTAAAGTCTAGTTTAAAGCCTGGGGTGGATTTATTGCCCCACTAGAAGAGGAGCCCCCACGGACTGAGAGAACAAATAGAAAGGGATTGTAAGCATGATCCAACATTGCAAAATTGGATTTTCCAAGCAAAGAAATAATAATTTCAAAGTAGGCAAGTGAGTGGAAAGGAATATGATGTAACGGGTAGAATGTTGGACTAGGATTTGGAAGATCTGGGTTCTAGTCCTCACTGGGCCATGAAATTCACAGGGTAACCTTAGGCCAGTCTCTCTCTCTCTCATTCCCTCTCAGCCTGCCCTACTTTACAGGGCTGTTGTGGTATAAAGCCAGTGGGGAGAGCCATGTGCTCTTACTCAAGTTCAAGTCATTTCTGGCAACGCTACAGCAAACTTATCACAAGGTTTTCTTGGCAAGATTTGTTCAGAGGGAGCTTTCTTCTTTCTTGCTTTCTTCTGAGGCTGAGAGAGTGAGACTTGCCCAAAGTCACCCTGTTGGTTTCCATGGCTGAGCAGGGATTCGAACCCAGCTCTCCAGGGCTGTATAGTTGGACCCTTGTATCTACCGATTCAATTATCCACGGGACACAAAACAGCACACCTACCATAGAGTCTCCCTAGAAAATGTGTCCTTTCTAGTCATTTTCTAGGTCCTCCAAGGCAACTCTATGGTATTTTAAACTGGAAATCCCATTATTTTCAATGGTATTCACTATCATCTATGGAAACATTGTGGCGTTATAACACTTACTATCACACATCACTGTAATCTCGCAAAAGAACGCCATGGAATTATCGCAGGATGACCACTTGCACTTTAAGAACGGGAGTTTACTTCCTGGATTTAGCATGGGTGAGATTTCAGCGGTTCTTGCGAGAAGATGTGAGCATGCTTAAAAACAGTTTTTAAAAAACCCTTAATTTACAAAGTAAATGAAGAGACAGTTAGACAAACCTAAAAAAACGTGCAAATTTACCAGGAGAGTTTATAAAAAGAGCGTCCTGTGCTTCGTTTTCTCATTTTCTGTCTGGATGTTTTCTCACTGGGGACCACCAGCGATTACAACAGTACGTGGTTTTGCACGCCTATAATAATGCAAAAAAAGTGCTGATGATGATCTATTGGCAGGTTAATTAGAAGCAACGGGTTTTTCATGGCTGGAGCACGGAGTAACAATGCAAAGATGGTGACATCATGCTATAGCCCATTCGCACTACCACGACGTCGTAATCCCGCAATTTTTGCCCCATCTGATCAAGTCCTTAGAGCTCTCTGCCTGAGGTCTCCAGTGTCAGTCTACTGGGAATTTCAAATTCCTCACCAAACTACAAATCCTAGGATGGAACCATGACTTTTAAACTGGGATCCATCTCCTGTAAGTCTGTAATATAGATATCTCCAACAACTACAGACTGAATGAACCACAGGAACATTTGCCGCTCTTTCCATGCCATCTCTTGCTTTTGCCTGTTCAAATGCTGCCGGGACCGTTGGTTTAATCTTGCCTCTTTTGAAAATTTAAATAAATTACATATCTGTACCGCAGGGCAGGGGGTTGGACTAGATGGCCCTTGTGGTCTCTTCCAATTCTATGATTTCATGTTTAAAAAATTAGGTCCACAAAGCAGGTCACCGCTTCAAAAATGAGAATTAAAACCAGCATATTAAACACACACACACCCCATAAATGCACACACGAGATGGTCTGGAATAATGGACCCTGTCCAAATGGCAGCTGAGCTCTTACATCATTTTCCTAGAAGCGGAGACGCCCCGGGCCCATTCGATTTTGCCAAATCTCTCGCTGGTTTCCATTTGTTCCGAAACACAAGGACAACTTCCCTGATACCTTTCGCTTCATAACTGTCGACACGACAGCCATTTATTTGGGAACCTGACGGGGATAAATATTTAACAGGCACCGGCGCTGTGTTCTGTCCCCGAGACGCAAAAGCCTGGATGTTAATTTACTTCTCGGGATACGATAACGTCGCACTGGGCCTCCTCTCTTAATAAAATCTGAATATGCGGTTTCTTTTCATGTCGCACTCGGTGACTCAAACTGTCTTCCTTCCAGGCAGCGCTGCAGTAGCCAACTTCAATTTTTGGCAAAGAAATGAAGCTGGCATTCGACGGCAGTCACAAAACCACTTTTGGCCATGGTGAAAAAAGGACATTAAAGGAAACACACATACCCTTGCTTCTTTTAACACTGCTGAAAGGATTTACAAAAAGCAATCTTTCCCTTCTCCTGGGATTTTTTCCCTCCCCGGCTGCAGATTCTTTCCAAAAAGCAACATTTCCACTATTTCAATGGATTTTGGAACGGCAGTTTTTGTTTCTTAAAAACCGCAAGGTTGTCCCTTCTCCTTGAAATTTTCACTTGCAAACCTTTTTTTTTAAAGCAATTTTTCTCATCCTCCTTGAAATTTTCTAATTTTATGTTGCAAACTTTAAAAAAACGAAATTACCTTCCTTCTTAGATTTGTCAGTTACATCATCCTCACCATCATAACAGAAAATTTCCCTCTACCTCCTTGGAATTTTCAATTTCAGGTTTTAAAAACAAACAAAACTTTCTCCCACCTCTTTGGAATTTTTGGTTACAAACCTTTTTTTAAAAAAAGCAATTTTTTCTCCTCCTTATTGGAATTTTAGGTGGCTGGCATTTACTTATTTTTTTTAAGTAAAATTTCTCCCTCCTTTTTGGAATTTTTGATTGCAATATTTTTTTAAGCAAATTTTTCCTCTCCTCCTTGGGATTTCTGGTTGCAGACTTTAAAAAAAAATGCAAAATTCCCTCCCTTCACCCTTTGATTATTTTTTCCCCCCAACTGCAAGCCTTTTTTTGAAAAGCAGCAGTGCCCTTTGTTGTGGGTTTTTATTTTCAGCTGCTGATCTGTTTTAAAACTATTCCACTCTTCCTAGGCCCCCAATCTTTTCTGTTGCTCCCTTCTCTTTAAAGTGGAGATTTTAATCATATTTCAAAACATCTCTCTCTCTCTCTCTTTCTTTTAAAGTCTTTTTTAAAAGGGCACTATTCTTTTTGTATTGAATATATTTTTCCTGCACCCCCATTTCCCTTTGAGCAATCCGATGGCGGTCAGCATCAGTCGCGACCCCTGCGTAGCTTTTTGTATTTCGCATTCATAAAAGACCGCCGTTGCCTATCATACACTCTTAACCCCCTGGGACAATAATATATTCCCTTTCTCCTCCCCCTTCTTTTCTTTGACAGTGAACAAAAATCCACATCCCTCTTTCCCCCCTTGCCGATCTACAACAGCCAACACTGCCTGTAAGTGTCTTTCTATGGGGAATAACCGTAAAAGATGGCTAATTGTTCTATTTTATGTCCACAGTTGGAAATGAGGTGAACAGAGAAGGTGGGGAGGAAAAAGACAGAAGTGGAAGAAAAGAGATACCAGTACCCCTGTTGACAGATCTCATCAAATATAAATGCCAAGCCGCTGTATAAATACCCCAACTTCGAAAGCATTAATATTTGAAGAGGGCTGTAATTATAATTTGCACGCCAGGAATGTTAATCGCTTGGCTAACGGGAAAATCGAGATGCCAGCTCCAACTCCTCGTTTTATCTATCTCGGCCTCCCTTAAACGTGCAAGGTTAACGCGGCTTCCATCTCCAGATTCCCCGAGCAAGCAGTTCTTTCTGTTCTTCTAAAGTCCTCGGTTGGCCAGGGCTGTTTTTTAACACAAAGGTTAATTAGTTTGGAGGGTTGTGGTTTCGTATGGGGTTTTTTTAGGAGAAAAAAAAAACCCAGCTCATTAATTAGAAACTTAGCGCCTTGCTTTGGGAACGTGGGAGCCGATACCCAAACCTCGATGCGCCTGAGCATCAATGCGCCACTTCGATTTGTTGGGATTGATTCTACACACAACTCTGGCCTCATCTATTGAAGAGGTGGTACCTTTGGGTATGGAGACGCATCCGCACTACACAATTATTACAGTACATTGATGCCCCTTCAAACTGCCATGGCTGCATCTGATGGAATCCTGGGATTTGTAGTTTCATGGGGGGACTTAGAATTGTTTGTTCAATTTTCTCACAGATCGTTGAATCATAGTGTTGGAAGAGACTACAAGGGCCATCCAGTCTAACCCTCTTCCATGTAAACAGAGGCTGGATGGCCATCTAAGTATTCACAGAATCCTAGAGTTGGAAGAGACCTCAAGGGCCATCTAGTCCAACTCCCTGCCATGGGAATACATGATCAAATCATTCCAACAGATGACCATCCAGATTCTGTTTAAAAGCCTCCAAAGGAGGAGACTCCACCGCTTGCCTAAGAAAACTCTATGAAATTCTTGGGGTCGCCATAAGTCTGTCGGGAATGATTTGATTGTGTATTCCTGCATGGCAGGGGGTTGGACTGGATGGCCCTTGGGGTCTCTTCCAACTCCATGATTCTATAATTCTATTTAGAAATAGAGCTCAGCACCTTGGAGAGTTCAGCCAGAAAGAAAACCTGGAGTGGATTCGCTGCTCCACTGACATGGGAGACATCAGTTAGCACTGGGAAAGATAGTCCAGCATTTAAGAAAGTGAGAGAGAACGTAGTAAGAAGGATTTGAAGAGCAGGAACAGGGAGCAGTATAAAAATTCTTCAATGCACTGGAGAAAAATGCATTTTAAAAGCCAAAGAGAACCATGGAATTCCGTCTCAGCTAACAGGAGTTTTATCTTAATTGCATCCTGTTTTGAAGAATGCCGTATTGTTCTCCCCACCCATCGTTCCTGCTGTTTTAATTCTGCTATTACAATTGAGCACAAAACACTAATAAAGAATATTAAAAGTCGTTTCCCCCAAGGGAAAACTTTGAGAGGTGGGGATATTGTGAGTGCTCACAATTAACTGATTGCTGAAAAAAAGAAAAACAGCAGTGCATTTCAGATGGCAAAAGCATGTGCTTCCAATATGAGGAGTTTTGGTTTTTTTTAAATAGATGGGCCAATCAACATTTTTAGGATCAGGAGGAAATTCCATGCACACCCTACTAATATCAGTGACTAGAATCTGGTGGAGAATGAGAGACAGATCTTTCCAAGTTGTATGTGACACAGCTGGAGTGATTTTATAGAAATATCTTTGCTTTCCTATAAGGTTGCACTGCCATAGCAGCTGTCCCTAGCTGTAGCATTGGAAGGGAACTGCGAGGTCATCTAATCTAACCCCGTGCTCACTGCAGGAATCTTGGGACCACAGAATTCCCAACATATGGCTCTCCAACCTTGGCTTAAATATCTCCAGAAAAGCAAAATCTGCTGCCACCACAACCCTGAAGGCCATCTGTTCCACTATCAAACAGCTCTCCCTATTTGGAGGTTTGTCCTAATGTTCTGCCCAAATCTGCTCCCCTCCCTGTTTACTCACTGGTTTCTAGTCAGCCGGAGCTGGTGGTTCCCATGTCAGCAGGGCAGTAAATCCACTCCAGTTTTCATTCAGGCTTCAAAGGATCTCTCCAAGGTGCTGAACCATGTTCCTAGGCGGGTTGGACTAGATGGCCCTTGTGGTCTCTTCCAACTCTATGATTCTATGAAATCTGCCCCAAAAAATCCCTTGGAGTGAGAGTTGATTTGAAGGCAAAAGGTTGAAATGTCTCTCCTATGGAAAATGCCTAGAGAAGCATCCTTCCTGGGAATCACTAAGCCCTCCAACGCAACCCTGTGGTACGTTTGTAGTAGTCCTTTATTTTAATGGGGTTTGCTATTATCCACGGTTTCACTTATAAATGGTAAGTCCAAGAATGTATCCCCTGCGGATATGGGGGCGACCTGTATATTTAACCCCGCCCCTTTCACCTTTGGCTCCTCCCACCAAGGAAATGTATCCCTGGGGAATTTCTTTGGAATTGGAGGTGGCCTTCGGAAGGAGATTCCCCGCTCTTAAATATTTGGCGTCTGCAAGACCTCACGCCAATTCACCCTGGGGTCACGACAGACCCCCCCCCAATACCATCGTTGCGCAGTAACTCTTTCCTGGTAACGGGAAGGGGGAAATATAACATTTTCCCAACCTGGGATTTTTAATTGCGTTCTTCTTGACCTTAACGGCGGTGAGGCAAAGTGCTTTCCACCAGCATGAGGGGATGGCGGAGATATTCAACCCCATCGAAGGCGACGAAGCGACGTGTTAACTGATCAAATTGAATCTTCTCTTCCCTTGGATTTTTTCCCCTCCCTTTCTCGCTTTTATTTAAAAAGAAAGAAATTCCTAAATCAAATCCGTGATTGGAAAAGGCGAGCAAAATACTAATGAGAAGGACCTCAGAAGTGGAATTCCTAATGGTGGATCCATCCCACTTCGAATTTCAAGCGCACACCTGGAGGTATCTTTGATTATATTTAGCTACCTCCACCTTTCCTCTCCCTATTTTTTGCCCTAATCCCTCCCCCAAAAAGAAACCCCACATCCAAGAAATGGTTGTCCCACCATCCAGTCTCCCTGCCTCACCCGGCAACTGGGGACCAGGGAAGAGATAAATTACCGCTCAAGGTAATGAAAGGAGATGAAGAAGCAAACGGGCCTGACACGTCCAATTTATTACCCGGCCGGTGGCTGGTTTTAACAGGGAATAATGCAATTCTGCCAGCTGCCTCAATAATAATATAAAAAACAGAGAGAGAGAAAGAGACAGGAAAAAAGACTGTTGCAACATACAGGTTTATTACAGCCGTGTACTAAGTTGCCGGAAGCAACATCCCAAAGGGAATGAAAGGATGGAGAGAGGGAGAGATCCATTTGAGCTCAGTAGTAACCAAGACCTCCAGAGGTGATGGAAAGATGGAGGCATCGGATAAAGAATGAACAAGGTTTCAAGGAGAGAAAGAGAGAGATTTGAGATGGAAGGCAGGTCTCCTTCAAAAAGACAAAGATGGCGAAAGACAGAGGCCCACTCCCCATTGAAGAAAGCTTGCCTGAGATCAACTGGTGCATTTCCATGGCCAAGCAGGGATTCGAACCCTGGTGTGGTCATATAGTCCAACATTCAAACCACTACACCTTGAAATTCGAAGTGGGATGCATCGGCCAGTAGGAATTCCACTTCTGAGGTCCTTCTCATTAGTATTTTGCTCGCCTTTCCCAATCACAGATGGTGTTTGATTTAGGAATTTCTTTTGAATGGTTCTTTTGAATGGTTCTTTCCCACTGCTCTCGATGGGAGGAAACTAAACCATGCTGAGCAGGGGTTCGAACCGTGGTCTCCAGAGTTGTGGCACAATGCTCGAGTCAGCTCCAGCTTAGTATAGGTGATATTTTCCCCTTCTAAATCATAGAATCATAGAGTTGGAAGAGACCTCAAGGGCCATCTAGACCAACCCCCTGCCACACAGGAATAAATAATCAAATCATTGCATCCAGCCTCTGTTTAAAAACCTCCAAAGAAGGAGACTCCAAATGGTTGAGCCAGCATAGTGTAGAAATTTAGGTGGCTTAATTTCTCATAATGCCGGCCACTCAATTTCTAAGGGAACCAAGGGACTCCCAATGTACTTGGCATCAGATTAGTATGGGCCAAAGTGGGCCTCAGTTTAGCGGGGAAGTTTTGCCAGGCCATCTCATTGATTTGACCCCCACCCCACCTGCCTTTCAGCATGCAAAATCCCTCCTCAACATTAGGAGGAACTTTTTGACAGTAAGAGCTGTTCGGCAGTGGAACACACTCCCTTGGAGCGTGGTGGGGTCTCCTTCCTTGGAGGTCTTTAAACAGAGGCTGGATGGCCATCTGTCAGGGATGCTTTGATTGCATATTCCTGCATGGCAGGGAGTTGGACTGGATGGCCCTCGTGGTCTCTTCCAACTCTACAATTCTATGATTCTCCTGAGGGGCTGGATGAAGTTTAATGTACAATTGATTTCCGTGTGGCAGCTACTGATGTGTTTATCAATTTGTGGCTCCGACTGCATTTATCGTCGGTGGTTAAATCTGTGGCAAATTTGTCATTGTTGCGGTGATAACCAGCCTTTTAGGACAGGGACGTTGGAAGCTATCTATAGAATTGGGCTCTTTCTCCATTTAACTCAGGCTTGTCTACACTGGCTGGCAGCTGCTCTCGAAATGGTTCGAAATGGAAAAGAGATGCCACCTAAACATTAGGAAGAACTTACTGACAGTAAGAGATATTTGGAAGTGGAATACACTGCTTCAAAGTGTGGCGGAGTCTCCTTCTTTGGAGGTTTTTAAACAGAGGCTGGATGGCTATCTGTTGGGAATGATTTGATTGTGTGTTCCTGCAGGGCAGGGGGTTGGATGGAGATGGAGACACCACCATACTCCGAGGCAGCACATTCCACTTGAAGGCACACAACAATAGCAATTTTATAAATCCTTCCCTATATAGCCTTTATCTAGCCTTCCCTAGTCCACAAACCTGCAGAGTTTCTCTGTTGAGGAAGGGGTATAGCTATGGGAGAATTCTGCTCCCAATGAAATTTCTCTACAGTCCCTAAATATAACATCATTCATAGAATCATAGAATCATAGAATTGCAGAGTTGGAAGAGACCACGAGGGCCATCTATAGCAGCCTAGCATGAGACAGAGAGATAAGAATCCCAGATAAAGCTTGACAAGACCAGGTGGGAAAGGGTGATAAAAATCAAGGAAGACAACCGATGATGGATGAAGCAACCGGGGAGTCAACCATGCAGAGATGACTGCCTGCTGAGAGGAGCCGAGATCGAATCAGCCGCAGAATTGGGAACAAGATACAAGGAGGTCAGGAGACCTCTTCCAGGAGCAGCCTGATGAAACAAAGACAATGGCAGTCATCTGGCAGAGGGTCAGGGGAAACGAGGCCTTTGGAGAGATTCGGGCCACCATCTTATCTAGATGTATTGAGGCAGAATTAAGTCACCTTTTGAGTTGAAAATATTCTGGGTAGAGATGAGGAAATCTGATAAGTTCACATTCCCCCACAGTGTAGGCTGAGATTGTATACCATGGTGTATGTTGTGTAACTTTATGAATCTGTAGCTCCGTCGCAGAGGCACAAAAAAACCCTGTTAGTGAATTGTGGAAATGCACGGAAAGGGATAAGAAAATTCCAGTCTGCATCAGGCACTTCCAATGCACATCGGATGCTCCTGTTGTGCTCCGGCATTTCCAAGCAGGTGTCCAGGTACATCTCAGGGAATGCCCCAATGCACATCGGTCACCATTGGGTACTCTGGTGGCCATGGGCACACCAGTTACTCCACCATTACACAGCAGACACCAGTAGGTAGTAACGTCATGGCAGCCCTTAGGTGAACACAGACATTGTGGGCATTGTTTTTTTGGTCTTTTCTCTACTTTGTTGGCGAATCAAACCATTTGACAAGCTGGAACGTGTCCAGAGGAGGGTGACCAGGATGGTGGGAGGTCTGGAAGCCATTATGCCATATGAGGAACAGTTTAGGGAGCTGGGCATGTTTAGCTTAGAGAAGAGAAGGTGAAGAGTGGACATGATAGTCATGCTTAAATATTTGAAGAGATGCCATACTGAGGATGGGGCAAGCTTGTTTTCTGCTGCTCTAGAGACTAGGACATGGAGCAATGGGTTCAAACTATCTATATATATAATTCTCTTGGGTATGTTGCCTTTCCCAGTGCCTTTCCTCAGGAAGCACACCCAACCAATCACCACCCACATGAAAATTCCCTCTCCACCTCATAATCCACTCCTGACACTCAGTCTGTGGCCCAGATTGGGACCCAGGCAGTCAACTGGCAGTGGCAGCAGGTTGTCTGCGACGGTAACCAGGTGGCCAACCGGCGTCGGCCACAGCAGGGCAACAGAGCGAATCACCCTCAGTAATTCCAGGAAAAGTGTGGAACACTGAGAAGGGGGAGAGGAGGAATTTGAAAATCCACTGGCCAACTTTACAGGGTTGTTGTGAAGTCTACCGGGTGTTTGGGGGGAGATTTTTTTTAATGGCGTATGCTATACTGGGTACAGCTAATAGGAAAAAATATTCCACCTAAACATTAGGGAGAACTTCCTGATGCGACAGCAGAATGCTCTGCCTGGGAGTGTGGTGGAGTCTCTTTCTTTGGAGGTTTTTAAACAGAGGCTGGATGGCCACCTGTCGGGAATGCTTTGATTGTGTCTTCCTGCAGGGCAGAATGGGGTTGGACTGGATGGCCCTTGGGGTCTCTTCCAACTCTATGATTCTATGATCCGTGGATTTTGGTGGCATCCATGGGGAGTCCTGGAATCAAACCCCAGTGGATACCAAGGGCCCGCTGTACCTCAGTTAGCAAAGTTTGCAAAGGTTCCTGGGAGCAGCCAGCCTCAACTCTCTGAGAGATGTTCTCTGCAAAGCTAAATGCTCCAGCCCGCCCGCCAGCCATCTGTCTGCTAGAGTTCAAACCTCGCCTTCACCCGCTAGTGATCAGCGTAAGAGCTCAGAATCCGTTAAATGTGATTTCTTTCATGCTCCTTCCTAATGAAGATGGGGGACGCTTCCCTCCTGTGCATACTAAGCAGGGTTGGAATTGCACTCCCAAGGATTGCTCCTGGAGATTCATCGTCAAAAAGAGATGCAATAGAGAATCCTGGAGTTGGAGATGGGGTCCTCAGCAGTCATCTAGTCAAACCCCCTGCTCAAAGTGGGAAACCTGGAGCTAGAATAGCCCCAACTGAACCCGCAAGAAGCACCAATTCACCATTTAAATAAGCTGGGGGGTGCGGGTGGACAGCACTGTTTAACATTTTTGGTGATCTAGTTGGCCCCTCCACAGTTTG
Organism: Gambelia wislizenii; assembly: GCA_030847615.1. Lineage (NCBI taxonomy): Eukaryota > Metazoa > Chordata > Lepidosauria > Squamata > Crotaphytidae > Gambelia > Gambelia wislizenii. The sequence continues at coordinate 8,933,500 of JAUMIR010000018.1, forward strand.
CTTGTTCACTTTATACCCTGCCTTTCTACTGACAAGGTACCCAGGGCAGCTTACAAAATTTTATATATATATATATATATATATATATATATATATATATATATATATAAAAGGCTTAGGTATGTTTCCTTTCCCAGTGTGCTGACTGGCTGCTTACCCAACCAATCCCCTCTCTCCTCTCACTCCCTCAGCCACTCACCACCCACATGCAAATTCCCTCTCCACCTCACAATCCACTCCTGCCACTCCATCTGCATCTCCACCCCCAGCCTCATTCTCACTTCCTCAGCCACTCACATGTAAAACAATGCAATATTATATTCCTAAAATAATAGCGGGTAGCTGAACCGTGTGAACCTTTCAAATCTACTATAACGGTGTATATTATGCTGGGTACAGCTAGTTTAAAATAAAAGTTTTAGCTAAAAATGTAGCCTTAAAAAAACAACCCTCAATTCTGTTAAAAGAACATTGTTAAAAACATTTTCAAACATAGTTAAAACACAAGGAGGTAAAAACAGAATGCACCACTCTGAATAACTTTCTGTCCAATGACTAAAATCAGGCAAAGGCCTGCCTAAATTAACGTGCCAGTGGAAAGTGAGCAGGGAGGGGGCTAACCAGACTTCTTGTGGGAGGGAGTTCCACAGTCTGGGAGCAGTCACCGAGAAGGCCCTGTCTCCTGTATCCTCACCAACCATGCTTGTGAAGGTGGTGGGACTGAGAGAAAGCCCTCTTAGTTGCCTACACCTGCTCTAAAGCCCAGAACATGCTTTTAGAGTGTTTAGTCTGTTACAGCAACAACAACAACACTACTTTACCATCTGATGTAGATGCTACTGTGGAAATGGGCTGCTCTGCACAGAACCATAGGCCAAATAATTCACACGCATTTTCATTTCCGGAAACAGTTGTGTATCTGGGTCAGTCTATGTGACCTTCAGATGTAGCTTCCTACTCAGATCATTTTGTGATCCCCATTTTGTTTCAAAGATGCCACTACCGCAACAGTAGCGTGTGGGGGTTCGGTCTATGCGATCCTCAGAGGTCCATTGTGATTTGGATCATTTTGTGATCCCTGTTCTATTTCAAAGATTGCAACAGTGGTGTATGTGGGTCAGTCTATGTGACCTTCCAAGATACATTCCAATTTGGATCATGTTATGATTCCTGTTCTAGTTTAAAGACGTCACCACTGCAAGAGTTTGGAACACCCTCTTTTTGGCTTCAGGGAAATAACATTGAAGATGGGAAGAGAGAGAAAGATAGAAGGGAAGACACCGGGAGAAATTTATCCACATACTTCATTAACCGACTGATGAGGAGGCGTCAGAGAAATTGTGCATGATGGATTCCAGCATCACCCGGATGACCTCCAACTCTGGCTAAAGACAAAACTAGGCTGGGCTGCAGCCATGGCATCGTCAGCTTTCCTATTTGTACCCCCAACACACACACTGGGTTGGGAACAAGCCCAGTAGCAAAGCCTGTCTGGGCTAATGGAGATTCATCTCCCAGCTTTACGGTTTGCTGGCTCTTCCCATAACTCATCACCGATGGGGTGGGGGAGAACTCTGTGGCAGACCATTAACAGAGAGGCCTGCAAGCAAATGGAGAGCAAGGAGGGAAGAGCTTCTGAGAGAAAGCTGTGATAGCAACAGGGATCATAGAATCAGAGTTGGAAGAGACCCCAAGGGCCATCTAGTCCAACCCCCTGCCATGCAGGAAGACGCAATCAAAGCATTCCCAACAGATAGCCATCCAGCCTCTGTTTAAAAACCTCCAAAGGAGACTCCACCACACTCCCAGGCAGTGCATTTCACTTCCAAACAGGATTGGTATGGAGATCCATCCTGGCTTCAATTCTCTGCCGTTCTTTCTTTCCTTTCTTATTCTTTTTTTAAAGAGAGGAATCTAGTTTTAAAGGGGCAAATGCAGGCCTATCCAGCTTGGATTGTGGTGCCCAGAATTGGACACAAGATTCCAGGTGAGGTCTGACCAAAGCAGAATAGAGTGGCACTATGACTTCCCTTGATCTACACACTAGACTTCTATTGATGCAGCCTAGAATCGCATTGGCTTTTTTAGCTGCTGCATCACACTGTTGACTCATGTTCAGCTTATGCTCTATTAAATTCCTAGATCCCTTTCGCATGTACTGTTGTTGTGTGCCTTCAAGTCATTTCCAACAAGGCTAACCTATGGTGGGGTATTCTTCGCCAGATTTATTTAGAGGTGGTTTGCCTTTGCCTTCCTCTGAGGTTGAGAGAGTGTGACTTGCCCAACAGTTTCCATTGCTTAGTGGGGGTGCAAACCCTGGTCTCCTAAAGTCAAGAATTTGACCCTGGCTCAGCGTAAGAATTACCCCTTGATTACTCAAACAAATGCACCACACTGGATCATGTTTTTTACTGACGTGTTTTTAGGATATGTTTTAATTTTTCTAAAGTGCCTTCAGTCCCAGTTCTAGTGAAATATAAAGAAACATAATAATGTTGATTGATGATGATGATGATAGAACCTTTTTGTTCAGCTTCTGCGATGTTCCTTCACCCATCATCGTATCACCCTGCCAAGGCTATATTGTGGACTCCATTCCCCATTATCCCCAAACCATTTGCCAGATGGGGCTCATGGGATTTGTAGTCCAACCCCCCCAACCCCCGGCAGCTATCAGGAGATGGGCAGGCTATTCTACTACTGCCCAATTATAACCAGCCCTAAAACATAGGCTTAATCTGTCCTCCTCTAAATGGGAAGGTTATTGGGCTGCTGTGTACTTTAATGCGGTGTTTGCTGTGATTATAGATTGCCTTGTTTTCACTGACTCTATCTGCTGTTTTATGGCTATCCCTGGTTCTGATTAATTCTCTATTTTATAGGATGCTGCTTTCTGCTTTTAAAAAAATATATTACACTGGTACGTTGTTACTTTATGTGCTGGAATCTGCCTGGGGAGGGTTCGACTGTAAAAAGCCGCATACAAATATGATTTAATTTGAAATGTGAAGGCCTGGGGATAACCTTAAAGTCCCGGGACATCCGAAATGAAAAACAACTTGCTGCCCAGCTAATTTTAGCATGCATTTTAAAGCAGGCAGGAGGAACCCTCGCTACCCGAGAATTGAATTTGGTTTCAAGGAACTTCCCTAGGGCTTTTAGCTTAAAGGTCTTCCTGGCAGCTATGGAAGCATTCCAGACTTTTATAATGAGGGGAAAACAGCTAGGACCCCCACCCCAAAAGCCACAGGGCTGAAGGGGACTTTTTTCTCTCTATGGATACAGCTGAGCAGGGGCTGAACCACATGAGATTAGCTCTATGGAGGGCCTGGGCAGTCAAAAAACAAAGAATATCTCACCAAATTTATTCTGATCCCGACGCTTGCTGAAATACGACATGGGCGGTGGGATGCTCCCTGGGGTGGGGTGAGGAATGAACCAACGAAGAAAGAGCATACACATTCCGAATGACGAAGGGTAAGAAGAAAAACAACGTGGGCCTAAATACTGTAAAGGCCCCAGATCCCCTCTGATCTTGGAAGCTAAGCAAGGTCAGCCCTGGTTAGTACTTGGATGGGAGACTGCCAAGGGAGGCCAGGTATTGTAGGCTATATTTCAGAGGAATTAAATGGAAAGTCACCTCTGAGTATTCATAGAATTCTAGAGCTGGAAGAGACCCCAAGGGCCATCTAGTCCAACCCCCGGCCATGCTGGAATACACAATCAAATCATTTCTGACAGAAAGACAAATTCTAGCATGTAATGCATATAAGATCTGCAACAAAATGCTGCAGCATGGGTGGAACTTTCCTCTTCTAGTCTGCGGGCCATGCCCTCTCCAACATATCCCATTATATCTCCCTCCTTCACCCACCCTATAAATTCCCATTGTTTTTCTACCTCTGTGTGTCTGCATGTGCCCTCAAGTCACCTGTGGACTTATGGTGACCCTGTGAATTTCAGTTTTCTTAGGCAAGCGGTGGAGTCTCCTCCTTTGGAGGCTTTTAAACAGAGGCTGGATGGCTATCTGTCAGGAATGATTTGTGTATTCCTGCATGGTCCGGGGTTGGACTAGATGGCCCTTGGGGGTCTCTTCCAGCTCTAGGATTCTATGAATACTCTATGAATACTCAGATGGCCATCCAGCCTCTGTTTAAAAGCCTCCAAAGGAGGAGACTCCACCGCGTGCCTAAGAAAACTCTATGAAATTCATGGTCCACAAGTGACTTGAAGGCACATGCAGACACACAGAGGTAGAAAAACAATGACAGTTTATTGGGCGGGTGAAGGAGGGAGATGTAATGGAATATGCTGGAAGAGGGCATGGCCCGCAGACTAACAGAGGAAGGTTCCACGCTACAACATTTTGTTACAACATATTTGCATTACATGCTAGAATTCTGTCTTTCTCCCATTCCTTTTTTTATTAGCACTTCATAAATATAAGAACCTTTCCTTCGCCTCTGTGCTGGCAAACTCAGGCTGCTCCAGTTTGAAGCCAGAGAGCCTCCATTCCTGGCCCCTCTTTTCCAAAATGAAATTGCTCCATGTGTCACTTGCAAAACAAGAGGATGGAAAGACGGCTGCAGGATCCAGATGGGCTGACACCCAGACAGATGGCCTGAGAATTGGGCTAGAGTCTCTGGCAAACTAGACGCCATCTCCCCCCCCCCCCGCTCCCTTTATAGGATGTACTTAGCAAGGGGACAAAGGGTCAACTTAAGAACTGCAAGCCATGAGATGCTCTTGGCCGGCTGTCATGCTCCTGTCCCCTCCAGAAAAATATAATAAAATAAAATCACTTTAATGGTCTCACTGTTGCAAGGTGCCCCCTTCAGGCTTCAGAGGGAAGAACAAGCAGAGACAAGATAGTGCTGAGCAAGTATTCTGCGATGACCAACGAATACCAGGCCCTGTAGGTTATATTTCAGAGGAAGGAATTGACAAAATCACCTTTGAGGAATCCTTGCCTAAGAAGACTCTGTGAAATTCATGGGGGTGGCCACAGTGGGCTAGACAATGCTATTGGAAGACCGTTTTGACCAGACAAACCCAAAGGGTGTTCCTCTTCATCCTGGAGAGAAGTGACCAGCGGGGTGCCACAGGGTTCTGTCCTGGGCACAGGGCTATTCAACATCTTTATCCATGTCTTGGATGAGGGAATAGGGGATATGCTTATCAAGTTTGCAGATGACACCAAATTAGGAGGAGTAGCTAATACCCCAGAGGACAGTATCAGGGTGTTGTTGCATTTATTAGTAAAATTAAGGTATAGCATGGATATGATAATAATAATAATAATAAAATAATAAAATTTTATTTATATCCTGCCCCTCTGCAACGCAATCGGGGCGGCTTACACTATAAAAACCCCATACTCACAATACCCTAGCCCACCCACCCCTTAAAATAATATTAAAATAATATTAAAATATAAAATAATGATGCATGCAACATATAATGGATGTTATAAAAGAAGGACCTGTTGGGAAGGGATGAAAACATGGGATGTTGGCGGTCGCTGGTGACTGGCTGAGCACTTGAATGGATTTTTAAAAGGATGACATGTATGACAGTTGGTCAGCTAGGAATACGAGTGAGAAATGTTAGGAGAGTCGGGCAGAGTCAGAGGCAAGGGACTTTCTCAGACGATCCCCTTAAAACGTTCTTTTGCCAGCATAAAAAAATCCATTTTTATGCCGGCAAAAGAATGTTCCCCCCTGGACTTACTTCCTCTCCTGGCAGTTCCAGCAATAAAGATGAAGTGAACGGAGCTCTGTTCACTTCCTCTTTTGAAATCCAATTTAAAAATAAAACTAAAAATAAAAATGTAAGAGTCACATCAAGCAAATACACACACTTAAAAATCTCCAAGTAACCCAGGGAGGGTCATAAAAAGTTCATCACTTACCTAGATGTCGCAATCTCACCCGGAAGCGTTCTGCCCAGTCAGGCCATTGACTCTGCATTGACGAGAGTTAAATGGCCCAAGGCTTCGCATGCTGGCAATGCCCGCAAAAAAGCGGCAGGGGAATCTATTGATGGCTTAAGCCGTCAATTAAAAGGTATGGGATTTTGACCATACATAAACGCAAGGCAACGTCGTCTGATCTGCACGCCCTTTTGCGTTTATGTGGCATCGTTATGACGCCATATTTAGTGTGTCGGATAAAGTCCAGGGATTAGTTAGATTCAACTCAGTTAATTAGATTTAGGAAAGGTGGGAGTTAGGAATAGGTGTGAAGGATTGTAGGAGAGTTAGTCAGGGTCAGAGATGGACATTAGTTAAACTCAGGTCAGTTAGGATTAAGAGTGAGGGTTGTGCGTTCATTAGGGTCAGTCAGGATTTAGATGTGTTAAACAAATCATCTTTCACTTTAATGTTGAGCTTCTGTTTAATAAATTATTTTTGCACTATACACTTGTGCCTCTGCGAAGGCTACAAAAGGGTTATTGGAATGCTGAGTCCAGACACATGGGTCTCGCACAGGAGCCCTGAGGGCTTCTAGACAGTCCCCACATTGGATGCCATCACTGCGGGACAGGAGGAGGTCTTCACGTTTTGTGGCAGTGGTGGGACTGGTGGATCAAAGGTTGCACTCCCCGTCATATCCGGAGGGCCATATTTTCTCCCATTCTGACTTAAAGGAATAGAAACATCCCATCCAGAGCTTGGATTTTGACAATAGCTCCTGGTATCCTCCCCCCAGGCAGCATAGCTGGATTGGGGGAAATGCAGTCCCCCCCAAGAATAGTTTTTGAAATTCCCACCCACCTTTCTCCCAAAAGGTAGGTAAACACATGCACACGTGTGCTTGTATTTGTTGCCTCCAAAACACCAGGGGACAGATGAAGCTAGGCAATACTACGATTGCACACTTTCCTATGTTTCTAATTTTAAAATTATCTGATAAACCACGCAAGAGAGGTCCCGGATCCAGCCACTCAGAGAACTGGAGCTCAAGAAAGAAAGTACAACAGTCCACACATATCCAAGGGGTCCTTTGATTTTCTGGTGGGGAGGATAGGAGGGGCAGAGCAGGTGGGAAACGGACAAAAATCTATCCTTCTTGCAAAGATAGGGGCTAGAGGCCTGCCACACTACATCGTGGGTCTATTCTCTACTAACAAGTCGTGCTGGTTGATCTGTACAGAGCCAGGAAGGAGGCCGAAGAACCACCGTCATTCCCGGATTGTGGATTTGGTCCTGAGCCATAATAGAGATGCTAGGCCCCAGGCCTGCAGCGTCATCACGCCTCAAGAGAGATGGGGGGGGGGGTTTGCAAAGGATTATGGTTTTTCTTTTCCCCATGGGAGCTCTGCCCCAGGAACCTAAAGAAAAAGCTGGATTTCTCTGGCTCCCCATTAGGTCACCTTAACCAACACCGAGAACCTCTGATGAAAGGTTACAGCACAATATTTCTGGGTTGCTACGGGTTCCGCAGGATGAAACCGCCACCCCTGTTTACTGGTGTTGTGAAAGGACAGGCAGGCAACCCAAAAGTGACTTCCATGAAGGAAGCTGACTGTTTTCCCAAAATGGTGTTTGCAGGCTCGGGGGGTTGGGGGGGTGGAACAGGAGAAGCTTAACGTGGCAGGGTCAATCCAAAGTCCAGGGATGCTCAGTCACTTTTACTGTCCTCGCTGTCTGAGTATGCTCCCAAGAGGCTGAGGGAGGAGGGCCCGCTCCTTGGCCCAGAAGGTACTGTAGCATCTCTGGAAGAGCGGCCTCCACTCCCACTTCCATTACCTAGGAATGACCAAAACCAAAGCCACAAGAGAAAGATGTCACCTTGAGTCAAAAGAAGAATTGCAAAGAGTCACCCGCAGCGCTTATGCCAAACTACAGAACTATGGATGCTGTTGGGCATCAACTCCCATCTCTCTCAAGTGCTGGGAAGATTGGCTGGGGATGATGGGAGTCACAGTCCAACAACACCTGGGGCAAAGGCTGCTGGGCCAAGAACACATCAGAAGAGAGGACTTCTGCCTAGAACCAGTCCTGTTTTTGACCCTTAGTTTCCCGCCCAGGAGAACATAACAGCCAATTGGTAGAGCACTTGCTTTGTACCTGGAACCTCAAATTCATGGAAGAGACCACAAGAACCATCCAGTCCAGCCCCCTGCCATGCAGGAATACGTAATCAAATCATTCCCAACCAATGGCCACCCAACCTCTGTTTAAAAATCTCCAAAGAAGGAGACTCCACCACACTCCCAGGCAGTGTATTCCACTTCCAAACAGCTCTTACTGTCAGAGTGTTCTTCCTAATGTTTAGGTGGAATCTCTTTTCCCGTAGTTCAACAGCTTGTTGCTGTTACGTGCCTTCAAGTCAACTCCAATTTATGATGATTGATTTATGACAACACTGATTTTCTATCCACAGACATCACTATGCCTCCATCTCTGACCTTCTCTATGCCTCTATCTCTCCTTCTCTACCCCAACTTCACATTGCTTTCTTCCCTCACCTGGGCCTGACGGACCGTCCTCACTTGCTGTTCCATTTGCCACGCTGCTGGTAGGCTTCCTTTTCGCCATCACCAGTCCTGAGAGCTTGGCCTTCTGGGACAGTTTGCCCACGCTCCTCTCCCAGCTTTCTACTTTTAGCTTCTTCGCTTGAGGCTCCGAGTCCTGGGGAAGGAAGCACGGGAGAGGTTTCACACACCCATTCAGACCTTCATTTTTACAAGTAGCCATGGATTTGTAAAGTTACTAAATGTAGACTGGGACACAGGATCTTGGCAGGGTAAAGGCACTTTGAATCCAATGCCACTCAGCTTTGTGGTGGATCAGTCAATGAAAACACAAAACTTTTGCATGCAGCCGGGGTCTTAGTGCCTACCTCCTGTAGGATGTCTGTCGGCTTGGCTTTCGTTAGTGGTTTGGCAGGAGCCGGAGTGTCGTCCTCATCCGAATCAGAATCTTCCAGCAACCTTCTGCTCTGAGCTTGCTCCAGCATCTCTCTGGACATGAAAGAAAAAAGGAGAACAAAAGCTTTAAGACATGACAGGGTGTGTTGCAGGGGTGGAGGAGACGGTCAGGACCTCCAAGGGAAGTACAGTGAGCCCTCCATATCTGCTGGGGTTGAAGTCCAAGACTCCCGCAGGGCCCTCACTTCATCTCTTGCTCGTCCTCCTCAATCTCTCGTTGTTTCTGCTGCTCCTCATACTCCTTGTATTGCTGCAGCATGGATTCAAAGTCCACGTGGGCCTGGCGCTGGTTCAGCTCTTTCAACTCCTGCAAGTTCTCCAGAACTTCCATCTCTAGTTTGGAGTCTTTGGTTCTGTTCTCCAAAACCTTGCAAGTTAAAGAGAGAAAAGGAGGGGGGGAAGCAGAAGCGTCCATTAAGAACCTGAGGGTTCAAGGATCAGGGGAAGGGGACAAAAAGAGCTAAGAAAAGGAAGACGGATCTTCCCAATTGCCAGTCTTTCCTTCTGACTCTGATTTCTTGGATGGGTAGAAGCTCCAAAAACACAGTGGTGATGTTACTGAATACCGAAGCAGTGATGAGGTGGCCCAAAATGCCCATGCAATTCTGGGCTGCATCAACAGAAGCACAGAGCCTGGATTGTCCAACCTGTGGCCCTCCAGGTGTTTTGGACTCCCAACTCCCAGAAGCCTAAGCCAGCTGGTCCTATGGTCAGGAATTCTGGGAGCTGTAGTCCAAAACAGCTGGAGGGCTACAGGTTAGACAGCACTGGCCTAGATCAAGGGAAGGAGTAGTTCTACTCTATTCTGCTTTGGTCAGGCCTCATCTGGAATATGGTGGTCCAGTTCTGGGCACCACAGTTCAAGAAGGGTATTGACAAAATGGAATGTGTCCAGAAGAGAGGGACCCAAAGGTCTGGAAACCAAGGCTTATAAGGAACGACTTAGGGAGCTGGGGATGTTTAGCTTGGAGAAGAGCAGACTGAAAGGTGACATGATAGCTACCTTTAAATATCTGAAGGGATGTCATGCAGAAAATGGAGTGAGCCTGTTTTCTGCTGCTGCAGAGACTAGAACATGAACCATTGGATTCAAATTACAAGGAAAGAGATTCTATCTAAACACTAGGGAGAACTTTGTTTACTGTAAGACCTGTCTGACTGCCTCTCCATCCTCGGAGCTCTTTAAACAGAGCTTGGATGGGCATCTTCCAGGCGTGCTTTAGTTGTGTATTTCTGCCTTGGCAGGGGGTTGGGCTGGATGGCCCTTGTGGTCCCTTCCAGCTCTAAGCTTCTATGATGCCATGAAGCACATTTGGGCTGGGCACTGAGAGAAATTAGCACTAAGAGCTGCCTTGGGAAGTACTGGTCTCTCCTTTACTAGAGGCATTTAAGATATATCTGGACGGCTCACCCTCAAGTATGCCATGGTTACCACAGGGTGGGAACCATGCAGACCTCGGGCCATTTTTGTGGCCACTGAATCCTCCCACCAGTCCCCCCTACCCCTCAATTTTTAATAATTTCAACACAATTTTCAGAGAACCCCCCCCCTCAAAAAAAGTTGGAGAAATACCTTCATGGGGTTGTTCAGCTCTTCATCTTCTCTCTCTTTCTGCAAACGCTTCTCTTCCTCTTCCAGAAGTTTCTCGGCTTGGAAGTTCCGGGTGGCCCCATGCTCCATGGCATAGTCTGTGTTCTCAGGATCTGTCTGAGCAGCACATGAGAAACACAAGGGAATTTACATCAGTGCCACGGACATTGAACCAGATGCCCTCTAGTCTAGGAGCCGAATTCTAATTTCCACAGACGTAAGGCCACCTTACAAAGATGTCAGTCCTCAGCAGAATTCTGCCCAATGAACCTATCAATAATACAATAAAATCGTTCATTAAATCAATATGGGAATAGGGACTGTCACGGTTAACAACCATGAAGATGCCTGGGATGAGTTTTTAGCTGACAGAAGAAATGTCCTCCATTAGAAGCCTGACCGACCACAGGGATTGTTCCCCATGGTGAGTGCCATGTCAAAGAAGGCTCTGTGACCTCTCCAGATCATAATAACACAAGTACTTTTTTTCATGAATTATTTCTCTGCCCATTTACTGGTTGCTGTTGCTTTTTAGACATTTGTGTTTTATGGCATCAGATCATAACTCCGCAAACATATCCGGCATGGATACAGGAGTCTATCTGTATTGTCAGTTGCACAAGAACCACACAAGAGAGAAGAAAGAGGAAAAGAGCCCTTTACTTTGAAGGTGATCTCTGCAAGGCAGCGGGTACATTTGATGTAAAAACGAAAGATCGGAAGCCCCAGGTATGACTCATTTTGGACCGTTTCCTTCCGAGCATTGAACTTCTTGCCCTTGTAGATGTACTCGCCACAAGTTTTGCACCTACACGGTTTAAAAGAGGCACTGTTAACACTCGCTGTGTCCACAGAATCCAAGAACAGATCTTCAAAGTTCAACCTCAGTGCCACATGGAACAATTACTCTGTTGTTGTTTTTTAGTTTTGGATTAATGCCACATTCCCAACGCTTCAAAGCAGGGCATTAGCTTTCAAAGGGTACAGATTAAAACATCTCGGAGGGTGATAGGATGGAGAGAAAACCATTCCCCAAAAATCATAAAACTTGGGCAGGTTCATATGTGAAGATATGGGCTTTCAGACATGAAGTCGAAGGCTTTCACGGGTGGCATCCATAGATTTTCCTTGTTGTTGTTTTTTTCCTGGGCTGTGAGGCTGTGTTCTGGAATAGGCTGAAAATGCCAGCCACAGATGCAGATGAAATGTCAGAAAGAAACTATTCCAGAACATGGCCTCACAGCCTGGAAAAAAAAACAAGGAAAATCTATGGCTTTCAGATAGTTTAGGATCTACGTTCTAAGAATATGTTTATACTCCTAGGATTCAGGAGCACATTTTGATCTCCCAAGGCATAGATATAAATAAGATTAAAATCCCAACTAAAAATCCCTAACAAGGAAGGGGCCAGGGAAACCTCTTAAATTTTTCTAGAGCTTTTTTGCTGCCATTTGATTTGATCCAAAGACGCACATGTGCATGGTTTTAATTTATCTTCAACCATTTAAACTATTTTAAACTTATCAGATCGTTTAACATTTTTTTTAGCCTGCAAAGCAATCTTGTAGCACCTTTGAGGCCAACTGAGAGAAAGAAGTTGTCGCATAACCTTTTGTAGATTTCAGTCTATTTCCTCAGATGCATGGAGTGAAGAGCCGAGGAACAGACCCTTATGAGCAGACTGTATGAATAGCCATAGAAATGTAAAACTTGTGGATATGGTGATGCGGTGACAAGTTCATTTTGACAATGGTCAAAGGCAGGAGGAAAGATGTTGCTTAAAGCCAGGGTGAGTGGATAACTACAGGTATATGAATGTGGAGGGAGTTTCTGGAATATAATGTGATGCTGGCTGGGAACCAGAAAGGAAATGGGATAAACTGGCCAAGACCACCTTCATTAGGCTGGGGTGTTAACTGGTGTTATAATATGTGTAGTGCTTTAAATCTACGCAATTTCCTCTTACTTGCTTTAGTTGTTTGAAACTGTTAGAATTTGTTTGACTGTACACCATGTGGAGCTCCTCAGATATAGGGCAGGATATAAATATTCTGAGAAAACCAGTGTGGTAAGTGGTTTGGATGTTGGACTATGACTCTAGGAATCCCTTATCAGCCTGGGTTTGAATCCCTGCTCAGCCATGGAATTCCACTGGGTGACCTTGGGCAAGTCACAGCCTCAGAGGAACGCAAAGGCAAACCTCCTCTGAACAAATCTTGCCAAGAAAACCCCGCGACAGGGTCACCTTAGGGCCACCACAAGTCAGAAATGACTCAAAGGCACACAACATTAAGTTAAAACTAGTTCTCAAATAGAAAACAAGTCCAGCCAACACCCCCAGGATTTATTCTCTTACCGCATGTTAAAAGGAGCCATCAACCGGACCACATACTGCCTGTCCTTTGGAAGTTTAAGCTTGGGGATTTTAGACGGATCAAAGTCCGGAGGGTAGTATTTCTAGGAGAGAAGGAAAGAAAACGTGAGTTAGAATAGTTAATTTTCATTACAGGTCTGAAAAGATCTTCTGACAACATACACCATAACTAAGTCTGACAGCCTGCCTCCTAAACCTCTTGATTCACCAGCATTATATTTACAAAATTTAGTAATTCCTAAGAGTTGTCACTACAGCAAGATGGAATACAGTGCCATCTGCTGTTCTTGGGGGTCATTAAAAAAAAATCCCACTGAAAGATTGGGTTTGTCACTGTGCTGATGGCAGCATTGAATCGGTATTCCACCTAATGCCAGGGTATTCATCTGATTTCTATGTATCCTTTCTTTTAACACAGCAAGATAACATGATGACAACTCTCTCTGCAAAATTCATAGCGTGTGCCGGTAAAACAAGATGGAGCATGGTTTTCTGAGTCCTGTTTTCTATTGCTTTCAGAATGTTTTGCATTTTATATAATATGGACTTCATTTATTTTATATAATATGGATTTCATATAATTGTTTGTGAACACTGTTAAGTTGTAACTTTTAACTGTAATGGAATACAGCAACACCCCATATCCACTGATTCATTATCTGCAAATGATGGAAACTGTAAACTAGCAGCAGGACACCAGGTGGGAAAGTTCTGCTAGCCTTTTTATTTACTGCAATGGTTCATTATGACTCCCCTTAATCCCAGGAACTCCATTTTATCCCCCCAACAACCCTGCAGAGCAGACCTCCTCCCATAACTCAGGACCAGCCCTACAGGGATGTTAGAAATAGGACTCTGGGACCTTTTTATTTACTGCAATGGTTTCTTTTGACTCCCCTTAATCCCAGGAACTCATAATTTCCCCAAAATCTCCCATTTTATCCTCCCAACAACGCTGCAGAGCAGACCTTTTCCCATAATTTGAGACCAGCCCTACAGGAATGATAGAAATCGGACTCTGGGACCTTTTTATTTACTGCAATGGCTCCTTATGACTCCCCTTAATCCCAGGAACTCATAATTCCGCCCCCCAATCCGCCATTTCATCGAATCATAGAGTTGGAAGAGGCCACAAGGGCCATCTAGTCCAAAGCAGAATAGAGTGGCACTATTGACCTAGACACTATGCTTCCAATGATGTAACCTACAATCGCATTGGCCTTTCTAGCTGCTGCATCACACTCCTGGCTCATGTTCAGCTTGTGGTCCACTAAGACTCCTAGATCCTTTTTGCATGGACTGCCCTCAAGCCAGGTGTCACCCACTCTATATCTATATTTTATCATCCCAACAACTCTGCAGAGCAGACCTTTTCCCATAATTCAAGGCCAGCCCTACAGGGATGATGGAAATGGGACTCTGGGACCTTTTTATTTAATGCAATGGCTCCTTATGACTCCCCTTAACCCCATGAATTGATAATTTGCCCCCCACATCCGCCATTTTGTCCCCCCAACAACCCTGCGAGGTAGGCCACTATGCCTTGTGCTCATTCCAAAAGCTTCCCCAGCACAGAGTCCAACCCCCAGCTCTCCCCTTCCCCTCATTCCTCCCCTCCTTTCCCCTCACTAACATTTAAGACTTTCCTCTCCGACATTTTGCCTCCTCGTCGATTTTCACTCTCCTCTCCTTCAGCGTTTCCTTGGTTTCTCACTCCTCGTTTCCTATTGGCTGCCTTGGCTCCGGCTGGCCCTTTTCCCTTGTTACTATTGGCTACTATAGTAGTCTATCGCTTTTCTTCGCATTCTATTGGATTACTTCACTGTCTGTCAAGAGTAAGCCCCGCCTCAATCACTCGAGCCCAGCTCTGAGCGTACGGCGTAAAGCGTCGTGTGTCCGCCTCAAAAGTGGTCCGATGGTGCAACAAAGGTTCGTGCGCCTCTGGTTCCGGGGCAAAAAAGGGGAAAAAAGGATTTGGGTTTATTTATTTTATTTATATGCCGCCTTTCTCCCAGAAGGTAGCAAAGGCGGCTCACTCTCTCTCTCTGGCTTTTCTTCGCAAACGAAGATTCAGGAAGGACTCATCCCGCGCCTTCTGCAAGCGCGCTGATGACTAAAAAGGCCAATCCGAGATAAACAAGTCCGGTTGCAAAAAGCGCAGCAGAAGGTCTCCTTGGGTGATGTTTTTGGGTTGTGATTCTTTCTGCGTTGTCGTTTCTCTTCAAGACTTGTTCGTCGTGAGTTCTCAAATAAGGCTGCAGCATTGTGGATATTGCGTCTCCATGCCTCCCGATGTGAGGCCAGGGCGGACCACTGTTGGTGATCAATTTGGCCAAGCCTGAGATTTTGTTTCAGGGAGTCTTTGTATCGCTTTTTTGGAGCGCCCCTCTTACGCTGACCCGTGGCAAGTTCACCATAGAGTAGTATTTTTGGGAGGCGATGGTCCTCCATCCTAGAAACGTGCCCTGCCCAGCGCAGCTGTGTTCTCAATATCATGGCCTCAATGCTGGTGATCCCTGCTTGTTCAAGGACAGCAACATTCGTCACATAGTCAGTCCAGTGTATATTTAGGATTGTGCGTAGACAGCGCTGATGAAAGCGCTCGAGGAGTCGTAGGTGGTGGCGATAGGTAACCCATGTTTCAGATCCATAAAGGCTCACTAAGTTACATAAAACATAATTTTAAATCATGAAAAATCTCACAAGGATTAACAGCTATGCCTGTTAATATTTATAAACCTTAATAAAGCTTTTTAAAAAAACCAACCTCACACTATACAAATCTGGAATTAGATAAAGCACATAAAGTTAAAAGGTTAAAATAAGCAAAATACAATTTAAAATGAATGTATAATAATAAAAAAATAATTAAAAAGCACACCCCAAGAAAAACCTCCATAAGCCCAGCTATGTATTAAAAGTCTGCTTGCATAAAAATGTTGCAGAAATGAGGGTGGGAGCAGCCATTTGAGGAGGTTTTATTTGTATGATAGTGTATGGAAGACGCTGAGAAAAAGCATACTAGCAAGAGAAATTAAAGGGTACTGGGGCTTACAACCTCAAATTCTGTTCCCGTTATCAAGGCTGAAGCAATTATAACTCTCTATTTGGCAACCAAAAACCAAAACCCTTTGCCTCTGAGCATGTGCAGAATTCTGCCCTAACCAAACCAGGTGGAGAAAAAAAAAGTCTTTCAACTAAAATGGATTCCAGAGACAAATTCTTTGCACACCAGAAAAGAAATCTGCCGCTGATAATGGCAGAGGTGTTCCTCCCTGAAACGGCGAAGAAAACTCCCTCAAATTAAATGAAGAAAAACTGACATGTTCTTCAGCATGTAGAGAGTTTTCCCCCTTTTCTGGTGGAAATAAAATCATAGAAACATGGGAAGGTGTCTTACATGGAATAAATACAGGTTGATTCCCCATATCCACGGGGGATACCTTCCAAGACACACACACACGTGGATACCCGAAACCATGGATAATAGGGAACCTTGTTCTTTTCAATGAAACAAAGGCTGGAAGTTGACCACAGAATCACATTGGAGGACCTAGAAATGCCTAGTGAGAACAAGATATGATAAAGGAAGTTGATGGGAGGAAACTGCTGTATTGTAAAGTTGGTATTTCTAAATTTGTTGGATAATAAGGATTATGATTATGATTTTTATGTCATAAACTTAATGTTTTAATTTTTAACCCAATAAAAATATAATTAAAAAAACATATCGGAGCGTGGTGGGGTCTCCTTCCTTGGAGGTCTTCAAACAGAGGCTGGATTGCCATCTGTCGGGGATGCTTTGATCGTGATTTCCTGCGTGGCAGAATGGGGTTGGACTGGATGGCCCTCGTGGTCTCTTCCAATTCTACAATTCTATGATTCTATGATTCTATATATTTTTTTGGACATGGATAATTGAAACTGTGGATACAGAATCCATGGGTTGAGTTGTACTAGCCTAGTACTGCCAACTCTGACCCGCGACAGTTTGCTAGTGGTTTTGGGCAGGATTGTCTCCCCTGCTTGGGGATCTTTGGTATTCCTTGGTATATTCTTGGCAGAGACTGGGTCAGATTCTCACCTCTGCGGGGTTGGTAAATTCACTCCAGATTATAATCCAGGCTTTAACAGAATTCTTCAGGGTGCTGAACTCTGTTCCTAAGTAGCTTCAGCACCTTGCATAGCACATTAAAGCACCTTGGAGAACGCCTTTAAAGCACCATGGAAAATGCCTTTACGACTCTTCCTTTGCGGAAAAAAGAAAATGCCTTTAAAGCACCATGGGGAACTCCTTTAAACCTAGCCCAAACCTGGAATGGATTCACTGCCCTGCTGGCAATGAAGCCATCAACTGCCACTGGATTAGATGTGTTCATGGTGGCATGATGGACCGACCACAAACCATTGTAAGAGCCACACATGGTTCAGAGAACATCCAGTGTATATCCTCAGTCAAATAAGAA
The DNA here is from genome assembly GCA_030847615.1 of Gambelia wislizenii. Classification (NCBI taxonomy): domain Eukaryota; kingdom Metazoa; phylum Chordata; class Lepidosauria; order Squamata; family Crotaphytidae; genus Gambelia; species Gambelia wislizenii. The sequence goes on from JAUMIR010000018.1 coordinate 8,950,865, forward strand.
ATAAGACTTCAAAGCACAAAAGCCAAGAACAGAGCGTCTCTGAGGCTTTGCCGAATTTATTTTGCCAAAAATGTTATGGTATGAACTTGAGCTTTAAGAAAATATCTCTCTGGGAAGTCCCGGTACCTCTCAACAAGTCCCACATCTAGTTTGGGTTTTGAGAGACCGGAGAAGCCCACAGTGGGTCCCGGGGGTAAAAAATTGGCCCTTGGATTCCTGCAGTTTTCACACTTCCAGGTATAGAGTTCCTTCCTACGGGAATGAGGAATAAATCTTCCTGAAAGCAAGGAGTCCAAGGGTGCAGCGTTCTTGAACGTAATAAGAGTTCCTTTCTCCATAGTAAGGGAGAAGCGTTTCCAATACCTCACCACCCCCAAAAAGGACTGTAGGAAATACTGGGACCTTGAATTTCCATAGCATCATAAAATCCTAGAGTTGGAAGAGACCTACAAAGGCCATCCAGTCCAACCCCCATGCCATGCAGGAATACACAATAAAAACATTCCCAACAGATGGCCATCCAGCCTCTGTTTAAAAACCTCCAAAGAAGGTCAACTTCAGCATCATCCTGACTGCTCAAGGGTAGCAATGGCCTCGTGAATGGTGCACTGCCTGAAAGCCAGACGGAAGTGAGAGGGCTCTAATATAATTTCATGCTTGGCGGCAGCAGGAACTAGTGGTTTCCATGTCAGAGGGGCAATGTATCTGTGGCAAATTAGCTCTGGAAAATTTGGCTCATTATATACTCACATGACCAACATATACTGACATTAGAAAAATGTACTTAGAGCCTTTCCTAAAGAAAATGAAATACTGGGGTGTAAAAGAGAAACTTAGTTTTCTGTTACAACCGACAAATCAACATGTGGTCCGGAGGGTCGCTGCATTTGCAGCAAAGGCTGCCAGGTGCAGAGAAAAATTCCTGGAGTCCATTTTGGCTAATTGCCACAGGAACCAGAAGATATGAGAGTATAAAACGCCTTTGTTTGACACAAAAGATTAAATGTTACTCTTCCTTTGTTACTGTAATGTGACTTGCTATTTACAGTACTTCAAGTTTAGGTATATATATATTATTTAGTAAATTTTAGTTATGATCTTGTAATTGTATGAAAGCTTGGGTGTTCTGTACTATTTTATGTTATTTTTATTTTCTGCAATGGTCTTTGGATTAAGCAATAAACATATTTTCGATTGTCAGAATGAATCCAGGCTATAAAAGGACTTCTCCATGGTGCTGAACCTTATCTCCAGATGGTTTCAGCACTTTGGAGAGCTCCTGTAGGGGAAGCTAATTCCTGGGGTTAATTCACTATCCAATTGGGAGAATACTCATTCAAACTTTCATTATCCACTGAGCTACCCATAGTATCTACTATTGTGTTCATTGCAGGCTTTAAGGGACTGTTTTTCTCTAGCACCCTTTGAGAAGGTTGTAGATTACCAGCAAGCTTCCAGTTGGGCCCAGATTTTTGATTATCTGTAGAAGAGGCATCCACTTTGCTTGACATACATAAGGGATATACAACCGGGTCATGAAAAACCCAGAATATTTGTAAAGGGAACAAGCAGTCCTGCATTCTGACAAGCAGAAATGGAATAGTATCTTCTTCAATTCTATGATTCTATGAATTTCCCCATGGAATTTTCTTTTAAAGATTTTCAACAGGGCCAGTGATGTAAGTTACACAGAAAGCGAGTCCCAGAAGATAACTTGTGACCCAAAATGGGAGTGGAGGTTGCAGCAGATACAAAAGTCCCCTTGCCGCAGGGACCTTAAGTGCTTTCACAACCCATCATTCTGGCATCCAGGCTGTTCCCGAGGCTGGGGTACTCCAGGCACTGTATTCACCATTGTCAAGGAAATCCTTAGCTGCCACTTGTACTTGGTACTTTACTCCGGAACGAAGCCCAGTCAAGACAAAGGAGGTTTGCTCAGTTGGTCTGGTCTAAGAGAGGTAACAGTAACCAGAAACATACACTGATTATTTATGTTCTTTAAAACTTGGTATCCTAGCTTGCCACTTCAAGAAAAGCCATGTGGTCTAGTCACTTGAAGATCAAATTGGATTTTAAATCTTATTAAACTGATCTCATTGCCCTCAATCAATGAAAAACTGCATCTAAACACTTTCATGCCTTCTAGCTTTCCTGATTAATCCACTGCTGTCCCACTTTCTTGGGTGCCTCTAAAATGTCCCGGTTTCTCTCTTCTCCTCGCACTTCTCCACCTCTTTATCCTCAGCTCAGCTGCTTCAAACTGAGCTTAAAATGCAAAAGGAGTTTGCTCTCAATTAACAACTCAGGAGTGGGGAGAGCAGGGCATGAGGTAGATTCTTATCCTTCCCAGTCGGCTCAGGCAAAGCAAACTGCTGCAGGCGCTTTTCTCATTTTGCCCATACGCCAGTGTTTCACAGTTTTCACCTGTGAAAGGTTGGATGGTATTTGCAGATACTCCCCAATATTTCACAGATTAAAATTGGGGTTGTGTGAAATGTTGGGAGCAGGTGCCAGGTGATGATATCATATATCGCTTCCTTATCCTTCTGAAATTAACTACCTGGCCGCACCCTTTTGACTATACTCTGTTGTGGCTTGGACACATGTCTCCCATACCCTCTAACTGTCTTGGCTTGGCAGGGATAGTCTCAATTAATCCTCTGCATTCCCACGTTTTCATCTGCTTTTAAAATGTCCCAGTTTCTCTCTCCTCCTTTCCCCCCTTTGTCCTCAGCTTACCTCAGTTACTGCAAAGTGAGTTCAGAAGGCAGAAGAGTTTTTGCACTCAATTAGCTCAGCAAGTGGGAGAGGAAAGGAGCAGGTAGATTCTTGCCCTTCTCCCATAGGCAAAGGCAAACAACTTTGCTCCTACTTATGGATTTGAGATTTTATTGCCTATTGTTTACTGCCTTTTGTCCTCAGTCCGCACAAGACTGGGTGGGGTCTCCTTCCTTGGAGGTCTTTAAACAGAGGCTGGATGGCCATCTGTCGGGGATGCTTTGATCGTGATTTCCTGTGTGGCAGGGGGTTGGACTGGATGGCCCTCGTGGTCTCTTCCAACTCTGCAATTCTATGATTCTATGATTCTAAGAAGGGGAGCAGGCTCTGCCTGCATTGAGATCCCTCAAGGCCATGTTAACTGATAATAGAAGTAACATCTGAGACAAAATGTAGGCCTGTGACTCTAACATCATCACTTTTCTTTTCTTGTATGATTTTAAACAACATCTTTGCCTGACAAAGAAGCCAGTGAAGCTTCGAAAGCTTGCACGATATATTTTGTGCTTTTTACTTGGCCCAATAAAAGCATCACTGTTTTGTGGATTTTGGATTTGGTTGTAGCTGCCTCTTCTAGCTTTGCTTTTCTTCCTCATTAATAACGTTTGCCAGCTTGGCTACACTCTGCAAGGCAGGGGGTTGGACTGGATGGCCCCTGTAGTCTCCTCCAACTCTATGATTCTATGATGCAGTTTTCATCTGTGGCAGGCATACACTCAGCTTGTCTCTTTCTCTCTCTTTCTCACCGTCTTGCTGATGTCGGATCCATCCTTCGAGTAACGGATTGTGTACTTCAGGGGGAAATACTCCAGAAATAGCCACGAACCCGGAGGCTTCCATTCCAAAAGCAGTTTCTTCTTCTCCCCTTGGATCGGGGAGACCTTCACATCTTCCGGAGGATCAGGCTTGACTAAGAGAAAGCACAACAGAATCAAGAATGGCACAGAACAGGGGTGTAGCCAGCAGAGGACAAACTGAGGACCCTGCAACCCGAATAAAAATTTGGCCCCCAATACCGTTTTCCTCCAGTCCCCAAAATTTTAGCATTGCACAGAGTGAGGCGCTGAAAATCACCTACACCTAAAACTCTTCTATTTGCTATGCTAGAATTCCCGGGAGCACAGATGCTTCAACTGTGTTTCTAAATGCTCAGCTGAAGTTTGAAGTCATTGCAATGCTAGAAATGTAGGGACTGAAGAAAAAATTCATTGGGAAGGCGTGCAGAATTCTAATTGGGGAGCAATGCCTTTATTTCAGTAGCTACGCGCCTGCTACAAAATACCATGAGATACTAAGAGCAGTTCGGAAGTGGGATTGTGGTGGAGTCTCCTTCTTTGGAGGCTTTTAAACAGAGGCTGGAGGGCCATCTGTCAGGAATGCTTTGATGGTGTCTTCCTGCATGGCAGGGGGTTAGACTAGATGGCCCTTGGGGTCTCTTCCAACTCTATGATTCTCTAAAGAGCTAAAGGGCTTGTCTACATTGGCCAAATACCTTGGCTTGCTCCCATTTCAGAGCCCTGTAGTCCAAACAATAGCAGGCGGTTGGGTTGCTATTATTATCTGCAAACCAGTCAACTTCAACAAATGAATGCCCTATGAATGAGAGGCCTCCAAGATACCCATCGTCCACTGCCCAGCTCAGGTCTTGCAAACGCAAGGTAGCCATGGCTTCCTTAGTTGAATCAGTCCAGCACTATTGTAGTCTCCCTCTTTTCCTACAGCCGTCAGCTTTACCAAGCAGTTATCTTTTCCAATGAGTCATGTCGTTTCATAGAATCATAGAATCATAGAACCATAGTGTTGGAAGAGACCACAAAGGCCATCTAGTCCAACCCCCTTCTGCCATGCAGGAACACACAATCAAAACATTCCCGACAGATGGCCATCCAGCCTCAGTTCAAAATTCTCCAAAGAAGGAGACTCTGCCACACTTAATTGCCATGGCTCTATCCTAACAAATCCTTGGATTTGTAGCTTTATGAAGGATTTGGAATGCACTACCAGAAGTCTTCTTCTTTGGAGGTTTTTAAACAGAGGCTGGATGGCCATCTATCAGGAATGATTTGATTGTGTATTCCTGCATGGCAGAATGGGGTTGGACTGGATGGCCCTTGGGGTCTCTTCCAACTCTATGATTCTATGATTTGCCTGAGTCCCTTGGCAAACTACAAATCCCAGGATTCCATACAACACAGTTAAAGTGACATCAGACTGCTCTAAGGGTAAACTGGGTACAGCGTTTTAGTGAAAAACTCACGGATCTCGTCCAGGAAGATGAAAAAGAGACTAGTTGCTGTCCCCAGAGGGTTCACGGCTGTCACGTTCAGCACGTAAGGATCAATGGCGAACATCTGGATGTTGGGGATGAAGCAGCTGTTGGCCCCTGGGACCAGCTGGATGCACTCGGACACTTCTCCTTCCACACCATATCTAGCGCAAAAAGAAGTGCATGCTTAGCACAGCATTCACCGTAAGTCAAAAACATACAGAGAGAGAGAAAGAAGTAGGGAACACAGACTGTGTTGGCAGAGTGTTATGCATGGTGCAGGATCCTTCCCATTGTGTTTTGATTTGGACCCGTCATCCCTGTTTACACGGAATCAGTCACACTGGAGGTGGTCTCTCTAGGCACTGGGAGGTCCTCCGGTACAACTCTATGGTCAACTTCTGCCAAAGTTGACCATAGAGTCATGCCAGATGGCTAGAGAGGTGCCCTCTCTAGGCATTTTCTAGCTCCTCCAGCATGGTTCTACAATAGGACTTCCGAATCCACTGGGGGGGTGTATACTGAAAGCCATGGATAATAGTCCTTGGGGGGGCATGTATACTGAAAACCATAGATAATTGTGAACGCCATTGCAAATAATGGGACTTCTGGTTTAAAATACCATAGAATTGCCTTGGAGGACCTAGAAAATGGCTAGAGAGGACGCATTTTCTAGGAAGACTCTATGGTGGGAGTTCTGTTTTGTGTCCCGTGGATAATTGAATCAATGGATACAGGGGTCCTACTGTCTATCATCAAATAAATAAAATACCTGTATGTGGAGAAGAAAAAAGTGGGCAGGTGTGTCTTTGTTTCCATCCTCCAGGTGCAATTGGCGGCCGGATAGCTGGCAGACCAGCATCGGATGACAGGTTTCTCAGGCGGGTCTGGGGGAAGAGACAAAAACGGTATATGATTTTGTTTTATTTCTGTACATTTCACGTTTGAAGTGATATTTTTAGCCGTGGTACATCTTCTTAGGGGCCATGTTGGGCTGAAATGCAATCAAAATAATTAAGTCAATGAATCAATCAAGATGCCCTTGTTTTCTTTACCTACTCCTTCACCAGAGGAACATTACGCAAGGAGGTACTGCATACCTCCTTCTACAACATCCCAAAAAAGTTTAGGGGGGAAGCAGCTACGTTTCGGGGTTCTGGATACATCTGGCCATTGGGCAGTTGACTTGTTCCGATGGTCAGCTCACCTGCCCACAAAAGAGTCATTCCCAAATCCTTAGTATGACATTCCTTCAAATATTTAAATATGGCTATCATGTCTCCTCTTCACTGCCTCTTCTCCAGGCTAAACATGCCCAGCTCCCTAAGCCATTCCTCATAGGGCATAATGGCTTCTAGACCTCCCACCATCCTAGTCACCCTCCTCTGGACACATTCCAGCTTCTCAATATCCTTCCTGAATTCTGGTGCCCAGGACTGGACACAGTATTCCAGGTGAGGCCTAACCAAGGCAGAATAGAGTGGCACCATTACTTCCCTTGATCTAGACATTATACTACTATTAATGCATCCTAGAATCACATTGGCTTTTTTAGCCACTGCATCACACTGCTGACTCATGTTGTGATGTTCAAGCATTGTCAATGTCATGAGGACTCCTGTATTTTCTTATTTTTTGTGTTTTCCTTTGGCACTTTGATTTTAGTTTGCAGCAATGGAAGTGAGCTGAGGACAAAGGGGAAAGGTGGGAGGTGGAGAGAGAAACTGGGACATTTTAACAGCAGCTAGGAAAATGAGACAGCAGAGTTATCCCCGCGAAATCAGGACAGTCGGAAGGTAAGCCGTTTGTTCTGTTAGACACCCTCAATCAAGACAAAATGCAAAAGTCCACAGACAGACACAAGGAATACACAGGGTTTTCATTGTTTGTTCTTGGACTCACAGCCCAGCTTCAGGTGAATCCTTCGCAGCGTCTGTCCGGTGGCCGGGTCGCGGCAACGGTATTCCCCTTCTTGCGCCAAACTGACATTCTTCAACACCAGGCTGCCATCTTTTCTTGTCCCCTTCAAAGCGGCCACCAATGTGCCATTCACGGTCCATTCCACTGTGGATACGTTTTCCGGGATGGGGCAGAGCAAGATCACTTCAGGAGCCCCATAGTTAGCATACTGCTGATATATGGGGCCATCGGTGCTTCCTAAAAACCCCACCAAAAAAAAAACACCAGTCTCATTGAAAAATACTTAATATAAGACCTGCAGTCATCTACTTGATCTTGCATCAGAGAAAAACACAAAATAACATTTTGAAAAACCAATATTATTTCCTGGCCTGGAACACTTCCTCCTATATCAACCTGCCCATGACTTCACCTTGTTACAGAAGGTGTTTTTTCTAAATATTTTGGTACCTCCTGTGTTAAAAACTGCATCAGAGGGTGCATAGAAATAATGCAGTTTGATGCATCCACAACCTTTATTAGGTATAATACAACATACACATAGAACAATAGGACTCCCCAAGAATTACATAGAGTTTTCTTAGGCAAGTGGTGAAGTCTCCTCCTTTGGAGGCTTTTAAACAGAAGCTGAATAGTCATATGTTGGAATGATTTGATCGTCTATTCCTGCATGGCAGGGGGTTGGACTAGATGGCCCTTGGGGGTCTCTTCCAACTCTAGGATTCTATGACTTCAAGGGTCGTTTTTAGGCCAGTTAAGCCATATGTTTGCTGCCTCAACCAAAAAGTTAGCCATTAGTCTGGTAATATGTGGGCCCTGATCTTCGAACAAGAATTCCACTGATAATCTATCTGTACACACATTCCTTTCCAATAACTTCCTTATCAACTTTTCCCTTGGAATTATATACAATGGGCAAGTCAATACAATATGATAGAGAACATCAGGGGCTTGAGCATGATATATACAATTTAAAAAAGGAGTCTGTAAATATCGAGCCTTGTTGATGCCACTTTATGTGCTCTCGCGCCACTTGATGGAATCCTGGGATTTGCGGTTTCACAAGGTCTTTAGCTTTCTCTACCAAAGAGGGCTGGTGCCTCACAAAACTACAACTCTCAGGATTCGGTAGGCTGGAGCCACAACAGTTAAATGGTGCATTATTTTCTACAGTATAGATGCACCCAAAGTCTTCTCAGTTGTGGCACCCCAACTTAGAATATTTTCCTTTGGAGGTGTGATGGACGCCACTCATACTTGTGGAAGGTGTCCAGAGGAGGACAACCAAAATGGTGAAAGGTCTGGAAGCCATGATGCCCTCTGAGGAGCAGATTAGGTTGCTGAGTAAGTTAAGCCTGGAGAAGAGAAGGTGAAGAGGGGACACGATAGCCATGTTTCAATATTTGGAGAGATGTCATACTGAGGATGGAGCAAACTTGTTTTCTGCTGCTCCAGACACTAGGACACGGAGCAATGGGTTCAAACCGCAGGAAAACAGATTCCACCTAAACATTAGGAAGCACTTTCTGAGGGTAAGAACTATTCAGCAGTGGAATAGACTGCCTCAAAGGGTAGTGACCTGTCATTTTTGGAGGTTTTTAATCAGAGGCTGGATGGCCACCTGTCGGGAATGCTTTGATTACTTATTCCTGCATTGGCAGGGGGATGGACTAGATGGCCTTTGTGGTCTCTTCCAACTCTATGACTCTATGATGGAGCAAGCTTGTTTTCTGCTGCTCCAGAGACTAGGACACGGAGCAATGGGTTCAAGCTACAGGAAAAGAGATTCCACCTAAATATTAGAAAGAACATCCTGACGGTAAGAGCTGTTCAACCGTGGAATGCACTGCCTAGGAGCATATTGGAGTCTCCATCTTTGGGGGCTTTTAAACAGAGGCTGGATGGCCATCTGTCAGGAATGCCTTGATCTAAAATATCTTGACTTATACACAAATATATACAGTAAGCAGGCAAAATGGCAACCTCCCTCTGTCTGCTGAGAACCCTTTCCCCACTTCATACCTTCCTCTTTGCTGAGCAAAGCAGTGTCTCTGTGCAAATGGGAAGAGGATGATGGGATGAAGGCAACAACCAGTATCCACTGCATCTTCAACAAGAAGAGGAGAGAGGAGCTTTAAATATTAGCTTTTGGGAAATTTGTTCAGCCATGATTTTTTAAAAAATAACTTTTATCAATCATAGAATCATAGAATTGTAGAGTTGGAAGAAACCACAAGGGCCATCCAGTCCAACCCCCTGCCACGCAGGAAATCACGATCAAAGCATCCCTGACAGATGGCCATCCTTATTAATCCACTTCTAATTAGTCTACTTCTAATACTAACACAAATAGTAAATACAGTGGGCACTTGGTATCCGCTGGGGTTTGGTTCTAGGAACCCCCATGGATACCAAAATCCGTGGTTGCTCAAGTCCCATTATATGCAATGGCATAGGAAAATGCCGTCCCTTACATAAAATGGCAATATCAGGGTTTGCTTCTTGCAATTTTTAAAAAATAACTCAGTATTATTATTATTATTATTATTATTATTATTATTATTATTAAAATAGAGATTTAGAGACAAATCATTCGGGAATGATTTGATTGTGTCTTCCTGCATGGCAGGGGTTGGACTAGATGACCCTTAGGGGTACCTTCCAACTCTATGATTCTGTGATTCTTCCCGTCTTTTCCAGTGAGTGATCCTGAATTTTCCCTTTCCATAATGTAATGTATCAAAGATCCCATAGCAAATCTTTCCAATATTTATGCCAAAACTAGGGTCGTCTCAGGATATCACATATATTGTTTACAAAAGCAACAAATGGATGGCACGTCTCAACGAACATGTCTGTCCTAAATTCATCCCCTCTAAGAACTTTATACTTATGTATTTATTTTTCCATTTAATGCCAGGTCCTGCAGCCATCTCCACCATGTTAGAAGATCCATTTCTTCACTGTGCTTCCATCCCTTACCTATAACCATCTTTGCCACTGATAATAAAATAAATATAAGACCTTTATGGTGCAAATATTCATTAATGTTTGTAAAGATGAGGGAATAGGATCAAACTGGTTATTAGAAGGTTATTTGAGATCCGTGGCTTCTTACATTAAGAGCATATTAATTTTTAGACTGCATTTATTTCCCTAAATGTTGATATAGGTTTGCTTTGGGGGGTATTCTTTTCCCCTGAATCATCATTTTCCATTGCCCTATTTTATTCTTGCACATTCCACATTTCTGTCTGGGAGCCATCAAAGTTTTATTCTGCTTGGACCTATTATTTCACAGGACTTGCAAATGCTGTTGCTATTTATAACCTGTTTCCCCTCCCCAAAAAAATCGGGGTTTATTTAATGTTCCTATTAATGCAACATCAAATTGTGTTCGCCTTTGTTGCCGCTGCAGCATACTTTTGGCTCATGTTTAACTTGTGGTTGATTCTAATCCCGAAATCCTTTCCACCTGCACTGCTGCCCAGCAAGTTACTCTTGCCCTCTTTTAATCCATTCCTGCTGGGAAGGAACGGATCGGACCGCATGAGACCACATTATTTTGTAAAGTTGTATTGGTCCTTTCCCCGCCCTTCCACCATCTGGGCCCTTGGGGGTGGTGAGGACACCGTGGGGGCAGAACAAGGCAAATACCCTGCATCATCAGGGCTCTAAGACAGGGGCAAGACGGGGTAAACTGCCCATCTAGACAAGCTCTAAATACCCCAAAGGCAGCAAATCGTATCTGATCTTGGAAGCTAAGCAGGGTCAGGCCTGGTTAGTGATTGGATGGGACACCACAAAAAAAAAATCAGGTGCTGTAGGCTATGTTTCAGAGGAAGGCAATAGCGAACCCCCTCTGAGTCGTCTTTTCATAAGAGAACCCTGCAAAAACCATGGGGTTGCTATAAATAGAGAGGTGACAGTTGAATAATACACACATATAGAATTAAAACTCACCATAAGGAAAGAGTTCACCATCCCAGGTAGAGAAAAATAAGAGTTGTCCATCTCTTTCTTTTGAGAAAGCTAGATCTCGGTCTGATCTTGCCTCACTTGGGTGGTGTGTGTTTTCACATCCTCCAAACTTGGCTCGAAAGTCCCTTCCTTTCCCATAAGGAGGGCCAATTCCCAGAGATCAGCTGCAACCGCTGAGCCTTTGGACTTATTTAGATTTCCTTTTCTGTCTCCAAACACACACACAGCACCCCAGTGGTGGACATCCGGAACGGCGAAAACATACCTCAAGGAAGGAGATACCCAACTGTTTGTGTCTCTGTGTGTGTACTTTACCCTCCCTTGCAAGGCTGAATTAATAATAATAATAATAATAATAATAATAATAATAATAATAATATAATTTATTTATATTCTGCCTTTTCCCTAGGGAATCAAGGCGGAGCACAATGTAATTACAACAATAAAATATTATAATAATAATAATAGCTCAAAGTTTTAAAAAATCCTATATCCTATCTCTCTCCCCAATCATAAAAACAGCAAGATTATCAACAGTGCAATTGGAATGAATGCTCCATAACTGCCAGGGAGGTCCTAGACATAGATATAACCCTTCGACATTTCACAGATGAAATCCAAGGCACGTGTGGGGCCAAGCAACATCAGAGTGTGGCCAAGGTGGCAAAAGTTATGAACGAGGAAGCCCATGCAAGCTAGGAGAGAATGCAGCAGTTTGCTTTTGCCTGAGCTGACTGGGAAGGGCAGAATTTCCCCCTCTCTCATCTCCTCTCCGCCTGCTGAATCAACTGACGGCAAACTACTTTTGCACTTCGGACTCAGTTTGCAGCCGCCGATCCCTTTACCCATTTACAAGGGGGAAATAAACTCCACAAATATTGTCTCAAACATCAGAGCAATCAGCCGCACCCGATCCCAAATCAGAGTGACCGTAAAAGACACTTTGATCCCATTGTGTGTGTATGTGCCTTCAAGTCACCTGCCGACTTATGGTGACCCCATGAATTTTTTGTAGGGTTTTCTTAGGCAAGGAAACACTCAGAGGTGATTTGGCCATTTCCTTCCTTGGAAATATAGCTTACAGTGCCCTGGGATGTGTTGTCAGTCTCCCATCCAAGAACCGACCCAGGTGGGGCCTGCTTAGCTTCCCTGATTGGACAAGATCTGATGCGTTTAGGGTATTTAGGCCTGTTTGAGCCCATTAGTAATTTCCAAATATCTTTGTCCCAGTGTTCAAAACTGCATTTTCATTTTAAAACATTGCCTCCTCCTGGGTCCTTTCCGGTTTCACGTTTCTGCTCACCTCAGCATGGGTGCAGCTACTATTTGCTGATCAGAAATAAGGGAATAAATGCTATTGATTACCAATAAAACAGGGAAGGGAATGATGCAGCCTTCCTGATATCATTGGACTGTATCTCCCAACATCCCTCATCCTTGTATCTCCCAGCATGCCAGCAACTCTATATATGCCCCATATATATATGTATATATGCGTGTGTGTGTGTGTGTGTGTGTGTGTGTGTATATATATATATATATATATATATATACACTATACCCCAATTTTATCTGAAGGGCTGTATAATTGATACCCTCCAATGTGTTACAGGTGAAAATCGTTCGTTGGCTTAAATTTTTTAAATCATCTATATATATATATATATATACATACTATATCCCAACTATATCTGAAGGGCTGTATAACTGATACCCTCCAATGTGTTACAGGTGAAAATTGTTTGTTGGCTTAAAAATTTTTAATCATATATATATATATATATATATATACTATACCCCAAGGGCTGCATAATTGATACCCTCCAACATGTAACAGGTGAAAATAGTTCAACGGCTTAAAATCTTTTAATCTTAAAGATTCCTATATCTGTATAATTATATATATATATATATATATATATATCCTATACCCCAATTATATCTGAAGGGCTGCATAATTGATACCCTCCAACATGTCACAGGTGAAAATAGTTCAACGGCTTAAAATCTTTTAATCTTAAAGATTCCTATATCTGTATAATAATAGTCAATAATAATAAAACTTATTTCTATCCCGCCCCTCTGCAATGCAATCGGGGTGGCTTGCAATATAAAAACTCCATAATTGCAGTACCCTAGCCCGCCCACCCCTTAAAATAATATTAAATTAGAAGAGATTAAAAACATGCAATAATTAAAAATATATTAAATTAGAAAAAAAATAAAAACATACAATATTTTTTTAAAAAAATGTATGCATTTATTAAAGAACCAGCAGGGACATATAATTTTTTGGCTCGTTAGCAGAATGTCTCATTTAATTCATTAATAACTTAATGAATAACTTAATTCTGTAATTAAGTTAAGGCTGAATTAAGTTACATAATTAAGCTAAGGCTGAAAATCCACTCTGAAGTCAAATCAGGTAGGTTAAACAAAGCATTTTAATTACGTTTCTCCTTTTAATTCAGAAATAGCTACCTTAATTGATAACTTAATTGATTTTAATCAGAGAGTTCCTACTGCTGCCTCTGGAAAGTCACATGAAAAATGGCGCCGGCGTTGTTGCTCCAGAGGGAAGGGGTGGAAGCGAATGCAGATTTAGGCTGAACATTAGAAAGGATGTGCTAATAGTCTGGGTTGCTCAAAGGTGGGATGGACCATATGAGAATATGAAGGTGCATCTACACTGTAGAAATAATGCAGCTTGACACCACTTTAAGTGCTGTAGCGCCTACCTGTGGAATCCTGGGATTTGTAGTTTCACTGAGCCTTTAGCCTGCTCTGCCAAAGGCTGCTGGTGCCTCGCCAAACTACAAATCCCAGAATTTCTGTAGGATAGGAGCCATGGCAACAAATGCCGTAACTTCCTTGCCCTGTCTAGAGAAGCTCTACTTTTCTCTGCCTATAATTTTTGCATTCCCTCTGTTCTTCCGATGCTAGTTAAACTTCACTTGGTATGGAAAATGACTTCGCACCGCCGTGCCTTCAAGTTGCCTGTCTGCTGATGGCGACCCCATGAATTTCATAGGGTTTTCTTAGAGAAGGAATACTCAGCCGTGGCTTTGCCAGGGTCCTAGACCAATACTCAAACTGTCCCACCGCACTAGAACTCCTATTTATCTGTGCGTAGTATTTGCAGCAAAAGCGAGCATGCATTTGCAACAGATGCCAGCAAGCAATAATCTTAGCAACCATTATTTAACAGCTGTTGAGAGGTGATAAGGTGCTTATCGATACTGGATATCTAATCGCTCTGCACAGCCACTGCTAAGATAATTGCTTGCTGGGATCTTTGGCAGAACTTCAATTGTTTTTGCAGCAACGTTGCTAAACACACACACACACACACATGGAGAAGGCAGATTTATGGTCATGGTGAGTGTGTGTCTTCAAGTGGCCTATCATCTTATGGCGACCCCACAAATTTCACAGGATATTCTGAGACAAGAAATACTCAAAGGTGGTTGTGCCAGCTCCGTCCTCTGAATCATAGAATCGTAGAGTTGGAAGAGACCACAAAGGCCATCCAGTCCAACCCCCTGCCATGCAGAAACACACAATCAAAGCACATCTGACAGATGGCCATCTAGCCTCTGTTTAAAACCTCCAAAGAAGGAGTCTCCATCACACTCCCAGGCAGTGCATTCCACTTCTGAATAGCTCTTACTGTCAGGAGGTTCTTCTTAATTTTTAGGTGGAATCTCTTTTCCTGTAGTTTGTGTCCATTGCTCCATGTCCTAGTCTCTGGAGCTGCAGGAAACAAGCTTGCACCATCCTCAATATGACATCCCTTTAAATATTTGAACAAATATTTGAAGAACTTTCTGACCATAAGAGCTGTTCAGAAGTGGAATACGCCGCCTGGGAGTGTGGTGGACTCTCCTTCTTTGGAGGTTTTTAAGCAGAAGCTGGATGGCTATCTGTCAGGAATGTTTTAACTGAGTATTCCTGCATGTTGGACTGGATGGCCCTTGGGGTCTCTTCCAACTCTATGATTCTATGATTCTGTGAAATGTAATGGAATATGGAAATAGCTTCAGTTAGAGTGGTGCTCTATATTCCTATTAAAGGACCCACACAGGGGGAAGATAACATAAAATGTATGGAATGTGGAAAGAATTTATGTGATAGCAGAATACTGACTAAACATCAATTAACTCAGAGTGATCTACTGATAGCAATACAATTGTCCCTTCCTATTCACTGTGGTTTGATTCCAGGCCCCCCCCCCATGGATACCAAAATCGTGAAGACTCAAGTCCCCTTACATGCAATGGCATAGCAAAATGGTCTCCCCTATAGAAGATGGCAAAATCAAGGTTTGCTTTGGGATTATTATTTTTTAAAGAATATTTTCAAGCCATGAATACTTCAATGCATGGCAGGGGGTTGGACTGGATGGCCCTTGTGGTCTCTTCCATCTCTACAATTCTATGATCCTATGAAATCCGTGGATACCAAGTCCGTGGATACGGAGGGACAACTGTATACAGTTAGGTCCAGAAATAATTGGATGAGTTTTGTTATTTCGGCTGTTTACCAAAATAAAATCAAGATATAGTTAAATAATGAATATGCTCTTAAAATGCAGTCTCTCAGCTTTAATTTGAGGGTTGTCACATCCAAATCGGAGGAAGGGTTTAGCAATTACAGTTGTCCCTTCACATTCGCTGGGGTTCGGTTCCAGGACCCCCCATGAATACCCAAATCCGTGAATACTCAAGTCCCATTATAGGCAATGGCATAGCAAAATGGTGTCTCTTATGTAAGATGGCAAAATTAAGGTTTGCTTTTTGGATTATTATTTTTTTAAGAATATTTTCAAGCCATGAATACTTAAAACCATGAATGCCAAATCCGTGAATGTGGAGAGACAACTGTACAGCTGTTTAATATGTAGCCCCCTCTTTTCCAAGGGACCAAAGGTAAATGGATAATTGATTCAAAAGCTGTTTCATGGAGATTTGAGGGCTATTCCTTTGTTATTTCTTCATCGATTAAGCAGATAAAGGTCTGATGTTGATTCCAGGCGTGGCATTTGCATTTGGAAGCTGTTGGAAGATTCTTCTCCAAATCTTTATTTATGGTGCACATACCACTTTCCCAAGTGGTCGGAAGCATTTCACTTACAGCGACAAGGCCACCATTTTGAAACCGCACAAAATGGCAGAATTGTTTCATTGCCAAACAATCACAAAGGTATTTCAGTTATTGGTTTTGTAGAAAACTGCCACGTTGGAGCTCCAGCTCCACTTGACCATTTGAAGCTCTGATGCAGACTAGGTTTTGGGAAAGGGGGGTCTTGTTTTTGCGCTCGCATGGTTACAGGGTGGGATAACTAGCCTGATTGGCCACCCCGCAGTGGTTGTCCGCCCCTTTCACCAATCGCATGTAACCTTGTTCGCCCCAGGTCTCCGACCAGCTGCGGAAAAATCAGAGAGAAAGCATAGATGAGAATTTCTTTACAGTTAGTTTTTGATATGAATTTGCCAAACTAGGATAACTGTACTCAGCGTAACATGTGCCATTATAGGAGATTGTAAATGTTATAAATTAATAACTCATTTTATATATTTCTCCATATCTTTCATTAATAGTTTTACGTGTTTTTTTCTCAGAATTATTTCACATGATTTGGGTACATGGTATTATTTTAGGAAACAATATTGCATTATTTTACATGTTTGGGCTGAGGGGGGTGAGAGGAGAGAGGGGATTGGTTGGGTATGTTTCCTATGCAGCCAATCAGCACACTGGGAAAGGAAACATACCCAAGAGTTTTATATATATAGATTTCTTCGTATTTGGAGCAGAGGCCATGAGATCTCTCCTTCTCCAGGCCTCTCCTGCCCGATCCTGCTTCCCACCTGTTTTTCAGGATCCAATAATCTGTGTTCGTCCCACCTTCCTGGACTGTGCCATAGCCGACCGCCAACATGGCATGGTTCACCGAATGGCCACACCAAATGCTGGCAAAAACTCCTGGAATAGATTTAGAGTATGGAGGGAGGGATCAGGGACAGAAAACCAAGAGCAACATGAACCCCTTTAAACATGCTCAACTCCAGTACAGCCGGACCCCCATATTCACGGAACCAATATTCATGGTTTCAGTTATCCACGGGACACAAAACAGGGACACATACCATAGAGTCATCCTAGAAAATGACTAGAGAAGTGTTCTCTCTGGGCATCTTCTGGGTCCTCCAAGGCAAATTTTCTCACTGAGAACCATCCATTCATACTGTAATCTCACGCTTACAACAGGATGTGGTTTTGCACGCAGTCTGTATTAATTTCTTCTAATTTCATATTATTTTAAGGGGTGGGTACTGCAATTATGGAGTTTTTATACTGTAAGCCGCCCCGATTGCATTGCAAAGGGGTGGGATAGAAATACATTTTATTGTTGTTGTTGTTGTTGTTGTTGTTGTTGTTAGTCAATAGCGTGAAACAAGCACTATTGACGATCTATTGACGGCTTGTCCCATGAATGAGAAGAAGGTCTTTTTCATGGCTGGAGCATGGAGTAATAATGCAAAGACAACAACAAAGTGCAATAGCGGGGCCCATTAGCACTACACTGATGTCATAATCCTGTGATTTTTGCCACATCTGATAATGTCCTTAGTGAAGTAGTGAATCCAGGCCTAGCTTTGGAATATTTCAAAGTAGCTGTCCAAAGTGCTGAATTCACTTATAGGACAGGGTTCAGCACCATGGAGAACTCCATGGAAACCTGGCCTTTGCCAATTAGGGCAGCACTTTGGAGAATTCCTTTAAAGCCCAGATTAAAACCTGGAGTGGATTCAGCGCCCCAATGAAATGGAAGACACCAATCACCACTATTGCACTACTTCTGAGCAACCACCCAGTTCAGCTGGAGTCACACTCAAGGGGACCTCACCAGATTTATAGAAATGGAACATGAAGCTCCGGGCATCCACGGCCACTGAAATTGGCCCGACGGTTGCCACGGCTTGTTCCAGGGCCTCTTCACTCCCCGCTTGGATCTGCACCAGGGACGTACAGTTGGCCACTCGCATCTGAGCATTGTAGCGGCATCCCAATTCCTCCTGGAGGAAGAAGACAAAGCGGGAAGAGGGGGTTGTTTTCAACTCATTTTAACATTTATAGGAGAGGTGGGCTCATTTGCACCCCACCCCCCAGATATTGTTGGGCTGCAACTCCCATGAGCCCTAGCCAGTGGTGAGTGGTTGTGGGAGTCACAATCCAGCAACACCAGGGGGTCGACAGTTACCCAGCCCTGATTAACTAACAACAAACTTTTTCAAAAACTGAGCACAGATAGACAGATCATTTTATTGAATTAGTCTACTGAGCAATACAATTAAAAATTCAGCTTTACAAGCTAGAACATGTCCAGAGGAACATGTCACCTCTTCACCTTCTCTCCTCCAGACTAAACACACCCAGCCACCCTAAGCCGCTCTTCATACGGCATGGCTTCCAGACCCCCCACCTTTTTGGTCACCCTCCTCTGGACACGTTCCAGCTTCTCCATATCCTTCCTGAATTGTGGTGCCCAAAACTGGACACAATATTCCAGGTGAGGTCTGACCAAAGCAGAATAGAGTGGCACCATTATTTTCCTCGATCACTAGACTCCTATTGATGCAGCCTAAAATTGCATTGGCTTTTTCAGCTGCCGCTAAAAACAAGTTGCTTCCTTTGGGTGGGACACACAGGACACTGTGTGTCTCTCATACCTTTTCCAGGTAGGGATAGTCACGCTCCGAGTTGATGCCTCCATTATCCCTCACATACTCAAAGGCTCGGGTGATATATCCTCCACGGCAGCCATGGTTTCCCAGCTTCCAGGAGCAGTCAATGAGGTTTTGTTCACTCAGCGCAACCAGCTTCCCGGTTTTGTTGAAGAGCAAACCCTCCAAAGCACCTGTGGCGCTGAACGCCCAGCATGCTCCGCAATGGCCCTGGGAAGGCAAATTCTTAGTTACCGGAAGGAAGAACTTTAAAGTGAAAATAGACCTTCCATTTTGCCTTTCATGAGGATTAGTTTATGGACGTATCCAAAATGGAATTCAGCGGTGGAGCTGAAAGAGCTTCTCCGCCTCCAGCTTAAAAGAATTACACAGAGATCTGAGATGTCCAATTTCCAATCTTCCCTCCTCCCTGGAAGCCATCAAATGTCATGGTTTGGTCCTGGCCCTGGCCCTCCTCTCTTCCTCTAGCCTGACCTACCACACAGGGTTGTCATTATGAAAAGAAAGTTACAAAATGGAGGAGGCACACCTACTAATTCTTACGCTCACTGGGAGGAAAGGATGGACATAATCAATACATTGATAAATGATGTTTTACCTGAACTGGTTTCAGAATATCTGGGATATTCATATTCTCTAGGACTAGAAGTTTAGCTTTAAAACATACACACACCAAAATATTAGCAGCTTCACTTCTAAAAACACGTCAAATATGGAGTTTTCACATATAACAGACTTCTACTTTTGAGTAATCTTAACCTGAATCCAGGAGGACCTGTTTTCTACAGAGCTTTTTACAATCCAAGCCTCAACAAAAGCAATAAATTGTTAAACCATAGCACTCTTCTTTTTCTTTGCTGATTTTTTGTTTAATATCTAAACAGGGCTAAAGTTTCTAAAGTTGTGAAGTTGGAGGCTTTCACAGCCGGCATCCATAGATTTTCCTTGGGTTTCTTCCAGGTTGTGAGGCTGTGTTCTGCAATAGTTCACTATTCCATATAATAATAGAACACGGCCTCACAGCCCAGAAGAAACCGAAGGAAAATCTATTTCTAAAGATGCAAACATTAAATTCATTTTAGGGAAAAAATAAAATAAAAACACATTAGATATGAGATTTGAGGCGTATAAGAATCAACCCTAGCTCGGCCACTCAAGTCTTTCCCAGGCTGAGTTGGACTCACCTGGTTTTTCACTGGGGTGACGTAACCTTTGGTGCGCCAGTCCACTTCTTTGGGAACCTCCCGAGCAGTCGCTCCTTGGAATACCGCAACTTCCTTGCCATGCCCTCTGGCCCGATCCAGGTGGAAGCCATTGAGCATCTGGTTAAATTCTTCATCAGTCTGTGGGAGGAACAGGGTTAACATTCTCCTTCCATTTCCATGGAACATGTCCAGAGGAAAGTGACCAAGAGAGTAAAAACTTTGCAAACCAAGCTTTCTAAGGCTCAGCTTAAGGAACTGGGGATGTTTGGTCTGGAGAAGAGAAGGCTGAGAGGTGACATGATAGCCATGTTTAAATATTTGAATGGTGGTCATACTGAGGATGGGGCAAGCTTGTTTTCTGCTGCTCCAGAGACTAGGACATGGAGTTATGGGTTCAAACTACAGGAAAAGAGATTCCAACTAAACATTAGAAAGAAAACCCTAACAGTAACAGCTGTTTGAGAGTGGAATAGATTGCCATGGAGGATGGTGGGGGAAGGTCTCTAAACAGACTTTGGATGTGCATCTTTCGGGTGTGCTTTATTTGTGTCTCCCTGCATGGCAGCATGGGGTTGGATCTCACTTCCAGCCTTATACTTCCATGATCATTTCCCCAATAGGTGGTGTAGCTGGGGAGAAAGCAGTCTGAAAGGGAAGGGAGAAATTGAGGTGGAAGAAACTACCTTTTCTTAGAAAGGAGAGGAGACTCATTTTTCCACCTTTCTTTTTGGCCTTTCTTCGTTGTTGTTGTGTGCCTTCAAGATGTTTCCAAATCCTGCATCTACCATGGCTTCCACGTCAGGGTGTGGTGGAGTTTTTAAACCCTGAGGACTTTATCAGACAGACAAAATATGGAATCATAATGATAACTGCGAAAGAGCGTGCAGATCAGACGACGTCGCCCTTTCATGGTTATGTCCTGTCAAAATCCCGTACCTTTTAATCAACAGCTGAATCCGTCAATAGATCCCACATGCTGCTTTTGTGCCGGCATTGCCGGCATGTGAAACCTTTGCCATTTAACTCTCATCACTGTAGCGAGAGTGGTCCGGTGCAAACACTTCCAGGTCAGATCAGGACATCCAGGTACGTTTCGCTCTTTTTATGACCCACCCCAAGTTACTTGGGACTTTTAAACTGTGCCTAGGTGCTTGGTGTCACTTTTAAGGCTGTATTTTTGTTTTTATTTTTAGATTTCCCATGCGACAAAGTCTTGCGGGATTTCGAGCGAGGAAGTGAACGGGGCTCCTCTTTATTGCCGGGAGAGGAACGTAAGTGCCGGAGGGAGCATTCTTTTGCCAGGATAGAAATGGGTTTTTTTTATATGCCTGCAAAATAATGTTTTAAAAGGGGTCATCTGATAATGTCCCGTGTTTAAAAGAACTGCCCAAAGTGCTGAAGCTATTTTGAGGGAAAGCCTTCAACATCATAGACAGCTCAAAACAAGTTCAGCACTTTAGAGAACTCCAGTAAAGCTCTCCATGCATTCAATACCTTGGATAGCTCCTTTGGAGATAGTCCTCTGATAGGTTTAGCACCTTGGATACCTCCTTTCAAATCTGGGATAAAGCCCAAAATGGATTCACCGCACCCCTAACATGGAGGCCATTGAGTGCTGCTGACTTCTGCTGCAACATCCTCCTAGGACCTCGCAACTATAGCATTGTATGCTAAGCAGCCAAAACTGAGATACCTATGAGCCAAGAATCATAGCATCATAGAGTTGGAAGAGACCTCAAGGGCCATCCAGTCCAACCCCCTGACATGCAGGAATACACAATCAAATCATTCCCGACAGATGGCCATCCAGCCTCTGTTTAAAAACCTCCAAAGAAGGAGACTCCACCACACTCCAAGGCAATGTATTCCACTTCTGAACAGCTCTTACTGTCAGGAAGTACTTCCTAATGTTTAGGTGGAATCTCTTTTCCTGGAGTTCGAACCCATTGCTCCGTATCCTAGTCTCTGGAGCAGCAGAAAACAAGGTTGCTCCATCCTCGATATAACATCCCTTCAACATGGCTCTCATGTCCCCTCTCAACCTTCTCTTCTCTAGACTAAACATGCCCAGCTCCCTAAAGAAGTTTCCAGTCAACTCATCAGTGCCTCTTATTCTCCTGTTCTCTCTCAGCCTAGTGTGAGCAATATGTTGTTGCTGTGTGCCTTCAAAGTCATTTCCAACTTATGGCAACCCTAAAGTGAACCCATCACAAGATTTTCTTGGCAAGATTTGTTTAGAGGGAGGGTTGCCTTTGCCTCCCTTTGAGGCTGAGAGAGTGGGACTTGCCAAGTAGGGATTTGAACCCTGGTCTTTCAGACTCCTAGTCCAGTGCTCAAACCACTACACTATGCTACCCTCATGAGCAAGCTCTCTATATAATTCTCTTGGGTATGTTGCCTTTCCCAGTGTGCTGATTGGCTGCTCAGGAAACACACCCAACCAATCACCACTCACATGCAAATTCCCTCTCCACCTCACAATCCACTCCTGCCACTCAATCTGGGGCCAAGATTCCAAAGTGTTGAGGAAGAAATTAAAAATCCACCAGTCTACCTTACAGGGTTGTTGTGAGGTCTACCGGGTGGTTTGGGGGGGAAGTTTTTTTAACGGCATATATTATGCCTGGTACAGCTAGTAGAAGGAATAACAGCATCAGCCTACCTTACAGAGTTGTGCAACAGTGCTACTGTTATTGTTGTTAAATGATTGTGTATTCCTGCATGGCAGGGGGTTGGACTGGATGGCCCTCGTGGTCTCTTCCAGCTCTACAATTCTATGATTCTATGATGTATATGAATTGCTCTGAACCTTTACTAAGGTTTATGAGTAGGCTGCTAATTGTTTTAAACAGGTGAAAGGCAAAAATAACTTTTAAAAAACTATTTATGTCTTTTTGTTTTTAAAAAAATAACCATTGGCTACTATTCCAACTAGTGTTCAATGTAGTTGGAGTGGCATAAAACCCTTTTCTTCATTTTTCCTCCATTTGTATTTGGTGCTCCTAGTCCATGAGAGGATGCTGGGGTCCCAAATTTGACTGCCCGCAACTTTGCAGAGATTGATACAGAGCTGTTTCCCAGCTTAGCTAGGAGATGCTTGGGGGTTAAACCTGGGCCTTTTGCAATGCAAGCAGTGCTCCCTAGCCCAGCACAACCATTCCATGACATCACAGAAGCTCAGCCAATCAGGGTTGCCCCAACTGCAGATCCCATTTACCAAGTCCCCCAAGTGGTTCATAGCCAGCTGGAAGGTGTGTTTCCCTAGAGAAGCCTCCATGTTATGCTGCTCAATTCTCCGTAGGTTCTTCTCCCAGACGGTCCGACGGAACGCCTCTTCTTCCTACAGGGAAGGAAAGCACCAATCCCAGAGTTATGGGTGGACTAGTCATTTATTTATTTATTCATTCATTCATTCGGGAGCCAGGGTGGCACAGAGGTTTGAGCATTGGACTAGGAGTCGAATCTGCACTCAGTCACAGAAACCATTGGGTGATCTTGGGCAGGGGTTGGACTAGATGGCCCTTGGGGTCTCTTCCAACTCTATGATTCTATGGTTCTAAGGCCCTGAGTGACTTTGGACCACTTTCATTCACCTTCTCTTTTTCTCAGCAAAGTTGTTCTTGTTGCTGCTAACAGCAATGACACCAACACCAATGATAATGATAGCAATATCTTTATTTATCTCCCGCCTTTTCCCCAGACTGGGACTCAAGGCTCTTCGCCAATTAAAAAGATTACAATTAAAAACCCACACAAAAAAAAGTCAACATTAAAACTAAATGAAACTCTCAACTGCATTACAAAAAAAAAAAAAAACCCATCCCAAGACCCAGACATGTAGGATTGGATGAGGAGGAAACTGGAAAGGAAAACAGGAGCAGAATGGTTGATATAAGAAAGCAAAAGCCGCAAGGTGATCCCATTCCCACAAGCACACTCACCTCAAGGTATTCCTTGCTATGGACCTCCTTCCACCCTTTCCAAGCTCCCTCCAGGGCCAGATCCACCGCGCCAGAGAAGCCTCTCAGGAAGACCAACGTGGCCACGGCCGCCACGAAGAGGGGACCCATATCTTTGTCTAAGTGGGCATAAGAACATCCTCATCAGATTTGGCAACGGGGTGGGCAAAGAGCAGCCCACGGGCTGCATGAATGGAGACCACCATCAATTTCGGCAGCTTTGAAAAGGGGGAGAAGATCAGCACCAGCATGGTTAGCCCTGAACAAAACATCCACATTCAGGAGCAGTCTACCAGAGCGTGTAGTGCTGTGCAAATAAGAGGGGCTGGTGTTTTCTTATGAAATAGAAAGAGACGCGCATACACGGACTTTCAGATAGTCTAGACCTAAGCCACATGCATAGGGCTGTACAGTAGGACCCCCCGTATCCACTGATACATTATCCACTGATTCAATTATCCACGGGACACAAAACAGCACACCTACCATAGACTCTTCCTAGAAAATATATCATCTCTAGCCATTGTCTAGATTCTCCAAGGCAACTCTATGGTATTTTAAACTGGAAGTCACATTATTTTCAATAGTGTTCGCTATTATTCATGGTTTTCAGTATCCACGGGGCTCCCCAGAACCAATCCCCAGTGGATACAGGAGTCCTACTGTATAGATCACAACCAGCTCTTTGAATTGTGCCCAGAAATGCACCAGTGGTCAGCGAAGCTCTTCTCCTCCAACTTTGTTCTCCTCCCGAGCAAATTTGTGTCTTATTAGCTGGCAGCAACGTGTATATTACCGATACGGGGTCAAAATTTCCTTTGGCTGCTAAGAAGATAAGAGC
Source organism: Gambelia wislizenii (assembly GCA_030847615.1). Taxonomy (NCBI): domain Eukaryota; kingdom Metazoa; phylum Chordata; class Lepidosauria; order Squamata; family Crotaphytidae; genus Gambelia; species Gambelia wislizenii. Next base: position 8,975,563 of record JAUMIR010000018.1, read on the forward strand.
TAGACACCAAAATGATCAATAAAAATTTTTACTGTGCTGTCCTGAAAATAGCTTTATGTTTTAATCCTTCACTATTTTTGGTTTTGTCATTTGCGTTGTGTGCTACATGTTATGGCATTGTAATTGCTTGTTTTTAAACTCGCTTAAAAATAATGGTATTGTGACGGCTCACAGCTTTTAGCAATAAAGATTGATTCACATTCACAGTCCAACTGCTCTCTGAACATCTATGTTGCTCTCTCTGCTCTAGCAAAGAGAGACAGCTGAGATGCTCCCAGTGCTGACCCCCCAGTCTCTGCCGCCTGAGGTACTTGGTTCATTCGGACTCACACACGGCACATCCAGTCCTAGAACCTGGCCTTGGTCTGACTGGACACTTGACATGAATGCCCAATGAAGGGTTTGGGAGCTTTTTTGCATTAAGATGATTTAGGAATTTTTTAAAAATCTTGCTCCAACTGAACTAAAAACAAATTATTTTGCCACTTGCTCCCTTCAAAGCACCTCTCCCCTCTGTTCCCAGCATGTAACGGGTGTGAATTTTGCACCAACAGGGCCTCTGTGACTGAGGATGTGGAAAGAAATGTTTTGCAAAGAAACCACCCACCAGCCTCAAGAAAGAGCCGCACTGTAGCGAAAACAAGAATTGTGGTTTGGAAATAGCATCGGGCTGTCACAATCACCTCCAAAAGAGACCTTGAAACAGGTTTCCTTTTTTTGTAGATTTTCCGTGGGTTTTTTTCTGGGCTTTGAAGCTGTGTTCTGGAAGGGTTTATTTCTGATGTTTTGCCTGCATCTATGGCTGGCATTTTCAGAAATAAACTCTTCCAGAAACATCAGAAATAAATTCTTCCAGAACACAGCCTCACAGCCCAGAAAAAAAACAAGGAAAATCTATGGATGCTGGCCATGAAAGCCTTTGACTTCACATTTCCTTTTTTTCTCTGCATAGACTGACTCCTGGATATTCAAGCTAAAGCTGAGACCGGCCAACTAGAAAGCAATAAGCATGGCCAAAAATAAAACCGTAACTTCTTCTGAGAGAAAGGGGATACCTATCCCATGTTCCTCAAGCTCTCTGGATGTTCAATCACAACTCCCATTCTCCCCCACCAGATGACCATGGGTACCTAATTCACTAAAACTGTGGTGTTGTGTTTTGAGTCTATCTATCAGGTGTGCTTTGATTGTGCATTCCTGCATGGCAGAGGGTTGGACTTGATGGCCCTTGTGGTCCTTTCCAACTCTAATAGAATCCTTAGAATCTAATAGAATCTAATAGAAGAGAAACGACAACGCAGAAAGAATCACAACCCAAAAACATCACCCAAGGAGTCCTTCTGCTGTGCTTTTTGCAACCAGACTTGTTTATCTCGGATTGGCCTTTTTAGTCATCAGCAAGCTTGCAGAAAGTGCGGGATGAGTCCTTCCTGAATCTTCGTTTGCGAAGAAAAGCCAGAGAGAGAGAGAATCTAATATGATTCCATTATATGCTTTTTCTGACCGGCAAAAACTCCTCAGACAGCAAAGGGTCCCTCTCACCGCCAGATCCTTTTAACTAGAGAGGTAGGGATTTGAACTCAGGACAGGAGGTGCTCCCCATTGAATCTATGGCTCTTTCCCTTGTAAGCCAAGAAGCCACCTTTCACCCTTTGCCAGCACTTATCTGGGATTGCTCTAGCTCTGAATTATGGTGCTTCCCATAAAGATTCAAGTCCTCATGGTCCTCGATAAAGGGCTAATTGCAACAGGGACAGTGGATTGTGCCTCACATCCAGTTGGACCATGAGACCATGGAGCTTAGTCCTAACCGGCAATTTCTCTCTCCAACGTTTCAAGAGAAGAGTCCCAGACCTTGGAGACCATCTACAGTTGTCCCTTCATATTGGCTGGGGTTTGGTTACAGGACCCCCCATGGATACTAAAATCTGTGAATACTCAAGTCCCATGATATGCAATGGCATAGCAAAATGGTGTCCCTTATAGAAGATGGCAAAACAAGGTTTGCTTGTTGGATTATTATAGTTGTCCCTGCATATCTGCTGGGGTTTGGTTCCAGGACCACCCCCCCAAGGATACCTAAATCCGTGAAGACTCAAGTCCCATGATATGCAATGGCATAGCAAAAGGGCGTCCCTTAGATAAGATGGCAAAATCAAGGTTTGCTTTCTGGATTATTTTTTAAAGAATATTTTCAAGCCGTGAATCTGTGAATACCAAATCCGTGGATATGGAGGGACAACTATACATGCAAAGCAGATGCTCAACCATCAGCTTATGGCACCTTTCTCCCCCACAGACAGAAAACCTACCTCTTTCTCCAGGCAGAAAAGGTAAGGAAAGAAGATCTTGCCTGCTTCGCTCTCTTTCTCTGCAAGAGAGAACTTACTGATGTCTCTTATCAAAGAAACTGTTGTAAGAAACATAGCTTCCGTTCTGACATACACACCGCATTTACACAACTCCAGTTTCCGGGGTAATTGACAAAAACCACAGAGGCAACACAGCAAGTCTACATCAGCTTCTATACCCACTGCCTTGTCACAGGACTGACCCGGGTGTGATTATGCACAAGGATGATATACAGTTGTCCCTTCATTGCTGAGGTTTGGTTCCAGGACCCCTCGTGGATACCTAATGTCAGGATGTTCCATGGATTCTGGGTACTAGAGTAGGTTCCATGGAAGATCCTGACATGAGTTTGGTTCCTGGCCTGATTTCCCTGCCTGGGCCTCTCTGTCTCTGGACAGTACCTGAGGTGTTATGTCAACTTTCAGCAATCTGATTGGGTAGATCTGCTACCTTTTGCAGAGGTGGCGTACAACAACGCTATGCACCAAAGTACAGGCAAGAAGCCATGCCCAGGAACACAGTGACTTTATTAACCAAGGTATAGCTGAATGGTTCAAGCCCAAATGGCCAGATTAATGTTGGTTTCTAAAGGATAAATCAATTGAAAGCTTGGAGACTGTTTATAATTTTCTGAGCAATAAAAAAAATCTAACCATGTAGTAATTTGTGGTTATGGTTATTAGTAATTCTAGTGGGACTACTTAGCTGGATCTGCGACAGTAGGATATATGTATTTTTCTCTGTTTTTCTTGTAATTACAGTGCGATTTTATGGTAAGCTTCTGTCTTTCATCTCAATAGGGTTTGCTATTATCCACGGTTTCATGTACCCACGGTAAGTGTAGGAAAGCATCCCCTGTGTAATGCATTATATGTTTCTAGAGTAACAAATTAAGCTCAATCTTTCAATGGTGCTAGTATTGAATTTTCCAGTTCTCTAATAATTTCCATCCCTCTTCTCTCACCCCATCCCCAAACACCCCAGAATAAAACCATTTTCCCACCATGGCTTCAAAATTTCCTGGAAATTTCACATCTCTAGCTGGCTTACAGACAACACAATATTGAACAATACACACACCTAGCAGCTAACAGTAAATAAAACCACACCAGGGAAAGCAGCGGGCCACCGGTTTCCAATATTTTAATGCGTCACTACATCTTACCACTCATAATTATAAAAGAATAAGAATCCATAAAAATATTTTCTTTTCATAATACGCACTTAAAAGATACTCGGGCAAGTCATTTGTGGTTCGTGGTGGTTGTCGGGTTGTCGCTGGGCGTTTTTTCCTTTCTTCTTTCTTTCCTTAACAGGCGAGCTGAAGTTTCTTCTTGCTTGAAATGTCACCCCATCCCAGAGGAGGCGGGAGCAGAGGTGGGGAGGACGGAGAAGGTCAAATAGGGAGAGGAGGTGCTTAGGGTACTACGTTTCTCCCCTGAGGTGTAAAAGTTAACCCTCGTCCTCCAAACCCTCCCGAGCTGCAGTTCATGCAAACCAAGGTCAATTTAAACCAGAGGTGCGTAAAGTGCGGCCTAGGGGCCATTTTCTAGGCCTCGGGAATCCCCCAAATGCCTTCTGGGAGGCATAGGGAGGGACTTTTCACCACTTCCCCCCCCCCAACACACAGGAAAGATCTTTTTTTAAAAACCAGAAGTAAACTGAAGTGGCTTCCAACCATTGAAAAATAGTCTCTCCTGGACCTAAAATGGTTGGGGGGGGGGGTATAAACATGGCAAAAAATACCCCCCACAGCACCTAGAGCAGGATTGGGGAATCTTTGTCCCTCTAGATGTTTTAAACTATAATTCCCATAATTCCACACCCCTGGTCATGTTAGCTATGGCTTGTGGGAGTTGAAGTCCAAAGCATCTAGAAGGCCAAAGATTCCTCACCCCTAACCTAGAGGGTGTTGGAGGATATATGTGGGTAGGATTAGGGGTTGTTTTGTTTTTTTGCAGTGGGGGGTGCTGGGAGGGTGTGCCCCCCCAAGGTCTCCTGGGGGTGCTAACATGGCCCTCTAGCCTCCCATGGTTGTGCACCCCAACTTAAACCTTGCAAAAGGGAAGGGAGAGATACGAATGGAAAATCACACATTGGCTAAAAGGAGCAAAGGCAGAAAAAGAGGGGGTTACAGTCGCTGACCTGCAGAGGACTGAAGCAAGACGGAGATACGACTCAAGGCGTCTCCTGACCCACCGGGACGCGAAGAGGTGGATGGCTGGACGCGGGTAATACAGTACGGAGAAAAGGTGGGAGGAGACGAGGGAACCGTCGGGGCATAAATAAATCTCGCACTGCAGCGACGACGACATAATTTAGCCAGCCGCCCCCTGAATGAACACAAGCCACCCTGACAACCCAGGTGCTTACTGGTTTCCAGACAGAGCGCTGGGCCCTTTCGATACAATGCTGCCCTTAGGACAAAGTGGGAACCTTACGGGGAGGGAGGGAAGAATCCAAACATCAACACCTCGTGCTGCTAAAGGTAGCCACTGCCTATGAGCCTCCAGCTTCTCTGCAAAAAATGTCGTGGCTTCTTAGCTCATCGCAGAAAAGGAGCAGCGGAGGCACCAAGGCATGGCTGCCGGACACTTTCTCCTCCACTCGATGCCACCTGTCACTCCCCTTTTGGGGGGAGTTTATTCATCTCCAAACTTGGGGAAAAGGTAAGTCACAAGATGAGAGAGAACAGCAAGGGGACAGAGGCACACAGACCTGCCACTGGGAGCAGGGGAGAACGCCTGTCTTTTATTCCCAGCGCAAAAAAATTAAGATTAGCAGCAAAAAAAATTGGGAGGGGGGGAGATAGAGGGATAAGGAGGATTCTTAGAGGAAGGAGTACAAAGGAAGAGCAGCGCTGTCCAGAAAGAGGTTGGCGGCAGGCAGAGTTGGGGTTGGGGGGACACAGAGTCTCAGCTCCCCTCATTCTTTCAGGACTATGTGCCCAGCACAGGAGAGGAGAGAAAACGAGAGAGAGAGAGAAAGAGAGAGAGAGAGACGGACAGGCAGACGAACACGCAGCCAAGGCGACTTGTGCTCTGGGTTCGAAGACTGACAAGGGGCCGGAAAGAAGAAGAGGCAACAGGAGGAGAGTCGGGGACTTGTCGGAGGCCGCGTCGCAAAGGGTGTTGGGGCCCCTCAGAGGTATTCTTGAAGAAAGTGCAGCAGCGTGATTTCGTAGTGCTCCCCTGACTCCGGGCAGCGAATACTGTGTCGCTCGTTGGGGTAGATCTACAAGCGAGAAACGAAAAGGGGATCAGAAGAGGAGCAAATTAAAAGATGCCTTTTACTGTCTGCTAGGGCATGTTTTTTTACGTCCGGATCTCAGAATGGTCTTGAGAATGGTGGAGGTCTGCTATTACTCAACAGCAAGGGTGGGCAACATACAGCCCATGGGCCAAACGCGACTCTAAATGACACAGTTACAACCCTCCAACCACCCTGGGAGTTAAATGAAGCTCTGTTTCCCCACGCCATTGGAAAAAATATTCAGTATTATTATTTTTGATCAGTATTTCTATCTCAAAAGAGCATGCAAATGTGGCAGTTAGCCTTTCCCCACTCCCAACAGTCCTGAAAAACCTTCAACAGTCCTGAAAATTCCCAGCCAGATAGGAATTGAACGAAAATGGAAACTGCAAGGAACAGGACCATCACTTTTGGTACAGATGGGTGCACTGGGAGCCCTTGAAGGGAGGCATAAACTCGGCCGCCGCCACCCCCCATACTTGCCCTTCCCTGTTCCATAACAAGGGTGGAAAACTGGAGACCCTTTAGATGTTGTTGGATTCCAACTCCCATCAGGCTGATCCCATCAGAGCTCAGGGGCAGTTGCAATGGAGAATTCAACTTCTGTAACAATCTCCCTTTTATAAACAAACAAGCTTGAGCCCTCAGGTATTCACTTTAAGTGAATTACAGGCATACTTCAGTTAACAACGCCTCTGACAAAGAAGCTCCTTTTTACAAAGGGTTTCTTCTGCCTCTTCCTCATCCCCTGTCTAGTTGGAGGCTTTTTAGCAGCATTGGCATTGGGAGAGCTAGGGGAACATAGTGTCAATTTGCAGCAACGTGTCTTCAGTAAACAACAGAATAAAGCTTGAGACATGGATCCCAACTCCCACACGTCCATCCCAAACACTAGCCATACTGCCTTCACGTACTTGTAGTTGATAGGGTTTCCCAGCCCGGATTAGCTGGGAGATCAGGAAATTGGTGTGGAAAAAGTGCACATTTTCATCCAGAAACCCATGGAGGATCAGCAAGCGGTTGGGCCTGGAAGGGAAACAGAGAAGGATCTGAGTGGAAATACATTTCGTCTACAGGGTTACTGTCATTCAGTAGAGTCCAGGGGTGAGGGACCCATGGCCCTCCAGATTTTGTTGGACTACAACTCCCAGAATTCCTGACCACCGGCCATACCAGTTATGGGAGCTGGGAGTCAAAACAACAACACCTGGAGAGCCACAACTTAAACCCAACCTCTGGGACAGACAATAATAATATCAAGCTAAATCATCAAAGACGCAGCCGAGTCAGTCTGCTTCAGTCGGTAAAGGGATCTGGCTGCGCCTTTGAGACTGAGAGAACGAAGTTGGCAGCAAAAGCTTTTGCAGACTTAAGCTTTGTGGTAGACAACGACGACAATGCATTGCTGCCGTTGTTTCCATTTTGTTTTAACTGGTTTCAATTTGGACAATGCGTTTAATTGCCTCTTCACTTGGGTATGCCGTTAATTTTTAATTATTCTTGTTTTAACCGTTGTGAACTGCCTTGAGTCCCCGGATGACTGATGAGGATGATATTGTGAGTATAGTTTTTTTCTCCCCTAGGCTTTCATATCTCTACCTCTGCCCCCTCTACTACCCCATACTACTTACTCATTAGGGAGTTTCTCTACATGTAGTGCCACCGAGCCTCCTTCGTAGCCTTGCTGGTTGTTTTCTGGGACATCCATGTACCGTTCGGTGTATCCAGTATCGTAAGCCATCCAGACTGTGACAGGCGCACCTGCTATAGCCACCTGGGGGAAATGAGGGTGAACACAGAAACTTTTGCTTGCCTTTCAAATCAAAGTTGAAGTACTCATGAAGAGGAATTCTGTGCCCACTGTCAATGTCTACTCTCTTGTGGAGTCTGGAAGTCTCCTCCAGATTTGTGGGGGGGGCGGGGGAGGTTAACACTTTTGTGTCTCTAAATTTCATAGGCAGGATCCCGTACTGACTTCTACTACTGTCACCAGAATTGGTGATCCCTTTTTACTCCTCATAGAATCATAGAATTGTAGAGTTGGAAGAGACCACGAGGGCCATCCAGTCCAACCCCCTGCCATGCATCCTGTGGCATTTCTCCTCCTTTCCACCCTAAGATCCATATTGGGAGACTGTATTTTCCAATATGAACTTGCAGGAGTTTTAAGATACTTGGGGGAGGATTTTCTCTTGGTCCCACCACCATCATAGGCATGTTTGATATGGACATAGGAAAGAGCCTTCTTGGCGGTTGCTCCCAGGCTGCAAAATTTCCTTCCACAGAGAAGCTAGCCTAGCTTGCCTCAGTTTCCTTTCTTCCAGCAGGCAAAGGCCTTACTCAGGCCTTTGAGTGTTAAACTGCCCGTTGCAGAATGTCTTTTAATCCAATTTGTTTCAGAGGGGGGTTGCCACAGCCTTCCTCTGAGGCTGAGAGAGCGTGATTTGCCCAAGCTCACCCAGTGGCCAAGCAGAGATTTGAACCCTGATCTCCTAGAATCTAATACTCAAGCCTCAGCACCACTGACTCTCATTTTCTAAGTGGCTTGTCTAAAAAATACCCTCAAATATCTGGCAAAACATGCTTTGGTAATTCCCCAGAAGAGATGGAAGCAGATGGTTCAGGTTTCAACCCTCGTCCAAAGACTTTATTTATAGAATCATAGAATTGCAGAAGCCTTAAGACAAACTACTGTTCCACAATCTTAGTGAATCAGTCTGCAAAACTGGGAGAACAAAATGCCCTAGATCCTGCAGAGGTGAGGGCATCAATAGAAGAACCAAAAGGTCTTCTGAGTTCTTCATGTTGCAAATAGAAGCAAACGCCAGGCCTACCTTGAAGACATGAGGTTTACAAATGAGGCCCATGAGGGAGAGGAAACCGCCGTAAGACCAGCCGTGGATGGCGACACGGCTGAGGTCGACGAACCCGTATTTCTCCGCTACATAATGTAAACCTTCCACCTGGTCTTCAATTTCCACCTGGCCCTGGAAGGAAACAGAGGAGAGGAAAAAAACGGCATCCTTTGAGTGACTCGATATCTATCTTATATCTCCCCCTTGTGGTCATGGTACTTTATATTGTGTGTCTTAGGAGGTGGCAACCCATGGTAAGGAATTGGGTAGGCACCCATCCCTGAATTAAAACAGAAATTTAATTACTGCTGTTTAGGCACCAAATGAAAACACAGTTGTTTATGACAGCATCCAGGACCTAACTGTTTTTACAATACCCTCCCTACCCAGGCACGTGATTTCAATTCATTGTAAACTATTTTAAATTGTTTTAACTTTCATAACATGTCTTTAAATACATTTAAGATGTACCTAGCCTCTCAAACATGTTTTAATTATTCATACTGTTTTAAATTTGTTAGATCAATTTCACTGTACACCATCCTAAGAGCTTCAGATAAAAGGTGTCGCTATCTCAGCCACCCATGTGGACAATTTTGGATTTTGGAGTATTTCGGAAGTCTGGATAAGGTAGACACAACCTGTGCCCTGTTTGTAAATGTTTGTGAACTGCCTTGAATCCCATGCTGGGAGAGAAGTGGGATACAAATCAAATAAATAATTAAATTGTACACTGGCCATGTGAGAAATTTACAAGTTGGCCCCCATAGCCACTGATTCAGTATCTACGGTTTCACTTATCCACTTCCGAAAAATATGTTCTCTATAGACATTTCTAGCAACATTGTACCAACAGCATTATGGGAAATACAGGTCAACCCCTGTATCCTTGGATTCAGTATCCATGGTTTCACTTACCCAAGTCTGAAAAAATATGTTCTCTCTAGGCATTTCTAAGTCCTCCAATGTGATTCTATGGTCAATTTCTGGTGTCCATCTCATTGAAAATAATAGGGTTTCCTATTATCCATGGTTTCAGGTATCCACGGGGGGTGTCTTGGAACATAGCCCCCACGGATACAGGGGTCTTCTACCTGTACCTGGATTTACAGTAGGACCCCTGTATCCACTGATTCAATTATCCATGGGACACAAAACAGCACACCTACCATAGAGTCTTCTTAGAAAATGTGTCCTCTCTAGCCATTTTCTAGATCCTCCAAGGTAATTCTATGATATTTTAAACCAGAAGTCCCATTATTTTCAATGGTGTTCACTATTATCCACTGTTTTCAGTATCCACAGTCCCTCCAGAACCAATCCCCAGCAGATACGGGGGGCAGGGGGTTCCACTGTACTGCACAGTGGGAATTTGTTTCAAAACCTGGCGTTCCGGCTTGTACGCTTCTAAACACAACACCGAGGCAGAGCAGCTTTCTAGGATGACAGACTTACCATTTGATTCTTCAGGGCCCCTTCAAACTTAAGGCCCCTCTGGCATGACCCCCGGCCATCGATCACCACCACGGCGTAGCCGAGGGAGGCCAGCGTATTGAGCCGCAGGTACTTAATGCCTTTAAAGGAGTTATTCACTAACTGGACCTATGAGAGGGGAAGAGAAAGGGAAGGGTAAAAAAAAGGAAATCAATATCATCCAGAGAGAATTCCTCCCCATCCTGGTAGATATCTCTGCTATCAACATTTCCCGGTGAACAGCAGACTGTGATGTTACGGATTGTTCAGGGGAAAATGTGTTTCGTTTATTAGCGGTAAGGATCTGTCAGGAAGAGGTTCAGAGAATGGAATGCTGAGAATGAGTGTCGATTGTTCGAATGTCTGAAGGGATCTGAATAAGGCTGGTGTATGTCAGACAGGGTTAGTTAGAATGAGTTGTCTGTCAGGTTTAGTTAGCGAGTGGGGTTTAAGAGTTTGAGTGGTCAAGGAAAGTAAGAGAGGGTCTGAATCAGCTAAGAGACGAGAGTGAGAGATGTGCTTTAAATGCATTAAAAAATTAATTCGCGATGTTCAAGTTCTGTTAATCTTATTTTTGTATCATACACTTTTGGGCCTCTGGGAATGCTATATATTAAGGTTCAGACACTGTGCCTGTGGCGGACACAGCTAATAAAGGGGGCTGGAGTCCCATGGGGATAGTAGAGGAATATCTCATATAGGAAACATAAGGACGTCCACAGGAGGTCCCCACAGTCTGTGGCCATAGTGGTGGGGCAGGAGGAGCTCCTTACATTGGTGGCAGAGGTGGGGATAAGGGAAAACCCTCACATTTGGTGGCCGTGGGTGAGACTAGTGGAAGTCTTCAGATTTGGTGGCAGCGGAGATATAATGAGAATCTCACACATATCTCCTTCATCATCTGGCCTGGGAGACAACATCTATTTCCTATTGCTAAATGGCATGAACTTAAGCAGAATTAAGCTTAAGGATCAGGCCAAAGGAGTGCTATGTCTGTCATGCTCTCTTCCCCAAATGGCCCTACCTGACGCCTCTGGTAAACCCTATCAGAAGGAAACGAAAGCAATTGTCTTTTCACGTTTGTTGTCACTGCTCTGACTTATGACAGCCCAGTCATAGGGTTTTCTTGGCAAGATTAATTCAGAGGAGGTTTGCCATTGCCCTCCTTGAAGCTGGAGAGAGCAAGATATGCACAAGGTCACCCAGCGGGTTTCAATGGCTGAGCGGGGATTCGAACCCATCTCCCAGAGTCCTAGTCCAACACTCAAACCAATACACTCTACTGTGTCCGTTGTTATGTGCCTTTAAGGGAATTCCGACTTACGGCAACCCCGTCACAGGGTTTTCTTGGCAATTTAAAGGGTGAGGCCAGTTCTGTGCACGCTGCGCTCCACCAGAAAAATCCATTGCACAGGCTCGAAGGATTTATTCAGAGGTTTGCCATTGCTATCGTCTTAAGGCTGAGAGTGTGGACCCTTTCACACGACACAATTAAAGCACTGTGATTCTACTGTAACGGCCATGGTTCCATCCTGCTGAATACTGGGATTTGTACTGTAGGGAGGGGCATTGAAAACGCTCAACCAAAGAAACTGAATGACCAACCCCAGGATTCCCTAGGATGCAATCACAGCAGTTAAAGTAGAATCACAGTGCTGTGCACTGTGTGAAAAGGCCCCGTGAATTACGTAAGCTCATAAAGTTGGTTCCCATGGCTGAGCAGGTCTCTCAGAGTCCTAAGCCAACACTCAAGCCACTATGTCATTTTGGCTCTCCACCTCTGGCATTTAGTAATCTAAGTGTCAGAATTGGACCCCTTCCTGCATTTTTGCTTACTTTCCTGTGGCTTTGGTGTAGAATGTGTATAACTGTTTGGGCTTTGCTTGGGAAAAGAGATAATGATGCAGTTGCAACTAACCATTTTCAAAGCCTGGGAAGAGGGTAGTTTCGGTTTAAGGAACACTCGTGTCAGTGGATGAGGATGACCAATGATCATGCAGCCGGTCAGATTTGATTGATTGTAAAATGCTTTTAACTTGGAGTGTATACATTAGGCTCTCATTCTCAGCAATGACATCATACTGTATGCTTCCTGGATTTCTGACAATAAAGTTTTCTGATGAACTCTGAAAATGGTGCTCACTGAGTTTGGGAATGCTGATACCTAACACTAAGGTAACATACTCTCATGCATGGAGGTTCCATGTCACTATCACTACCTCTGCGATTGGACCCTGCCTTCCTTTGCAACTCTGTCCTTCCATCACTAGCCTACATGGAATCCGTGGTCACCTATGGCAAGCAGAGAAGTTGTTACATTGGCCAGGGCAGGCTTCTCAGCCGCAGCCTGGCCATCAACTCTACCTGAGGCCCCCCGTAGACAAAGAGGACAGTGGGGTGCTTCTTCCCAGGTTGGAGGTCGTGAGGTTTGTACACCATCCCGTACAGTTCGACGTCCGACTGGGTGCGGAAGTGAAAGATCTCCGGAGGGATGTAGTCAGCGGGGCAGCCTGCGGAAAGCCAAAAGAAGAGTCACTCAATTAATTTTCCATAAATATATCCAATATTCAAAAGAAGAGTCGCTCTGAGGATCCGAGTGCAGGGGTGGAAAAGAAACCAGAGTCAAGAAGCAGATGATGGACAGACAGAGAGAGAGAGACTCACTGGCTGCTTCCATCATACTGGCCCAAAATGTGGGCTGCTTGTGGAGGGGGTCCTCGTCGGAGCCGCTCAGCTTGTAAACATGGACGCAGGGAGGTGTGCTCACACTGCTATAATGGCTAATGAACATGTCGAAGTTCTGCAGGAAGGGAAAGAAAAGGACACAAGTTACAGAGAGAACGTCAGTTGGCCCCAATGAGGGTTTGGATGTCTGGGCAGCAGTATTTCCGAGCAGGACAAACCTGGCTCAAAGAGCAGCTGTGGGAGGAACCCAACGTAGTGAGCCGTACAACTTCGCCCGGAGACTCGTAGCTGACCACGTAAAGGTGATGTTCCAGAGGAGTGTCCTTCGTGCCCTGGAAGTACACCAGCTTTGTTTCTTCGTTCACCCAAATCTGCAGTGGGGAGAAAGAAAAGAGGGGTGAGGGCAAAGAAAGCTCCTTTTTAAAGTTTCAATACCATCAGACACATACCCTTGTTATAGGTCAGGAGCGCTTTGATTGTGCGTGTTCCTGCATGGCAGGGGGTTGGACTGGATGGCCCTTGTGGTCTCTTCCAACTCAAGGATTCTGTCTTCTGAAAACTGATTTCTATTCCACTCTACCCTGCCAGAAATTTGGGTTGTGCATCACTGGTTTCCTAGCCAGCAACATCTCACTTTGATAGTGTTGGGTGCTGAAGCAGGATTCACACAGGTTCACACAGTGGCAAGATCTCAGCCAGTCCAGAATCCATTACAATAGCCAGCAATCAAGATAACCCAAGGGTATGACAAGGAGATGTTAAACATAGCCAGTCCAGGAAACATTCAAGGGTAACCATGTTGGCCAGTTAGCAAAGTGAAACAAAATCCACAAAGGAATAATACCTTTATTGGCCAATCAAAAGGCACAAAACACTTCACGCAAGCTTTCAAAGCTTCACTGGCTTCTTTGTCAGGCAAAAGATGTTAAAACTAAACTACAATGAAAGAACACCTGATACAAAATGTAGGCCTTTAACTCCAACACCGTCACTTTCCTTTTCTTCTCCTGTGTGATTTTTTTAACATCTTTTGCCGGGTGAAGAAGCCAGTGGAGCTTCGAAAGCAATGAAGTACACTGTACCTTTGGGCTGGCCAATAAAGGTACTACACCTTTGTGGATTTTGTTTCATAGCCAGGCCAGAGGCCAAGGACCCCAAGAAATAACCAAGGACAGAGCGTGCCGCCTGTCGAAAAGACAGGAAGCAACAAGGACTCTCAGGAGCTGCTGAAACATTTAGGAGCAGCTGGCCCTGAGAGGCCAAGTACTTGTTCACTCAGTGTTTTCTACTTAAGGTGTTGAGTCCTACGATGTTTCTCCTTCTCTCTTCCCCAGACATTTATCAAGTCTTGCCGCTTACAGCTGCATCCGCCACCAGATTCCTGAGCTGGCGAAGGGAGTTGTCATTCAGAGCTAGAAACTCCTCCCCAAGGGGTCAGAATGCTCAGATTCAGGAGGGTGAGTTACGACAGGGACGTGTCAGAGAGAAGAATTGACAAGGACATGGAAAATAAGGATAAGAAAACCACGCAGAGTCTGAAAGTGGACAGGAAGTCAAGGACGGAGTGTAAGGAATAGGATCAGAATAACAAGAGGTGAATCTCTTGGACAGCAGAGTGGCAGATATAGGTTACTCCAGAAAACCAGAGAGGACAACAGTTAACATGGGAGAGCTCACCGGGGTGTAGATCCGTATTAGCAGGACAGAGAGGAAAAGCCCCGTACCTTGTAGCCATGGCGGGCGAGAACTTCCCATTCTCCACTTGTTAGGGCAACCTCCTCCTTGAGAGGGCATTTGAAGTCCCCTGAAAAAAGAACAAGAGAGAGTGCAGATTAGAGGCCCAAGATTATAGTAACGGAATAAGAAGCCATAGAAAGTGGAAGTCAAACTCATATTCTGTGACAGCACTGATGCCCAATGTGATGAGTTCTATACTTTATCCCTAGCACTCTGGTTGGCCAGAGATGTAGTAATTTTGAGTGCTGGGCTAGGTTTTTGGGAGAACAAGGTTCAAATCTCCACTCAGCCAAGGAAACCCACTTGGGCAAGTCACACACACTCTCAGCCTCGCAGGAAGGCCCCCTCTAGATAAAACTTGCCAAGAAAAACCTAAGAGGTTCGCCTTAGGGTTGCCATAAATCATAAATGACATAAAGATACATAATATGAACAATGACAACAAAACTCTGGTGGGGAGGACCCGCAGCCGTCCAAACAGAGTTGGGCTTTGATTTCTCATTTGGAATAGCATCAGGATGTTCTTCGATCCTCATGTCATTTCACACAAGGTGGAGTGGACTATCTTAGGAACCTCACCTTTGCTTGGGACATAGGCCTGGGTCCAGTCATAGCTGCCCCGCTGCAGGAGGGCCGTGACCCTGTACAGGTGGCAAAACCCCGTCTTGCATTCATTGGCTCGGATAAAACGCAGCTCTCCTTCTTCCCCCTCTGGCTGGGTGAAAGGGTAGAAAATATCATGGACCTGGCAGAGCAATGAAATAAAAAAGGGGTTGATGAATTTCATTGTATGGCATTAATTCAAAGGGGTGGGGACGCCAGCTAGAAGTGCCGGTGTGCAACAAGAGCACCTAATGTGCCCCAGAAGTGCCCAACACACACCAAATGTGCCCAATGCTCGCCAAGGGGTTACATGAGGTTCACAGGGCCACCAGGGGTCAAATGTCGGGAATGCTTTGATTGTGTCTTCCTGCATAGCAGGAGGTTGGACTGGATGACCCTTGTGGTCTCTTCCAATTCTATGATTCTATGATCATTCTATGATCTATGCTCCCAAAGTCTCCCAGACACCCTCTAGGACAGTATTTCCCAAACTTCAGTCTTCCAGATGTTTGGGACTTCATCTCCCAGAATTGGCCAAGGTGGCTAGGGCTTCTGGGAGATGAAGTCCAAAGCACCTGGAGGACCAAAGTTTGGGAATGACTACTGTAGGGGATATGGGGACATTTTGTCATTCTTCTGGTCCATTTTAGGCCCAGGACAGGCCTTTTTCAACAACAGGAAGCAAGTTCCCTGCCACTTCCTGGTTTAAAATGGCCTCTCTTGGGCCTAAAATAACATGGGGGGAGGCAAAACATGGCGAAAAATTCCCCATACACCCCTCTAAAGGGTATCATCTGGGGACAAACAATTTTTTGAATTTTTTATGGGGGGATGCGGCCCTCCAAGGTCTCCTGGGAGGTTAATGAGGCCTCCTAACCTCTTACAGCTGCCCACCGCAGTGGTTCTTTGCCGTCCCCAGGAAGAAAAGGCTTTTCCCGTAATGAACTTCCTGCTCCTCTTTAATTGGAAATATCAGGGGCTGGACCTAGAGGCTTTGGCATGTAAAAGAGGTGCCAAAGTCCTTCTAAGTTATGGTAGACAGATCCCGGTGGCAAGGTGAAGGAGTGCAACATAGGTGCGCAAGAATGGGAGCTATGCATTGGGTCACACCATCCACACAGCCTTCCAAAACAGCAGGTGAAGGCGTCATTGCGAAACAGCTTCCTTGCATCATAGCCATCAACGCAACCGTCGCCTCCCCCTTACGTTTATCCAGACGTCGGTGACTTCCTCGTAGACAATGAACGGGTGGACGTTTTCGGGCACGGCTTTGGCAAACTCCAGGCGCTGCTCCTCGCTCTCCGGCACGGGAATGAAGAGCGCGGGAGGGAAGAGGACCAGCTGGAGGTGTTGCTGGGGTCTGTCTAGGAACATGGCCCAAGCGCTGAGCAAGAGGAAAGAGAGAGGAGAGGAGGGAGAGATGGGGAGAAACAGGACAGACAGAGGAAGGGGCAAAGAAAGGCAAGAATAATGGAAATGAAATGAATACAGCAATCAAGGCTGCAGACCCAAAGGAACCAAGATGGAACCCACTATCGGGCTCCAAAAAACATCACTCAGGTCAGCTTGGTGAATGGAAGATGAGTTGTTTCACATCCAAAGCCTCTGTCATTCAGTGTCCCAGTTTCCCCGCCGTGGCTTAGCCAGTTGTCCCAGGGGCAGGGTCAAAACCACCCACCCTGGGATTGTTTGCCCCTAAGGCAAAAGGAATGGGACTAAAAAAACCCAGCATATTTGAGCCTGAAACTCTTTCAAACAGTAACTAAGCTTTTGGAGAGCAGTTCAGTCTGTTTGAAAGGAAGGGGGCAACCCCCCCCCACAAAAGCTACAAAACCACCAAATCATCATGTCACGGGGAAGGGGCTGAGGCCATCTGGGGGGGGGATTCTGCCCTAGGGCCTCAGTTTCCCCCCTTGCCTAACTGTTTGACCCAGGAAAACGCAGCTTCCTCCGTTCCCCATTTTATCTTGATGTCTACTTACTATTTGCCATCCCGGGTCCACCCAGCCCGGGCAATGTACTCCACGTTTGGGAACATGGTCTCAAAGGGGTGCACCAGCTCTTTGTCCTGGGCATACACGATCTACAAACAAAAGAGGAAACACCAATGAATAATATTATTCACTTGGCAATGTTGGCCTTTTCTGCTCAGACAGAGAACAGTTCAAAGTAGCTTTTGCCAAAGATATACAGATTAATGTATTGGCCATGCAATACAAAACAAAAAAGGAAAGGGACTAATGGACTCCATATATCTACAGTAACAAAAAGACTTTCAATATGTAAAGGGGCATTAATTTTGCTTTTTTGACCCTCTAAAAAAATTGTAGGGTTTTTTTTTTCCAAAAAACAAACAAACAGAAAAAATGCCCCCCTGCCTCACCCCACCCCAGAAATTTTATCTCTGTATCCACACCTTTTCCAAAGTATTCCACTCCATGCTTGCCACAACAATTTTTCATTTCCACTATCAGTACACATTCTATGGCCACTGAGTACACTGCGGCAGTTTGAGAAATTCTTTTCACCCCTTGCCTCCACCAGCCTTGGATTGATTTAAAAACTGCTTTTTGCAAACCATAAAATCCAAGATACTGGTAAGACAGGGAAGATTCGCTTACCTTCCCCTGGCTGTCTGTCTGAAATTCAGCAAGCTTTAATGAGATCTTGGGGTTCTTGCTGCCTGAAACAGAGGGCAAAAAAATGTATGCGATTTAAGCGTTTAACATTCTTATTCAGATTTTCTTACTGTGAGAAAACAGCCATTGCCAGCCAGAACAAAATTTGAAAGCATTACTTTTCTGGACTACAACTCCCAGCATCCCCAAGCCACTATATAACCACTGGCTGGGCAATTCTGGGAGTGGTAGTATAGTACAACCTCCATATTCATGGGATGGGTACCTGTGACTTAACTTACCCATGTCTGAAAAAAACTGGTTGTCTCTAGGCATTTTCTACATCCTTTAGCACAATTCTATGGTATGTTTCCACCAGAAGTTGCTTTCTACATTTCTATTTCAAGAAACGTTTTATGCAGAACAATGAGGACTAGAATCCTGGGTTATTTTCCAAGGAGTATTGCATGGTGTAGAGCCCATTCCTTGCCTGGAAAAGGGCCCAAGTTCAGTCCTCAGCATCATCTCCAATTAAAAGGACCAGGCAGCAAATGATGGGAAAGATGACCTCAAAAGGCCTATGGAGAAGGAGGACGGGAAAACCCGCAGTCAGGACGTTCCTCCCTTCTCTGCAGCAAAACCACCGGTTGACCTTAAGCAAGTCATAGAATCATAGATTTGGAAAAGACCACAAGGGCCATCTAGTCCAACCCCTTACCATGCAGGAACACCCAATCAAAGCATTCCTGACAGATGGCCATCCAGCCTCTGTTTAAAAACCTCCAAAGTACCACGCTATGAGGCAGTGCATTCATTCTGCCGAACATAGCTTTTACTGTCAGGAAGTTCTTCCTAACGTTTAGATGGAATCTCTTTTCCTGTAGTTTGAACCCATTGCTCCATGTCCTAGTCTCTGGAGCCACAGAAAACAAGCTTGCTCCATCCTCAGTATGGCATCCCTTCAAATATTTAAACATGGCTATCATGTCTCCTCTTCACCTTCTCTTCTCCAGGCTGAACATCCCCAGCTCCCTAAGCTGCTCCTCATAGGGCATCATGGCTTCCAGAACTTTAACCATATTGGTTGCCCTCTTCAGGACACATTTCAGCTTCTCAATATCCTTCTTGAATTGTGGTGCCCAGAGCTGAACACAGTATTCCAGGTGAGGTCTGACTAAAGCAGAATAGAGTGGCACTATTACTTTCCTTGATCTAGTCACTATACTCCATTGATGCAGTCTAGAATCACATTGGCTTTTTTAGCTGCTACATCACACTGCTGACTCATGTTCAGCTTGTACTCCACTAAGACTCCTAGATTCCTTCTGCATGTACTGCCATCAAGCCAGGTGTCACCCATCCTGTATCTGTGCATTTCATTTTTACTACCCATTTTTACTGGCTTGAAGTCACACTCTCTAAGTCTCTGAGGAAGACAACGGTGGCAAACCTGCTCTGAAGTAATCTTGCCAAGAAAAACCCATGCCTTAGGGTCGCTGGAAGTCTGAAATGGCTTGAAGGCATACAACAACAGCCATCCACACTTGTTCACCCCTGATCTAGCACAAATTCCCGACATCCCACCACTTTCCCCACTGACCTGTTCTGGGATACCGGTACGAATCCGTCTTCCTTTCTTCCAGGGCAGGAGAAGGGACGTGGATAACTTCTACCTCTGACTCGTCCACCTCCTCGTAGAGGATTCGTAACGTCTTCCAGCCCTCTGGACCTAGAAGACAACGGACAAGACGACAAGTTGCTATTGAAGCAATCAGGCTCCTTTAACGCAGTCAGTTAGCATGAGAGGCTGCCCTGAGATCCCACAAGGGAGCTCTGGGAGGCAGGATGCTAAATTTGATAGGCCCCGGTCTGATCTAAGTGGGCTCTTCTCATGGAGTGCCCCTATCAATGGCTATTAACTTGGACAGCTATGTCAAGCCTCCACAGCCAGGGGCAGCCTAACTGGAAATTCTTATGTCCACAAAGCATTCCTCTCCTTCTCCAACCGCCAGCAGCCACTCCACCAGGCTCCAGCAGAAAGAGACAAGAAGGGACGCAGGTCTGTCTTGTCTACCCTACTGAAACGCTACCAGATTTTCCTCACTCTTTCCTTCCCAGCCCTTTTTCCTTCTGTGTTGTGTCTCTTTCTAGATTACTCACTTACAACTTTTGAGCTTCATGAGTGGGATAAAGAAAATCTGTAGCAAATGAATAATACACATTGGGGACTAGGAACATGGAAGAGCTGTCATCTACATGGCTGAAAACAGACATGTTGTTTCCAGAACCTTGCAGTCTGAAGCCGGGGCTCAGACCCATACCACTATAGGCTGACTATCCCTTATCCGGAATTCTGAAATCCAAAATGCTCCAAAACCCATAACTTTTGGCACTACAATACATATGCATCTATACCGCATTTCCAAGACTGCAGAGACACAGCTGGAGGGCGACCCGGAGATCTGTAAAATGGCGGTAGGTGTGGATTTGTGCCATTTCACAGATCCTTGTGTCTCTCCAGCTGTGTCTCTGCAGCCTTGAAAATGCAAGGCTCTGTGAAACGGCAGGAATCCACACCTCCTGCCATTTCACAGATCTTCGTGTCTCTTCTCCAGCTGAACAAAAAAGCAGCCATGACATGCCTGCTGCCTCGAAGGCAGAAGCGGACAGCCCCGCCACTGTCGTAGGTGGCTGTGGTTATTGGGTTCCCATCTGCAGAAGACTTGGGTAGGAAAGGCACTGACTGGAATCCAGGATCTGGTGGTGGAAGTGGGGAGAGAGAAAAGGTGGGCCTTTTTTTGGCATGGGGCTCTCCTCTGGGCTAACACTACAGATGGTTGCTGGGCTAAGACTACAGATGGAAGTCGGGGCTCACCACTGCTTCCGCTACTGCCCTGTGTCATTTTATATACAAGCACCTATCCTGTATTCCAAAATCAGGGAAAAATCCAAAATATTTCAAGCCCCAGGTTCCGTTCCATCTCAAGTTTTCTCCGTTATCTACTTCTTCAGACCCTAAGATGTCGCCACCAAACAAGGAAAGGTGGCTGGCTACAATGGACAGGTCCTCTTTAGCTGTGGCTCCTTTCCCCAGAAAGGCTTACCAGACACTTACTCTGCAGCCTTTTTGTTTACTCAAAAAGAACTCGAGAACTGGTTTTGTGCTTTCAGATTGTAGCACAAACCTGCTTTGCTGTTGGTACCACTACTGTGTTTGATACAGCCTAGCATTCTAACTCTTCTCTGCTAATTTCACCTTAGTTTTATTATGTCTGGTCACTGCTTCATTGTTTGAATTATTATTTTTTCCAAACGCAGTCTACACTGGCCAGAGAACTCTTGCTATTGGGCAGTCTAGAAGGCCAATGACTAAGCCAGGGTCTTAGATGTCTCTACACTAATGTACAAAGCTTGGGAAATAAACAAGATGAATTTGAACTCTTAACACAGCAAAGCAAAGATGATATAATAAGCATCACTGAAACCTGGCAGGATGACCCTCATGACCGGAATGTAGTAATAAAGAGGTATAACCACAGAGGGGTCTCTTTCCTTGTGATTTGAATCCATCCGTTCACTCACACTCAAACGAGGTGAAGCAAGTGACTACAAACAGGCAGGACCTTTTCAGTGGTGGTACCTGACTTGAGCATGACTTGGAATACCTGTTCCGAGTATGATCACCCAGACAGCCAGAACACTCACCTTCTTGGCAGGCTGTGGGACACCACCAGTACCCTGTAAACCGATCAAACTCTTCCTGAATGACGAACGTGGCGACGCCGGCTGATTTGGGGTCGTCTAGCACACTGGATAAGCCTGTTGAAGGCAGGACAGAGGAGAAGAAGGAAACAGAAGAAGAGTTTCAGCTAGGAAGCTAAAGAAACAAGACTGCCTTATTTACCTAGGATTCATCTAGCCCAGCGTGCTTTTCTCTGGAGGGCATCCTGTTGGTTACTCCCAACTAGAATATATTCATTAAACCAGTTGTTGAATAATGAGTCAACACACAGGTTAATCTAAGGATTCAGTGGGTCTACGCTAGTTAGGACTAGCAACAGATCTGAGGCCTCTGAGTGGCAGCAATGCTGTTAGAAACGTCTCCAAGAATTGGGGGTGTAACTGTGCCTTCAAGTCGACAGTCAACTTATGGCAACTCCATGAATTTCCTAGGGTTTTCTTAGTCAAGGAATACTCGAGAGGTGGTTTTGCCAGTTCCTTCCTCTGAAATACAGCCTAGAATCATAGAGTTGGGAGAGACCACAAGGGCCATCCAGTCCAACCCCCTGCCATGCAGGAATAAACAATCAAATCATTCCTGAGAGATGGCCATCCAGCCTCTGCTTAAAAACCTCCAAAGAAGAAGACTCCGCCACACTCTGAGGCAGGACTTTTGCCCTGTTCTGCCCCTGGGCAGTCCTCACTACCCCTGAGGCAGGTATGGGGCTCAGGTAGGGCTAAGATGGGGTAGCACACGATATTGACGGTGATCCCACATCCAAGTACTAACCAGGGCTAACCCTGCTTAGCTTCCAAGATCAGAAAGTGCCTTTCTGGTGCCTTGAGGATATTTAGGTCTAAGAATTACCTCTGCCAATTGGAATAGTTCTAACACGGATTAGACAGAGGTGAGAGCCATCAATGACTACCAGTCCAGATGGCTCTACCACAATGGCTCTCAATGACTGGGCCTCCAGAAGTTTTGCACTTCCATTCCACAGAATGCCTGACCAATGGGCAAGCTGGCTAGGTCTTCTGGGAGTTGAAGTCCAAACCACCTGGAGGAGCAAAAATGGAAGACCAAACCATCACCAGGATCCCACAGTATGGCCTTTCACTTTTTCCATCAACCTTTGTCCAGGTCGCATTCCTCTGGTTGGCTAATATCACTGCTATACATACAACGCAGCCAAAAGGATTGTGGGGAGAACAGACCATTAATGACTACTAGGAAAGAAAGAAGTACAGTACATGGACGGGGAATGTGGCAGCAGACACAGGCTGGTTTATCTCACAACACTGAGCTGAAGGAACCCTTCTGTTCTGTCTCCTGTAAGCCACATACCTCTAGATGATCACGGTTACCTTTCTGGCAAAAAGTCAGCCGCCTCTCCTCTCCCGTCTCAATGTTCGCTACCCACAGGTCGTTGTTGTTGATGAAGGCAAAGAAAGAAGGATCAGCCAAGCAGATCTTGGGATCCATGCGGGGACCTGAGCACTGCGTCTTAATCTCCAGCGGCTTCATCGGAGAGACCTGCAGAGTAGGATGCGTACATTCACCAGCTATATGAGTTGTGTGAGGGAAACAGAGAGAGATTTTTTCCCCTTCCACCCTTGTCACAATAGTTGTGAGCCTTCAAGTCCTTTCCAACTTATGCCAACCCTATTACAGGGCTTCCTTGGCAAGATTTATTCAGTGGGGGGTTGCTTTTGCCTTCCTCTGAGGCTGAGAGAGTGGGACTTGCTGTCAAATTTAAAGTACTAGCAGTCTGGATATCCCAGTTTCACAGTTAATTCAGCAAACCTTTACTATAGCAAACTGCAGCAAATCTGCGTAAAGAATATGGCAAAAATGACTGTGGTTTGGTAACAGTTTGGCAATAATAATAATAATAATAATAATAAAATTTATTTATACCCCGCCCCTCTGTTAAAACAATCGGGGTGGCTTACAAAATTTAAAATACAATACAAATAAAATCCCTAAACACCCCCACTCCCACCCTCCCCCATAAAAAAACATTAAACAAATATAAATTAAAACAACTAATCTAAAATCACTTTTAAAACTATAAATACAATAAATATTTGCAAAAGAAAAAGAGAAAAATCAGAACAATCCCTGGACAAGAGAAATGAAGCCATATCTGTCAATGTCTCAAGGTTTGTGGGAAGGGGTGGGGAGGGACATTTGCCAGATAGGAAGCCTCTCCCAAGCCTGCCGGCATACTCACCATGAAACTAAGTCAGATGGGAAGCCTCTCCCAAGCCTGCCGGCATACTCACCATGAATCCGTTTTTGCCTCCATCCCGGCAGTGGAAAAGGCTGTTGCTGGCCTGGAAAAGGAAGAGGCCGCTCTCGCTGTGGAAATCATAGGAGGTGATCCCGAAGACGCCCAACCGTTTCCGTTCCCGCAGCAGCTCTTCCTCCCTGGAGTACATCCCGTGGTGGGGGGTGGCCTGGCAGAGAGCATTGGGAGCCAACAGGGATGAAAAAACAGGAGGCGGGGCGTGAGTCAAGAAGCGGCACAGCAGAGAAGTCTCTGCCACAGACCTACCGTGCAACCATGAGCATGTTTCCTCACTTGACACACATGCATGATCCTGTTGGACGTTCTTGGACTCCAGTTCCCATCACCTTTAACCACTGGGCTGGGCTAGCTGGTGCTAACTGGAACTGGAGCCCAACAATGTCCAGAGTACCACCTCAGCTCAACCATGAGTTATTAAGAGGGACGTAGAACGTAGCGTACACGGGATACACAATGCAAGAGGTGCATCTCTGTACCTCGGAAAGGGGAGCTCGCTTGGTCCACAACATAGGGCAGGGATGATGAAAGTGAACCCATGGGCCAAATGTATCCCCAAGGACACTGTTGGCACTACTGTGTATGTGTGCGTGTGTCCTGTTGTGGATCCCAGGGACACAAGCTGCCTCCTGAACTCACCCAAGCTGCCCACCCTTCTAACCAAGAGGTGGGAAAAGGGTGACTCATGGACTGCACACAGCCCTTGAGACCCTAAAAGAAAATAATTTTTAGGGCTAATTTTGGCCCAATCGCCCCCAACCCCACTCCACCTAGAAACACAGCGGTTTGGTCTCTCTAACCCCCTTCCCCAAAGCCCCCACCAAGCCTCTCCAAAACATTAAAAAGAAAAAAATCAGCAGAATTGGCCAAAATAGCAGCAGGAAATGATGTCACGTGCATGCTAAAATGTACTGATGTAGCCCACCAATACAGGGTTGCCCACCCTTGTTCTAACCATATACTCAGGGACACCAAGAATCATCTGACTGAAATTCAGGGTATAACCATTCAAGAACTAGCACCCTTGCAAATTCTATTCAGTGATGTCCAACGTCCACCCTTTTGTCTAAAAATGCAATCAGGGTTTTATTCTCATTTTAGTGGTTAAAAAAAAAAAAGAATAGCAGGCAGCTCTCGACTCTGCACCAGGAAGCACACCACTTGACCTCGCTCACCTGGAAATGATCCAGCATCTGTTTCCACGACAACAAGAGCAGGGCTTCCTTCCGTACCTTTTTGGGAATCTCGGAGTAGAGGAGGGAGTTCTCCCTACTGCCGTATGGCATTCCTGTTGAAACAGAAGAGAAAGGAAGGAAAGAAGAGAGAGGAAACATATCATAACCTCAGTATTTTTAAAGGATCAGAAACACAGGGCATCCCTTTGACCTTCCATCCAAAACCGTTAAATAATTGAAATAAAATATCATTTTCTGCTGAACAAGTAGCTGGAAACAGACAACCGTAGACTGACCAAACCAACTAATGTTGCAGATCAAGGATGGGAATCGATGGCCCTCCAGAGGTTTTTGGACTACGACTCCCAGCATGTCACATCATTGGCTATGCTGGCTAGGGCTGCTGGGAGCTGCAGTCACACAACCACTGCAATTCCCACTCCTGTTGCATACTTACTTAAAACTGCTTCGAGAATGCAAATACTTAGCAAGATACAAAAACAGCAGTGGGACTTATGCAATAATTTCTGTAGTGGAACTCCTACCATAAGAACTCAACTATACAGAACTTTGAAGGTCAAAACCGGTCTCCGCAAGAGGTTCTAACAGCAAAGGCTGATAAGGAGAACATTTAGCTTGCAGGAGGGACTCAGTTCCTGGACTTACTGCAAATAGTAGAAACCCTAGATAATAGCAAACCCTATTAAAATAAAGGAATTCCAGTACAAACATACCATAGAGTTGCATTGGAGGACCTAGCAGTGCCTAGAGAGAACACCTCTCTAGGCATTTCCCAATGTGATTCTATGGTATGTGCCCCTATTTTTTCAGCTGTGGATAACTGAAACCGAGGGTATTGGTTCCATGGATATGGGGAGGGGACCACTTGTACATTTAGGAAGAAAAAGTTTGCCATGGTAATTGTTAACTCTATGACAACAACAATTCCTGAATTAACCAGTTGTATGATGTTGTTGTTTAATGTACAACACAAAAGGAAAGTGATCCCAAAAGGAAAGCCAAAACTTCGCCTTCAGAGGAGTTAGAATCTGAGACAGAGCCTCAGGAGCAAGCCTTTTAAAATATTTGGATACGTGTGTGTATGTGGTGAAAATTATGTGGAATGAACCAAACTATATACAGGTTGCCCTCGTATACATTCCTGGACTTACCCAGATACCAGAAGCCGTGGATAATAGCAAACTCCATTAAAATAAAGGACTTCCGGTACAAACATACCATAGAGTTGTGATGGAGGACCTAGTAATTCCTAGAGAGGACGCTCTCTAGGCATTTTCCAGCATGTTTCTATGGCATGTGTCCCTATTTTTTCAGCCACTGATAACGGAAACTGTGGATACAAGGGGTGACCTGTAGAACTTTTGATATACAAAAGGTGAAAGCCAGCCTCCTGAACAGAGTCGAGTTCATCTTATAGTGAAGGTTCATGCTAGAAGAATTCAGCTTGCAGGGAGGAGAAATTCTGGACATTGGGAAAAAAGTGAAAATGAGGGTTGCAAGGGAGAGGAATGAAAGGAAGAAAAATGGCCTCCCCTTCTCTACAGCCAAGCAGCTCTCTCAACCTTCGCCATGCAGTACTACAACAAAGAATGCCTCACCTAGATAATACAGCCGGTGGGAATGAGGGCTTGACTCTTCCGTTTTCCGGACAAACTGGAAATCGTGGGGTGCCTTGTTCACAATCATCCCTGTGTACTTCCGGCTGCCGTGAATGATGTCCCGCAACCCTTCCCACGAATGCTTCTCCACCTGGAAGCGGGAGGCCGACGTGTCCTCCATCTCCACCGCCTCGGCACTGTCCGAGAGAGCATCCACCGCCGTCATCCTGGGCCTCCCTCCTGAGCTGGTCAAGGAACTAAGAGAGAAACACAAACCAAGAAACACTAGGAAGACCTTGGCCCACCTCACCAGAAGCTCAGCAATGGCAGAGTCAGTCTGAGCAGCTTGGGAGGCAGCTAAAATAGACCTGGGGGAGCCAAAAACACAGCAAAAACGTCCCCACACCATCTAGAAGGCATTTGAGAGACTACTTTTTTCCCCCAAAGCCATGATGCGGAGAGTAAGGTCCCCCAAGTCATCCTAGGCTATTAATGCCACCTCCTAGACGCCCCCAGTTACCCACCTTATACTTTGCTTTGCCTTGCTCTGTTTTTTGTAACATCTTCTCTCATGAAACAGAAGCTTGAAAAATTGTACAGTTGTCCCTCCATATTCACGGATTTGGCATTCACGGATTTAAGTATTCACAGCTTGAAAATATTCTTTAAAAAATAATACTCCAAAAAGCAAAGCTTGATTTTGCCATCTTATATCAGGGACACCATTTTGCTATGCCATTGCATATCATGGGA
Source organism: Gambelia wislizenii (assembly GCA_030847615.1). NCBI lineage: Eukaryota > Metazoa > Chordata > Lepidosauria > Squamata > Crotaphytidae > Gambelia > Gambelia wislizenii. The sequence goes on from JAUMIR010000018.1 coordinate 9,002,714, forward strand.
CTTGAGTATTCACGGATTTGGATATTCCCCGGGGGGGTCCTGTAACCAAACCCAAGCGAATGTGAAGGGACAACTGTACAGGTTTTTTTCCCCCCTCTGGCCCATCTGGTTGGCTTACTCAAGGTATCAGACCTCAAACCTCAGAGGTATGGGACACACAGTATTTAATGCCTCCAAGGCCTATACCTGGTAGTTTTTAAACTCCTCTCTCAAAACTGACAACACTTCCCACTCGTCCAAAGGCTTCCTGAGCCAGCTGAGAAAAGTTACCTTCTCCAACTTCCTGGGCTTTCGTTTTCCAGCCGAACCCTCTTTATTTTCCGCATCAACTGCTAAACGAGCCTTGGACAGGGTAAGAAACTAGAGGAGGAATAAAAAACTGTTGTCATTATTATTAATATTAGCATCATCATCCTCTACCATCATCATTTATATAGCACCATCTATTTGCATAGTGTTTTACAAGTAAAAGAACAAAAAAGAAATCAGCAAACACACACACACATACATATACACACACACACACACACACGGGAAAGAAGGAGTAACACAAACACAAAACTATGCAATGCAATTGCAAAACAAATTATCTGGACAGAAATACAAACACCTGTGCCATATACTAAAAAGCAAACTGACAAATGTATTTAACCAAAATATACAAAATGATAAAACAGGATTAAACTAAAAATTCCAAAAGCTTTGGAAAGCAAGAAAGCTTTTGACTGAAATTGAAAAACAACACAGGAAGTTGCAGTCAATGGATGTTCAGCGAGGAAATTCTAGGTGTATGGAGCAGCAAATGAAAAAAGGACGCAGCCAAGCCAAACAAGAGGAAACCCATGGTTGAGTGAGAAGCCTACAGTTTCTTAGAATGCAAATGCTGAGCATCTGAGGGCTGAAAGGTAGGACGAGATTATCTAGGGCTTTAAAGAACAGAATAAAACAGAAAAACTGAACAGCATGACCATTCAGAGGTGGTTTGGCAAATAGAGAGACTTTAAAAGAGTGGTTCAGGGACCTGAGCCACGCTACGCTGCAAGCAGAGATATGCTATACTTTTCCACAGAAAATGTTGCATACCATACAGTCATTTTTCAGTACAACAGTACAGTACAACTGTTTGGGCTGTTGTATTACAATCCATCACATCGGATAGGTGCCTTGAGTTGTTTCCGAGTGACGGAGACCCTATCAAGGGGTGTTCTTGGCAAGATTTGTTCAGAACGGGTTTGCCTTAGCCCTCCTCTGAGGCTGAGAGAGCGTGGTGGGGTCTCCTTCCTTGGAGGTCTTTAAACAGAGGCTGGATGGCCATCTGTCGGGGATGCTTTGATCGTGATTTCCTGCGTGGCAGGGGGTTGGACTGGATGGCCCTCGTGGTCTCTTCCAACTCTGCAATTCTATGATTCTATGACTTACCCAAGATCACCCAGTGGGCTTCCATGGCTGGACAGTGAATTTGAACCAAAGTCACAGTCCAATGCTCAAACCACTATACCACATAGGTTCTTATATTAGATGGGTTACATATACGATATGAACTTGGAGCTATACTTTTAAAGAGACAAGCACTGGCAAACTGTAGTGTGCAGAGGAACAGACTAACAAATGAACACATTGCTAAGCTTGTTTCTACTTCTCAGTGACAACCTGTTAAGACAAAATTTGACACGTTGCCTTCACCCAAAGACTAACATCCTTCCTTTACTGAAACAATCCGTTGTACTAAATGAGATTTTTCTTTGCTTGAAATGAAACTGCTAACCAATGTAGGGCAAGTGAATGATGCTGAAGGGCATTTGCCCCCACAAACTGAGAGTCCCCCTCAAAGTCAACTAAATTGCTTCTTCCATGCATCTAGACTTCCGTTCCTATTGACTTGATCTGAGACCTTTTGGATGCAAAACATGTATAGTCAGCCCTCTGTATCCATGGATTCAATCAACCACGGCTTGAAAATATTTGGGGGTGGGGGAATTTCCAAAAAGCAAACCTTGCTGTTTGCCATTTTATATAAGGGGCACCATTTTACTACGTCATTGTATATAATAGTGATCAATTTGGCTGAGCCTGAGATGTTGTTTCAGGGAGTCCTTGTATCGCTTTTTTGGAGCGCCCCTCTTACGCTGACCCGTGGCGAGTTCACCGTAGAGTACTATTTTTGGGAGGCGCACTATCCACAATGCTGCAACCTTATTTGAGAACTCACGCCGAACAAGTCTTAAAGAGAAACGACAACGCAGAAAGAATCACAACCAGAAACATCACCCAAGGAGACCTTCTGCTGTGCTTTCTGCAACCGGACTTGTTTATCTCGGATTGGCCTTTATCGTCATCAGAGCGCTTGCAGAAAGCGCGGGATGAGTCCTTCTTGAATCTTCGTTTGCAAAGAAAAGCCAGAGAGAGAGCATATAATGGGACTTGAGTATTCACGGATTTTGGTATCCATGGGGGATCCTGAAAGCAAACCCCAGCAGATACCGAGGGCTGACTGTATTGTGTCTCTGAGCAACCGATCTTTGCCAAACACCTCAACGCAACTCATCATAAGGAAGAAGGTCAAAATACCACAGTCCAAATCCAGAACTGGATGGGAAGAGGATCAGAAACAGCAACCCTGGGAGTAAGACTGAATAATACACTCCTTCCAACTGTTGCAGTTTGGCAGAGACAGCCGTTCCACCTACAACATTGAATGAACATCTACTGCAGAGGTAGAGGATTTTAATATAGAGTGAACCCAAAACCTTTCCACTTTTCCAGCATTAAAAACAAGGCTGCAAAGCACTACCAGAGAAGGTGTTGCCATTAATGGATGGACCAAATACAATTTTATCCCACATTTTTTTTCAAGAAACCAAGAACAGGACAGAAGGAGGATCAAGCCCTATACGGCTTGGGTCCAGACTATTGGAAAGACTGTATACCCCGATACAAACCTGCCAGAACTTTAAAATCACCAGGGGAAGACTTTCTCCCAAATATTTGAAGGGATGTCATACTGAGGATAGAGGAAGCTTGTTTTCTGCTGCTCCAGAGACTAGGACACGGAGCAATGGGTTCAAACTACTGGAAAGGAGATTCCACCTAAACATTATGAAGAAGTTCCTGATGGTAAGAGCTGTTCAGAAGTGGAATACACTGCCCGGGAGTGTGGTGGAGTCTCCTTCTTTGTTGGTTTTTAAGCAGAAGTTGGATGGCCATCTGTCGGGAATGATTTGATTGTGCATGGCAGGGGTTGGATTAGATGGTCCTCGTGGTCTCTTCCAACTCTATGATTCTTATATATATACATGTCCATATATTCCTTTATGGGTTTGAAACATGGGTCACCTATCGCCACCACTTACGACTCCTTCAACGCTTTCATCAGCGCTGTTTACGCACAATCCTAAATATACACTGGACTATGTGACGAATGTTGCTGTCCATGAACAAGCAGGGATCACCAGCACTGAGGCCATGATATTGAGAACACAGCTGCGCTGGGCAGGGCACGTTTCTAGGATGGAGGACCATCGCCTCCCCAAAATATTACTCTACAGTGAACTCGCCACATTTCAGCGTAAGAGGGGCGCTCCAAAAAAGTGATACAAGGACTCCCTGAAACGACATCTCAGGCTTGGCCAAATTGATCACCAACAGTGGTCCGCCCTGGCCTCACATCGGGAGGCATGGAGACGCACTATCCACAATGCTGCAGCCTTATTTGAGAACTCACGCCGAACAAGTCTTGAAGAGAAACGACAATGCAGAAAGAATCACAACCCGGAATCATCATCCAAGGAGACCTTCTGCTATGCTTTCTGCAACTGGACTTGTTTATCTCGGATTGGTCTTTTTAGTCATCAGCGCGCTTGCAGAAAGGGATGAGTCCTTCCTGAATCTTCGTTTGCGAAGAAAAGCCAGAGAGAGATATTGTGCATGGCAGAATGGGGTTGGACTAGATGGCCCTTGGTAACGTCCTGATGGTAAGAGCTGTTCAGAAGTGGAATACACTGCCTGGGAGTGTGGTGGCGTCTCCTTCTTTGGAGGTTTTTAAACAGAGGCTGGATGGCCATCTGCCAAGAATGCTTTGATTGTGTATTCCTGAATGGCAGGCGTTGGACTAGATGGCCTTTGTGGTCACTTCCAACTCTTGGATTCTATTACAGTAGGAACCCCATATCCAGTGGGGATTGGTTCTGGGGGAGCCGTGGATACCGAAAACCATAGATAATAGTGAACACCATTGAAAGTAATGAGACTTCCCGTTTAAAATACCATAGAGTTGCCTTGGAGGACCTAAAATGGCTAGAGAGGATGCATTTTCTAGGAAGACTCTATGGTAGGTGTGTTGTTTTGTGTCCCGTGGATAAATGAATCAGTGGATAATGATTCAGTGGATATGGGGGTCTCACTGTATTAATTTTCAGTTGTTGCATTTTCAATTGCATTTTCTATGTTGTCACCCACCTTGGATCCCATTACGAGAGAAAGGTGGCAAATTAAATTAAATTAAATAATTCCAGGACAAAAGAAATACTGATTTTTCCATCCAAGGGAACAATGGAAGAACCCAGGAGGGCGTGGCTCCTGGCTGGAAAACAAGGGGGCGTGGTCCAAAAAGAGGCTCCTCCCGCCCCTCAAGGTGTGGCTGGCGCAGGGTGGGCGTGGCCAACGCAGTATGGGCGGGGCGGGACCAAGCCTCTCCCACCCCTCCAATAAGCAGCGCCAGCCAGTTGGGGGCGTGGCTTTGGAACGCTCAGTGAAGAGCGAGGGGGAAACGTCACCACGCAAACGCGCATGCGCGGAATCCAAGGGCGTGCCTATAGAACGCCTCCCCCCCGCCCTTGGGGTAAACATCAGTCTCCCCGAGGGGCGTGGTTTCAGCCGCTTAGCCCCGCCCCTCTTACCGGTCAATCACTGGCTCCGAGGCTTCTCGGCCTTCCCCGCTCCGAGGCTTCCTCTCCAGTGCGGGGAAAGGGGGAAAGGGAAGGGGTCGGCGGCGACGGCGGCGGCTTCACTCCCGCTCCATTTCCCTTCCTGGAGCTCCCGGAAACGAGGGAAGGAGGGGGGCGGAAAGGCAACCGCCGAGCCTCCCCACTTTGCTCTTTGCCCCCGGAAGCGGAAGCTTTTTTTCTGTGGCGGCGCGTGATTTCAAGCTCTCGCGAGAGCGGGGAAAGGGGGCGGAGCCTCAAAACTGGGCCAAGAAGGAGGGGAAGCGAAAGGGGCGGGGTTGAGAAGGAGCAGGCTGGGAAAGTCTCGCGCGAAGGAGGCCGCCCATCTCGCGAGAGGAGGGGGAGAAAACGGAACGAGTGAGGCTGAGAACTTGACAAGGCGGGGGAGGCCTAGTGGGAGGCTCCGCCCCCTTTTTTTCCTCTTGCGATATTTTAAAACCACGCGCACCCTCAAAAGACGGAGGAGCCACTTTACCTCATGATTTGACGGTTGGAACATACCATTTAGCGGCATTTTAGGAGGCGCTATAGAAAGCCGTCCTATGAGGGGATAAAGAGAAGGTAGGCGAGGGAGTCAAGAAAAAAACATACAAGTGTATATGGATAGATAGACATATACAGTATATATATTTAATAAAAATGAATTAATTAATATGTTTGATATATAAAATATACATTTAATAAAAATGAAATAAAATTAATTTATTAAACTTTAATTAAAAATAAATATATATATTTAAGAAAAATGACCCGCCAATGAAAATTTCCCTCTTTACAAAGGCATTCTGAGTAAGTTCAAAAATCCCCCCCTTTTTTTTGGAAGGGACCATTACCGAGGCAAGGAAAATGGCGGCGGTGTGGAGGCGTTGCTATGGGAACAGTGAAGGAGAGAGGGCGGGGCGAGGAGGAAGGAACCAATTTTGCCAATTGAGAGGGGTGGCGCTGTTTGGTAAATGTGGGAGAACTAAAGCTTCTTCAAACCCCAGGAGGCGGGGAATGGGAGGAGGAAGGAACCAATTTCTGAAATAGAAGGGGGGGAGAGTTTTAGTCCAACTGAAAAAAAAAAGATGTTGAAGGTGGCAAGGCGAATTGTGATTCGTTGCCTTTTGTATACCGCAGCTGCTTTTCACATATCTGGATGAGAGTATTACAAATAATTTCAAATATATTCTGTCTGTACCCCCCCTGTTCAAGATGGTATAATCCATTCAGACAGCAGCTCCCTGTAAGACTTCCAAAGGAAAGCTTTCTTTCAAGCCGCGTTGGTGGTATAGTGGTTAGCATAGCTGCCTTCCAAGCAGTTGACCCGGGTTCGATTCCCGGCCAACGCAAATTCTTTTTCTTTCTCTATTTTTTAAGAGATAAAATTTAATTCATGACCTAAAATAAACACTGCCTTTTTACCCTTCGAAAAATCTTTCCTGGCTTTTGAAATCCCTTCCTGGCTATGAAATCATAGAGTTGGAAGGAAACGATCCCCAGGGGTCATCTAGTCCAACCCCCTTCTTTGCAGGAAGACACAATAGATGGCCATCTGACCTCTCTTTTAAAACTTCCAAAGAAGGAGATTCCACCACACTCCCAGGCAATGCACTCCTCTTCCGAACAGCTCATACTGTCAGGAAGTTCTTCCTAATGTTTAGGTGGAATCTCTTTTCCTGGAGTTTGAACCCATATATATATTATATCATATATTATATAATTATATATTTCTAATATATTATAATGTATGTTAATTTATTTAACATAATATTTTTATTTATTTTAATATATATTCATATGTATTTTAATATACAGTATATTAATTATAAATATAATTATATTTATAAACTACATAAAATAGTTATTTGTTTCCGCCCGGGATCGAACCGGGGACCTTTCGCGTGTGAGGCGAACGTGATAACCGCTACACTACGGAAACCCACCTATGGAAGCACTTGCTATATCTTCCCCTAATAGTCTATTCAGCTCATCATTCATTCATTCATTTTTTTGTATTTTATACTATACTATATTTCTTTCATTCATTGTATATTTGATTTATTGTATATTTTTATGCTAACTCTTTAAATCCAAATTCTTCCACCCCTCCACACTTTCTCTCTCCCACTACAACCTCAAAGCAAGACTCAAAAGTTTCTGAATCTTTTAACTCAGGCTACTTTCCAGGGATATTTATAAATATATATTTTTAAAAAAACAGAGAGAGTATGGGTGAATCCACACTCTGATTTATGCAATATTGTATCTGAATATATATTGTGTCCACCAGTCAATAATATTATGGCATACCCCCTAACAAATTGTGTCTCTTCTTAAGTGACTTGCATAATATCATTACCAATTAATTGTCATTATTTACTGGTAATTAGTATGTGTTGAACTTTTGTGAATTCTATATATGGTATTGTTGTTTTATTCAACGTGTTTTAGCTGTGTTGAATTTTATCATTTTAATGCACAATTTTTTGATGCTAGTTATTTTACCTAGCACTTTTATAATATTGTATTTTTATATTGTTCTTATTCACTATGTATGCAAAGGCCTTTGGTCTAAGCATGAATAAACTACATACATATAAGGTATTTAAAAAGCATTTTAAAAGCTTTTTTAATACATTTTTTTAAAAAGGTACAGTATTTCAAAAGTATTTAAAAAGCATATCCATCGCTATATTGTTTAGGATTCTCCCTTATACTACAGAATTTGCTGAGGCACCAGCACTCTTTGGCAAAGCAGGCTCAGGGCCTTGTAAAACTACAAATCCCAGGAGACCATATTTTAAGGAGCCATGGAAATAACTCAGTTTCAAACTGGGTTAATTGTGTAGTGTGGATCAGGTTGTCTTTTAAAAAGCAGAGTGCCTCAGACCATGTAAAAAAGTATTTTCTAATCAGAGTGCCTCTGACTATATGAAAAGTTCATTGTCAATCTGGTTTCAATTACAAGTGCTCAGCCCACGGCTGTTATTTTTATATATATACAGTACAGTTGTCCCTCTGCATCCACGGATTTGGTATCAATGGATTTAAGTATCCACAGCTTGAAAATATTCTTTAAACATTAATAATCCCAAAAGCAAACCTTGATTTTGCCATCTTATATAAGGGGCATCATTTTGCTATGGGACTTGAGTATCCACGGATTTCAGTATCCACAGGGGGTCCTGGAACCAAACTCCAGTGGATATGAAGGGACAACTGTATATTTAAATATACGGGGATGTTTCTGAGCATGCAAAAAGTTCTTTTCCATCCTCGCTCATTTGAATTTTCAAGGGTTGGGCTTAAATCTAGTATACCGTCTCTGTTTTTAAGAATAAAATTAAGATTACTGAGCATGTGGGAACAGCAAAACAGAGAGAAACGGAGAAAGCAGAGAAGGTGGCTTGCCAGCTACCTCCTACCCATTAAAGAAGCATTGATCTATAAGTTTGGCCACCTAAGAAGAAAGCATAAGAAAACTGGAGGTTAGCAAAATATCCCCAAAAAGCCATCCTTGGATCAATTTTGGATGAAATCTTCAAGTGGTTTCTAGGAAGTTCACTGCCTCAAGACTTACCTGACCCGGCCATTTCAATATTCACACATGCATAATGTTAGTTTGGATAAAAGGTTACTCAGTACAGTACAGGACATCTTTATTGAATAAGTCTCCAGACCATTTCAAATAAAAATAGAATAAATGTGTGTGTGTATATATATACATATATATATATATATATATGATAAAAAGTAAATTATATATCTATATCTATATCTATATATATACAATGATAAAAAGTAAATTACTGTATATATATAGTTTAAAACTTACAGTTTGTTGGGCTGCTCTCCTCTTTGGTGGCATAGGAACCCTTTCCATTTTTTATTTCTGCTTCTGGTACCCAATTTTCTGTTAAAGAAATCATGCCCAGGAATGCATCTACTTTGTTAACTGAAGTATACCTGTAATCGTGTACTTTAATACCCAGAATCCACAAAAGAACAATGGTCAGAGATTCTGGGGTGGAAATCTCGGCCTCAGGATACAATATTCAGTTGGATTTTATTGAATATGTACAGTAGGACCTCCAAATCTGCTGGGGATTGGTTCCAGGCCCCACCGTGGATAATGAAATCCGTGGATGATAGCAAACTCCATTGAAAATAATGGGACTATAGATACTTAAATTTTTAATATTATTTATTTTTATTCTTATTCTTATTTATATATATATATACTGTACATAGTAAGAATATTCTTTCCTTAATATTGGCAGAAGTCTATTTTTATGTTATGATTTAAGATTATACTATGCCCAGTTGAGACGTTCTTATAGGAAATTGTCTGTAATATTACTGTATGCATAAGAATATTGCATAATAGAAAAATGATGAAAAAAATGTGATAAATGATAAATACGGTGATTTAATTATGCCACATTTTGTTTATTATAAAACTAACAAAAATGAATTTAAAAATAATGGGACTTCTGGTTTAAAATACCATAGAGTGGTCTTGGAGGACCTAGAAAATGGCTAGAGAGGACACATTTTCTCAGAAGACTCTATGGTAGGTGCACTGAAACTGAAACTGCGGATAATTGAATCAGTGGATAATGAATCAGTGGATGTGGGGGTCCTGCTGTAATGGCTTTGAGTCAAATAAATGATGACATGAAAATATTCACCAGCAGAGGTCAGGAGAAACACAGATAGGAAAGGTAGTCATTCCACCCCTTTAACTAGGAGAAATTACAAACAGATTGCTTTCAAAAAATCCAGATTATTGGTTCAGTTTACAGCCTGAGATGGCAAACTAGTTGCTTTTTTAAATGGTGGAGGATCCCACTTCATTGCTCCACAATTTTTGGAGGGCAAAACAATTACAGTGGGCCCTTAGTATCCGCTGGGGTTTAGAATAATGGAATCCTAGAGTTGGAAGACACCCTAAAGGTCATCCAGTCCAACCCCCTGCCCCTCAGGAATAAACAATCAAAGCATTCCCGACAGATGGTTATCCAGCCTCTGTTTAAAGACCTCCAAAGAAGGAGACTCCACCACACTCCAAGGCAGTGCATTCCACTTCCAGGACCCCCTGTGGATACCAAAATCTGTGGATGCTCAAGTCCCATTATATACAATGCTGTAGCAAAATGGTATCCCGTATATAAAATGACAAAATCAAGGTTTGCTTTTTGGACTTTTTTTCCCCTTGAATATTTTCAAGCCATGTGTGGTGGAAGCCGTGGATACAGAAACAGTGGATACAGAGGGACAACTGGACTGTAATGAGAGGGTAGAGAAGGAATTATCCTACAAAAGAATGGGGGATATTTGACCAGGGAAAAATTTGCCACTTCGGAAAAATTAATTGCCTCTCAAGCGGCAGAACGTCATGGGGTGTTGTGTGCTTTCCAGTCTTTTCTGATTTATGGTGAACCTATCACTAGGTTTTCCTGGTAAGATTTCTTCAGAAAAAGTTTGCCATGGCCTTTTTTCGCAGCTGAGACAGTGAGACTTTGGGCAAATCCATGCTATACAAATAATCCAGTTTGAAACTGGATGGTTTGCCAGTGGCTCCTTCCTATGGAATCCTGGGATTTGCAGTTTTATAAAGCCTTTAGCCTTCTCAGCCAAAGAGTGCTGGCGTCTCACCAAACTACAAATCCCAGGATTCCATAGGGAGGAGCCATAGCAAAGAATCCAGTTTCAAACTAGCAGCTACCGAGAAGGCCTTTTGGCATTTCATCACCATACGAGACCAAAAGAAAGCCCTTTCCCCGAATATCTTAAAACTTGGGTAGACTCATAGAGGGAGATCTTTCATACAATTGGATAGACAGATTGGACTACAACTCCCAGAATCCCCGAGGCTTTTGTTGCTCGAAAAAATAACTTTTCCAGGTTGTGACCCAGGCTGCCTCATGCCGCTTAAACTGGGTTGCTTGTCCTCAGGTATGATAAGGAAGTAATAGGGGGAAATATGCAGCAGGTGCTCCAATATCAGATTTACTTAGTGTGTGTGTGTGTCTCCTCAAAGGATATATCTGCCAGGGAGTTTGTATGTTTAAAAAAAAAAACCATCTGGCTCTCGGGAATTGGCATTCTAGGTTGCTAACACAAGTCAGCGTGTCGAGAGCACGGATCTTAGAATGACCCTTTCGCCTGGGGCTACATGACCTCCAAGAGCCAGCCATGGGATGCTGCCTCAGCTGTGCCGAAGCTAATCATCTTTAGAGCTGTGAGACAAGAGCCTTGTGTGGGGCTCACTTCATTCATTAGGCCAAACGATGCCTGAGACAAAAAGTGACTCAGGACTGACTCAGTCACCTTTCAAAAAAGTTACCATGAGGTTTGACGGCACTGAAGTTGTGATAAATGTACAGTTGTCCCTCCGTATCCACGGATTTAAGTATTCATGGCTTGAAAATATTCTTTAAAAAAATAATCATCCAAAAAGCAATCCTTGATTTTGCCATCTTGTATAAGGGACACCATTTTGCTATGCCATTGCATATCATGGGACTTGAGTATTCATGGATTTGGGTATCCACGGGGGGTCCTGGAACAAAACCCCAGCAAATATGAAGGGACAAGTATACCTATAATGGTGGGTTTCTGCCATTGATGCTTTACTGAAAGAGGCCAAAATCCACTAGTTTAAGGAGCTAGAGTAGACCAATTCTATGGCAGTTTGCTAATATGCGCAGTTTCGCTTATCAGCGGTAAGTCCGGGAATGTACCCCACACATAAAACGGGGTGCGACCTGTAGAAGAAAAAAGATTCCACCTAAACATTTGGAAGAACTTATTGGCTGTTAGGAGATGTTCAAGACTTACACTGCCTGTCTCGGGAGGGGGGGTGAACTTTGGGGGCTATAAATCCCAGAATCCACAGGCCCCAAAAGGAAATTTGCTGTGCTTTGGTGCCTGTATGTTTGCAACAACCTCATTTTATTTATGATTGCACTTCTATCCCATCATTCCTTAAGTTCAAAGTGACTTTAAAGCCATTTTTTAAAAAAATCCTCCCAAACTTTTTTATGCCATCTCCCCAACATTTGCCACCTGAGGCAGAGAGGCTTCGCTCCAGCTTCTAGTACAGCCAGCTCTTGAATCCTGGGGTGACATTTTTATTGAGGGCAATGCCAGTCATCCACCAATGTTTAAAAAAAAAACCTGTTCCTATGTGGCATGGTTGGGGTACAATCCGAGTCATCCCTTCCTGGAAAATTGTCGTTTCCTTCAACTCAAACCACAAAATTGCAATGATACTTTGAAATACAAAATGTTGATCTGTGTCGTACAGATTCCTCGTCCCTTATGGTCAATAAAAGCTTTGCAAGGCCTGGCTGGAGTCTCTCCTATTAAAATGCATTTGTTTTATTGCATTCACTCCGCCTCTCTCTTTCCTCTGTTTTTCTGCAGCGCAGCCTGATCAAATGAATGTCTAATTGACGGTATTATGAAAGCGTCTTTGTCTCTCGGCGACATGTAAGTGTGCCTCCGAGTCTCTTCGTGAAGCCAAGCGAGGCATGGATGTCCCTTCCAGCTGCCAGTGCTTTGCCCACAGAAACACTTTGTTTGTGGCAGAGTTGGCATTTCTGCTCCACTCTTGACTCTAGCATCCTTTTGGAGGGACTGTTTATAGAATCATAGAGTTGGAAGAGACCCCAAGGGCCATCTAGTCCAACCCCCTGCCATGCAGGAAGACACAATCAAAGCTTTCCCGATAGTTGGCCATCCAGCCTCTGTGTAAAAACCTCCAAAGAAGGAGACTCCCAGGCAGCCCATTCTTACTGTCCAGTACCTTCTGCAAAAAAGCAACCTCCCCCACCCCCCCAAAAAAATAATGGCAAAAGAGGAGACAGATTTGAATAAGATTTGCATGTTATTTTAATAATACTCTGATTTTATGTGCTACAACATTTTTGCTGCTGCTTTTGGTTGTTGTTGTTGTAGTTATCTGGATAATTTGTTTTGCAATTGTATTTTGTAGTTTTATGTTTAGTATTCCTTCCTTCCCTCTATGTGTGTGTTTATGTATATGTACACTTATTTTAGATTGGATGCCAATAGTTTTTTTTTTTGCATGTTTTACATAAAGCAGCATGTACATAGACGACACTATATAAATAAACAACACCAGCAACAACAATAATTTTATTTATTTATTTTATTTATTTTATTTACTTATTTATACCCTGCTCTTCAGCCACAAGGCTATCAGAGCGGCTTACAAATTGTTTTAAGCAATAGCTATTTACACATCTGCACTGCATTAAGCAGTTTCCAGTGTGTGTTAGCTAATTGCCCCCCACAAGCTGGGTACTCAATTTACCGACCTACGAAAGGATGGAAGGCTGAGTGAACCTTGGAGCTTCCCTGACGCTCATTGGCAAGATTTCTTCAGAGGAGGTTTGCCGTTGCCTTCCTCTGAGGCTAAGAGAGTGTAGCTTGCCCAAAGTCACCCAGTTCGAATGAGGATTTGAACCCTGGTTTCCAGGAATCCTAGTCCAACATTCAAACCTCTACAGCATGCTGGGTTTACGATTTCTTCAGAGGAGATTTGTCATGGCCTTCCTCCAAGTCTGAGAGAGAATGTACTTGGCCCAAGATCACCCCATGGATTTCCAGGGTTGACCAGGGAATTGAACCCTAGTCTCTGAGAGTTGTAGTTCAGCATTCAAGCCACTGCAAGACACTTGGTTTGTGCTGCCAAGTTGGCTTCAGTTTAATTCTCTCAACCAGTAATTTTCATGCCAGGGATGCAGTGAATCCAGTCTGGGCTTTATTACAGACCTATCCAAAGTGCTGGACCTTATCCCTGAAACAGATTCAGCACCTTGGATAATTCCTACTAAGGGAAGCTTCAGCACCTTGGAGAATTCCTTTGGTCTATAACCAGGGTAGGTTCAGCACTTTGGAGAGATCTGTTCATCTGTGACCAAGGGAGGTTCCACACCTCGGAGAGTTCATTGGGGCCATTTCTTTGGTCTATAACCAGAGTAGGTGCAGCACTTTGGAGAGACTGTTTCGCCAATGATCGGGGTGTGTTCAGCACCTTGGATAGGTTCTTTCACCTATGACCGGGGGGGGGTAAGTTCATCACCTTGGAGAGTTCCTTTGGCCTATAACTAGGGTTGGGTCAACACCTTGGAGAGTTCTTTTGGCCCATACCCAAAATTTTAGGTTCAGCACCTTGGAGATTCCCTTTCACCAATGATTGGGGTGTGTTCAGGACCTTGGAGAGTTCCTTTGGCTATAACTGGGGTGGGTTCAGTGGACCATTCCCAAAATAGGTTCAGCACTTTTGAGAGTTTCTTTACAGTCTGAAATAAGCTCAGGGCAGATGCACGACACCTCTGAAACCCTACTGGTGTCATATATATTGTATGTGTACATTGGCATATGCAGAGACCCAGCATGGTGTAATGGTTTGGGTGTTGGACTAGGACTCTGGAGATCAGGGTCCAGTTCTCTACTGGGCCATGGAAACCCACTGGGGCACCTTGGGCAAGTCACATTCTCTCAGCCTCAGAGGAAAGCAATGGTGGCAAAACCTCATAGAATCATAGAATTGCAGAGTTGGAAGAGAACATGAGGGCCATCCAGTCCAACCCCCCTGCCATGCAGGAAATCACGATCAAAGCATCCCCAACAGATGGCCCTCCAGCCTCTGTTTAAAGACCTCCAAGGAAGGAGACCCCACCACGCTCCGAGGGAGTGTGTTCCACTGCCGAACAGCTCTTACTGTCAAAAAGTTCCTCCTCATGTTGAGGTGGAATCTCTGTTCCTGGAGCTTGCACCCATTGCTCCGTGTTCCAGTCTCTGGAGCAGCAGAAAACAAGCCTGCTCCATCCTCAGCATGACATCCCTTCAAATACTTAAACAGGGCTATCATATTGCCTCTAAACCGTCTTTTTTCCAGGCTAAACATACCCAGCTCCCTAAGTCTCTCCTCATAAGGTATCGTTTCCAGACCTTTCACCATTTTAGTCGCTCTCCTCTGGACACGCTCCAATTTGTCAGTATCCTTTTTGAATTGTGGTGCCCAGAACTGGACACAGTAATCTAAGTGAGGTATGACCAAGGCAGAATAGAGTGGCACTATTACTTCCCTTGATCTAGACACTATACTTCTATTGATACAGCCCAAAATCGCATTGGCCTTTTTAGCTGCCGCATCGCACTGTTGGCTCATGTTCAACTTGTGGTCTACTAGGACTCCTAGATCCCTTTCGCACGTAGTCTCATTCAGCCAGGTCTCTCCCATCCTATATTTATGCATTTGATTTTTCCGCTCTAAATGCAGTACTTTACATTTCTCTGTATTGAATTTCATTTTGTTAGCTTTGGCCCAGCTCTCCAGTCTATCCAGGTCATTCTGAATTTTGATCCTGTCCTCTGGGGTATTAGCTACCCCTCCTAATTTGGTGTCATCTGCAAATTTGATAAGTACGCCCCTAATTCCCTCATCCAAGTCATTGATAAAGATGTTGAATGGCACTGGGCCCAGGACAGAACCCTGTGGCACCCCACTGGTCACATCTTTCCAAGACGAAGAGGAGCCACTGCTGAGCACCCTTTGGGTTCGGCCGGTCAACCAATTACAAACCCATTGAACAGTTAACTTGTCTAGACCACATTTTACAAGCTTGTTTGCAAGAATGTCATGGGGAACCTTGTCAAAGGCCTTACTGAAATCAATAAATGCTGTCAAGAAAACCCTGTGATATGTTCACCTAATGGTTACCATAACTCAGAAACAACTTGACGGCACAGAACAACAACATATCCCGACATGCATATGGTTATAGGGTTGTTGTTTTTTACCATTACACAATGCTCATATTCTGTTTGTCATTGTACAAGTGGAGTGCCACAAGCGTTTCACATATGGTTGAACAATCTCAGCCAGTGCATCATTATTTGTCAGTGCCTTCAATTTTCTTCTTGAGTCATTGGCATTGCACAGACAGCCTCAATCATAGCTTCATTGCCATTTGATTGCTATTACATATTCCACATTGTGTGGTGGAACAATAAGCAACCACACTGGCAGATATGCAGTCGGTTGCATGACACCAGCACTTACGATAAGCATGGCATAATGCAACCAACCGGGTAACCCCAGGGGTATAAATTTTAAAAATTGCACCCATATATTTGTAGAGATACAAATTTGAAAATAGTGATTATGGTTTGGATAGGAATGCAATACATCTCACCCTAGTGGGGAGGATTGTGGCCAGGGCATTTGTCTGGCTGCGGATGCACCATTCCAGTTTGCCAAGGGCTGGTGGTGGTATTTTCCATGTCGGTGGGGCAGTAAATCTACTCCAGGTGTTGGCTAGCTTTAAGGGAACTCTCCAAGGTGCTGAAATGTTTAGGTGTTGGTTTCAGAGCTCCTTTGCCATCTAGATGATAACCTGGATTCATCACCCAACTGGCATGGAAGCCACCGGTCACCACCAGCAATTTATTCTACCTTCTTAAGCCTTTGGAGCTTCAAACCTCTCTCTCTCTCTCTCTGGCTTTTCTTCGCAAACGAAGATTCAGGAAGGACTCATCCCCCGCTTTCTGCAAGCGCGCTGATGACTAAAAAGGCCAATCCGAGATAAACAAGTCCGGTTGCAAAAAGCACAGCAGAAGGTCTCCTTGGGTGATGTTTTTGGGTTGTGATTCTTTCTGCGTTGTCGTTTCTCTTCAAGACTTGTTCGTCGTGAGTTCTCAAATAAGGCTGCAGCATTGTGGATAGTGCGTCTCCATGCCTCCCGATGTGAGGCCAGGGCGGACCACTGTTGGTGATCAATTTGGCCAAGCCTGAGATGTTGTTTCAGGGAGTCTTTGTATCGCTTTTTTGGAGCGCCCCTCTTACGCTGACCCGTGGTGAGTTCACCGTAGAGTAGTATTTTTGGGAGGCAATGGTCCTCCGTCCTAGAAACGTGCCCTGCCCAGCGCAGCTGTGTTCTCAATATCATGGCCTCAATGCTGGTGATCCCTGCTTGCTCAAGGACAGCAACATTCGTCACATAGTCAGTCCAGTGTATATTTAGGATTGTGCGTAGACAGCGCTGATGAAAGCGCTCGAGGAGTCGTAGGTGGTGGCGATAGGTGACCCATGTTTCAGATCCATAAAGGAGGATAGACAGTACGATGGCTCTATACACACTGATTTTTGTGCTTTGCCTCAGGTGTTTATTGCTCCAGACTCTTTTGTGAAGTCTTCCAAATGCACTATATGCCTTTGCTAATCTGTGATCGATCTCTTTGTCAATCTTGGCATCTGAGGAGATGATGCTTCCCAGGTAGGTGAACTGCTGAACGGACTTGAGCACTGATTTGCCGACGGCAATGTGGGGATGGTGGTGTTCGTCCTGTGGTGCAGGCTGAGCTTCAAACCAGACTTACAGTGAACAAAGTTGCCCACCCTTTTGTCTATCTACCTTGAGACTCCTTGCATGGACTGGCATCTGCTCACTTGTCCTGTTTACAGCTAGCAAGTGTCCAGGTGAGCACATCTACAGCCCACAACCGGCAAGAGAAAGCCAATCTAGTCCCAAGGCTTACCTGAAGTTAAAAACAGAAGTGTGGTCTAGACAGTCCAAGGCTCAAAGAGAGAAAACAGTCCTGAGCAGAATCCAAAAGCCAAGAAGAGAGTTGCTAGAAAGATTAGTTGAAAAGTATGTACCTAAGGTCAGAGAGAGGAAGCCAAAGATGTCAGACAAGGTTGTATGGAAGCGTAGGAGCTGTTGTTCTGCAGCAGCAAAATGGCCTCAGCTTAGTTAATTTATTTTGTTGTTGTTCTGTGCATTCAAGTTGTTTCTAACTTATGGAGACCCTAAGGCATCTCCATAAGAAAATCATGGGATTTTCTATATCCAGCAGTTAATCAGCTGGCCTCATTAGCTCAGCATCCTGTATTTAAAGTGAATCAAGCTGTTGCCTGAACTTCTGCTCCCTGCATTTTAATTTATGTCACTTGAAAGGATGAAGTGCCTCTGCTTCTTCTTGCTACTCCCGATTTACAGCTGCCATCTAGGATGGAACTGGGCTCTGGAGGGACTGGGCCTAAATCTAGATGGAGGAGCTCTTCTAGATGTTGGACCTAAGTAGCTCGGCATCCTGTATTTAAAGTGGAACAGGCTGTTGCCAGACCTTCTGCTCCTGGCGCTTTAATTTACATCACTTGAACATCCGATCTGCAGCTGCTGTCTGGAATGGATCGGGCTCTGTCTGCTGGTGCCAGGACAGGACTGCCAGCCCCCTCCAGCTCCCATTAGAACCAATCATCCTGGCTCTACTCTTCCCTTTGTTCAACGGAGGAGGCCTCCTTCAGGTAGGCTATGACATCACCATGGTTTCAAGCAGTTTTGCAGAATGCAATAAATGATGCAATAACATTTTCTGGTTCTGGTTCTGGTTTCAAGCAGAGTCCTCCTACCTGGGCCTGGGCTTGGTACCTCTTGTGCTCAAAGGACAGGCTCTGCCATTGAATGACAGCTCCCTGCCAACCGGGTGTGTTTGCTCAAAAGGAGCTGGCAACACAGATTGAGGAAGAACTGGTGTGTGTTGTATGTGTGTTTGTGTGTGTTTAATAGGGAACCTAGCTTCCTGCCTGATATCACACTTTCTCTCTCTCTCTTGGCAGGTGATTCCCAACTAAAAGCTGCTGCTGTTTCTCCCAGCTGGGAAGAAGGGATCAGTTGTCTGCTTTCGAAGGAGTCCAGGTGGTAATAAAATGCTGCAGGTGGCCCCAGACACAGAAACTGGAAAACAACAGAAACAGAAACTGGAAAAAATTGTTTTTCTTGCCTTTTTTGATGGACGGGTTTGCATGCTCAGAGAGACAGATGGCCGGGCCCTGATGAAGTCGTGGAAAGTGCATGCATCCAAAACTTTGAAGATCAGTTAGGATTTTTTTTTTAATATATATGATTGAACTGATTTAAAAAAAAGAAAGAAAATTACATACAAACCATAGTTACCATACTTACAATGTTACACATACACCCCAATCATTTTCCATACATTTGCTAAATTTTGAAAAAATGATCATAAGTATCTGTTGCATGGCAGGGGGTTGGACTGGATGGCCTTTGAGGTCTCTTCCAACTCTATGATTCTATGAATGGGTGGGTGGCGGTAACCAATAACATGAACTGGCCTATGTTTTTCATTTTTAATTTTTAAAAAATTTGGTAGTGCCCTGCTCCTTGCTCCCTCTCCAACAAAAGTCCATTTTTTGCCAGGACCAGGGAAGAGCGTGTTAATGAGATACTCGTGGCTAATGCGTGAAAGGTTCTTTCCTAGCTGCCTACTATTAGCGCTTGCCTTCCTGTCGGAGCAACAAAAAAAAAAAAAAACCACCGGGCCGCACTGACAAAGAATAGAGATAATAGTTTAAAGTAGCTGTCATTTCCCTTTTCGAGTATTACTGTGATAGCATGCTCAAATGGAGACGAGACCATTACCATAATGAACAGAGAGAGAGAGAGAGAGAGGGAGACCTGTCTCTGGCAGAGAGGAGAAAAAAATAAAATAAAACACCACTGCAGCTCATCTCAAGAGATATTTTTTGATATTTTCCCTTCCTAGTCTCTTTCCCTCCTCCACCCTACACCCACTAAAAATAGTGGGGGAGAAGGAGAGAAAGACTGTGGTGTTTTTGAACAGCGTCAGCTAGTGACTTCCATGTTGGGGGGACGGTGAATCCACACCAGGTTTTGTTCAAGGCTTTATAGCCGCTCTCCAAGGTCCTGAACCCTAGTTCTACATCTCGCTAGATTAGAACCTTGGAGAGTGTGATGTTATGGACTTTGGAAGGGAAAGGTGGTTGCATTTATTAGACAAATTAAAGTACAGTAGGACCCCCTGTATCCACTGATCCATTATCCACTGATTCAATTACCCACGGGACACAAAACAGCACACCTATCATAGAGTCTTCCTAGAACATGTGTATTCCTGCATGGCAGGCAGTTGGACTAGATGGCCCTTGTGGTCTCTTCCAACTCTGTGATTCTATGATTCCTCTCTAGCAATTTTGTAGGTCCTCCAAGGCAACTCTATGGTATTTTGAACCGGAAGTCCCGTTATTTTAAATGGTGTTCACTATTTTCCATGGTTTTTGGTATCCACACACACACCCCAGAACCAATCCTCAATGGATAAGGGGTCCTACTGTATGCCTAGATATGCAATGTACAGTACAGTCATCCCTTCGTATTTGCTGGGGTTTGGTTCCAGGACCCCCATGGATACCAAAATCCATGAATACGCAAGTCCCATTGTATGCAATGGCATAGCAAAATGGTGTCCCTTATATAAGATGGCAAAATCAAGGTTGGCTTTTGGGATTATTATTTTTTAAAGAATATTTTCAAGCCGTGTATACTTAAATCTGTGGATACCAAATCCGTGGATACGGAGGGACAACCGTATATGTTATAAGATAAGGACCTGTTGGGAGGGAGGGAGGGATAGGATGTTGGCGGCGACTGGGCATTGGCTGAGCACTTGAACAGGATTTTTTAAAGGATGGCATACGTGGCAGTTGGTCACATAGGACTATGAGTGAGAGATGCTAGGAGAGTTAGTCAGGGTCAGAGATAGAGATTAGTTAGACTCAGGTCAGGGTTAGGAGTGAGAGATATGAAGAGAGTTAATCAGAGACGTAGACTTACGTAGACTCAGCTCTGTTAGTTAAGATTTGGAGAGAGAGATGAGTTTTAGGCATATAAGCGAGAGAGGTTAGGAGAGTTAGTCAGGGTAGGAGATAGATTGGGTGCACTGTACATTCATTTAACTAAGTAACTAATTAACGAACCAATTAATTAATTAACTCACTAGCAGCCAACTAGCTAGCTAGTTGAATGTAGAGAGCACCCACCTAGAGCCAGCTGTCAGTGAATTAATTAGTTAACTAGTTAGTCAACTAATTAATTCACCAATTAGTTAGTTAGTTTTTCGCTTTCCAAAAGGGAGAAGCCCCTTCTCTGCACCTATCAACACCCCGGCTGGAGCTGTGTTTAGAAATTTGTTGGCCGGACAAGATGCCCACCGGTCAAATCGGCGAGCCACAGGCACGCGATGGATGCCTTGACCAAGATGGATTCAATCAGCGGCAAGAGGCAAACGTCTACTCTCCATTCACAAAGGCACCACAAGAAAAAGCACATCCCCAGCCTCATACGTGAGCCAGCGCATATGACTGTGATTGCCACAGGAGCACAAAAGAGCCGCCGGTCCAGAAAAGGACTCACCTCTTGTCTGTAAGGGTTTATTTTTTTTAATTTAGCATACTCGGCCATGGCTCATGAAATGAGCAACTGGCTCTTTTTCTGTTACAAGTGTTACCCAAATGTGTGGGGGTCCGTGGGGGTCCCACTCATGATGCCAAATTTATGATATTAATTGAGGGAATTGTTATAGTTTGAATGAATGGCTTGCTAGGGATTGGGTAACTTGTGGGATTGTTACACCTGTGTAGACCGGTACTAACTACCGAGACTCCGAGTTAAAGGAAAATAAAATAAAATAATTACAGTTGTCCCTTCATATTTGCTGGGGTTTGGTTCCAGAATCCCCCGTGGATACCAAAATCAGTGAATACTCGAGTCCCATGATATGCGATGGCATAGCAAAATGGTGTCCCTTATAGAAGATGGCAAAATCAAGGTTTGCTTTTGGGATTATTATTTTTTTAAGAATATTTTCAAGCTGTGAATACTTAAATCCGTGGATACCAAATCTGTGAATACGGAAGGACAAGTTTATTTTAAAAGTGGGGAGGGAGGGTAATGTCTTATGTTTTTGTTTATGTCTTGTATGTCTGATATATGTGTTTATATGTGTGTTTGAAAATTATCTTGAATAAAAATTATATATGTATATATATATATATATATATATAAAGAAAATATATTTTAACACATTTTAAGTTTTTTTTATCTTACTAGCTGTACCCAGTGTAACATATGCCGTTATCTTATCCCATAACACACTTCATGGGGACGGGGGGAAGACCAAGTTCTGCCAAAACCTTCAGAATACGAAAGAATTATACGAGATCCCATTAGGACAGTTGGATCAGGACCGGTTTAAGGAATTTGGGGGGGCCCTGCAATGCTTTATTTTGGGGGGCCCATATGTTTATCTCAGGTCAATGTAACCTAACCTAAGCTATTCACAGTACAGGATATTCAGATTATTACTAATAATGTTTTTGCAGGAGGAGGGTTACTACGGGGGGCCCCACAATGATGGGGCCCCCTGTGGATGCTGACGCTACTGGTGCCTTAAACCAGCCCTGGCCAAAACTTAGGAATCCGTAGGATTGGACCATTGCTGTGGAATCATAGCGCCATAACTTGCGTAGTACGGACGCACTTCTGCCCGGATGTGCGGCGTGGGTGGGTGGGACCGACATATCACAGAGGAGGCAAAGGATTTAAAAAAAAACTCTTTTCCTCTCCCAGGTTGGTCTCCCTCTGGTCTAGCTGGTGCAAGATGCTGGAAAGATGCAGTCGGCCTTACCTGGTGCTGAGGCGGTTGCCGTGACGACGTGGGATGCCCAGCAACAGGCTGCTCCCGGGGAGTCGTGCAAGAGCTGGGGAAGTTAATCAGGCAGGTTGTACAAATCAGGTCAGAGCAGGGCGAAGTCCAGCAAAGAGCATCACATGCTCTCAACCCACCTTTGTCCCGGCAACCTTCCTTCCCCAACTGCTTTGGTTTCTAATTACACAAAAGGGAAAGGAGAAAGGTTGGGAGGGGAGGAGGAGACTGATGTGGAAAAACAACTCAACAATAATTAATTCTTCAACCCTGACCTTTCGCCGGTGCTGCCTTCTGCACATGGCCAAATATATATATATATATATATATATATATATATGCCCCCCAAACACCCAAACCTCTGGAGAACTTTGCTCCTTCGGTTCAGAGGTTGCGTTAAGAATTAAAAATTAGAAGCAAAACAGATCAATCATGATTTTTTTTAAAAAAAGAAAAAGAAAAATAAGAACAACAACATGTTGTTGAGAGCAACAACATGTCTCCTTCTTTGGAGGTTTTTAAACAGAGGCTGGATGGCCACTTCTCGGGAATGATTTGATTGTGTCTTCCTGCATGGCAGGGGGTTGGACTAAATGGCCCTTGGGGTCCCTTTCAACTTATTCTCTTTCCTTGGAGGTTTTTAAACAGAGAGTGGATGGCCATCTGTCGGGAATGCTTTGATTGTGTCTTCCTGCATGGCAGGGGGTTGGACTAGATGGCCCTTGGGGTCCCTTTCAACTTATTCCCCTTCCTTGGAGGTTTTTAAACAGAGAGTGGATGGCCATCTGTCGGGAATGCTTTGATTGTGTCTTCCTGCATGGCAGGGGGTTGGACTAGATGGCCCTTGGGGTCCCTTTCAACTTATTCCCCTTCCTTGGAGGTTTTTAAACAGAGAGTGGATGGCCATCTGTCGGGAATGCTTTGATTGTGTCTTCCTGTATGGCAGGGGGCTGGACTAAGTGGCCCTTGGGGTCTCTTCCAACTCTGTGATTCTTTGATTCTATGATTCTATACCAAGATCTAGAAAATAGGAGTGTTACTCGTGTTCTGTGCCCCCTGTATTGTGGTGTTGTTATTGGCAATCAAAGTCCCAACTTCAACTTACGGTGGCCCTGTGAAGGAGAGACTTCCAAGTCACCTTGTGAACAACAGCCCAGATCAAATCTTGGAAAATCAGGGCAACTGGGGCTTACTTGATGAAGTCAAGCTGCCTGTGATGCAGTCTCCCTCTTTTTCTGCCTTACCAAGCATTACAGTTGTCCCTTCACATTCGCTGGGGTTTGGTTCTAACACCCCCTTGGATACCAAAATCTGTGGATACTCAAGTCCCAGGATATGCAATGGTATAGCAAAATGATGTCCCTTATAGAAGATGGCAAAATCAAGGTTTGCTTTTGGGATTATTATTTTTTAAGAATATTTTCAAGCCATGAATACTTAAATATGTGGATACGAAGGGACAAACTGTATTGTCTTTTCTAATGAGTCACACCATCTCATGATACATCAAAGTACGACAGCCTCACTTTAAGCATTTTGGCTTCTAGGGAGAGTTCTGGCTTGATTTGCTCTTGGACCCATTTTTTAAAACCTTTTTGGCAGTCCAAGATATCCCCAGAACTCTCTCTCCTCCAACACCACATTTCCAATGAGTTGGTTTTCTTCCTATCATAGAATCATAGAATTTTTATTTATTTATATTTTATTTTATTTATTTATACCCCGCTCTTCAGCCAGAAGGCTATCAGAGTGGCTTACAAATTGTTTTAAGCAACAGCAATTTACACATCTACACTGCATTAAACAGTTTCCAATGTGTGTTAGCTAATTGCTCCCACAAGCTGGGTACTCATTTTACCGACCTACGAAAGGATGGAAGGCTGAGTGAACCTTGGAGCCCGCTTGCGACGTGGTGACTTGCAGTACTGGCATTTAACCACTGCACCACCAGGGCTCCAATTGTACCCTCTAGAATTGTAGAGTTGGAAGAGACCAGGAGGGCCATCCAGTCCAACCCCCTGCCATGCAGGAATACACAAATATCAACTTTCTTCACTGTCCAGATTTCACAACCATATCTATCTATCTAGATAGATAGATAGATAGATAGATAGATATAGATATACACACACACAAAAGTTTTATACATATAGATTACCAGGTATTATTATTTTAGTCTTAGTCTTAGAATCATATTATTCTAGTCTTAGTCTTAGTCTTAGTCTTAGTTTTAGTCTTAGAATCATATTATAGTCTTAGTCTTAAATCATATTGTTATTGTTGTTTTAAATCTTGAGTTACGTCTTGGGGGTCCACGGCAACAAAAGGTATTGAACGCAGGTCCCTGGTAAATAAAAGTTTCTAAGCCACTGCTCTAGAAAGTACACATGAGAGACGGGAAATCTTTTGTGCTTGGCTTTTTCCCCTTTTTTTTTTCAAAATTGCCAAAAGTCAGGGCCAGGCCATGACTTTTTGCTGCCTGAGGAAGAGCAGCCAATGTATCCAAGGTAAGGTTCCTCAGACACTCACCAAGTTACCTTGAGAGAGAGCCGAAAAAGCCCACAAAGGGCAGGGCCGGTTGAAGGCACCAGCGGTGTCAGCATCCGCAGGGGGCCCCATCATTGTGGGGGTCCCCATAGTAACCCTCTCCCTGCAAAAACATTATCAGTAATAATCTGAATATCCTGTACTGTGAATAGCTTAGGCTGAGCTAGGTTACATTGACCTGAGATAAACATATGGGGCCCCCCAAATAAAACATTGCAGGGGGGCCCAAAATTCCTTAAACTGATCCTGGACAAGGGTCTATCTCGACCCCTGATTGTAAAAAAACAACCCTACCAAAGTAACCAGTCATGGGTGGTGTTGTCACTTCGAGGAATATTGTCACCAGTGGCCCTTTTTCGGGCACCCGACATCTCTTGCCCGAGGCGGTGGCCTCGCCTTCCTTCTCAAAGAAGGCCAGCCTTGAAACTTTTTGCCTGGTGCTGATTCACAGGAGGGCTTTCCGAGACAACTGTGCGGCAACCAATTTAGCGCCATGGTTTTCGGGGGCGGTTTTGTCGGCGTCCATCAGACACCCCGGTGTTTTCTACAGGGAACCCTCTCCCCACCTCCACAATGAATCCAGCCCTTTCTCGCTTTCTCAGCAGTTACTATAGAGACGTTAATGTCGCCGTGATAAGTGTTTACAAGACAGGGCTGTACAGACAGATGGTGGCCTCTACTCCACCTGAACCTGAGTTTCATGTTTTCCCCGTCCAGGCTGGGATCTGGAGCTTGCCGGGGATTAGGAAAGAGGGTTAAAATTTACACATCTGTTGTGGCTCCGAAACCTGAGCTGTTCGCCCAGGTTGGGAAGGATTAACTGGTCTGGCAACGCCAAGGTCTCACATGTAGATTCAGACATGGGAACACCCGGCTGGGGGCCCCGCTCCACAGGCTGAAGGGGAACTATATCTCACCCCCAGACCCACACACACAGCTACACACAGGGAGACGTACATTGGGGGCATGTTAATTTCTCCATGCTCAGGGTGCAAATGTAGGAAGGCGGGTGGAAAGGAATGAGGGTGAATTGTTTAATAAGTAAGAAATGGGTAGGAAGGATGTCAAGTTCAATGGGCAGGCAAGAAGGAAATTAAGCTAGGAAAGAATTTAAGGTTTCCTGGAATCTTAGGCCACTACGCCCCTCTGTTTCTCAGGATCTATTCAGAACAGGTGTGCCATGGAGTTCTTCTGAGGCTGAGAGAGTGTAGCTTGCCCCAAGGTCTCGGTCTCCGTGGCTGAGCAGATCTCTCAAACACTGGTCTCTCAGAGGGTAGCACTCAAATTGCAACACCACACTGCTTCTGAGATGGAGTTATATGGGCATAATAGGAAGGAAGGAAATGAAGTTCAGTGGGCAGAAAGGAAAGAAATCAAGCTGAAAAGGAAGGAAATCAAATTCCTTATAAAACAGGAAGAAAGGAAATGACGTTTAATGGACAGAAAGGAAGGAAATCAGGAAGGAAGGAAGGAAATCAAGTTCAATGGACAGGAAGGAAAGAAATCAGGAAGGAAGGAAATAAATCAATAGACAGGAAGGAAAGAAATCAAGAAGCAGGGAAGGAAGGAAATCAAGTTCCTTCTAAAAAAGGAAGGAAGGAAATCAAGTTCAATGGACAGGAAGGAAAGAAATCAGAAAGGAAGGAAGGAAATGAAGTTCAGTGGACAGAAAGGAAAGAAAGCAAGAAGGAAGGAAGGAAATCAAGTTCAATGAACAGGAAGGAAAGAAATTAAGAAGGAAGGAAAGAAGGAAGGGAAATCAAGTTCAGTGGATAGGAAGGAAAGAAATCAGGAAGGAAGGAAATGAAGTTCAGTGGACAGGAAGGAAAGAAATCAAGCAGGAAGGAAGGAAGGAAATCAAGTTCAATGGATAGGAAGGAAAGAAATCAAGCTGGAAGGAAGGAAGGAAGGAAATCAAGTTCAGTGGATAGGAAGGAAAGAAATCAAGCTGGAAGGAAGGAAGGAAATCAAGTTCAGTGGATAGGAAGGAAAGAAATCAGGAAGGAAGGAAATGAAGTTCAGTGGACAGAAAGGAAAGAAATCAAGCAGGAAGGAAGGAGGGAAGGAAGGAAATCAAGTTCCTTTTAAAACAGGAAGGAAGGAAATGAAATTCAATGGGCAGGAAGGAAATAAATAAGGAAGGAAGGTAATCAAGTTCAGTGACAGGATGGAAATAAATCAGGAAGGAAGGAAATAATTAATAGACAGGAAAGAAAGAAATCAGGAAGGAAGGAAGGAAGGAAATCAAGTTCAATGGACCAGAAAGAACGAAATCAGGAAGGAAGGAAGGAAATAAATCAAGTTCAGTGGACAAGAAGGAAAGAAATCAAGAAGGAAGGAAATCAAGTTCAATGGATAGGAAGGAAAGAAATCAGGAAGGGAGGAAATGAAGTTCAGTGGACAGGAATGAAAGAAATCAAACTGGGAGGAAGGAAGAAAATGAAGTTCATTGGACAGGAAGGAAAGAAATCAAGAAGGAAGGAAGGAAGGAAGGAAGGAAGGAAGGAAGGAAGGAAGGAAATCAAGTTCAATTGACAGGAAGGAAGGAAGGAAATCAAGATAGGAAAGAAACCAGGTTTGATTGGATGGAAGGAAACCAAATTAAGGCAGAAAGGAGAGAGGAAATTAGAATTTTAAAAAGGCAGGATGGTGTTAGTGGGAAAAGACAAGCGAGAGGTATGGGTCTGCTCATAGTTTTACAGGAACAAAGGAATCATAGAATCATAGAATTGCAGAGTTGGAAGAGACCACGAGGGCCATCCAGTCCAACCCCCCTGCCACGCAGGAAATCTTGATCAAAGCATCCCCAACAGATGGCAATCCAGCCTCTGTTTAAAGACCTCCAAGGAAGGAGACCCCACCATGCTCCGAGGGAGTGCGTTCCACTGCCAAACAGCTCTTACTGTCAAAAAGTTCCTCCTAATGTTGAGGCGGGATCTCTGTTCCTGGAGCTTGCATCCATTGCTCCGTGTTCCAGTCTCTGGAGCAGCAGAAAACAAGCCTGCTCCATCCTCAGTGTGACATCCCCTCAAATACTTAAACAGGGCTATCATATCGCCTCTTAACCGTCTTTTTTCCAGGCTAAACATACCCAGCTCCCTAAGTCTCTCCTCATAAGGCATCATTTCCAGACCTTTCACCATTTTAGTTGCCCTTCTCTGGACACGCTCCAATTTGTCCATATCCTTTTTGAATTGTGGTGCCCAGAACTGGACACAGTATTCTAAGTGAGGTCTGACCAAGGCAGAATAGAGCGGCACTATTACTTCCCTTGATCTAGACACTATACTTCTATTGATACAGCCCAAAATTGCATTGGCCCTTTTAGCTGCCACATCACACTGTTGGCTCATGTTCAACTTGTGGTCTACTAGGACTCCTAGGTCCCTTTCGCACATAGTCTCATTCAGCCAGGAATTGAAGAAGAAGTGTTTCATCGCCTGTCTCAGCTGTCACCCTTTGAATGCAGCTGAAACATACTGTTTTGGGGAGACAGCGGGGCACTGTGTGATCCTGACTGAATGTGTGGCTGGGACATTTAATATTCTTTTATCCCCATTCAGGTATATGGCAGGAGATGGGGGAATGATCCAACCCGACTTAAAGTATATTTGTAAGTAGAATTCTCTTTGCTTTTCTTCCTCACATGCACACCTCTATCTCGCTAGAGCTTGTAAAAGTTCTCTTTGTTTGGAGCACAGCTCCTAAGATCTCCCAGCCTTTCTGGGAGATCTACTCCAAAAAGGTATTTTTTCTGAATGCGCTTCCAAAGTGAGATGCATCCAAGCTTGAAAGAGAGAGATCATGACACCCCCAAGTCTCCCCTTTCTGCTCCATTTCTCTCTGTGTCTGTCTCATACTCTTTCAGCTCATGTTTTTAGTTCCTGGGGAGACCAGTTTTAAGCAATTCTACATAGGACAACAGACAGGAAATCTGTTATGCAACAGATAGGAAAACCATACCTCTCTCTATAGGAAGTGTTAGAGAGATTTCTCCCAGGACTACAACAGGAGAGCAACAACTTAAACCTCCCCCCTCCAGGAATGCTGCAATCCTTCTGCCCAAAGAGCCTTTTGCATTTAAAACAATCTCTCCCCATCTTAACCCACCTCCACATCAAGATGCTATAACACACCCTCCAACAGGGACATGTGTGGGGCCAAGTGACATCAGAGTATGGTCAAGGAGGCAAAAGTTAGAAGAACAGGCAAGCTAGGAGAGGCTGCAGCAGTTTGCTTTTGCCTGGACCAGCTGGGAAGGGTTAGATTAGAAAGGGCAGATTAGAAAGCTGGGCCAAAACTAACAAAATGAATCTCAACAGGGAGAAATGTAGGATGCTACACTTGGGCAGTAAAAATGAAATGCATAGACAACCTTATAAAAAATATTAATAAAAAAATGAAATGCACAGATATAGGATGGGTGACACCTGGCTTGATGGCAGTACATATGAAAGGGATCTAGGAGTCTTAGTGGACCACAAACTGAACATGAGTCAGCAGTGTGATGCAGCAGCTAAAAAAGCAAATGCGATTCTAGGTTGCATCAATAGGAGTATAGTTTCTAGATCAAGGGAAGTAATGGTGCCACTCTATTCTGCTTTGGTCAGACCTCACCTGGAATACTCTGTCCCGTTCTGCGCACCACAATTCAGGAAGGATGTTGAGAAGCTGGAACGTGTCCAGAGAAGGGTGACCAGGATGGTGGGAGGTTTGGAAGCCATCATGCCCTATGAGGAGCGACTTAGGGAGCTGGGCATGTTTAATCTGGAGAAGAGAAGGTTGAGAGGTGACATGATAGCCACATTTAAATATTTGAAGGGATGTCATACTGAGGATGGAGCAAGCTTGTTTTCTGCTGCTCCAGAGACTCGGACACGGAGCAATGAGGCTAGGACGTGGAGCAAACTACAGGAAAAGAGGTTCCACCCAAACCTTAGGAAGAACTTCCTGACAGTAAGAGCTTTTTGGAAGTGGAATACACTGCCTGGGAGTGTGGTGGAGTCTCCTTCTTTGGAGGTTTTTAAACAGAGGCTGGATGGCCATCTGTCAGGGATACTTTGATTGGGTATTCCTGCATGGCAGAGGGTTGGACTGGATGGCCGTTGTGGTCTCTTCCAACTCTATGATTCTATGATTCAAGGGCCCACTGTAGTATAGGCATCCCTTTCCTCCTCCCTTCTGTTCCCTTCTTCCTTTTGTGCCAGTGCCTTCAATGCCGGCTTTACGCCTGAGGGGGTTGCACTGCTCCTCTTTAGAAAGAAAGGATTTCCTTGTAACAATAATGAGATTGTTTTAATTAATGGTGTCTTCCTGCATGGCAGGGGGTTGGACTGGATGGCCCTTGGGTCTCTTCCAGCTCTATGATCCTGCAGGAAGGGATTTCCTTGTAACATGAATGAGATTGTTTAAATTGATGGTGTCTTCCTGCATGGCAGGGGGTTGGACTGGATGGCCCTTGGGGTCTCTTCCAGCTCTATGAGTCTATGATTCTGTGATCACAAAACCAGAGAAGGGTGATTTCCAAAGAGGAGCCGCACTATGATTCTCAGGAAGTGTCAATCTGGAAAGTCTTCTCCGAGCATCCCTTTCAGCCCCAATGCTTAGCAACCTCTCTCTTTCCCTCCCTTCTCCTCCAACTTCCCCCCAACCTGTTGCTATCTGCTTTTTTCCCCTCTCCTCCCTCCCATTCTCTCAAGGGGAGGTGGAGACTCCAAGCCTTGAAACCGAGGCTACTAGCTATGATGTAATGGTTGCCTTG
Organism: Gambelia wislizenii; assembly: GCA_030847615.1. Lineage (NCBI taxonomy): Eukaryota > Metazoa > Chordata > Lepidosauria > Squamata > Crotaphytidae > Gambelia > Gambelia wislizenii. Next base: position 9,033,506 of record JAUMIR010000018.1, read on the forward strand.
GCCAGATCCGACTGGAGCGTGGCAGGGAAGGCGGGTAGTGGCAGGAACTGTATTGGTTGCCTTTCAAGAGAGGGGGGCTAGGAGGAGAGATGGAGATGGAGGGATGGAGAGAGGGGGGGGCACCATGCAGCTGGATCCATCCCTTGCCCCTCCTAGAGCTAGTCTATAAAAAGGGCAGCCCTGGACCAAGGTGTTTTCTGGAGCTCCGGCTGGCCAAGGCTGACTTTGGAGAGACAGGTGAGGTTGCAAGGGGGCTCCCCATTGCTCCAAGGCACCTGAAGAAAGGGGGGTAAGGAGGGGAGACCCCCCTCACCTGGCTGAGTCCTTTTCTCAATAGCAATTCCCCTAGGGGGGAAAAATAATAATACTGCTCTCTCAGAGATTTGAAATCTGAAATCCCCTCTTCCCTGGAAGAATAGACTTTTTATCTTGGGCTTGGGGGTGGGTGGGAAGGAGGTTGTGGTTGTGGTTTTGGATCCAAACAAGATCCACCACCATGGTGCAAAAGTAAGGCTGACAAATCTTTTTTTTTTTCCTTTTTCCCTTTTCTCTGAAAATTCTGAGCCAAGGGTTATTATGTGTTTTTTTAGGGTGTGGGTGTGGATGGATTGAAAGAATACCCAGATCCTTTTTGGGGAGGGGTGGATCCACACAGATATGCCCCCCCCCAAAAAATAAAGCATTTCTCCACCCTTTCATTTCTCCAGGATAGTTTTTGAGGCTGGATTAGAGGGAAGGGTGGGGTGGCAGCTGTTGTTGATAATACTAATACTAATACTACTACTAATAATAATTTATATTCCGCCTTTTCCTTAGGGAGTCAAGGCGGAGCACAACATAAATTATAGCAATAAAATATGATAACAATAAAGCTGTTATCAAGGTTGAAAAAACAAGGTTAGAAAGAAGTCAGAAATGCTTGGAGGTTAGAAGGGAAGAGAAGTCGCCCATCTACCTGCCCCTCTTTTCTCCAGCCTTAGGAGTTAAGACCACCTGTGGAATGAGATGCTTCTTCGACAGGGAAAGTTGACACTCCTCTTTCTCCCTCCTCTCCTCTTTCTCTCTCCCCTCATTTCCTCCCTTTCTCTTTTTTAAAAATTTATTTTATCTTTCCACCCAGAGGTATTTACAACATTTATAACCTAACATTTCCTGAAAGCTTCATAGCATCATATTATTTTTTTCTACAATCTACAATCCATAAATCTTTTAAACTTAATGCTTCTAAAATTTCTTCTTCCACCTCCCCTTTCATAGAATCATAGAATCAGAGTTGGAAGAGACCCTAAGGGCCATCTAGTCCAACCCTCTGCCATGCAGGAACACAACATCAAAGCATTCCCGACGGATGGCCATCCAGCCTCTGTTTAAAAACCTCCAAAGAAGGAGACTCCAGCACACTTAAGGCAGCCTATGCCATAGAATCAGAGTTGGAAGGGACCACAAAGGCCATCTAGTCCAACCCCCTGCTATGCAAAAATAAACAAACAAAACACACACACACCTAACAGATAGCCATCCAGCCTCTGTTTAAAAACCTCCAAAGAAGGAGACTCCACCACACTCCCACGCAATGTATTCCAAACAGCTCTTACTTTCTGTGTATTGAGCCCCCGTACTATTATATCCCTTCACCTTTAGGTATATCTCTTCTCTCTCTTATTCCATTATTAATTTACCGTCTTTATATCCTATGTTATTATCTTCTTTTAAACTCTAGAGACCTAGAATTAACTTATGTTTATTACTTTTAAACTCCACTTCTTGTCTTCAAACCCTCTTTCGTTACTGAACTTTTTCTTATCTCAGATTTTCTCACCTCGACCCATATTTATATATTTATTTATATATATCCATTACACAATGTCTGCCTCTATGTTAACATTACTGCCTCCATGTCTCTTTTCCTCCGTTTCTCAGCTGCTTTCTCCTCCCCACCTTTCCCAACCCAGACTGATTGAAAACTCCCCAGTTTCATTCCTGTTCCATTTCATACTGGGTTAAAACAAACCAAGCTGGGGAGCTGGTATTAAAAAAAGACTCTGATCGTTCCTGGACCTAGAAAAAAAAGATTCTGGGAGTGTGATGGAGTCTCCTTCTTTGGAGGTTTTTAAACAGGATGCTTTGTTGGGTGTGCTTTGAGTGGGTATTCCTGCAGGGCAGGGGGTTGGACTAGATGGCCCTTGGGGGTCTCTTCCAACTCTTGGATTCTATGAAACGAAACCTGTATGGATCTCCACAATAAAACCACAAAGAACAGGGACAAGATCTGGGACTTTCTGATGCTTTTAATCCATCTAGAGGTTAAACCTCTTTTGTATGACTGTGAGAAAGAAATTTCTGCCAGAATTACCTCTGTGTGTGTGTGTTTTTAAATAGAAATCAGAGTAAGGGAAGAGGCTAGACGTCTCCTCTGTCTGGTTTCCAGGGAAATTAGAAATTGTCCTGTTGTTTTGTCGTTTGTAAATTTTCATAAAATTGCTCCCAGTTCTACCCTCACAAAGTCTAAGGACATGTATCTGAAGGAACACCCGTTTGAGTCACCATTCCTCATCCCTCCCATCTTCCTTGGTGCCCTCGCCGTGGCTTGGACTATAGATCCCATCATCCTGCTTATCTAATGGGGGTTGGATTTTTAGGATGCCAAGTTCCACGCCACTCTCCTAGAGCCTTCCCTGTGGCAAACTTTAGAAAACAAGAGGGCATGAAAATGCAATGTTCTTTTGTTCTTAAATATTTTAATCCACGGCAGCAAAATGACAAAGTCTAAAATAAAATACCAAAGAGTTTTCTGCTGACAAAAAGCTAGCGGGCTTCTTCGGGCAGAAGTTTTGGAAGACTAGAGCCCACCAATCTGACAAAGTGAAATGTCATTTTTGTATTTCATTTTAAAACATTTTTTAACGTTGAATCCCCATTTCCTTTTCTTTACAGGATTTGGGGGAAGGAGGATTTATGAAAGGGTTTGTAAAAGCGTTTCCCACAAATGTTTAGCCCACAAATGGCTTCTGCCAATGTAGAATGATATTGTGGTAGAAATATATCGAGCCAAGGTGCTGTAGTGGTTTGGTGTCGTATTAAGATGATGGGAGGCCAGGTTTTTAAGCCCTAGTCAACCACAGAGACCCAGTGGGTGACTTTGGGCAGGTCACACTCTCTCAGCCTCCAGGGAGGTTAATGGCAAACCTCTGAATTAACCATGGCAAAAAATAGAGACAGTGTGGTGTAGTGGTTTTGAGTATTGGACCTGATGACTTTGGGCAAATCACACTCTCTCAGCCTCAGGAGAAGTCATTGGCAAACCTCTGAATTAACCTTGGCAAGAAATAGAGACTGTGGGGTGTAGTGATTTTGAGTATTGGACCGGATGACTTTGGGCAAGCCACGCCTTCTCAGCCTCACAAGAAGGCAGTGACAAACTCCTTCTGAACAAATCTTGCCAAGAAAACCCTGTGATAGCTTTGCCTTAGGATCGCTGTAAGTCAGAAGTGATTGGAGGGCATGCAACCACAACAATAAATAAATAAATAATATTACTACTGTGGCATGTTGTGGCAATATATTAATGATCAGTTGGAGTCATTAGTATTAAATGTATATCTCCTAAAAGAACCTAAAACGGCTTGGAGTACAGTTGTCCCTCCATATCCACGGACTTGGTATCCACAGATTTAAGTATTCACGGCTTGAAAATATCCTTAAAAAAATAATAATCCAAAAAGCAAACCTTGATTTTGCCATCTTATATAAGGGGCACCATTTTGCAAGGACCATCTAGTCCAGCCCCCTGCCATGCAAGAATACACAATCACTACACACTCCCAGGGAACGTATTCCACCACCAAACTGCTCTTACTGTCAGGAAGTTCCTCCTAATATTTAGGTGGAATCTCTTTTCCTGGAGTTTGAACCCATTGCTCCGTGTCCTAGTCTCTGGAGCAGCAGAAAACAAGCTTGCTCCATCCTCAGTATGAGATCCCTTCAAATATTTAAATACGGTTATCATGTCACTTCTTCACCTTCTCTTTTCCAGGCTAAACATACCCAGCTCCCTAAGATGCTCCTCATAGGGCATGAGTTTAAAGGAACTGGAATTCTTTATCTTCATAGGGCATGGCTTCCAGACATCCAGAAGACCCAGCCAGCAAGGGGATTCTGGGAACTAAAATCCTCTTTTAAAAATCGAGCAGGTCGAGCATTGGGAATGGAAGTGCTTCACACTGCAGCATTCAGTTGCAGTTCCTACTTGCCTATCGGTGGGAGAAAGGCAAGCGTGTGAGTAGCCGGCAGTGGCTGATGTTTCCATGTCAGGGGAGCAAGGATTTCACTCCATGTTTTCTTGAAGCCTTTAAAGGAGCTATTCAATGTTGTGGGGAAATTTGGGAAATAAAGTTCAGCACTTTGGATAGCTCTTCTTATATGGAAATTAAAATCTTGGGTGGATTCATTGCTCCACTGACGTGCAAGCCCGCAACTGTTGAACTAATGCAGTGGTGTCCAACCTATGGCCCTCCAGGTGTTTTGGACTACAGCTCCCAGAATTCCTGATCAGCTGGCTCAGGCTTCTGGGAGTTGGAGTCCAAAACACCTGGAGGGACACAGGTTGGACACCACTGATCTAATGCCAGTAACTTCTTCCATTGTCCCAAGAGTGGCTACAAACGAAGGAGAGTTAAGCCTGAATCTTCCCAAAGTGTCATCCCTCCCCTTCATCTGCTTAGCTCCAACTCCTAATCCGCATGTTTTTGCCCAGAACTCTCCTACACAAAAACACAGGAGAATGCAATGGCATATAAAGAGCAGGGATGGAGAGATAGATACATAGAATATAATATATATTATGCTTCGATTGTGTATTCCTGCATGGCAGTGGGGTTGGACTGGATGGCCCTTGGGGTCTCTTCCAACTCTATGATTCTACGAACACCCTCTTCTGTAGGCTGAGTCATAAAATCATTCCCATTGTGTCTTATGGTGCTTATTCCCAAGTATATCAAGACAGGATTACAGCCTTAACCCTGGGCAGTTGTCGATTATTCCACAAATTTTGCAGTGGGCAAATTGGTTGACGTTGCTGTAGCTTCTGCTGAGGATGGCTCTTCCTATGGCTTTGAATTTTTCCCCCAAAAAAAGTGCTGCTAAGATTCTGTATTTTCTGCATTTTGCATGGGTTTTTCGTTGTTCTTTTCTAAAGTGCATTTTGCTGTGGAGTCCATGTGAGAGGGGCACAGACTCCATTCCAGGTTTTAGAGTAGTTCTCCAAGGTGCTGAACCTTCCCGGTTTCGATTGAACTCTCCAAGGTACTGAATCCGATTCCTAAATACTTTCAGCATTTTGGCGAGCTCTGAAAACCTGGAATGCATTCACTGTGCTAATGACATAGGAGTCCCTAGCTGTCACTGTCCGGCTCTGTTTATTATGAAGCAAGAAGCCCACAGAAGTTACTCACATGCCTCCAGTCTACAAGCATTAGTCTATTTTTTAACAAGGACTGGCAGAGGAAGGAGTCTTCCAATTAATATACACTTACTTATTAAAACACTTTTGCAGAGTCGGGATTCTTAAAATCCAGCTCAAGTGGACCCAATGAAATCAATGAGACTTAGGGGCCAGGTGGCAAAGACCCGCCATCCAATTCGATAGGCCTAGTCCCAATGGGACAAAAAACCAGATTTAGCCTTGGAAGGGGAATTGCATGGCTCTCCAATTGTTGTTGCACTACGCCTCCCAGCATTCCTTGCCATTGGCTCGGCTGGCTAGGGGTAGCTGGGAGTTGGAGTCCAACAGGGTCTTCCCAGTGGCTGCCCCTAGACTTTGGAGCTCCCTTCCCAGACTGGCACTCTCCTTACTATCTTTCCACACCCATGCAAAGACTTTAATATAATTAATTATATTAATAAAATTAACTAATATAATTAATTATATTAATAAAATTAACTAATATAATTAATTATATTAATAAAATTAATATAATTAATTATATTAATAAAATTAATATAATTAATTGTGTCTGTGTGTGTAATTTTACACCCTTAATTATTTCCCTCCCTAATTTCAAACAGGTCCCAAGTGTGGCTTAAAATTTTCAAAGTGTGCATGGTGCTCTATCCATTTTTAGGTCCTAGTAGAATAGTCCACCAAAATCATAGAATTGTACAGTTGGAAGAGATCACAAGGGCCATCCAGTCCAACCCCCTGCCACGCAGGAAATCACGATCAGTGGAATTTATATAAAATGGTAACTAACAAGTGCCATTTGTTGCAACGGATCGAATCCAGTAGGGGCTGAAATTGGATTTAACGCAGGACAAGGGACTCTGGTTTCATTTTAATTTTTCTTTCTTTTTTTCTTTCATTTGCTTCCCTTCCTTCCTTCTTTCCTTTTCCTTATTTCTCTCCTTCCTTTCCATTGCTAGCTTAATCAATTGGCCAAGGTGGTACAGATCCTGATAATTTAATTTTTTTAAAAAGAAAAGATACCTGAAACACCCACTTAAAACCAGATTTAAAAGGATAAGGTATTAGCCATGCTGAGCCGACTTCCCCTTTAGAAGCTGCAACCTGCCTCTCGAAATCCCGCTCAGATAACAAAGCATTAGCATGCCCGGGGGAGACTGACTTATTAGTTACTAGGAAAATCCTCACCGTTACAAGAAAATAAAAAGGTTTGTACAAAATCAGAATGTCTAGCTAGTACAGTTGTCCTTTCATATTCGCTGGGGTTTGGTTCCAGGACCGCCCGTGGAGACCAAAATCCGTGAATACTCAAGTCCCATGATATGCAATGTCATAGCAAGATGGTGCCCCTTATATAAGATGGCAAAATCAAGGTTTGCTTTTTGGATTATTATTTTTTTAAGAATATTTTCAAGCCATGAATACTTAAATCCGTGGATACCAAATCCGTGAATATGGAGGGACAACTGTACTTCAGTCAGCCAAAACTAGGCTGACCGTTCCTCAGAGGGCATTTTCTTCGGCTGCCCTCAGTTTGTGGAATGACCTGCCAGAAGAGATTTGTCAGCTTTGATTTGGTTCTCCTTGAGCGTCGGGCCGTGGCGCATCAGTCCCCCACTGTCTACCATTACACAACGGACTCCCATACATTGTAATATCACGGCAGTCCTTAGGCGAATGCAGACATTGCAAAAACTACTAAGTTCAACTTTGCTCACCCGTAAGGTCATTAATGAGCCCTGGTTAGTATATGGATGGGAGACCAAATAACAGGTGCTGTAGGCTCAATTTCAGAGGAATGGACTGGCAAAACCACCTCTGAGTATTCCTTGCCTTAAAAACTCCTATGAAATTCATGGGGTCGCCATACGTTGACAGGCGACTTGACAAAGGGATGTCATATTGAAGATGGGACAAGCTTGTTTTCTGCTGCTCCAGAAACTAGGACACGGAGCTATGGGTTCAAACTCCAGGAAAAGAGATTCAACCTAAACATTAGGAGGAACTTCCTGACAGTAAGAGCTGTTCGGAAGTGGAATACGCTGCCTCATGGTGTGGTGTAGTCTCCTTCTTTGGAGGTTTTTAAAGGCTGGATGGCCATCTGTTGGGAATGTTTTGATTGGGTATTCCTGCATGGCAGGGGGTTGGACTAGATGGCCCTTGGGGTCTCTTCCAACTCTATGATTCTAAGGCACATACACAATATAACACAGGACATAAATACCATAAAGCCACCAGTTCCCATTTGATCTTGGAAGCTAAGCAGGGTCAGCCCTGGTTAGAACTTGGATGGGAGACCACCAATGAATCCCAGGTGCTGTAGGCTGTAGCTCAGAGGAAGAAACTGGCCAAACCACCTCTGAGGATTGCTTGCCTAAGAAAACTCTGTCTGATTTATGGGGTCACCATACATTGATAGGCAACTTGGAGGCAAATACATATATAAATCCCAAGTAGAATGACCTCTTTTAATTTTAAAATCCACTCTCTTTTAAACAGAATCCTCTCGTCAACAATATCCACTTTTTCTATGGTCCAAAATCTAAGGTCTGTTTGTCCACTTTCCTCTGAATTTTCCCTTGTCTGACCTTAAAAATCCTTTGTTCCCATGTTTCTTTTACTTCCAGTAAATGTTGTGAGGGATTCAGTTCCAGAAATTCTGAAGTTAAATTTCAAAAAGGTATGTACAGGCCATAGGCAGTGAACAAACGTAATAATTATTTGATATAATGCTATGCGATGTATTGTTTTATTATATATTTATGGGATGACTCTTTCTATGATTTTATGTAGCCCCTGAAGAAAGCATTTGAGAACAGATACAGATGGAAACATGTTGGCTTTTTTTAAACCAATAAAAACCTCCATCACTTGAGCACTTTGACATGTCTGTCCAGTTTCGTCTGCAGATTTTATTGGGTGCTTCCCAGTTTTTCCTTCATCTGGTTTCAAACAGGAACATAGACATTTCAGGCCCCGTGATCGTAAATTATTGTGATAATTGATCCAGGATTCCATAGGATGGAGACATGATAGTTAAAACCATATCAAACTGCATTATTTCTGCAGAGTGGCAGCAGAAATCTTAGTCATCTTGGCAATGCTTGGATTGTGTCTTCCTGCATGGCAGGGGGTTGGACTAGATGGCCTTTGGGGTCTCTTCCAACTCGATGAATCTATGATTCTAGGGAGAGTTCAGACTTGATTTGCTCCCAGACCCAGTCTTATGTCTTTTTCACAGTCCACGGTATCCACAGAACTCTTCTCCAGCACATTTCAAATAAGTGGATTTTCTTCCCATCAGCTTTCTTCACTGTCCAGCTTTTATGCTCATACAAAGAAATCGGGAATACTATGGCATGGATAACCATGGCTTTGGTATTCACTGATATATCTTTGTCCTTGAAGGTCTTGTTGGGTTCCTTTATAGCTGCTCTTCCAAGTCTTTTTCCTATAGCAAATAACTTAAGGGCTGTCATATAAATGAGAGAGCAAGCTTGTTTTCTGCTACTGCAGAGAGTAGGACCTGAACCAATGGATTAAAATGATAAGAAAGAAGGTTTTGATGAGGAAGGCCTTCATAAAATCACACAGCTGGAAAAGACCACCAGGGCCATCTAGTCCAACCCCATTCTGCCCTGCAGGAAGATACAAGCCAAGCAGTCCCAACAGATGGCCATCCAGCCTCTGTTTAAAAACCTCCAAAGAAGGAGACTCCATAAAATCATAGAGTTGGAAGGGACCACAAGGGTCATCTAGTCCAACCCCCTGTCATGTAGGAATTACCCAATCCAAGCAGTCCCGACAGATGGCGATCCAGCCTCTGTTTAAAAACCTCCAAGGAAGGGGGCTCCACCACACTCAGAGGCAGTGTATTCCACTTCCAAACAGGTCTTACTGTCAGAAAGTTCTTCCTAATATTTAGGTGGAATCTCTTTTCCTGGAGTTTGAACCCATTGCTCCGTGTCCTAGTCTCTGGAAAAGCAGAAAACAAGCTTGCCCCACCCTCAATATGACATCCCTTCAAATATTTAAACATGGCTATCGTGTCACCTCTCAACCTTCTCTTCTCCAGACTAAACATTCCCAGCTCTCTAAGCCCCTCCTCATGGGCCATGGCTTCCATATAATATAGTATAATATAATATAATATAATATAATATACTGTAATATAATATAAATTATTAAGCATTGTGTCTTACCTATCAACCATAATTGCTCACGCCTTGTCATTCAGACACTCACATGCACACACACACCATATTTTCCTGTTTGGAAATTGTAGAAAAAATCTTAGCGGGAGTGTCTGTACCCAAACCAAGGTGAAATGGTGGTAGTATTCATTCCCCCTTACCTAGGAGAGATGGGATAAGAAACCTTTAATGTAGCCTACTTGCTTTTGACTGGAAGGTGGAAGCAGAGCAGAGGGTGAATGCTGGTGTCTCAATGACTGTGGAAGTGAAGGAAGAACATGGTTAAGTAAATGCATAGACACACAGAGGAATCTTTGTGAGTTGCATCAACAAATCAATGAAGGCTTGCCAATTGAAGGAATACATAGAATCACAGACGTGGAAGAGAGCACAAGGGCCATCTAGTCCAACCCCATGCCATGCAAGAAGACACAATCCAAGCACTCCTGAAAGATGCCCATCACAGAATCATCGAAGAGACCACCAGGGCCATATAGTCCAACCCTCTTCTGCCATGCAGGAATACACAATCAAATCATTTTGCTTAAAAACCTCCAAAGAAGGAGACTCCACCACAATCCCAGGCAGTGCCGAACAGCTTATCAGAAAGTTCGTCTTATTGTTTAGGTGGAATACCTTTTCCTGTCGTTTGAACCCATTGCTCCATGTCCTAGTCTCTGGAGCAGCAGAAAACAAGCTTGCTCCATCCTCAGTATGACATAGACTCATACACAAACACAGGAGACTTTGCAAGTTGCATCAACAAATCAATTAAAGCTTGCCAATTGCTGCTGCTCTCCTGCCTTAGCTAGATATTTGCAGCTAGGTCTTTCCTCTTGCTTGGAGCTGAGCCTTCTCCCCCACCCACCCCTGGCCCCAACCAGGACATATTGTCCCCTTCTCTCCTGCCTGGAGATGACCCATGAAAATCGGAAACTCAGTTCCAGGCTCCGAGATGTGGCAACCCTAGCGCAACTAGCCCAAATTTCAGTTCTGCATTCTTTCTCTCCAATGCCGCTGTTTCTGTCCCTTTCTATGCTTTCTCCATGGCGCCCTTCCAATGCTGATAAGCTAAGCAGATCAGGCATAGAGTTTGGTACAATTTGGGGTTGTGACCCTGGCAAACATCTACCTTCTTATGCATAAGCCGCCTTGCGTCCAGCCTAAATCTAAAGTAACCCTATTTCGGATTAGAGCATTAGTAAAGCAAAACTACTTAGCCAGGGATCAGTTGTCTGTCAGGTGCAACCTGCAGTAAGCTTCCTAGGTTTGATTTTATATACCCAAAGAGAGGAGAGAGAGAGAGATCAGACCTCCTCCATCATCCTCATCCTCATCATCATTGCAGTTTTCCCTCTGTATCCACGGATTTAAGTATTCATGGCTTGAAAATATTCTTAAAAAATAATCATCCCCAAAACCTTGATTTTGCCATCTTCTATAAGGGACACCATTTTGTTATGCCATTGCATATCATGGGACTTGAATACAGTTGTCCTTCCATATCCATGGATTTGGTATCCACGGATTTAAGTATTCACGGTTTGAAAATATTCTTTAAAAATAATAATCCAAAAAGCAAACTTTGATTTTGCCATTAGTCATCAGCGCGCTTGCAGAAAGCGCGGGATGAGTCCTTCCTGAATCTTCATTTGCGAAGAAAAGCCAGAGATAAGGGACACCATTTTGCTATGCCATTGCATATCACAGGACTTGAATACAGTTGTCCTTCTGTATCCATGGATTTGGTATCCATGGATTTAGGTATTCACGGCTTGAAAATATTCTTAAAAAATAATAATCCCAAAAGCAAACCTTCATTTTGCCGTCTTCTATAAGGAACACCATTTTGCTTTGCCATTGCATATAATGGGACTTGAGTATTCATGGATTTGGGTATTCCTCGGGTGGTCCTGGAACCAAACCCCAGCAAATATGAAGGGACAACTGTATTGTCCTTTCAGCATCTTCTTGGCAGAATTTGTTCAGAGGGGGTTTGCCCTAGCCTTCTGAGGCTGAGAGAGTGCGACTTGCCAAGGTCCCCCCGTGGGCTTCTGTGGACGAGCGGGGATCCGAACCCAGGTCTCCAGAGTCCAACACTCAAACCACTGTGTTTCACTAAAAATAAGTTAAATATACAGTGGGCCCACCGTATCCGTAGGCTTACAATCCATGGATATGACCCACCATGGATATGAACCACTGCCTCAAAGGCAGAAGCAGATGACTGGCGTGCTCCCCAGCATGGATTCAAATGTATTGTGTACACTTGAATCCGCAGTGGGTCATATCCACGGATTCAGGTGCACACAATACATTTGAATCCATGCTGGGGAGCACGCCAGTCATCAGCTTCTGCCTTTGAGGTGGTGGGATTCTTTCGCAAGGCAGAAATGGGTGGCTATCAGGGCTTGCCACCATCCCCGCTGCTGCCCTGTGCCATTTTTAATAGGGACTTGAGCGTACACGTTTTTTGGTCTCTGCGGAGGGTCCTGTTACCAATCCCCCGCAGAAACCACGGGCCCACTGTACAAAAGTTAAAAAGTGATTAAGCTTTCAAAAAAAAAAATCAAAACCAGTTAGTGGGTGTCGTGGTTTGAGATCAGTCTGTGGGAAAGCAGGAGAATACCGTTGGATTACTTTTCAGCAAGGTAAACAGAGTGAGTGACCCTCAGCAGTTCCAGGAAAAGTGTAGAATGCTGAGAAGGGGGAGGAATTTAAATTTAAAGGAATTTAAATCCACTGGCCTACCTTACAGGGTTGTCATGAGGTCTACCAGGCATTTTGGGGGGGTTAATGGTGTATGGTACGCCAGGTCCAGCTAGTACCGCTATAATTGTATCTTGCAAACAGGCCCCAGAGGGCTGATAAATGTTCCCCAACCCATCTTACATACTAGACATGGCTGATCCAGCCACGATCTTGAGATTCTAGTTTGGAGGACTTCGTCCTCGGGGCAGCAAGTGAAATCACCAGCCTATCAGAGTGGCACATACTCTATGGACTGAACAGGGTTTTCTCAGCAAGCAGGTAGGCTAGGTTGGCTGGCTGGTGGGCTGATGCATCACACCCCGCCGGTAACCATGGCATGCGTCACGTCTAAAGCCAAGAGCAGCAGTGACATAAAGAAGCAGTCCACAGGAGCGATGGATTATCCTGGCCAGATATTTTCCATTCATACAAGATCTTCCTCTCACTCTTTCTCTCGCTTTCCACATGCACAGAAGGAAGAAAGGAGGACCAAAAAAAAAAAAATCTATAAGAACTAGAAAAGGATGAGGGAAAACCCATAAGGACTAGCAACTTAAATGTTTTGTTTCGTTTTGTTTAAATTTTTAAAACTTTGGGGAAAGCCTCCAAGACTTTTCCTATGGAGTTTACGGTGGATTTGGCACCCCTTCTTCTGAATACTTTGATCCGATGTGGAATGCCATTCAGACAGATCATATTCCCAGTGAATTCCATCTCCGTCTTTGGAGGTTTTTAAACAGAGGCTGGGTGGCCATCTGTTGTGGATGCTTTGATTGTGTCTTCCTAGATGGCAGGGGGTTGGACTGGATGGCCTTTGGGATCTCTTCCAACTCTATAATTCTATGACCGTTTAGAGAACCCCACAGATTTCTTCATCACTGCTTCCTGAAGGTCAGCCCTACATCTCTAAAATTTTAACTGTCCCCTTATTGCAATTTTAAAAACCTGACATCTCTAGTGAAAAACAGCTGGAAAGAAGGTAGAGCTCATTATTTCCCAAGTGTCTCGGCGGACGTTTTTCAGAATCCTAGAGGTAGGATCTTAATTCAGCCATTGCTATGCGGCCTGCGTTCCCATTACGCAGGGCATGGGGAGCTGGACAAGATTCTTATAAGGAGGAGGTGAGCGTCTTGTTAAAGCTGCCCGCCACTAACTGGGAAGGCCAGCTGAGCGCCATTAAATAGTGAACACTGGTTGCTTCCGAGGGGGAGGAAATGCATGTCCCTTGTCGATGGGAAACACTGGAAGAAAAGTTGGCTTGATTTGCGCCTGCTTTACATGGAGTGACTGGAGTGAAGGCATTCTCTGCGCGGTGCCTTAGGATGCTGAGATGGCTCATGCAGACAATTCATTTCTTTTCGGAGCAGGAGGGGAGTGCGGCAGAGGCAGGGAATTGCTAAATGAGAGCATCGCCTCCGCAACTAAGGATTTTGGCCCTCCCTATGAATTTCCTTAAGCCTTCTAGCATTGCAGGAACTTTAAAACCTCGATTCAGCATTGAGAAATACAGTTTGGGTAATCCAAAGAAACGAGAGCATTTTAAAATCAGTGTGTGGGGGGGAACCTCCTCTGAATAAATCTTGCCCAGAAAACTGAGCCAGTGTGGTTTGAGTGTTGGCACAGAACTCCGGGAGATCAGGGTTCAAATTCCCACTCAGTCACAGAACCCCACTGGGTGGCCTTGAGCAAGTCACATTCTCTTATTGTCGACAAACCTCTTCTGGAAGAAAAAAAATCTTTATTGTAGTGTTTTGGGGTATTGGACTAGGACTCCAAGAGACTTGAGTTCAAATCCACTTTAGCCATGTAAATCCACTGGGCGACCTTGGGCAAGTTACACTCTCTCAGATCAGAGGAAGGCAATGGCAAGCCTCCTTTGAAGAAATCTTGCCAAGAAAACTCTGTGATAGGTTTGCCTTTGGATCACCGTAAGCTGGAAATGACTTGAAGGCCCACAACAGCAATAATGGCCAATATCCTGTAAGAGACATGTCGTCACGATATCGTGACTATTTTCTGTCTCCTGATCTGACCCCCTAAAACCCACCTTAAAATCCAGCTAGCTATACCAAGGCACTGATGAGCAGGGCAATTCAAGATGATGTATTCAGATCCCTCCCACCACCTTAGGAATTGCTGACCTGAACTCACAGTGGCAAATGCCCAAGGAGCAACAGGGGAAGGGTGCGAGTCTAGCCTGTTGCCAATTGTCCACCATAGAAGCCAGAGAAGTCAAGAGCGAGTCCAGAAGTCAGTCACCAATAGTCCCATACAAGAGGCAAGAGTATCATAGAATCATAGAATTGCAGAGTTGGAAAAATTGCAGAGTAGTCAAAAGCCAGTCCAGCGTTCATTAGAGCCAGGTCCAAGGTCGTAGTTAGCAAGGGATGGCTGCAACAGTCCCGAAGTCAAGGCAAACAGGAACACAGGAGGAGTGCAGCAGCTAAGAATAGCAGTTGTCAGCACTGGAGCTCAAAGGAAAACTGCTGCCAGATTTATAGCCAACGTTTCCAGACCGGGTGGAGCTCATTAGTGAGGAAGCTGGCCAGCATTTGGTATTTAAACGGGCGTTGGGTGTCGTGTTTCTCTCTCCTGCGTTCAGAGAAGGGAGGCGGCATGTCACCTGGATCATCCATCACTGGCTGGCAGACTGTTCTTCAGAATGAGGTATGTTTTCCTTATCAGCTTTGGCTGCCCTCTTGGAGGGTGCCTGGGCACCTTCTTCAGGCTAAGCCATGCTTTCCCTCGCTGCCTCGCCTGCATACTCAGTCTCCTCCTCCTTCTCCTCGTTGGCAAGGGGTTTTCATGACAATTGCAACCATTGCTTGCTGGCAAGAGAGGGCTGCATGCCTCCTCCTTCAACACCGGTGGAACTCAATCCCTTTCTGCAGCTGGCTAGATATAATAATCGTTATTAATATCCTGCCCCTCTACAAAACGCAATCAGGGTGACTTACAACATTTAAAAATATACATTTAAGGCCCTCCATCCCACCCACCCCTTAAAATACAAGTAAATAATTCAAAAACTTAAAACAAACTTAATAAATATTAAAAATAACAATAAACAGTGGCTATATCAGGATCGGGCTAAATTAGATTTTTCTTTCTGATGGCCGGGTATCTATTCAGGGAAGGCCCGTCAGAAGGAGGGTTTTAAGAAGGGTTTGGGGGCATTGACAATCGTGACAATGATACTATGATGGGAGTAGTGATGAGTTGCAAGGTCATAAGGCTAAGGTACGACCTTGTAACTGACTAACAGGATCCCAGCCTGTAGGATGAAAATGTGGAGAAAACCCTGAATCCTACAAGCTCAGCATCAAGGGAAAATGCGCCGAATCCGGGCCATGTGTTGTGTCGGCTGATTGCTCCATATTCAAGGAAAGGTCTGTACATTGTGTGGCCTGGTGGCTGCAAATTTGGGGGAATTTGCAGGGGACTTTGGGAGTTCTAATACCGTAGACAAGCCCCACGTCCTAAGACAAAGTTTGAATCCAAACTGACTTAAGTCCCATTGATGATTTCAGTGGGCCTACTCTAAGCATGTCTAAGTCTGGATCTGGCCCACTGTTGGTGCAGGGGAATGAAAATGCCGTGCCAGAGGTCCTTCTTTTGCACAAAGGGAAAAGAGATTCCACCTAAACATTAGGAAGAACTTCCTGACAGTAAGAGCCAACTCCATGATTCTATGGTTTACCTCCCATCATTGAACTGAATGGGGCTTACTTCCAAGTTGACGTGCATTTTTGCACTTTTGGGGTCACCCTTCAGAATGCAGAATGTCTTCCAAAATCCTAGATCCAGATTTGGAAGCATGCTCTCCTCTCCTTTCCTGTAAGATTTCCCCCTCTTTCCTCCCACCCCAAACAAAAGCCTACCCATTGTTCATTCCCAGACTGGGTCTGTATTTTTAAAATTACTTTTCACTCTTGCTTTCTCTTCCCCAATGGACCTTCTATTTTTTTTATTATTATTTAAAAAGGAAGGTTGAGGGAGGTGGGAAAGAGAGGGAGAAGAAAAGAAGTGGAAGGGAGGTAGAAAATTGTAGGCTAGAAAGGATAAAATTGCTCCTCGACAAAGGAAACTATCAAAGCGCCTGTCAATAACGCGCCGAAAGGCCAAAAAGAAAAATGGCGTGCGCACACCCCTCCCAATTTTCACAAGGCTGAGTGGCCTCGGATGGGGCTTTCAGCGCAATTAAGTGGCACCGGAGAAACGCAGCAATGGGTTTGCCGTTAACTTTTTTTTTTTTTAACTTTTATTCTTCGGTGAGCTCTTTGGGGATCAGGCAAAGAGGAGAGGGCAGAAGAAGACAATAATGTCTGAGAAGTCTGCAATCAAAACAGAGGAGGGTGGCCGGGTGACCTTCTTTTCTTTTCTTTATTACCCAGGACGGTCCTCTATTCAAGGATGTGCCACACCTGGGAATTCGTGGTTCCAAGTTTTCAAAATAGCAGTAAGGGACAGCCAAAATCCATGATGTGCACGATTGATGGTTAGGAAGGTGCCCTTAACAAGTTTGGGTTCTCTCTCAATGCTAAATAAAAGTACAGGTTGAGCTGCATATCCATGGGACCGGTATCCGCATTTTCACTTATCCACGTCCAAAAAAATATCCACTCTAGGCATTTTCTAAGTCCTCCAGTGCGATTCTTTCTACGGTATGCCTCCACCAGAACTCATTCATTTCAGTAGGGTCCGCTATTATCCACAGTTTCACGTGTCTGCGGTAAGTCCCATCTCCCGCCGTGCATACAGGGGGTGACCTTTATTGATTTCCATTCACTTAACCATATTTTTCTCTGGAAAAAAAATGAAGATTTTATCATTTTATTCACAGTCGTAAATGGCAAGATGCATACCCTTCTGTCTTTATGAAACACCACACCCAAAAACATTCTTTTTCAGGAGGGAGCTCTGAAGAAGGCAGGAGAGTAAGATGCGAGCACGGTCTCCCCCACAGAAGAGCAGACTTGTTCGGCTCATGTCTGAGTGGAAGACTAGTGATTTTGTTGTTCTGACTTATAGAGGCGACAACAAATCACAGCCTACCATCCAGCGTGAGCCCGTGTGCTCCACAACTCCCGCCAGCTGCCGTTGGAAACCCACATCCTGTCTCTGCCTTGTTGTCCTTGCTGTCTTCAGCATCCTCTGCAACCTCTTGGGATCGGTCCATCTATTTCCCATCCTAGGATGCCTGCGCCTTGTGAAATTACGGTTCTAATAAACTGGGAGCATTCCCAATTTTCCAGGTGTGGGTTGCTGCTTTTTAACACCTGTATTTCATTTTCTCTGAAGATGCCAGCCACAGATGCAGGCGAAACGTCAGAAAGAAACTATTCCAGACCACGGCCTCACAGCCTGGGTAAAAACCAAAGAAAATCTATGCTTTTTAATATTTCTTAAGTGAGAACATGGAGTACCGTACCTTGCAAGGACTTCCATACCTCACATTTACTACCAACTACAGTTGTCTCTCTGTATCCACGGATTTGGTATCCACGGATTTAAGTATTCACGGCTTGAAAATATTCTTTAAAAAATAATAATCCAAAAAGCAAACCTTGATTTTGCTATCTTATATAAGGGACACCACTTTGCAATGCCACTGCATATTATGGGACTTGAGTATCCACAGATTTTGGTATCCAAGGGGGTCCTGGAACCAAACCCCAGCGAATATGAAGGGACAACTGTATGCTGTTGTCAATTGTGTGGGGAAAGGCAGAACAATTAAAGTGGAATAATAGCACTATAACAGTGCAGTATGATACTTGGAGAAGTGTCTGGCTATGCTCCCGTAGCCAGATGTGGACCAATGGCATCAACCATTGAGATTTGCCTCTGGCAGTCTGAGCAAGTAATAGAGGCCAAATCCACACTGGACAAATCATCCAGTTTGAAACAGGATTATTTGTCATGGCTCCTTCCTTATGGAACCCTGGGATTTGTAGTTGTTGTTGAAGAGGGTTGGTAGATATATGTATTTATTGGACCGAGGCCTTGTATGTCACTAACAGGATGCTGGCATATATATATCTTTTAAGGCAGCACTCTCACCCTGAATTTCCTTCCCTTGCCCTGAAGACTGGAGAAGAGAGTCCACAATCTAGGCTCTGAGATCTGGCAACCCCTTTCATGTCTCAGGGAGGATTCGAACCTGGATCTCCTGAGAGATGCTGGTCCTCTATTCCCCCCCCCATCTCCTTAAATGTCCTCTGACTCATTTAGCTGTGACCTCAATGCTTTATTTATCATTTAAATTGAGGGCAGATGTGCCTGCAGGGAACGAAATGAACAGAGAAGACTCCCCTCTGAGTTAGGCTGTATTGTTTATCTTCAGATATATAATTTTTTTTATCACCAGTTGCTGCAATTCAAAGCCGTTCCTTCAAAGCAAAAGGCTTTGTCATAATGGGCTGTGAGTGTTTTTTCAAGCCCTGGGAAATCAGTGTGTGCCTTTTCCATCCGCCTGGCCTGTAAGTAAAAACACACACACAAACAGAGTAATATGCTTTTTATCCAGTGCTCCTTTCCCCTAGGCAATTATAGCACAGTAGCCTTCAATTCAAATCAATTGGTAGAGACAATCCCAATTAGTTCTCTGTCTTCCCATTTTTTCAGCCGCTTTTAAAATGTCCTGGTTTCTCTCATTTCCTCCCACTATCCCCCTTTGTCCTCAGTTTACATCCACTGTGCAAAACTGAGTTAAGTGCAAAAGTCATTTGCAATCAGTTAATGCAGCAGAGGAGAGAGAAGGGGAGGCGGCTGAATCTTTGCCCATCCCAGTTGGCTCAGGCAAAAGCAAACTGCGGCATCCTCTCCTAGCTTGTCTTTTCTTCCTTTTTAATAACTTTTGCCATCTTGAGTACACTCTGATACTGCTTGGCCACACATTGTCCTAATTTTCATCTCTGAAATGTTGGAAGGTATGATAGCTGGATGATTCCACTTAAATTGGCATGATTCCACCCTATGTAATCCTGGGCTTTGCAGTGTTGTGAGATGCTCGAACTCCCTGGCTGAGTCTTGCCCGAAACTGCAAATCCCAGGATTTCCTAGGCTGAAGCTACAGCAGTTAAAATGGAATTATTGTGCTATAATTGTATGGCATGAAAGGTGCACATATAAAAGTCCCACATAAAAGGTGCAAACTCTCTAATTAGATTTTTGTATTTCTTATGCATATTGTAAAATAGAATATCCAAATATTTCCTACTTAGTTGGCTTCCTCCTTCTCTTTCAGTTGTTGTATCCCCAGGGCTCACCCTCCACTCTGTTCTGCCTCCACCTTCTAGCTAGAAGCGAGGAGCCTAAATTAAATGTCTCTTAATCCATCCGTTACCCAAATTACGTGGAGTCCTCAAGGACCCCATTAGTGCCCAAAGAGATAGCCTTGTGCATTTTCCTGAAGCCTGAGTGTTTGCGTGAATGCTATTACTATTCGTTCTCAATAAAGATCATTTAATTGTACATTTTGGCTTAGAGTCTCCTCCGTTACTACTGGTATACATAGGTCAAAAGATCCTGCCCTTACCTCTCACTGCCCTTTTGAGCTAATTAAATATTTCCCATATTAATTTCGGACACTAATGGGATCCTTGCGGACTCCACATAATTTGAGTAGCGGATGGCTTAAGAGACATTTAATCTAGGCTCCTCGCTTCTAGCCAGAAGGTGGAGGCAAAGCAGAGTGGAGGGTGAGCCCTGGGGATACAAAAACTGAGAGGGAAGGAGAGAGCCAACTAACTAAGTAAATACATAGACCTGGAGAAGCTTTGCAAGTTGCAGCAACAAATCAACCATTCTTTACAAACTGTAACAAGCTGATGGGCTACGAGGAGAGCAGGAAAACAGCACCCAGAGAGGGACCCCCCAAAACTGCAGAATTTGCACTTTCATCTCCCACCTGGATATGACCCATGAAAACTGGAGACTCAGGGCTAGGCCCTGAGATCTGGCAACCCTACTAGTGCTATGGTCCCCTCCTCCCTCAACCGGGAATATTGTTTCCTCACTCTGAGGGCTTGTCTATACGAGGCAATACAATGTGGGTTGGTGCGAAGTAACGCGAATTCGCAGCAGCTTTTATTTGTCTCCACCACGGGTTTTCCCCCCGAGATCACAGGCACGCAAAGCCGTACATGTTTGATGTTCAAACGGGCATGCCTGTGAATCAAGATGGCAACTGCAAGTGAATTGCTCACGTTTTTATTCTCACCAGCAGCCACTGCAGAACAGTATTTTTAAAAACTACAAATCCAAGTTGCGGAAGTGCAGTCTTCTGTATAAACAAACTGGACCCAAAAATAGGCTGTTTCGTCACCTCAGCGCGCAATCGCTATGGCGAAAATCCAACATGGTGGTTCCTTGCCAGCAAGCTCCGCCCCCTACACACGGCCAACCAATCAGTTTTCTACTTCCACTCTTATCAGGAAAGGACAGCAAAGCAAATCGGTTGTCCCAATGAGCAGGAATGTGCATTTCCTTCGAAGTTATTTGAAAAGTTTAATAAAAGCCAGGATGACTTTTCCTACAGAGTATTTGGAATTTTTGCCCCTTCCTCCTTCCGAATACGGCGAAATGACGCAAGATCCCATTGGGACGAAAGGTCTTCTCAACTTCTATGAGACGTATTGTCACTGTCTAGACAACCCCTGAGATTTTTATCTCCTGGAAAGCCAAGTTCAAGAGTCACTGAAGGCCCCAAATCGAAGTCCGGCTGGCTAGCGAGGGATCCGATAGCTTTCAGCGGCTGTCAGACTAGCAGTGAAATTACTCTGCCTGCCAGGAAAGGAAGAGAAAATAGGTGACAATTTATAGAAATAGATTATAAGCCTCCCGCCACCTCGATTGTCTGGCAGGTCGTGTCAAAGGGAATAATTTTCACCTTTCCCTTGAGCTTACAATTCCCCCGCCGCTCTCCACTGCGCAAACCCCTTTCGCAGCCAAGTTGGCACCTCCGTTTCGTTCTGGAAAACATGCAAAGAGGAGGTGGCTATCTTAAAGGGGAGAAAAGTGATTTCCTAGGGAGAGGAGAAAAGCATCTTCTTCAAACCCATTGCTATTCACCCACATACTTTGGGAGATACAGTTGCCATGTGTCCCCTTTTTTATAAGGCACGTCCTTTATTTGAGGGCCAGACACCTTATAGGACTGGCAGATATCCCTTATTATAAGGGACGTTCCTTATCTGAGGGCCAAAAAGTTTGACGCTTATAGGACTGGCAAGGGTCCTTTATTATAAGGGTTGCTGGCTATTTGAGAATTGGAAAGCTTTTCTGTTTATACAAACCAAATGAGATACCAGAAAAAAAAATCCTATATTTTTTGGCAGGGGTCCTTCATAAAGACGTGCGCTTCATGTCATTTATCATCGAGTTGGAAGAATCCTAAAGTTGGAAGAGACCCCAAGGACCATCTAGTCCAACCCCCTGCCATGCAGGAAGACATCATCAAAGCATTCCTGACTGATGGCCATCCAGCCTCTGTTTAAAAACCTCCAAAGAAGAAGACTCCACCATACTATGAGGCAGTGTATTACACTTCCGATCAGCTCTTACTGTCAGGAAGTTCTTCCTAATGTTTAGGTGGAATCTTCCTGTAGTTTGAGTCCATTGCTCCGTGTCCTAGTCTCTGGAGCAGCAGAAAACAAGCTTGCTCCATCTTCAGTATGACATCCCTTCAAATATTTAAACATGGCTATCATGTCCCCTCTCAACCTTCTCTTCTCCAGGCTAAACACGAGGAATGCTTATTAGCTGTTTTCCTCCAATGAATTGAATTTGGTATTGTTCTCTCTCCCCTTCCCTGCTTTTCCTCCCAACAACCCTGTGAAGTAGGTCGGGCTGAGACAGCCCAGGGTCCTCCAGTAGGTTTCTATGGCCGAGCAGGGATTTGAACCCTGCTCGCCAGAGTCCCAGGGGTTGTTTAGACGGTGAAAATAATCCTGATAGAAATCTCAGAGAATATCTTTTGTTCCCAGGAGATCCCATGGTCATTTGCCTCATTCAGATGGAAGGGGGCCAAAAATCCAAAAACTGCAGAGGGAAAGCCTTTGCAGCATTCCCTAAGGTTTTTAAAATAATGTATGGAAATATGCATTCCTGCTCCTTTGGGCAAGCAATTCGTATTGCAGCACAGTCTTGGAAATGGAAAGCTGATTGGTTGGACATGCGCAAGGGGTGGGCTTGCCAGCAATGAAGTGGCCGGAAGCACCATTTTGGAATTTCGCATTACCTATTGTATGCTTTTTTTACTTTGCTGAGGCACTCAAATGTCTTTTTAAAGGTCTGTAGCTTTGTGCAGCTTTGATTTGCAGTTTAAAAAAAATACTGTGCAACTTGTTGAGAATAATGTGAGTAATTCACTCTCTGTCACCATGTTGATTCGCAGGCATGGCTGCATGTGAACTTCAAATATGGACAGTTTTGCATACCAGTGATTTTTCCAAAGTACCATGAAGATACAGTCGGACCCCCGTATCCACTTATTCATTATCCACTGATTCAATTATCCACAGGACACAAAGCAGCACACCTACCATAGAGTCTTCCTAGAAAATGTGTCCTCTCTAGTCATTTTCTAGGTCCTCCAAAGCAACTCTATGGTATTTTATACCAGAAGTCCCATTATTTTCAATGGCATTTGCTATTTTCAATGGTTTTCAGTATCCATGGGCCCTCCCAGAACCAATCCCCAGCGGATATGGCAGTTCTATAGTAAATGAACGCTGTTGCAAATTTGCGTTAATGCGCAGGAATGCACGTTATATCTTCTCATGTAGACGACCCCCGAGTCCAACACTCGAACCACTCCATCACACTATTTCCTATCATTCCTATCAATACCCATTTGTATATGCCAAGAGGATGAAAACTGGTTTTGGAGGTGTTGTTGTGGGGGAGAGGAAATACATTGCCTGTTTCTATTTTGGCAAGGTCTTCTTCAGACTATACACCAGTGTGTGGGTGTATGAACCACCCTACCACCCAAATCTCTCTTGCTGGATGGCGAGATGGCGAGTGGAGGGGCAGGTAATAAAACAAAAATGAAGGTCTCGGATGCAGCAGAGTATATGGAAAGATGATGCCACTCATCCCTGCTAATGGACACTTCAGTGGAAAATGTCAAAGCATCCCTGGGCGCCATGGCAACGTGGTGCGGTCCAATCTCTGCCCTCCATCGTGGGCGTCTTTGGCTGCCCAGCTACAGATCGCCCACTCTTCAGGCCCTTTGTGTGGAGAAAGAGTCTTTATTTTCTATTTTATTTTTTATTTTTTACCCTTTAGTGCCTTTGGGAGCAGCAGGGCAAGGAGGTACTCTGACAGGCGAAGGTGTTCTAGACATGCTCAGTTTCTCCACCCAGATTTCTGCTTCTCTCATAAAAGTGCAGCCCGTACATGGCCCTCCTAGAATCCTAGAATCGTAGAGTTGGAAGAGATCCCAAGGGCCATCTAGTCCAACCCTCTTCCATGCAGCAATACTCAATCAAAGTAATCCCAACAGATGGCCATCCAGCCTCTGTTTAAAAACCTCCAAAGAAGGAGACTCCACCATACTCCCAGGCAATGCATTCCTCTCTCCAACAGCTCTTACTATCAGGAGGTTCTTCCTAATGTTTAGGTGGAATCTCTTTTTCTGGAGTTTGAGTCTATTATTTCCTCTGTGTCCTAGTCTCTGGAGCAGCAGAAAACAAGCTTGCTCCATCCTCAGTATGACATGTATGTATGTAGCTTCTTGCTTTCTTCCTATGTCTGTTAGATTGATGAGAGTATGCCTATTCTGCTTCTCTATCTGCTGTCATTAATAAAGTAGCCTTTTCTGAGCCCAGGACTGTTGCATGGTCATTTTGCTTGCTTCATATCCTGAACCAGCAGGGCAGCCAAGCCAAGGTTGTGCTGCCAGTGTAACAACTGCACATTGCCATTCAATCTGCTCCAGCCACAAACTTGCAGGAAGAAGCATAAAAAACACCTTCCCTCTCCCTCCAGTGCCTCTGAGGGAAGGTTTAATGGATGGTGTCAATGTATTGTTGTTGTTATTGTTGTTATAAGGTATTATTATTATTATTACTACTAGGTTTTCCGTGGGGTTTTTTTTCCGGGCTGTGAGGCCGTGTTCTGGAAGAGTTTCTTTCTGACGTTTTGCCTGCATCTGTGGCTGGCATCTTCAGAAAATGGTTGGGTAGGAGTTTGTGGGGGGTTTATATACTGTGAGTCCCTATTGGAGAGGATATGTAAATTTGTGTATCTGAATGGCTAGTTCCTGAATGGCTATCTCCTGGGTGGGGAGATATGCAAGGAGGATTAGTGTCTGTTTGGCGAATGGTCCATTGTCCGCTGGAATGGACCATTCTGGATATCCTCTCCAACAGGGACTCACAGTATATAAATATCCTCTCCAACAGGGGCTCATAGCCTGGAAAAAAACCATGGAAAACCTATGGATGCCAGCCGTGAAAGCCTTCGACTTCACGTTATTATTATTACTATAGTATTATTATTATCATCATCATCATAATCATCATCAGGGTTTTAAATCTTGAGTTAAGTCTTGCTGGTCTGCGGCAACACAAGATATTTAAATGGGGTCCCTGGTAAAGAAAAAGTTTAGCGCCACTGATCTAGAAGGTTCAAAAAGTTTTTATTGACTTGCGCAAGCCTTACATGGTGAATAAAATCTTTGCTGAAGCATGTTGAACTGCTCTTCTTTTGTGTGAGTGTGTGTGTGGTGTGGGTACCTTTCCCGATCCTTTCCATGTTATTTCTGCCTCTGGTACCAAATGTTCTGTTAAAGAAGTCACGCCCATGAAGAGATCTTAGCTTAACTGAGGTGTACTATATTCGTTCATTCCAGTCCATTAACAGATATGAACAAGGATCAAGGTTTCTTTGGCACACAGCTACAGATTGTCCTCAAAGAAGCATATGCAAAGAAATAATTCTCCCCAGAAATGCCTCATACTTCAGTTTCCTTCAAATGTCTCTTACTAATTTTCCAGCAAGGAGCATGAACTGCTTTGACGCTTGAAAATTGACTTTGAGCTGGGAGAAGCGTGTTCCATCTCATTCAACCCTTTGAAGGTTTATACCCAGTGTCACCATTTATATCTTTCTGTATCCCATGACACTCTGATCGCCCCCCACAACTGTATAATGTACAGTTGTCCCTTCCATATCCACGGATTTGGTATCCACGGATTTAAGTATTCACGGATTGAAAATATTCCTTAAAAAATAATCATCCCAAAAGCAAACCTTGATTTTGCCATCTTATATCAGGGACACCATTTTGTGGAGACGTACTATCCACAATGCTGCAGCCTTATTTGAGAACTCACGCCGAACAAGTCTTGAAGAGAAACGACAACGCAGAAAGAATCACAACCCAGAAACATCACCCAAGACCTTCTGCTGTGCTTTCTGCAACTGGACTTGTTTATCTCGGATTGGCCTTTTCAGTCATCAGCGCGCTTGCAGAAAGCGCGGGATGAGTCCTTCCTGAATCTTCGTTTCCGAAGAAAAGCCAAAGAGAGGCATATAATGGGACTTGAGTATTCACAGATTTTGGTATCCATGGGGGGAATGCATATGAAGGGACAACTGTACTTTAAAACCTGTGGCTTGACAACTGCATTCTATCCATACGTCGGGAGAAGCAGAATGAAATCTGTAACAAATTTATGCTAAAATGAACCAATTCATCTTAAAAATGCCACAGTGCCCACTTATCTGTTGGGAATGCTTTGATTGCTTATTCCTGCAGGGCAGGGGGTTGGACTGGATGGCCCTTGGAGTCTCTTCCAACTCTATGATTCTATGATTATGGCTCTCATGTCAGTGGGATGGTAAATCCATTCCGGGTTTTGCTTCCAGAAGCTCTCCATGGCTCTGAAACTATTTAGGAATAGCTTTCAGAACCTTGGAGAGTTCCTTTAAGAACAGGGGCTCAGCTACACAAGAGGAAATAATGCTCATTCCTGCCCATTATTACCAAATTCCCAGCTGCATTCTTTTGTCTCCACGAAGTTTTGCGAAAACGATACGCTGAGAAGCTATCTGCGGTTTGAAGTTCAGACACCCGAGAATGGCAGCCGTAAATTAGAGCGATAAACGCTGCCACTTCTTTTCTTTTTTTTTTAAATCCAGTTACAAATTTCCAAATATTCTCCATGATATATACATTTAGCATTTAAGATTTAACACCTATATGCATACAGTTGATATTGAACATGTTTTACACTTTTTACACGTAAATCACTACTTTCAGATAGACCAAATACATCAAAATGATCATGGAACATAGAACATTTGCACACTAAATCTCACTCATTTTTAAGTATTTCTTTTAAAGAAGTATTATTAATTAATTATAACCTGTATCTTAGAATCACAGAATTGGAAGAGACCACAAGGGCCATCTAGTCCAGCCCCTTACTATGCATTTTGTGTGTGTGTGTGTGTGTTTCTGCATCACCACTTGCCATGTGAATTGGACAGAAGCTGGTTTAATGTGTTTTCATCTTAGAGTCATAAAATTGGAAGATACCCCCAAAGGCCATCCAGTCCATCCCCATTCTGCCCTACAGGAATACCCCATCAAAGCATTCCTGACAGAGGGCCATCCAGCCTCTGTTTTAAAAACCGTTTTTCTTTGTTAGAGAAAGCTAAAGACCTTGTAAAACTACAAATTCCGGGGTCCCATAGGAAGGAGCCATGGCAGGCCTTCCCTGAATAGAACAGACCATTTTAATGGATGCTTCTCCCTCTTTTTATGTTTATGTTTTGATGTTTTGATTCTATAGTTTTAAAGTTTTAGGGTAGTTATTTTATGTCACTGATGAATTTGCCGGTTATTTTAAATATATGCACTATTATATGTAATTTTAAGGGGGGTAAATTGTTTTAAGTTATTATTATTGTTATGGATTTGTTTTTATAGCCAATTGTTGTGAGCCGCCTTGATTGCCAAATAAGCAAAAGGCGGGGTATAAAATAAAGTTATATTATTATTATTATTATTATTATTATTCCAGTTTTAAATTGGATCATTTGTGTAGTGTGGATTGAGACTGTTTTATTTTATTAATATCTACATGTACATATTTCCAAATCTTGAATATTTCTTATTGGTTTATCAATACTTGTTTTAGTTTTATTTGCTTTTATTTTTTATACATGTTTTTAATAAAAAATATTTCCCCAAAATAGATCCCTTATTTAATTGCACTCCCATCTGAACTACATTTCCCAGAAGCCTCCGGGCTCGCGCCATCTTGTTCAGAAATGCCTTTCTAGCCTCAGAAAAACAGACAGCCAATAAGAGAGCGGCTGAAACGGGGGAAAAAAGACTCCCCTTCCCAGACGCCATTCCGCGGGCGCCGCTCTCCCAGCGTCCCTTTCGTCTCCGCCAGCTCTTAAAAAGGAACGCCGGCCGGCGCTCCCGCTCTAGCGCTTCTGGGAAGCGTAGTCTTTGCGCGGCTAGGCTCCTCCTTCTAATCAGCGGGGCTTCTCCCAACGGCGGGACTACAACTCCCAGAGTGCTCCTCGACTCGGGATAAAACGAAGGAGAGGGTTCGGAGCGGGGCTCAGGGAGCCGCCATTTTGTTTTTGCCCGAATGTGCTTAAGATGGCGCCGTGGAGAGGACTAGGCTGAAGGTTGCTGAGGGAGGAAAAGAGAGGCTGGGTTGCTAGGTTACCACAGCAACAAGCCCCCCTCTCAGGCCTTACTTTTTTTTTTGTTTTATAGATACAACTATTTATTTATTGGCTTATTTATTTATTTATATGCCTATATATCTGGGAAGAGGCTTCCCTGGCCTTACCTGCCTAAGCTTTTTGGTGGTGAGGGATGTGAGGGCCAAGTGGAGCCACTGCTAGTCCATGGAGAAAGGGCGGCCTCCGTGGCGCCCGTGGCATCACCATGGATCTACGCCTGGCGGTCTACAACGCTGCCCGGGAAGGGAAGCTAAAGCTCCTCCAGAAGCTGCTGGGAAGCCGGAGCCGTGAGGAGCTGGAGGAGTTGACCGCAGGCCCTGGCGGCGGGGAAGGGGCCGGCGGCACCCCGCTCTTGATTGCCTCTCGCCACGGCCACCGAGAGGTGGTGGAGTACCTGCTGGACCACTGCGGCGCCCGAGTGGATGTGGGCGGCTCGGTCAACTTCGACGGCGAGACCATCGAGGGGGCACCGCCCCTATGGGCCGCCTCGGCCGCCGGCCACTTGGAGGTGGTCCGTAGCCTGCTGGACCGCGGGGCCTGCGTGAACCAGACCACGTTGACCAACTCGACCCCGCTGAGGGCGGCCTGCTTTGACGGGCACCTGGAGATCGTGCGCTACTTGGTTGGGGAGCGGGGGGCTGACCTGGAGGTGGCGAACCGCCACGGCCACACCTGCTTGATGATCTCCTGCTACAAGGGTCACTCGGAGATTGCCCGCTACCTTCTGGAAAAAGGGGCAGATGTCAACCGCCGCAGTGTCAAAGGCAACACCGCCTTGCACGACTGTGCCGAATCGGGAAGCCTGGAGATCCTGCGGCTGCTGCTCGAGTCCAACGCGCGCATGGAGAAAGACGGCTATGGGATGACTCCGCTGTTGGCTGCTAGTGTGACCGGCCACACCAATATTGTGGAATACCTCATAGAAGGAGCGCTGGAGGAACCAGGGGCAGAGCACGAAAGCACGGAGGAAGCGGACGAGACCAGTTGCGACGGGCAGCAGTGTGAGAAGGACCCTGAGAGCGGTGGCTCTGACACACGCGAAAACCGCCCCCATGTTTACTGCACCCGGGAGGCGGCTGTGGAAGCGCTGGAACTCCTGGGAGCCACCTTTGTGGACAAGAAGCGTGATCTCCTTGGGGCTCTCAAACACTGGCGGAGAGCGATGGAGCTCCGGCACAAAGGCAGGCAATACCTCTCCAAGCCAGAACCTCACCAGTTGGTTCTGGCTTACGACTACGCTCGGGAAGTGAGCACAATGAAGGAGTTGGAGGCTTTGGTGACTGACCCAGATGAAATGCGGATGCAGGCGCTGTTGATCCGGGAACGCATCCTTGGCCCCTCCCACCCAGACACTTCCTATTACATCCGTTACCGGGGAGCTGTCTATGCTGACTCGGGCAACTTTGAACGCTGCATCAATCTGTGGAAGTATGCCTTGGAAATGCAGCAGGGCAATCTGGAGCCGTTAAGCCCCATGACGGCTAGTAGCTTCCTCTCTTTTGCCGAGCTTTTCTCTTACGTGCTTCAGGACCGTTCGAAGGGCACCTTGACCACCCAGCTGGGGTTCTCCGACCTCATGGTGGTGCTGAGCAAAGGCGTCCGCGAGGTCGAGAGGGCCCTGCTCCATCGGAAAGACCCCGTCGCAGATTGCGCCCAGTTCACCAAAGCTCTCGCCATCATCCTCCACCTGGTCTTCCTCTTGGAGAAAGTGGAATGCACTCCAGAACAAGAGCACCAGAAGCGCCAAACCATCTACCGCTTGCTGAAATGCAACCCCCGGGGCAAGAATGGGTTCACCCCTTTACACATGGCGGTGGACAAGGACACCACCACTGTCGGCCGCTATCCGGTGGGGAAATTCCCCTCCCTCCACGTGGTGAATCTCCTCCTGGAGTGCGGAGCTGACCCGGACAGCCGCGACTATGACAACAACACCCCACTACACGTGGCTGCACGGAACAACTGCCCGCTCATCATGAGTGCTCTCATGGAAGCCGGCGCCCACATGGATGCGACCAACGCCTACAAGCAGACCGCTTATGAGCTCCTGGATGAGAAGCTCCTCACCAAGGCGATGATGCAGCCTTTCAATTACATCACCTTACAGTGCCTTGCTGCCCGAGCCCTGGATAAACACAAGATACCCTACAAGGGCTTCATCCCAGAAGAACTGGAAGCCTTCATTGAACTCCATTAAAGAGTCTCGGATGGGAGAGTTGTGGGGTGGGCTCTCAGTCTTCCTGTGATCTGAATTTTAAAAGCTTTTGTTTGCACTGGGCCAGATTATACTGTATCTCTCTCTCTCTCTGGTCCTGCCATCAGGGTAGGAGGTGTCTAAGGTCTCCTTCACACAGCACAATTCTAGCAACTTTGAGACCACTTGGACTGTCGTGTCTGCATCCTGCGGACTCCTGTGACTTGTTGTTTGGGGAGCAGGGAGTTCGAGGTCGCTCACTAAACTACAAACCCCAGGATTTTGTTGGCCCCAGCCATGGCAGTTAAAGCTGTTGTCAGAGTGCTACAGATGTGTTGTGTGAGAGAGACCTAAAATTCTGTAGCTGTCTTTACCCACGGTGGGGTTGGCACCAATATCCGACATCCTGGGGCCGCTGCCAAGGTCCCAAGAACCGGTGAAGCCCATGGCTGATGTCTTCCTTTCCCCTGCTTCAGTTCTGACAAGTTGGATCTATTTTTAAAGCTTTTCACAGCACCCTCCACTCTAGTGTTTTTCTTGGGAGGCTGTGTTGATATGGAAAGGGTGATCCAGTCCAGTTGCTATTGCAGCCAGGTCAGTCCTGCAGGGCTTAGTGACATTTGCCCATGGCCCCGTTTGAACCTCTAGCTGCCGCCTGTCCTACCCCCCTAGATGGCATATTTGGGTGTCAGCCAACATTGAGAGCCGTGGGTTGGAGAAGCTGGCTGGTCAGGATTGCTAGATGCTGGCCCCTCCTTGCCTACTGATTCTTTTTAAGAAACACATGACGCTAGTTGTTCATTTGATCTGCTTTGGAAATTCGGCTTGCCTTGCTAGTTTTGGAGCTGCTGTCTTTGCATCCTTCCATCCCTTCTCTCCCTCCCCACCATTCCCAGAATATAGGAATAGAAATGAGGATTTCCGGCAACCTCACAGATCGTCTTAAAGTTGCCTCTCTTTCTTCCTTTCTTTGCTCAGCTCCGTGATATGCCTGAGAGCATGAGTTGTCTGATGCTCAGCAGAAAGTCAGTTTATGTTGCTGCTTAACGGAGTGCGGTGATGGTTTGTGTTCTGGGTTTGAATTCTTTGTTTGGAATGGTCAAGTAGCGTGTGCTAAGATTTAGCTGGCTGTTTGAAAGGCTGCAGCTGACAGGGGTGTTGTTTGCTTTTAACTCCCCACCACACCTAATGGGCAGTGCACCTACTGAAGGCAAAAGCCCCCTCCCCACCAAAGATTTGGTTACTCCTGGGCTAGTACTGTACTTTGATTGGGGACTTCCCCTCCTTAGTATAGGAAGGGGAGTCCAACGTTTGAAATCCCAGAAGAAGAAAAAAGGAAACAGGAAGCCTAACGTGTTTGTGGTGGTGTGTTGTGTGTGCACATCCTTGATCTCTTGGGAATGAACTGTGCTGTATAGGCTTTCCCAGTTTGTGACCACCAAGCCTGCGCAGAAGCTGTCAGGTGTAGAATTTGGCTTGCCAAGAGCGCTTAAACACCCCACCCACCCTCCGCCCCATAACGGCGCGCTCTTTCAGTGCCGGGTGAACATTGAAAGCAAGCTGCTAAGTGAGCTGTTACGGCAGGCAGCAGTTTATGTGAGCCTGGACTCTAGTAGCTCTTTCCCCATGTGATGTTAAGGGAGATTCCCCTAACTAGGTGCTTGGTGGAGATTGTAGTTTTTGAGGGACAACTGTACTTCCTCTCTGCATGCGTACACATGCACCAACACACACTGCAAGCCCAGCCAGCTTTGTGGGTGATGGAAGATTCTGTCACCATCAGGCTTGAGTTTTTGTTCCTTGAATTAAACTCTTGTTCTAGCCCTGTTCTCCCATCTGCAGAGGAAAGTTGAGGCAGAGGGCTGCATTTGGAACTGAAGCCGTATCTTAAAATGGAAAGCAAGCGTGTGGGCCGAGGGAAGGAGTCAGGAGTGCTGTGGCATGGATTTGGAGGTATTAGAACAGAAGCTGGGTTGCATTCTGCCAGTAGAAAAGTTCCAACATTCAGAGCCAGATCTGAGCAAACTGGGCACCTGCTTTGGGGAGTGGAGAAAAGAAGGAGATAGGTCGCACCGCTAATGACCAGCAATGTTTTCAGGGACTGCTAGGAGCAGGGCCACAAATGGGGCACCTCTGTGCTTGATGTTCTTAGCTGGCCGTGAAGATTGCTGTCAATTTTTAGCACAGCCTGCCTGCCATCTCTGCCCCAGCTAGAGCCCATATTTGCCAGGGGTAGGAAAAGGTCAACGTCCTTACACCATAGGCTAAGGACCTTCCGTTCAATCCGGCGGGATTTTTCAAGTAGCTCAAGGGTAGGAAAACTTTTGGACCTCCAGTTGGTTTGGCCTACATCTCCCATGAGCCCCCACTCAGCATAGCCAGTGACAAAGGATTGTGGGTGTTGGAGGCCAAAACATCTGGAGGACCAAAGGTTCCCCTCCCCTGATCTAGTGTTGTAGTAGTTGGTGTCTGGACCGAGCGAGAGTAGATTCTGATGACTGGTTTATCTCCCAGCATGCACTGCCTTTTGCTGTTGTTATATGGTGGGTATTAAATGTACAGCTTCATCCAAAAATAGATTCTCCCAAGGGAATATCTTTGTTTCAATGTTTACCCAATGACCGTTGGCTGTGGAACCCCTCTTTTGCTAAAACTTAAGTATGTTACCTTCCCACTCAGTGTCACCGGCAATACAAAGTCTTTACTGGAATCCACCTCTTTAGTTCTTACGGGCGTTTAAGTTTAGGTGGAAAGCATAGAATGAGTTGACAGAGGAGATATAAAAGAATATTTTGTCTCTCCTCCCCCATTGCCTGGTAAGTGTGGTTTGAATTGAAAGCTGTGCAGACTGGGTTGCGCAGAATATTAGCACATTAAAGCTAGTGGGGAGAAGAGGGGTGATTTGTGGGGAAGGGAGGTCACAGCTCCCCCACTTCTCCCATTACTGAAGGTTTTGTGGGTGAACATAAGCTGAGACCTCACAACACCGTGGCACCGTGAACGTTGAGCTTCATTTCTTAGGACTTAAATATCTCAACTGAACCTTAAACCTCAATTTGTTTCCTCCGTGGGTCAGGAAGCATCCCGTAGAGTTTTTTTTAAAAAGCAAACTGCTTCTCTGAAAGTTTGATTTCCAAAGAAGGTGTCAGGTGGGTCCCCTCCCTTGTTTTGCTTTTGTTTCACTGCCAAGAAATAAAATAAAATTAATAAAAAAGAATTAATTTAGCAGCTTTAGGCAGAACCGTAAACTGCAACTGCAGAATGTGTTCCGTTGGCAAGCCAACGTTCCTGACTTGAAACAAATAAACCGGCACTTTAAAAAAAAATAAAAAAGAGAAAAGAAAGTTGTGCTGCTAAAAACAACCTCAGAAAAACTTCTGACTCTTCTTGTTATTGCAATGTGGTGTGTGTGTGTGCGCGGATGTGTTGGCTTCACTTTATAGGGATGGATTTTTCTTGGCAGGAGAAGAGGAAAACCACATTGCTCCAGAGCTGGTTATCTGAGGGAAAGTAGGTTATGGACAGAAGAATCGCCTTACAGACCAAAGGTGTGCCTAGTCGAGCATCCTGAGCCAGGTAACCTAGGTAGAAGCTTATAAGTATTAAGGCAGTGTCTTGTTGTGGAAGGCTGAGTCTATTCCAGTCCTTCTCAGTTTTCGGTTTAAAGCCCGGATGGGGGCAGAATATGGGCCATGAATTACATGTTGCCCATGGGGTAGTTTTTGTGGCCCCCAGGGGTTAAATAAAAAATTGGCAATTTTTTCTCCCCAATTTTTTATTTGCTCCCAAACGCCCTCTAGAGGCATTTAAATCATATTTTTTGCCCCACAGACCAATTGGGGTCAGGGAAAGGCCTTTTTAAAAAATTAGAAATGGAAAGGTGATGTCTGCTCCCTTCCTGTTGTTAAATAAAGGCCTCTCCTGGACCTAAAATGGGAGTAGGGGTCTTTCCCATGTGTTTTTCACATTTGGAAGAGGATTCTGTGTGGGGTGTGGCAAAAAAAGAAAAGCCAAGATTAAAGAAAGAAAAAGTTTGAGAGGGGTTCTGGCAGGCTAATGGAGGACTTCAGGGGCCACAAAAGCAAGTTTTGGGACTACACGCTGCCTTACTGTCAGCTGTCTAGAAGCTATAAGCTGATGCTCACAGGTTTGGGAGGGATGTGGTCCCTGAGACAGATTGAGGAGGAAAATTCTTTCTCTTACAGATAGAGCTTATTAGCACCAGGACTAGCACAAGCCCACCTCCAGCTGCATTTCTGTGTACCTTTTAAGCTTAAAGCCTTTTTGCTAAGTAACATGAACAGAGTACTGTAAAGCTATGAAATGGGCTTTAAGGCAAGCTAGAACATAGACATACATCTAGTTATGTTATGATAAATTTGTATGGGCAGGTGAGAAACCCAGTGACTAACAAGTCCTCGCTTTCTGGCTTTTCTTTGCAAACGAAGATTCAGGAAGGACTCATCCTGCGTTTTCTGCAAGTGCGCTGATGACTAAAAAGGCCAATCTGAGATAAACAAGTCTGGTTGCAGAAAGCATAGCAGAGGGTCTCCTTGGGTGATGTTTCTGGGTTGTGATTCTTTCTGCGTTGTTGTTTCTCTTCAAGACTTGTTCAGCATGAGTTCTCACTAGTCTCCTGCAAATGCTACTCACTGTGATAATATTAAAGTAAGCTTGTGAAAGATCCTGTGGTTGAATCTCTGGAGTGCCACAGCTAGTCAGTGTCGGTGAATACTGTCTTAGGGTGCATCTGCACTGTAGAAATAACGCAGTTTGACAACACTTCCAAGTGCTGTAGCTTCATGCTATGGAATCATGGGGTTTGTAGTTTTATGGGGGCTTTAGCCTTCTCTGCCAAAGAGCGCCAAACTACATATGCCAGAATTAGGCAGGATGGAACCATGGCAAGTTAAAGTGGTGTCAACCTGTTCTATTTCTACACCTTAGATGCATCAATCATCTGACCTGGTATAAAGCCAGTTTCAGAGCTGCTCTTTAAATTGGTCTCTTATGTAGAACCATGAGGACTAGAATCTTATTTTATATTTCAAAAAACAAGAATTCCATAATGGGGAAACCTCAAAGGTGTAACCATTGGCGAGGGGGTAAAATGAAGCTATTGCCTGCCTTCCAAATAAGAATTCTGCCCCTCTGCAATGATGTTTTCCTTCAGCCTGCAAATTTCCAGCAATGCAGTTAATTAAAACATCCATAAAGCATTTAGAAATACAGTTTAGTCATCAACAAAAAAAGCGGCAGGCTATCAGGACTCTGGCATGGGCTTTGTATAACTATCTATGCAACCAAGGTATAGTAACCAAGGAGTGCAAACTCAGCAAATATAAAGAGTTCTAGATGTGAACAATTTTCAGTATCTCACTCTACAGTGCTAGAAATTTGAGAACTGATGGAAAATTTCACTGGGGGGAGCAGAATTCTTATATTGGGGCCAATGCCCCCATTTTGTGCCCACATGCTACACCCTTAGGCAACTTGCAGACCTCCTAAGAAGAGCCTGATGTGAAATGGTTGTTTTGGGGATTCAAATTTGGTGGTTCAGGTGGATGCACACAGACAAAAGAATTCAAAGATCAGGGTACCTCTGAGCACATGATCTGCCCAGTATCAGAACACGGCTTACAAATCCTACAGAATTGCAAGGGGTTGTGGCGGGGGGGGGGGTTGCACTGCCCTCCAGAAGTGACACATTTCCAGACATGGTTTCAAGATGAGGCCTTCCCTTCCACAAAATTTTCAAAACTAGGGATTGATGTAGGAGTCTTAGTATCCCACAAGCTGAACATGAGTCAGAAATGTGATGCAGCAGCTAAAAAAGCCAATGCAGTTCTAGACTGCATCAATAGGAGTATAGTGTCTAGATTGAGGGAAGTTATAGTGCCACTCGATTCTGCTTTGGTCAGACCTCACCTGGAATACTGTGTCCAGTTCTGGGCTCCACAATTCAAGAAGGATCTTGAAGCTGGAAGGTGTCCAGAGGAGGGTGACCAAAATGGTGAAAGGTCTGGAAGCCATGCCCTGCAAGGAGCGGCTTAGGGAGCTGGGTATATTTAGCCTGGAGAAGTGCAGATGAAGAGGTGACATTATAGCCATGTTTAAATATTTGAAGGAATGCCATACGGAGGATGGAGCAAGCTTGTTTTCTGCTGCTCCAGAGACTAGGACACGGAGCAATGGACTCAAACTCCAGGAAAAGAGATTCCACCTAAACATGAGGAAGAACGTCCTGACAGTAAGAGCTGTTTGGCAGTGGAGTGCACTGCCTGGGAATATGGTGGAGTCTCCTTTGGAGGTTTTTAAGCAGAGGCTGGATGGCCATCTGTTGGGAATGCTTTGATTGTGTATTTCTGCATGACAGGATGAGGCTGGACTGGACGGCCCTTGTGGTCTCTTCCAAATCTATTATTCTTTTATCAGCTTCGCTTTCAGGATTGGTACAACAACCTCCTCCCCAGTTCAAGCTGGGTTTAGCTCAAACTATTTTTGAGGTAGGTAACTTCTAGGTAACTTTGGCCAGGAAATCCCTAGGATAAGGTCACCATGTGTTGGGAGCTGACTTGAAGGTAGAAAATGACAGAACTACCAGAGGAGCCAAATTGAGGTGTTTGGAAAGAGCCTTAGTTTCAGAGTAGGGTGCCCATTTAGCATGGGAAATGTCCCAGGTTCATTCCTTGGCATTTTCAGGTATGAACAGAAAAGATCTTTTGTCCGAAATCCTGGTAAGCTGTTGCCAGTTGGCATAAACAATACTGAGCTAAATGGACTAAAGAACACAGTTAAATCAGTCATTTATTCAGAGGGAAGCGGCTGCAACTTGGTGTAGCGCACCTGTTTGGCATTCATCTGGTTCCTGGGTCAATGCCAAGGGTCACCTGAAACATTGGAGAACTGTTGCCAGTTTCTCTGGACCACGGGCAGGATTCATGCGAGTAGCACACAGCTCCCAGAAGCTGTTGAATTTAACCAGTTACAGGTATACCTCAGTTAATAAAGCTGATATGTTCTTGGGCATTACTTCTTGAACAGCAGACGTGGTGCCAGAGACAGAAAGAATAGGGAAAAGCTCCTATACCCCAAAACAGAAGAGCAGTTCAACATGTTTCAGCTATTATTCAGCTTTTATTGGAAACTAGCCACGTGCACCTGCAAAATGGAACAACCAGCTCAGGTAAGTACATTTAAAAAGCATTTATAACCTTCCAGAAAGCACTTGAAGGCTTCCCCCAAAATACATCAAGGGATAATTTTTCCTTTCAACAGTCTCCACATCTGTTACGATTTCTATTTTGGTGGCTAAACTGTGGATCGATGCTTTTGAAAACATGCTGGGGGTAGTTGGTGAGGCAGGTTTATTTGCTGTCCCCTTTTCTCTCTGTTTTGCCATTCATACATGTTCAGTAAGAGGTTCTGGAGACAGCTGCTGTTTACCTTACCTGTTTTAGGCAGGCGCATACGCAGCTAGAGTAAAATCTCATTTTTTCCCAGAGGAAACTTTATTGCATTGTTTACCAAAGAAATCTTGTTGCAACCTGAAACCCAAAGTCTGTTTCTCCAGCCCTCCTGCACCATCCTTCCATAGCTAATGCTGCTTAAAAAAACTCCCACACCTTCCAGCTAAATGGAGAATGAGGAGAAAAAGACCACCCCGGCCTAATAAATAAAAATTTACCCCTTTTATATTAGTGGATAGCAGTTAACATTTGGCTCTGTTGATGACACTTATTAATTACTTATATGGTTCATTTGTATCCTGCCTTTTTTTTTTTTTTTTTGAGAAACAGTATGGTATAGTGGTTTGAGTGTTGGGTTATGACTCTGGAGACCAGGGTTCGAATTCCCGCTCAACCATGAAGTGACCTTGAGCCAAGTCACACTCTCTTGGTGTCAGAGGATGTCAAAGGCAATCCCTCTCTGAACAAATCTTGCCAAGAAAACCCTGCAATAGGTTCGCCTTAGGTTCAGCATAAGTTGAAAATGTCGTGAAGGCACACAGCAACAATCCCACCTTTTCCCTGATCATGGGACCCCAATAAGGTAGCTTCCAACTTATTAAAAACAATACACATTAAAAACTATACAAAAACATTGATTAAAAAAAAAGCTGGAACATGTTCCAGCTTGTTCATATCCTTCTTGAATTTATTTATTTATTTATACCCCGCTCTTCAGCCACAAGGCTATCAGAGCTGCTTACAAATTGTTTTAAGCAATAGCTATTTACACATCTACACTGCATTAAACAGTTTCCAATGTGTGTTAGCTAATTGTGTGTTAGCTAAATGTGTGTTAGAATTGTTGTGCCCAGAACTGGACACAGTATTCCAGGTGAGGTCTGACTAAAACAGGATACAGACAAGCTGGAACAGTTCCAGAGGAAGGCAACCAAAATGGTAAAAGTTCTGGAAGCCATGCCCTATGAGGAATGGCTTAAGGAGCTGGGTATGTTTAGCCTGAAGAAGGGAAGGTTAAGGGGTATCATGATAGCCATATTTAAATATTTGAAGGTTTGTGGTACTGGCGATGGAGCAAGCTTGTTTTCTGCTGCTCCAAAGACTAGGACACAGAGCAGTGGGTTCAAACTACAGGGAAAGAGATTCCACTTAAACATTAGGAAGAACGCCCTGATGATAAGTGCCATGCAACAGTGGAATACGCTGCTGCCTTGGAGTGTGGTGGAGTCTTCTTCTTTGGAGGTTTTTAAACAGAGACTGGATGGCCATCTGTCAGGAGTGCTTTATTTACTCCTGCATGGCACAGGGTTGGACTGGATGGCTCTGGTGGTCTCTGCCAGCTCTATGATTCTCAGTATAAGGCAACATCCTCTGATCAAATAGAACTCAGTCTTGTTCAGAACAATGGGGACTGAGATCTTACTCTGTCCTCAAGGGAAGGGCCCTCACTCAGTGGTAAACCCCCAGGTTGGATGTAGACAATCTGAGGGTTAATCCCTGTTATCTCAAGTACAAAAAGGATGAGGTAGCAGGTTATAGGGAAAGACCTTTTTCCCCTCTAAGGTCCTGGAAAGCTGCTAACAGTCAAAGCAGGAAATATTGGCTAGAGATGGATGAATAATCCAATTCAGCAGTCAAGCAGCTTCCTATGTCAATCAATCCTCTGCCATCCCACTTTCTCAGCTGCTTTTAAAATGTCCCTGTTTCTTTCTTCTCCCCCTTAGTCCTCAGCTTACTTCAGTTGCTGCAAACTGAGTTCAGTGTACAAAAAGATGAAGGGCAGAATCATGCCTTTCCCAGTAGTTCTCAGGCAAACTGCTGCATCCTTTCCTAGCTTTTGTGCTTGTCCTCATTAATAACTTTTGGCATCTTGACCACACTCTGATGTTGCCTTGGCCACACATGTCCTAGTTTTATCTGTGAAATGTTGAAAGATGTGATACTGTAGCAGGGGGATCAAGGACTTGTTATGGAAGTCAGACGTTTGTACATTCAGTCCCTGGCAGTCTGTGGGCAAAGAGACAAGAAGACAGAGTGCGGAAATGGGTTTTATTTTCCTTGGTTTCCAGACTCACCTTGAATACCAGAAATCGGAGATAACAATGAACCTTATTAAAATAAAGGATTTCCATTAAAAACATACCATTGAGTTGTGTTGGAGGGCACAGAAGATGCCTCTCTAGGCATTTTCCAGTATGACTCTATAGTATGTGTCCCCTACTTTGTGTCCTGCGGATAACTGAAACCGGAGATATTAGTTCCACAGATGCAGGAGTCCAATTATATTTTTATTTTCATTCACCATGTCAATTCCCAACACCGTTTTCCATCCATCAGTCCGGACTCCCCTCCTCCTCGGCCGCGCCAAGCGTCGCGTTGGTCCTCTCCACTTGCATGTGGTTGTAGTCTCCGATTTGCACCATTTGGGCATTTTGGATGATTAGATGCGGCTGAGGTCCCCCTGATCCCACAGAAAGGAGAAACGGCTGGGAGAGGGAGGGTTGGTCAGGGCCTGGCTGAGGCTGGGATATTCCGGGAGTAGGGAATACGGGGTTAAAATAGGGCTGTGACGTCTGACCAGAGGGAACTTGTAACCCTGGAAAGCCCACCGGCGGTCCTGGGAAGGGCATCGCAGCTGGCGCGTTCATGCCAAGCACAGCCAGGTGTTGAAGGACCTGCTGATACTCCCAGTATTGCTCTTGCAGTCGCCGCCTTTCCTGGATCTGCCGCCTGTGGCTCCATGCCACCTTCTTTTCTTGGATGACCTCTGCCGTGAAGGTGTTCTTGACCCTCTTGGCGAAGATGGGCGAGTTCTCATCCAGTGACACGAGACTTGCTAGCAGGATGGGCATCTCGCTTCGCCTGATGGGTCTCTGCTTGGAGATGAACGGGATCACCGTGTTGGTCTTGCAAAACCGGGTGAAGGAGTCCATCAGAGCCACACTGGTCTGGTAGGCACAGAAGCGGCTCTTGAAGTTCTCGGTCAAGAGCAAGAGCGTGAAGGCGGAGTTGTCCAAGGCGTTTTGGAAACAGCCAAGCTGGCAGTGTCCGGGGATCAAGAAATCCTCGCTGTACGTCGCCCCATTGGAGACCCCCATGCTCTCCAGCTGATCCTTCACCCGGCAGGCGATGGTCTCATCTTCGCTGGCATGGAGGACTACAAAGGTGAAAAACTTTTCCGCATCAACCTGTGGACCCGTCGACGAGGACCCTGTTGAATGAGGCGGAGGGGCAGAGCTTGAAACTGAGCGTGGGATGGGGCTTGAGGTCCGCTTCAAGGAAGAGGAGTCCTCGACGGATCTCTGGGGACGCCCTGTGGAAGCTGCGGAGCCAAACTGCAGTGCAGACGCGGTTTGTGGATTGTGTGATAAGCTTCTTTCGGGGCCTTGCTTTTGTGCTGTCTTTGCAGGTTCAGTACATTCCACAGGGTGCAGGGCAGTCCCTTCAGGCAGCAGTGAGACTTCGGGCAGATGTGATGAAGAGCAACTTCGGACCCCCAAATCACCAGTTCTCCAGTTTTTAGACTCATCCCCCTTCTCAGAGAACCGTAGCCCACTCTTGGACCAGGAACCGGCTGGTGACTCAAGGCTGTTTCCCTCTTTGTCACCCCGTGCGGAGTAATGGGAAGTGCTTCCGCAAAGCTTGCTGGTCTCGGTGATGCCATACTCGTCAACCAAATGGGTGAGAAAGGGGACAGTGGGGGATTGGCTGATCTCCAAGTGACTGACAAAGGATGTCGGGGTGCCGGTGGAGCGGAGAGGCTGAGGCTCCGAGGAGCTCTGGATCGGCACAGGATCGCTTGCCATTCTCAGAGGTGGGGACTTCCCTGTTTTACCTCCTGGTGAGCTGAAGCTATTGGTTATCAGTGTGGACATAAAATCCATCCCGCACTTCTCCAAAGCTTCATCCAAAAGACTCCTGAACCGGTCTTTTCCAACATTGCTGGACTGGAAAGCTGCGATGGCTGCTCGGTATGCCTCGTCTCTGGCTGGAGGACTGCACAATGTTTCATCTACCAGCAGCGAATAGATCCGAGCCACTGCCAGCCCCACCTCTGCATCCTGCTCTGGAGAAATGGGATTGGCCATGTTTGCCATAGCACTGCCCCAGCGGCTTTGGTAGATATGTGCTGCTGCTGGATCATTCTTCAATGTATCCAGGCTCATCCGGGCCTCTGCTTCTCGTTTTAAGGTCAACAGGATCATGGCATTTAAGAGCTGAGCGCTCCTTCGGTCTCGCCGCACGCAGCTCAGTTTATGTTTGTAGCGGATCAGTGTGTCGCTGGGAACCTGGCCTAAGACCTGGAAGATCCCCTCCAGGTTTGGATGAGCCTCAGAGCTCTCGGCCATCTTTCTAAATCACTTGGGAAGACAACACGCCAAGGGAGAACCATGTTATGATTTGAAAGTATGGAAGCGGTGGTCGTGGAGCAGAAGCGAGACTATGCCAACAGGTTTGAGGCTGAGCATGTTGGAGCATCAGTTTCCCTTGCCCGGTTTTCACAGATCTGTTCAAAAAGGAGGTATAGGTAGAGTCTCTCTTCCCATCTTGTAAACCTGTGATTCAAAAGGAGAATTAGAAAGTCAGTCAAGGTCTTGGGAATGGTGTTCAGGGGTGTGCAAAATGCAACCCTCCGGAAACATGGTTGGATTGCAGCTTCTAGCTGACTGAGTTATGAGGAAAGATGTACAGAGTTTGTAGTGGGGTTTGTAGTTTAGTGAGGCCTAAGAGCTCTCTGGCTGAGAATGCTAAATACCCCTCCCTAAACTGCAAATCCCAGGATTCCACAGGAGGCAGCCAGAGCAGTTCAACTGGAATAATAGTGCTATAACAGTGTAGTACCATAAGACTGCCACTGTAAATGTTTCTCCAGCCTTCCTTCACCACCCTCAATGCTGATGCTGCTAAAAAACTAAAAAACTTCTAGCTAGACAGAGGACAAGAAGGAAAAGGGGAGTTGGGTAGGTGTAAAAAAACCTGTGCAAGATGCAAGGTTGGTTGGTTTAAGCCAGGTTGGCTTAAATGACTTTAAAAAAAACACTCCTGGGTTTTAAAAACTGATTATTCATATATGTATTTTAAAGTCTGGCTATTATTACGATTTCCCAACCCTCTTGGAAGAGACCACAAGGGCCATCCAGTCCAACTCCCTGCCACGCAGGAAATCTTGATCAAAGATCAAAGATCAAAGGCTGTATGAATATAAACATTTTAACTTCAACAGTTTATTGGCAGTCACTCATTGCTAGACCAGTATCCCGTGTCTGCCGCTTCTTTTTAACCCTGCTTCTTTCTAATTACACTATTTCAAGGTGCAAGAAATGCCGTTTGGAAACAAATCCTTCAGTTAACATAAGTTGAACCCAAACAACTTGCTTTAAAAGAGCACTTTTTAAAAGAACAATTATTATTTAAGCTAGTGGCCATAACATCTAAACTGCATTTCACTACTTTATTTTCTGATTTGGCAATAGCATTGATAGCAATGATATTTATATACCGCTTATCGGTGCCAAAGCACTCCCTAAGCTAAGGCAAAAATCCAACTTGACAGCAGTGGGTGCCT
Source organism: Gambelia wislizenii (assembly GCA_030847615.1). NCBI lineage: Eukaryota > Metazoa > Chordata > Lepidosauria > Squamata > Crotaphytidae > Gambelia > Gambelia wislizenii. The sequence goes on from JAUMIR010000018.1 coordinate 9,076,860, forward strand.
GCCTTCATAAGACGTGGTTTTCAGACCTTTCACCATTTTAGTCGCCCTCCTCTAGACACGCTCCAATTTGTCAATATCCTTTTTGAATTTTGGTGCCCAGAACTGGACACAGTATTCTAGGTGAGGCCTGACCAAGGCACTATTACTTCCCTTGATCTGGACACTATACTTCTATTGATGCAGCCCAAAGTCGTCCATTGGCCTTTTTAGCTGCCGCATCACACTGTTACTCATGTTCAACTTGTGGTCTACTAGGACTCCTAGATCCCTTTTGCACATAGTCTTGTTCAGCCAGGTCTCCCCCATCCTATATCTATGCATTTCATTTTTCCGCCCTAACTGCAGTACCTTACATTTCTCCATGTTGAATTTCATTTTGTTAGCTTTGGCCCAGCTCTCCAGTCTATCCAGGTCATTTTGAATTTTGATCCTGTCCTCCAGGGTATTAGCTACTCCTCCTAATTTGGTGTCATCTGCAAATTTGATAAGTATGCCCCTAATTCCCTCATCCAAGTCATTGATAAAGATGTTGAATAGCACTGGGCCCAGGACAGAACCCTGTGGCACCCCACTGATCACATCTTTCCAAGACGAAGAGGAGCCACTGCTGAGCACCCTTTGGGTTTGGCCGGTCAACCAGTTACAAATCCATTGAACAGTTAACTTGTCTAGCCCACATTTTACAAGCTTGTTTGCAAGAATGTCATGGGGAACCTTGTCAAAGGCCTTACTGAAATCAAGGTATGTGATGTCCACAGCATTCCCTTCATCTACCAAGCTGGTAACTTTATCAAAAAAAGAGATCAGATTAGTCTGGCGTGACTTGTTTCTCTGAATATTTGGATATTTGGAGTTCTCACCAAGACAGCTTTAGTAGCTCTGCAAACATAACTTCTACTACAACGTGGAATTATAGCTCTATGATTATGTACAATGAGCCCTCGGTATCCGCTGGGGTTTGGTTCCAGGACCCCCCCCCGGGAATATCAAAATGCATGGATGTTCAAGTCCCATTACATAGTAAAATGGTGTCCCTTATATAAAATGGCAAAATCAAAGTGTGCTTTTTGGAATTTTTTTTTGTGGGGGGGATGTTTTCAGGCTGTGGATGGCAGAATCCGTGGATGGTGGAATCCGTGGATGCCAAATCTATGGGTACAGGGGGCCGACTGTCATGTGAAAGGGCCCCAGGGATCAAACCTCCAAGTAAACCATCTCTGGCTCTTTTCTCAGTTTCTCCCTGCCTCTCTCTTGTCTCCATGCTTGAACCCCTGGCTGGCCTGCCTTTCCAAGGCAACGCATCAAATGACGTGGACTGGAGGAATCTAACCACAAAAGCATATGCTGAATAAACCTTCCTAGTTTTTCCATTAGCCAAATTTAATCAAGGCAGTTATTTGTGTTTTTGTTTCCCCCTAGGAGAGTAAAGTGTGTTTCCCCTCTCTTAGTTTCTGGTCATTCAGAGATTGACTTACCTGGGACTTTGGAGAAAAGTTGCAGAAAATCCGGAGGTGTTAAGAGGGTCCCTTTGAATGCTAAAGTGGTGGAGGAACTGAGAGCCAGAAGCTGCTGTACAAAAATCCACCTTCCCCATCCGGCCTCTGTCTGTTGAAGTTGGGAGGAGTATTGCAGTAATGAAACAGGAAGTGTCTAGATAGAAAGTTTCAGTCAAATCCCACTGAGTTTTCTTTCTCGAAAGTTTAACTTGTTTCCTGTTTCAAAGGCTCCTTCTTTCTGAGCCTGCCTTGCCGAAATTGCGTGGATCCTGGAGCAGAGGGGGGGGGGGTGTTCAAGCCCCCACCCTTTAAGCATACCCTCCAACATTTCACAGTGGAAAACCAGTACATGCCTGGCCAAGCAACACCAGAGTGTGCTCACGATGGCAAAAAGTTATGAAGGAGCAAGAATGCACAAGCTAGGAGACTCTGCAGCAGTTTGCTTTTCATAGAATCATAGAGTCAGAGCTGGAAGAGACCACAAGGACCATCTAGTCCAACCCCTTGCCATGCAGGAAAAAAAATCAACTTTAAACTAAAAACGTGTCTTGTTCATTTCTGCCCAGTTGCAGCTGTGAACGAGTATGCCTGCAAGAGACTAGATAAACTGGAGGAAACAATGCCTTGCCTTCATCAGCCAGCGATCAGGTAACTAGTCTTCCAGACTCTGAGGTTTTGGGGCCCAAACATGAAATTTCAGGACAGCCCCTGGTGAGATCATTAAGTATTATGGATTAAATACCAACTACAGTTGCTCACAGCTTGTCTTTCAAGCACATACACACAGAGAATGCATTTTCCTTTTTGGAAATTATAGAGAAATCTTAGCTAAAGAGGCTTTTCCGAGAGCAGAGTGAAATGAGGGGATTATTCTTTCTTATCTACTTAAGAGAGGCAGGATAAAGAACATTTAACCTAGCGCAGTTGCTTCTATGCAGAGAAGAGTAGAGGGTGTGCCCTGGCGCCACAACAACTGGGAGGAAAGGAAGACAGTAACTAAGTAAATCATAGAGCTGGAAGAGACCCCAAGGGCCATCCAGTCCAACCCCCTGCCATGCAGGAATATACAATCAAAGCACTCCCAATAGATGGCCATTCAGCCTCTGTTTAAAAACCTCCAAAGGAGGAGACTCCACCACACTCCCAGGCAGCGTATTCCACTTCTGAACAGCTCTTAATGTCAGGACGTTCTTCCTAACGTTTAGGCGGAATCTCTTTTCCTGTCGTTTGAGTCCATTGCTTCTCTGATTCTGTGATTCTGCATGTAAATAATAATACTGTGCAGCGGGGACAACACATGGGAGAATAATAACGTGTTGTATTCTCGGCCAGCATCTTGATTCACAGGCATGGCTCCGTGTGTACTTCAAACGCGGATAGCTTCGCGTACAATCAGTTTTGCCAAAAGACCATGGAGACAAATGAGCGCTGCTGCGAATTTGCAATAATGTGCATCAAAGTATAAGACTGCTTTTTAACACTTGAAAATCTCCTCAAAAGTGGGGGCTTGTCTTATATGCCCAGCAGATCTTTTCCCCTGCTGTGGGAATGACTGCCTTGTCTTTGAAGTCATTAAATTCCCTGGCCAGTTTCCCCAGCAGATCCTTCCCCCTGCTGTGAGAATGACTGCTTTGCCTTTGAAGTGTTAAATTGCCCTCCATTTAGGGATTGTATTTTGGTAAACTTGCCAGGAAGATTTCCATTTGCATAGTTTTGGGGATTTCCTCTCCAGGAGTTTGCAAGTCTGCCAGTGTGGCTCTGAAATCATTAATGTGCTCATTCAAACATTTGGGATTTGACAGCTTCATATTAACCAACTTCATTATTAATGAAACCTTACTTTCCAAAGATTGAACACCACAGAGATTTTTCAAAGTATCCCATGCTTTTTTTTTTAGCTGTTCTCAGTCCTTTAATTTCATAGACTATTCCATCATCTACAACCACTGAGCTGGCTGGCTGGTGGGGGGCAGGCTTTCCAGCCAAGTGGCTGGGGGAGCAAAGTCTATATTTTAACTTTAAAATTGGGGGGTCGTCTTATGCACGCAGTCGTCTTATACGCCGGAAAATATGCGGTATATCTTCTCCTCGAGACAAGCCTGAAGCTATAGTTCAGCAAAACTTTGCCAAGTCTTGGATTGAGTGGACTTTTGTTCTGAGCCTCCAGGTAGTTTTTCATGTTATTGCCTCCTGTCATGTCATGATCTTCTTGCTCAGTAGTTCTTAAACTGTGAGTTTTGGACTTCAGCTCCCAGAATCCCTAACTACTGACTAAGCTCGCTGAGAGTTCTGGGAGTTGAAGTCCAAAGCAGGTGGAATACCAAAGTTTGAGAACCCCTGAGTTTGTGCTGCTGGGAATTTTTTTTTACTGAAATATCCTGATCAACCCAACAGCGTAACAAAAAAGCTGCTATGACAGTATTACCCAGAGTTTAGAAAAGTTACTTTTGGGTCCATGGGGATTCTGGGAGTTTTAGTCCAAAAACCAGTTTTTAGTCCAAATGACAGTATTACCCAGAGTTTAGAAAAGTTACTTTTGGGTCCATGGGAGTTTTAGTCCAAAAACCAGAACTTTCCCAAGCTCTGCATCTGGCTGAATGCCTTTGTATCTAGCTGTTCTACACTCCTAAACCAGTTTGCCACTCCCTCCCTCTATGAAGCTGTGGAAACTATCATGTCAAAGAAACCTTCACCAACCTGTTGGACTACAATTCCCATCTCGCAACCCAGCAAAGAAGAAGCCACTGCTGGCATTCAGCCAGTTGTTTCTTGTGCCAACCTGTTCAAAGATGGTGTTGAAAAGTGAGAATCTTCGTCTGCCCTCCCTGTCAGGTCTGAACTGGCCCAGGTGAAGGATGTGTGTAGTGGGGGAAAAAAAGAGGAATAAAACAGCTGATGCTGCTTTGAAAACACCCAACCTTTAGCAGCCAAATGGATTTTATTTAGCACTGAATCTTCACATAGAGCAAATTTCACATCCTCCAAATATCCCATTTGGCAAGGACAGTCCTGATTAATCCTCTGCATTCCCAGTTTTCCAGCTGATATTAAAATGTCCCAGTTTCTTTCTCCTGCTCCCACTTTTCCTCTTTGTCCTCAGCTTACTTCACTTGCTGCAAAAGCAAAAAAACAGTTCGCATTCAATTCAGAAGGGGAAAGGGAAAGGGTGGATGCAATCTTACTTTTCCCAGTAGGCTCAGGCAAAAGCAAACTGGTGCTGCCTCTCTTAGCTTGTGTGTTTATCCCCATTAATAACTTTTGACATCTTGACTGTGGTTTGATGTTGCTTGCCCACACACACCCTGGTTTTCATCTGTGAAATGTTAGAAGGTGTGAATTTGTGGAGCAAAAATAGGGCTGAGGATTAATGTTAGAGGTTAATGTTCAGCTCTATAACTATAAAAGAAAGGGAGGGAAATATAGAAGAATTGGTAATGGGAAATATAAGGAGGGAGCAAAGGTCAGAAAACATCTGTGGCAAACATAATGAGTGAGACAGCGCAAAGGTATGGCAGGAGGAACCATGACAAGGGATACAGACAGGTGAAATTTACCTTTACCTATATCGGAAACTCATGGGACAGATAAATAACCTCACACCCTGCAGTGGGTCGTCAAAGTTTCTGCTAATACTGGTAATCCACAAGAAAATTACCAGGGCAGCGAAAACATTGTACATATATCAAAAATCTTCCCATCCAATGATTACAGTAGGACCTCTGTATCCACTGATTCATTATCCACTGATTCAATTATCCAGGGGACACAAAGCACACCTACCATAGAGTCTTCCTAGAAAATGTGTCCTCTAGACATTTTCTAGGTCCTCCAAGGCAACTCTATGATATTTTAAACCAGAAGACCCATTATTTTCAATGGCGTTCGCTATTATCCACGATTTTCGATATCCACGGAGGGGGGGGCAGAACCAATCCCCAGCGGATAAGGGGGTCCTACTGTACAGCTATTACCTCTGCTAAATCCTGAAGGTTTTTAGCCAGTCTGGAGGAAACTTGAATTCGCCATTGAAGTGGTAGCGCATGCAGTCCCCATTCAAATGCTCCCTGGTTCAGTCACTGACATCTTCAGGGAGGGCTAAGGGTGTAGCCAGGGGGGAGCAGGATTGGGACATTGCCCTTTGAATAATAATTCTGCCCTGCCAGGAAATTTTCCTTCAGTCCTAAAATTTCTAGCATTGCAGACAATGAGATACAACACACACACACCCTGCAGTATCTGCAGAGCCAATCTCTGTGACTGAAAAAAATAGGGACACATACCATAAAGTCGTGCTGAAAAATTCCAGTAGAATTCTTATTTGGCGGGCCCCTAATTTTGTGGGGCCCCCCCCAATAGTTATACCCTTGGATACAGCTGGGAAAGATTCGTACCCATTGGTAGGCAGTATTAAGCTAGGTAGACAAATGGTTAGTCTCGATATAAGACTGTTTATTGTGTTCCTATTTAAACCAGCCCTTCATTAAGAACCACAAAGGTTTAAAAAAGAAATTAAACTCCATGCATGCCCAGTGGATCCAGACTCTGCCCAAAGAAAAACAGGCATCCATCACCAAAATTGATTGCACAAATGGTTGAAATTTGCATCATTTATTTACCTCCCCACTCCAGCAGTGTATGTGGGAGACAAGCAGCTACACAGAATTCATGAATCCTCGTTTAGGTCCAACTTAGTCACACCTCACATGTTTCCCCAGGACAAATTTAAAAGGCCACCTCTGGTTTCTTCTTGACACCTGCCTGCCTTTTTTAAGTGGCCTTTAACTCATTCTTCGGTTTCCAAGCTGTGCCCATGAGGACTAGAAACTTGGTGCTGAAGGAAAAGTGGATTTCAAGCTGGTAATCAGTCCGGCTTCCTTTGCTTGTCATGTTGCAAGAATGGAGAGAAACAATCTCCGCAGCCCTGCATGTTAATAGCTAATTGTCGGGAATGCTTTGATTATGTATTCCTGCAGGGCAGGGGGTTGGACTAGATGGCCTTTGGGATCTCTTCCAACTTTATGATTCTATAGGAGAAGGTGTTAGCAATGAATTCAGAATTCTCTTTAATATATGCACAAATTTGCACAGAATAAGTCCTAAGCATACTCAGTTCTACTGCAGCATATTCTATTCAGGAAACAATATTTTCTGCACTGAAAATAATCTATCCTGAAATATAATTTTCTGCACAGAAAATTCAATTTCCTATGCAAATTCCTGTGGGAATTTTGCATAGAATAAATCCTGAACGTAAGTAAAGACCATCCAGAGAACCTAGGTAGGGATTAGCCCTTGTGTAAAGTAAAGCTTAGCTTAAGGAGTGTGGCCCAAATGCCTGATAGCTGTGCTTTCTTTGATGTCTAAATTAAAACAGAGCTGTGTTTTGTCCTTACACACCAGAAGGGTCCCTTTTAGAATACAAATGAGACTCCTAGTCTTTTAATACAGGGATAAGGAGTGCGGGAGTTTCTCAGAGTCGGAGTAGTAATAATGAGGCTTTCAAGTTTTCCCATGGCTTGTGATAAATTCACATAGATACGCCAGAGGAAGAGGGAGTGAGGGTGAAGAATCAAACAACTGGACTTACGAAACCAGAGAAGCTAGACTTAGGAAGTCAGAGAAAGGCAGCTTCAGTGAGTCCAGTGGAGTTTACTCCTAGGTGCATAGGATTGCTTTCATGGTAAATATAAGCACACAATTTTGTACGTGGATTGGCTGGTTTCTTCATTTGGGTGTTGGTTTTTTTATGATGAGGCCTAGCTACTCGACTGAATATAAACAGGAGGCTAGAGCATGTTAGGCCCTCCAGATACTGCTGGACTGCAACTCCCATCAACCAGCATAGCTGTTGGCGAGGAATAATGGGCATTGAAATACAAATTATTGATAAATGGCCATATCCTGTGGGTGTGGCTATGAAATAGGGATGTAAATCTTTGCTTATTTTCTTCTAACTCCCCCCAGATGAAAATAATTTCAAAATTTTTCTCCCACTCAGATGAATTACAACATTTTTCCACACTTTAAATCCTATCTTTTCATTTCATTTTGAGGTTGGTTCATAGAAGAAAAGCTTGTGTGAAAAACTTAGATTTTACCCACAAGACCATTTTTGTACAGAAAGCAAGCTATTTTGAGCAAAATACTCTGGCTTTATGCAAAAAAAATAAAATGGATTCAGTGCATTTTAAGAGTTGATCTTATGAAGTCAGAGGAAGATTCAAACTCCTAATTGTTTGGTAGTAAAGGCCACAAATGTGAAAAATCCCAGAGGTTGACCATTTTCTCAGCAGGGATTCTCAGTGTGCTGAGAAATTCAAGTATGAAAAATTCTTTGCATCTTTACAATGAAAGCTGTTCTTATACATAAAAATTTACCCCCAAAAAAACTAACACAGAGGAAGTTTCTTCCTTTAAGAACAGATACCCTGCACTCCCTGCAGCCTATACAGTTGTCCCTCCACATTCACGGATTTGACATTCACGGATTTGAGTATTCACGGCTTGAAAAATATTCTTAAAAATTAACAATCCTAATAGCAAACCTTGATTTTGCCATCTTATATAAGGGACACCATTTTGCTCTGCCATTGCATATAATGGGACTTGAGTATTCACGGATTTGGGTATTCACGGGGGGTCCTGGAACCAAACCCCAGCGAATGTGAAGGGACAACTGTATTAATTAATTAATACAGTTCTCATTAATTAACACTGTTGACTCATGCTTTGCCTGTGGTTTACTAAGACCCGTAGATCCTTTAATTAATTAATGGAACTAGGGATCTTAGTAGACCACAGGCTACGCATGAGCCAACAGTGTGATGTGGCAGCTAAAAAAGCCAATGTGATTCTAAGCTGCATCAATAGGAGTATAGTGTCTAGATTGAGGGAAGTAATAGTGCCACCCTATTTGGCTTTGGCCAGACCTCACCTGGAATTCGTTGTCTAGTTCTGGGCACCACAATTCAGGAAGGATATTGAGAAGCTGGAACATAACCAGAGAAAGGCAACCAAGATTATAAAAGATGTGGAAACCAAGATTTATGAGGAATGACAGGGGGCTGGATATGTTTAGGTTGGAGAAGATTGAGAGGTGACCTGATAGTGGTCTTTAAATATCTGAAGGGATGTCATGCAGAAGGTTGGAGCAAGCTTGTTTTCTGCTGCTCCAGAGACTAGAATGAGAACCAGTAGAGTTATTTTACAAGAAAAGAGATTCCAGCTAAACATTAGGAAGGACTTCTTGACAGTAAGAGCTGTTCGGAAGTGGAATAGACTGTTTTGGAAGTTGGTGGACTCTCCTACTTTGGAGGTCTGTAAACAGAGGCTGGATGGGCATCTTTCAGGAATGTTTAATTGTGTATTCCTGCATGGCAGAGAGCTGGACTTAGGTGACTCTTGCAACTTGCAAAATTCAATGATTCTGTATCCGAAAAACAACTGTGTGTGTGTGTGTTCCCCCTCACATGCTGACACACAATCTTTTCTTTTTAGCCAGCACATGAGATGGCAAGGGCTGAGACAACTAAGCACTATGTTTGCAGGGATGGTAATGTTGCGGTCTGAGAAGTTGCTAAAGCCACTTGGATTAACTGCAAAGGCTTTTAATGTTCTTCCTCTGTAGTTTCAGAGACCTGGTTGAGATCACTTTTGCTGGCCTTCTCTGGCGCCAATTCCTTGGCTGCCTCGTTGCTTATCTTCTTGGCCTTTTTTGGCATGTCGGACCAAACCTCTGCCAAGACCGTAGCTGTTCCTTTTGCTTCAGTTTCTTCCATCTCTTCTGCCTTTTTGGTCTTTTCAGCCGACCTGAGTCCAGCTGTTGTGGGTCTGGCTGCTATAACCTTCTCTTTCGGTGATGCCCCTGATTCTGATGTTTGCTCGCCTAAATTCGGTATCTCTTCCATCTCCTGGTCAGCAGGCTGGGATGTTTCAATTTCTGTCACGGGGGCTTCTTCGATGACGACCGATGATGGCCGGAAGGGCCCCACGATCCAATTCAGTGGCATGGTTTGGGTGATGTGTTCCACCAAGGTGTCCAGAAATTCACGGGCATGGGCAATTTTTTCGTGGCTCTGGGCGAGGACGTTTGAAGAGAGATCCTGGATGGAGGTGGCCGAGGCAAAAGAGGCATGGAGCTGGCGTGCATTGCTGACGGCTTGGTCCACCTTTTCACGGAGGCTGCAGGGAAGGCCTTCAATCCCCTCCACCAGGCGCATGTAGGTGGGCCCCAGGTCTTGAGTGACGAAACGAAGCAGTGCCAAGGTACGTGATTCCATCTGCCATTGTAAAACAAAATTACCAGCATAAAAGAGTTTTTTAACATGGTTAGACTAACAACGGAACAAAAGCATTGCATATCTATTTGAACTGAATTAAGAAATGTTACCCTTTCTTTGTAGACTACACCTGCCAGAACCTTCCAACTATATTGGGGGATTCTGGAAGCTGTATCCCCAAAACTAATTTTTCTAAGCTCTGATACTGAAGTCTTTAAACTGGGTTTGAGGGCAGGGGTGATCCATTCATGCTTTGATTTGAATTTTGGAAATGGGGGTGGAAATTGCCAATATCAGAATGTCTATTCTGAAATTTGCATTTATCCAGTACAGTCAGTCCTCCGTATCCATGGATTCTGTATCCATGGCTTAAAAAATATCCCCCCCCCCATAATTCCAAACAGCAAACCATGATTTTGCAATTTTATAGAAAGGACCACCATTTTACTATGCCATTCTATATAACAGGACTTGAGCATCCAGAGGTTTTGGTATCCACAGGGGATCCTGGAACCAAACTCCAACATATACCAAGGGCCCACTGAATTGTCATGGTGCTGACAAATTTGTTCATCTTATGCATTCAGGATAATAAAACTATTATCCTGCCTTGTAAAATGCCAACCAAATTGTTGATTTAAAAAACAACAACCTGCCAATCTAAATATGGCAATTAAAATGGAGTACAACTATACCTCTGAGCTTGTATAGATTACGTTTCTCATGCTACTATGCAGGAGGAAATGGGACAAAGCATATGGAAAATCAAATTAAATATCTCCCACCCACTTTTTTTTTTTTTTTACAGCAGGGACAAGCTGCCACTCTGCTCACTTTGCAAAATGCTCATTATTCTTAAATATTGGCCATTGTGACTGATGCGGAGAGAGTCCCAACAACATCTGGAGGAGCATAGATTCCCCAATAGTGACTTTACAGCATTTTGATCACAAAATCCAAGCATGGCCCCCAACAGATAAAGCAAGGGTAGGGAACCAGAGGGCCATATTCACTCTCCAAGAAATTCTAAATTCCAGTGGTGGGCATGGCCAAAGGCAAAAAGGATGAGGCCAAAGATATTTTAGCTTCAAGTCCTTGTTGTCAGTAACAATGGGCTTGTCTAAACGAAAATGCTCACAGGAGAGGAAGTGCAAGCTGATTGGCTGGGCGAGTGCAGGGCTTGCTAATGGGGCAAGCACTTAGACCTGCCATGTTGTTTTTTTCGCCATAGCAAGCGATCGCTAAGGCAATTAAACGGGGTGTTGTTGGTTTTTCTTTTGTTCTACAGGCTAAATATTGGTTAAGTGCACAACGTAAAATAGTTTTTTTTAAGTTCAGTGGCAGCAAATAACACAAGTAAAAATGTGATTAACTCACTAGCAGCTGCCATCTTGACCAGCATGCATGCAAACTTTTGGAGGCCAAAACACCATTAAGACAAATCGCAGTTGTTATGGTTTACTATTACTGTGGCACTATCTGGGTTTTTTTCACCTCGAATAGATGGGGCCAATGACTTTAAAAAGGCCATTCAGCCATTTAGAATGTGGAGTAGGCAGGAGGGCATATACCCACTGACATTCCCCTGATGAAAACTGGGACATATGTGGTTAAGGAATATCAGAGGAACACCAGGACACATGTGGCCATGCAACATCAGAGCATGGCCAAAATGGCAAAATTTATTAATGCATAAGAACAGACAAACTAGGAGAGACTGTAGCAGTTTGCTTTTGCCTGAGATGACTGGGAAGGGCAAGATTTCACCACCTTCTCTCCTCTTCCCCCTTTTAACTGCTTTTAACTTTTAACTGCTTTTGCAAACTGCTTTTGCACTTTAAACTCGTTTACAGCAATTGAAGCAAGCTGAGGACAAAGGAGGAGAAAGAAGCCGGGACATTTTAAAAATAGTTGAAAAAATGGGATGACAGAGGATGAATTGCCAGCTCAGGACAGTTGGGAGGTATGGGGGACCATAGAAAAACTAGGAAACCATGAACCAATTGTGTTCTTGGAAAAGACTTGTGGCTGTCTGAGGAAGGCCAGAGGTTTTGCTTTGGACCTCTGAAGAGCCAAATTCACCCCTGGGGCTTGAGTTTCTCCACCCCGTCTGAAAGTTTTATCTCACAGAGGCATTTCTGTATTGGGAGTCACAAGTACCTCAGGCAGAAGGTCTCCTTCGGCAACTTCTCCCGACTGTGTCTGGGTCCGTGCCGCCATGAGCTGATTCAGTTTTTGCTGAGCATCTTGGAACCGCTGCCCCACACCTTGTTTTAGCTGCTCAACCTGTCAAGGGGAAAAAAGAGATGGAAGGTGCAAATCTGCGGCGGGAGAAAACAACCTGAATTTACTCATAGATTTAGACAGCCTGTCTCTTCTTTTCTGATAATCCTGATGGCAGAATTCGAAGTGATGACCAGAAATGACACGGAAGCAGAATTGGGCAGCCCAGCCTCAAGTGGTGGTGAGTTTTTCTCTGTTTTTGGAAGTATTTAAAGCATGGCAGGGGGGTTGGACTAGATGGCCCTTGTGGTCTCTTCCAACTCTACGATTCTATGCTTTAGTTGGAAATTCTGCATTAAGTGGAAGTGGATTGAGAGCCTATGAGGCCCCTTCCAACTCTTATTATTCTATGATTCATTCTTCCTCCTTCTTTCCTCACTTTATTCGAACAACAACCTTATAAGGTAGGCCAGGCTGAGAGAGTGAGAATGACAGACCCATGCTCGTCCCAAGCAGAGACTTGAACCTCTGACTCTAACCACTCCACCAGGCGATCTCTGTCGGAGCATACAAGGTTGGGCCTCGCATGAAGGCCCAAGGAAGCCAGCCTTACCAAGCTGATCAGCAGCTGGAGCTGGGATAGCCGGTCCTGTGTGCTTTCCTTCATGAGTTGAAGCTTGTTCAGCGAATACTGGTAGGCCCGGTGACGGACTCTGCCCGAAAGGGACCCCAGGCGGATGAAGTAGGTCTGCTGCCTCTGTTGCCCCTCCACAGATGGAGGCTCAAAGCCCTTGACCTCCGTAGCCAGCTTAACTGCAACAAGAGAGAACAACAGGAGAGAGTTTTAGGGAAGCGTTGCCAGAAAAGATTTGATCACGTTGGGATTCCTAAAATGGCTGCCAGCTTATAGGACAGTAGGGCAGGTCTCTACTTAAACAGGGCATGGGATGCATACCCTCCCACTGTTCTGATTTGGCTTAATCCTCAGCCTTCCCACTTTTAATCCTCTTAATCCTCTGCCTTCCCACTTTTCCAGTTGTTTTGAAAATGTCCCGGTTTCTCTCTCCTCCCACATTGCCCTTGCTTATTTCAGTTGCTGCAAAGTGAATTTAGGTGCAAAAGGAGCTTGCACCCAGTTAATTCAGCATGGAGAAGGGAGCAGAATCTGGCCCAGTAGGGTCAGTCAAAAGCAAACTGCTGCAGCCACTCCTAGCTGGTGTGTTCTTCCTCATTCATAACCTTTGCCATCTTGACCACACTCTGAGGTGTCCTGGTTTTCATCTGTGAAATGTTGGCAGCTATGGGAACAGATTGGGGCCATAGTAAGGATGCAAGTGTTCATTCATTCCATTCTTACATGCTAGAACCCATCATTTCTACAGGAAAAGAGATTCCACCTAAACGTTAGGAAGAACTTCCTAACGTTAACAGCTGTTTGATAGTGGAATGCGCTGCCTGGGAGTGTGGCGGAGTCTCCTTCTTTGGAGGTTTTTAAACAGAGGCTGGGGCAAGTTTGTTTTCTGCTGCTCCAGAGACTAGGACATGGAGCAATGGACTCAAATGACAGGAAAAGAAATTCGCCAAAACATTAGGAAGAACTTCCTGACAGTAAGAGCTGTTTGGAACTGCCTTGGTAGTGGAGTCTCCTTCTTTGGAGGTTTTTAAACAGAGGCTGGATGGCCATCTGTCGGGAATGATTTGATTGGGTATTCCTGCATGGCAGGGGGTTGGACTAGATGGCCCTTGGGGTCTCTTCCAACTCTAGGATTCTGACAGTGTTCTCCCTGCTGTGTGAGAAAAAGAGAAAAACTCTGAACTTTTACCCTACTATAACTCAGCCCTGGTTAGGACTTGGATGGGTGACTGCCAAAGAATCCTAGGTGGTGTAAGCTGTATTTCAGAGGCAGGAACTGGCAAAACCACCTCTGAGTTTTGCCTCAGAAAAGCTTTATTAAATTGATGGGATCACAGTAAATCGACAGGCCATTTGAAGGCAAAGGTAAAGAACTGTTTTTAAGTAGTTGGAACAAATATCTGCCCAATGGGCTGCCCTTTTAACAGACTGCAGAAAGAAGACCAGCCTGGAAAAGAACAGAAGTTGCAACCATTTCTCTAGTATCAATATTGTGCCGTGTATAGAATACAGAAACAGACATTGGCATAATAGAGTAACAACTATACTGTACTTTCAACAGTACCATATAGCATAGTCCCCTATTAGGAAGTAGCTGGTTTTCCAAATGAATTACTTTGTTAACCAGTTACTTTTTGCAGTAACAAGCTATAACACTGTTGCTTTTTTTGCATGCAGTTGCTTGTAATGGTTATAATTCCCTACTTTTCTGCAGAAGGGAATGGTTGTCTGTGTTTTATTCATTAACTAGGGGGAGATTTGACTCAGTCTAAGCTGGTTAGTACTTGGATGGGAGATTGCCAACAAACGTCAGGCACTGTAGGCTAAATGCATTTTAGTTGGCCCAATAAAGGTATTGCTGTTTTGTGGATTTCAGATTTTAGTGTATTCCAAGCTCTGTGTCACTTCCTACCATAATAGGGAGATTGTTTTTCTGAAGAACTAAAGATAGATAAGCTCCTTCCCTGTTGCCCTTCTGCCAGAGGGCAAATACATATTTTTTCCCCCAAATAATGAGATTTTAACTGATTGGAGGCTGTATTTTTTCCCCTTTCACTGGTATGTATTTAAATGTTTATTTATTTTATCTTTTCATTTCTATCGGTTTTATTACATTGTAAGCCGCCTTGCATCTTATTCAAGGAGAAAGGTAGGATATAAATCTAATTAATAAAAAATAGTTAGGAATGCTTTGATTGTGTATTACTGCAGGGCAGGGGGGTTAGACTAGATGACCCTTGTGGTCACTTCCAACTCCATAATTCTATGATAATAGAAGTAAATTATAACAGGACACAGTAGTATGCTATCCCCTTGGGTCTCCTTGACACTCTGGATTTCTAGATGTGGGGAATTGTTGTTTTGGATACAGTGGCATGTGAATACATTCAGTTCCACAAATAGCTATCATATTAGGCTTGGTTTGAAGCGTGTAATTATCTTACATGGTTCTGAAGCTGATAAAAGGTGTGCGTGATAATCACATGTTGTTTTCCAGTCAAACAACATGACTTGTGTAGGAAAGACCTATGAGGCCATAATTATGCAAATCTCTGTCCTCCTTGTGATCAAGATATACTTGTTAACTATAATAACATCACAGAATCCCGTGCTATCTACTTTGACTGGCAACTGTCAAAGTAAACAGTCCAGGGTCTCAGGCAAAGAAGGGTTTTAGGGTCTTTCCTATCACCTGTTATCTCTAGGGACAGGAACGTCTTTCAGCCCAAAGGCCAAATTCAGTTTCAGAAAAGTTACTGAGGAATGTATTCTGGTGGTGGGCGGAGCAAAAAAGGGGGTGGGGCCAAACTACCAGCATGTCCTTGGGAGTATTTCATAGAATCCTAGAGTTGGAAGAGACCACAAGGGCCATCCAGTCCAACCCCCTGCCATGCAGGAATACACAATCAAAGCATTCCCAACAGATGGCTATCCAGCCTCTGCTTAAAAACCTCCAAAGGAGGAGATTCCACCACATTCCCAGGCAGCATGTTCCACTCTCAAACAGAGACTACGCCAGGCAGAGTATTCCACTTCTGAACAGCTCTTACTGTCAGGAAGTTCTTCCTCAGGTTTAGGTGGAATCTCTTTTCCTGAAGTTTGAGTCCGTTGCTCCGTGTCCTAGTCTCTGGAGCAGCAGAAAACAAGCTTGCTCCATCCTCAGTACAACATCCCTTCAAATATTTAAACATGGCTATAATGTCACCTCTTCATCTTCTCTTCTCCAGGCTAAATATACCCAGCTCCCTAAGCCACTCCTCAGAGGGCATGGCTTCTAGACCTCCCACTATTTTGGTTGCCTTCCTCTGGACACGTTTCAACTTGTTTTGGGTCATCCCTGTCAACATTTTCCCGCCATATATATATATATATATATATATATATATATACATACATACATATATATATTTGGTAGGTAGCTCTTCAAACCCTGAAGTACCATCAAGACTGCAGATACCTCTTCCACGTCTGTGCATGGTGTTTGCTTGGCTACAGACGGATTCTCTCATGGAGAATAGAATTTCCTCTTGGTTGTAAACGAGCTGCTTAAACAAACTGCTGAATTTTGGCATGGGCCAGCCTTCCTCTGCCTAGCACCTCTTATCTGTGTTGAACTACAACTCCCTGGCCAGCATGATTGGGGATGATGGGAGTTGCCCCCAAAATGTCTCAAGGACATCAGTATTGGGGGGAAATGCCCTGGAACAGTCAATGCCTCCATCTTACCCAATTCCTCATCTGTCATAGGCAGATAATAGTCTACCATCTCTTCTGTCTTCTCCAACATGGCATCCACTCCAGTTGTCAAGATCTGCTTTAGGAAATTGGTCATTTCGATGCCTTCTTGGACAGTCCCACAGTTCTTCACTTGACCAGTCATCATGAGATCCTTTGTCCCCACAGCAGCTTGCAGGGCGGTGTTGACTGTGGAGGACACCACCAACTTGGTCAAGTCAACACTCTCCTTGGCCGTTTCTTTGCTCAAGTTGATGACATCCGCCACCCGGTGAGAGACAAGCACCTTGGCCTCATTGGCAGCATTCAGGGCCGTGTTGACCGTGGAGTCCACCACCGACTTGGTCAGCCCAACACTGTCTTGGATGATGTCCTTGGTGAGGTCTACCGCTGCAGTCACCCTGTGGACCACAAGTTCCTTGGCTCCGTTGGCAGCGTCCTTGGCTGTGTTGACAGTGGAACCAACAACTGATTTGGCCAGGATGACTCCTTCTTCAATGACCTGGAAGGGGAAGGGGAAGGATGGAGACCCAGGTTGCTTTGGGTGGAGCCATGGCAGTTAAAGTGATGTCAAACTGCACTTTACTATACCCATGGCCTCCTTCATTAGAGGGTCTTAGGCCTTTGGTCAGAGATGCTTGTATTTCCCAGATTTCTAAATATCCATGATGCTATAAGTGTAGAGAGTCTTCCTCTCAGCCTCTGGATTCCAGGTCTTAGGCAAAGATCATAGACTCATAGAGTTGGAAGAAACCACAAAGACCACAAGCTGTTCGGAAGTAGACTGTACTGCCTCATAGTGTGGTGGAGCCTTCTTCTTTGGAGGTTTTTAAACAGAGGATGGATGGCCATCTGTTGGGAATACTTTGATTGTGTATTCCTACATGGCAGAATGGGGTTGGACTAGATGGCCCCTGTGGTCTCTTCCAACTCTATGATTCTATGATTTACTTAGTAACCATCTTCCTTTCCTCACAGTTGTTGTGGCGCCAGGGTACACCCTCTACTCTGCTCTGCCTAGAAGCAACTGGGCCAGGTTAAATGTTCTTTATCTTGCCTCTCTTAAGTAGAAAAGAAAGAATAATCCCCTCATTTCACTCTGCTCTCGGAAAAGCCTCTTTAGCTAAGATTTCTCTATAATTTCCAAAAAGGAAACTGCATTCTCTCTGTGTGTGTGCTTGAAAGACAAGCTGTGAGCAACTGTAGTTGGTAGTTAATCCATAATACTTAATGATCTCACCAGGGGCTGTCCTGAAATTTCATGTTTGGGCCCCAAAACCTCAGAGTCTGGAAGACTAGTTACCTGATGCGCTGGCTGATGAAGGCAAGGCATTGTTTCCTCCAGTTTATCTAGTCTCTTGCAGGCATACTCGTTCACAGCTGCAACTGGGCAGAAATGAACAAGACACGTTTTTAGTTTAAAGTTGCAGGCTTCACGTCAAGTCAGTCTCGCAAACTATTTCACTTAGGATATGTTTTCAAAATGACAATGCTTCTGGTTTTTATATTATTATTGTTATAGAATTCTAGAGTTGGAAGAGACCACAAGGGCCAATCCAGTCCAACTCCTTGCCATGTAGGAAGACACAGTCAAAGCATTCCCAATGGATGACCATCCAGCCTCTGTTTAAAACCTCCAAAGGAGACTCCACCACACTCCCAGGGAGTGCATTCCACTTCCAATCAGCCCTTACTGTCAGAAAGTTCTTCCTCATGTTTAGGTGGAATCTGTTTTCCTGTACTTTGAGTCCATTGCTCCATGTCCGAGTTTGTGGAGCAGCAGAAAACAAGCTTGCTCCATCCTCAGTATGACATCCCTTCAGATATTTAAACATGGCTATCATGTCCCCTCTTCACCTTCTCTTCTCCAGGTTAAACATACCCAGCTCCCTAAGCTGCTCCTCAGAGGGCATCATGACTTCCAGACCTCCCACCATCCTGGTCACCCTCCTCTGGACATGTTCCATCTTGTCCATATCCTTCCTGAATTGTGATGCCCAGAACTGGACACAGGATTCCAGGTGAGGTCTGACCAAAGCAGAATAGACTGGCACTAAGACTTCCCTTGATCTAGACACTATACTCCTATTGATGCAGGTTAGAATCGCATTGGCTTTTCTGGCTGCCGCATCACACTGCTGACTCATGTTCAGCTTGTGGTCCCCTAAGACTCCTAGATCCCTTTACAAGCCCAGTGTCTCAGCATGGAGCCTTTGGCCCTGACAGCAGTTTTATACTCACTCTGGGGCTCAAGGTGGTTGAGAATAGGTTGGGCGCCTCCCATGGCACTCCCAACCGCCACAGCTGCCACCATTTCTGCCACGTTGAAGGCGGTGTTGACGTACGGGAAGTTCTGCTTGGCGTAGTTGTACAAGGAGGAGCAAAGCTCATAGGTAGAGCTGATCAAAGGGAGGCTGGTTATCCGAGTCACAACATTCTGAAGGGATGGGGAACATAAAATCATAAGATTTGGAAGTCCAAGTGGCCAATTCAGATATTGCACCATGGAAACACTGAGAAAATTGAAACGGCACTAGAAAAGTAATCTTTTGTGGCAGCACCTGTCTTCATCCCTCTCCCTTTGCTTAGACTGAGTACAGTAGCACCTCCGTATCCACTGATTCACCATCCACTGATTCAATTATCCGTGGTTGGCGACAGCAGGGGGGAGTGGACGGGGGAGGGATGGAAGGAAGAGAGATCTCGTCTCCCTTTGACCCCCGGGATGGCTCCAGTGGCGGCAATGGTGACCCCGGGGGTGGTGGTGAAGGGATGGGAGGAGAAATCTTGCCTCCCTTTTCTCTTTGCCCCCTGGAATGGCTCCCGTGGTGGCAGTGGCGATGGGGGGGGCATTTGCTATTATCCGCAGATATCATTATCTGCGGGGGGTGGGTGGGTCCTGGAACCAATCCCCTGTGGATACAGGGATCCTACTGTAAACACACATCCCGCCCCCAGTTATTACAGTGGAATCCCCATATCCATTGGGGATTGGTTCTATGGGGTCTGTGGATACCAAAAACCGTGGATAATAGCGAACACCATTGAAAATAATAGGAGTTTCAGTTTAAAGTACCATAGAGTTACTTTGGAGGACCTAGAAAGTGGCTAGAGAGGACACATTTTCTAGGAAGACTCTATGGTAGGTGTGCCGTTTTGTGTCCCATGGATAATTGAATCAGTGGATAATGAATTACTGTATTAACAGGTAGAAAAGCTGTTCACGTTCTGCTGGAAAGTAGAAATAACCGCCATGGCTATTACAAGCAAAAAAGCAACTCTTTCCTAGCTTGTTGCTGTAAAAAGCAACACGTTATCAAAGTAACTCGCTAGACAATCTTGCCGGTATCAAGTCCTGGCAGAAGAGCATTCAAGTCATTCCTAAAGCAACATAGTTTTAAAGTTTTATGTTAAAATTCTGTTGGAGGATATTTGTCCAAACGTAATCCTGTCAGTTACCAAATTTTGGTCATCGGCCATTAAGACCAGAGACAGAGTAGCACCCAAAATGTGGCAGGGCGTTGGTAACATATCAATTAAATTGCACTATGTTTATGGGAGGGAGTTTAATGAACGCCCAATTACATTTTATCTAATATTTTCAATTTTATACACTTCCAATCTAATTTATTCACCTATATTTTACTCCCAGTTGGCTCATTTTCTTATAACTAATATTATACAATCTTGAGGTTTGGTCTATGGACCTTAAAAGTTTGATTTGAAGCTAAAGCAACAATCCCTTTAGATGCCTTAGTACCTGTGCCAATCCAAAACAGGCTTCAAAGCTACACCACCGAGGGTATGTTTCTGGACTTACTGTTTATAAGTGAAACTGTGGATAACCCTATTAAAATAAAGGACTTCTGGTACAAATATACCATACAGTTGTACTGGAGGACCTAGCAATTCTTAGAGGACAACTCTCTAGGCATTTTCCAGTGCAACTCTATGGTATGTGTTCCTATTTTTTTTCCCTGCCATGGATAACTGAAACTACAGATATTGGTTCCACGGATACGGAGAGCAACCTGTATTAGAAGATGGATGATCATACGACTTTTTAATATATATATATATATATATATATATATTTTCGTACCTCTGTCTTCGGGACCTCTCGGCTATCTTCTTTAGGATGAGTGGACATCGTGGAATCTAATGCAACTGTAAAGGAAGCCCCGAAGAAGAAGAAAAACCCTTAGGAATGCTGTTTAGCAAAGGATGACTCCCACCTGAAACCACCACATTACAAATGCTGAGGAAGTCTCGCTTTGTCACCTGTGGGCTGGATGAAGATTGTGGGTTCATAACTGTCCCCATGTGCTAATTACCTTATCAGGGCCAGGATGTTTGTGTCCTAATCACCACTGCTTCTCAGTAGGTCACTCCTTATTTTATATAACAATTCAAGAAGGATATTGACAAGCTAGAACTATCCAGAGGAGGGCGACCAAAATGGTGGGAGGTCTGGAAGCCATGATGTCCTATGAGGAGTGGCTTAGGAAGTTGGGCATGTTTAGTCTGGAGAAGATAAGGTTGAGAGGTGACATGATAGCCATGTTTAAAAATTATTATTTTTTATAAACATTTAATATTACTGTTCCTCTCCATGGAAATCCTTAGGAAAAGGTGAAAGATTTATATGATCTGAAGAGAAACCAGAATACAGCCATGTTTAAAGGGATGTCATACTGAGGATGGAGCAAGCTTGTTCTCTGCTGCTCCAGAGACCAGGACATGGAGCAACGGGTTCAAATTACAGGAAAAGAGATTCCACCTAAACATTAGGAAGAACTTCCTGACAGTAAGGGTTGTTCGGAAGTGGAATCTGCTGCTGCCTGGGAGTGTGGTGGTGTCTCCTTCTTTGGAGTTTTTTAAAGAGAGACTGGATGCCCATCTGTCAGGAATGCTTTGATTGTGTATTCCTGCCTGGCAGAATGGGGTTGGACTGGATGGCCATTGGGGGCTCTTCAAACTCTGATTCTGTGATTCTGGTAGGCCTTCCTTCCATCAAGGTGGTACACATACCGGGAAGCCATGTGCTTACTGGGAACAAGGAAAAAAACACCTCAGTTTTGGTTCCTGCCACAGTAATTTTTTTATGCTTCAGGTTTTTTCTGTCCCAAATACGAAGCAGTTTGCAAATTTGGCTCAGTTCTTAGCAGAAAGAAATGGAAAAGGATTTTTTTTCCACGACTGCACAGGCCAAATTCAACAGGTTGCAGCTTTGCCAAGTATGGAGAGGATCAGGTTGTACCTGTCTGCCATACAGGTGCTAAACCCAGCACAAAGATGTTGGAATACATAGGAATCCCAATGAAGCCTTTTAAGTAATGAATATTCAAAGCCTTGAGACTGGATGGATGAAACTCTCTCTCTGAGATTCTCCCCTGTTCATTTTTTTAAAAAAAGTCTCAAGTACTTCCACTTGATGTTGAAGCAATTTGCAAAGTACAGTAAATGCTTCTCAAACCCAAACAGAAATTAAATTTTTCACCCACTCCTAGCAGCTACTGATTGTATCCAAGTAGGCTTAGTTTCAGCAGATCAGCTGCTGATCAGCAGATGAGCACAGAAATTGGGAAAGTTTTGTTTTTGGACTACAACTCCCTGAATCCCCTAACCATCACTGGGAGTTGTAGGTCTTTTCCACCGTACTTGGTTATAGCACTTTAACTGTACTTTAACTGCCTTCCCACAGAATCATGGAGTTTGTATTTTCCCTTTTAAAAAAATGTATCAGAATTACATAAATAAATATTTTATAACTATAAAGAAAGATCCTTGCAGTATTCTGGATTTATATCCAGAATGACAATTGCGTTCCATAGAGGGGCGGGATATAAATAAATATTATATTATTATTATTATTATTATTATTGGCAGATATATTTCTGTGGGGCACTTCTTCTGTTTTCCATTTCCACGGAAATGAATAAAGAGCTACAGCATAAAGACTTAATGCCACTTTTGCCAGTTGCTGTGTGGCTTTAGATTGCTAAACACTGGAGGACATTAGATGGGATTTCCTTCTCAAAATGGCTTGACAGAATTTGGACTCATGGAGAAATTAACCTGCTAAATCCCAGCCTCCAAAGGAGTGATAGTAACAGAGAAGTTTATTGATACAGGTCAACCATAGATTTGGTATCCACGGTTTCACGTATGCACATCTGAAAATATATGTTCTCTCTAGGCATTTCTAGGTCCTCCAATCTGATTCTATGGTCAGCTTCTAGTTTTGGCTCATTGAAAATAGGGTTCCCTGTTATCCATGGTTTCAAGTACCCACAGAGGGTCTTGAAACTATTCCCCATGGATACTGGAGTCTATTTGTACATGCTTTGTGTATACCTGCATAGATTTTTCCCACTATAAACCTCCATCTACCCATCAGAAATACTGCTTTGTAGTTTCCTGAGGTACTTAGAATTCTTTGCCAAAGAGCTTTGGTGTCTCACAGACCCCAAATCCCAGGACTCTGTAGGATGCAGCAGTGATAGCTAAAGGGGATCAAAGTGGACTAATTTCTAACTGTGGAATGTGAAAAGGCTGAAGCCCAAAACTGGAGCATTTAAAATCTCTGCTCTTGCACCCCGTGTCCTGTGACTTAACTCAAGTACACACCTGTTTAAACTTCCTAAACACAGTGATATATATATATATATATTTGAAAAATAGCCCAGCTTCTTCCAGTCCCGGTCCTTTTCATGTCAGATCTTACCTGCTCTTCTCTTTTCTCGCAATCCAGTTGTAGCTCCAGTGGAGACCTGTGCAATCGTGACTCACTTGCACCTGCTAATAAAGGTAAATTGCTACACATGTGGTGGGCGGAAGCAAGATGCCAGGCCGAAGCCTCGTCTTTCCCTTCTCTGCCCAATCGGGAAGCAGCGTGAAGGCGGCGGTTGCCAAATCCAAACAGCAGCACAAGCCCTGCAGCTCCCAGCACCACCAAAACCCGCTGTGTAACCTGGACTTGAGAACTAGGTGAGAGGGGACCTAACTCACATGTGTCCAGTAGAGGGAGTCCATGTGCAAACCCAGAGAACATCATGCTGGGAAACCAATGGGGAGGATGAATAAGGTGTGTGTCTCCCATGTCAATGGGGCAGTGAATCCATTCCCGGTTTTGTCTGGCTTTAAAGGAGCTACTGTCCAAACAACGCCTGGGAAACTAGCCAAAGGCTGATTACTACACAGCTGATAAGCAGAGGCACAGCACAGTCAAGCTCATTACAGGCAAAGGAATCAACGCAGCGTGAAATCAGATTTTACTAGCAAGCAAAACACAAGGACACAAGCAGAGTCCAAGATACAAGGTCCAGGTCTGGCAAACAGAGTTCAGGATAGTCCAGCAGAATCCAGGTCAGGCAAACAGAGTCCAGAGTCAACACACACAGTCCAGGTCAAACACAGTGAGCAAAAACATGATGGGTACCCAGGTAGGTGAAATAATCTCCTACAACCCCTGGAGAGTAGTGCTGCGTATTTACAGAGCGACAGATAACATAGCTGCTGCTTAACTAATTGCTGTGTCTTATAAATATGCTGGGACCGCCTCAAGCCCTCCTTTTGTTGTCTCCATGCCAAGAAGGTGGGTATAGGTAAGTTGTCCTCTGTATCTGAAGGGGCCGGACCCTCTGCCAGAGCTGGTATTGCACTATTGTCTTTGTCTGAAGCCTGTGGTTCTGGAACATCCTCCTGCTCTGGTTCAGCAGGTCCGGTCCTGTCCACTGCTTCAGTCTCTGAGTCAGAGTTAATTTCCAAGTTCTGGAAGTGGGGCATAACAGATGGGTTTTTTTCGGGGATGTGCGTGTGGAATATTTGCATACACAGACTAGATTTTCAGACAACACTGTTATAGCGTTACTATTCCACTATATTTGCTCTGGCTGCCTCCTGTTGAATCCTGGGATTTGCAGTTTAGGGAGGGGCATTTGCAACTCTCAGCCAAAGAGCTCTTAGGCCTCCCTAAGCTACAAACCCCTGAATTCCACAGGAGGCAGCCAGAGTAGTTAAAGTAGAGTAATAGTATTATAATAGTATAGTGCAATTAGTAGTCTAAGTGGCAGAAAAAATGAAATGCACAGGTATAGGCTGGGTGACACCTGCCTTGATAGCAGTGAATGTGAAAAGGATCTAGGAGACTTATAATAATAATAATAATAATAATAATAATAATAATAAAAATTTATTTCTATCCCGCCCCTTTGCAACGCAATCGTGGACCACAAGCTGAACAGAAGTCAGCAGTGTGATGCAGCAGCTAAAAAAGCAAATACGATTCTAGGCTATATCAATAGGAGTAGTTTAGGCCTCCTTAAACTACAAACCCCAGAATTCCACAGCAGGAAGCCAGAGCAGTTAAAGTGGAATATTAACACTGTAACAGTGTAGTCTGAAAATCTTCATAATGAGATATCTTGGAGATAGGATCCAATTCTAAACATTAAATTCATTTATGTCTCATATACACCTTACATACATAGCCTGTAGGTGATTTTATACACGATATTTTTTAATATTTTCATGCATGAAACAAAATTGATGTACCTTGAACCATCAGAAAGCAAAGGTTTCACTATCCCAGCCACTCATGTGGACAATTTTGGATTTCCGAATAAGGGATACTCAACCTATATTAAGCTACATGACATCACCAGGGATGGCTGTTGAGGCATCACAAGGGATCACCCCGAGGTTTCACGTGATCCTGAACCTGAAATCCCAAGAACAGGTCTAACCTGACAACCCTACCTCAACCACATGAGAGGAAAAATGAGTAACTACAATTGGACCCTGAAGCTTCCTGTATCTGTGGAACCAATATCTATGGTTTCAGTTATCCGCAGCTGAACAAAGAGGGACACATACCATAGAGTTGCACAGGAAAATGTCTAGAGAGGCATCCTCTCTAGGCATCTTCTAGATCCTCCAATGCAACTCTCTGGTATGTTTGTACCAGGAGTTCTTTAATAGGATTCACTGTTACCCGTGGTTTCAGTTATACACGGTAAGTCCAGGAACCAACCCCTCCTGTGAATATGGGATTAGGAATTTTTTTTGTGGGGGGAATTAGGAATTTTTTATTGGAAAAAGACCATTCTACTGAAAAATACACCCTACTGCGGGGTTCAGCTGCACTGTTTTAATAGGATCATTTGTTTAACGCTGGTGTAAGCAACTATGGAGGGGAGGGAGGTCATGGGCCAATAAACCAGGGCTTCTTAAACTTTTCCCACTCACAACCCCCTTTTCACCTGAGAAATTTTTACACAGCCCCAGGTATATAGGTATATAAAATAGGTATAGAAGCCTTTTACTGTTGCCAATTTTTCGGTGACCCCCCATATTCAGTTCCACAACCCCATATGGGGTCACGGCGCACATTTAAAAAGCTTTGCCATAAACTACACATTCCCAAACTGCCACTAAATACTTTATTTTTTAGCCATCTGTCCAAAATGGTGACCGGAGGTGACACCATGTCACCTCCGATTGCCATTTTGGCTCAGATGTATCCAAAAAGGGAGGTATGAGGGAAATTTTGGCCCACGTGGGAGGGCACGGTCCCACATTTTTGCACGTTGTAGGGGTCGGGTGCAATTTTTAGGCAAAAATGACCCAAAACCTACATTCATTTTTTTAAATTGGGAGCAGCACGGCTCTTTCAAGGACTGGTGGAGTCTTTTGAAGGGTCACAAAAGAGAAGGTTGCGGAGACTGCATGTGCCCAGAGGTTCCCCACCTCAATTTAATATTTTTAAACTTTCAAATGAATTTGGAATTAACTTTAGTTGTAATCCAGGAAACATATTCAGGGGCAGTCCTGTTGGTGAGGCAGCAAAATACAACAAAAAATCCAGAATCCACAAAACAGAAATACCTTGATTGGGCCAACTAAAAAGCACAAAATACATCATGCAAGCATATATTTCTTTTTATATACAAGATCCACAAAGAAATATGAACATCTCTGGTTTTTCTTTTTGGTAAAAAAAGTTTAGTGGGCCGAAGGCCTCCTTTTCTTTTACTCTTTAGGCTCAATGCCATTGTTCCTGATGATGATGGGGATTTTGGCGGTCACCGTGCTCATGCACCACGGGAAGTGGACCGTCCCCGTCAGCTCATAACCCACGTCCATGATGTCGTCAGACTTGTGAGCAGTGCTGACGGGCATGACCTTGGGCAGCGAGATGATGCTGTGGATCTTCGTGACCTCGCAGGGGCCGCGAGCCACGTGTGACTCCAAGCGCAACATCTCCTCCCGCTGCTCCAGCGTCCGCCGCTCGGCCCGAAGGTTGAAGGCCTTGTAGAGGACCACCGAGTGGAGAGCAAAAACCACTTTCTTGATAGACTTTCCCGTCTCGTTGGTGATGTCCGTCGTGAAAGCAATGTCGTCCCCGGGGGTGTAGATGCTCTTGTCGAGGGAAAGGCGCACAGTGATGGGGGCGCTCTGGAAGCAGCAGTTGTACAAGAGGACTTTCTTGACTTCCACTACCAGAGGGTACTAAAAAGGAGTCAGATGGAGAGAGAAGATGGCAGCACACAGATACACACAAATCATGAACCATAGAATTGGAAGAGACCCCCCCAGGGCCATCTAGTCCAACCCCCTGCCATGCAGGAAGACGCAATCAGAGCATTCCCAACAGATGTCCATCCAGCCTCTGTTTAAAAACCTCCAAAGAAGGAGACTCTATCACACTCCCAGGCAGTATATTCCACTCCTGAACAGCTCTTACTGTCAGGAAGTTCTTCCTAATGTTTAGGTGGAATCTCTTTTCCTGTAGTTTGAACCCATTGCTCCATGTCCTAGTCTGTGGAGCAGCAGAAAACAAGCTTGCTCCATCCTCAATATGTCATCCCTTCAAATATTTAAACATGGCTACCATGTCACCTCTCAACCTTCTCTTCTCCACACTAAACATGCCCAGCTCCCTAAGCTGCTCCTCATAGGGTAAGGCTTCCAAGCCTCCCACCATTTTGGTCACCCTCCTCTGGACACCTTCCAGCTTGTCAATATCCTTCTTGAATTTTGGTGGTAACCAGAACTGGACACAATATTCCAGGTGAGGTCTGACCAAAGAAGAATAGAGTGGCACTATGACTTCCCTTGATCTGGACACTATACTCCTATTGATGCAGCCTAGAATCGCATTGGCTTTTTTAGCTGCTGCATCACACTGCTGACTCATGTTCAGCTTGTGGTCCACTAAGATTCCAAGACCCCTTTTTCATGTACTGCCATCAAGCCAGGTGTCACCCATCCTATATCTGCGCGTTTCACTTTTACTGCCCAACTGTAGTATCCATTGAGTCTGTCCGCCAATAACAGCCTGTGGTCTGAAGACAGTATGGAAATCATAGAATCATAGAGTTGGAAGAGACCACAAGGGCTATCTAATCCAGCCCCTTTCTGCCATGCAGGAATATACAATCAAATCATTCCTGACAGATGGCCATCCAGCCTTTCTTTAAAAACCTCCAGGGAAGGAGACTCCACCACACTCCCAGACAGTGCATTTCACTTCCAAACAGCTCTTACTGCCAGGAAGTTCTTCCTAATCTTTGGGAGCATACCCTGATTTGGCAGGGACAATCCCAGTTGATCCTCTAGTGTCCAACTTTTTCAGCTGCTTTAAAATGACCCTGTTTTTCTGTCTTTCTCCCACCTTTGTCCTCAGCTTACCTCAGTTGCTGCAAACTGAGTTTAGAATGTAAAAATTGCTTGCACTCAGCACGGAGGCAGAATCTTGCCCTTCCCGTTAGACTCAGGCAAAAACAAACTGTGGCAGCCTCTCCCAGCTTGTGTCTTCTTCCGCATTAATAATTTTAGCAATCATGACCCCTGCTTTGCATACCCACCCACCCCATATTTAACAGATGAAAACTGGGATTCTATCATCATTGATAAATACCTCCAGTGGTGCTAAAGAACACTGAAAGGTGGAACAACTTTACTGCTAATTTCTTACTATCTGTGTAATAAATAGTTACAATTTCTCCCCCAATATAAAGGTCGCCCCTATTTAAGCGGGATCGGTATCAGCAGTTTCACTTAACCATGGTCGGGAGGAAAGGTCTCTAGGCATCTGGAGGACCATAGAGTTGTGATGGAGGTGGTCTCTAGGCATCTGGAGGTCTTCCAATGTGACTCTATGGTCATCTTCTGCCAGAGGTTGACCATAGAGTCATGCCAGATGTCTAGAGAGGCATTGCATCCTCTCTAGGCATTTTCTAGGTCCTCCAGCACGATTCTATGGCCGTTCGCTACTATTTGTGGTTTTAGGTGGATATGGATGGCAACCTGTATTTGGAATCTGACCTTCTCTTGCCCTGTAGACACTTTGAAGGTTAGACGTAAGAGCTGAGGTGTTCGTGTAGGCCAGAGATTGGCAATTGGGAAACCAGATGTGGAATTTCGTTGTTGTGATGTGCCTTCAAGTCAACTCTGACATAGTGATCCTCTCTGAGGGTTTTCTTGGCAAGATTCATTATTCAGAGACAGTTTGCTCTGGCCTTCCTCTGAGGCTGAGAGAAGAGGGTGACTTGCCCAAGGTCCCCCAATGGGTTTCCATGGCTGAGCATGGATTTGAACCTGGGTCTCTCAGAGTCCGAGCCCAACACTCAAGCTCCCACACCACACTGGCTCTTGTAGGACTGCAGCTCCCATAACCCTCCACCGTGTTCTGCGGTAGCAGTGGCTGATGGGCATTGCAGTCCAGCAATCTGGAAGGAGACACACTGCCTCTTTTTAAGACATCTTGACTGATAGCTTGCCTTTACATGTATCTCTCTCAAGTTGCTCACTGACTTCATAGAGGCTTACCTCCGATTCTATACTGTCTTGCTGGAAGACGGAGGTCCCTTGGACCGTCAGGTACTTTTTCTGTTTCCCCAGGATGAGCTCCCGAGTAGCACAAAGAGCTTGGAGGAAGTAGGAAATCCGCCCAACCCGGCTGGTGAAAGTGGATGGGATCCTGGGAGGTAAGACGAAGTGGAAGTCAAACGTATGGGCTCCAGGGCCCAGCCAGTTCCCTACATGCCAAAAAGAAAAGAGCATGTCATGGAGAAGGAGTCTGACCATCTGGGGAACACTCCCCCTCCCCAGATGAGGAGCCCAGAAGGCCTGGATTCGATCCCAGTGCCTCACCTCCCTTCCTCTTGGCCCATCACTGACTGGCAAGGATATTGAGTAGAGCACAGTCTTTAAAGATGCCAGCAGGAACCGAGCAAGCATTCTCCAGAAACCCATATTGCAGATGGAGAAGGGTGCAAATTGAATAGCAGAACAGAGAGAAACGGGGTGAGTGGATAAGTTTGCTTCACCAGCTACTCGCAACATGTTAAAAAGTGCTGGAACGGGATGTTTCGGTGTGGCCAGCGGCCAGTTCAGTGCGGCTGTTTCTGTTTTCGTTGGGATTGTCTTGCAAAACCATTTGGGGCAAGGGTTATGCTTAAGGTTAAGGTAAGGGCTTAATGATCCTAACCTTAACCCTAAATCTTACCCACATGCTTTTGCCAGACAATCCCAACCAAACAGAAATGGTTTTGAGTGCATTTTAAAAACCAAACTGTGTATCAATTATCAATTGATATGCAAGCAAACCACAAGCTTGCTTGCCGGAGGCCACCAAGTCAATGAATGTTGTTGGTGAGCTTCAAACCAGGGACTTGCAGGTTCACAGCCAACATGCCTAGCTACAATGCCCAATGAGCATGATAAATGTTTGCAGCTTGGGTGTTCTCCTGGACTCATCTCTCAGCCTGGATGCTCAGCAGTGGCCAGGAGTGCATTTGCACTGCTAAAACCAGTGCACCAGCTGCACCCAATTCCTTCAGATGCCTTCAGATCTGGCTATGATGACACATGCTTTGATTACATCCCGTTTGGACTACCGTATTGTAACACACGACGTGGGGCTGCCTTTGGAAACTGTTGAGAAACTTCAGCGGGTCCAAAATGCTGTGGCCAGAATGCTGACGGGGGGCTAGTTGTAGGGAACATATAGCTCCCTTGTTAAAACAGCTTCATTGGCTAACGGTTCGTTTCTGGACACAATTCAAAGTGCTGGTCATGACCTATAAAGCCCTATACGGCTTGGGTCCAAACTATTTGAAAGACTGTATCTGCCAAATTTTAAGATCATCAGGGGAAGGCTTTCTCTTGGTTCCACCCCCATCAGAGGCTCACTTGGTGATGAAACAAGATGAAACCACCTCGGTGGTTGCTCCCACCCTCTGGAACTCCCTTCCACAGGAAGCTAGGTTAGCCCTCTCCCAGCTTTCCTTTCACTGGCAGGCAAAGACATTTTTATTCCAGCAGGTGTTTAATTTGTAGCTGTGGGCACAGAGGCTTTTATGGGGATGTGATTTTATTATTTTTATTCTTTTATATGTTTTTATATAATTTTAACTTGTAACGATTATAATTGTTTTGAAACTTTTAACTGTTGTATCTTTTTAATTGTTTTTAATATGTTGTGAGCCGCCTTGGGTCCTAATCTGGGAGGAAGGCGGCATAAAAATCAAATAAATAAATGAATGCCCAGTGCACATGAAAAGTGCCTGATGCTTGTGTGCATCGGAAGCACCTGATGTGCATCAGAGCACTTGCTGGTGCCAGGATGCTCATTTTCAGAATTCATCAATAGGAATTTCATTTCTGCAACATAACTATCATAGACTGGCAATGTAAATACATCAAAGTCCTGAGCCAGCTTTCCCATCTACCCACCCCAGTTGATTAACTCCAGTGCTGTAGAATCATAGAATCATAGAGTTGGAAGAGACCACAAGGGCCATCTAGTCCAACCCCCTGCCATGCAGGAAGACACAATCAAATCATTCCTGACAGATGGCCATCCAGCCTCTGCTTAAAAACCTCCAAAGAAGGAGACTCCACCACACTCCCAGGTAGTATATTCCACTGCTGAACAGCTCTTACTATCAGGAAGTTCTTCCTAATGTTTAGATGGAATCTCTTTTTCTGTAGTTTGGACCCATTGCTCCGTGTCCTAGTCTCTCAAGCAGCAGAAAACAAGCTTGCTCCATCCTCAACATGAGATTCCTTCAAATATTTAAACATGGCTCTCATGTCCCCTTTCAACCTTCTGTTCTCCAGACTAAACATGCCCAGCTCCCTAACAGGGCATCATGGCTTCCAGACCTCCCACCATTTTGGTCACCCTCCTCTGGACACCTTCCAGCTTCTCAATATCCTTCCTGAACTGTAGTTACAGTTGGGAGGCCATGCAACCACCACTGCCACCAGCCTCGTCCCCACTTTGCTCCTCACGTTCTATCTTGAACGTCTTGCTCTTGTGGACGTAATCTGCCTTGTTGACGCACGTCCCTGGCTGGATATAGTCCTTCTCCACATTGGCTTCTTCGGTCCACTCCAGGTAGCCTCTTCCAATCAGCTCGACCTTCACCAGTGGGTCCACCAGGGTGCTGTGGAGTGTCAAGATCAGCTGCCCCTTGACGTCCGAGCCAGCTAGGTACACCTCCTTTGGGACCACCAGCTCAATGGACTTCACCACCGACATCAAGTACCTCAGGCATCCAAGGTCTCCAGAATCCCAGCAGGGTCTCTGGCTGTGTGTTGAGCATCTGGAGCTGATGTCAACGCTTTTGTGACATCATTCACTGCAGAAAGGAAAAGGAATCCTGCAGCCCTCCAGATACGAGGTCTGCCTATTAAATAACGAGACTGATACAGTAACCCATCTTTATTTGTATATATTGCAATTATAATGCTTGTCCCCTTCAATATACTCCCCGTTTATACTCACACACCGATGCAATCTTGTTTCCTACTGGTTGAAGGTGTCAAGCAGATCGGTTTCTGTCAACTGTCTCAACACATCTGCTCCTTTCTTCTTTACTGCATCAACTGACTCAAAACATCACCCTGTAAGCACCGGTTTCATTTTAGGGAAAAGAAGAAAGTCACATGGGGCCAAATCTGGTGAATATGGAGGATGTTCAAGGGTAGTAATGCATTTATTGGCCAAAAACTGCTTCACAGAAAGTGCTGTGTGAGCAGGCTCATTGTCTTGATGAAGAATGAAACCATTTCCCCACAGTTCTGGTTCTCCCCCCGCCCCCCGACTCTTTCTCTCGGCTTTGTCAAAACGTTCTTATAATAATGCTGGTTCACTGTTCTGCCTTCTCGAACCCATTCTGCCAAAATTACGCCCTTGATGTCCAAAAACACCAATGAGCATGGCTTTGGATGTGGACTTGCTTTGGCGTGCTTTTTTCATTCTTGGTGACGATGGTGTTTTCCAGTGCATCGACTGTCGTTTTGTCTCCGGATCATACTGGAAGATCCCGGTTTTCATCACAAGTGATGTTTTTTTGAAAAAAGTTTGGGTCTGCCTCAAGTTGCTGCAGAATGTCACGTTGCTCGACTTTTAAACTTAGCATTTTTCCGGCACACAACAGACAACACAACTGCTTTAAAGGATGACTGACAATTAACTGAATGGCTGAGAGGGTTGATTTTTGTCATGCAGGTTCAGACATGTTCGCCACTCAAGCATTCACAGTCAGTTCTCCCTGATTTGTCTGAAAGGTAGAAACACAGTCTCATTATTTAACAGACAGACCTCATATTTATTCACTTGATTACAGGAACCTCAGTTGAGAGCCAGCCCATGAAACATTTCTCTCTGACGTGTAAGCCTCCATTTTCTATAAACATTAACCAAAGTCTCCATCTTGAAGTGATGTGATTATGGATTATTGATATTCAGCCAACAATAACTCTATAGAATCTATTTTAAGGTACTGTATATTGTATAATGTATGGGAGATTAATGTTGTGTAAATGTTAGATATATGGTAACAGTGTTAGATTGGCTGTTTGGATTGTGTGTAATTTTTCCTTTTTTAATTTGTTCAATAAAAGGGGGAAAATATTTGAAAGGTTGTCATACTGAAGATGGAGCAAGCTTGTTTTCTGCTGCTCCAGAGACTTGGACACGGAGCAATGGACTCAAACTGCAGGAGGTTGGACTAGATGGCCCTTGTGGTCTCTCCCCACTCTATAATTCTATTTTAAGAGCTCCTCTCTATCCAGGCTGCAGACAAATTGGTATTCTCCTGAGCATACACAAAGCACTTTTTGCTTAAGCAAAAAGCTGTACAGTTGTCCCTTCATATTCGCTGGGGTTTGGTTCCAAGACCCCCTTTCGTGGATACCAAAATCCGTGAATACTCAAGTCCCATGAGATGCAATGGCATAGCAAAAGGATGTCCCTTATAGAAGATGGCAAAATCAAAGTTTGCTTTTTGGATGATTATTTTTTAAATAATATTTTCAAGCTGTGAATACTTAGATACCAAATCCGTGGATACGAAGGGACAACTGTAATTCTTTAAGACCAAAACCTACTTCAATGATGTTGATGATGATAGAGTGAGGATTATCCAGAGTAGGCTGAACTCAAGAGTTTTGAAAAGTTCCTTCTTTTGCTGTCCGAACTACTGATCCCACAATCCACAAAAATTGGATTCTGGAAGCTGTAGTTTGTGTGTGTTTTTAATTTCCCCCCTCCCAACTCTAGTTCCCCATCTTAATTAGAAAGAAGTGGTCTGTGTTAAGTCTCTTGCAGCATAAAAGGAAAAAGGGAGGGGAGGGGAGGGGAGAGGAAAAAAATAGGCCAACTTGCTGGTTTTTATTTTTGCATGGGCCTGAGCATCCGCCAGGAAAACTCCCTTAGAAACAAAACCCAGGTCCAAATCCACATTACACAAACAATCCAGTTTGAAAGTGGATTATTTGCCATGGAATCCTGGGATGTGTAGTTTGGCCAGGGGCCAGTGCTCTTTGACAGAGAAGGCTCAAGACCTTGTGAAACTATAAATCCCAGGATCCCATAGGAAGGCACCATGGCAAATAATCCAGTTTCCAACTGGATTCTTTGTGTATAGTAGAAGGCTCAAGACCTTGTGAAACTACAAATCCCAGGATCCCATAAGAAGGAGCCATGGCAAAGAATCCAGTTTGCAACTGGATTCTTTGTGTACAGTAGAAGACTAATGACCTTGTGAAACTATAAATCCCAGGATCCCATAGGAAGTCACCATGGCAAATAATACAGTTTGCAACTGGATTCTTTGTGTACAGTAGAAGACTAAAGACCTTGTGAAACTAGAAATCCCAGGATCCCATAGGAAGGAGCCATGGCAAATAATCGAGTTTCCAACTGGATTCTTTGTGTACAGTAGAAGACTAAAGACCTTGTGAAACTATAAATCCCAGGATCCCATAGGAAGGAGCCATGGCAAATAATCCAGTTTACAACTGGATTCTTTGTGTACAATAGAAGACTAAAGACCTTGTGAAACTATAAATCCCAGGATCCCATAGAAAGGAGCCATGGCAAACAATCCCGTTTCCCACTGGATTCTTTGTGTACAGTAGTGTGGATTTGGCCCCAGTTTGTCTTAAAAGTCCTGCCACGTTTCCTTTTTATTTTAAAAACTCTCCTCTTTTTAAAGCTTAACCAGAAAAATAGGCATTTTTCACCACGCATGCGCAAAGCCATGGCAAGGGAAGGAGGAACGAGCGACCAGTGAATGGGAAATAAGCCACGCCCAGTTCCCTCTTTCCCGCCACCGCCGGCCAATCAGAATGCGCCGAACGCCGGGCGGGGTTTTTCCCGCCAAACTCCAAAGAAAGGAGAAAGATAGGTTTTGGCGCGAGCTGAAGACAGGGGAGATCGCCTATTGTTTCCAGCTTGCATATCAACATCTGTATATATATATTTCTCCTTGTTTGCCACGGGCAATCTGCACCGGTTACCCTGAAGCCTCTGAAAGCGAATGAAGTGCCATTTTTAATTTTATTTCTATTTTAATTGCATCCCATCCACGCAGAGAAAAAGGCGCGCTTCCTCCATCTTCTGGTTTGCAAGCGATCCAGGACAAAGAGAGCCAGTTGAGCAGTTGCTTCCCCCACGAGGTGAGTGTCTTTTTCGAAATCGCGAGAGAATGTCAATCTTTATTTATAAAAATCCTATGGGGGTTCAGCTCAGTGTTGCATATAAGGCTGCAGAACATTTGGGGGTGACAGTGGCCAACCATGTCCTATGTGTGTGGAGGGTGTCCTTTTCCACCCTAAACAAACAAGCAAACCATTCGTTTCTGGGAGAATGTTGATTTGTATATGTTTTGTAATTCTGGTCTGTGGCCGAAATAAATGGAGTCATTCAATTTTGGGAAATCAATTTCTTGCAATTTCCAGGCGTTTGCGAAAAGGATTGCTCTTCTTTTAGGTCGCCAAACATTTGAGTTGATGGAGTTTTACTCTTGGGTAAAGGCACTGGATCCTGCCTGATCTTGGAAGCTAAAGCAGGGTCATAGACTCATAGAGCTGGAAAAGACCCCAAGGGCCATCCAGTCCGACTCCCTGCCATGCACACATTGAATTAGCTAACACACATTGGAAACTGTTTAATGCAGTTAAGATGTGTAAATAGCTATTGCTTAAAACAATTTGTAAGCAGCTCTGATACCCTTGTGGCTGAAGGGCGGGGTATAAATAACTAACTAAATAAAAAAATTAAAAAATGCAAGAATACACAATCAATGGGTGGGTGGGGGTGCAGGATAATTGGTTGTTCTTGGGCTGCAACTCCCATCCGATCTAGCCAGCATAGCCAATTGAGAAGGAACCATAGGAGCTCTGTTGTTGTTGGACTGCAACTCCCATCTGATCTAGCCAGCATAGCCAATTGAGAAGGAACCATAGGAGCTCTGTTGTTGTTGGACTGCAACTCCCATCCGATCTAGCCAGCATAGCCAATTGAGAAGGAACCATAGGAGCTCTGTTGTTGTTGGACTGCAACTCCCATCTGATCTAGCCAGCATAGCCAATTGAGAAGGAACCATAGGAGCTCTGTTGTTGTTGGACTGCAACTCCCATCTGATCTAGCCAGCATAGCCAATTGAGAAGGAACCATAGGAGCTCTGTTGTTGTTGGACTGCAACTCCCATCTGATCTAGCCAGCATAGCCAATTGAGAAGGAACCATAGGAGCTCTGTTGTTGGACTGCAACTCCCATCAGATCTAGCCAGCATAGCCAATTGAGAAGGAACCATAGGAGCTCTATTGTTGTTGGACTGCAACTCCCATCAGATCTAGCCAGCGTAGCCAACTGACAAGGGACCATAGGAGCTGTGGCCCAACAACATTTGGTAGGTGACACAGTCTCCACTCTTCACCCTCTTGAAGTTCCCCCTAACTTGCCTAGTATCTAGGTTTCAGCTGTGGCACCCTCTTTGCCTGTAGGCTTGTTAAAGCCTGGCAGTGTGACTCTTTTCAAAATTAATTGGCTTTTGAGGGGCAGTAATACAGTCAGCATTTTGGGAAGGTAGCAAGAAGTGTAGCAAGATGCCTGGGGTGGATGGACATTAACACTACAATGCAGTACTGTAGTACCATAGGAAAAGAGAGGATGTTGATAAGATAAGGTGCCTAGTCTCCCTTTGTGGTTGAAAGGCAACAGATCCCCTTTGATCTTGAAAGCTAAACAAGGCCAGCTCTGGTCAGTACTTGGGTGGGAGACCACCAACAAATCCCAGGTGCTGTAGGCAATATTTCAGAGGAAGGAACTGTCAAAACCACCTCTGAGGATTCCTTGCCTAAGAAAACCCTAGGAAATTTATAGGGTCCCCAGAAAGGGAACTTGAAGACACACACACTTGTTTGCCAAAGTTTTGAGAGCCATAGTAGGAGGTCATTTACACAACTATTTGCCCTCTGGGAACAACCTGGGAGCTCTTTTCTACCTCCAGTTCTCTTCAAGAAGTGATTTGATGACTGAAACAAGTTGAAAGACAGGTTACCCTGGGGCGCGGTCTTGGCCTTTTGTTTCCTGATGAATAGAGACAAATAATGACCTGGGGATGGTTGTGGGGCCTAAACACCTTCAAAGCACCAGATCTTATCTGATCTTAGAAGCTAAGCAGAGTCAGCCCTGGTTAGCATTTGGATGAGAGACTGCCTAGGAATACCAGATGCTGAAAGGCTCTTGTTTTCAGAGGAAGGAACTGGCAAAACCGCCTCTGATTATTATTTGCCTAAGAAAACCCAGTGAAATTCATGAGATCTCAGAAAGTTGATGGGGAATTTGAAGGCACACACACACACACACACACACACATTAGTGGGGAGATTATCTTGCCCTCAATCAGATTCTATCATTCCTTTGGATGGTCAGGATTCTCAGTGTAAACTTACATGCATTGTCCCCTGGAGCAGTGGGTGGGTGGGCAAAGCTGGGAACTCTTTTAAGGCCAGGCTATGGGTGGTGCAAAACTGGCACCACAAAGACTCCTATGTAATCCAACCTCCACAGGAATTATCCATCAGAAGTTTATTAAACGATTGAGTGCTACAAAATACTAGGACAGTGATTGTCACTGAGCTCAGCCAGGAATCGTAGAATCATAGAATTGTAGAGTTGGAAGAGACCACGAGGGCCATCCAGTCCAAACCCCTGCCACGCAGGAAACCACGACCCTGTTTGACAAAAGTTTGAAACCACTTTAACTATCACCGGTCCATCCTATGGAATCCTGGGCTTTGTTGTTTGTTGTGGCATCAGTCTATCAGTTCTCAGTCTGATAGAGAAGGCAAACTATCTCACAAAATGAGAAATCCCACAATTCTATAGCATTGAGCCGTGGCAATTAAAGCGGTGTCAAACTGCATTATTTCTACAGTGTGGCAGCAGCCCTAGCCCAACACTCGAAGCACAACACCATGCTGGCTCAATTTTCTGGGCAAGATTTACTCAACGGAGGTTTGCCATGGCTTTTCGTCTGAGGCTGAGAGAGTGTGGTTTGCCCACGGTCAGCCAGTGAGGTTTCCATAGCTAAGTTAGGATTTGAATCTCGAGAATTCTAGTCCGACACTCAAACCATTACCCCAGGCTGGCTCCCATAGTTCAACTTATGTATGCAGTTTAGTTTAGGAGTAGGGATCTAGTAGCCTTCGTAGAAGATGACAACACCTAACGTCCATGACCACTGGGACTGAGGGGAGTTAGAGTCCAACAACAGCATCTGTAGCCCCACAATTCTCCAACTTTGCATCAGTGGAAGAGAAGAGTGATGGAGACTTTGGTTAGCAACCAAATGGAGGTTGACGCTCCATCATGGAAGCACATCAGAGAGAAATGTTTCATGGCCCATTAAAGGCATGTAAAGCTTACTTTTCTCAGTAGACAGCTCCGGGGTGTGATGCATTTCTTCAGTTGGGAGTGGCAACCGGTCCTGCGAGGCTGCTTGGCAAAGAGCAATTGAGACAATCTTTAAAACGTGAAGGTGCCCAACTCCCATCATACTAACTTTAGAAGCATCAGACTTCATTAAACTAAATGCTTCTAGAGGATGGAGCAAGCTTATTTTCTGCTGTTCCAGAGACTAGGACACGGAGCAATGGGTTTAAACTAGAGGAAAAGTGATTCCACCCAAATATTAGGAGGATAGTAAGAGCTGTTTGGCAGTGGAAAGCATATCCTGGGAGTGTGGATAAGTCTCCTTCTTTGGAGGTTTTTAAACAGAGACTGGATGGCCATCTGTCATGAGTGCTTTGATTGGGTGTTCCTGCATGGCAGGGGGTTGGATTGGATGGCCCTTTAGGTCCCTTCCAACTCTATGATTCTATGAATGCACTGCCTGGGAGTGTGTTGGAGTCTCCTTCTTTGGAGATTTTTAAACATAGGCTGGACGGTCATCTGTCGGGGACTGCTTTGATTGTGTGTTCCTGCATGGCAGGGGGTTGGACTAGATGGCCCTTGGGGTCTCTTCCAACTCTATGATTCTATGAAATGAGGGTGTTGTTTCTTTCTGCTGCTGGCTTTTTAGGGCAACATTCTTGGGAAATACCTGTAGTTTTAATTTAAGCAAATCAGGGTGAGTGCTGCATGAAATCAGTGAGTTTTGTCTGGTGGCTGGCATAAAACTCAATGGAGGGAACCGCATTCAATGGAGGGCAGATTCTTTTGTGTTTTCGTTTTGTGATGTCTATGGCTACACTGCAGGGGTGGAACCATTTACCGTAATTAAAGATGCAAGGCGGCAAACTACTCATTAAAACAAGGTATGGCTAAAAAAATATTACTGCAAAGGTTTAAAAAATATAAAAATGCCATTAAAAACACAAAAGTTAAAATGGTTTGAAACACATTGGAACCATAATTAAAAAGATAAAGCTACATCCTGTCCCATTAAAACTTCCATCTGGTACAATAAGTTAAGAACTAAAGGCCTACTGAAAGAAAAGGGCTTTGCCTGTCAATTTATCATGTTAATAAATATCAAGAATGTTATAGTCAATATTAATAACTATTAATTTAAAATTTATACAGATAATGTTAATATCAGTTATAATGGGGGGGCGGAAGAGATTTTGCAAATGTCAGAAAGGTTCTTAGAGATGTGGATACATGCCTTGCGCTCTGCATCTATCTTAGAGTACAATTGCCATCATTCATAGAGGATAAACATTGCAAGCCAAAACTAACAAAATGAATTTCAACAGGGAGAAATGTAGGGTGCTACGCTTGGGCAGCAAAAATGAAATACACAGATGTAGGATGACTTGATGGCAGTCCATGCGAAAGGGATCTAGGAGTCTTAGTGGACCACAAACTGAACATGAGCCAGCAGTGTGATGCAGCAGCTAAAAAAGCCAATGCGATTCTAGGCTGCATTAATAGGAGTCTAGGGTCTAGATCAAGGGAAGCACAGTTGTCCCTTCATATTCGCTGGGGTTTGGTTCCAGGACCCCCCATGGATCCCCAAATCCATGAATACTCAAGTCCCATTATATATGCAATGTCACAGCAAAATAGTAACCCTTTTATATAAGATGGCAAAAACAAGGTTTGCTTTTTGGATTATTATTGTGTTAATATTTTTCAAACCGTGGATACCAAATCCGTGGATACAGAGGGACTACTGTATTTTTTTTAATAAAGTGTATTAAAATTCAGTCTATGAGTAATCAATTAAAATTTATAAATGCCAATGATTGAAAGAGTGTTCACAAAGGTTCAGCATGGTCAGGTTTTTTAAAAAAAATAATGTCAGGAAACGTTTCTGATCTCTCCACTTTTGGGAGGGAAAAAAACCTAAGATACAAACAAACAATCCGAATTTGGACGCTGTCGCTTTAAATCTTTTTATTTTTTTGTTTTGGGAGCCCTCTTTCCTACCTCCCTCCTGTTGCGCACGTTCTATTTCCCCCCCCACGTGATCTCGCGAGAGTTCCCGCTGCCAATCCTCGAGCCGGGGCGGTTTTTTTTCAATTTTGTGGCGCGCGCCCTGAAAAAAAAAAGATTCCCGGAGAGGAACTAGCAAGAGAAGTGAGTGAGAGAAGTAAGCGCAGACTAGCCTACTTAGTCAGAGGCGGGCCTTGAGGGAGGCAGCCAATCGGTGCTTGCCTTCCCTGGGGGCGCCGCCAATGGGAGAAGAAAGAACTTAGTAGGCGTGGGAGAAGTATGCAAATGAGGCCGGGGAAGGGAGGGGGAGAGAACTTGGCCAAGTTAGGCTGAGCGGTCGCGGTGTGTGGCAGTCGAGGAAGGAGGAGGAGGAGGTGAGGGCTCCCCCCAAAACCTGTTGCTTCAGGGCGAGGAGCCGAAGGAGGGGTGAAAAGGCTGGGAGGGTCTCCATTTGTGGTCCACTGGTTGAGGGGGGGGGCTCGTTATGTGGGGGGAGGGGGTCAAAATGGGGGGAATGATGGCTGGGGGGGGAGCTGGGTGCATAGGGGAGTGTGGGGAGGCCACTGAGGGAGGTCTGCGGGGGGGGGAGAGGCAACTTGGGTGTCCCAAGCAGAGTATTGGCCCCTTTGGAGAGATAAGAGGGAGGAAGGGGGCTCAATGTGGGAGTTGGGGGGCTTAATGGGGAAATTGGGGTGCTTAATGGGGGGAGAGAATTGGCTTGGGGGACTCAGTGGGGGAGCTGGGAGGCTTAATGGGGGAGTTGGGGGGCTTAATGGGGGAGGGAAGAGGCTTGGGGGGCTCAATGGGGAAATTGGGGTGCTTAATGGGGGGAGGGAATTGGCTTGGGGGACTCAGTGGGGGAGCTGGGAGGCTTAATGGGGGAGTTGGGGGGCTTAATGGGGGAGGGAAGAGGCTTGGGGGGCTCAGTGGGGGAGTTGGGGGCTTAATGGGGAAATTGGGGTGCTTAATGGGGGGAGGGAATTGGCTTGGGGGACTCAGTGGGGGAGCTGGGAGGCTTAATGGGGGAGTTGGGGGGCTTAATGGGGGAGGGAAGAGGCTTGGGGGGCTCAATGGGGGAGTTGGGGGGCTTAATGGGGAAATTGGGGTGATTAATGGGGGAGGGAAGAGGCTTGGGGGCTTAATGGGGGAGTTGGGGGGGCTTAATGGGGGAGGGAAGAGGCTTGGGGGGCTTAATGGGGGAGGGAAAAGGCTTGGGGGGCTTAATGGGAGAATTGGGGTGCTTAATGGGGGATTTGGGGGGCTTAATGGGGGAGTTGGGGGGCTTAATGGGGGAGGGAAGAGAATTGGGGGGCTTAATGGGAGAATTGGGGGGCTTAATGGGGAGGGAAGAGGCTTGCGGTGCTCAATGGGGGAGTTGGGGGCTTTATTGGTTGGGGAGGGAAGGGGCTTGGGGCTTAATGGGGGAGTTGGGGGTTCAATGGGGGATTTGGGGGGCTTAATGGGGAAATTGGGGTGCTTAATGGGGAGGGAAGAGGCTTGGGGGCTTAATGGGGGAAGGAATGGGCTTAGGGCGCTTGATGGGGGGAGGGGAGGGACGGGGGCTTAATGGGGAGGGAGGGAGGGAGGGGGGCTCAATGAGGAGAATGTGGGGGAACAGGGAGGGGTGGATGTTATAGGGGTTCAAGAAGCAAGGATGTTTTTTTGGGGGGGGTCCATATGGAAAGGCATATGGGGTTGTACATGGGACGGCACAGCTGGAAGGTTATGAATGAAACTATTCCTGAGGATTTGGAGGAGTTCGATCAAGGGGTTAGGGGGAAGTGTGAGTTACGGGTGGGGGGATTATAGGGGAGAATTTGGAAGGGGATGGAGGAGGAGACTTGGGGGCTCTGGAAGCGGGGTGCAATGGAAGAGGGAGATCTTGGGGTGATCTTAGGGATGGATATATGGAGGCAGGGAGGTGTTTATGGGGGGTACCTTAGCAGTGGGTGAGCGAGGGTGCACG
This sequence comes from Gambelia wislizenii, assembly GCA_030847615.1. NCBI lineage: Eukaryota > Metazoa > Chordata > Lepidosauria > Squamata > Crotaphytidae > Gambelia > Gambelia wislizenii. Next base: position 9,119,440 of record JAUMIR010000018.1, read on the forward strand.
TGGCAGTGGAAGAGCAATGTGGGACAATGGTTGGGAGGGTTACAGTCAGTTGTATTGCATAGTTTTACATTTGTATTACTCCTTCCTTTCTCTGTGTGTGTATATTAGGTCTTATGCCTTTGGTAGGGCTGGCTGTTTTTTTCTTTTACGTGTAAAGTGCCATGTACACTGATGGTGCTGTATAAATAAATGGCGATAATAGTACGAGTGAAAGAGGGGAGAAGTTAATGGGAACTTGGGGGTTGCATGGAGTAAACTAGGCCACCAATTGCTCTTAGGGTTAGTAAGGATTATGTTGGGGAAGATTTTTGCTCTGTGTGAGCTTTTAGGTTGGTAGAAGGTGATATAGTTTGGGCGTCGGGACAGAGGGACTAAAAACATGTTGGGCTGTTAAGAAATGGCGGTGTGTACTTTTCATTGAGGAGCAGGAAAATACACAGATGTTTGATGGAAGAAAGAAAGAACTGTCGTGCCCTGGTATATATGTGAGAGGAACCTGGGTGGAGAGAACTTGATGAGCAAGAGTACTGTCCAGGAAATGGTATTTGTGCTTTTTTCGTATTAGTCTGAGAATGTGGTGGAAGATAGTGTGCGGGTGGCGAGAGGTATCCCTTTCCCATTCCCCTCTGCCCCATGTTCCATCCCATGTTCGTAATTGTTTGGCTTTAATTGTCCTTTGACAGAGGTCCCGCCACAATGTGGATCCAAGTGCGCACCATGGATGGGAAGGAGACACATCGAGTGGACTCTCTTTCCAAGCTCACCAAGGTGGAGGACCTGCGTCAGAGGATATATGAAACATTCAACGTGGCACCTGATAGGCAAAGGCTCTTCTACAGGGGCAAACAGGTACCCAGCTTTTCCCTTTCCCAGACACCGTGGTTGTACTTGGTTTCCTCCCTAATGATCCTAAATGTGGCATGAAACAAGGAAATGTGTATTTCAAGTCAGTTGAGAAAACAAAGCGTGCTTTTAAAAAAGTGGTGGTTGTTCCAGCATTTTTTAAAATTATACACACTGATTATTTTAAGCATATCAGTGGAGTTGCAGTGGACAGCCATATCCTGAAGATCCCCATTGCCTTGCCACAGCAACCCCCTCCAACTGGCGAACATAATAACCTGCAGATTTGGGCCTCAACAGCAGATGCTGAGCAGCACGAAAACCGTTGCTCTGGCAGAGTGGAAATAATGCGGTCGCTGTCCGAAGCAGCTTTCCAGTTTGGATGTTAATGGCAGCCAAGTATCTGTAAGGAACAAAAATCTGAGGCTTGGGTGTCTAACTTCAGCGCTGTGATGTTTAGGCTGAGCATGATGTGTAACAAACTGAAGAGCTGCTTTGGGGAGGGTTGTATGAATTGACTAGGAACTTTTGAACTAAATTTTGTCTCTCCTTTGTTAGGGGAGCAATACAAAAACAGAATTGCACTGCCATCTAGCGACTTCGTTCAAACTGCTCTGTGCAGTCCGCACATGTTCTTTTCACTTGTTGGTTGCTGCTGTTCTTAAAGTTTCTGCAGTATCTGTTGCCTTTCCTGTTGTTTTGCAGTGTTACGATGTTAGCTTGACATTATGTTATACTGTTACAGTTTCAGTTCTGGTAAATAAGATTTAAAATGAAGTGCAAAGTTGTCTTTTGTGTTGGGCACATTTATTTGCATTTAGTTCTTCCATTCTGCTTGATTGTGTATTCTGTGAACACAAAAGCTCACCTGCTCCTCTTGATGTTAAAATAGTTTCTTAAACTTTCATTTCTAGTTTTGTTGTGGAAATTCCAGTATGCATTCAAAAGGAGAAACAAAATTGCTCCAGGCACACTTTGCTTTTTTTTTTTTTTAAATCTGTTTTCATTGGCTTGCCTCCTGTGGCAAAGAATGTTAAGACTTTTGCGCCAACATTTTCTGTGACTTCCTATTCTCTGGTCAGAATTCAGGGTGCTGATTTTGATTCAGTGGCTTAGCAGTTCCCTAGATAGGCAAGGGCCATTTTCTTAAAGACTGAGAATGTTTCCTAGTTGGTAAAATCTGTGTGCCATCCCAGCAGCTGGAGAATTGATAGAGGTGTGTACATGATTCTGTATCCCTGGAGAATCTCCGGGCTCTCTGAACACGAGTTTGTTGAGTGAAAGATGCTTTAAATGTGGGTTGTTGGTGCTTTCTAAATCTGCTTTTATGCTTTTGGATGTATGATGCTCTTTAATCCAACATTTTCTCCTCCTCATTTGTGTTGGGATTGGGATAACGTCTCTTAAATCTGTACATCTCACTTGGTGTTCCAGGGAAACCTAAGGCAGTGGTGGCACTACGGGAATGCTGAGAGGCTGAACCACATGAGGTGACACTGTTGGCAGAGGAGGGGTGATACCAGCCTTAGTGATGCCACAGGCTTAAGGATTCTTTTTAAAAAATGACCCAGTAATTCTGGACAAGGTTATCTGAAAGTCAAACAGCCACCAACACTGCTCTTTCCTGAAATGCTGAGATAGTCACAGGGTGAGGGATGAGTGAGAGTATCGGAGATGCACTTTTGTTTTACATGCTGCAACAGTGAGATGCAGTAGGTTTGGGGCTTCATGGAAACAGACAGCATGTCCTAGAATCTGTCTTAGCACAGCAACATAGGAACAGAAATGATACTAAGCCAGACTGTTGGCTTATCTAGCTCAGTACCATCTGTGCTGACTCTGCAAGGTCTTTCCCCGTGTTTATCTGGAGATTCCAGAGACTGAACCTGGGACCTACTTGCATGGCTTCCTTGTCAGTGTATCATTGATGAGGGACATCTTAAAATCATTGCTGTGAGGTTTTTATGAAAGCTGGCTTCCAAATGAATCACTAGCTGTTTTCCTGTACATTATCTTTTGGTTTTAAAAATAAAAGTAAATTTGCAGAATTGCATGACATTGTGTTAAGTTCTATTTTATTAGTGTTTGCTTGTGTTTTGTCATGTGTATCAGTAAGTCACCTGAAGGGTCGTAATGGTCTGGATTCAGAGAAGGTGTTACATCTGAAAATTAGCAGGAAACCAGATATAGCATGTGATACTAGCTTAAGTGTACGTGTGGTTTTGGAACTTGGCTACTCTTATTAAAGAGATAAATTGAGTAAATCACTTCACATTTGCTCTTACAGCTTCTTTTCCTTGCAAAGACATCTTTTTAAAATGATGCACACAAAAATATGATTGGTCTTTCAAACTTCAGCATTTTTGCTGCGGGAGGAAATGGGAGCTAGATTCTTCCTCTGCAAGCTGCTTGGAGCCCAGTGTGTGTCTGTGTTTGTGATGCCAGTACTCCTTCTGTCAGACAATCTGCCTGGAGAGACCCTACTGGGCAGACTAATCTGGCAGGTGCCTCTTTTATTGAGAAATGAGGAGTGTGTGATGCTTTTGTCCTGGCCAGTGCTGAGAGTTGTACTCCAAGTGCTACCCTGTCCGGGCATGCATTGATTCTTTGCTGCCAGACACCCCACGTATTGGGAAATGAGAGGTTACTCCTGAGGCTTCTTAGGTGCAGGAAAGCTGTTGCTCTCTGTTGTGAGGGAGAGGTGCCAAGAAAGGTGTGATTCACACATTTCAGTTTAGTTCACTGAACACAGTCTGTAGGCTTCACAGTTGGCTATTGTTGCTTTAGGGAGGGAGTGCAGAAGTGTTCAGGCAAAGTGGCCCAGTTCAGAGGTAACAACTGTGGTCCAAGGAATCTTGCCTTAGTGAGAATTAATTTTGTGCCCCTTTGTTCTTTCCTTGTGTGTGTGATGATAATAATAATAAAAATAATATTTTTTCTTACCTGACTCTCCCCAAGGCTTGAGGAGGAGTACAACTGAATTGAAATACAATATATGACATAAAATCATTTAAACACACAGGTAAAAACACACAGGATTAAAACAAACATTACATTAAAATCATCCATAAAATAATAATAAAATAAAATAAAAGGGGCACAGATTAAAATCAACTGGGTAGGCCTGCCTACAAACGCATCCGCGATGGATATGTTCCCGGATTTACAGTTTATAAGTGAAACTGTGGATAATAGCGAACTGCTATAGAATACCATAGAGTTGTGCTGGAGGACCTAGAAAGTACCTAGAGAGGATGTTTCTCTAGGCATCTGGTAGTCCTCCAATGTGATTTTTATGGTCAACTGCTGGAAGTTGACCCTAGAGTTGTGTTGGAGGACCTCCAAATTCCTAGACAGACCTCCCACCGCAGTTAAATGAAACCACACTTATGGGGTACAGGGTGTGTATGTGACTTGTATATAGTTTCTGGGATTTGGTAAACCATAGTTTAATTTTATTTTAAAACTGAAACATTAGTTTAATCTGTGAGTAAAAACAGGACATCAAATTTGCCATCCTGGTAGTCAGACACTAGAAGTAACAGGAAATTATGGTTACAGTAATCTCCAGTGGGTTGCATTTTTGTGTGTGAGAGGAAGTGGGAGCAACAGTCCACTTGGCTTTGATTAGAACAAAAAAAAACTTTTTTTATTGGGCCAGTGTCCTCAGGACTGAAATGTGTTGCAAAGTTTAGGTTTAGAGGAGTGATTCCCCATCTTTCCAAAACCCAGAAAACAGCAGCTATGGTAGCCTGCTTATCTACTTCACAAAACTTGAAATAATTTCAATGCCTTGTTTGTACAAAAAAAGTACTTCTTTAATCACTTTGCCCAAGCCTGCTGGAAGTAACCATCTGGAGATGAAAGTCATCAGGATGTTGCTGACACTATTATCTCTTCTCATGAGATAAGGAGAGATGAACCAGTGTTTGGCAGTAGGCTGCCGTGTGGGGGTGAGCAAACAGCAAGCACAGGATTTGTAGTTGGTATTCTTGGATACAGTGGCTCTTCTATCTTTAATGGATATTGTTGGCTTAATTCTTGGGATGGAAAACCTATGCAGATAGATGTGAGTGAAGAAAGACCTTTGCCTCGATGTGCTGTGGAGACAGTAGGTCTTCTGACTGATACTTCATATGTTTGTGTATCAATCTGGGTTTTTCCATTATCTTGGTTAAGGATAGGGCAAACAAATCTGTACAAACTTAGAGGAAGTGGATATGGAAGAGAAATACAGAACTCTAGATACAAATGACAAAGGGAAGAAAAAGACCCCTTCTGTAGCTTTTGTAAAATGCAGTGGTTTCCTGTCTACATAGAGCTATGCAAAGGGATATTGTAGCACCTTTGAGACTAACGAAGAGAAAAAAGTTTGCAGCATAAGGTTTTGTAGACTCAAGCCTATGCAAGCTTTATGCTACAAACTTTTTTTTCTCAGTCTCAAAGGCACTACAATATCCCTTTGCAACTGATATTCCAGACTAACACAGCTATGTCTTTGAATTCTACTTAGTGGTATGTATACTATTGTACAAGGCAAAAGAGATACTTCCTCCCCTTCCTCAGTTCAGGGCACAAAATGAGTGTGATAATTGATTTAATGGATCTTCACTCTGGCGAGTGTGTTTGAAATAAGTACGGTTCATCTGCTTACATTTCCCCCCAGTACTTGCCTCATGTACTGTAGAAATGAATGGGTTGTTCTTTACCTTTTTGGTGCTAGGAGATACATTTCAAATTGAAGAAAAGATTTCCCTGAGCAAGTCACTAGCTGGGCTCCTGTTCATCTCACTGCTTTCAAGTCTGTTCACCCATTGTATCAGAGCTGTTTTTTACTGACCAAATCATAACATTTTGATTGTACTGTATAAGCCAAAGGAGAAAGACCTTGTTACTTCTTGTTGTGTGAGTTCAAGTTGTTTCTGACTTATGGCAACCCTAAGGCAAACAAATTTGTTCGCTTCCTCTGGGGCTGAGAGAGTGTGCCTTGCCCAAGGTTACCCCATGGTTTTCTATGGTCGAGTGGAGATTTGAAGCTTGGTCTCCAGAGTCCCAGTCCAATGCTTAAATCACGCTGGTGGCTGTCAGCTTGCTGCTTGCTACTACCCTAATACATTTTTTTTTTACAGTTAATGATTATTTAATGTTACATTCTTAGGCGCTTGCTGCCAATACAAAATAATATCCTAACCAAAGAACATTAATCAAATTTCTCTCAGTTGATAGCATCTCTCTGTGGTTCACTGTTGTGTAACAAATGCATGTGAACATTTTTGTCCCAAGCTGAGTACAGTTAAGAGACTGGACCAATGGAAAGCCAGCTTGCAAGCTAAGCCTCAGGGGCTACATATTGAGGGCCAGTCTGAAGATTTCTAAATTTATTGGGGGCAGTGCGGGTGGGCTAGGTTTGCTTCTTAAACACGTGGGGCAATGGAAAGACTTTTATTTCTTTTACTACTGAGAAGGGTGATGATTTTGGTCCATTTTAAAAAATCGGGAATCTGGCAGCACCTTGAAGTCTGCTGTTGGTTTATGGAAGCATAAGCTTTAATAGCTAACTGCATGCCGTCTATGAAGACTTCGGCTATGATAAAAACAGTGTTTTCACTGCCTGGCTCTTTGTGGGGGATGTTTCTACTTTTTATGTATAATATTTCTTCAGCCCTTTATGAGCATTACTCCAGCAGTCCTTGCTGCAAATGTGTGGCATAGACTACTAATACAATTTCCACGTTACCCCTGCAAGTTTAGGTAGAGAGAACAGCTTGGTTGAGGTCACGACAATTGCGTTTTGACCCGATTGTTGTTGGTGGTAGCAGTTCTGGCTTGCCCTCTGTTCCCACACAAAAAATGTTGTTTTGAATGTATGTTTGTACTCTCGCCCCCTCCCTCTACCTCCAAGGCATGGATAATGTTTGAAAGAGAAGGAAGGAGTTATATTTCTGCAGTTAGTGATAACAGGAACATAAGGTGTGTGAATTGAGTTGTGAGGCTGCTGTAATGAAATTCCCAGGGGACTGAAAAGAATGTAGCTGTACAGGCAAGCATTTTAGGTGTTTGATGGACTTATTCTTGAAGTAGTTAATTCTGGGTTGGAAACTATTTCTTGTATACTGGAAGGGAATCAAGGAATTTGGGCTTGGTACAACTAGCAAGTCAATATCATTTCCTTGAACTTTGTTATAGTCTGTTCACAGAAATACTGGTATGAAAACAAACCTGGTGCCAGACTTGAAAACTAGTGGAGCAAAACATCTCAGCTAAATAGTGTAGCCCTTCTTTTCTTGTATGAGTATGCACTTAAACATAATAGCTGTTGGGTTTCTTTATGTGACGCCATGATATTCCTTTTACAGATGGAAGATGGCCATTCCCTTTTCGATTACAGTGTTGGCTTGAATGATATCGTTCAGTTGCTGGTGAGACAAAGCCCTGCCCTCCAGCCTGTGGCTAGCAAAGAAAAGGACTCTGAACTTTCAGACACGGACTCCGGCTGTGGCTCAGGCCCGAGTGAATCTGATAAAAGCTCCAATAATGGGGAGGGGTCTGTGGAGATGGAGGGGCAACCCAGCACAGCCACTCAGGTTGACTTGGTGGACCCAGGCTTTGGATTCTACAAGGTGAGATGGTTTCAGGTGCAAAGGTAAAATTAGAGGTCTATGCTGTTAAACTTTTGGGACTTCTGAAAAAAACTGTCCGAACTGTTTTTTGGGGAGTCTTATGTTAACTGGAATTCTCCTACTGCAGCGGCTTGGATCCTTGTGGATTGGATTCATCTAGGAAGCAGGGGATGAGCTGGTGGTTTCATATTACTTTTCTAATTTTTGCAAGCAATTTCACAGAATAACATTTTTGCCCACTCAGGAGGCTGGGTTGAATACCTAAAAGCTACCTGGATTTTTGTCCAAGGTTCAAAACATTCGGATGAGGTGCTCAGAACCATAAGTCTAGCTCAAAGTATGCTGTGGTGGATATTCAAATCCACCAGTGAGTCTTGCTTGTGATTTCCTTTCTAGTTTTACTCAAGCAGGCTTCAGGCAGCAGCAAAGTTGAAATAAGCAGCCTGCCCTGTGTGCCACAGCTAGGCTCATAGAAGCTCTATGGCTTTGCTTAGGACTGACAGCACAAAAGCAGAAATGTTTGCTGGCTTTGAGTATTTCTTGCCTAAGAAAACCCTATGAAATGTATGGGGTCACTGTAAATTGACAGGTGACTTGAAGACATATGTCTGTGTGTATATATATATATATATGTGTGTGTGTGTGTGTATGTGTATGTATATGTATGTATATATATATATATATATATAAACACACACACACACACACATATATATATATACACACACACACACACACACACACACACACACACTAGCCACTCTGCAGATTGTCCACCTAGGATTCAAGAGAGTTGTAGGGCCTTATTCCCTTAAGTTTTGTTACAGTAAGAGGTAAGCGCACTTCAGCCTTTGAAATGACTGCATTCACAATTTGGCTTGTTGCAAGCAACTCAGTAGCTTAGCTTTGGGCTTCTGCTTTCAGATCAATGAGTTGGTGGATGCTCGCGATACAAGCATGGGGGCCTGGTTTGAAGCCATAGTGGTCAATGTTACCCAGAAAGGAAAAGCAGCCAACAAGGCAAGTGAAAGCGATGAGGAATCGGACCTGCAAGCCATCCCTGATGAAGACATAATCTATCACGTTAAATATGAAGAGTGAGTTAATTTTTTTCCCTAGTGTTTTTTTGGTTTTTTTTTAAAAGTTAGCCTCTTGCTCTTGAATCATAGAATCATAGAATTGCAGAGTTGGAAGAGACCACGAGGGCCATCCAGTCCAACCCCCTGCCACGCAGGAAATCACGATCAAGGAAATGCACGATTGAGCGTGCAGCAAAGCCAGACACTGAAGCTGTAATTTAGATCTAGATGGAGCCAGGCTTCCACATATTTGTTTGCTCTTACCCTCCAAATTGGGAGCTGAAGAGATGGATTGGGATTGTCTTAGCACTTTGGGTAACGATCCACAGCCCCTCCTGAACTGGAAGGAAAGGTAGTGGTTGCTTTGAAGGCTGTGATATTGTGTCTTCATTGTTCAGAACTAAACAGACAAGCCCCTGCTGCTCTTACTCCTCAGCAGTAAACCATGGTAGAGAGTTCTTGGTCAGTGCTTGGTGAGGGCATGCAAAATGCCATAGCTACATAATGGCCAGAGAGGCAAGTTCTCTGTCTCTCTTTTCCATGGGGGATTAAATTTCCTTGGCTGTCATGCCTTTCTCTTTAACACATCATAACCAGATGGACCGGAGCTGACGGCTGGTTTGGGCCAGCAGGGAATGTTGTTGTTTTATTTGGTCACCTGTACAGACTGATCATGGCAAAGTCTGAGAATCTCTGTTTCTAAAAACTCCAACTGACTTTGCAGTTTTCGGTGAATAGCAAGGAATTTTGATGATTTCAAGAATTAGCTTGCTTTTCTCTTTCCACTCCATTCCTTTTTCCTTTTGGTAGCCTGTCCTATTATATTGCGCCTCTGAGCAAGGAACCTTTTAGCCTTTTATTTTCTGTGCACAATTAGAAATTGCTTAGGTGTTTTATAGGTGGTAAAATAACACTGTCTAAGCGCTGCTTTGTTGAAAGAGAGTGAGCTGATTAATTTCTTGGGATTGTTTCTTCACTCTCTCTTGAATCTAGTTATCCAGAGAATGGCGTCATCCAGCTGAGCTCCAAAAACGTCCGTGCTCGTGCCCGGACTACTCTGAAGTGGGAGGAAATAGAAGTAGGTGATGTTGTTATGCTGAATTACAATCCCGATGATCCAAAGGAGAGGGGATTTTGGTACGATGCGGAGATCCTCCAAAAGCGAGAAGCCAGGACTTACAAGGAGTTATATGCCAAGATAGTTCTCGGGTAAGGAGCAGGCCAGGAGTGCAAGCCATCCACCCATTTTTCAAGGGAAGTGTGACTCCTTGCTACCCTATTTGCAACCTGTGATGATGGCAGTATGGAGATAGGGTATGCAATAACTTAAAATGTTGAATTAGAATTGGAAAGAGAGAGGGAAGGAACCATTCTTGCAGCAGTCTTGCTGCTTCATATATCACAGCGGCCACGCATCTGCCCTTGTTTGCCAGAGCCTTAGCAATGAGAGAACTACACTGTGTGCAAAAGTCCAGTTTTGACTCTTCTTTCACAGCGTCTGTTCTGATCTGCTTCCCTTCTAGTGATGGTGGGGATATCCTGAATGATTGCCGGATTATTCTTGTTGATGAGATCTACAAAATAGAAGAGCCTGGATGTGCTGTTCCACTCACAGCTGAAAGCCCAATGAAAAGTGAGTCCTGTCTCTCTCACCCCTATTTAGCTCTGGAGGGTAGCTCTTTCTTGGGGGGAAAAATGCCACACTGCGATTAGAGACCAGCATTCTCTGAAAGGGAGTGGCAGAAAGCTGTCATCTCTATTTGTCCCCAGTGGTTGGTACAGGAGCAACACTATCTCTGATCTTCTAACGATCGTGGCTGTTATCTGGTTGATACTTCTCTCTCTGTGAAGTAGTTTAATTTTCTTTGAAAGCTATTTCAGCCAGGGTGCCATTGCTACATCTTATGGCTAGAATTTGAAAAATGTTGCTGGCTAAGGGATTCTGGAAGATATGTTGCAAAAAAGTATGTTGTCTAAACGCTTTGAGCTCCATAAAGCTACCCATCCATCACTTTATTTATATACTGAATTGATATGCCAGGATTCAAGACGGCTTACAAAAGATAGAAAATTACAATAAAAACACATATAGGTAAAAACATACAAATGTTGAGATTTGAAACGGTTCTAAATTAATAACAGGATTAAGACCCTTTAAAATATTATTTCAAAACAAAGATTAAGAACAATACCACACCATCTTATTAACAATCATTTCCCAAGTCTTGCTAGAACAGAAAGGTCTTCACTTGTCGCTGAAAAGACATTTTAAGAAAGAGCCATCCTAACCTCCCTCGGGAGAGAGTTCCAGAGTTAGGGGGTAGCCACCAAGAAGACCTTCTCCTGCATTCCCGCCAAATGTGTCTGAAGGCAGCAAGATAGAGAGAAGAAGAGTTTTATGTCTTGGTGGCTTTGGTTTGTTCAGCCTCGGGACGTTTGTGTGCTTTAATTTCTACAGGGCAGAGTGGCCCGGTCTGTAAGCACTGTAAAGACAACCCTAGCAAAACGTGCCGGATGTGTGCCTGCTACATCTGTGGTGGGAAGCAGGATCCAGAGAAACAGCTCATGTGTGATGAGTGCGACATGGCTTTCCACATCTACTGTCTCAACCCCCCTCTTAGCAGAATACCAGATGATGAGGACTGGTAAGTCACAATGAGCACTTATAGCAAGGCCTAAGATTATATGGCCTACATAGATTGCCTTGAGCCTAAATCTGCCCTGAAAGTTATAGAGATTGCTCTTCGTTTTGGACAGTAATCTTGTGCCGGGTATTGGTGGGTGGGCTATGACAGTAGGCAATAATGAATTCTGCCCTTGAAAATATCCCAGTCCTATGCATTTCATGGCTGCTTGCAACCATTCTTTTTCTTTCCATCCTTGCTCAGGTTTTAGCAACCACTTCTTAATCCCATTCCGCCTGAGCTCATCCAGCAAGGGATCATGTTCTAGGGATTATGACATCACAGCCTTGTCTGTCAATCAGATCTGGCTATCGCCTGATGACATTAACAAACGAAAACCCTTTAAAGCTAAAGCGCTGCTTCCTGTGGAGTTCACCTTGCAGTGGACTGTAAAATTATCATAGAATCATAGAATTGCAGAGTTGGAAGAGACCACGAGGGCCATCCAGTCCAACCCCCTGCCACGCAGGAAATCTTGATGAAAGCATCCCCGACAGATGGCAATCCAGCCTCTGTTTAAAGACCTCCAAGGAAGGAGACCCCACCACGCTCTGAGGGAGTGTGTTCCACTGCCGAACAGTTCTGACTGTCAAAAAGTTCCTCCTCATGTTGAGGTGGAATCTCTGTTCCTGGAGCTTGCATCCATTGCTCCGTGTTCCAGTCTCTGGAGCAGCAGAAAACAAGCTTGCTCCATCCTCAACATGACACCCCTTCAAACACTTAAACAGGGCTATCATATCGCCTCTTAACTTTCTTTTTTCCAGGCTAAACATACCCAGCTCCCTAACTCATACAATTCCAAATGAATTCTTTCACAAGTCTTGCAGTGATCTTGAATAATGTGCCAGAAAACTCCGCCACCCTGCCCCCATCTACACTAGCTGGGAGAGTTTCTCAGCAGGGCAATTATGAAAAATATTAGTGTGGGGGGGGGGCTTAGCTTAGTCCTGCCATTATAAGAGAAGTGGGACTTCTTGTGAATATTCTTTAGGGTTTGTTTGCAAGGCAGTTAGTCTCCTGATATGCAGCCACCGGGCAAACAAACAGTATAGGTTCATTGGTCCACCCTGATTCTGTCATCTCCTTTCCTCCCAGTCCTGCTGAGCTATTGTAGGGTAGGAGAGAATGAGCTACAATTAAATGGAGTATTAGTTGCTTTTGGCATCTCCAACTGTTAGAGCTGTGAAAGACCCCCAGAGAGTTGGGGCCAGTGGAAGCAAGGAAACATTTGAGTGGACAGAAGGCAGGTTTTTATGTATTCTACCTCAGCCACTTCTCCCCCCCCCCCCCCGCCCAGGGTAAGAACTTGGTGGCTGTAACTTAAGTGTTAGACAATTGAGCTTGTCCACCTATTTAGTTTACCAGTTCACATTGTCCACCCACAATAGGCAGGTGGGATTTAACAGAAAAGAAAACTAGGATGGGAGGCTTTTATCTGCTTTACATTTTGTAAAATTTTACATACTTTACATTTTACATTCTATCTGCGTCGACATTTTGTAGTCCAGTTATTGCTTTTAGCATGCTTTGATGAAATTCAGACCAGTTATAAATACTGTTTGAAACTGTAAATATGGCTTCTAATGCAGACTGAAAAGTCCTGTGAAACTTTTTTTTTTTTAAAGAGACATCAAGGCTTTTTTCTCCATCTTTCAATAACCCAGGTACTGCCCTGAATGTCGCAATGATGCAAGTGAGGTCGTTTTGGCTGGTGAGAAGTTGAAAGAAAGCAAAAAGAAAGCTAAGATGGCCTCCGCTAATTCATCCTCCCAGCGGGACTGGGGTAAGGTATGTGTACCTTGATTTTGCATGTCTTGCTGACCTGCATTGCTAAAGAAAGCTGATGGGTATGTGTGAAAGCTTCCCTGAGACAGCTGTGTGGTTCAGGGTAGTGTTTGTCTTCCTTGTTCACAAAGGGGCAGAAGATCAAAATCCAAGGAGGGGGGTTTCTTGATGTGTTTGCAGTCCATCAAGGAGTCTGAGAGCAACTGCCATTTGGAGCGCCTGGCTTTGGCAATTGACTGCCTCTGAGCAACATAGTTCTGGGATTGGGCAGCAAGTTCAAATGTGCTGCTGGGAGGAACTGTACCATTTGTTTTGGAACCTCGGAGGTGCGGTTGCTTTATTAAGGCTTTATAATAGGAGCTGGAATCTTGTGGCTTTCCCAGATGATGTTGGACTGCAAGTCCCAGCAGCCCTAACCAATGGTGAGGAATGCTGGGAGTTGCAGTCCCAACATCTGTAGAGCTACATGATTCCTTCTTCTACTTTTTGGGTAAATGGCCAATGAATGTGTTCACTTTTCAAGCTCCCAATTTTATTTATTTATTTATGCCCAGCCATACTTCAGCCAGAAGGCTATCAGAGCCGCTTACAAATTGTTTTTTAAGCAATAGCTATTTACACATCTACACTGCATTAAACAGTTTCCAGTGTGTGTTAGCTAATTGCCCCCACAAGCTGGGTACTCATTTTACCGACCTACGAAAGGATGGAATTGTTTCTTATCTACAACACTGGCTCTACGGGGTAATTTGTGTTGATTTGTCTTAAATTGCGGCAATTTGTTTATTTTTTTAAAGGGCATGGCATGTGTAGGCCGCACGAGGGAATGTACCATTGTCCCATCGAACCATTATGGGCCAATTCCTGGGGTTCCCGTAGGCACCATGTGGAAGTTCAGAGTCCAGGTGAGACAATGTTTTTGGGATGAGCAAATGAGAGGCAAAAAAAAAAAAAGTTCTTTGCATTTAGAGGGTGGAAGAATAAAGTATATGCCAAGGTAGGTGTGGGTGGATCCTCTTTGAGTCATAGTTGTCAGCGACTACAAACTTTGGAGAGTCTGCTCTTGTTCTTTTGTCCCCGTTATCTCTGTTTGGGAGGTCAGTAATGTTCTAGTTATGCTCCAGATTTCTAGAAACAAGGGGATGGGGGGGTCAGCTGTGGATGGAGCATGGCAGTGGAAATGTGATAGCTAGACCAAGAGGTAGTAGCACTGCTCTGACTTCATCCCCAGTGGTGGCTCTTTGGACGTCCCTCCTATTTGGTCACTTAATGCTTGCACATGGATTTGTCTTGACTGAAAATTGTCCAGTACCAAATACAACCCCTCCAGACCTCTGGAACTGGTTTTTCTCCATTCAGGTGAGCGAGTCAGGTGTTCACAGGCCCCATGTTGCAGGTATTCATGGCCGAAGCACTGACGGAGCCTATTCTTTGGTTCTGGCAGGAGGCTACGAAGATGATGTCGTAAGTGATTTTGTATATAATGTTGTCATCTTTTCCCCCCAGAAGGCATTTGGTTTTAACTGGATGCTTCTTTCAAAACAATGCACCCCATGTCTGCCCTTTCCCTAGCATGCCACTCTATTTTTCCTTTACAAAATTCACTTCTGCAGCAAAACATTTCCTAAAGCATGCTGGTTATTTGCTGCTCCCTTGCTTTCAGACTTTCCCCTTTTCATCTCTTCCTGCTTAATAGCCATTAACTCCTTCCCACTCTGCTGTGTATCTGACCTACATTTACTGAAAGCTAGTACAGTCGGCCCTCCGAATCCACAGTTGAGTAATAATTTAGTCAGGTTACATAGGTGATTGAATTATGGCTGATTTTTTTTTTGAAAATTAAAAAGAAAAAAATATATATATCAAAGTGTTTTTGAGTGCTAACCTAAAGTTATTTCAGTGCCTGACTGACTAGTTGAGTATTTCCTAGATTTGGATTTGATCTCTGTATATTTTAGGACCATGGGAATTCCTTTACTTACACGGGAAGTGGAGGTCGTGACCTTTCTGGGAATAAGCGAACAGCAGAGCAGTCTTGCGATCAAAAACTTACAAACATGAACAGGTAAGAGGGATTTGCAGAAAGTGGAGGACTTTCAAGGTCGATTAAAGTTTGTGTATGGTTAAAGCACTGACTGTTCTATCAAAGTTGAGCGGTCCACCAATAACAATGGCACCTAAATATTCTGTCATTTCTAACTTAAGGTGACCCTAAGGCACAGGGTTTTCTTGGCAAGATTTCTTCACGGGGGGAGGGTGCCTTTACCTTCCTCTGAGGCTGAGAGACTGTGACATGCCCGGGCCCACCCTGCAGGTTTCCATGGATGAGTGGAGATTCAAACCGTGCTCTCCTGAAGCCCTAATCCAACACTCAAACCACTACACCATGCAGGCTCTTACTATAGTTCTTATGACAAGGGAAAGATGTTTTGAGGCCACCGTTTCCCACCCTTGAACTTGAGTCTACGGTTTCTTGGTTGCGTTCATCATTTTTATCTTCTTTGAAATGCCTGCTGTGGTCATTTGCGCTGCTGGGGAAGTGATAAACCAGAAAGCAGCTTATCTTTAGAAGTTGCACTGGGAAGCAGCTTGTCTCATTCACCATAGGTTGAAAGCCTCTATAATGATATTTTGGCACTCCCATTTCTGCTTCGTTGTGGTTTTATTGTCTTTGTCTTTGATTGTAAGTGTTTGATGTAGAAAAGGTGTTATAAATATTATTGTTGTTGTTTTTGGGACCACTTGAAATAGGGCTCTCCACCCTGGCACAGTTTTAAGGACCACAGTAGGGCCTGTTTCATATTATTCAACTATAGCACTTTGACCCCACTTTAACTGTCATGGCTGCGTCCTATGGAGTCCTGGGATTTGTAGTTTGATATGGCACTACATCTCTGTGGCAGAGAATTTTAAGTATTCCCCCCTAAACTATGGATCCCAGGATTCCATAGGATGGAGCCATGGCAGTTACAACAGTATTTGTGTAGTGTGGGAAAGATCTAAGTTATCCTGGATGTAACCCATTCAAAAATTGAAACTGAAAAAGAAAAGAAAAATATTCCCAGCCCACCTTTTCTCACCCCCATCTGCTTTTTTCCATCTCCATGTGGAATTCTCAGTGTGTCCTCACCATCGCATACTTTTAATTGTAATTTTATTACTGCAGGGCTCTAGCACTGAACTGTAGCGCTCCGATCAATGATAAAGACGGGGCCGAGGCGAAGGACTGGAGAGCGGGAAAACCCGTCAGGGTTGTGCGGAATGCAAAGGGTGGCAGGCACAGCAAATATGCCCCCAAGGAAGGGAATCGATATGACGGCATCTATAAGGTAAGAGCATGTGTTGGGTTAGGAATGTGGAGAATGCGGAGTCAGAGCTTTGAAGGGAAGAAGGGGATTTACTGTCTTCTCATGATCCTAGCTGATCCTAACCAACTGTCCCAACGCAAAGGGGTCTTGTCTTGTAGCACCTTTGAGACTGAGAGAAAGACGTTTGTAGCACAAGCTTTTGTAGACTGGCTCTACGTCATCAGATGCAGTCTCAGATGAAGGACACCCAGTCTATGAAAGCTTATGCTACCGGCTTCTTTCTCTCAAAGGTGCTACAAGATCCCTTTGCATGCTTCTGTTCCAGACAAACACAGCTATGTCTGAATTCTAACTGTCCTAATTGAGTCTGACTAGTTCCTATACAGAATCATAAAGTTGGAAGAGACCACAAGGGCCATCTAGTCCAATCCCCTGCCCTGCAGGAATACATAATCTGGCACATTCATATCCCTAACTGATTCATATCTCTCTGTCCACACTCTTCACGATCCCCTCTCTAACTCAGTAAGTCTAACTTAATTCCTTGCTCTGACTGATTCACGTCTCTCACTCTGCCTGTTACACACACCAGCTTTTTCCCCTCAAATATTCATCCAACCACCAGTCAGCCCTCAACATACCAGGCTCCCACCCCTTCCCAGCAGATCTATACATTATTACATATATGTCACAGACATAATCATGCTTTACCTTAATTTCTCTAACAAACGCAACGGGTTGTTGTTGTTTTTTGTTTGGATTTTTTGTTTAAAGCAAAGTCCAGAACATCACCAAGCCATGCAGGGTGTTTGAACCTTTCTTCCTATTTCCTTTTTTAAGGTTGTTAAATATTGGCCTGAAACGGGAAAATCTGGCTTCTTAGTGTGGCGCTACCTGCTCAGGAGAGACGACGAGGAGCCAGCCCCTTGGACCAAGGAAGGAAAGGAGAGGATGAAGAAACTTGGTCTGACCATGCAGGTACAGTTCCAGTGAGAGAAACTGGAGGATCATGACTCCGATTACAGTGTACCCCCTTCTCTCTTCTTTGGCTTTTCTTCGCAAACAAAGATTCAGGAAGGACTCATCCCGCGCTTTCTGCAAGCGCGCTGATGACTGAAAAGGCCAATCCGAAATAAACAAGTCCGGTTGCAGAAAGCACAGCAGAAGGTCTCCTTGGGTGATGTTTCCGAGTTGTAATTCTTTCTGCGTTGTCGTTTCTCTTCAAGACTTGTTCGGCGTGAGTTCTAAAATAAGGCTGCAGCATTGTGGATAGTGCATCTCCATGCCTCCCGATGTGAGGCCAGGGCGGACCACTGTTGGTGATCAATTTGGCCGAGCCTGAGATGTTGTTTCAGGGAGTCCTTGTATCGCTTTTTTGTTTTTTTTTATTATTATTTGTTGGTGATCAATTTGGCCGAGCCTGACCATGATACTGGCAATTGCATATAGCAGCAGCAGCAGCCGAGCACCTGATCTAGCTATTGTTGAGGCTCCTGTAAAAATGCTGAATTAAACTATGTTTTTTGTACTTAAAATGACTTGCTTTCTGTCCTATGTGGACACTGTACAAATGTACATATTGCTTTAGATGCAGCTTTTATTGCCATGTTTTTTTTTAAAAAGCATGTACAATACTGTCCTATTCAAAGACATAAGCTATGCTAATCTGTTTCAGCGTAAAAGTATATAAGGGAATCCTGTAGCACCTTTGGAAAAAAAAGAAGAAATTTCTAGCATAAGCTTCCGTGGATTCCAGTCCACTGTTGAATTTGATAAAATGGACTGGAGTCCACAAAAGCTTATGCTGGAAATTTCTTTTTTCTCAGTTGTCCTCAAAGGTGCTACATGATTCACCTACGTCATTTAGTGTCCTGTTTTCAATATCCTGCTGAAACTTTTGAAGTTTTCAGGTGTGCATTTTCTCCTGTGCAATTGTTAGGTTAGAAACCGCCCTAATTGTCACTTTAATTTTTTACCTTTTAAAGGCAGATAAGGCAGTATTTTTCCAAAAATGACTGTAATGATGCTTGGTTACATTTTGTGAATGCTTATGAAAATTTTGCATCAGTATTGGCTCATAAGGTGGTCTTCTTAGTAATACTTCTGCCTCTTATTCTGTATATCCCATTCCTGTAGATATGGGCAGTGTTTGGTCCTTTGATATCAATGTGTGTATCTACACACAGAATTATAGCAGTTTGACACCTCTTTAACTGCCATGGCTCCATCCTAAAACATCCTGGGATATGTAGTTTGGGGTGGCACTAGAGCTCTTTGACAGAGAAGGATAAACACCTCACAAAACTCCAAGCCCCAGGATTCCACAGGATTGAGCCATGCTGGTGTCAAACTGCTATAACTCTACAGTGTGGATGCAGCCAGTTAATGTTTTATGGAAGCTGCCTTAGGTCTCATCTTGGGAGCAAGGTAGCATAATAAACAAACAAACAAATAAATAAATAAATAAATAAAATAGTTGCAGCTCATGGATTGGGAAGTATACACGTGCTAAATCAAATTAAAGCTACATCTAGCATTCTGTTCTAGTAGTGGCAGGGATCTCTTCTTGGAGAATTACATGAAGTAAAGGCATAACTTTTTTCATACACCTCAATTTAGTATCCTGAAGGGTATCTGGAAGCTGTCGCCAACAAAGATAAAGAAAACAGCAAGAAAATAGAAGAAGTGGAAACACCAGGAAATGGGAAGAGGAAAAGGAAATCTGGTAAGTCAGCTTTGTCTAACTGACTTGTCTGCAGTTCTCTTGTTTTTTATTCCACCCTCGTATAAAACAAAGATCTACAGAATCATTCTTTTAACCAGGAAGTGAAATGGAGGACACTGTTTCCCCTATTGGCACGCCAAAGAAGACCAAAGTAGAGATCTACAAGCTCACTCCCCAGCAGAAAGCCCTTATTAAAGACGATGAAGCCAATATGAAGCTGTGGAATGAAGCACTAGAAGCCCTTAAGGATGGACCGGTATGTATGGCGTGGATAGTTCTGACCTTAAATGGGCTACAGCGTTTGCTCTGAACGTGACAGAGTTTGTGCATGGCAGCAGAACAGGCAGGAGGAGCACATGGCTCTCCAGACACTGATACGTTTTATTTTATTTATTTTATTTAGGTATTTGTACCCCGCTCTTCAGCCACAAGGTTATCAGAGCGGCTTAGAAATTGTTTTAAGCAATAGCAATTTACACACCTACACTGCATTAAGCAGTTTCCAATGTGTGTTAGCTAATGGCTAGACAGTATAACCAGTGGTGCGGAATGATAGGAGTTGCAGTCTAGCAACATCTGGCAGGGTGGTTCTCATGATGCCTGACCATACTGGAAGGGGGAGTCTGGGAGTTGAAATCCAAGCTGGAACCTCTCTTTCATTCCAACTTGAACATGAGTTTGGGATAGACAAGGAGGACGCTGTTGTTGTTCTTACTTAGGCAGGCAGCTGCATATCACAGGGAGTTCATTATCTCCATCCCAAATCATACAAGACTTTAAAGGTCACGACAACACTTTGAATTGGACCCCAGAAGCAAATTGGAAGTCAGTGCAGCTGTTCAGGTAGTGATGTAACATGCTCTCAACATGGATTTCATCTGTTAAGAAGCTCTGCCCAGTAGGGTCAATGGTCAGAGATGCTGAGATGCTCAATTAGTTGGCGCCAGTGAACAGCCTGGCTGCCATGTTTTTTTGAACAGGTTGAAGCTTCCTGAGGCTCTTCAGTGGTAGTAGCCCTAGGTAGAGCCTTTTAATGGTATGCTGTTGTATTGATTTTGTATATTCTGTCTTTTAATTAATTTTAAATAGTTTAAACTATAGAGTGTTCATTTCTTTAAACTGTGTGTGTTCAGTTGTTTTTATCAGAATGACTAAAATAAATAAATAGTAATAATATAGTGCGATGCTGCCATGCTGTGTAACACCCCCTGGTCATTTCTGTATTCTGTGCTAAGGCTGCAACAGTCATGGGTCTGGCAGTGGGAGTGAAGTATGAACAGTCCTAAAGGTACCTTAACTCATCCAACTCCATTTTCTGGCAGAAATTCCTGAACAAAGTGGAAGAAACCTTCCTATGTATCTGTTGTCAGGAGGTGGTGTTCCAGCCAATCACGACAGAGTGCCAGCACAACGTATGCAAGGTGAGCAGCTCTCCGGTTTTCATTGCTGTGCCTATTATGGAATGAATGCATCCTTGTCAGCAATCTGGTGCCTGAGATCTGGGAAATGTTCTCAGAGGCATATGTTGAGTGAGACTGCAGCTCAACAATGTGCAGTTCTAGTCTTCTCAAGTAGAACAAAATTGTGTTTTTAAACCCAGTTCAAAGTTTATTAGAAAACGTGCAAAGAGCTTCAACAAAGGTATTAATGGCTGGCCTTAGTCAGAGGTTGGCAACTTGGTACTTTTCCACATGTTGTTCACCAATACATGACCATTTGCTGGGTTGTTTGGGGCTGATGAGAGTTGGAGTCCAAAATACAGAGACCACCAGGTTGGATGGATGAATAGGAGTTTGCGTCCCATGCCCCTGAAGAAAAACAGGTTGCCTACCTGATTTAAGAGACTCTCTCTGGTTTATTTTATTTATTTATTTATTTATTTATACCCCGCTCTTCAGCCACAAGGCTATCAGAGCGGCTTACAAATTGTTTTAAGCAATAGCAGTTTACACATCTACACTGCATTAAGCAGTTTGCAATGTGTGTTAGCTAATTGCCCCCACAAGCCGGGTACTCATTTTACCGACCTACGAAAGGATGGAAGGCTGAGTGAACCTGGTTTCTTTTACAATGTGTGCGTGAGGGGTGCATGATCCTCTATTGTTGTTGGACTGCAACTCCCATCAGATCTAGCCAGCATAGCCAATTGAGAAGGAACCATAGGAGCTCTGTTGTTGTTGGACTGCAACTCCCATCAGATCTAGCCAGCATAGCCAATTGAGAAGGAACCATAGGAGCTCTGTTGTTGTTGGACTGCAACTCCCATCTGATCTAGCCAGCATAGCCAATTGAGAAGGAACCATAGGAGCTCTGTTGTTGTTGGACTGCAACTCCCATCTGATCTAGCCAGCATAGCCAATTGAGAAGGAACCATAGGAGCTCTGTTGTTGTTGGACTGCAACTCCCATCCGATCTAGCCAGCATAGCCAATTGAGAAGGAACCATAGGAGCTCTATTGTTGTTGGACTGCAACTCCCATCAGATCTAGCCAGCGTAGCCAACTGACAAGGGACCATAGGAGCTGTGGCCCAACAACATTTGGTAGGTGACACAGTCTCCACTCTTCACCCTCTTGAAGTTCCCCCTAACTTGCCTAGTATCTAGGTTTCAGCTGTGGCATCCTCTTTGCCTGTAGGCTCGTTAAAGTCTAGCAGTCTGACTCTTTTTAAAATTAATTGGCTTTTGGGGGGCAGTAATACAGTCAGCATTTTGGGAACGTAGCAAGAAGTGTAGCAAGATGCCTGGGGTGGATGGACATTAACACTACAATGCAGTAGTACCATAGGAAAAGAGAGGATGTTGATAAGATAAGGTGCCTAGCTTCCCTTTGTGGTTGAAAGGCAACAGATCCCCTCTGATCTTGGAAGCTAAACAAGGTTAGCTCTGGTCAGTACTTGGGTGGGAGACCACCAACAAATCCCAGGTGCTGTAGGCAATATTTCAGAGGAAGGAACTGTCAAAACCACCTCTGAGGATTCCTTGCCTAAGAAAACCCTAGGAAATTTATAGGGTCCCCAGAAAGGGGACTTGAAGGCACAGACACTTGTTTGCCAAAGTTTTGAGAGCCATAGTAGGAGGTCATTTACACAACTATTTGCCCTCTGGGAACAACCTGGGAGCTCTTTCCTACCTCCAGTTCTCTTCAAGAAGTGATTTGATGACTGAAACAAGTTGAAAGACAGGTTACCCTGGGGCACGGTCTTGGCCTTTTGTTTCCTGATGAATAGAGACAAATAATGACCTGGGGATGGCTGTGGGGCCTAAACACCTTCAAAGCACCAGATCTTATCTGATCTTGGAAGCTAAGGAGGGTCTGCCCTGTTTAGTACTTGGATGGGAGATCACCAATGAATATCAGGTGCTATAGGCTCTATTTCAGAGGAAGGAACTGGCAAAACCACCTCTAAGTATTCCTTGCCTGAGGAATTCATGAGGTTGCCACAAGTTGAATGGTGACTTGAAGGCACACACACGGATGGCTGTGTACACGGTTGGTGTAGTAGTGTGAGCACTGGACTAGGACTCTGGGAGAGCAGGGTTTGAACCTCTACCATCCTCAGAAGGCAATGGTGGCATAAACCTCATGCCTGGAACCCCCACCATAGGTTTACCTTAGGGTTGTTGCCACAAGTCAGAAATGACTTGAAAGCACATCATAACTACAACAAGGATGGTTGCAAGAGAGTGTGGCTGAAACAATCCAGTGTTGCGCTAGTATGGGGTAAACGTCTGAGGGTCTAGGAGTGTACCCGAACAGGAAATGGTTGGTAGTCCCTACTCAACTAAATACTGTGTACGCCATGAACAATTCTCTGTACTTTTCCATTGTCTAGGTTTTAGATTTTGTACCTGTTGTTGCATTTAATCAAGATGAGAACAGTCTGGGACGGGGGAAATAAAGCTAAGTGTGTGTGTGTGTGTGTGTGTGTGTGTGTGTGTGGAATTAAGCACAAGCTCAGACTACAATTGCCAGAATACGTGATCCTGCTGGCTGAGCATTCTGTTTCCATGTTCTGTTTTTCCAAACTCTTCTTTGACTCTTGTTTCGAAGGGGTTTGAACTATTGCGGCTCTGCGCGGGTAAGGGATTGCTATTGTTTGTAGGTTTGCTAGTTTTACTTGGGGGTCATGGTTTCCAATGTTTCTGGTTGTAAGGTTTCAAGCCACCTTGATATTGGACTCTCTCTCTGGCTTTTCTTCGCAAACGAAGATTCAGGAAGGACTCATCCCGCGCTTTCTGCAAGCACGCTGATGATTGAAAAGGCCAATCTGAGCTAAACAAGTCCGGTTGCAGAAAGCACAGCAGAAGGTCTCCTTGGGTGATGTTTCCGGGTTGTGATTCTTTCTGCGTTGTCGTTTCTCTTCAAGACTTGTTCGTCGTGAGTTCTCAAATAAGGCTGCAGCATTGTGGATAGTGCGTCTCCATGCCTCCCGATGTGAGGCCAGGGCGGACCATTGTTGGTGATCAGTTTGGCCGAGTCTGAGGTGTTGTTTCAGGGAGTCCTTGTATCGCTTTGTTGTAGCGCCCCTCTTACGCTGACCCGTGGAGAGTTCACCGTAGAGTACTATTTTTGGGAGGCGATGGTCCTCCATCCTAGAAATGTGTCCTGCCCAGCGCAGCTGTATTCTCAATATCATGGCTTCATTGCTGGTGATCCCTGCTTGCTCAAGGACAGCAACATTCGTCACATAGTCAGTCCAGTGTATATTTAGGATTGTGCGTAAACAGTGCTGATGGAAGCGTTTGAGGGGTCGTAAATGGTGGCGATAGGTGACCCATGTTTCAGACCCATAAAGGAGAATATATATCGGACTATAAATTTCTGAAACAGGTAAGCATTAGCGGTGTTCCACCACTACCTAGTTCATCTACAAAGATGATATTGAAGTCTCCTACTTTTCTACTGTTTTCTAGAGCAGGTTTTTGCTCTTTTTTTTATAGGGCAGGTTTTTGTTTTGTTTTTAAATGAGGAGCTCTTACTTGAATCTGTGGATCTTGTTTTCTAAAAACATCTTTACGCACGTCTGTTCTTTTCTAGGACTGCCTGGATCGGTCTTTCCGAGCTGAAGTATACAGCTGCCCGGCATGCCGTTACGATCTTGGGAAAAACTATCCAATGCAAGTGAACAAGCCATTGCAGAGTCTTCTAAACCAGCTCTTCCCAGGCTATGGCAATGGACGGTGATTCCAAAAAGCACTTCTGATTTCCTTTTTTTTAAAAAAAGTTTTTTTTTCTCCCTCCCAAAAAGTTTATGGGGTTGTGATGGGGCATTATTTAAATAAATAGACTTTCAAAAAGTTTATGTCCCTGTCATCCCACATTACTCCCTCTGGCTTCCCCCAGCAGCTCCTGAAAACGCTGAAGTTTCAGGAGTCTGCTTATGTATTCTTGAGGTAGTGCTTTCTAACAAAATTTAAAAATGGACAGGACTGGACACTGTTAGAAATACACATGGCTTATTACAAACGCACTACCAATTTTGACAGAATTTCCGTTCCCGAGGGGGTGACAACCTTTATTAGAAATACAAAAAAAAAAAAAAAAACCAAAACCCCATACCTGGCGTGTTTGCTAGAACAATCTCCGGATTTTGGCCATAAGTCTGATGTATTTTTGTGGCAGTCTATTTTTTTTAATTATTATTATTATTTTTTAATTATTATTATACTTGCGTGTAATGAGATTTTAAGCTTAGGATCTGCCACCCAGGTCATTTGAGACCCTCTAGTTCCTGCTGGTGGTTGAGGAAACCCCAAATCCCCTTACCAATTGCTTGTTTTATCAGCCTTTGTGTAAAGTTACTACCTCAGTCCCGGCCAATGAGGTGCTGCCTTCTACTCAGTGCTATATGGGAAAATGTTTAAAAGCCATTTGGAAGTGCCTTTTGGGGGCCCTTCTTTTCTTTTTTTTTACTAAAAGACTGAATTTCGAACCCTGAAAAATAGCACTGTATTTTCTAAACTGCCAATAAAGTTTATTTTGGGGGGATTATAAATTGTATCACTGCCGTTCCATATCAAGAGTTTTCGGCTGCCATCTAACTTTCTGTGTTTTTTGCTAATTCTCAGTTTTCTTCCTTGTTCTGCTTAGAATGGAATATTAAACCTGTAACTGTTAAATGGAAAGGCTTGGTTATATATTCAGTGGTTGGTATTTTTTTTGCTTTGTTTTCTGTTTTGCCTCAACAGTACCAAAACTCTACAGCTAATACCTCAGTATAAAACCGGGATGATATTAAATCACTGCTCATAGCCTACAGACTGGAACAAATGTGTGTGTTTGTTTGTTTTTTAATGTCTTGATAAATGTGTATTGTTTTGGGGAAAGGAACGTTTTTCTCTCTGACTTATGCCACCATTTTGTACAAACAGAAGTTCTCAAAATAAAATACCCTTTTTCATATTAAAGAGCATGTGCTTTTTTTTAAAAAAATTGAAGTTCAGTTTGGAGATGATCCCATTGGTGTGCCTAGAAGACATGTAATAATAATATTTATTTATTATTTATTTATTTTTACCCCACCCCTCTGATGTAGAGGATTTCCGATTCAGCTTTAGCTTTTACACCCAGTCAAAGAGCTAGCAATTTATCTCCGTGTGTGTGTGTTAAGAATATGAAATTAATCCCAGCGACACACTTGAGAACTGCTTGCATTTGCAGTATTTTCAGAGGCAGCGGGAAGATAGATGTGTTGGAATGCTTTCTCTTGGTTGCATGGCTAGAAGCGAGGACCACAGAAACTGCCCCTTATCTTAAGCCCCATTCATAAAATGGGGCTGATGGAAAGAGAGCTGAATTAGGCTCTAGTAGCTGAATGACAAAGACAGTGTTGTTTGAAAGGTCAGGATGTGAAAAACTTGAAGCCTCACAATCCAGCATTATAGGGCTGGTTTGGTTCTCAAAAGAGAAAGTTGATAATCCAGGACATATTTACTGAGGAGTAAATCCCACTAAATTTAGTGGGACTTACTGGTGCGTAAACACCAATAAAGGCAGAGTGGTTTATTAGTAGTTGAGCATCTTTTGGTAACAGTAGGCTTCTCCATGTGTAAACTCCATAGATGTTGGTTTGTCTTTGTGTGTTGTGAGATAGGTTCCAAAGAGAACATTTAAAAGCTTGGACCCTAACGATTGGGATTTTGGATTCTTTTTCTCAATGAGTAGGAAATTTATCACGTGAGACGGAACTGACTTTGACATTTCCTTTGCCCCAATTTCCCAAATCAATTTTCCACATGGAGAAGGGCACAGTTATTTTTGTTTCCAGCTTATAGCAACCCTAAGGCAAACTTAGCACAAGGATTTCTTGGCAAGATTTGTTCAAAGGGGGTTTGCTATTCCCTTCCTCTGAGGCTGAGAAGGCGTGACTTGCCCAAGGTCACCCAGTGAGTCTTCAAGGCTGAGTTGGGATTTGAACACTGGTCGAACGTGATAGATTTTCCTTGGGTTTTTTTCTGGGCTGTGAGGCCGTGTTCTGGAATGGTTTCTTTCTGAACACGGCCTCACAGCCCGGAAAAAACCCAAGGAAAATCTATGGATGCCAGCCGGGAAAGCCTTCGACTTCACATTCAAACATGACACTGCACAGGCTCCCTATTCAAAACCT
The DNA here is from genome assembly GCA_030847615.1 of Gambelia wislizenii. Classification (NCBI taxonomy): domain Eukaryota; kingdom Metazoa; phylum Chordata; class Lepidosauria; order Squamata; family Crotaphytidae; genus Gambelia; species Gambelia wislizenii. The sequence continues at coordinate 9,146,091 of JAUMIR010000018.1, forward strand.
TGCCTTGCCATTCCCTTCCTCTGAGGCTGAGAGAGTGTGCTTCACCCAAGGTGGGTTGACGTTGGCTGAGCAGGAGTTCCAACTTGGGTCTCCTTGAGTCCTAGTTCTAGGAATGCTGGGAGTTGTAGTCTGGTAGGATCTAGAGCACCCTGAACTCCACCTCTTTGAAAAGATGGCAAATCCAAATTATTTCTGTGGAAAACACACCAGCCCAGTTTACCCAATTACTCAAGCCTGGCTGCCTGCCACCTTCCTTTATCCCTGATATTTTATGGATAAAATATGTGGATCTGTGGCCTCTGTTGGTAAGCGTGCCTAATCTCTCAATGAGTGGACTAAATCGCAATGATGAGTCTGGACTTTTCATTTGAAATCCTGGACAGCCTCTTTATTGGACTTAACATTTCTTTGGGTGCTTTGCATTTCGGGCTTTTCCTGCTTCATGTTCAACCACCACTCTTTTATTCCCTCCACCCTCATTTACTTTTGCTTTATTTTTTTCCAACATGTTTTTGTTTACTTACACATAGTATAGCTGACCTGGTCGTTTCATTTCTTAATGTCTTAATGTTAAAATTAAAATGAAAGACAATGGGCAAGAGTCATGCAGTTAGCAGCCACCTCTACAATGAAGCCCTGGTCATTTCAATAAGTTACATGCTTACTGTACAACTTACTGTACAAACTCATCCTTATTTCAAAAGCCAAGAACCTCTGAACATTAAGACAATTTCATTTTGCATGTGTACATTTTAATTTTTGAATAAAAACTTAGCTGAAACATTAACTGCTTTTTTTTTTTGCTGCTGGTGGTGTAATTTCTTCAGAACTGAAATCCTTAATGAAATTATTTATTTGGCACCTCAAAGGCCTATAGCACATCTCCCGAAAGATATGTGCACATTTGCAAGGTTTGGAGCATATTTTGGAGCAACAAACTTTAAGAAGTGTGTATGTATGGGTTTTGTTTATATTTTTGTTTCTCCAAAATACAGTATAGTTCTTTCTTTTAGTCCCATTTCTTTATTTTTTGAAGGCATTACAGTTGTCTCTTCACATTTGCTGGGGTTTGGTTCCAGGACCCCACCCCCCATGGATACCAAAATCCGTGAATACTCAAATCCCATTATATGCAATGGCATAGCAAAATTTCTTTCTTTATTTATTTATACCCTGTTCTTCAGCCACAAGGCTATCAGAGGGGCTTACAAATTGTTTTTAAGCAATAGCAATTTACACATCTACACTGCATTAAGCAGTTTCCAATGTGTGTTAGCTAATGATGTCCCTGATAGAAGATGGCAAAATCAAGGTTTGCTTTTTGGATTATTATTTTTTTAAGAATATTTTCAAGCCGTGTATATCCTAACTTGCCCTCTATATGTCTCTTTCCTTCTTGGTTAGTTTGAGATTAGCTATCTCTTGCCTTAATTCCATTTCTGTTTTCATTACATGACAATCAATGTCACTGTTCTTAATTGGAAATTTAATTATGCTTATTGTATATCTGTATATTTGAAATATTTTGTTTTTTGGCCTTTTGGACCTCATTATATTTTGGGGAAATGAGCTTCTCTCTAAGCCTCACTATCCCATTTTTCTTTCCATATTTTTTGACCGGTTCCCAGTCATTTTCTATTACATTCAGCGGTTTGTCTGTTTCTCTCTGGCTTTTCTTTGCAAACGAAGATCCCGCGATTTCTGCAAGTGCGCTGATGACTGAAAAGGCCAATCCGAAATAAACAAGTCTGGTCTATTAGCTTAGATGTTAACCTGTCTGCTTCTAGAGTATCGTATAATTTTACAAGCCATTCTTCCATAGTGGGTATCCTCATCTCTTTCCAGAATTTTGCGTACAATATTATTTCCGGAACACGGCCTCACAGCCCAGAACCCCCCCCCCCCCCGGAAAATCTATTTTAAATCATTTATTATTTTATTTATTTATTTATACCCCGCTCTTCAGCCACAAGGCTATCAGCGCGGCTTACAAATTGTTTTTAAGCAATAGCAATTTACACATCGACACTGCATTGAGCAGTTTCCAATGTGTGTTAGCTAATTTTTTATATTTATTTTTTATTTTAATTTTATTTGGAATGGCCTGCTGAACGAGATCCGTCAGATGACGAGCTTAAGTAGCTTTTAAAAAAGCACTAAAGACTGATCTCTTTCGGCAGGCCTTTCCTGATTAGATCCCGGCCTCAGGAGCTGCGTCTCCTGGCCTTTTTTAAAAAGTCTTGTTAGTATTTGTTTTTTTAATGTGATTTTTAGTTAGGTGGTTTTAATTTTATACTGTTTAATGTCTCCTGGCCTTTTTAAAGTCTTGTTTGTATTTGTTTTTTTAATGTGATTTTAGTTAGGTGGTTTTAATTTTATACTGTTTAATGTCTTTTTATGGGGTGGGTGGTGCTTTTAGTCGGCATTGTAGCGTTTTAATTGTTGGAAGCCGCCCTGATTGTTTTTAGCAGAGGGTATAAATAAATTTATTATTATTATTATTAATTTTATTATGTTATTTATTAAATAAATACATATTTTACAATATTGTATTTATTAAAGATATTTATTTAAAAATAAAGATTATTTTTATTGCCCCCCAACAACAACCACCCACCCTCCACCAACTTAATTTTATCTTTTTTTGGGGGGGAACTGTGTGATTTAATGCCTTTTGCAAGATGAGGCTTAGAAAAAGGTGTGACCCTCTGGATTTAATTTGCAAAAGATCTCCTTTTCCAAGAAAAAAAAAAATATTTGGACCTCCCCTCCCTTATTGGTGCACGGATCCCTGCAGCCCCCTCCTTTGCCTTTGGTGTGTGCACATCCTCACGTACACATGGGCAACCCATTCTCTAGCTCAGGAGCAAAGGGGGGAAAGTGCGCATGCGCGTCCTGGGAGGCAAGCTCCGCCCCTTCTCGCCCAATCAGAGACGCGCAGACTCCCAACATCCCCTCTGGCCCCTTTTCCCTAAGCCGCCCTCTCATTGGGCGAAAACCAACCCATTCCGGATTGGAGGAGGAGGAGGGCAGCCAAGAAACAACAACAACCCAAGCAGAAGAAGGAGAAGGCGGCTCTTTAACCCGGGGTGGTGGCACGCGATTGGTGGAGAGGGCCGTCCCTCTTTTCACCGAGCTGCCGTTGGCCGGCGAGGCTGCTTTTCGAGGGCGGGGAGCCAATGGGAGGGCGGTGAGGGCGGGCGCTGGGCGGCCGTTAGGAATGGGCAACGGCTGCTGGCGGAGGCGCCCCTCCCCCTTTTTCTGAGGCGAAACTGTGAGGCGAAAGGACGGCGGCGGCCGACGGGTAAGGAGGCCGGGAAGGGGCTTGGAGGGGGTCGCTCCCTCTTTACCTCAGCGGGCGAGGAGGAAAGGGCCTCGGCTGAGCGGGGGAAGGGCTTGGGCCATGGCGGCGGCGAGCGAGCGAGCAGCTCCCCCTCACGGGCCCCGTCTTCGTGTCAGGCTGGGTTTTGGAGACAGGCTGAATGTTGCCTTCAGCTGGGTCCGGAACCCCCCCCCCCTTTCCTCCTCCTCCTCCACTTCTCCCTGACGAGAAAAAAATAAGGGGGTCCAGCTAGTAAAGGAGATATGTGTATATTAAGTCAGTGGGATACTGCACATAGCCATGGAAAGAAATTAATCACGAAAAAGTCTCTGGGATACTGTACATAGCCATTTTAGTGAAATGAATCACGAAAAAGTCTATGGGATACTGTACATAGCCATTTTAATGAAATTAATCACGAAAAAGTCTATGGGATACTGTACATAGCCATTTTAATGAAATTGATCACTAAAATAAGGGGGTTCAGCTAGATATATATATGTGTGTGTGTATATATATATATATATATATATATAGAGAGAGAGAGAGAGAGAGAGAGAGTCAGTGGTATACTGTACATAGCCATTTAAAGAAATTAATCATTAAAATAAGGGGGTTCAGCTAGTTATATCTATATATGTGGTCAGTGGTATACGTACTTAGCCATTTAAAGAAATTAATCATTAAAATAAGGGGGTTCTGCTAGTAATATATATATATATATGTGTGTGTGTGTGTGTGTGTATATAGTCAATGGTATACTGTAGTTAGCCATTTAAAGAAATTAATCATTAAAATAAGGGGGCTCAGCTAGTAATATATATCTATATATGTGGTCAATGGTATACTGTACTTAGCCATTTAAAGAAATTAATCATTAAAATAAGGGGGTTCTGCTAGTACTCTGTGTGTGTGTGTGAATGGTATACTGTACATAGCCATTTAAAGAATTTAATCACTAAAATAAGGGGGGGTTCAGCTAGTAATATATACATGTATATATATATATATATATATACACACACATACACAGTATATATATATATATATACACAGTATAGTCAATGGTATATTGTACATAGCCATTTAAAGAAAATAATCACTAAAATAAGGGGGTTCAGCTAGATTTTATAACGACTACATATATATATATATGTAGTCGTATACTGTACATAGCAATCTAAAGAAATTAATCATTAAAATAAGAGGGTTCATATATATATATATATATATATAGTCAGTGGTATACTGTACATAGCCATTTAAAGAAATTAATCACTAAAATAAGGGGATTCAGCTAGTTATATCTATATATCTATATATAGTCAATGGTATACTGTACATAGCCATTTAAAGAAATTAATCACTAAAATAAGGGGGTTCATCTCTTTGAGCGCCTTGTTCCATCCCCCTCCAAGTCTTATTTTATTATATTATTATATTATTTCCGGGAACCAGCCCCTCTCCTCCTCTTCCTCCTCCTCAACTAAATAACTGATTAAGATGATATTACATTGGTCTGAAGCCACTTGAATTATTATGCAGCTTGAGCGAAACAAAATAAAATAAAACAATTACCTGGAACACTAGGTTGGTGATTAAAAATATTTCCATTCATGTATAATATTCCTTTGGACTTCCTCCTTTCATTATACATTGAATCAAATTTCACAGAGCTGTTAAGTCAATGGTATATAAAATAAGGGGGTTCATCTTGTCAACAGCCTTATTCCATCACCCCGCCCGAGTCTTATATTATTTTTATTAAATTATTTATTTCTGGAAACCACCACCTCCTCCTCCTCTTCCTCAAACTGCAAAAAATCCAGGATTCCGTAGGATATTCTGATGGTGGTTAAAGTGAAATCATAGCATTATAATTGTGTAGTGTGAATGGGCCCAAAACAGCCCAATGGGAAGTCCACAAGGAGACATGAGTAAAATTGAACTTCATGCTCAATTGCTATCCAGAGGCATATTGCTTCTAAGTGTGCAGGAGGGATGGGCCACATGTGCAGTCTGTGGGCCACATGTGGCCATAGGGAAGACATGGCCATCATCCCAGATGTTCTTACCCATCCAAAGCTTTATTCTCCACCAATTGGTCTAGTTCCCATTCAAAACCACCCATGCTGTTGGGCACCACATGGTAGGGATGGAAAGAATGCTTAAAAATATTCCAGACATGGTTAAAAAACAGATTTCTTGAGTGATAGGAAACCCTGACAAGTGGTGCCCAATCTAAGTGGTTTAGATTCTGTCTAAACCAGTGGTTCCCAAACTTTGGATTTCAGCTCCCAGACTTTGTGGCTGCTAGCCCAGCTGGCTGAGACTTCTGGGAGTTGAAGTCCAAAACACCCGGAGGACTGAATTTTGGGAACCGCCGAACATTAGGAAGAATTTCTTGACTATAACAGCTGTTGGAGAGTGGAATGGACTGCCTTGGAGCGTGCTGGGCTCTCCATTTTTGGATTAGAGGTTGGATGGGTGTCTTTCAGGAGTGTTTTGGCTGTGTGCATGGCAGGGGCTTGGGCTAGATGGTCCCTTTCAACTCTTTAGATTCTGTGAAGTATTTTCACATTTGCGAGACTTGGTGTTCATTTTTTAAATTGACAACCTCTAAGCACCTGTGACTGATTGCACTTTGGCCACCCCTGATGTAGATGAGGGAGTGAGCTTGTTTTCTGCTGCTCCAGAGACGAGGACACGAACCATGAATGTGATTCAAATGATAAGGAAAAAGATTCCACCCAAATATTAGGAAGAACTTCTTGACTGTAACAACTGTTTGACAGTGAGACATGCTGCCTGGGAGCATGGTGGGGTCTCCTTCCTTGGAGGTCTTTAAACAGAGGCTGGATGGCCATCTTTCAGGAATGCTTTAGCTGTGTATTTCTGCATGCCAGAAGGTTGGGCTAGATGACCCTTGTGGAGCCTTACAACCCGAAAAATTCTATCATCTGCCTGTGCATATTTTTCTTTTGGAAGGGTCACTGTGCAAAATCATTTGTAGAGCACCCCCCCCCTCCAGATCGAGGCTTGCCTGGCTCAATGTTCTGTTCTCATAGTGACCAATGAGAATGCCCCCTATAAGCAGGGCATGAATACAAGAACCACTCTTTTCTTGCCCCACATCCAGTCATAGAAATATTGGTTGCATTTAATGTGTGATGATTTTTTTCCTTCCCTGCTGGGGCTGGTGGGAATTAGTAGGGAAGAAGGAAGTACAGCCTTCCAGATGTTGGGCTTCAGCTTCCTACAGGCCCAGTTAGCATTACTCAGGGCTTAAACTACCTGATGTGGGGAACTACAACAACCTGCCCATAGGCTACCATAATTTCTTTCTTTCCTGGAAACTGCGCAGAGGCTGGCAGCAGTTGCCACTGGGACTGGACACAGACTACCACTTTGAGTAGCGCTGGCATAGCCAAAATGTGAGGAATGCTGAGTATAGCTTGGGAGGGCCATACTTTCCCTGTCTCTGCTTTAAAATGTTGGAATATGGTTTGTACCATCCCTCACAATTGGTTGTAGCCATAATTTCATGCGTTTTTTCTTTTTCTTGGCATATTACTGAAAGCCACCACGTTGCAAGTTCGATTCCAGCGGGCTCCAAGGTTCATTCAGCCTTCCATCCTTTTGTAGGTCGGTAAAATGAGTACCCAGCTTGTGGGGGCAATTAGATAACACACATTGGAAGCTGCTTCTTACAGTGTAGATGTGTAAATAGCTATTGCTTAAAACAATTTGTAAGCCGCTCTGATAGCCTCGTGGCTGAAGAGTGGGGTATAACTAACTAACTAAATAAAAAAATATATTGTAATAGCATGGTAATGAGCTCACATAATTGGCATATGGAGTATGATCAAAATTAGTCTCTTTGTGCACTATGTGTACAGTGATGGTAGGCAAGTGGAATCTCCCCTTACATGCTCAGATGCATTGTATGTCTTTGTATACACTCACTGCCCCATCAAGGGCCTGGGGGACTATAAGATGTCTCCTTAGCTTTTCATTCAGTCATAAAAACAAGCATATTGGTAACAGTAAATGTCTTGCACCCTTTTTTCTTACTGTTGATGTGGTATTTTGTTGTCTATTTAGATTTGACTCAGCATTATATATATGTTGTTAAATGGTTGTCATGCATATGTGTATTGGAGAAAATTAAGTAAAGTGTCCCAGTAATATATTTGCAGACTTTTGTCCTGTCTTCATGTTGATAAAACTTCATAATTGTTGCAATTAAAATACAGGAAATTTATTTATAGTTTAATAAGTAAATAATTGCTTAATGGTAAACACATTTATAGTTCTAACAAACACCATTGTTTTTAGAGTTAATGTACATCCAAGTGTTTAGCTCGTAACAGAAACATTCATTAGAAGGGTCAACAATAGTGGAGAAAATACACATTGGAATATAGTGCACAAATGAATCTTGCAATAATCACGCTTAGCATTTATGTGGTCCTCCTAAGTGTTGAAAGTGCTTTACACATTTTATCTCAGTACACTTACAACAGCTCTTTAAAAAATAGTAATAAAATAGATAGCTGTTTATGTATTGCATTTGAGATAGTAAGGTTTCAAATAACCCCGCCAGCAATGAGGATTTTAAAAACTATGAAAAACCCAAATTACACAGCCCAGTGTGTTTAGAGAATCTCCTTTTGTTCAAGGTAGTTCTAAATATTGGCCTAAATTTCCAAATATAGCCAGGCCTCCATATCTGTGGGGGTTCAGTTCCTGGACTTACTGCGGATACCAGAAACCAACAGTGAACCCTATTAAAATACAGGACTTCTAGTAAAAACATACCATAGAGTTGCATTGGAGGACCTAAAAGATGCCTAGAAGGGATGTCTCTCTAGACATTTTCCAGCACTACTCTATGGTAGGTGTCCCTGTTTTGTATCCTGCAGATATTGGTTCTGTGGATACAGAGGTCTATCTGTACTTGTTAGTACAGTAGCGCCCCCATATTCGCCAATCACGGATTCAATTATCCGCGGTTTGCAATGGCAGGGGAATGGAGGGGGGAGGAGGGATCTCACCTCCCCCATCCCTTCCCTGGGGGTGGAGAAGCCATCTTGTATCTCTTTTTATTCCTTATGCTAGTGACCATGCAATCCACCCTATCTCCAACAAGGTGGCAATATCTTAATGAGTTGCCCTGGTTATTGTCTTCAGGTTGTAAGAAAGGAGTGTGTAGCCTGTCATCTATGGTTTGGAAACATGTTGAAATACACGTTGTGTATAATGCTTGTGAGGAAGTCTATAAAATGCATGAGGATACTGGGAAAAGCTTTAATATGAGACATATCTGTGGTTCTAGGGAGGGCGAATACATGGTAGATCTGTGGTGAATTATTGGTGTGCAGCAGGTGGTGAAGGAGGTTTTGGGATATGTCCAGCAAGGAAGTTTTACCTCTTTTGTGTGAGGCATTTGTGGAGACAGGGTAGGGTGCAACACTTTTAAAGGACAATTGAAGGTTTGTGGGAGTGTGGATTGTGAAGGCCTTGTGGAAGGAGGATTTATGTATGTCATGCCTAGTCGACTTTCAAGAATGGGCCCGACTAAAGATGGTACAGGAAATTAGAAATAAAACATGGCTCCTAGAAATCTGAAAAATTTTATTCTCTTGAATTTTTCTTCTCCTGAGTATTGGCTCTCTGGAGATAGCGGGGAGTATGAAAAGTGGTCTGAAGATTCTTCTTGGAGAAGAATACCCAGTTGGGTCTTGGTTCATGGGTCATTTTTATTTCTGGGTGGGCATTTGAAAAAGGAACAGCAAAAGTGTGTGGTCTGTAGCATGGTTGGAAAATTATTGTGCTCTGTGTATCCAACTGAACCCCATATAGTAGCTGGGCTTGAGCTTTAGCAATAAAACAGTTTGATTGCCGCGGGAATGAACTTTGTGAAGCAATATTTTTGGATAGCTGTTATAGAGCTGTTATAGGGGGTTGGACTGGATGGCCCTTGTGGTCTCTTCCAACTCTACGATTCTATGATTCTAATGTTAGTCTCTTTGTATTGAATACAAGGGGAAGAGACTATGGGTGACTTCCAGTTTTCAAACTTTGAAGCCGTGCAGTGTTTCTTACTAGTGTTTCCTCTCAGAAAAAAATAGTAGTTTTTAAAGTCTAATTTGAGAACATGAAATGCATTATGTATAATTTAGTCCAACAAATAACAATGTTTTGTTTCTTTCTGAAATGTACTTATGTTAATCCTTTTATTTCATCATGTTTGGTAGTTGAATTTACTTTGGTCTTCATTCCTTTCATCTTTGCATGGAGGAAGCTTTATATGTTTGTGAGTTTCTCTGCCAACAGTCCCCCTCCTGTTTCTAATAAACATGCAATCTTGATGTAAATCTGCCTCCTCTAACCTGGTGTCCTCTAGATGTATTGGCCTATAACTTTCATTACTCCCATTAACATGGTCATTAGTCATTGCTTGCTGGGAAATTTGGGAGTTGTTGTCCTAAACAACAGGAGCCAAAGGGAGTCTTCAAAACTCCAACAAGGAACCAGAAAGGGGCAAGAAGACTCTAAACAGAAAATCAAAAAAGAATATGACAGTAAATAGTATTGTGAAAAACGAAAAGGACAGAGAACAACAGAAACCTATAGGCATGACAAGAATTTTTTGTCCCTTCTGGTTCCCTGTTGTTGCGTTGGGAGTCATAGTCTGACACATTTGGAGGGCATCAAGTTGGAGAAGGATGTTCTAATTTGTTGAGTAATGGGGCGATTGTAAGCCACTATACAAATTTCCCACATTCCAGAAGCAGGCTAAAATGCTCTGCATTTGAGTACACCCCCCCCCAACTTTAATGTAGAAATGGATAATATATGGGAATCTTCCACATGCCAGAGGTTTATTCTCACCATTACTGGTGCATTTCCTTCCCTTCTGTATGTGTAATTCTTTTTCTAGTTGCAGCAGTGGAATAGTAATTCCTGGTGGGACTCCCTGGAACACTTGTGGGAAGACCTGTCATTAGTCTGCTTGATACTTGCTTATTCTGCTGCCCCATGCTGTTGGCTGTGTGGTGTTTGCCTAAAGTGGATGAAATGTGTCCTGTTTTCATAGCTGTAAAGAAAGGGAAGCAGAACAATGTCTAAATATTCTAGAGATCTGTATTTCAGAAAGGGAAGCAGAACAATGTCTAAATAGAGACCTGTATTTCCAGGCCTCGTTTTACATGTTCCTAGCAGTGTGCTACTATGATTGACAGCTGAGTTGTTGCTGTTACCTTACTGTGTGTGTTGCTGTTACATTTTTATATGTTCCAAAGAAAAATACTCAGGGGTAGCCATGTTTCCCATACAGCAAGATAAAACAATCCATAAAAGAGCAATGCCTTTGTTGGCCAGCTGAGATGCACAAAGCACATCATGCAAGCTTTCAAAGCCCCACTGGCTTCTTTACCAGGAAAAAGTTGTTTAAAAGATGTTGAGGATGGAGCAAGCTTGTTTTCTGTGACTCCAGAGACTAGGACATGGAGCAGTGGGTTCAAACTACCAGTACAGGAAAAGAGATTCCACCTAAACATTAGGAAGAACTTCCTGACAGTAAGAGCTGTTTGGAAGTGGAACACACTGCCTGGGAGTGTGGTGGAGTCTCCTTCTTTGGAGGTTTTTAAGCAGAGGCTGAATGGCCATCTTTAGGGAATGCTTTGATTGTTTATTCCTGCATGGCAGAAGGGGGTTGGACTGGATGGCCCTTGTGGTCTCTTCCAACTCTGTGATTCTATGAAAAATCGTACTGGAAAAAGAAAAAGGCGACACGTTGGAGTCACAGGCCTACATCTTGTATTAGATGTCTCTGTTTTTTGGCCGTGTGAGGACTGAGACAGTGGACAGTAAAATTTAAATTCTGTTAGCAGCAGTAATTTTTTTCTTTATTCTTCCTTAGTATTTTTATATGATATGTGCCTACTAGATTAATCCAATTTATGATTGAATTAGAGCAGTTATTTTAATAGTATCACATTATTTATTAATTAAAACATTTGTATCCAGCTGTTTAACCACAGATATCAGATTGGTATGCAAAAAAAATAATTTTGAACTTTTAAAAACAATTTAGAATAGTAAAAAAATTATAGTCTAAACAGTGGTTCTTAACCTGTGGCCTATGAACCCCCAGGGGGCCATGATATCCTCACAAGGGGTCCGTGAAGGCTTGAAGGCTGTGTGGCCCACTTCCTCCCTGCAGTGGAGCAGCCATGGTGGACAGGAGCCAATGCGAAGGCTGGCTGGCTTGGCCTACACATTGCCATTCAATCCACTCCAGTACAAACTTGCAGGAAGAAGCAGGAAAAAGAAGTCTTTCCTTCCCCTCCAGTTCCTCTGAGAAAAGGTTTAATGGATGGTGCAATTGTATTATTATCAAGTATTATTATTATTAGGATTTTAAATCTTCAGTTAAGTCTTGGGTGCCCTCGGCAACAAAAGATATTTAAAGGGTGTCCCTGGTAAATAAAAAGTTAAGGGCCACTGGTCTAAAACATTAAATTATATAACAAAAAAAATCCAGTTAAAATCATGTACCTATACAAATAGGATAAAATTAGTAGACCCCAAAAACTTTAATAAAAAGCCATGTTTTAATTTGGGACTGAATGGAAGCCAGTGTTGGCCCCATTCGAGTCTCTGTGGGGGAGGTTATTCTACAGCTCAGGTACCACAGTAAAGAAGACTTTTTCTATATCCTCACACACTGTATTGCTCCCACTGGTGAGACACAGAGGAGGGCTCTTCTAGTAGACTTCAGTGCTTATTTGTATGTGGAAAGAGTTTTCCCCCAAGTTTTGGGATCCTAAGCCATTTAGGGTTTTAAATGTCATCCATCACAAGCACTCTAATATCTGGAAGCATACTGGCAGCCGTTGCAGCACCTTCAAAAACAGAGGTGAAATGGGTTGGGTACTTTTCCAGTCAGCATTTGATGTGGGAGGTATAATTATAAATCTGAAAGATATGTAGTTTCATTTGTGAGGAGATTGTACAGAATTTGGACTGTCTTATCTACCTGGACACCTGTGTGGTGTAGAAACTATCCTAAGTGGGAGGAGTTTCAGCTTTATGGCTCTTTCATTTTCTCTTCTAACTTTTAACAATTGAGTGACTTTTCAGTGTTGGAAGGGACATAGAAAGGCCACCTGGCAGCCCCAGTAGTGGTGTCACCTGTTAGCACAGGTTTTGTCACAAATGTAGTGTTCACAGTGGTATTTTTCTTTCTTTCAAGCCTTGAAACCAGTTCTGAAAGGGAAAAGGTAAAGACTTCTGTGCCCAGGCACCGTGGGCCATAGAGTATGAACTTGGTGTGGACTGCCTTTCCCCATGAATAATTTGATTTTAAATATTAGAATCATAGAATTGGAAGAGACCACAAAGGCCATCCAGTTCAACCCCCTGCCATGCAGGAAATCACAATCAAAGCATCCCCGACAGATGGCCATCCAGCCTCTGTTTAAAGACCTCCAAGGAAGGAGACCCCACCACGCTCCGAGGGAGTGTGTTCCACTGCCGAACAGCTCTTACTGTCAGAAAGTTCCTCCTAATGTTAAGGTGGAATCTCTGTTCCTGGAGCTTGCATCCATTGCTCCATGTTCCAGTCTCTGGAACAGCAGAAAACAAGCTTGCTCCATCCTCAGTATGACACTCCTTCAAATACTTAAACAGGGCTATCATATCGCCTCTTAACCGTCTTTTTTCCAGGCTAAACATACCCAGCTCCCTAAGTCTCTCCTCATAAGGCATCGTTTCCAGACCTTTCACCATTTTAGTCGCCCTCCTCTGGACACGCTCTGGACACTACATATTGATTATATGTAGAATATCTCTTCTTCCACCTGACTTTTCAGTGTTTGATGGAAGTGCATTAAAGATTTGTTGCACAGTCTTGCCAAGAAAACCCCGTGATAGCTTCGCCTTGCAGTAGCCATAAGTCAGAACGGACTTGAAGGCACACAACAACAGTCAGTCTGTGAATTGCTCTGTTAATTGTTTTGACTAGTAACTCATTTGTTATCTTCCTAAAGAACTAAGAGGTCAGCTGCCCATTAGCAGCTGCTACCACATCTCCCCTTCAGATTATCACACAGAATCTGCCAAGAACAGTTTTTAGAAAGCAGAGAGTTTGGAGCTCATGGGATATTTGGTGGAGCTGAAACAAATACTGTAGTAGGTTACTGCTCCTACTTGGCTTTAAAGTTGAAACCATAGTGTGTGTGTCTGTGTGTGTTGGAAATAAGTTTGAAGCAGTTAATTCTTTACAAGTTTTCTTAAAGCTGAATTAGAGAATGCCTTGTAAGACTTACTAATACAATTACATCAGTTTGTTTAAGTACATCCATTTCCCTTTTTTGTTGAATGATTGCCAAGACAGTTTGCTATCATTTGAAACATGCACTCTCTTACTTTCACACATGCTTCCCTCTCCTTAAAGGAAAGGGTATTCATGCATGTGTGTGCATCTTCACCCTTTGCAGTGTTGTAGGGTTGACATCTATTAGGATCACTAAATCTCTCTCCTATACTGGTATAGGACAAGTTTTAGCTGTATTCTTTGGTATCCAGTGGCAGCAAAATAGGGCTTTCTTTGTCTCCCCTGCTAGCTTGTAGCCTCAGTGACACCAAAAACCTGCTTCAGTTGGTTAACACAACCTTTCGTAACAGGTTAGGGGTGGGCAGAGCTGCTTTTTCTGGACAAAGTTTACATATACCTTTGGATCCGTGCCTAAATTGATCCTTGTCAATTCTGGTATTTTAAAAGAAGATCTGACAGTGCATTGGGTTTTCTGTGTTTATGTGAACATTGTCATGGCATGAAGCTGTGAGCATTATGCTGCTTCCTTTCCCTTTCCTCAGGCTTTTTAACCATCATAAGGTTTGTAAATGGGTTTTCAATGTGTCCAAATGGTACTACTTGCATCTTACTTTTACACAGAGAAAAGATTGTAAACCACAGGCTTGCTTTGCTGAAGAAATTGAGTTAATGTTCACATTGTCTGGAGTCAGATTAAATGGAACACTGTAGTATTAACAGAGTGGTTAAACAGTGGGGAGTTTTTATCAAGTTTTGAGTTGATTATAATGGGTGTGATGGGGAATTATAATCAGTATAACAGCTTCAGGATAGGGACAAAAAGACCCCTAAAAATAATTATTCGCAATGTGGAACGATTCTGAACCCGAAAGTAGGTTAGATATGTAAAATGATGTATTTTCCTCTTGGTGAAATAGAATAATTTAACTTTCACAGTCAGTAAAGTGTCCTGTACAACCCAACAATATTTTCAGTTGAAATAGTTTGATGATACAGATCGCAGATGGACAACTTGGGAATTATATTGGACTGCAGCTCTCACAGCCCCTTCTGTTTTTTGGCACTGGTGAAGGATGATGACAGTTGCAGTAGAATAACATCTGCAGGAATACAAGTAGCTCACACCTAATATAGATTGTCCCAATATATCATAGACTTACTCTGCCTCTAAAAGTAAGGGGGGGCATTGTTGCTAACAAGTGATGGGATAATACAGTACAGTATAGAAAACATGCATTAACAGCAACATTGTATCGGGATTATTTGATTGGTCAAACCCTATTTTGAATAGTTTTATTGTTCCATAAAAATTGAAGTAAATGAGAAGCTGGAAATGTTCTATATAGTTGTTGAGTGACTTTAAAAAACAACAATAGTTTTTGCTGTTAGCACTTCTTCCTTCCATCCAAAGATGGATTCTGAAAGCATTTTGGATAATTCCTTCCTCCTGCTGCTGCATATTCTCTTCCACAGCTGTTCAGTTCCTGGCATTCAGCTGCAGCAGAGCTCTGAATCTGGGTCAGTGTGTCACACCCACTGTAGGAGGGCCTGCAAGTATGTCCTGTGACCAGCACCACGAATAAGAATTTTGCATTTAGAGAGACCGTGCAACCAATCCCTTTTGATGAGCTTGTGGAGCTGAACAGAAAATGGTTGGATTTGTACATTGTCAACATGCAGAGGAAGAGAAAGTAAGGGAAGGAATGACTGAAAATTACAAGTACAGGGCTGTAAGCTTGGTGAAAAGGGTTTACTGTGGATCTGTTTATGCAACCCTAGGGGAGCAGTTTTAGCCACCTGTTTGCTTTTACCTTTCTTTTCCTTTTCAAACGTGGATTAAATAAATATGCTAATAATGCTACCTGAGAGGATAGTTCTCTGAGTGTGTAGTAGACAGCGTTTTATAAGTTGAAGCTGCTGGTATGTACTTGTACATTTTAACCACCAGCAGCTAAAGCCAGTCGTTCATCCCAGCTAGCACAGACCCGTTCAATCTGTGTAAGTTACCTATTAACTATTCAGTGGGTCTACTCTAGTTCGAACAATTGGATTTAACACACACACACACTTTTTTTTTTAAGTTTTCAGCTTGTTTTGAAAATGAGTAAAACTGTTTTGTACCATATGTGCAAAAAGGTAGTGCAAAGCAAACATGCACACACCACACCAAAAGAAAACAGGAAAAAGAGAGTACATTTGCAAAGACAGTACTGTAGAATGCCCCCCGTCTATGCACATATATACATACACATACAGACATACCTTGCTTCCTTCGAATCCTTGTGAAATCCATGTGGGACCCAAAGGCATTGATGGAGATGGTGTGGTGCTAGAGGCTCCCAGTATTTTTGTTAAGTCAGTGAGGCAGGCAATCTATTGCATGCAAAAGGACGTATCCTGCAGACACTAGGATAGATGAATATAAATAATATTATGTTTGTTGCCCATGCTGACTGGTTGGTGAGTTACCTGTAGATTCTTGTTCTGTAACAAAAGGCACTTGAGTTAAAGTGCTACCCATAATCATTTATGAAACATGTTCAAGATTTACAACTTCCTATAATATACATTCCGTTGAAAGTTTTGAATTGGAAAATGCTACAAAATTTCAAAAATCTTGAATGATGTGAAGGAGCATGTTTGTTTGATCTATACTTACTAAATCAAACCTTAATAACAAACAATAATAAACCTAAATAAAGCCTTTCAATGTTTTATTTTGCTGCCTGGAATCCTCTGGTGGGAGAAAGGTAGGATAAATAAATAAAGTCTTATCAGCTGAACTGAAATATTTATTTAAGAAAAAAATAAAGCACGTGTGGTGTGGTTCAGACGTAATATTCAGGCCATTCAGTGCTTCGTTCAATTTTTTTTTATTAGAGTGGTTGTCTTTACATTTTAAAAATATGTATACTGGTTATATAATTTCTTTAAATTTGAGCTGAAAAGATGTTGAAGACTTTTGACACGTTAATTGTAGCACACAAGGTGAACAGTGCATGATGTGCTGTGAATCTCCACTCATCAACTTCAAGTAGTTGAATTCTGTTTCACTAAGGCCATAGTGCACCACCAGTTTCATTGTCATTGTTCATGACATCCCCACATCACTTACCTTGTATTGTATTGGTATCCAATCATATTATGAATTAATTTTGTGAAAAACTTTGGGAATGGAGAATTGTTAGTGGAAGAATTAAGCATTGGGAATTATTTTGCTTCACTCACTGGTCCTTTCCCTGCTAAGTGCATGACAGTTTGCCCATGGGTATTTTCCAGAAACTAAACAGCCAGCTCATTTTGGAAACAAGTTTTTTGTGCTCTCCATTATTTTTTGTTGATACTACATCAACTTTGCATGGCTAAAAGGCATATTAGGGACTGCAAAACTCTGACTGCTATGGTTCGGAGTGTAGATAATGCCTTATCAGAAGCACAGAAAAAAAAAACTGGTTTGGGGGCAGTGTGGTAAGGTTGTGTTTCCTGCTTGCTGCATCAGAAGTTGCTAAAGTAGTTGGAATGGAGATCTATTTTGCCCACTCTGCAAACTTGCACCAAACCATGCATGAAAAACCAGATTTTTAAGCAGACTGTTATTGTTCATTTAGATCAGCACATGGTCTTGTTCAGTTGCTATAAACAGGTGTTGTCTTGTGTTTTTTATAACTGGGGTAGAGAGAAGTGTGAGCGTTGACTTTTCTCCTCCTCTTCCTCACAGTGGTTCTATATTTAGCTGTTGTAATGAGCTTAGTTGGGTGAATTAGCTGAGCATATCTCACAATTAGCACTGTCTATGGAGCCTAAGAAGAGGTTCTTGTTTGGTGTGAGGCAGGTCCTATCGGAAAGGTACATTTCTTTGTAGTTTAATATTTAGGATTCTTTTGGTGTAAAATTCACTCTCCCATCCTTTTCTAGCATTTGAAGTGCTGGCAACTGTGTCTGCTTCTAACTTATTTAGAGGTATGCAGAGCCATCTTGTAACACTTTTGAGACTGAGAGAAAGATGTTGGTAGCATAATATTTCATAGACTTAAGTCTGCTTCATCCAATGCAACTTATTTCTCTCAGTCTCAGAGGTGTTACCAGATCCCTTTTCATAGTGATCCTGACTAAGGCGGCTATGTCTTATTCATATGCAGAGATACTACCTTTTGTTGTCTTGATCTCATATTGGAGCATCTATCTTAGTATGGAACTAGATGCAAGCTTTAATTTTTGATGCAAAACAGACATATAAAGCTTTTTAATGTTAAAAGATAGACCAGCCAGCTCTTAAGATAAAGGTTTGATAATGGCCTTGATAGTGTCCTTCCTGAAATTAGTGCCTGGGTCTCATTACATTCCAGAGCCAGTGATTCTCAAACTTTGGTGGTGGTCTTGTGTCAGTCTTGCAAGGTCTTTTTTTATATATATACATGCTTATAGCTGCTGTGCTGTGTCTCAACTTCTGTAGCTTGTACAGTGTAATCAGAAAATACACGCCACTCTGTGGTTCCTAGGCCTGCTGTTCAACCCCCCCCCCCACCAGATCTCCATTTCTCTCTTCTAGCCAAAAGAAGTAGTTGTTCCATTTTACTGAATGCGGCCAATAGCTAGGGAGATTTTGGAATTCACCTGCGTGCCCCTTTTGGATATCTTACCCTCTTGGGTTGTAAAAGGATAGAGTTTTCATTATTCAGGACTGATTTTTGGTTTGCATGGTGCTGCCATGGTTATTTTATGGAAATTGTATGATTGGGGCATTTCTGTACATCTGACTTAAGATGTGATGGATGAAGCAATCCCAAAGTCCTCTGCTGCCCTCTGGTGATATTTCAAGTATAGAGAATATTACCTTAAAAATACTGTTCCTTATTTCTTTGCAACTGGAATTAAAAGGTTTAGGACATTTTAAGTTGAACACGATTGCTTTTGTATGGCCCTGACAAGAGCATATCTTCCACATAGAATATGTAGTTTAAAATTAATATTTAACCAGAAGAAGAGACTGGCAAAACCTTTGAGGATTCCTTGCCTAAGAAAACCCTAAGAAATTCATGGGGTTGCCATAAGCCGGCAAGCAACTTGAAAGCACATTACTGCTGTGTGCCTTCAAGTCATTTCCAACTTACGGTGAACCTCTCTCAGGGTTTCCTTGACCAGAAGAAGAAAAAAAGAGAGGGTTTGCCTTTGCCTTCCTCTGAAGCTGTGAGAGAGTGACTTAGAATCATAGAATCATGATTTCCATGGCTGAGCGTGGATTCAAATGCTGGTCTCCAGAATCATTGTCCACCACTCAAACCACTATGCCACACTGGCTCTCTTGAAGGCACATACACACATACAAGGGCATTCCATGGAATCTGCAAGTATCAAGGGCTATGAAAACAGTATTGGAGGTCTCATGGTGCCTCAAGACCACACTTTGCCCACTCCGTTTGGAGGGAATAAGGGAATGCTCTTTGAATTAACAATTTTAAATGACTCATTAATTACTTTGGGAGCAGTATTCAGAAAATGTTGGATATGTTGCCTATAATGTAGTAGCAACAACAGCAACTTGTATTCATATATGAGTCTAAGGTGAAGAAAATATTTGTATTTAGTTTAATCCCTATAATAATGCAAGAACTAAACGAGTGCCTCTGTTAAATTATGTATTTGACTTCTGTCCGTAACTAATTGCCTGATGTTCTGGGAAAAACACTTTAAAGGTTGTTTCCAACAAATATTTATTTATTTTATTTCCTTGCTCTTTATTTGTTCACAAAGTTTTGTTGCCCTTTGTTGAGTCTCAGAACATTTCTTTGGACAGATTAAAAATCATACATGAAAACACATTTCCCCTTTGATTAATAAAGCAGACCATAATGAATGGAAAGGCATGTACTAGTCTTCATTAACTTTTTGCTTATTTCCTCTTCTCTTTGTTTGTGTGTTGTTGTTGTTTTTGCAGCCTAGGTTCTAAAAACTCCAGCAGGATGGGGTCGGAAAACCCAAGTCCGCAGAACCCCAGCTGTAAAATCATGACCTTCCGCCCAACGCTAGAGGAATTTCGTGATTTTGGGAAGTATATTGCTTATATTGAATCCCAGGGAGCTCACAGAGCTGGACTGGCAAAGGTGAGTTTGTTCTAGGCTTCACTGGGTGGACTGGGAGGTAGTCAGAGATGATTCATCTAAGGGGATGTCAGCTTGGGTCAAGAGCCAATTCTTGCCTGCAGACCTGTGGGCCATATCCCTGCTAAAAATGTGCACTTCCCCCCACTGTTTTCTAAACTAGAAGTATGCAAACTTCATCTAGTTTTACTTTTTAAAAACACATTCAAAGTTCTTTATTTTGGTATAGAAAAGTTGCATCTTGGTTTAGGAGGGAAGCTTGGAAGCTCCCAGGAGCATAATTTTTCTTTGTGTAATTGAAAAAAAAATCATTTATGGGGACTGAAAAAATGGGGGGCGGGGAGAGACAGGTGGCTGTGTGTTAAACAGTCATGTTTGTGAGCTATGAAATGATTAATTAGCAAGGAAGGATTTTAATCAGTGAGGCTGAAAGTCTGAAATGCACACGTTTGCATGAAGGTCCTATTTTACATGATGGAAAGATGTGTGTTGGATTTTTTTGAACATGAGCACTCAAGCCTACTGGGGCACATTAACAAGGACAATCTCTGCATGACTGTGTCTTGCTGCTTCATTGTTGAGACTTATTTACCTCAATCTGATGCACAGGTAACGCGCAAGCGCAAACACAGAGGGCTGCTAGTTGCAGAAAGGGTGAGAGTTAAGTGATGAGGGACTAGGCCCTCATTAAAGCAAGTCAATTACTGATTTTTATTACAGTTTCACAGGGGAGTTTGGTATTGATGAAAGCTTTCCAGGCCGTGTTTCCTTGTCTAGTCAAGTGTACTAATGGATTTCATTCTGCCTGATTCCTTAGGCATACATTATTCTAACCTGATATCAGGTGGCAGGTACAATAAAATTTCTGCCTTACCTGAAGCCAGGCATTCTGTTTTTCTAGGACCTAATGCTTGTGTCTCAAGCTCCCCTTTGGGTAAATAAGGATGGCTGTTTGCTTTGGAGAATACTGCTTAGGTCACCCTGGCAAGTAGGAAAAAGTCTCCTTAATTTTTTACATGTAGGAAGTAGCAAAGCTTGCTTAGGGCTTGTTTCCACGGTTGTATAGGCTTCTCAAAATGAGGCACACTGCATCTTTGTACTCGGAATGGATCCAGGTTTAGTTATGCTTTGAGTAGACCCATGAAGTCATCAGAACTTGATCATGTCTAACCTCAGTCCTTTTGATATAAGTAGTTCTACTTGAAATATGTTTAAGTCTGGGTTCAACAGTATATTGGCTGTGTTTGCACATCTGTCTAGACTTATACCACAATGAGCACAAAGCCTCTTCTTTCCCTCTCTGATTTTCCTGTGAAAGGGTAAACCAACCAGAGAAGTATAATGTAGTGTGTCTTCTGAATTTAATTTTTTTTAATCCAAATGAACATGTCTTTTCATAAAGTAACTTCAAACCCTGGTTTAGCGCTGACTTGCTATTCTGATTTATGAGGTACAGTAAGTCATAACTTCAGATTAAATGTAACAGTAACCTATGTATGCTAGTTTATTAACTCACCCATCTGAGTGAGAGAAGCAGTAAAAAGAGCAAATGAATGTTGAGCATGAGCATACATGTTTTGGGATTAAGAGACCAGGGTTTGACGGTATTTTGGTTTTAAAGATGCACAGATAGGGCCATTTTCTCTATCGGCTCCCAAGGCAATGAGCAATTATCCACTTTGCTACTTCAGGACAGTCCAGTTCATATTAGTTGCCAGCGTCCCGCCTTCTTCTTTATCCAGCCAGTCATATGTTAGAACATGCTTTCTGGAATTATTCTGCCCTGGGATGATGCCACACATATTAGTTGTAGGATGAATTGTGCTGGGTAATCCCGCTACACCCATCCTGAGTGCTGCACTGATATTTCTGTCTTTATATTGGGGAGAGGGAGAAGGAGTTGGTGCTGCATGTCCTCTTGCAAAATTTTCAAGGCATACCATTTACCAGATTTCCCCAACTTGCCATTGCCAAGGTGTATTGTACAACAAATCTAGTTAGTTCAGCCAGCATGGCCAGTGGTTAGAGAGGGTGGGAATTGCAGTCACAAAAGGGCACCACGTTTGGCAAAACTGTTGTAACCCTTTTTAGGGCCCTGGTATTTTAAAATCACCGTCTTGGTTCTGACAGGTCAATACAAGGACACACTGGGTCATATTGTCCAGGGGAAGTCTTTGCCATCTCCTAGTCTCCTAGTTTTAAAATGAGAACCTGAAATTGACATTAACCTTTGTTCATATTAGTGCTGGGGCAAATCTAAGCTATCCTTAACACTAACAAAGAAAATGAGGAGATTTCAGAGCAGAGGAGGGAGGAGGGCAGGAGCCTGCATTCCTGTGGCCATCTCCCAATTTGATAACAGTTGAGAAATACATGGATAGTTAGTTTTTTGTTTCTAATTGTTGTGACCTCGTGCCTTTTAATCTATTAGTTTGTTGACTAATTCTCCAGTGCAGCCTAGCCAGGTGTCTTGAATCTTGATTTGCAGATTTCAGTGCTGTTCTTCAGTTTCTCAGTATTTCACTGGAAATGATCCAGATAGCTGGCCCTTTCTAGGCAGTGGACTCCACAGGGCTTCTTTGATTACTGTGAAACAGATGGTTTGCTTTGTTTCAGAGAACTGTTAGTTGTGTTGCACTGTAGGTAATAGCCGCTTGCCAGTGCTCCCCAGGTAGCATCTGCTGTAAGTCAGAAAGCTTGTCTCCTTTTTTAAAGTCAAATGCCTCACAGTGTTTGTTGCAAAATAAGTATGCATTGTTCAGTATACAGCTTGAACATACACGGCTCTGACTGTATTGGGATGTATTGGCAAGGCCTAGTGGAAGGGATGTGTGAGCTAAGATTGGTTTAGGGAAGCCAGCACAAATAAGGCAGTTTAATAATTGTTTGAGAGGATGCTCAGACACAGTAAGTTGCTACCGGGAGGGAACCAGTTCTTAAAATCTAGTAATTCTTTTAATTCTAAGAATTCCAATCTTTTAAGGCACTTTTATACATATCCTTTCCAGGCCAAAAAGTGTCTCCTCATATCCTCTGGTGCTGAGTTGAGGGACCGATGAGGGTATTAATGTTTGAAAAGGATGCTCTTGTCAGCTTTTCCTTGCCCAAGAGGACTTTGCATCTAGGGCTGGGCATTAGATCAGTGGAACCTTAGTTAATCAATCAGTTAGGTATTGTCAGATAGTGATCAAGTATCTTGGAAGTGTGTTTTTTCTTCAGTCATCAACAAGTTTCTACTTAGGCTATTTACAAATCATAGAATTGTAGAGTTGGAAGAGACCACGAGGGCCATGAGCTTGCTAATGTTGTTGTCTCGCAGTAATAGTTAAGCTTTCACTATTACAGCTTTTCACAATACTAGGTATAGGCTCTCTTAAATATAAACAGCGAATTGAATGTTTTTCCCCCCTCTTTGGGTTTTGACATAAAAGACCAAGGTTAGCTACTGACTAGAAAACAGGAACAAAACATACAAATAAAGCAGTTATGTAGAAGGCTGGTTGCAAAATAAGAACCAAAAAGCAGTTAGCGTCATGAAAGTATCAGACATTGAATTGTGTCTAGAAGCCATAAAGAGTTACAATATACATGACACTTTAGAAACTCTTTGAGAAGCTCTTCGTTAATGGTGCATAGACTGCCTATATAAACTATATAAAGCTTTCTCTGGGGCAGGACAATTGCAGATTTCTGAAATGGCCCTGTCTGTTAAGCACCCTTGGTACCATATGGCTGCTTTTCTGCCCAGAGTATTGTGAGACAGAGAATTGAAGGTGTACCCATGCAGTCCAGTGCAGGAACTATCTCCAGCTTAAAAGAGTAGATACACTTCCTTCTGTGTGATTTTCTTTGTCTTTAGCAAGTGCTTCTCTTGAGACTTTTCACAATTGAATTTAACTTGCATTAACTGTAATTTATATGTGAACTGGTGCCTTTTCTGACCGAGCAAGTGCTAAGGAAAACTAAGGTGGCTCTGGCTCCTTTTTTACAGAGTAATAGAATGCAGGCAGTGGTGGTAGCAGTGTGCATTTGGGGGTTAGACTGCTGTAACTCCTGGCACTGTGCCTTTTAATAATGGTCAGATCTTGGCTTGTGGTTACCCTCTTTGTTTCATCTCTCCCCCTCCACCATCACCCGCTCTGCCCGTACAGGTGATCCCTCCAAAGGAGTGGAAGCCACGCAAGACCTACGATGATATTGACAACATGGTCATTCCTGCTCCCATTCAACAAGTAGTGACTGGGCAGTCAGGCCTCTTTACTCAGTACAATATTCAGAAGAAACCCATGCTGGTTGGAGACTATCGTCG
The DNA here is from genome assembly GCA_030847615.1 of Gambelia wislizenii. Lineage (NCBI taxonomy): Eukaryota > Metazoa > Chordata > Lepidosauria > Squamata > Crotaphytidae > Gambelia > Gambelia wislizenii. The sequence continues at coordinate 9,170,165 of JAUMIR010000018.1, forward strand.
CTTGGCCAACAGTGAGAAGTATGTACCTTTAAAAGACCATGATGGGATTGTGCTTTAAAAATATAGAGAATCATAGAATTGCCATGATTTTGCTGTGGAAGAAGAACCCTTTACTCATTTTTCTTGTTTGGTTGCTTCCATGGTACACCATTCTCTGGGTTGGTGAGAGGAAGAATCCATACAACTTGAGTTTATCCCATCACCATCCAAAGACAGATAGGAAGAACAAACAGATCTTGCGATAGCTGAAGAAAAACTCTTTGACTCCTTCCCTTTGGCCATCTTAGAAACCAGTTCATCTTCCTGTGTGTTCCCAGAACAGAGCTCTGTACCTCCTATTTTTTTTTCTTCTGCTGTTTCTGATACTCCTGTTGTCTCATTCCTCTTAATCTAGTTATTCTTACTCTTTATTCTATTTTGGCTTCACATTCTCATTTATTATTATTATTATTATTATTATTATTTTAAAAGCAGACATTGTGATTCTTAATTGTTTCCTTCAGTCCAGCCACATTGGTATGCAAGGTGTCTTCTTCCAGATGCCTTGGCCTGCTAACGTGATGGCACACTCCGCCAGGGCAACTGTCACTTCTGCAGCTTTTCTTCAAATGCTCCCATCAGTGACATTTGCAGAGCAGCCACCTGGAGTACTCCCTCATCTTTCATCTGTCATTGCAAGCTCGGGTCAGCAGAGGCCACCTTCGGAAGAAGGGTATTGCAGAGGGTGAATAGGGACTAGGACACCTTTCTTCAGTTTTTCAGTACCTTTCTTCAGTTTTTGCTTTAGCCACCGCGAGACCTGTTTGTTCTTCCTGACTGTCTCTGGGCAGTGATGGGAGAAACCCATGTTGTGTGGATTCCTCCTCTCAATAACCCAGAATGCACCTTCATGGTAAGTACCTAATGGGGCATTCAAGCCTTTTATTGGCTACGTTAAGGGTGGGCAAAGTGTGACCCTTGGCATCCCCCAAGGGCAGCCTCAGAAGTCCTGCAAAGCCTCTAGGCCTCCTTTTTGGACTGATACTTACATCATTTCTGGTATGCTGAAATCTACCTTGGTGGTCCTCCAGGTGGGAGGAAATGCCCTCCCCCTTCACAGTTGCCAAGCTCAGGGCTACACAGAAACACACACAGATGATGTGTTTCATAAAGGTAAAGAGTAGGGAAGGCAACGTCTTCCTGGTTGTAGAGAGCTGGATGGCCTCTCCTATATAGATTTTCTAAATCAGCAGTGATGATTCCATAGCTTTTGCCACTGATTAGCCCAGGAGAGGAGGCTGCGTCCTGCGACTAGACAGATTAAGGCGCACCTGCAGTTGTCTATACAGAAATAGACTTGGGGCAGCCATTTTGGCTGTACAGGAAAGTCCCAAAATATACATTATGCTGATAACTTTGTTAGGTGAACCAAAAAGCATTAAACAACCCATATACTAGCTTTCAAAGCTTACTGGCTTCTTCACCAAGTAAAGATTTTAAAAATCATATGGGAGAAGAAACATGACAATGTGAGAGACTGACTAATAATGATATCACTGTGATGTATAGTTTGAATTTTGTGGTTTAGAAACAGACTATGGGTCAATACCAGGTCACTCCTCTCTGAGCATGTCACACCTTTCTTTTCCTTTTCAGGTACTGTACCCCTCGGCATCAAGATTTTGATGACCTGGAGCGTAAATACTGGAAGAACCTGACTTTCGTATCTCCTATTTATGGGGCTGATATCAGTGGTTCCCTCTACGATGCCGTAAGTGACAGTGATGTCAGGACAAAACATGCCTGCTTCCCACACTTGATTGGCTTGAAATGGACTGTACTGTAACAGGAGCCCTGGGAGAATTGTAATTTAGTTCTTTTCCAACAGAACTGTAGTTCTCTCCTTGCCTGGGAATGGTGACAGCTTAAACAGGCTTGAAATAGGCTTTACATTTGTCAGAGATCCTGTAGGTGGTGACCCTTCAGACAGAATGTGCAGTTTACCTGGTGCAGACTGCTGTGCTGAATACATTTCGTTTATGACTGTCCTTTGGCTCACTCTGCACCTGCTTGTGGGCACTGTGCTACTGAGCAGTTTTACCATTTTGGTAAAATTAGAATTACCAAAAAAATTGGAACTAGATCTCTCCATAATATCCCGAGGAGGCAGACCAATACTGAGGAGGTTGGCGGTGCAAGGCCTTATTTATTGTATATTTCAGTCAGGTCTTTCTGACAGACCTTCTGTCCATGAGGCCATTGCTGGTCTTGTGGCCCGGAGACTGGCACGCTCCTCCTCTCTTTATAATATTACATTGGACTGTAGTAATCCAAGATCGTAACACAATGTTCCTTTCTGATTTCCTTACCCCCGCCCTAGAATGTGGAAGAGTGGAACATTGGGAACCTGAACACCCTCCTGGACATGGTGGAGCACCAGTGTGGAATTATCATAGAAGGCGTCAACACCCCCTACCTCTACTTTGGGATGTGGAAGACCACATTTGCTTGGCATACAGAGGACATGGACCTCTACAGCATCAACTACCTGCATTTTGGAGAACCCAAATCTTGGTGAGTCTGTGGTGCTGGGAATTGAATACTAGAAAGGGACTGAAAACATATCTTGTCCAACTCAAGGCCAGGGAATCCTTCTTTGCCCCCAGTTCCTGACAGATGGGTAGGACCTCAGTCTGTGAGCCAGAAAGATGTCACATACTCAAGTTAGGAGAGGTCAGTACTATCTGGCATGAGGCAGGATTTTGCCAGAATTGAAAAAAGGCCTAGCATATAATGAAAATATTAAAAGGTCTGTTGGTGAGTTACTGTAGCCCCACTGGCTGCTCAGCTTTTGGGGGAAATTCATTCAGAATCCAATTCAAGCAATACATTTATTTATTTTTAAATTTAGGGCACTTCTGACAGCACAAAACAAAAAAACAATAAAATTGACAATCTTTAATTAGAATCCATAAATTAGGGGCCCCAGCACATCATACAGGGTTGTCTTTCAGATGTTTTTGTTAAATGACAATGGATAAAGACAAAAATTGGGCAGTCTCTGTTATCACAGTCTTAACCTAACTATTTTGGCGAATAGAATAAATCCTTGGGGAAAAAATGGGAGTGGTTTAATGGAATATGTTGTAGATCTGTAACTTCACACAGTGACAATCCAGTCTCAGATAAAGACCTAGAGTCCAATTATGAATATGAGTGTGAACAATTCCCCTGGGATTAAATAGAATTCCATGATGTTGGATTAGAGGGCAAAAGCTGGACTAGATGGCCCTTGTCCCTTCCAACCTATGATTCTGTGTCTAAGAACCTGTTGCTGTAGACTCCAAACTCCAAGCACACATTGAATGAGTCTGCCTGTGCATATATCTGCAGGTGAGATCCCACCATGCCTAGCAGTTTTACTTAAGAATCTTTAAGATAGAACTCAATGTAAATTTGAAAATATGGAGATGAAGTAATCCTTGATAATCTGCCTTGATACTGCCCTAGGAACTAATTGGCAGCCTGGTTTGCCACACTTCCCCAGCTTTCACAATGTGTCCTGTAAAGCCTAAGGAAAAGTGAATACTGGGCTTCCTGTTCCTTATTCCTTCCCATCCACAGGGGTTCACCCCCCCCAAGACTCTCAAACATATTAATCACTGGTGGCGTGTGCAAGTGGCCGCACACTGATGTGCTCCGCATGCATGCGCTGTCTTGAGTAATAAGGGGTGTGGCCGCCTGCAGATGCTCCGATCCATGGCTGGCTAGCCCTTCAATACTGCGGCCCCACTGTACATGCCATTGTTCACTTCCCACCTTCATTTGGAGATTTTCTTTTCTAAGGTTAGCTTTTAAGCGAGAGCTAAAAGAAGTGAAAGGCAGTTTGGAATTGCAACAACAGTCTAGAATGAAAAAAGTTTACTCTGTCCTCACGAGCAAAGAACCAGTAGACTGCAAAGACTCCATGATCATCATAATCAAAATAAATTGTGCTAATGCAAGAATTTGCAAGCTCCGGTAAGGGAGTGTGTAAACGTTGTCCTGCCTTATCTCCTTCTCAAAGAAAGTTTGGCTGGCTCTGGTTATAGAGGCAGAAGGGATGGGGTGGATGGAGTAACCACATTATTCTTTGCAAGGCTATGTCACAGCTCACTCTGCCTCTCCAGAAAGTGCTGTGAAGGACAAAGACTGTTTCAGAGTTAACCTTTGGTAGGGCCTTGGAGAGACTGGGAGTTTAGAAATAGGTGGTGCTGTTTGTATAGTGCAGTTGGCTGTGATTAGTAAACTCTGGAGCTGTGGATACAGAAAAGAGCTGGCAGGGGGGAACCAGCTTTCTGATTACCGGGCAGTTTTGAGTGTGTGTATGAATGCATATATGCTGTGTTTAACACTCAACAACTGGATTGAGGGTGTTTTCCTCTAGGTTTTTGGTGCAATTTATAAATATTGACATTTGCATACAACTTAAATGTCACTGGAAGGCATTGCCTGCCAGGGCACTGTGACTTAATTTTGCCATTTCTCAGGGGTACTGTTGCCCACCAGCGCTGCTGATCTGAAGGAAGGCAGTACCTGTGTCTAGGTAAGAGATGCCAAGAGCAAGAAGGGGCCCTGATTATAAAACCATTTTGCCGTTGGAAGGAACTGTAGGCGCAGGTATAGACTGGATTTTTCACACTTAGAACCAAAGAAGAGCTGCTTCTAGAGGCATCTTTTATTTCTGGAACAGAATAATTTTCCCTGTTTGTGTCTGAAGTAAAGAAATCCTGTTAGTTATCTTTTTCATTTTCAGAAATCATCTAGTCTCTGCTTCCTGGCTTCCACTAGGTGGTGCTGATAGCACAGCTGGAAGGTCTTTCTCCCCTTTTTTGGATGCACGGCTATATTATCAGTGGTTTGGTATCAGTACATTAAGTGGATTGGAAATCTGGCAGTGTTCCTTTATTGGAGAGTGGATTAATTTTCTCCATGTCTCTTTCCTTTGCTGACTTTCAGTTGTAATATGAAATCCTACTATCAGTCCAACAAAATACTTACGCCTGTTGATTTGAAAGCTTCTTTCTCGTTACAATTTTTTCCAAAATGGTGTGTGTATGTGTGGAATTATGCTTGGTAGAAATGGTATTAATGCACAGTTTTTTCCCTAAAGGAGTGTTGTCTCAACTAGCCAATCTTCTAATTGACTGGGTTTTGCACCTCCTTATATCCTGTCGGTCTCTCCCCCTGCTTTTCACAGTGAACATACAAAGGTTTCTCCCTTGTTTCTCTGCCCTGCATTAAGCCCCTTCAGGTAGTCTGGGTAAATGATTGGATGGAAAACTGCTGACGTCATAAAACAGGAAGAATACAAAGCTTTTCCAGAAAGTGGAGGGCCTGTACCTGTGTGTGTAGGGCACTTGAACCTCCATATAAATTAACCAGGCAGCAGGAGATTAAGAGCAATCCTTTTGAGAAGAAGGAGAGCTGTTGCCAGTTAGCACAGAAAGCATTGGGCTAGTGTGAGGTAGCTTCTTTGGTTCCACATTTGCATATCAATGGAATAAGCCCCTGGTTGTGAACCAGAGCACCACCAGTAAAATGGTGCTTCTTGGGTACCTCTGTAGCATCAGCTTAAACCCAACTGCTTTGTTGTAGCTTCTTTCTTGAAGAAGGCTGGCCACGGGAGCTGTGGTCTATCCGCTGCACTGCAGTTACCAAGTTTCTTCTTTGGTTTGGAGGCTGACTCCCAAACCTTGCCCTGTAGGTTTTGACCCAGGCAGAGTCCAGACTCTTCTTTGTAATAGGTTGTCAGTTGGATGCTTCTGGGATGGATTGCAGAGGGGGCATGGCACTGGCAGGCTTTTTATGAAAAGTATATATCCAACTAATAAAAGTAGCAAATATGATTGGGCCCTAAGGCCCTGCCCCTTGGGGGTATAAGACAATTGCTCCAGCTGCTCTTACTTAGCTTGTGCTTGTCTCCCAATCAGTCCTGTTTTTCTCCTTCTCTCTCTCTCCCTCCAGACTATAGACGGTGGAGTTTTGAGGCAGAGTTATGCTTTTCCTTTGTGTCTCAACTTTATTCCATTGAACAGAATATTGTCCAGTTCATTGGAACGAGAATTTGTTCCATTCAGAGTTAGGTTGGGATTAAGTGCTCCCACCCAGCGCTGTAAAGTGCAAGCAGAACAGAAGCAGTCTTAATACTTGGCTACATTCAGTGCTACTTAGTCCAGTATTACAGGGATGGTGGAGAATACCCACCAAGCGCGCACACTTTTGATAAGAGGAGACTAATCCTGCTTCCTGATGGTGGTTCTGTAATCAGAAGACCACACGAACAGATGTTGCTTTTGTATTAAGGCCAAAAGCAGTCTGGGCAAAGATTTATTAACAGAGATTAGTTGAAACCTCTTCTGGCCAATGCAGGAGTCCTTTGGATTTCTGATTTGAAACTATGTCCTATTGAGATTGAAGAAGTGTGTGTGCGTCTGTGTGTGTGTGTGAAAAAGAGAGAGAGCGTACATACACGTGCACACACAGACAGAGCTGCCAGCTCCACATATGCGTCTGCGTAAGTGTGGGCATCAAGCAACAACGCCTTTGCCCAGGAGGATATCCACTTCTTCCTCTGAAGCTGTTGCTGTATAGATTGGCCTTCATACTGTAGATAAGAGTCTGGCCCCTGCAACTGAGGAGAGAAGCAGTGTTTAAGCGGTGAAAGAGACTCTGCAGACATTAGGAATTTGAAGGAGGGAAAGGGCAGATACGTGGACAGGTGGCCGGGGGATTGATGGCTGTCCCATGGGGATCCACCATTTCAGAATAGATTTATAAGCCTTTGGTTTTCTGTGGGGGGTTTTTCGGGCTGTAAGGCTGTGTTCTGGAAGAGTTTATTCCTGGCGTTTTGCCTGCGTCTGTGACTGGCATCTTCAGAGAAGGGTCCTACCCAGCCATTCTCTGAAGATGCCACAGATGCAGGCGAAACATCAGGAATAAACTCTTACCAAACACAGCCTGGAAAAAAACCACAGAAAACAATGCTGGCCGTGAAAGCCTTCAACTTCACATTTACAAGCCTTGTCTTTTTAGAGCTGGATTGCACGTGAGTCATGCAGTTGGCAATTTCTGAGCTTTGCAAGCAGCTAGAGTTGTCAGTTTGATAGAAGAATCTCAGTTTCAAACTGACTGCTTTTTGGTGGAGTCACTTTGTGCTTCCGGCTGCCGTTTGCTCATCTGTACAGTGACTCACGCGTAGGGAAATCTCTTGATGGTGCGTACATCCATGAGGCAGCCTGTATCTCATTAATCCCAACAAACTACTATGAGGCTGGACCTCTCTGCTCTTCCTTGGAAGCGCTCATTTTCATCTTTATATGTGTGGGATTGACATGGCTCCCTTTTTAAAAAAATCTTCCTTGCTATGATGCTTTGTAAGGATGCTGGCCGGCAGGGGGAGTTCTTGGATTTCCAAAACCAGAAGCGAGAGATTGGTGCAGCCCGGCTGCCTTTTGTCAGAAGCTGCTTCTACTAATGATGATTCCGTGACTCTCCTTCCCCTGGTCCTACCTCTGTGGAATTTTCTCCGCTCTCTTCATCCTTTTTATAGACTCTTCGACCCTGGTAGTGATAATCTTACAGAGGACCTCTGGGAATAGTAGGAGCGAAGAAAATTATGAACTCCACCAGTTAGGAGGCTATGCGGTGCAATGGCTGGCATGACAGCCATTGGCAGGAGCTGCTTCTGATTCTCCATCAGGACATTGTGCTCATTGGTACAGGAGTGCTGACTCCTGTGCTATTAAACCCTTCCTTTGCAGTATAACCCTGGCTTGTATCATCCTTGCCCCATTAAGATTTAATAAAGGGCTGCACGGATTTAGTCAGTGGCTCAGCCAACAAAAGCTTTAGTTGATTAATTGGTGGGAGTCATTTAATTACCGGGGCTTCTGATTAAGGCCACGTTTAGGAAAAGAGGATATTAATTATCATGGGTTTGCTCTAATAGAAAGTGAAAATGGAGAGGACCTTTCAATCTGTCAATATGTGGTACCTTTTTGGTGAATTGTAAATCATCTCACCCTTTCTTCAGTGTCTCTGGTACAGGTAGTGAGGCTGTGGTAATAGGCAGTTTCATTTAAGTGCAGCTGATGGATAAATGGGTTAAAAGGCAGGTGATTAGCTCCAGATTTTTTTTTTTTAATCTCTGTTTCTAAATTTTTCATTTCTGTCTTCTGTGTCACGGTGCTTGCAACAGCATTATGGGAAGGGGCAAGGTTTGTGGATAGAGTAGAAATTCATCAACTCTTGAATGGAAATGGGGGCTTTTTGTGGCCCAAAAGAAGTTGACCATTATGTGGGAAAACTTTTTATCTAGTACCAGGTCATAGCTAAATCCAGTTTGTTGATTTGGAACCTGGAGCTGATAGTGCAGTGAGCAGGATCTGCAGGGTCTGTTACTAGGTAAAAGGCAGATGGATTGTAGTCGTGGGGGTGGACCGTTCCTCCTCTCCCATAGTCTGAAGAAGCTCTGAGGAGTGGGCATTGCTAGCCTGCCTGGACAGTTTGCTAATCTGGATCCCAGATTCCTGCAGTTCCTCTAGGCTTGGCATCTCTTTCAATGGTTACTGCATGTTTGAAATTAGCATAATATTCCCTTAGAATCCAGATTCAACTGGAATCTGAATCAGTGGGGCAGCTTATGCAGCACTGGGGAGGAGGGCAGCTGGCTTCACGCTCCCTACCCCATGGGGCACTTTTGTGCTTCCAGATAATTCCGTCTTAAGCCGCTCAGGTGGGGAGCTGCCAAATTGAGCCTGTTGCTTTACAGTACTTCTGTTCTAATTATAAGATGCAGCTCTTTCATTCCTTGCTCTAATTACCCCCTCTTCCCAACCTGCCCTCAGCCTTTGCGTTCAGTCATATTCTGCGGCCCCATATTGAACCTCTTGTGGCAGTGGGAGGTGTGCAATGTATCAATTAGGCATATTATATATAATTACCTCATACACTTACATGTAAAGATTTAAATGCAGCAAATTGCCAAATTACATTACTGGGAAGCTGAATGTTTTTCTCTTGAGAGGAAAAAAAAATGACCTCCCCAACAAAACTTGATTGAGTTTAGAATGTTTGTGCTGACCTTGTATCCTCTTAGGTAGGTGGCTGTGATCTGTTTGAGGAAGCCAAAATATTAATATCAGTGTTGGTTCACTAAATCAGAGATGTGGAAAATCAGACCCTCCAGATGGTGTTAGAATGCAGCTCCTATCTCTCTTGCTTCTCCTGACTAGGTGTGATGGGAGTTGCAGTCCAGCATCTTTCCAAAGACTGTGCATTCCTCATCTATGGCACTGAATGAGCAACATGGACATGTGAAGCCTCTCATTGGACCTAACTGTTCTTTAATAATACTTTAATAGTATTAGTAATAAAGAAATGCTACTTTAATAATGCTGCCAGTGTGAGTCTTCATTGCCAAAGCAAAAGCCACTCACTCATGCCTCTGGCTGTGCAGACAGGATGTCAGAAGAGGGTGGTAACGGGAATGTTCATTCTCCCTCTGATGTGGTTGAGTTTTCTCTTGAGGGCAGATGGTGGAAACAGTAAGCTTCTGTAGTACTTAAGTTGCATTGCAACCTTCCCCCAGTGGAGATGGTCAAGTACTTCCATGGAAGCAGTTGGGAAGGTCTGTTGGGCTTTGGGTGGCCACAGCTTTTTTTTTTGTAGGAACGGCATGGTCTGGGTTTCAGTTGGGAAGGTCTGTTGGGCTTTGGGTGGCCACAGCTTTTTTTTTGTAGGAACGGCATGGTCTGGGTTTCAGTTGGGAAGGTCTGTTGGGCTTTGGGTGGCCACAGCTTTTTCTTTGTGGGAACGGCATGGTCTGGGTTTGAGTGGATGGTCAGGCAGAGGGCGAGCAGGTGAGCGGTTCTCTCGAAACAGGGGTTTAGACTTCCACCTGATGTTCTTTCTAACCCGTCAGAAACTATTTGCCTTTTGGAATGACAAAGCAGAAAGGTTTGGGCCAGGGCCCTCAGTAGATTATGAATTGTCTTGCTTTGTTTGCAGGAGTTGGGTTATGCAAATTCTTTGACAGATCAGGGTTTGTTTGTTTTTAAGCACCACTGCAAAAAGATAGGAAACAGCTAGACATGGCTTTGTCATGTAATATGGAGGCCTCTCGAGGGGCTTTGCAGAGCAGATGCGGAAGATCAAATTAGTTAGTCTAGTGAAGCAAGAGACTTACTGGAAAAACCTTTCCTGTTTAGATCCATGTGGATGACTTTGCTCTGTGGCCTAGCTAGAGGCTTTTTTACACCATGACTTCCTTCCTTTGAAAAGTGCTGTAGGTCCTTGGTAATCTTACAGATCTCTCTTATACAGTTCCTCAGATAAAGATTCAGGATGTTAGTAGTGGTGCTGGAGCCAGAGAATGTAAGGCACCACGCAAATGTGTTTAAGTACAGTACTTAATTTCCTTTGGGGTTTGGCTGTAGCTTTCATAATAACCTAGCTATTGGTTGCCCTCTGGTGGTGAATGGTTGCCTTACACAAAGTGCCTTTATCCCTTGTGTTACAGGTACCTTTTAATCTTGGGCCACCATCTTACTCTTAACTTTATGTCATTTTGTTTCAGCTTTGCAGACTTCTGGGTCTGTAGGAGGGGTGGGCAAAATCCAGCCCTCCAGAGGTTGTTGGACTCAAAACATTTCTCGCAGTTTGGCTAAGTGGGTTGTATCCCAGCAGCGTCTGTGGAGGGTTAGGGTTAGGGTTAGGGGATCAAACTTTGCCCATCTCTTGTCTTGATGCTACCTCTCTCAGTGTGTGTGTGTGTGTGTGTGTATGCTTGTCTCTGTACTAGTTGCTTCAGAATGTGGTATAGCATTGGTGTGCTATTATCCCCATATCTTGCTTGTGGGTTTCTCAATGAAGCAGGTGGTTAGCCTCTGTATGCAAAGAATACAATTGACCCTCAACATTTGCTGGGGTTAGGGGTGCAGGACTCCCAGAAAGGTATGATCCATGGATTCAACGCACCACAATCATTCTTAGCCCTACTATAGTAAGATAGTGGGAGTAGAGTTTTGATGTAGCACACACGTGGGCAATCTTAGGTGCTGGCCATTTTCAACTCTTCCACTCTATAGGTCTCCAGAGACCCTCCCATGAAACTGATTAACCCTCTTCCCCTGGTTGTACTACTTTGTTACTACTAGCTCTACTACTCTAGCTCTACTACTTTGGGGATTTGTTTTGTTCTGTTTTTAAACTAAAGCAACTTACAAGAAGTGTGCCTTGTCTAGAGAAAAATTACACCCACTGGAGGCTTTGGGAAGCAATGAAATAGGCTCGTAGGGGCTTCAGCTTCGGGGGCTTCATATTTTCTGCCCTTTAGGCTGTGCAGAAGCAATACGGTACATAGTCCAGGGTTGGGTGCGTTACAGTACTCGGGGAAGAAGGGATTGGGGAGATGGACTTAGAAATAGAACCTGGACAGATGGGAATGGATTTGGAAGTGAATGCCATGAGAGTAGGGGAGCTGGTAAAGGGAGCCTGAAATGGACTGGTGAAGATGATGCCAGTGAAGCTGCACCTAAAGAGGGGGATTGGAAAGATGAACTGAAAGTGGCTTGACAAACAGTGAAAGGAAGGTATTCCTTGATTGGGGTGAAATGCTGAGTACCACCCTGGAAGAAGGTGATCAGTGCTGTGTAGTTACTTTCTCCATTTTCATATACTATGAGTGGTCCTGGTGGTAAGTGGCCTTTTCAGGCATCTGTGTCTAAGAGAATAATCTACCTGGCTTTTTAAATTACTTTGGGGGGTATTATGTGTTCTGATATGAATGTAAACAGTAACAAAACTTAATAATCACCCTGGTTGGGGACCGTGTGGCTGAAATGCTCCCCTCTCCATAAATTATACTTTCCCACCCTCTGTTCACTCCCGTAGAAGGGAAAAAAGGCTTTCAGTTTCCAGATCATTGGCACCACACTCATCTTTATACAAGAAATGCGCACAGGTGGCAGGTGTAGGGCATGTTGCATTTCCAGTGTTTAGAAGCGACATTGTACCAGGAGAAATTTTCCCCTGGAGGGGTTGGTGGGGGCAAGAAGAGATGAAGCTAGAGAAAAATATTAAGCAGCACAGAAATGTGAGCTGCTCCACCTCTGGCATGCATCCTCTTCCCTTTAAAAAATGCCTCTGCAGTACTGGATAGAAGGAGAAACAAGATTTATGGTGCTATTTGATTTATGGCTCAGCTGCACCACCATTTGGCAGAGCAAAAGCTCTTATCAGTTGATGAGCTGGTCGAGGGCTTGGACGGCAGCGCTCTCGTTTATTTCCTTTAGCAGATGACAGGAAAGACTCTCCAAGTGGTGCAGAGAGTCCCGCTCAGGCCTCCTCTGGCTAGTCCAACCAGCTTGGAGACAGAACTCTTCATTGAAAGTCTGCATGTGGCGTGTGTTGCTCTGGGACCGGTCCGGAGAAATGATGTGTATATTGAGATGCAGAGTTTGCATCTCGCAGTAATTTGGTGATAGATGGGAGGAGTGTAGCACAGGGTTATTAATGCAAGCTTTCAGGCTTCATATACCGCAGTCATTAGTTAATCAGTGTGAGCCACGCCAGCCCACCTGCTCACTTTCAAACAGCCCTCCTGCAGCCATTGGGGACTGGGTTTGTCCTGTAGGTGGGGCTGTGGTGGCAGCTGCCTGTTAGTTTCCAGCACAGAAGTCCTGGCCAGTGGGCTTGCTTTGTGTGAGTGAGAAGAGGGGATGAAGCCTAGAATTATAATGCAATTGACATAGCTGGAGCTTGGGCTGTGAATGGACCTGCACTCCCTGAACTCTGTTTGGCGCTGCCAGTCAAGCAGCAACAGGTAGAGACTAATGGGGAAGGGCTGCCTTTTAAGAGGTTTTAAATTGCTTTCCTTCCCTGGTATGGATAACAGCACTTAGGCACATCGTTCCCCTTTTTGACTCTGAAACAGACTCCTGATTCGACAGTATGTTGTACCAAGAAGGGGGCTATTCCCCCTCCCCTATCCTTTCAGTGCTAATAATTTGGTATGTCTCTCTAGGCTAGCAGGATTCTCTCTGGAAGTGAGCTGAAGCCTGCCCTCTCTGTGTCTCTTCCTCTCCCCTTAAAAAAACAGAAAGAAAAGAAAGCATCTGCTCAAAGCCTGGCCCTACTTTGAAATGAAGACCTCTGGAAATCTGACAGCATCACAGATTGGGTTTAATAACACTGTGCACACTTTCTCTCCCCCCACAACCACAACAATGCTAGGCTGTTCTTTTCTGCCAGCCTGATCTTCTGACAGGGGCCTCCCTGCTCAGTGCCGAAGAAGCAGCTGATAAAGGCACGCAGTCTAGCAAAGGGTAGGAGGAAACTCCCTCCTGTTGGACACAAGTTTGGGTTAAAAGATGTGCCTTCTCTTATTGTGTGCCTCTAAGTCATTTCTGACTTATGGCAACCCTAAGGTGAACCTATCACAGGGTTTTCTTGGTGAGATTTGTTCAAAGGGGTTTTATCTGCCTTCCTTTGAGGCTGAGAGAGGATGACTCACTCAAGGCCACCCAGTGGGTTTCCATAGCCGAGGGGGCTTCAGACCCTGGTCTCCAGTGTTGCAGACTTGTGTTCAGACCACTACACCATGCTAGCACACATGTCTGTCAGCTAGTGCCCATGCTCACAAGCAGACACTTTCAAATGTATTTGTGTGTGTGTAAAAGTGCTCTCTTGCTACAGTTGTGTGTAGCATTTGGTTCAGTTTGTTTGGAAGGAAATGTGGAAATATTTGCTTAGTACGGTTGCATCCTGCTTTGCTTCTGTCATGAAACTTGGGACTCCAGATGACATCCATGGGGTTCCTGGTACTAGCTAGACCCAGATATGCCTTCAGGAGGGTGTGCTGTGAGATCGTAGCCTAAGCTCTTTTCATTCTTCCCTTTTTTCTTCTGTTTAAAGAAAGCCCATTGGTGTAGCCTATATGATATGTATCATCCCCATCAAGCGAACCAGTCACTGGTCTCTTCATGGTATAGAGCACTGAAATGACACTTTTCTTGCCAAGAGGGCACTCGGGAGGCATGGTTGCATTTTTTTTTTAAATAAAGGACTTGCTGAATAACAATGCCCCCAAGTCCCGTCCCAGAAGGATACCATGGTCAATGGTATCGAAAGCCGCTGAGAGGTCCAGCAGAACCAACGGGGACACACTCCCCCTGTTTGGTCCCCTGCGTAGGTCATTTCCCAAGGCAACCAAAGCTGTCTCCATCCCATAAGCAGGCCTGAAGCCAGATTTAAATGGATCTAGATAATCTGTTTCATTCAGAAACTCCTGGAGCTGGGAGGTCACCACATGCTCCAGAACCTTTCTCCCAAATGGAATGTTAGAAACAGATCTATAATTATTCAGATTTTATGCAATGTACATGTATTACAACAGTGTTATATTTATTGTGTTTATGTGCATTTGTAGACTGTCCTTTATATTCTTTGTACATCCCTTTGAGGAAGACCTTAAAATATCTAGAGGTGAAAATATGTATGACCTTTCAACAATTAAACATCTTTCAGCATATTGAAATGTGGTTCCCCTTTTTTCCCAGTTCCCAAATCAGCTGTAAGCCTTACTGAGCAAAGAGAGGCAGAGCTTTGGCAAGCTACTTCGACTTACTCTAACGTATGCTGGGTTGTTAGGATACAGTGCAGCTCATGGATTTCTTGTAATGGAGGAGATAGGGTACAACTGCAATCAATAAAAAGCATCTTTTGCATTACATTACTGTTTAGCACCAGCAGGTATTAAATTCTGTATGAAGCAGAGCTTGGGCAAGTTACTTTTGGAGACTACAATTCCCAGAATCCCTAGCTAGTATGGCTAGTGGGAATGTAATAAAAAAGCAACAACCCATCAAATAGTGTTTCTGAGTTCTGCTGATAATGACATGCCCGACAGAGGATCTGCATAAATATAGCACGATAAGCATTGTGAATAACCCATTATGTGTGGATGCTGGAAGGCTGTTTGTATAAGCATACCTAGTTAAAACAGGCAGGTTTTCTCATTGCTCAGTATGGGAAAATTGATCTTGAAGGGATGCAAATGGAATAATGAGACCAGCGATATAATGTATTCTAACTGCTGAAAGCCCGGTAGTGCTCTTTGTCAGTGAAATGTCATGTGGCAATCTCTTGGCATTCTGACCCCTCAAAGAAGGATTGAGAGAAAAGATGGTGGCCATCAAACAAGAAAGTCTTTTAAAAAGCAGCTATGCTGAAGTTTGGTTCTCCAACTGCACAATGTGTTAATGCTATTTTTGTGTGTGACCAAAGTGCCCTCCTCTTCTTTTGCAAAAAGGCCACTTCTAGCTTTGAGGAGTCCTGAAGTAATTTTAGTTTTTAGTACTCCTTGTGTAATTTTCACAGTGGGTGGGCCAATCCTGTTTCAAGGTAGTTTCCTTTGCCTTGTTATAGGCCCTTTTCCCCCATTGAAAATCCGCATGGAAATGAACTGCCCATAGAAGCTGGATTGATTCGGTCAGAAGAGGCCTATTGTAAGCAGTGACTTCCATTTTGAAAGCCCAGAGTGATAATTGCTGTGAGGCTTGCAGAAGTCTTTGCTCATTTCTGAAGCTCTATAGTTGAAGTGTGTATTGTACCAACTGAAAAGGGCAGCTTGTGTGTATCAGCTGGTGCAAAATACGAACATCTGTTTTGCATATTGCCATACTCTTTTTCCTTTCCTTCTCCTCCCACTTCTATTACTGGATATCTAATTCTGTTAAATTTTAATGGAAGAACTCTAACCTGTGCAAGTTTTTTCAGGAAAAGTACGACCTGTATAAGGTATTGAATTCAGCAGGCATTTTTGAAGGAAGGCTTAAGGGAGAGAGAGGTGGTGTTTCTGACCTCAAATGTCCTAGAACCAGGACCTTGTCCAGGAGATAGGAGTCTTGGAAATACTTGGCTTGTGATTGCATGGTTTTATCTAACAGGCATTCAGTAGCTGATAACGCAGGTTGACGTTTTTCATTTTTCTTCGCTAAGAATTTATTAAATTTCCTCTTCTGGGACAAAGAATGTAGGATTCTGTGTTAAAACCTCTTTGCTCAGATAAGTGGATTAATGCTGATTTTTGGCATCTAAAAGGCCCAGCGCACACAGGATTCTGCAACCCCAGGTCACACTCCTTGTCCAAAACCATTTATGGTCTTGGGATACAATGGCAGTAGGGGAAGGATTGCTGGGGAGCAGATACCGAGAAGATTGTGCGGTGAAGCTGACAGTTAAAGAAGTGTGTATGTCTTTCCTGTTTCACATCGGGAGGCATGGAGACGCACTATCCACAATGCTGCAGCCTTATTTGAGAACTCACACCGAACAAGTCTCGAAGAGAAACGACAACGCAGAAAGAATCACAACCCGGAAGCATCACCCAAGGAGACCTTCTGCTGTGCTTTCTGCAACCGGACTTGTCTATCTCGGATTGGTCTTCTTAGTCATCAGCATGCTTGCAGAAAATGCGGGATGAATCCTTCCTGAATCTTCATTTGCGAAGAAAATCCAGAGAGTGTCTTTCCTAAAAGCTCGAATTTATTTTTTATTTTGAAACTGATACACAAATAGTTTAGCTCCTCCTTCCCTTGTGCCCCTTGTCTGGGATTGCTCCTTTCCAAAACTCCATATTGTTTGTGGCCAGGTGAATAGGTGTTCCACTCTCTGGAGCTGAGAGGAAATATAGAGTGGGGGAAATATGGCGCTGAAACAGATAACACCTTTTGTTGTAGGCCTGCCATTTTTTCTTCCTAGCACGTATGTGCTGTTCCTTCCATTCTCACGCTCACACTATCTCAGTTGCATAGGACACACGTAGCACCTGCCTTCTCCCTTGCTACATTTGCATTTGACCTGCCCCCCACCAGCCTACGAATCCGAACATTGTTTCCTTGATCTCCATTGCAACACACACCCCAGAAGCAAAACCAGGAGCTACAGATGGCCCAGAATATGTGCTGAAGGCAACCAGTGATCTAACTTGATCAGTCACATGTATGGTCCCCGCTTCCTCCAGGTTAGCCTGTGCCGGGTTTCCTGCCATTGGTGTCCCTGTGGCAACCTTATGAGACAAGTTCCCCATCATCTGACAGCTTCTGTCACTGTTGTGGCAGCTGTAGACATTCCTGCTCACAGGCATCGAGATTGTGCATTGTGCACTGGTTACATTTCAGTATGTGTTAACTTAGTTGAATAGAACTAGACGTACGCTGTTTGTTTACACATTAAACTGTTGCTCTCAGTACATTGCAATTTGGGACAGCATTGTGCACGCCATTGGCACTGCTTCTCCTCAGCCATAAGAGCTGGAGAGCAAGCAGAATCTGCGGCTGTGCCCTCAACCAAATTGGCTGCTCCTGGCCTGTGCTCTCTTGCTGCCAGAATAGAATGAATGGCGTGCTGGGTGTTAAGATGCGTGGTTAAGAGGCAGGCATGAACTTGCTTTCTTAAAGGCGAGGCAGACCCTGCTGGTAGAGGTGAATTACCATAGCCTCCTTCCATCAATGTGTCTATTTTTGTTGGAGCACAGTATTGTCTTAGGTAATGTTTTTCCAGTCCCCGGTTGCGAGCATCAATGCCAACATTCAGATTATCTGTCCCTGAACACAATTGTACCTTGCAGAGATTTAAATAGCAGTTTTTCTGTTTTTCTTCTCATTGGGAAGAGGGCATGGTGGTATTTGTTTTGTTTCTGGAAGGGCTAGGTGTGTAACTCATTTAAAGTGTGTGATTCCTTCTCTTTTGGTTATTTGAAAAAACCTTATATGGGGCCTCTTTTACCCAGACCTTGTGCAGGCACTGTGAAATTAACTTTTGTGCCTTCCAACATGAGTTGGATGGAAATGACATTTTCAAAAGCCTGCTGGTTGAACCCCTTGCTCTTGGCATTTGCTCTTTGGTGGAAGGAAGGCTGCAAAGAGGTTGAGTAATCTTAATTGCTACTTAACTGCTGTGTTGTTAAAACTGGATGGTGGCAGGTGATGATGGTGGAATGGATGTGGAGAGAGAACAGGTGCAATGGCTTTCTAAAAGTCCACATCTCTCTGGGATTCTGCTGGGATGAGACAGAATGGGACTTTAGAAGATAATGGAAGGAAAACCATGCAGCGCAAGCAATCTAGTGCATCCAGTCCAGGAAAGAAAAGGTTGGACAGTTAACTTCAGCATTCCTAAAATCTTTCTTTTCTGGATCACAGTCCACCGTTTCACCCTACCCTTCCTTGGTTCTCTGTCACACTCAAAAAGAGAATCTTTTATCATTCCCAGAACAGGCATACTTGTTGGGATTTATATTTCAGTTTATATTACCACCCGTTGTAATCCCTCCCACTATTTTGCCCAGCCATTTATGGTTTAAGAACAGGACTGTGCTCTCAAAGATGTTTCTGAGGTCACCCTCCAACAAGTTAGCTGTAGAGCCAGTTTATTTTATTTTTTTATTTATTTAGTTATTTATACCCCGCTCTTCAGCCACAAGGCTATCAGAGCGGCTTACAAATTGTTTTAAGCAATAGCTATTTACACATCAACACTGCATTAAACAGTTGAGTTGGGGGATCCCTGCTACCTCTTTTCAGTCGCTTCCTTGCTATACTTTGAGTGCACCCCTCCCAACAGAGAGCATTGAATGAGTTTGATAAGCAGTCCTCGTGTCATCTGAGAATTGTCATCTGTAGTGTTCATGAGAAGGGTTAGAGCCAGGGATACTTGCTCTCTCCCAGGGCTGGGGAACCTCTGAGTCTTCAAGCGTTGTTGGACTGCAGTTCCCAGCTGCTCCAACTAGGGAAATTTGGCTGCTACATCTGTGTGTACCTGATCTTTGCTCTACTCTTCCTAGAACACCACTGGTAGAAATACTTGCTGCTTGTCTATACAAGGCAATAAAATGTAGATTGATGTGCACGCCAATTTGCAGCAATTTTCATTTGCTTCCAATGTTTTTTTGGCAAACATTGGCATGGGAAGCCATACACATTTGTTGTTCAAACAGTCATGCCTGTGAATCAAGATGGTGAGCTCGAGTGAATTACTTGTGTTTGTGTTGTCACCAGTTGCAGCTGCTGAACAGTATATAAAATAAAGTAAATCCAAGGTGCAGAAGTGCAATTTTCCACTTAAACAAACAACAACAAAAACTGTTTCTTCACCTTGGCATACGATCGCTACAGCAAAAAGTCCGCATGGTGGATTCGGACCACATGCCTTGCCAGCAAGCTCTGCCCCCTGGTCTGACTAATCAGCTTTCCACTAACATTCTTATTGGGAATGTGCACCAAAGTGAATCATTTGTCCCAACGAGTGGGAATGTAGATTTCCTTAGGAGTTTTTTAAAAAAAATACAAGAAACGCTTTGCAGCTTTTCCCACGGAGTATTTGTCCCCTCCTTCCAAATACTTTTTTTTTGTGAGATCCCATTTAGACAAATCATATTCTCTTCAAATTCTATGAGGAGTATTTTTGCCGTATAGACAAGTCTTTGTTCTTATTCAACAGGCACCAGAGGATGGCTCTGGGATAATTTTATTTATAGGTCCAAAAAGAGTATATAGGGTGTACAGAAATGAATACCAAACTGAGGACTCCCTGTAAGAATCTGATTGCTCTTTGTTTATAGAAATATAACATTAAAAGAATCATTTTTAAAAAAAACATTTAAAAGGAAACGATGGAAAAACAGCAACAAATACTGTTCATCTAGTCTATTGAAAAGTAATCGATCTAAGGAAGGGAGACTTAGGTTACACATTGGGCACTCTTGTAGTGGTGGTTCAGCAACAGAATAAACTGGTGAGGAAACAACACGAGTCTTACTCAGGTGGTTTCTTAGTACAGTAGTCCCTTCATATTTGTGTATTTCACATTCATGGTTTTGTGTATTCACGGTTTGTAGCTGCTGCTCAACTATCTCAAACGCCAAGTCCCCATCCTCCTCCTCTTCCCACCAACAGGTATCAGCAGTCTTGTTGGCGGGAGAAGTCTACAATACTGTAGTGTAGTACATATGTTGGAGCTGGGGCTTAATTTATTCATGTTTTTTTTTCACTTTCACGGTGGTGCTCCACCCCTAACCCCAGCGAATGTGAAGGGACAACTGTAAAGACTGAAAGCCATCCACTTGCGATGTTCTGAGATGGGTTTCTTCAGAGGAGATGCTTGGATAGGTTTTGCCTAGGATCGTGCTACTCAGAGTGGTTGTCCATGGACTGGTGCCGGTCCGCAAGCTGTTGGCTGGACTGGTGCCGGTCCAAAAAACAAAGAGTTGGTAGTCAGTGAGCACAAATAACATGCTGGTAGGGGTCGTGGGCATGCTGGTCTCAATATCAGATAGCTTAAGAAGCAGTAGTCCAGAGCCTTCCCAGTGTTACAAACATCTGGAGGTAATATTGTGTTCTCCTGTTGATACAGCAGGAGAAAACTGAATAGAAAAGCGTGATGACTGAGTGTTGAGCTGAGGGAGTTGTTTCAGCTGGGAACAGCAGCGTTTAAGTGGTGGAAAGAGTAGCAAAGTACATTTCCTTGAGGCTGCTGGGTTCTGATGAGAATAAAAAGTTAATAGCATTCAGTGGTTGAGAGTCAGGCCAATTAATTTTTTTTTTTGCCCTTTACAAGAGGCAAACCTAAGAGGGCCATAAGATAGACTAGATAAGAAGGTCCCTATAGAGCATGTACGGCAGTGATGGCTCTATCTCCATGAATCCTTCTGCCTTGTCATCTTTTATAGGTTTTCTGATTCAGTTGGTGTACCCCTGCAATGGTCGGTCTATCTTCCTCTTTTCTTGACACACACATTTAATTTTTAAGCTTGCCGGGCATTTGCTTATTTATTTTCATTGTTCCTCATAATAATTCTAAGCCATTAGAGGGGAAAATTGTATTCAAAAAAGCTGTTTCACACTTTATTTGTTTGATGATGTGGAGTGATAGAAAATAACACATTTGCTTGCTTTTATAGTCTGATAATTATTCACATCCATCAAGTCATTCCAGGGGAATAAACAAAACACCAAGGAAATTGCACTATTAATAGCATTCTTTTTGGCAAGATCGAAGGGTTTTTTTTCTCCTGGGACTGTCCAGTGAAGAGACTCCCTCGAAACTGCTGTAACAGCTTTTTGTCTTAAATGTTTAAGTATCCTTAAGATTAAACAACAGAGTAGAGAAAGGAAAACACCTGTGCCTCCAAATGATGTTGGACTCAGCAATTCCCATTAACCTAGCCAGTGGTAAGGAATAATGGGTGTTGCAGTCCAGCAACATTTGGAGGTCCAAATGTTCTTTGGCCTGCACTATTGAGATGGTGCTGTTTAGGCAAGAGGGATGACTTCTCTTGAGTTGGATACAAAATGTGGCGGGGGACCTATGAGCTTCCAGATTTGGGACCACAACTGTTATCATCCATGATCACTGGTCATGCTGATGGGAGTTGGAATCCAGCAACATCTGGAGTTCCACAAATCTCCCTGCCCTGCGCTAAAGCTCTGTTCTCTACCTTTAGTTTATGTGTGTACACAATCCTGCATTGCACATGAATGCTTGCCTTCCAAAGTGGTTTTAAAGTTCAGCGTATGAGCTTGCCAGAATTCTGTTGGAGCCAGTTCTAAGTTCTAAGATCTAAGATCTTCAGGCTTTTTTGGTTCCGCCACCATGCCCTTTCTTGGTGAGAGCATGGAAAGGAGCCTTCTCAGTGGCTGCTTCCAGACGATATAATTCTCTTCCATAGGAGGCTTAGTTGACTCCCTCTCTGCTTTCTTTCTCCTGCAAGGGAAAGACCTTTGCCATTTCTTTCGTTATATGGAAAGGTTTTTTTTAATAGGATGTGCTGGACTTGCAGTGCTGTTATGGGCACTGTACATTAACAGATACACCAGCTGTGACATATAAAAACATGATATTCAAGGGAGTAAGAGTGGAAGAAAAGCAGACAATGTTGGAACAAAGTTTTAGGTGGCATTTACTTCCACTAGAAGTCAAGTAGTGGAAGGCACCTAATTGTCTTTCTAACTCATCCCCAGGGTCACAACATGAGACAACCAGCAATTGGAAAAAGTTGGGCATGGAGACAGAAACTTGCAGCCACTCATTTTCTGCCCCATGGCAGTGCCATAGCCTTTCCCCCTGAATTCAGAGTGGCAGTGCATTTTGTCACATGTACAAATGACTGTTTAGTATTAGCACTACCTGCTTTGTGGAGGATTTGGTGTCACTCCTACTTTGAGCGACTTGGGGGTTTGAAGAAGGCCAACTCAGGAAGTGATGCAACAGGCAGCCTCTTCATGCCACTTATTTGAGAATGAAAGAATATATGGTCATGCTTCATTCATAGACACAATAGAAACTACCTGGTGGGGACAGTTATTAAAAAGTGGCAAAACAAGAGCAGTGGATCAGAGATGCATCAGGATGTCTTATCTGTTGGGAGTGCTTTTATTTAAACTTCTTGTGTCACATTAGCATGACCTTAGTGCCTAGTTGGGGTTTAATGGTATATGGGTTGCTCAGTATTGTCCACCTGTCACTCCCTTCCTGCAACAAGCACTGAAATCACATTAATATATATCCCAGAGTTCTTCTTCTCCTTAGTTCAGAAGTGGTGATGATATGGCCCTCCAGAGGTTAGACTGCAGCTCTCTCATCATCCCTTAGCAGTGGCTGTGCTAGCTCAGGCTGATGAGAGTAACAGTCTGGTAGCAGCTGGAGGTTCACCTGTTTCTCATCTATGGACCCAACCACCCTAGCCCCCAAAACCTGGTCTGTTGGCCCATGAAATATTGTCAGATCATAGCCAGTTCTTCAGAGAATTCATTTATTATAAAAAATGCTCTTACTATGGTACTCATGCTAGTAAGAACCACCTCTCAGGACAAGAGAAAATATTTTCAAAATCATTATGTGAATGGTTACAGAAAGTTAACAAAAGTATACAAATACAAGCATCAATATTTTCAAGCATTCAAACTGGTAATTTTGCTTTTATCCTGAAGCCTCCGGGATCCCACCAGTCTCCCTTCTGCCATTTATCTGTGGCCCATGGATGGCTTGAAATTAAAAAACAACAAACCATCTTGCTTCCTTGCTTGGTTGGCTGAAAACAATTACTGCATTTCTCATAAGCCAGGAAAAAGCCTATTTATTAGCCTGGCTTATTTGTCAAAGATTCTAAACCTGTAAGCCATAGCAATGTTTGAAGTCTGCATTATAATGGTAAAAACATAGAGAATCATCTCTTGTGTGTCATGCTTAATATCAATTCAGAATATATGGAGCTATTACAATAAGATGTGTTGCCTAACCAGGAAAGGAATTCCACAGAGCATCAGCCAGGGTCCTAAGAACTTTTCTTTGGTACCAGAATTGCTGCAGGAGTTAACTATATTTTGTCTGCTCATACTGCCTCCCAATATCAGTGCCTGTAAGTAGTGAAGTAGGGCACTTGTATTTACTAGTATTTGTCCCTGGAAAGTGAATTCATTATATTATGCTCCAGATACCAGATTAGAAGAGAGCTGAGGTAACAGGCAGAGAGGACCAGAGTTTATAGTTTAGCTCAACTTCAGTTTCTTGTCAGAGTGTGGGAGCCAGCCCATCTTGTTTAGCTTCACTACCCTGAATTGTGTTATGTGCAGATACAGCTTGTGAAATGGGATATGCTTAGGGAACTCCCCTGTAAAAGAGCCAGAGTTGATGTACACAAGTCTTTGTAGCCAGGGAACAGGGAGCAATTTTATTTCTTTCATTTAGGGAGACTGAGGCACTCGGAGAAGAGTGGCAGCAACACTAAACCTGTTGGGTTGTCGGGGCAACCCAGGAACCTTGACTTGCAAGTTTGTAGTAACTGGCTGGCACCAGTGAGATCTAAGAGATGAAACAGGGGCTGGCTGTGGAACTGATGAAAGCAAGAAACATCTGGTGGACCCGAAATAGCTCTGCAAGGAATGGAATTCTTCTTTGCATGCTGTCTCAGTTCTTCTCTCTTAGAAGATCTTCAGTGTGGGCTCCCTGGTAGCTTGCAGGGGGGCGGATGGAGTGCAGAGTCCTTGAAGCAGGCTGTTACTAAGCAATCTAAATCTACTAGAAGAAATCTCACCACTCTTTGCCTTTTACTCATATGAGGGCTCCCCTCTTATGAATAAAACGCAGGAGAGTTTAAAAAAAACCCTACACCCAAAGGCCAGGTTGGAAGTGGAATGGGATGGCTAGTGAGGAAAGAAAGTAAGAGAATGTTCTCTCCCTCCTTGAGGAGCCTGCTGAGCTTCTGTGTTGGCTGAGGAGGAAGGGACCTCATTTCCTCCCAGGCTGGTAAAGGAGGAGTCCCTGGAGGGAGTTCCACGGGCTTCCTTGCATGGAGTTTCTGCTTGCCCATGATGAGAGGCACATGGTTAAAGGCAAGACTGTTGGAACTGTTTTTGAAGCAGTAGCAGCCTGGAGCCAGCGAGTGGTCATAGTTGAGCATCAAATTCTCTTCCAGCTGTCAATTACTCTGTGGATGTCTAAACTCTTGGCTCCTGCTATTTAGAGAGAACAATGGTCCACTTGCCCTTACTTTCTATGGAGAGGGAGTTGTGTGTGCATCTGTGTTAACTGTCCAGAAAGTGCTCCTGCTTTGGAAAAGCCATTATAAGTGTGAAATTTGTTTGGAGAATAAGGATTTTTTGATCTCCAGGAATGAAGACAAAGGTCCTCCATGTCAAGACCCACTGAATTCCATTTAGTTATTTTTATGCAGCTTTAAGTCAACTTTGACTTAACGGTGATCCTGTCATAGGGTTTTCTTGGCAACATTTATTCAGAGAAGGTTTACCATTGCTTTCCTCTAAGGGTGAGAAAATTATTTGCCCAGAATCACACTGGATTTCCATGGTTAAGCAGGGATTCAAACATAGAGTCCCAGTCCAATACTTAAACCACTATGCCTATGGGCTACACTTGTTCCTTCTGCTTGCTTTGCTCTATACCACTGTGGAGGTAAATTTTTCTGGCCCTGCCACCTTGGTTCATAGTTCTAAACAATAAAATGATCCACAGATATTGGAGGGAAATGGTTGGCAGTAGTATTCAGTGGACCAGAGCACATTGAAGGTTCTGTGAAGTGCATCTTTGCACATGGTACATTTTCAAGACCATTTTTGTAAATAACTCTATAAAGAAATGTGGCAGAGAATACTGGTGCTTGTGATTGCACCTGCAGCACTGTTGAAAATCCACAGTATTATGGCAGACATTTGTTTTAGTTGAGGTGGTTTATACATTCAGGGAACACAGTGCCATCTTTGCAGTACTGTTGCACTGAAATATGTGGTGATTCATATCAGAAGCACTCTTTATATGAAAACCTGGCAGGTTGATGGTATGGCTTGTAGTATTATTTCTTCTTGACACGTGACAGTGACCAAGAAATAGAGTTCTCAAACAGATGTATCTATGACAAATACACACACACACACACACACACACACACCTCCTGTGGAACCTGAGGGCCAAATCCAGTTTCAGAAGAACATGGGAAGGGCATTCCAGTGGTAGTTAGAACCAAAGGCAAAAGGGTAAAACCCAAAAGTTTAAAGCTCTTGCTGATTGATGGTAGTTAAGCCTCAGGGGAAGGCATTTCAGTCAGCCTTTGAGAATGGGAAAGCCCCTGTCTGACAGCAAGCAAATGGAGGTGCTATGAGGAAGGGGCCATGTCTGTTTTGGGGACCCTAGAGGGATTCCAGAAGGGTTGGACTTTGCCCTGATTCTGTTTTGACACTAGTGTGATACATGCACGTATGAGGCTGCCTTATAATAAGATCCGGTTATTGGTCCTCAGGGTGTTGCTGTTTGAGTCCTTCAACTGTTAAGGCCAGGGGAGATTCAACCTGAAACCCTCTACATGGTAATATAGGCTGTCCTGCAGTGCACATTCCCTTTGCTTGACATTGGGAATGATTGATAATGCAGAAGTTTTTTGTACTGTTTCTTAACTTCTCCAAACCCTAGAACCTGGTATTTCCCTTGCATCTTTAGAATTTGCCAGAGGACTTGGCGTGGTGGTGGTGTGGCTGGTACAAGAGGCTGACTAAAATATTCAGATGTGTTCTGTGATTATCTCCCATCCACTTTCAAACACTTGTATATGAATATGTTGTAATGGGATAGTCATGGAACAGGTATACCATTTACATTTCTAAGTTTGGCAAAACTTGTTTGAATTCTTCTTTGGGGGGGAAATAGGTTCCAGTTTCTCTAGCCATCTAGTACTGGCACTGTGGAATTTGAAATGCTTCTCTATCTGCCTTTATTAATTTTTTTAAAATGATGTCTGTGTTAATCTCTTTGTTTGTGCTGTGCCAGGGCGGTGGTGTCACCATAATGGAAGGGTTTCAGAGGGTCTGGCAGAAATGATGCTTCTCAGTATTTGAACATCTCCCTTTTGTTTTGACACCTTGCCTTGAGGTTAATGAGGGAACAGTTTGATCTTCCCTGACATTTTGACTCCTTCCCTGAGGACAGCCTGTTATCACTGTCTCTCCCCAAGCACAGGGACCAAAGCTTAAAACAGAACATTGAATTGCTTTTTGGTGGGAGGCAGGTAGGATAAGTGCTGGAGAAGCTTGCTGGTTGCCATGAGAATTGATGGCTGATGAAGCAAAATATCAAAGAGGCCAAGCTGCAAACTGTGGCCATGAGCTCATAGTGGTCTTAAGGAAGCCACTTGGTCTCCCCTTGACAATAAAGGAAAAGTAATATGGCCCTACCTCTCAGGACCACTTGCTAGACTTATGGAGCAGGTGAATGTGGAGTGAACATTCCAAAGTGTGTAAATGCTACATATTGACTTGCTTTTTCCTTTGGATTGATGATATTTTTCAAAGATCATTGATGTCCTGAACACTCCCCTTTGTATTATGTAATGTCTCCTTCACTACCTGAACATACATACCTTTTGTGCCAGTTGTATAGGTGGTGTGGAGAGTCATGTCATTGTGTGGTGCTATAAATACACCCCTATATATCCAAGATGCTGGTCTCATATGTTGAGGAAGCCAGTACTTGTAGCTGTTGGCTCCTTTTACAGAATCCTGTAATTCAGTATATAAGAGTGTTATCTGAGGTAGAGGGCACAAACTGTTGCCTGCATTTTTTTCCTCATTGGACAGTCTGACTCTTGAAGCCATCCTGTCCATGGTACTCAGGAAAGCAGCAGTTTAAAGTATGAAACAAAGTGCCCCCCAAAGTTACTATCCTGTCCCCGCTACGCTTTTTAGTACAGACCCCTGTATCTGCAGAATCAATATCCACAGTTTCAGTTATCTGTGGGACACAAAATAGGGGACACGTACCATAGAGTTGTGCTGAAAAGTGCCTAAAGAGGCATCCTCTCTGCACCTTCTAGGTCCTCCAGTGAAACTCTTGTGGTATATTTTTGCTAGAAATTTTAATAGGGTTTGCTGTTATCCCTGGTTTCTGGTATCCACAGTAAGTATGGGAACCAAACCCCTGCGGATACGGAGGGTCCAGCTGTACTTCTCATTTCCATGGCTATGATGGAGGAGATCTTCCCTTCCTCTGTGGATGTGCTCATTATTAGCTTTAGAAGGCTGTTCAAAAATAGTCAGAAGAAGAATTTAGAAATGTGTCCCAACCCCACGCCAAACCTGGTGTGTTTCTGCACTGATTGCAGAGGAATGTGCGCTAACAGAAGTGGTGATCCATTGTTTCCTTACCAGCTCAGTCACTTGCCTATCTAAAATTCCTAGTTGCCTATGGCTACCATACAGATAATTTGTTAAGTCCATGGGGCAATATGGGGACCCCCATTTAGGATGAAAATTTTCATGGTCATTCTTGGAATGGGCAGTGCACTTTGACATTGCATGCAAGTCCTGAAGAAAACCAATGATTTCTATTCTCTCCCTTTCTAGATGCAGAGCATGCAATCTCAGTTCTTTGTGTGTTGGTAACTGTGGAACCAGTGCTGTAGAATTTTTCCTTCTCCTGGTTTTAAGCACATTAATGCAGTTTCCAGGGCTTCTATCCAAGCAACTCCCATTTTAATTCCATGGAATACCTTTCTAGAACTCAGTTCATTGCCTTTGCAGTCTGCAGTCTCTGATAATGCAGTAACCATGTTCCAACATATTAAACTTTTAACATCCCCAAGATTCAATTAATCTTATCTTTACAACTCCCAATTACAGGCACTAATTAAGTGAAAGTAGCATAGTAGACCGAAGAATGTGGCATTAATCATCAGCTGCCTCATAGTCATGAATTAGTCCTTTCCCAAATCCTTCAGCACATTCCCAGAAGGAATGGAATAGTTCAGTTTAGTTCCCTTTCTGTCTTTCTTTTTTTCTTTCTCTCTCTATCTCTCTCCCTTTTTTTTCCAGACTTGTTAATCCCACAAAGGACCATTTGGATCTAGATTAGTTTACTCATTTGTTTCATGTTTGTGATAAATTGGTTTTATAAAATAAAAAAAAAAGTCTTTGAGATGAGCAAAACTAAATTATTTGATAATTACACACTTTAAAGGGCAATTGTTTTGGCTTTGGTCAAAAGGGTCTGGGTCACATTAATAGATTTCTCATTTTATCTGAGATTAGCTGTTACAGAACAGGGCTTCCCCCCCTTGGAATATTGTGTGTTTGTTTCTTTTTAAAGCTACCAGTATAAATCAGCTTAAACATGAAGTCTTGAAGCTTTTTTCTGTACAGATTTTGTTCCTGGACATCCTTCTTACATTAGATTATAGGTCTTCAGATCACTTCTGAGGAATGGAATTTGCTTTGGTCTTGAGAGAATTTGGGATATGATTTCCACCCTTTCATTCTAATTTCTGTGATGTTTTAAAGCCATAATTTTCAGAATATCAGGCAGGCTTTCTTCATGTGAGGCACAGAAGATAGATAAGGGAAGCCCTGTTCCCTGTGGTATGTGTATGTGTGTATGTACACCCCTCTCTCTCTCTGGCTTTTCTTCGCAAACGAAGATTCAGGAAGGAATCATCGTATATAGATGCCGTCGTCTTCTTCGAGCTCCGCCATAGCCCTTTGGAGCATCATGCTGAAGAAGATTGTAAATAAAGTTGGCGCAAGAGTATGTACGCATGTATGTGTGAAAAGACTGAGAAAAAAGTTTGCCCTTTCAGTTGTTGATGATATTTGGCACTAAGAAGTCATTTCTTGCTGTGTCCCATTTTTGTCACCCCTGTGTTGCCCCAAGATTTGTCTGAAGAGGAGAGATGGTTTTGCCCACTTACAGAAATATTCTGTACCTTCACACATGCTGTTCTGTGTCCTTCCATCCTGAGGGAATGGTCCTTCCACAGTCTCCAGTAGGATGTCCATCTTCTCAGCCTCATAGAAACAGTACAGTACAGAACCAGACAGGAAGCCTTAAAGGAGCAGAACCAACTCCTCATGGATGAGGGTTGAAGGACCAAGTGTAGAATAAGCCTTATCAGCTTTCATACAGCTTCTGGTAGCTGACACCATTCACTCCAGCAACAAACTCTCCCTTATCTACAATATAGGGGAGTGCTGCAGCCAGTAGAACTTACTGGAACCTATCTGTGATCCTCATGCCGCCTGCTTTAATCTAGATAGCCTTTGTCAAATCAAAGGGTATCAGACTCTTGAACCTGATGTAACTCCACTCATTATAATGTGCCCATGCATGCCTGTTAACATATCACATGTGAAGTTTATAGATAGGGATATTTTACCAGAAGGTTTTGCTTCCTTGTGGCATTTTCCTTCTCCTGTGGGACCCATGTTGTTAATCTAAATGTGCTTTGTTAGCCATGCTCATATAACAAACAGTGTGCTTTAAACTGAGTTGTGTATGTACCAGGTAGGCGGGTGGGTTATTAAATCCTATGTCTATAGAAAGGGAATCCAGATTCTGAACCCTGCATCTTCAGAATAGCATAATTTCTTCTGCTTTTTTAAAAAAACTAGTCTTCTGTCCCTCACAATTTGCAAGTTGTTGGGGAAGGGAGAATAGCATTGCCTATGACACAGAGACAGTGGAACAGTGCTTGAGAAAGCAGAGGATCGCTTCATGAAACAGGCGCACACACATGCACCCATTTTAGCTGAATTGGGTTCCCCTTCCCGTTCCAATAGCCTTTGCAAAACAGTACACAAAGGGGGCCCTTACAACATGTCAGCAGCTCTGCATAATGAGCAAACAGATATGGATTGGGAGACCAGACCACTCTCAACTCACCTCATAGCTGTCAAGGGATAGGATAGGAAGGTTCCGGTAAGGGAAACATTGAAAAGTGAGAGACAGAAAGAGGCACCCTACAGCCTTCAAAATCAGTGGCTTAGAGGATTGGGAGGGGGCTGCCCTTCCTGTCATTTGAATACTGCTCAAGAATATTTATTCAGAGACTTCTGTGACTTTAGAGCAGGGGTGGGCAAAGTGCAGTCCATGGGCCACAGGGTAGTTTTGGTGGCTCTATGGCCCCCCAGCGTCACTTCCTGCTTTGAAAAAAGGCCCCTCCTCTTCCTAAAATGGCCTGGGGCATTTTAAAACTTGGCAAAATGCCCCCTAAGCCACTTGAGGGTGTTGGGGGAGATATTTGGGGGCAGTGGGGATGTTTGCAGTGAGAGTATGTGCAGCTGCCCCAGGTCTCCTAGAAAGGCAATGTAGTCAGTCCCCTAACCTCCCACACTTGCCCATCCCTGCTTTAGAGGTGTCCCTTGACATTGCCTGCACAAATATAGCTTCCCAGCACTGTGTGCTAGAAACATTAAAAGGAAAATTGATATCTTAGGGTGGTGAATCTGCCTGCAGTAGTATATCTAGACTTTTTTTTTCACTTTTGTAGAATCACAGCATATACTCAATCCCCTTAGTTATAACCTCTGTAGTGTTTTATGATAAGAGGAATTCAGGAAGGAGCTGGAAGTTTCTTTTCAAGTTATTGCATTGACTCTAACAAATCCTGATGGACCTAAGTAAACTGTAGCCCTCTCTGCCCCCAAGATGGTGCTTATTCTGTATACTCTTAGAAAAGTGGATGATGGCTCCTTGGCTTGGATGATGGTTGTGGTGTTCCTGACAAAAGACAAGACAATATAGGGAGAAAGCCTCTTTGCCAAATTGAAGTGTTGGCATAGTTACTTCTAAGGCATTTAATCCCATCTGGAATCTTCAGTAGAGACATGAAGGCCTGGAAAAATTGGTTGGGAGGGAATGGTTTTTCTCCTATTTTCCTTTATCAGTTCTTAGGAGTGAATGCTTCATGTCTGCTTGACACTATGAAGAACTAGAAGAGGCAAAACAGTTTTCTTTGTTTTGCTAATGCTGATTTATTTCTTTTCTTTTTTCTGTTTCTCCCCCCTGCTCCTAATAGACAAGACCAAAAGAGTTCATGTGCCCCTTACAGTTACAAGACTTTGTAGATCCATTTGTAGCAAAAAAATAAAACAGTAAAAAATAAATTCCATTTATAATTATTGTCTAAATAAAGTAAACTTTTTAAAATTCCAGACATTATAGTTCTAATCCAAGCTAAATTAGACATAATGAATGTTAAGTTCCTAAAGTAGGAAAGTGACTATCAGTTTGTAAAAGGTATTATTATTGCATTTCCTTCTTCCCCAGTTTTTTCCTGGAAAAAATGGTTGGAACCTTCCTCCAGCTTTAAAATTTCCAGACATTTCAGATCCCTAGCTAGTCCTCAGGCATTGGTGAACACAAACCCTGTTATCCCATACCAGTGGCCAGGGGAGCAAACTGAGACTAGTTGGGGGCTAGAGTAACTACAAACATTGAGTCTCGAGCTTCTAGGAGTTGGAACGTCTCAGTTTCTCGAATGTCAGTTTTGCTGATGCACATGTTGTTTCTCTTGCCAGGTATGCAATACCTCCAGAACATGGCAAGCGGCTGGAGAGACTGGCAAAAGGTAAGCTTTTCTCTGCTGGTTGTACAACAATGCAACTGCTCAAAGGCTTATAGTAGAGGTGCAAGCCAGAAATGTTTGGCCACTTTAGTTCCTATACATCAGGTGGAGGCAGTGTGGCGCTCGCTAGTCATTAGCCAGGCTGATGGCATTTTATGCAAAAGTAGTCCAAAATATCTGGTGGGCACCAGGTTGCTGACCCCCATGCTCTGTGCAAATAGTAGTCCCATCTGGAAAATGGTGTGCTTTATTTGCATTGATCAGTGCTCATAAGTATTATGTGTATGTGGTCACAATAAAGGACAACCTACACATGTGAAATCGAAGGCTTTCACAGCCGGCATCCATAGATTTGGTTTTTTTCCGGGCTGTGAGGCCGTGTTCTGGAATAGTTTCTGATGTTTCGCCTGCATCTGTGGCTGGCATCTTCAGAGAATGGTTGGGTAGAAGTGTGTGTGGAGTTTATATGCTGTGAACCCCTGTATATGTAAATTTGTGTAATTGAATGGTTAGTTTCTGGGTATAGAAATGCAAGGCTGGTTAGTGTCTGGCTAATGGTTGGTTGATGGACCATTATCTGCTGGAAATCCCCCTGTCCCTGGATGGAATTCCTTTGTAAGTGTTGAGTTTTGATTCTATTGGATCTATTTTTTTTTTAACTGAGCTGGATTCTGAACAAGCTGTTGTTGTAGCTGTGCAGATTTGGCCTCATGCTGACCCTGTTACCAGCTGCATGTCTCAGTTTCAGCCCATCCTAATCCGTTACTCAAATGTGCTGGCAGAGCTTGGTGGGCCCTTGCAGGTGTTGCTGTGTGTTTGTATTTTTAGGTAGTAGTGGGAATTCGGTAACCAGTCTTTGCTCAGAAATCAAAATAATGTGAACCAGGCGTCTTTAATTGTGAGACAGGTGCTTTGGAAAAGTTCCAGCACTACCTAGCAACCCAAGTGAAATGTCAGCGTGATGCCAGTGTACATGAGATATATTATTTTGAGAGGACCTTTTTGAAGTGTGAAACTTACTCAAGAGGTGCAGAAATGTGAGAAGAAATCTTCGGGCACCTTTGACCCTTATGCAGGTTGTTACCAGTGCTATATTTTTCTGTTTGAAGCCTGAGAATGAAGTCTTTTATAGTAGGTGTCTCAAGAGGCCAGGGAAGAATTGATGGAATACCCTTCTAAGACTGTTTTATTATTAAGATTTCTACCTTGTTTGTGTTTTTTTCTTTCTAATAAACATCCTTTTAATTTAAAAACATCATACAGAATATCAAAATGGTACATTAAATAGGCTGCCTACAACCCTATTACCTCACGATAGAAGAACGGAAGTTTATAATTAATAGGCAGGAATCCGTCATGGATCTAAAAGCCCCTTTAGAGAGCTTCCTCTTTACTACCTTTTGGGAAGACAGGAGTAAGGCTGAGTCACCTTATGTGGATAGGGAGTTGAAGGAGTGTTGCCCCACTGTGGAGAAGATCTGGTTACTTTGGACTAGATGGCCCTTGTGGTCTCTTCCAGCTCTATGATTCTATGATTCTACTTACATTTCTCCCCCTCCTACAGAAATGGGAGCTGCACCCTTAGCAAAGTTTCTTCCTAATGCAAGCAGGAGTGCCAAACTAGGCCACAGAATATTTACAGCTCTAAAGGTGAATGCCTGACCTTTAAATTTGTTTTAAAACAAACTGTTAACTTATTGTTCCTTTTTGTAAAGTCTAATATGATGGCATTGGTTTCCCCTGTGTATTTATTTCCATAACAGAGACTTTACAGCTATTCTAACCGTGATACAGGCCTGGTAATGAAAATAGAGCTTCCTGACAGATTTGGATATGGGTCCTCTTAGCAATTTGTTTACAGTGCTTAGCCCTGGAAAAACGGGGGTTTCATCTATGTGCCTTTTAAGGGTGGTATAGGCTGGGGAGAAGAGAAAAACATAGCTCTCATTTTGCTTTCCTGATGCTGGCTGAACCCTTAACAATGCAGGATGCCTTTCTAATAAAACATTTCTCTTTTCTTCATTTGTGTTTGGTCTGTTAAGTGCAAACACCAGTCATATTGATTGCTGAGCATTTTTCATTTAAAAAGTGCTTACAGGTTCAATAATTGTGGATATAGCAGAGCATAATTATTGCAGTTCTCTCTTCCTGATATATATAACAAGGTGACAGTAGTTCAGCTGACAATATTGTGGTCTCGATGTCTCTTTGTGAGGATGGCTATGTCTTCTCCTACCTCCCCTCTCTTTATAATATTGACTTCATGAACTCCTACCACCCTCTCGCCCTCTGAATAAAACAGGTTGGTTTTTTTTTAAAGGCATACTATAAAAAAATAGCAGTGAGTTAACCCCCCACCCACCCAAATTGCACTGTTATCAAAGCATTACTATGTTTGATTTTAAAATGAAGGCTTTGAGCCATTGTTTGGGGGAAAGGTGTGCAGTGGCTGTGGGTGAGGAAGATTTGTTTCTTTTCTGTTGGGAGGCAGCTCCCTCCATATCTTATTTACACTTTGTGAGCTCTTCTTGGTGGCTACCTGCATATATCCAGATCCAGAAGCAGCAGCTGGCCCATGGGCGGGCCCACCCCATGTTTTATTTAATATAGGTTAAGTGGATCAGGAGCCCAGTCTTTTTCCCCCTCAAGGAATTAGCTTTGTAAGGGGGCTAATGCAAGATGTCATGACAATCACATGGCCATTGTGTAAGCCATGGTGGAATTGATTGGGGCCTTGCTTACTGTCACACACCCCATTGTCACCGAAGATAATAGAGTAAGAAAAGTTGTGGCTACCACTTCAATGCCTCCTCCTTTGCAGCTGAGTGTATTTGTCTTACAGCAATGGTTGTCTTAGAAATCAGCTCCTTCTAATTGCTAAATAAATGATTGCTTTAAGGAGAATGAGGTGTATAGGGAAGAACAACAGCAACTTTTCTGCTTCCTTGCTTGAAGGGCAAATGGGGTGGAAGCCCCCCACCACTCTCCTGGCTCTCAGTGATGGTGGAAGGGAGACCCCCCCCTCGCTTCCAAAGAATTCCAAATAGCAAGATGAAAGCAAGTTTTTATTATTTAATGACACCAAACTGTTGTTGGGAGTTTCGGAGCAGCTGCTATGCACATTTTCCAGACCACTATCTTCCCCTCTGTTTTTTTGAACCCATCATGTGCTGTCAGAAGTATGAAGCCTTTTCAATGACAGACTTAACTGGCCATTTCCTTTATGGGAAGGGGGCAAACAAAAGAGGGCCAGGCAGTTATTGGGCTGAAATTATAGTGTCAAATAAATAGAAAAACACATGAGGTGCCCTGATGAAGGAAGGCCATCATCACCTGTCTCATGGGGAGCCATTCTCGCTAGTGACATGGTATAAAATAGAAATAACATATTGAAAACCACTGACTGGAAAATGAGAGCTTCGAAGCAATTTTATATTCACACCATTCTCACTTGGTCATATGTCAAGCTGTACAAAAAAACACACAATTTCAGTGAGCATAAAAACCCCATAAATCCTGATGGCCCATAAGAGGGTGTATGTGCATGCTTTGTTTTGTTTTTTAAAAAATAGAATTTGGAAGGTTGCATTAAATTGAAAAGCAGGGAGGTGCTCCTTTTTCTTTCTCTTTGTGATTGGATGCTAAAACCATATTCACAACAACATTTGTCTGTGATTTTTCTGATAGCTTTGATTACAGGAAGCCAATCAGAAGTATTAAGAAGTCTGGTTCTATAGTAGTGGCCCTTCAAACGCCCCTGGAAAATTTAACAAGCAGAGTAAGATCAGTCTAGTCATGTCGTCAGCACCTGGTAGCTAGATAAGAGCCTCAGTGAAGCCGTGCTAAAGGGACCAGTGGTCTATCGAGTCCAGCATTGCATCTCCCACAGTGGCCAATCAAATGCCTCAGTGGGAAGCCCACCACCACAACATGAGTGAGCGAGATTTAAGCTGCCTCTGTGTGTGGAAACTTGCCTTCTCAGTATTTAGAATTAGCAGCTGCTTGTGGACTTCTCCTGCATGTATTTGTCTAAAGTTTAAAAACAGACACAGAAGGAGAGACGCCATCTCCCACTTTTCCAGTTGTCTTGTTCAAAGCAGCTAACAAAATTAGTGTTCTGTTACTTAAATGAGCTCATCTTAAAAAGAGTATAGCATGGTTGTCTTTAACAAATGTGATAGAACATGGAAGGGTGTTCCTTCTTGTTTGCTGTGCCAATAGGTGTTCTCAAAACAATAAAACTAGGGAATTTTTCTTGGAAACCAGGTAGGCTTCTTTACCGTACTACAGTTTGAGTCTCCCTTATCCAGAATTCTGAACTATTCCAAAATCCAAAATGTCCACATGGGTGGTTGAGATAGCGACATCTTTGTTTTCTGATGGTTCAAGGGTACACAAGCTTTGTTTCATGCACCAAATTATTAAAAATATTGTATATAAAATTGCCTTCAGGCTGTATGTATAAGGCATATATGAAACATAAATGAATTTCGTGTTTAGACTAGGGTCCCGTCTCCCAGGATATCTCATTATGTATATGTAAGTATTCCAAAATACCTCTGGCCCCAAGCATTCTGGATAAGGGAGACTCAACCTCTATTTCCTGCGTGGCAGGGGGTTGGACTGGATGGCCCTCGTGGTCTCTTCCAACTCTACGATTCTATGATTCAGAACCTGTTCCCCACGTTCCAGGACACACTTTGACAATGGATTCTCCTAAGTAGCACATGCCCCAGTAAGAATTGTCCCTCACAAGCAAGTATGGAGTTTTGTAGCCAGTTGGATAAAAATAGATTCCCCATTAACTGAAGTTATTCGTGTGTTTTTTTAGAAATCTGGCTTGAAATTTATGTTTAGGGGCTAGTCACTTTTGCCACACATACTTGAAAAGATGGTTTAACTAACTAATAAACAGCTGACCATCGAGATTTGCATATTTAGATCTTTAAAACTTCACCCAAGATATTTGATACTTCAGAAGGGGAACAAACAGCAACAACTCTTTACCTTGTGATGCATCACCATTCCAGGGATGTTCAGAACATGGAATGAGCTTGCGATTAATATGGAAAATGAATAGCTGAGCTATAAATGGGCTCTCTGGGAGAGTTGCAGAGCCCATGGAGGGACCGTTAATGTGTTGCCACATTATTGGTGCTAATCACTTAAAATGTGCTCCTTTATTAGTAGCTTTAATGAGAGCCACTTAAACTGTGCATTAAAAAGAGGAACTGCAGAGAAGGACGATGAACTGGGTGGCAGGCGCTCATAATTCTAATTGAAATGCTTTTAGTATGGTGGGGGGGAGAAGTTGCCAGAAGCCACTAATTCTTTGCACTTTTAAAAACCTCCTCCATTATGTAGCATCAATTAGTGTTTTGTTGTTCAAGTGTTAGAATTATATTTTACTCTCTGTATGCTTCCTCCCCTCTTCTTCTCTTTCACTCCCACTCCCCCTCCCTCTCTGCCTTCCTACCTGGGCCTGTTTAATCAGGAGCCTATGCAGGAATGTAGACTGATGTCCTAGTGTGAAAGGGAATTACGTCAGTGCAGAGCTCAGACTAGAATTGCCAGGCTCCCAATCACCACTCTGAAGTCAAGGTTTTGGCACTTGCCTTATGCACGAATGGGGAGGGGAAATGTTATTGGGCAACCGGAGCTCATTTTTGTTGCTCCTTGAATTTCCCAAGCCCAGTTCCACACAATTCCGGTGGGGATTAATTGTGCTGCATGTGCTGGAGGCAAAGCTCATGAGACAGCCCCCCCCCCTTTTACTTGATCAAGGATCCATTTGTTTTTGCCTATTTGATAAGTTTCCTTTTTTGCAATTGTTGCAACATACTGAGTTAGAGTCATAGAATCATAGTGTTGGAAGGGGTCTCTTGGGCCATCTAGTCCAGCCCCCTGCTCTGCGCAGGATCTCCAGCTAAAGCATCCTCAGCAGGTAGCTGTCCAGCCTCTCCTTAACTTCAGACCATTAGACCTGGTCCTACTCTCTGGGACAGTCTTTGAGGTATTTAAAGAGTGCAATTAAGGCACCCCTCAGCCTTCTCTTCACCAAGCCGAACATGCCTAGGTCCTTCAGCCTTTGCTATGTTTTCTTCTCCATATCTCTTACCATTCTCCTTGCCCTTCTCTGAACCTGTTCTAACTTGCCTATGTACTTCTTAAAATGAGTCACCCAGAGCTGAATGCAGTACTCTAGAAGAGCCCTGACCAGTGCAATAAGCTCTGTCAGCTGAATCATATTTATCCAAATAATTTATACTATGGGCATGTTTTAACATCTTGATATGGTGGTCTAGGAGTTTGCTGTGATGACCCCTTTTAGAACATGTCTCCATGGAAAATGTGTTCCTAGGATTGGTGACAAGTACGAAGGTTGCTTCCAATTGCTCTGGGTAGCCAAAGGGGCTGTTTCAGTCCCTTTAAATATTGTCTGTCTGTGGCTGGTAAATAAATGTCTCTTTCTTCTCAATCCTCCTTCAGGGTTCTTCCCTGGGAGCTCTCAGGGATGTGACGCCTTCCTCAGGCACAAGATGACTCTGATTTCACCCTCAATCTTGAAGAAATACAGCATCCCCTTTGACCGGGTATGTATAGCAAGCATTTTTCAGGTCACCTCCTCCAAGCTTTCAAAGAAAGTTGGTCTGTATGGGTAAGGCATGCAGCATAAGAAGCCTTATGCTTAATCCTCCAGCACATTGTTATGCAAAATACTCTGCTATCTGTTTAAACCATGTGGGCTTTTTTCCTTTTCCCTCAGAGGTAGGGTCCAGAGCTAGGATTAAAGTCCTGGCTATGGGGAATGTCACTTGGATGATGTCAGTGCCACCATATTTCCAAGGTGCAAATCTGTAAACCTGACTGTATGATTGTGACCCCCTTTGACAAACGTGGTTGGGAAGACCTTGTGTACAAATATAGATATTTTTAAAGTAGCACCACCTGGCTATACATGGAGCCAGAAAAATGTCGCCTCTTTAACAACCTGAATGAAATACCCTCTCAAGTGGGGCAGAGAGACAAGCTGTTGCTTACTGCAACTCCCAAGCATGAACACATGGAAGTGCAGGAGGGCAGTGGCTCAGCACTGGTGGTAATGCAGGAGGCAAGTTTGGGTTCCTCAGAATGCATTTTAATTGTACCCTCCAGGCTGCAGGCAGGGACTCATATCACCCAGTGCTGCTTCATACAAACACCTCCACCTCCGCATAGAAAACTCACATGTTATGGGAAGGAGCAGGTCATCTCTAGCTTTGCCTTGTTCCCCACATGCAAGTTTTCTGTGAAGAGCAACTGCTTTTATACTGAGAAACGTTCAGTTGTGTGAGTGAACCACTGGTCTGGAGTGGTAGTGCCCAGATTCAGGTTTCCAGCTTGTGAGAAATGAAGCCATTAACCGAAAGTAAAGATGAGAGTAGGATGTCATGGCAGCTCAGCGAAACACTGGTTAACATGACTAGCAGGCAGGCAAAGAACACAGAATTCTTGGCCAGCCTGACCTCCTTTGGGGCAACAATCTTCACGTTCCAGCCCAGTCCTGTCATATATGGCACCCCGTCACCTTGGACGTCAGGGACCCCTCCTCACATGGCAGGATTAGGTGTGGGACTCAAGGCCTGGTGGTGGTCTCGGAACAGATTTGTAAACAATTCTTCCCCCTATTCCTCCACTGCCACACCACCTCTTCAGACCTGGGCTTGATTCATGCAGGCTCCCCTTATTGTGGTGGGAAACAGTCCCCAGTCCCTTGAGTCTTCTTAACTTAGAACTTTGAATAAGTCCAGTTCCTTTGTAACACCCAGAGGCTTGGTATGCGGAAAGAATGCAAGTCAAACTGATCTGGGAGGGAAGGGCTGATTTTTGTGTATTTAGGGTGGGGAACCAGCACTCCTTTGGAGCAGAACGACTGTCTGCTTTCAAATCTCCTGGCTCCTGCGCATTGACAGAACTGTGGATTCATTCAATTTGCTGCTCCAGAGGCTGCCTCATTTTTCCTCCTTGAAAGGCTGTGATGAATGAAATTTTGAAGCAAGATCATTTGTGAACAGTGCGCGCTTGTTCAAAGATGAACTTGTTGGGCTGGTGTAGTAGACCAGACCTGGGACAGATGTGTGTGCAGGTGCAGGGAGTGGGCATGCTTGCTTTAATCTTTGTGAATTGGGCAGCAGGATTTAACTGGCTAACTGTGTCCTTCAGGCCAGTTGGGAAGGAGTTCATCTTTTTAATAACTTAGCTCTGCCCAGTGCCCATTTTCTGTAGCCAATGTGTGCCTGTAGATGCACAGAACCTTGCCGCCTTCAGTGCCCATTTGTGGCAGACCACAGGATATTGTGTAAGAGAAATTTGGTATGCTTTCTCACTTTCACTTAACGGTGAACCAATGTAATAGTGGACGTAAGGTGAACTTTGAATTAGGGGTTCAGATCCCCAGTCATATCTTTGTAGCAATAACAGAACAAGACAAAACTCAATTAACACAGTGTACAGGGCATAATGACATTAGAAAAATCTTTTCACCTAATGCCAAATATAAATAAATAGATGACCACTTACCAATATACAACCTGTAACTTGTCAGAGCTGACATGAAACAAAACACCCTGGGGTTAGGGCAGTGTTTTTCAACCAGGGTTCCCCAAAAGGCTGCTAGGGGTTCTTCAAGAGATTGTGATTGTGGGGGGGGGGCAGCAATAGCAGTATATAGAATAATGTTTATGCAAGGGTTCCCTGAGACCTGGAAATTATTTCAAGGGATCCTGCAGGTTGAGAAAGGCTGGGTTAGGGAGTTAAACAGCCAGGGCACCATCCTAGAAAAGACACTGGTCCCAACCACATCACCTCTGACAGTGACTGGACACAGAGAAAGGCCTCTAAGGAAGATACAGGGGTGGTCTTGTTTGTAT
The DNA here is from genome assembly GCA_030847615.1 of Gambelia wislizenii. Classification (NCBI taxonomy): domain Eukaryota; kingdom Metazoa; phylum Chordata; class Lepidosauria; order Squamata; family Crotaphytidae; genus Gambelia; species Gambelia wislizenii. The sequence continues at coordinate 9,210,995 of JAUMIR010000018.1, forward strand.
TCTCTTGAGGGTATCATCCTAAACTGGCATACAGTGGGCCCTCCAGGGATTCAGGGATTCGGTTCTGGGACCAACCCACCCACCCCGCAGATGGCAAAAAAGGCAGATGGCTGTGCCCCATATTATTAAATGTCGGTGATGTGCGCTGCCCTCATTTTAGGTTTGGGACACGCAATCCACAGGTATTTGAAACCGTGCATCAGGCGGGCCCACTGTATTGTTGATGGCAATAACCCATAGGATCCAAGGAAGCTTTTTTTACTTCCAAGCCTTGGCAAAGTTTTTCACCTTAACCTTCTTCACTGGTCGGGATGATTAAAATGGGGTGGCCTGTGTGTTCCTACATTCAATGAAATAAAAAGCAACAGCACAAGAACCTGCTGGGAATGTTAGTCTCACTCTGCTTCTCTTCTACCCTCTTTCTTCCGTTTCTGCTAAGGGAGAGCAGATACTGAATGTCTTCCCTGATGTTCGGTGACCCTCCCCTCTTCTTCCATCCTGCTTCTCCCACGGGGCGGTGCGTGTGTGTGTGAGTGTGTGCTGCCATCCAACTGGGGCTTAGTATTGTGGAGCTTCAGCTCTCTGGTCCACTGCTCTCTCATTCAGTTGTGGCATCCATTTTTTCAGTTACTCAGAAGATGGGCAACAAGCTGTGAAGTATCCTCTGTGACTCTGCTCTCATCAGTACTGAATTTCATTGAGGAGGTGGAGCTGGGGAGGAACCATTTTATTTTTCATTTTTGAGACTAGGGCTCTGCAAGCATTCCTTAGTCACCTCCTTCCTTTGTCCTTAACAACATCCTCTTAGCCTTTACTCTCCTCAAAACTAAAAAGGAAGGGTGTTTCGGTGTCCTCTTAAACTGAGCCTGTGTGGGTGGCATCAAACAGTCCTGAGAGACAGACTGTTCGCAGCAGGGAAGACTCAGAAAACAAGATCTCTTCTTGACTTGCACTGCATGCCAGGCAGGGCGTTCTATCCTCTCCCTGTGAAGATTTCTCTGTCTTAGCCTGGTTTCCCCCCCAAAACTGGATTTGTCAGAATGATCCAACGTTGGTCAGGCTGCCACCTTCACACAAAACGAGCCAGTGTCGGTCAGGCAGAAACCTACACAAAATTCAGTTTTGAAGCAGAGAGTCCTTGAAAGGCCAGTCGGTCTCTTAAAGGCTGAAACACACATACCAGAAAGGGACAGCGGGTGTTGACATTCTGAGGGCTTTGGGGAAGACGGGGTAAAGGCAACCAGTGGGCAAAGCAAATTACTTCCCTGGCAGCTCTTCTTCTTCTCTGAGGCTTTTTGGATTTGATGGTGAAATGAAACAAGAGGGAGAGACCCATGTAATGTAAGTGGTATCCCCCTCCTATACACGTCCAATCTCATGCAGAGCAGCTTCCATTTCCATGGTGGCATGCAAGCCCAGTGCCCCCTCCTGCCTGGGATCCCTTCATCGACATTCCTCACAGGCTTTGAACAGGGCAAAGCCTGGGCACTTATAAATCTTTGTAATGCTATTTACTTCTCGAAAGAAATCAGATCGATATCCCGAGCTTTTTAATAATTAAAAATGTGTATTTCTATAATCTGCTATTGATTTCTCCATCTATTCTGTGAAGGCCTTGGAGAAGTCAGTAAATTTGGGGCTTTTCGTGGTGAGTGGCAGCCGGCACAAGCTTTTCCTTAACAGTTATTACTTTTCTACCCAGACCTATCCGTCAGCCAGAGCTTTTCTAATTTATTGGCGGGGTAATGTTGACAGCCGTGATGTGGGAAAGGATGTGCACTATGGGGCTCAGGATGAAGACACGGGGATGTAGATTTTCTGACAGGAGCATAATCTCTCTGTCTGCTTAACTTAACCATCTGCAGCTTTTCCTTGATTTATGAACCGGTTGAAGTGGAGCTGGGCACCAGGGGCTGGGATTGCACTTCTCTCACCTATAATACAGGCTGGAGGGGGAGAGACAGTCTCATACAGTACCACTGCCCCTGGAATTAAGAAGTTGTCTTCCTTTTAAAAATCATTTTGAGTGAAGCCCTCCATTTAAGAATAAGGCTGAGATCCATCATCCACCTCGGTGAGACATATCAGCAATTTACCTTGTCACTTACATTGCTTTTTGGGGCCACTGCAACCTAGTGTTTTTTTTTTAATGGCATACAACTCAGTTGCAGTAGTTTTAGTTAAATCTGCCAAGTACGTATGTGTGCGTGTGTCTTCAGGTTGCCGGTTGACTTATGGTGACCCATGGGGTTTCATCGGGTTTTCTTAGGCAAGGGTGGGTTTGCCAGTCCCTTCCCCTGAAATACAGCATATGCTGGGCTGCATTTTGGACTGGGCATTTCTTTGTTCACCAGTGCTCATAGTGTTTCTCTGGTTAGGATATTTCCTACACAGGGTTTTTTGGGGGGTAATCCTAGTAGTGCCTCCCCTCTTGTTAATTACCATGCAGGGCATGGCACTGAAAACCGTTGAAACAAGCAATGCAACCTATGTGCTCCCCCTTTTTTTTTTGCAAGGCAGTGCCTTCATAGCTAGGATCTGAGTCTTTGCTTCTCTGTTCAATTCTGGTACCAGTATGCACAGCTAGCTTCTGCAGCAAAATATTGCATTGTCGTGTGCCAGGCAACCAAGTTCCAGCCAAGTAGCTGTGCTCTTTTCCGTGACAGTCCAAACCACTGCTGCCCTTTTCCTCTCCACTCCCTGCCAGCCAACAATATGCAGACACTGAGCAGTCTCAGTCCTCATAGGTCTATGTTTGAGCAACACTGCCCACCCCCAGTTTAGAGGATCCTTTCTAAAGTTTTGGGTTCCCTTAGGATTGCTGATAACTCCCTCATTTGTGTGGATGACCTTTTTGATTACGTGAAAATGCACATTTGGAGAAACAGTTCATTATTACTGTATAGCACTGTTACTTCTAAAAACCTAGCATCCTCCAGATGTGTTGGATTGTACAACTCTTTTTGCCCCCCCCCCCTTATAATTGCCACTATTGTCTTTGCTGGATGGGGATGGTAGAGGTTGTAATCCAACTGGGCTGATAGTAGGTTACAGAAAGCAGCTATATAGGATGTGGGAAAGCATGGACGGAAGAGGCAGTGGCAGAAGGGAGGACCAGGTCAGTAGGAAAGACACAACAGTCCTAAAGATGGGCGGTTCCTTACAGGGTTCCCAGCTTTGAAATGAATATCTAGTTTTCAAAGGAGCTTCTGGAGATATGTACAAGGCTTTTGTTTGTGTGTCAGTGTGAGACTGTGGGGCTATTTGAAGAAAGGTCCATTTTCCCTCCTTTGCTCTGCTCCCCAGCCCCACCCTGGTGAAATGATCTGAGGAAGTAAGCTGTTGTTTTCCTATCTAAAGTGTATGAACCCAGATGTTTTAAGACCTTGGCTCCCCAGTTAGTTAATAAACAACCTTGATTTTTAGCAAATGGCTCCAGTCCACTGGAATTTATAGCAGCAAGAGAGGCAATAGGGTGCAACTCTTGAATTGTATGCAAATCTGATGCTGTTGGAAACAGAAGGGACATGAAATTGGCATTTGGTATGTTCTCTCTTTAGTCTCATTTTTGTGACTGTTTGTCATTCCCCCCTCAATTCCCACTTTAGTACTTCTGATTTAGATGTCTCACGTGTGTAATGTGAGTGAAGGGAGAATGATTTATAAGGAAGGAGGGGAAAACACATCTTGGTAAAAAGCACAAAAACCTGAAAGTTGAGTTATTGTAGTGCAGGCCTTTGTGGGTAGTTGAAATGACAGTGCTTCTCCAGTATTTGATTGTCCTGTTGTACAAATAAGCCCATATGGTTGAGCTCAGATCTTAGAATCAAGAATCATAGAGTTGGAAGAGACCACAAGGGCCATCTAGTCCAACCCCCTGCCTGAATGAAAGGCCTCCAAGACTACTTATTACCTCTCCATTTGTCAGGGCAATGTGCAATAGGTAAAAACAGATAAAAATCTAAAAGAAATTATTACAATTTTTAAAAGCCAAGCCTGGTTTTATGGACCATACAAAACAGTGTAGTCTTAGCAACTCAAAGGGGATAGAACCAACCTTAATTTGTCTGGGAGGGAATTCCACAATGGAGGTGCTGTTCCAGAGAAGGCTCTGTCTCATGTCCTAACCAGCATGACTGGCCATGTAACAGGGCTTCCACTGAGGATATCCAATTCTTGGCTGGCTCATGTGGCAAGAAGAGACAGTCCTTCAGATATATAGGAATACACCTCCATTAATGAAGTAGATTGTGTTCCTGGACATTACTTCCTTAACAGAAAATTTGGGTAGTGCTGATTGACAGACACTAGTTCATATGTACCTGGTACCCTACTCTGGAGATGAGTGTGTTGGAGCTGAAAAGTACGGCGGGATACTCCTGTTGCCTTGCCCAATTAATGCCTGAAGGAAACCCTCACTACCTTTCACCTCTGGAGTTGGAAAAGGATTGTGAGAGCTTGCTTGTCTAGCCCTACAGAGTGCCTTACTAACTCAGTAGCCATACTATCTGCAGTCTTCCTTCTAGGCCTGGAGATGGGGAAGGAATAAAGAATGCCATGCAAGCGCTGCCATGCAGCACCTATCCCCAATAGCTCCAAGATTAGAAAGAAGGCTGTGTCTCATTGCAGTTGCCAGCTGTACTTTAGCCATGGCAAGAGAAATTGTGAAGCCTTGTCTTAGGGCCAAACTCAGCTCTGCCATTCCCATAGCTTCCTTAGGAGATGGTAAGGTGTCTATCATTGTGGTCTTTAAGATTATCTTTAAAAGAGTAGTAATAGTAGCAGTAGTAGTGGGAGGGTGGCGACAGTAGTATTCTGGGACCATAAATTGTTGCATGGTAAGAGAGCCTTTGTGGTGTAGTGGTTAGTAAGTTATACTGGGATTTGAGAGAACCTGGTTCTAGTGCCCCCCTTCCCCTGAGCCGTGAAACTCATTGAGTGGCCTTAGCCACTTTTTTTCAATCTGACTTAGCTGAAAGAGTTGTTGTGAAATGCAGAAGAAGAGAGGCACATAAGCTGACTTCAGCTCATTTAAAGGTTGGATATAAATGTAATATATAAATAAATCTGGGAATCAGATTTGGGACAAGCTTTGTGTTGCACTGTGTGTGTGTGTGTGTGTGTGTGTGCTGCCTTCTCTCATCATTACTTTAGTTTGTTCTCATGAAAACGATATAAAGAGAATGACATTGCAGTGCCTAACAGGTAACTCAAGGAAATACAAACAATCCTGGAAGTGCCCCCAACTCATTCTCCTCAGCCCTGTGAATATGTTTGAATGCAAAGGTTCTTTCTAGGATCTCTTAGTAAAAATTAAATCTCCTTCCCTGGGAGCTGGCTCATTGAAATATTTGGGGGAAACAACAAACCCGCCTCGGTACCTTAGTTGAAGCTCTGCTTCCAGCCCACTTGGCACTGATGCATTTGTTTCTCCTTTCCCTGCTTTTAGATCACCCAAGAAGCTGGAGAGTTCATGATCACTTTTCCCTACGGGTACCATGCAGGATTCAACCATGGCTTCAACTGTGCAGAATCCACCAACTTTGCCACTCTGCGCTGGATTGACTATGGGAAAATGGCCACCCAAGTAAGTTCCTGAATCTCAGTGCTTTAACTGCGTAGATATAAATGGATGTAGCCTAGTAGTTGTTCCTTTAAAGGAGTGCGTGGTTTAGACATAATGTCAGTAACCTGTGAATGAAGCATGGTTTGCAGATTGGGAGTCACTCTTTGGGAATGTACACTTCCTCCTTTGGTGCTAGTTCAAAAATGCTTGCTTTTGTTTCTTTAACTATGACATGAGCATCCAAGCCACGAAGACTGATGCTTGAGTTCTCTCTTAATCTTGCAAATTGTAGTTCAGACTGGTTTCAAATTCTAGAGGAGATTTAGATGATTTAGCATTTACCATGGTTAGTAGTGATGAATGCCATCAAGGCAAAAAAGGGAATTGGGTGAAATTAGTTTTAGAATGGGGAAGTGGTACACGTTTATTAAGACTGGCACCCAATTTGCAGAACATGTTTTTGCTGGGCACCAAGTTTATCTTCACTGATAACCCAATTCCCTTCCAAGCTTGTGTCACGCATCTATGTCTCGGCTCTTCCTCCAATTTTTGCTAGGGTAACAGTCAGAAAAAAGGAAGCAGGAGAGAGAATCTGTTGTGTTGCTTGTGTCATATAAAGCTGCATTTCTGGGAGATGTCTTCTGTTTGCAAATGGATTAACTTGTTTGGGGAGCGTCTTTATAGTAGATGCTGCAGGCATGGTTGGAAACCCTCACCCAGCCAGTGTCTCCCTGCTGCCAAATATTATTTAATTACACTTCTATTAAGTTAATTGCATTTCTATCCTATTTTTCCTGTAAGGAACTAAAGGTGGTATATGTGCCTATCCCCCTTTCCTCCAAATATTATCTTCAGAAGACACCCATTAACTAGATTAAGGGGTGGGGGGAGTGGAGAGATTTTACCAAGGTCATTCAGGGAATTTCAGACCCAAGTGGCCATTTGGACCCAAGCTTCTCTAATGCTAGTTCAGTACTCTAGCTTACCCTTTTTTTTAACCCACCCCCCCCCCCTCTCTCTCTCTGCACATTTCTAGTAGGCTGCTCATCACACATGCCATTCCTGGCTTCTGAATAAACTGCAGCTGTTTTTAGATTTTTATAGAAGGGGGTATTCATTAAATATCCTTCACACACACACACACACACACACACTCCAGATCATTTCAGAAGAAGATATAAAATATGGAACACTGCAAAAAAAAAGTGTCTTTTATCTTCCCTTTATTGTTTGTACCTGATTGGTCCTCTCTTTCTACCGCCCTCCACCTTTATCCATGCTTTTACTAAAACAGTGGTTCCCAAACTTTGGTCCTCCAGGTGTTTGGACTTCAGCTCCTGACTGTTGGCCAAGCAGGCTGGGGCTTTGGGGAGGTGAAGTCCAAAACACCTGGAAGACCCAAGTTTGGGAACCACTGCTCTAAAACAAATTCCTCTCAATTCTGCCAAGGTGAATCTTGACATTTTTTTTCCCTTCCCATTGACATAACTTGTTGGAGATGTGTGGCTGCTTGATCACAATGCTGTTGGGCATAGAGACATAGCCCGGAGCAGGAGGGGAATTAATTGCCTCTGCATGTTGTACCTGGCAGTTAGATCTTCCACAGGGGTGACGTGCTGGACTAATGTGTCGGGGGATGAGGATTGCTATCTGTGGATATTACTTACAGGGCTTGCTTATTTTTAATATTTATTTAATTCATATTTTGCCTCTCCCAATGTGGGAGCAACTTACCATACATGTTAAAATAGCTAAAACGATATGTTGTACAAAAGTTTTTAAAAAGCATTAAACAACCAATCGAATTCAAACATTAAAATTACAATTAAAAATACACTCAACACTTATTACATATTAAATACATCACACCCATTGAACATCCTTCTGCCCCAACCAGTTAAAGACTGAAGGCCCATTTAAATAAGAGGGTGGGTGTAAGGAGAGCAGAGAGGGAGCAGACGAAGCCTCCCTTGGAAAGGCGTTCCATAGCCTTGGCACAGTCACCAAGAAGGTTCTGCCCTGTGTCCTCTCTAGACAAGCCTGTGAGGGCGCTGGAATAGAAAGCCCTTCACCAAAGACCCTGGAGACTCAGGTAGACACATGGGAAGATACAGGCTTTCAGATAGTCTAGACCTAAGGATTCTGCTATAGCAGAGGTGGGCATGGGAAACACCCCCCCCAACAAGCCCAAATACCTCCATTTTCTTTTGCAGCCACCCTCATAATTGCAACAGGAAGAGATGCGCCGTTACTTCCTTTTGCCATTTTGAGAGGTATTGCAGAGGAAAATGGAGGTATTTTTTCTTCATCCCTTCTCAAAATGGCGACAGGAAGTAATGATGCATCTCTTCCTGTCACTGTTCTGAGAGTGGCTGTAGAATAAATCAGAGGTACAAGTGGGCCCTTGGTATGGTTCCAGGACTCTCCCATGGGTACCAAAATCCGTGGATACTCAAGTTCCATTATAGACAATGGCAGAGTAAAATGGGGTCCCTTATATCAGATGGTGAACAGCAAGGTTTGTTTTTTGGAATTATTATTTTTTAATATTTTCAAGCTGTGATTGGTTGAATCCATAGATACGGAGGACCAGCTGTACTTGGAATAGTATGGATTCTGGTATGCTTGTGGGAGTTGAGGTAGGGCTATTTTGGCATGTTTTGTGCATTAGGTAGTTTTCTGAGTTAGCTTAGAGAAGAAATGCCCCCCCCAATTGTGCAAATTGCTTTTTTTAAAAAAAAAAGTGGAGAGGCTTGGGCATCTGGCAGGGAGTTTCAGGTATCACAGAAGTGGGGCGTTTATGCCTGCTGTTGTAAGTCTGGAGCCACTGTTACATGTACCCAAGGACTCTTTTTATTTCTGTATATCCTTCTAGTTCAGCTATTGGTCACAAAAAGGGTTTTGAATCCCAACACAAGACTACATTCCAGTTTAACAGATTCTTAGTGTGATCTGACACCCTGAAGGGCCCTCTCAAAGGAAGACATTAAACTAAGGAATGAAAGTTTGGGCTACCTTTTGCAAAAAGAACCTCTGGTCCCTGTCATGAGTTGTTGATTTAATATGAAAATCTCGAGAGTAGAACCTGCTTCCAGGGCCACAGACCTCTGTGGTGGGAGGTTAGAGGGATAGTTGCATGGCAGCACCACAGTGCTTAGAGACAGACCTGAACCCAGACATTTTATGAGGCCTAGAAGACTCTGTTGCTCCATCCTACTCACGATATCCTTTCCATCCACAGTTCTTCTTGCAATGGGAAAAAAAGTAGATATTGCACCCCAGTGCAGAGGGAGTGAGCGTATGTGTGGGAGAATTATGCTGCCTTTGTTCTGTAGGATCTTCCTGGAGAACACACAGAAGATACATTTGCAGACATAGACTGCTTCTAGTCACCATTTATGTTTTTCACAGTCTGCCTGCTTTTGTCTCTCCCTCTCTCTTTCATACACATAGCAACATCTCCTCCCCCCTCAAATGGTTCTGATCATAGTAGTTTTAACGGGATGACTGAGTTACTAAAGTAGCACTTACTTCAAGCAGCAACCAAGTCTGAGATCTGTGTCTGACTTGATGTCTCTGTAGTTTAGGTTTAATTTTTATACAACTACCAATCTAAACAAATTTCAAGACTGAACCCCTGATTTGGGGGTCTGCCCCGTGACCTTAGTTGCCAAGATTTCAGCCTGACACCTCACAGTTCATTGTTGTGAAACCCAGGGGGGGAAAGGCAGTTTGTCATGGAAATTCTGACAAGAGTCTTAACTACGGCAGTGCCAGCGGGCGACTGCTCTAATATTAAAAGCAATTTTGGGCTTAGCCATGTGTTCACAAACAAGTGACATTTGGGAAGTGGCGGCTTTAGATTGAGGCTCTGTGCTTACATTGTCAGGCACTGTAGCGTGAAATTACTGAACAAGCAGTGATGGGGAGAGTTTTCGAGGCACTTGGTAGAAGGAAGTTGGAGAGTTGAAGGGAGATTACCCCCCACATCCCATTGCAAGTGCTGGTGCTTCCCTTGGCTTCCCTTTCTGTGTTGCTGATCACCCCATGTTGCATACCAATTAGTTGGTAGTTTGGCTTTTAGAACATTTTAAGCAACCATTACCTTACCAGCTTAACTTCTCATGGGCCCCTCTTATGCTTGTCCGACAGTGCAGCCTTTGCAGGAAGTTGTACTGAACCCTTCTGGTCACAGTTGGTCCAGGTGTCTGTGCTTCCCATCAATGGCTATATTAGTTGGAAGTGATGCAATTGGCACTCTTAATATGTTAGGATGACACAAAGCTGATCTGACATACCTGGAGGGCACCAGGTAGCAGAATACTGGTTTAGGATTGTGCTGGAAGACTGCAGCCTATGCAAGAAGAATTCAGTTAAATTAAAATACTTGCTCAATACAGCTCACCTCATCCTAAGATCTTTTGAAGAGAGTAAACAATATATTAACCACAAAACCTCCTAATTTCATTGATGGCACAAGTTGATGGTCAGTCCTGCCCACACCTGGAGCCTGGGTCTCCTCAGGAGAGGGGTAGAACAAGCAGCAAATACTGTATGGACAACAATGCTCAGATATCTACCATTCCTGCAGCACCTTTGTATCCCAATGTTCCAAACACACAGAGCTGTTGGGCAGTGGAATGTTCTGCCTCGGAGTGTGGTGGAGTCTCCTTCTTTGGAGGTTTTTAAACAGAGGCTGGATGGCCATCTCTTGGGAATGCTTTGATTGTGTATTCCTGCACGACAGGGGGTTGGACTAGATGGCCCTTATGGTCTCTTTCAACTCTGTAATTCTGTGATCCTAGATCTTCATACCACTGGCCTAGGCCAGGTAGATGTTCATGGATGCCAGAATTTTAGTTGCCAAAATGTTTTCATTTCACCTTCCACTTGTGTTCAGGTCAGTATTTGCCAGTGCGTTCTGCAGTTAGCTACCGTTGAGTGATGATGCAAGTGCCTCAAGCAAGCAGTACTAATAACTCACTGGACCGATGGTGCTGCTAACTATGGCAGAGCCCAATTTGACTGTGCCTTCTAAGTGTACGCAAGGGGAATTTAATGATTGGCTCATTAGAAACTAGTTCTATCGTAATTGTTGGACAAGCATCGGTATTAGCAGAAAATGGGCTCTTCAGCAGTAAGGCTTAAAGGTGCAGAGTTTGCTATTGAGAACATAGGCAGACTGTACCTGAGAGAATTCATAAGTAGGTCTACTAAAACACTCTGATTTAACTGGCAAATTGGCCTACTGAGCATTAGGATGTCCATCCAGCAGCATGTCTGGATTGCAGACATAATGATTTTTCCTGGTATGGCTTTTTCTTTCTTCTTTTCTTAAGTACAAGTAGTTCAGTGCCTATGGAAGGATGCCTGTGTTCCTTGTAGAACTGTAGTGAGCAGAGTTCTAGGGACACAGAAGCTGTGAGATGGTGTAGTTTTAACAGAAACAGTCCTGACTGAGCCTGGAGAAGCTGGTATTCTTGCCTTACACCAGCCCGGGGTGCTTTATGTTTCTGCCCTCTCTCCCAGTACAATCAGGAGAGGAATAGCCTGCTTAATGGGATCGGTGGGGTATGAGGTAAAACAATAGAGGAATGAATGTGGTTGTAGTCCCAGAGAGAGGTCTCTAGCTAACTAGTTGCAGCTATTTACATTAAGACTCTGCAGAATTTTTTATGTGACTGGCATGGTTGTTGTGTCTCAAACGCTTAATATTTAGAGCTGCAATCTGTTTCAAGAAATGTCAGTTGATTAATCTGTTGATTTAAATTGACATAAGGGCAAAAGCAGTCTTTCTGAAATTGGAAGCACACTGTCTTGGGCTTTTAGATAATGCCTTATGCGACGCATGTAGCAGTCCTCTTAGAATGTTTTTGTGTGTGGAAAAAATACCTCTTTGAAAAAGCTAATTGCCATCTCCAGGTTTTATAAGCACTCAGCTGGTGATGATAGTTGCTGTTGTTAAACTACTGTCCAGTGAACTAGTAACAGTATTTTAGTCCCTTTGTAAACAGTTAATACAGTACACCCTCTTTATGTTTAGAATTTTTAACAAAGACATACCTGACCATTCACCATGGTTGCTGGGGTTGCTGGGAGTGATAGTTCATAATATTTGCAGTGCATCAGGTCATGGGGGGCTGGATTAAACATGATCCCCCTAATAGTCACATGCTGTGTTCCTCCCTGACTAGTTGCTATATGAGGTGGATGCCATAGTTTTAGTCTCAGTGCACATCTGTACATCTAGATCACTGAGGAGTATTTATTGGACGCCTCCTGCTAGAGTTCTGTGCAGAACAACAGCTGACTATTACAGACACAATCTTTCAGCAGAAAGATAGCTTGAAGACAACCTGGATGCATCCCCGATCCAAACATTGGCACCTCATTGACTACGTTCTAGTCCGTCAGAGAGACATTCGTGATGTCCGTCATACCCGAGTGATGCCCAGTGCAGAATGCCAAACAGATCATCGCCTCGTCAGATGTAAACTAAATCTTCATCTTACGTTCAAACCTAAGAGGGGTGGCATCTTAAAGAAGAGACTCCAAGTCAACAATCTTCAACAAGCTACCATGAGAGATAACTTCAGGCAAACCTGCAAACGAAACTTGAAGACCATCCTATAGATCCTTCTCCTACAGTGCTTTGGCAACGTATCAAAAACAGTATCCTCCAGTCTGCATAAGAATCCCTTGTGTTCTCCCACAAGAAAAATCAAGACTGGTTTGATGAAAACAACCAAGAGATCCAGGAGCTGTTGGCAAAGAAGAGAACTGCTCACCAGGCATACCTCGCCCAGCCAACTTGCCATGTAAGAAAAGCAGCTTTCCGCCTCACATGTAGTAAACTTCAACAAAAACTCCGAGACATGCAGAACAAGTGGTGGATCAATATAGCAGAAAAGACACAACGCTGTGCAGATCTGGGTGATCATAGAGGATTTTATGAAGCTCTTAAAGCAGTGTTTGGACCTACTTATCAGGTCCAAAGCCCCTTATACAGTACAGATGGTCAAACATTAATTACTGATAAAGCCTCCATCCTGAATCGATGGGCTGAACATTTTCAAAGTCTCTTTAGTGCCAACCGAGTAGTCCAAGGCTCAGCTATCTAACATATGATACAAAAACCGATGAAAAATGAATTGGACATAGCTCCCACTTTGGAAGAGACCCTTAAGGCCATACAGCAGATGAAAAATGCAAAGCAGCTGGGATTGATGGAATCCCACCTGAAGTTTGGAAACACGGAGGTCATGCACTCCACGATGAATTCCACGAACTCCTTGTGAATTGCTGGGAAAAAGGGGAACTGCCATCAGATCTCCAAGATGCAGTCATCATCACCCTGTACAAGAAAAAAGGAGCAAAATCCGATTGCTCAAACTATCGAGGCATAACACTGCTCTCTGTTGCTGGAAAAATCCTTGCAAGGATACTCCTGAACAGATTAGTTCCTGCTATTGCAGAAGAACTTCTCCCTGAAAGCCAGTGTGGCTTCAGAGCCAATAGGAGTACTACAGATATGGTATTTGCCCTTAGACAACTGCAAGAAAAATGTAGGGAGCAGAACAAGGGTCTTTATGTAACATTTGTTGACCTTACCAAAGCCTTCGACACTGTGAGTAGAAAAGGTCTGTGGCAGATCCTGGAAAGACTAGGATGTCCCCCCAAATTCCTTAAAATGATTATCTTGCTACATGAGGGCCAGTGCGTTCAAGTCAGATATGGCGATGCTCTTTCAGAGCCCTTTCTAATAACTAATGGAGTGAAGCAAGGTTGTGTTCTTGCACCAACTTTATTTACAGTCTTCTTCAGCATGATGCTCCAAAGGGCTACGGCAGAGCTTGAAGAAGAAAACGGCATCTATATACGTTACCGTACTGATGGTAGCTTGCTTAACTTAAGCCGTCTGAGGGCTCACACTAAGACTCTAAACTATCTAGTCCGTGAGCTGCTCTTCGCCGATGATGCTGCCCTTGTTGCCCACACAGAAGCAGCTCTGCAGCGCCTAACATCCTGCTTCGCAACAGCTGCAGAGCTGTTTGGGCTGGAAGTCAACCTGAAGAAACCAGAAGTTCTTTACCAGCCTGCACCACAGGAAGAACACCACCATCCCCACATTGCCGTTTGCAAATCTGTGCTCAAGTCCGTTCAGCAGTTCATCTACCTGGGAAGCATCGTCTCCTCAGATGCCAAGATTGACAGATCGATCACAGATTAGCAAAGGCATATAGTGCATTTGGAAGACTTCACAAAAGAGTCTGGAGTAATAAACACCTGAGGCGAAGCACAAAAATCAGTCTGTATAGAGCTGTTGTACTGTCTGTTCTCCTTTATGGATCTGAAACATGGGTCACCTATCGCCACCACCTACGACTCCTCGAGCGCTTTCATCAGCGCTGTCTACGCACAATCCTAAATATACACTGGATTGACTATGTGACGAATGTTGCTGTCCTTGAGCAAGCAGGGATCACCAGCATGGAGACCATGATATTGAGAATACAGCTGTGCTGGGCAGGGCACGTTTCTAGGATGGAGGACCATCGCCTCCCAAAAATAGTACAACATGGTGAACTCTCCACGGGTCAGCTTAAGAGGGGCGCTCCAAAAAAGTGATACAAGGACTCGCTGAAACAACATCTCAGCCTCGGCCACCTTGATCACCAATGATGGTCTGCCCTGGCCTCACATAGGGAGGCATGGAGGCGCACTATCCACAATTCTGCAGCCTTATTTGAGAACTCACGCTGAACAAGTCTTGAAGAGAAACGACAACGCAGAAAGAATCACAACCCAGAAACATCACCCAAGGAGACCTTCTGCTGTGCTTTCTGCAACTGGACTTGTTCATCTCGGATTGGCCTTTTTAGTCATCAGCGTGCTCGCAGAAAGCGCAGGATGAGTCCTTCCTGAATCTTCATTTGCGAAGAAAAGCCAGAGAGAGATTTATTGGATAAAATCTTAATGTTTACTGTTAACCAGGGTTCATGTTAACTGTGGTATTCTAAGAGCTGTGGTTCAAACAATAACGTTTGCAAGCTTTGAACCTTTGTCATATAAAACTATGTTCCTATTCCAGCTAGTGGCCAGCACAAGCAATTACTGCATTCCCTTTCTACTCTGTGCATGCATCATATCCTGTGCTTGGATAAGCAGTCATTCCAGAAGGCAGTGGTTCCAAATGATTATTTCCTTGTTTCTCCTAGTAGGTGACTGGGGTGTGTGTGTGTGCTTACAAGAGTGAAATGAGGGTAGGGTATACAAGGATTTTACTTCTTTACTTTACTTCTTAGTGCACTTTGAACTCCCTTTTGGTCCTAGCAAGAGCCTCCCCAAAACTTTTGACATGGAAGCTTTTGAATTTCACAGAGCTTGACATTGGGGAGAAGTTTAAAAAAAATCAGCTCAACTTCAGATCTGTTATATGTGATATTTAGCAAGCTTGGCTGCATTCACATTTCTGACACAATAGCCAGAGAACTGGCATTGTTCATTGTTTCTGAAGTCATGTCACAAGTCGCAGAGAACATGCGTAGTTCACAAAACGTTCAGCAATATTCCATCTAGCCTGCTGTTTTGTGTGTTCTTGACCCAATAATGTGAATCATGACAAATACATGAGAGCTTGTGGGTCCTCACACACTCTTACTATAGTCTTATTCCTCCTGGGACAAAATTTGGCCCTTTGGCCATCTGCAAATGCTTCCTGGCTCACTTGCTTATTAAACTGGCTTGCATTTCAGTTTTCCCTGCTTTGTCTTGAGACCTTTTCTTCCCCTTGATTCCTCCATGCTGGTTTCTGTCGAGCCTGCCTGCCTGCCTTGCCTGCCTAGCTGTTTTTGATTTGAGCTCTTAGAATTGATTTCTCACTCCCCCAACTCTTACAGCCGACAGCAGCAGGAGCCCTTTCACAAAATCCTTTCTTGCACAGCAAGGCTGGCTCTGTAAGTAACAGGTAACGTCTCGCTGTTTATGCTGTGCTTAATTTTATTTTTGCATTACTTTGGATCCAAGTGTTACTTGGCTGCTCATGGCTTGCTCATTACAGAGTCGAGTCATGCAGCGATAATGCCACAACACTGATAGCGTTAAGATGCTGTTGCTCTCTTCCCATCCATTCCCACCCCGCATGCTCTCTCTCTCTCTCTCTCTCTCTCTCTCTCTCTCTCCATCCCTCCCCTCACACATGAGAGAGAGAGAGAGAGAGAAGTATTTTTTTTTTTTGTCCTTCATTAGGTGTGTGTTTCCCTTATTATTCTATCAATCCCTTACCTGGACTTTTGTATATTTTGGTGCTCAATTCAGTCAGCCATGGCTTGCAAGCTCCAGCTACGCCAATAAATCTATAAATAAGAATTGTGGAAAAGAAAAAAAAACACACATCCATACTAAGAATAGTCATGGTCCCTGTGTGTTCAGAGATGTACAATGCATTCAAGGGAAGTTGTGATGTCAGACATAGCTGCAAAAAGGTGGTAGTGCCTTTTAGAGCCCAAAGTCCCATTCTGACTGAACTGAAATGGTACGTGTGGCTTAATGGCAGCTGTGCCTATTTGATTGTTCTTTTGTGTAGCTACATTTGACATCAGAGCTTGCCTTGAAGGTGAGCTACAGAGCTCTACCTGCATTGAACCTTAGATCAGTTCCTCTCTTTAAACTGCCTTTGCCTCTGACATGACTGGTACCACACTCAGGAGCTAAATTTGGACTGCAGGAAAGCTGCTGCAGCCCCCAGCTGCACCTTTCCACATAGATAAGTGGGGGCTTCTAGGAGTCTCTCTTTTTTATCCTTCTTTCCTCAGCTGTGTCCTAGGTTGGCCCATCAGCTATTAGTTGCCAGTTGTGGACCTGTGAGAGGCCCACAATTCCAAACATCCTATCTTTGGGGGGCCCGTCCTGCCCAAGGGCTTATGAATAGCACCACCATATCCAATTTGCCCAATCTGGAAATGTGTCCTGGGGCAGACTTGCAGTGATGGCCTTGCCGACAACTCTTATGGGCGCCTTTAGTGAAGGTCAATGCTGCTGGGGGGGGGCAGCAGGAAGGTGCAAAGTAGCATGCTCTCAGGGCTGCTTAGGAACACCATCTAGACCTCTCACCAGTCTTGACCATTAGTAGGCTCCATTTTCACTTGTTAAAATCTTTTCACTCCTCCTTAGTTAAAGCATTAGGAGTTTGGAAAGGTGTTATTCATTTGGGGATAATAGTAGTGCTCACTTAATGCCAGTGAGCCACCCTTGATGCCTTGGACTTCCTCATCTATCTTGCAGTTGGTAAAATAAAGCAATTGGATCATCCCTTTCCAATGGACACAATGGGAATTCCAGTGAGGTATAATTCCTGTCCCAAACTGGCTATTACAAATTTGAGGTCTTGCTGGAAATGCTAGGAAAAACCACAGACACATCTAAGATTCTATTAATTTTGCCTCATCTTTCTGTAGCTTCATCCTTGTGCTAGTTTATAGTCATCTTGTTGACACCATCCCTCCAACTGTATCTTCATTACGTTTGCAATAGATTTACCTTCTGGGGCCATAGACATTTTGCAGTTGAGTAACTGGACTAGGAGGCTCTTTTCCCAAAGGGAGAGAGAAAGAGTACAGTAAGCAAGAATGAAACAATTTAAAAGTATTTTTAAAAAATGTTTAGAGTGCTTTTAAAAAAAATACAGTGGAAACATGAAAAGTTTGAAATTTGCTGGCCACTGCTACCTTTAAATTAGAGTCGGGCAAACGTTCTTGGGCAGACCCAGATACTTACTTAGATATTGTAGAAGCCACACCCTCTGATTGTAGCCACTGTCATAGCCATACTCTGAAGGCTGACCATAGAGAATCAGCTGCTAGAGTATCCACGGTTCATGTGATTTGGAGAAACGTCTCCTTAGTTTTGGACACCTGTGGTCTGCCCACATGTAATTTCATCATTTAGTTTTTGTAGCTTTAGGGGAAACAGTAGTATAATGGAATGCCTTAATAGTGTTAATTTAAAGCAGACCGTCTAAAAGCTATGGCTTCTCTCACAACCAGGGAGCACAGTATTTACCATGTCCTGCAGATATGTTTACTGAACGCATGTTTCCAAGCTGGTGCCTTCTCTGTGGTACAGGGGATGTCTTTCCAGTGGCTCAACCTAGAGCAGTGTTTGGTCTGGATAAATTATGCCACCAGTGAAATGACGGCATTCTAGTGGTACACAGATTTTTCGTCTTCATGGTCTCTGACTCACACAAATGAGCATACAAACATGGCAGAGCAATGCTCTTCAAGAGTCTTGGTTCAGGGACTGGTGCTGCTCCTTGGATAGTTTTCAGGAAAGAAAGAAACGACAGTAGCCATTGGGTACAAATATTGTGCCAGTTCCTGGCATGCTGGTTCACGCCATCAGTTAGCTTAAGAAGCACTGTTTAGAAAACTGGTCTTGCATCCGAGACCTTAGCTAAAGTCCTCCTTTAGGTATAAACTCACTGGGTGACCTGGTCTTCATAAAATAGTAGTAGTTGATATTTATGCACTTGGCATAGAGACAACAACATGATTTGGTTACATAAAAGGATTATCACACAAGGTAACTCTTATCACACAAGGTAACTCCTCCATTACACCGGCTTTCAAGGCACCATGGAGAACCATTTCTTATCATTTGATGCCTGCAGTTGGTCCACGCTCATCTGAGGATAGAGACCATTTTTTGAAAGGGATGCCAACTTCTCAGCTACATTCCAGCGCCTCTTGTCCTAAGAACCACCAGAGAGTGGAGTTTCAAGGAGGGGGGTTATTTTATTTTATTTTTAAAATAAAAAGCTTACCAAATTTCAGGAGGTGCTTGTGTGGGGTATCTGAATCCTCTTACTTAGAAATATTTAGGTGGTGTATGTACAGGTCTCTCTGTGTCCTCTTCCTTTTGGCCTACACATCAGCTCTGCCAAGCCAGTTCTGACTCACGTTCTGCAGATGGAATTTAAGTTGCTTTGGGCCCAGTGCTGTTCTGTGGGCGTATACTGGGAGCGTGGCAGAAAGCCTCACTGTTATCACCACCTGCCATGACATACATTTCCACCCTCCTTTCCTAAACCCATGTAAGGAAGATGTCCCATGTTCACTAACCTTGTCTCAAATTGCAGACCACATTCCTATTGAACTCCTGGTGACTTTCTTTACAGGACTGCATAGGTGGCTGGGCTTCTGCAACTCTCTCACTCTCTCTTCATGAGAGGGCCAGATCCTGCGGAAACAGCTTCTTTGCAGAGCATACCTTGGCCAGCTTGTCCAAGCCAAAGTTACTTCTGACCCCCACCTCCCCACATACCTTCAAAGCTGTGTTTGCTGAAGCAGTAGTTTTCTCATGGAAACTCCACATGCATTCTACCCCACCACCACCCAGCCCTGGCACATCAGACTTTCTGTTTCTTTAGCAAACCTTGACAGGAAATTGGTGGATGAGAGCAATTTCTTATACTCCCCATTACATTAATAGTAGCTGGCTCTAGGAGATGATAACATCTGTGCTACCTCAGTCTTATATTTTCACGGCTTCATTTTTATCTCCCATTTGCTCCTAAGATGCCTTAAAATTATCTGTCTCAATACAGAATAGGGTCAATTTCCCCCTTGCTTTGCCTGACCCCCATTTTACGTGCTATGGGCAAGTAGCATTTCTCTCTCTCTCTCTCTCTCTCTCTCTCTCTCTCTCTCTCTCTTTCTCTTTCTTTTCTCCTTTCTCCATCCCCCTTCCCCGGCCTCTTTGACAAGTTTTCCATCATTGATCCCTCTTTGAGGTTACAGCAAAACTGTGAATATCTGCCCTGTTTCAGGAGCAGTCGTTCCATTCCCAGGGTGGCCTTGTGGATGCCCGGCTGATGGGTGCATTTAACAGCCATATTCCAGTCATACAGCAAATGTCATCTACCGCCCCTGACACTCATGTGGAATTTTCAATGGAACAGGTTCACCTGTAGGTCCTCGCACACAGAATAGGGTATGAGAAACTGGAGCTTGTGGGTGGACGCTTCTTCTGTTGCCAGGCAAGAAAAGAGAGGCCTGTCCAAAATAACAGGCTATGACAAGTTTCCTCATGCTGGTGCCCTTCAGATGTGTTGGGGCTACATTTCCCACCACACCAGTGAGCAACTAGTTAGTGAAGTCAAATTTTTGGCAACAGAAGTTTCTGGAAGGCCATGTTCAAAATGCTAAGGGTTTTCATTTTCTTTTCAGAATGGCCTGTTGAAGAAGCAAGTTGCTGACCACAGCATTAGGGTACAGGTGTGAGCTTTGGACCTAAGGATGGAAGTGGGAATGCTTTCTGTTTTGTTTAGACAGAACAGCGTGGTCAGAATTGGAGGCTTTATGGAACCATTGGCTGCTTTCTCAAGGATCAAACAGTTCCCCTGTCTTTGGCCAAGCCAGGCCAGGCAGCAACATGCCTATAATTTGAGCTACATTAAGAGAAATTTCTCTTCCTACTAGCTGAGGAACAGGTAGCACTCCCCTTAGCTCAGTGCCTCTATTATGTGCTGAGGTTGATGGGAGCTTTAGTCCAACACATTTGAAGAGTACCAGGCAGGGGAAACTGCTCTATTGTCATTGAAAACACACCCACACACCCATCACCACCACCATTTTCTTCAAATTCATCTTTAAACAACCGCTTGATAAATGTTGCAGTACCTCCTTCTAGCCAGCTGCATTTGTGGTGCCCTCGTCTAACAGACAGAAGCCCTAGTACAAACGTGTGACAGGCACCCACTGCCTACAACAACCCCACAATCCTTCATCCCATGCGTACAATCTCATGCTCATGAGCCATGAACATATGTTTTAATTGTGAGATTATGCTGTTGCATAGCCTACATTTCTGAAAAATAACACCATTGCTACTTCTGTTTAATAACACCCCACCTGAGAGCCTTGCAGGTTTTCTAATGATTTTTAAAACGTTTTTTCTCATTAATAAAGGGATTATCCTGTCATTTTATTGCAAATTCACTCTCTTTAGGCGAGACAGCTAGGTGGCTTAGCTGTTCATGCCCCATTGTAGAAGGCCTGCAGTTTTTGATGAGTGTCAGCTTGCAGAAACTTCTTTCTACTTCTCCCACAGTTTATGGCAGTATACAAAATATCCCTGAGCCTATACACACTTGGCTGAAAACTAGTTGATGTTATTTCTTGTAAATCTCATTTAATAATGTAAGTGAGGAAAGCATATATTCAGGCACAAAATTTCACAAGCAGAATTCTCTGAAATACCTGTAGAATATTTGGAAAGTAGATATTCAGAAGCTTCTTCCAGCTCCCCAGGCTATAATGTCATATATTTTAGGCCTGAATGGAAAGTATAATGCATGTTATTACTGTAGTTCCTTTGGATCTGCTCTAGTGTACATGGCATGATCCAAAATTGGATAGAAAGTACAACGGTATATGAATTAGACCCTTGTTCGGAGACCAGTAAATCCTACCAGAGGAAAGTAACACTCCTTGCTGCCACAGCCTTATGGTGATTTATTGACCCCTTCTTATTAGGTGTCCTTCCTTTTTTGTGTACAAGGATCTCTTGTTTTTAATGCGATAGACCGTGTTAAATAGAGGAAAATAAATACTTGAGTCTCACAGACCCCCTAGTTTATCTGCCCAAGTGTTCTCTGTCTATTGTAGAAAAGGGCCTTAGGATGGGATCAGGCAGGCGGTTTAGTTCAGAAAGTTGGTTAAAATTGCTCTAACAGTGTTTCTGATTGGTTCCAGCAAATCTCAAAAGAACTGGACAATAGATACATAGATGCAAAGAAATAAGTGTGTATAAATATCCTCAGCCATCCTCAGATGCAGTCTCCTGTTTATCCTCCCTTTCCCACTGTTCGTAATGTTAATGCAGCCTGAGCCATGTCCCTGTGGATGTCTAGGCCCTGGTAAAGTGTATGCTGTACCTCTACCCCTCATGTGGGGGGCCCTGTCCTTGGTATCCTCACTGAGTAAGTTGACACAATGCCTCTGGAAGTAAGGTGCATGAAGTGTGCAATTAGAGTCTTAGTTTGAATGTATACAAATGTATAGGGACAAAGCATAAATCGACATATAAATAACCCTAAAGGAGTGCTCCTTTGCCTTTGATGCTTCTCTTCAATTATTTGTGAAACTGTTCTTCTCGCCCTCTCTTAGTTGCCTCCTTCAATAATATTCTGTCAGCTACCCCACTTCCTGGCCTAAAATGCAAGATTTGGAAAAATCTCCACGACTACAGTGAGAATAAATGAAGCAATTTAGCACTTATTTCCAAAGGGTGGAATTAGGTGGCTGAGAGTGCAGAGTTGAGTTACAAAGCCCTGGATACTCTAATTTCAGCATTCGAGGCAGTTTTAACAAGAAGAACTATGTTAATGCCCACTCCCCGCTTTAAAAGAAACACACCACATTAATTGTTCCACGGAATACATTTCACAGATTGGTTCTGCTGCTTCCAAGGATTGCTTGTTTTTACCCATTTGGTTAATCAGCTTGCTTGCTTTGGGTGATTACCCAGACAGGTCCCTGGAGGGGAGATGAGGCCGCTCTCCTGGAATGGAAAGTACTAGCTCCTGACCCAATTGAATCCAGAGTATCCAGGTTGCCATAATCTCTCTCTTCTCTGCCTCGCTAACCATCTGATTTATAGGGCCGAGGGTGGTGTGTTCTTTGTGGCTGCAGTAAAAAGCTAACTGAAGGATGGCTCGCCTGTGGCTCATTTTCTCCATGGCTTATTCTCTGTCCACCAGTGAGGAAATTGCTCATCTGTCCAAGACAGCTGAGCTTTTAAGAAGGTGCAGGGTGGGGAGCAAGGGGGGGGTGATTGTAGGACTGCTGTTCTGCAGATTCACTCCATCATTGTTTCTTCCATAGCTAGTACTCCTTGCAACTGTTCCATTACACCTTGAATCTGGCTCAAAAGTGATTCTGGGAGGAGTGTAGAACTCTGGTTAAATCAGGGGCAGGGCCAAACTATCAATTCCTAAGTGGTACCGAGTCCGAGGTGGAGCGGTCGAGGTGGGCTGTTCGTTTCCTCCAAGTCTGTCATTCATAGTTTGCAGTTAGAGATGTGGAGCCTGCAGCGTTTCCCCATTGGCAGTTAGCTGGGATAAGTGGTAGGAGATATGTGGGTATTGAACGATACTTACATTTTGAATATCTTGCAAGGACTTGAGCTTTACTTGGCTGACATCAGAGCGGCTGAACTGAGCCTTACCCCTAAGTAGACATACCAAGAAATGAACTAGGCCTTGTTTGCTTGGTAGGAAAAATTCCAGATCAATACGAATTGCGTTCAACCCCTCTCACTTTGCTTTGGCACCACCCTCTCTGTGCTTCCCTTTGCCCCATGGCCTTAGACTTACCAACTGCTAAAATGTAACCTCCAAGACTCTTTCTCTCCAGGATGAAAAACCTTTCCCATCCCTGATTTAGATTGTGTTCATACAAGCAGAGGAAAAATTCTGTCATCCCTAGAACAGTCTGCAGGGGATGGATGCCCTTAGATTGTTCATGGGGGGAAAATAGCTCCTTCTTTGGCAGACATTCAGTAGACTATGCACTCGGCAGTGTGATTTTGAGCTACACTGAAAAGAGGAACCTCTCTTCCCAGTACGACAGGAAATAAGCCACCCCACCTCATCCCTTGGAGGGGGGTTGGAAATGGCTATTCATTGTGAACCTTTTCTGCTTTCCAAAACCGGTTGTCTCCCTTCACCCTGACCATCAGCTATACTGGCCGTCTTAAGTTGATGGAGATTAGAGTCCCAATCATAGAATCATAGAATTGCAGAGTTGGAAGAGACCACGAGGGCCATCCAGTCCAACCCCATTCTGCCATGCAGGAAATCACGATCAAAGCATCCCCAACAGATGGCCATCCAGCCTCTGTTTAAAGACCTCCAAGGAAGGAGACCCCACCACACTCCGAGGGAGTGCGTTCCACTGCCAAACAGCTCTTACTGTCAAAAAGTTCCTCCTAGTGTTTAGGTGGAATCTCTGTTCCTGGAGTTTGCATCCATTGCTCCCGTGTTCCAGTCTCTGGAGCAGCAGAAAACAAGCCTGCTCCATCCTCAACGTGACACCCCTTCAAATACTTAAACAGGGCTATCATATCGCCTCTTAACTGTCTTTTTTCCAGGCTAAACATACCCAGCTCCCTAAGTCTCCCCTCATAAGGCATTGTTTCCAGACCTTTCACCATTTTAGTTGCCCTTCTCTGGACACACTCCAATTTGTCCATATCCTTTTTGAATTGTGGTGCCCAGAACTGGACACAGTATATTCTAGGTGAGGTCTGACCAAGGCAGAATAGAGTGGCACTATGACTTCCCTTGATCTAGACACTATACTTCTATTGGTGCAGCCCAAAATCGCATTGGCCTTTTTAACTGCTGCATCACACTGTTGACTCATGTTCAACTTGTGGTCTACTAGGACTCCTAGATCTCTTTCGCATGTAGTCTCATTCAGCCAGGCCTCCCCCATCCTATATCTATACATTTCATTCTTTCTCCCTAAGTGCAGTCCCGTACATTTCTCCATATTGAATTTCATTTTGTTAGCTTTGGCCCAGCTCTCCAGTCTATCCAGGTCATTTTGAATTTTGATCCTGTCCCCTAGGGTATTAGCTACTCCTCCTAATTTGGTGTCATCTGCAAATTTGATAAGTATGCCCCTAATTCCCTCATCCAAGTCATTGATAAAGATGTTGAATAGCACTGGGCCCAGGACAGAACCCTGTGGCACCCCACTGGTCACCTCTTCCCAAGACGAAGGGGAGCCACTGCTGAACACCCTTTGGGTGATGATTTGGGGTGCAAATCATCTAGAGGGCGCCAGGTTGGTAAAGGCTGCCTTAGCCACTGTGGGCAAAGTACCTTTTTTTAACATGAACCTCAAGTGGCCACTTTGGCAGAGATTTCTCACATCAGCTTCTCAACTGCTTGTACCCATTTGTCTTTAGCTGCTCTGCAGGCATGATTTGCTGGCGGGTCGAAGAATTCTGAGAGGCCCTTTGTAGCAGTTCACTTCCATGGAGGGAGCCCATGAGTACTTTGCCCAGGTCTAAAATTACGTGACCACGTATAGATGGAGTCCAGTTGGTGATGGCCCAGTTTAATTCAGAGTGTGGTTTCTGTTGCTGACCAGAAGCTTTCTCTGTGTGTGTGGTGTGTGCCAAGTTTTTTTTTTTCTTTGCTGCTGTGAAGCAACATCTGCTGTGTATACCCTTCCTGACATCTCTGCTTTCTTGGGCCAAAGCTTTCTGCAGGAATCTTCAGAAGTAATCATTGGTGCAATTTAAACATATCTTTATTGTTTTGTAGCAGATTCACTTTGGGAGAGGAATCACACTCATTCAATTCAACATTTCTCTCTCTCATGTTGTAGCATGGGCTTGCTTTGAAAATTTCCCAGGGAAGACGTGTACGAGGGGAGTGTGTGTGTGTGTGTGTGTGTGTGTGCGCGCGCGCGCGCAGGTGCATTTCCCTTAAGAGAGACCGAAGGAACCCTCTGTGAGTGCTTCCTTGCCTTGATAAATGTGTACATTAAACTGATGTCACTACAGCCAAGAAGCATGTTCTCCATTTGCCATCTTCCTCCTGCTTCTCTTTAAATCACTCAGCTGCTTAGCCTGACCTCTTGTTCCCAGTTCCTCTTCCTTTTCCCTCAAGGAGCTCAATCCGCAAAACAATTTTTGCTTCTCCCCCACACAGACACCTTTGTTAGTGATCTAGCTGGTGGGTTTATTGGCACCTGTCTTGTCGGACTGAAATTGGTGTGATCTGGCTGGTGATATGCGGGTGGGGCTGTCTTGCAGGAAGAAAGGAAAAGAGGCTATAACGATAATTGCTCTGTGTTTCCGTGTGTGCACAAAACTGAGTTGTTAGCAGGGTCTGCCATGCTTAATTCTACATTGGAAAATGTGTCCTGTGCCCACAGGAAGCAGTGTGAAGCATCCCTGCCTCCTTGCACACATCTGAGGCCTACAGGGTTTCAGGTGGCAGGAGTCATTTTGTACCAATTTCAAATAAAAATGTTTTCTGAGCATTGTGAAGTCTGTAAAACCCTGCTGTTCATATAACCTCTTTCTCTGAACCTCTTTATCTGCTGGGACAGTCTTGTGGTTTGGAAACATTGCAACTCTGGTTTAGACAATAGGGAGCTGACTCAAAGTCATAAAGAATAATTCTTCACCTCTTTTCTGGTGATGGCATATGCTAATGCATACTCTTCCTGCAGAAAGAATAAAAAGGTGCTTCATTGTGTTAGAAATAACAGGGTGACTGTTAGTTTCACTGGTAGTTCTTAACCCAAACCTAACCCACCCAACTTCTGGGTTGCCTTCTGGCACTAAAATGGTGGCACTCTTTTGCTGTAACTTGAAAGCATACCTTTTTGAAAAAAGATTGTTTCCCAGAGCACAGTCAAACCACAGGCTAGGTCTCCATGTATTTTAACACACAGTATTAAGTTCATTTAAAAGAAAAAGAAATCTTCAGCTTTCAAATCTTCTATCTAATTTCCAAGTTGCCAGCTTTTCTGTTGCAGAGTGTGTAACTCCCTGCCCCCTCCTCGTTGCTGTGAAATAACCCCTTTCTAACCCTAATTCTTCCAGCTTTAACTTTTCATCTCCGCTGGGCACAAGGATGTGCCAGCTGCTCACGCTATGTTGAAAAATTCATGCTTGTGAAATTGGTGTGAAAGGGATGTATATTGCTTTTTCTTTGGGAACTTCAAAGAAGCAGCCCCACTGTTGCTTAAGTTATCTTTTAGACTGCAGTGTGGTTGGCATCAGTTGGGATAGTAATTAGTACTAGTATGGCAGGGGGTTGGACTAGATGGCCCTTGTGGTCTCTTCCAACTGTACAATTCTGTGATTCTAGAGCACTCTTGGTTCACATCACTGGTGTGCCCAGCACTGTAAGATGCCTTTTAGCATTTCCCAGTTACATCAGTGATAGAGCACATACTTTGCTTGCAAAAGGCCACAGGTTTAGTCATTGCCATCTTCCAGGTAGGACTGGAAAAATTCCTGACTATGACCCAGCAGAGCCATTGGTGTCTGTCTGTGTCCACAGTACTGGGCTGTTTTTTGTTTTTTTTTTCCCGGTGATCTGACCGTAGAAGTCCATGCATGTTGTAACAGATAAGAATGGGTTCCCCTTGCATTAGAATGTTTGGTACAGTAGACACGGATGGTGGTTCCAATTTGATTGTCTTTTTGTAATGAAGTGGTGACAATTGGAGACTGCCCACACTGAATTTAGTCCTTGCAGAACCAGTGACTGGATGGGATGGCCTTCGTGTCTTGGTTTTTATTTGGTTGGTTGGTTGGTTGGCTGGTTGAGTTTATATCCTGTCTTTCTTCCAAGATGGGAGTCAAAGCAGCTCACAATAATTTTTAAAAAGATTAAGCTTAAACATTAGCTTAGAAAAGTCAGAGTACATCCTTCAAATGATGCAGGGAGTTTGTGAGACATTGTCTTCATGCGTTTCTCATGAGTCACAGTGGCTGATAAGTAGCTATGCCTTCCACTAGGCTGGTAAATCCCATCCAGCAGGAGGGGGGAAATGAAAATGAAGTTTCTCTCTGCTAGTCGATGACTGAAGATACACCCAGCAGGCATCATTCAATATAGATTTATAAAGTGCTGTATGAAGTGGACAAGATTTTTTTTCCTTTTTATTTAATGCCTGTGCTGAAGTGAGGCTGTTAGAAAAGGGAGAGGATTGAATGTTCAAACTCCTCAGACATACAGCTTCTTAGAAGGATTGTGACAGATTGTCCCAGTTGGCCTTTTGTGTAGAAACAGAACCTTGATTTTTTTCAGTTTCCTTTTCTAATGGGCTAGTGGCGTGCTGGTGCCCTGCTCAGATGTTCCCTCCGATTGGGGTGGGAGAACTCCAGGCATAATCATTCCAACAGCTACTTAAAGTTTGTTTTGAGAGACCCAACATGAAGGAGAGGACTGCTGATTTTGTGCCCATTTGTGAACTTCCCAGAAGTTTCTAGTTTCCTATCATTGGTACGCTGGACTAGATAGATGCTTAGCATGATCCAGCCTAGATGATTCGAGTTCCTCTCAAATCATGCAGGAGCAAATGAGGACTCTTCCTCCAGCTTATAGGTTGCTTCCTTGTCCTGCTAAGAATATTGGAAATGTAATAACTTAGCACAAGATTTTTGGTTCATCATTTCCACCTCAATGTGCAATATCTTTCCGTGTTTGTTTAGACCCCATTCAATTCAAATGGTCTTACTCCCACTGAAAGATAGATAAGGATGCATTTATTACTGGGCAGCATAAGCTCGCCAAGGTTTTAATATTAATAGAGACTGAATATTTTAGGTTGCCTGCCTGTGTAGCAGATACCTTGGCTGGGTGGTCAGTTAGTAAAATGTGGCCAGAGTAGCCAGTGATTCATAGAATCATAGAATTGCAGAGTTGGAAGAGACCACGAGGGCCATCCAGTCCAACCCCCCTGCCACGCAGGAAATCCTGATCAAAGCATCCCCGACAGATGGCCATCCAGCCTCTGTTTAAAGACCTCCAAGGTGTAGCAGTTGACCATAGTTTTGTATTCTTTTAAAATCCTGGTTGGAGAGGGCAAGGTAGGCATCGTCTTC
The DNA here is from genome assembly GCA_030847615.1 of Gambelia wislizenii. Taxonomy (NCBI): domain Eukaryota; kingdom Metazoa; phylum Chordata; class Lepidosauria; order Squamata; family Crotaphytidae; genus Gambelia; species Gambelia wislizenii. The sequence goes on from JAUMIR010000018.1 coordinate 9,239,205, forward strand.
TCCCTCTTCAGGCCAGTTTAGTCACTTAGCAGTTAAAGTTAGATGCTATTCAAATTAAAGTTGACCAGCTCAATTTGCAAGTACATCTTTTGGAATTATAATGCCATTGCTACCCATTCCTAGCTCCCTGCCTGTCCTGGTCTCTCAACCATCCTACCCACAAATTCTTTGGTTCTCTAATTTCTCCTCACCTGTGGCAGCACCAGGCAGCATTGTCTTTGATTCTGCTTTATTGTTCACTTACATTTAGTAAAGTTTATTGTGTGAATACCAATTCTTCTGGGGGACTGAACTTCCACTTGCATATATCTTGATACACCTCCCTTCATTAGGAAGGGAAAGTTCAGGAAAGGCAGATAAAGGGCTCAAGAGAACAAATTAAATTTTAGAAGAAAAATATATTGGGTCCTCACTTCCCCTCATTTTATCCATCTGTGTTTTGCTCTGAAATATCAGTGCTTAGTGTTGCAGGAACAAATGAAGAAGCAGCCTCTTGGGAACATGTGCCCTGTGGACGTAAACCAAGGAAGTCCCCCCAAAGCTCTGCCTAATCACTTTGTTTATGAAGCACTCTGTTGTTTCCAATGGATTTCCTAATGAACTGGTACATTGTTGAGACACAACACAGTGGTGGTAATTATACTAGAAATGGGACGGTCAGGGCTCATCTTCTTATGCACAAGCCTTTAGCTACCTGCTGACAAATTTATAAGCTTCACTTCATCTTTTCAGTTTCCATTAAAAAAAAAAAAAGACCACCACCATATTTTAACCCTCCACAAACCCATTATCCATACTGCTTCAGTTTTCTTCTAACATTACCTTACTTGACTGTGTGTATATGTGAGTGAGAGAGCAAGAGAGTGCACGCATACAAATTCTGATTATGGAAGAGGAATGTAGACCCGGGAACTCCAGACTCAGAACTGTTGGACTAGGTCTGGTGTGTCCCTTCTTCACTGCATCACATTTACTGTTTAACATGTGACATTTTACTGTAGTATGCACACTTCTCCCTTGTTGTGCCTTTCCAGTGGTTCACCAAGCTTGTTGTACTCCATTCACTCAGAAGAAGGCTCTTGAAGTAAGACCTGGCCTGGGGCTGGACTAGGAGGCTCATTCTTCTTCCTTTCTCACGCTATTCTGCAAACGTTGAGCTCACTAAGAGCTAGTGATAGCTGCCAGCTTCAGTGGCTTTGAATGAGGATTAGATAAACTCACGGAGAACAGAGCTCTTAATGGCTGTCAGCAGTGCTGGAGATATCATAGAGTCATAGAATTGCAGAGTTGGAAGAGACCACGAGGGCCATCCAGTCTAACCCCAGTCTGCCACGCAGGAAATCACGATCAAAGCATCCCCAAGAGATGGCCATCCAGCCTCTGTTTAAAGACCTCCAAGCAAGGAGACCCCACCATGCTCCGAAGGAGTGTGTTCCACTGCCGAACAGCTCTGACTGTCAAAAAGTTCCTCCTCATGTTGAGGTGGAATCTCTGTTCCTGGAGCTTGCATCCATTGCTCCGTGTTCCAGTCTCTGGAGCAGCAGAAAACAAGCCTGCTCCATCCTCAATGTGACACCCCTTCAAATACTTAAACAGGGCTATCATATCGCCTCTTTTTTCCAGGCTAAACATACCCAGCTCCCTAAGTCTTTCCTCATAAGGCATCATTTCCAGACCTTTCACCATTTTAGTTGCCCTCCTCTGGACACGCTCCAATTTGTCAATATCCTTTTTGAATTGTGGTTCCCAGAACTGGACACAGTATTCTAGGTGAGGTCTGACCAAGGCAGAATAGAGTGACACTATTACTTATATATAATATACTATTATATATAATATTATAATATAATATTATAATATAATATTATATAATATATATATATATAATATTATATAATATATATATACACACACACACACACACATACATACACACATATATATAAATATATTATATATATATTTCTCCTTCTTGTGCTAGAGGCACTGTGTTTCTATACAACAGTTACTGGAGAGCAGGAGCTGGAGACCACTTGTCCACTGATATTTTGCTTGTGGCTTTCCCATTGGCAACTGGTTGGCCATTGTGGGAAAAGAATGCTCAACTAGGTAGGTCTTTGGTTGAGCAATCCATTGTTGCTGTTCAGGTTCCAAGCCAGTTGTGAGCAAACAACCATCCAGATGGGTGTGTTTAGCACACACATGCCTCTGATCAGAAGTTCAGTAAAAGGAGTGATGCAGCTGCTCCTTACTCTACACCCCTAGGCAAGGAGCAAACTGCGCTGGATTCTTTAGGTTTTGAATGTGCTGCTGTCTAGGGCCATATGGAAATCCCATAGAGAAGAAAGACTTGGTCTTTCCGCAACACCCCACAGTAAGCGGCATCCTTTTAAACTTATCTTTAATCTAATCTGCTGTTTCTACACAGCAATAAATGAGGTTTTATGTTAACATTCCACGCACTGCTGAGCAGATAGAGTTCAGCTTTTGGCTTAATAGTTTATTGTTGAAAAGAGGATCCACCTTCTGTATAAGAAATATAGAACTGGCCCTTGCTTTACACTTTTATGCTATTTTATTACTTATTTTTTAATAAAAATGAGCCATTTGCCTTAATTTCTCTCATTACACGGAGGATTATTAGCAGCCATAAAAGATAATTTAACATATCTGGGGGACGCGATAAAACGTTGATGAGAGTTGGTTGCCTTTCTTCTACCCATTCTTGAGAGGCAGATGAGGGGGCAGGAGCTCTTTGGCTGCTTTTGGACCAAATTAAATTTCTCTTAGCTGAGTTTTAAGAGCTTGGGAGCAAGAGGGTGGCTTTCAAGCTCCTTGGGAGAAGGTTTACCAACATTTCTTCAGGGGGAAAAAAAGAACCTTATCATGCATTTCCCTTCGGTTACATTTGTTCTTATAGTTTAGGATCCACAGATTGCTTCATGCCCATCTCTAAATTTTGATCTTGTGACTCCCTTTGTGTTTGTCCTTTTGCTTCCAATAAATGGTATGTTAGCACGTATTGTCCATGTCTTGCCACACTTGTGTACAGATGGGACTAAACAGAAGAATGGCAGCTAGGGATGAAGCCCCTGCACCAGACACAACAGACAGGCAAAAGAGGTGGTGGAACAGAACCTGAGTCTCCCAGAATTTGACTTAACTTTGGCTGAAGGTTGTAGAGGTCTGTCAGGTGGAATTCTAAAAAACAAAAGTGGAAAAGAGACTTGCTGCACCAACAGTCAGTTGCTGAGAGTGGAACGTGTTGGTTGGGGGCAGCATGAGACAACAGAATACTGTTTTATAAGAGCTTTGCTTTGGCATTTTGATATGGATCTCCCAATGGTGGTGGTGATGTGGAATGTATGTGAATGATGTCTGCACTGTTGTCACACTTAAGCTTGCTTAAACTTCCCGTCTCACTGAATTTCACATTGCCATTTTACATATAGGGATAAAGAGTGTGGCTTGACCCAGGATCACACAGAGAGTGCATTTTAGAAGAAAATACAACCTGTGTTGCTGAATAAGATTGAAACAAATATCTGTGCTGCCTAGCTCCCCCTGTCCCTTTTCCTCATTCTAATCGTGGCTGGTCCAAAGCCACAGGGGCTCAGCAGTAGGATGGTGATAGACAGATGTCCTTTCTCCCCAGTGTCTGGTAATGGCAGGCGTTCCGGCCTTTTAAAGACAAGAGGAATGGAAGGAACTTCCATTGTTAGCTTTTATGGCTGATAGCTGCTGAATCTCTGTGAATTATTTATCTCTCCTGTTTCATACTCTGGCCTGTAGCCAGAGGCCAAGAGGCTACTTGCAGAAAAGCAGCAACCTGCAAAGCCCCTAAAGGTACATTTGCTAGTGGCCATCATGACACCTTGCAGCAGCAAGTCCAAGAGGTTGATCCAGAGGGCCTTCCTCCAGCAAACTGTCATTCATTTTATCTACAATAAGTCAATTAGTTGCTGTGCAGGGCCTTTGATTCCCTGCAACTGGAAGCAAACAGCCAACCTTGGAATGCTTGAATTCCCTGCCCCCAATCTCACTTTCCTCTCAACTCACCAACTGGTCCTGGGAGACCGGCCTTATGAATATTCTACTCTTTGATCTGTCACTCTCCTGGGATGCTCAGTGACAGCCACGCTGTTCCTCAGCATGGCAGCCTGGGCACCAAATGAGAAGGGAAGATGGCGAGAGATGCAAAGATGCTTGATTAGGTCCCAGAGTCCCAGAATGCTGGAGTTGTAGTTTCGTTTTTTTTAGAAGAATATGCATCTGTCACTTTCTGATGTGACAAGTGAGCAGCCGCCTTGTTGCCATTTAGTCATGGAGAATGCACTTGATGACCTTGTCATTCTGATCTACTTCTTGGAGTGAGGAACCAGGTCTGATTTTACTGAAATGAGCAGATTGGGCCAGGAGAATACTGAGGTTGGGGAGAAAGGGAGAAGTATTACCCTTGTAGCATGAATTGTGTAGGGTCTGTGAAGTCCACAGTCTTGCGTTGGGGCACCTTTCTGGTAGCCTGCCCCTGGCTCTTTTGCTGTCACCAAAATTTTTGTTTGTTGACCGGGCAAATGCAGAGTCTTTTGATTTAACATTTGTGGCATCTGGCTGGCAGTGGTGAAAGCTTTGTCCTTGGAAGACTTTGGTACAATTTCACTGAGAGGACAATAGATAATACAACAGAGGTCTTCCTCCTTCATCAAAGGGAAATGTTGCCTATTCACATCCTCTGCTTTCCTCTCTATGAACATTCCTGCAGCCTCCTTCCTGTGCTTGCTGTGCCCTTTTCCCACTTTTTCCCAAGGACTGTCTCCGCCACACTCCATTGGCACAGCTCTTAACTAATGCTGCCCCCATCGTTCATGGTTTCAGGGTCTTCCATCCGCAAGGGATGGAGGGAACAGCCCTTTGTTCTAGAAAGTTGTTCAGTACAAAACAGTCAGCTTCCTGGGCTGTCTTCAGAAGCCTCATTTCCTTTTATTGGTTCTCAGTTGTAAAGTAGAAAAATGCCTTGCTCACTAATTTAGCTATCTGGAAGTCTTGCATTATCCTCAGGTGGATTATGATAGAGAAGGGACTTAGAGTCCCAATCAATTGCGCTACATGGCTAGGGGCCTGGGGAGGGGGTGGCAGCAATTACTTCCTTCTATATTGCTCCTGTAGCATTTTAAGCTATATCTTGGGATTCTGTGGCTGTTCCAAGGGTTCTGTCGCTAGGTGAAGGAACCTTTCATGCATTCTTTGTGCCCCAATTTGTTCTCACTTCCTCCCCACCCCAAAAATGAATGGCCCAGTTAGATTTCTTTTTCTTTTTCTGAGAACAAACACGTTTCTTTCCTGTAGGAAAGGTACAGTGGATATGCATGTAGAACTACCAGCTTTGATATTCTAATGCATTAGTAGGTGCAATTGAAGACTCATGAGATAAAACACATGAAGAATGTGTTGGTAAGAGAATAGGGACTAGCTAGACTGGCCTGTGATGGCTAGAAGTAGAGAAAATTCCAGGAGAGGAGCTGCCCTGATCTCTTGCAATAAAAAGGCAGCTTTCTAGTTGTATTCTGGAACTCTGGAACTATGCTTCCCATGAGAAATACTCTTCTCTGTGCAGGCACAACTAAGGGACCGGCACCTTCTAGTTGCTAGTGTCTCAGATCAGACTGCCCAGAAACTGGAATTCTGCAAGTGGTCAACTATGCAGCCTCACAACCTGCCCTCTTTGCCCACTGCTGGTGCTAGCCTATCATTTCCTGCTGGCAGCTAGAGAGATACAAAGTGGGAAATGCTTCTGAAGATATTGGGACATGGGGGGTGTTCACTAGTTCCCTTGTGAAAAATCTAGGTTTTCTAAAACTGGCTGCATGCAAGTGTAGGTCCCATAGGTATGTCACACAAAAGAGCAAAAGGACATCCATTCCAGATACGCTTATCTTGGTCGTCCTTTCTCTGCCACATGCTGCTCTGGTAGATAGTTGCCTGTTTTTCTGCATTGTGGATGAGTCCTTCCTGAATCTTCGTTTGCAAAGAAAAGCCAGAGAGAGACACTTAATTCAAGATAGCAGTGGAAGTCTTGGCTCCTTGATTGGGGGGGGGGGAATTTTGCAGTGTGGATGGGAGGTGGGGAGACACTGAGGAAGTATTCACAACATTTTCACACACCTTTATCCTTAGGGATGGAGGTATGCAAGAAGGTGCTGAATATATCTTATTGCCCAGTTAGATGGAGAATAAAATAAAAGGTGATAATAGAAGCCATCAACAATGCAGTAAAATGAAAGGAATAGGTTATTAGTGGCTTACAAACAATATGTAGACCTCAGTGTTATCAGGCAGAAAAAGAAGAAATTCATACTTTTACAGGAAGAGGCCTGGAAATAAACAGTCCTATAATGTAAGTAAAATGACAATAAATTTGTGTTGTTCCTTTATGCTGCTGTTGAAGCATTCAGTGTTGCTTCATCCTCCAGAATAAAGCAAAAGTGTCATAGTAATGGAGAACAGAAAAGATGAGCGACCCTTGCTTAGTAGATTTATGTTTGGCTTCATCCCAGTAAATAATATTTTCGAGAAAGTAATAGGGTAGCTTGAGTTTATTTATGTCACCAAAAAGGCTGTCTGAATAATCCATAGCTGCTTATTTCAAACTTTTAGTTTGACTTCAGAAAAAACACATGCACGTTAAGGTACAGTTCTGTGATTAAATCAGCTTAGCCAGGTCAGAGCTTTAGGTCTGATCTCCATGTTGAGAGAAACCTTTCTGAAATTTCACATTAGATATGAGGGCTGTTGCAATTGAACACCCCACTGTGGCCAATAGCAAGTGTGTTGTGGAGAAGTGGCTCCAACCCTATTTTTCTCTTGTTATGTACTTATTTCTGGTTTTGGCTTGAGGAAGCATTGAAATGTGACACCCCCTCCCTGGCTTTCTATAATGTTAAGGTTCCAGGAGGTTTCCCATATCTACTCTTTCTTGATGAGTGGTTTGGCTCTTAGTAGGTGTCATCTTCTTTCCACAGAACAAGCTGCCTGTGGTAACCTCATGGCACAGATACTAATGCAACTGCTGAGATAATTTATTTTTCAGATGGGGGAACACTGCCCCCACATTCCTTATTCAGACCATGAGGTAAGGTATCAAGTTTGTTAATGAAGTCCTCGTGAAAGTGCTAATGACACCCCCCTTTCTCTCACACACATACACAGAGCAGGGGGTGTGTGATTTTGCTTGGCTTAAGATTCTGATTTTTAAAAATGTCTGATGCAGTGAAGGGAGAAGAAAATAGTCCCCTGTTCCCTTTATATCTGTCAGAAGTGCTCTGATTTGCAGCTGCACCAAGCTGTTTGCTGCTCCAGGAAGGATTACACAGCTGTGTTGGAAGAAAATGGGGCGGGGGGGTTCATCTTTTTGGTGAAGGGACCGATGTAGGAGCACTGCGGCTGAGGAAATGGAAAGAGGCCCTTGAGGATCGAGGCCGGGTATAAATTATTCATGTGTACCAGTGTGAAAGCAATAAAATAAAATTAAAATTGAAATATAAACATACATCATGGTGGATTTGTGCATGTAAAAGGGTTGAGCCCAGGAGAGGAAAGTGTGCCTGCTGTTGAGTTGTGGCATTGCAGAAAGACTGAGAGGGAGAACCAGAGACTTTGTGACATAATAGAGATAGGAGATGTGGACGTCCCCCTCTACATCTCTCCCTCATTTATGCTGGATCTTTCGTAGGATGTGTTCCCATGACTAACAACATCAGCACATGAAGAACTCAGTGCTAGTGTTCAGTACTCTGGTGATGGGGGTTTTCATTCCCTGGTTTTCTCTGCAGTTTCCAACTGTTTTGTACCCAGGCAGTCCATTTCCTCATGGCCATCCTTGCACAGGGCTGTTAAAGCATGTTCATACACTCTCTGTATTTCTTTATGGATACATTCCTTATAGAAAGAGCTCTTCCACTTTGACTGCCCTGCCCATTTATTCAGTTAGTCAGATGAGACCCTCCTCTGAGTTCTGTCTGATGGAGAAGTGCATGCTTGGACCTACAAAGGAGAAAACATTTTCTGTGTTGACACCCTGACAATGGAAAAGGGCTGTAAGACTCTGGAAAGTCCAAGGGGATTTAGAACTGCTCCCCCATATTGTATGCTTTGTGGTGTCAGGTTGAGATTTTGTTTATTAAAGCCCATTTAAATCTGATTATATAACTTTTGCTAGTTGAGTACGCATTTTATGGCTTTCAATTTTATTGTGTAGGTTTAATTTATATTGTGATTTTAGTAATTACATTGTATTGATGGCTGAAGTTTTATGTACACCACTCTGGAATCCATCATTTTGGGGGAAGATGTAGGATAGAATGTTTTAAAATAAATAGAAGAATTATAAATTTCCTCCAGGGAGTGCAGTACTAAAGTTTCAAAAGAGTAGAATCCTCTCACAGGTTTCAGCCTGGCAGAAATGGTGGCCTTCCAGGTGCCACTGGGTCCAAGACTAGCCCAACTGGAATTAGCCACATATAAACCTGCTTTCTCTTTTCTGGCTGCAAGGTGGCCAAGGCGAGCAAACCAGCTCCTTCCCACACTCTTTAAGATGAGCAGAGGTGATTCTTCCACTGAAGGAAAGAGGCAACGCCTCAAAAACCTCTCCCCACCCCTCGCTTCAATGTGACCTGTTATTATGCTCCTTCACTCCTTGGTATGAAGATACCAAGGAAGGCTCTCTTGTTCCTGTAGCTGTGTATGGTTTCTAGTTAAAACCATGAGGAGCTGAAATTGTCTTCTCCACCATCATCTGCACTGACCAGCTGCAGTCCAGCTTGGGACCTCTTGCATTCAATGCATGTGATTTAGCAAGTTGTGGAGCCATTTGCTGAAGAATATCACAAGGAAGAGGAATATTCCAGAACCTGTGTTGCTTGGGAGAGGATTAAAGATCCCTCTGCCTATGCTTTGTTGATTGCAGAGAGAAGTTAATTGATGAAGCTACTGCTCTGACCCTTCATCTCTTTCCTCATCCAGAATGAGCTCCCTTCCGAACAGCAGTTGCTGTTCATCAGTTGGATGGAGTACCGGGATGGGGCACAGGTGTGGCCACATCCCTCTCACCCCCATTCACGTCTTGTTCTGCTTCATATTTGGGATTGGGACATAGAGATCAGTTTGGCTGAAGCTTTTAAAGTGGCAGAAAGTTAAAATTAGTGGTTTTGCCTCCTTGTCGGAGGAAATGGAACTCTTTAATGGAGGCTTGTAGCTCACTCAATGGCCTGTGTTGATTAAGAATCTCCTTTAGGTGAGCAAGGTAGAAAGTTTTTATACATTGGAAGTCTATCATCCCCCTCACATCCTGGTTATAGGCTATTGACATGTGGATTAGCAAGCTAGTAGGCGTTCTTTCGTGGATTGGTAATGTCAGTGTGGCCTAGTGGTTTGAGTGTTGTTCTATGATTCTGGAGACCAGGGTCCAAATCCCTGCTTGACCATGAAAACCCACTGGGCAACCTTGGGCAAGTCACATAATCTCAGCCTCAGAAAAACCCTGTGATACATTCACCTTAGGGTTGCCATAAGTCAGAAACGGCTTGAAGGCACACATCAATAATGTCTGTGCACTCAGTTGTGAGGCTACTTTAGTGGAATCTGTTCTTTCTTTATGACCTTAGTCTGTTGTAGTAGCTCTTTGCTGGCAGTTCCCTGTATGAACCCCCGTGCTTTAGGTTGAGCGGTGGGGTTGCTGGAATTATGTGAATCCCTTTCTGTCCTATCCTGACATGTCACTTCTGTAAAAGGAAGAAACACCTGCTGTGTGCAATAGATTAGAACCCTCTTTCTCCAAGTGTATACCCACCCCACTGTCCTCCTCCTTCCCAGGGAATATACTCAGGTGCCTTTTTTAATTACTTAGTGGAGGAGGAAGGGAAAACTGTTGGAAAGCCGCTCAATACAAATCCGTTAGACCACTATTGATGGAGGCGTTGGGGAGAGCTTCAGCCCAGCCAGGAACCTGAAGCATGGGCACCATCTGTGGTTCTGCGTCTCCCTGGCTAAATTACATTCTGAGATGTCTCTTTCCACCGCTATTTTTCATTAAGTGAATTGGGTTTGCTGGAAATCGCCTGGCCATAAATATTTTCCCCTGGCTTGACACAGGGGGGGTTGTTACTACTCCCTAGTTTGACACTTGTTTTTCTCTGCAGAGCAGAAGGTGATGCCTTGAGGTCCTCTAAAATGAAACAAAAATCTGGATGAAGCAGCAGGGCGCAGGGACAATCCTCCAGGAAAGGAGCCTGAGCCAGAAAGAACCTGGCAAGAGCTGCTTTCCTTCACCCCTTTTAACATCATCTTAGTGTTCAGGCTAAAAGTTAAGATGGTTGATTGGTTCTAAGTCTGTATTGGGATTTTTGACCCATCTGTTTCTTTTTGGACCCCTCTGCCCTATAATATCCACCTTAAACCCACTTTGCCTGTGTTTCTCTGCAGCAGTAATCAGTCTTGACACTTCAGTCGTCCCCCGTCCCACCACCACCAATTTTCCCATCCTTTTTAAAGCTCCCCTTTCCCTCAACTCCTTCCATAGCTGCTCAGTCCCTTGGTCCTCTGCTGTCTTAAACCACTTATCTTTGCCTCTGCTCTTGGCTTCATTGCCCTCTCCCCTGCCCTTTGGGTGTTCTGCCGATAGTTTCCCTCCTACCTGGGCCTGTTTTCCTTGCCTTTCTAGCTCCCCTTCCCCATTGACTCTACTTTGTATTTCTACCCTTCACCCCAGTTTTGCAGTCTACATAGAATGCTTTCTGTATCCAAGTCCCATCCAACATTTCACTTTCTTTTGAGGAGCTGCATTGTTTGTCAATATCTTGTAGTTGATGCCTTCAGTTTTTCTGGCAGTACTTGTGAATTTTTGAAGTACCAGAGGAGGTGGGGGAGAACAGGGGGCAGCCACTTTGGAGTTGGGAGCTATTACAAAATTTCTAAGATAAATTGTTCCTTTAAGGATACATTCCCATTGACGCTAGACTGATGAGCATCCGGAATTGTTTTCCAGTGTACATGCCGGAAAGACACAGTGAAGATCTCTATGGATGTCTTTGTGAGGGTCCTCCAACCTGAACGATATGACTTATGGAAGCAAGGGAAAGATATTGCCCCCTTGGATCACATGAAACCTACGGCATTAACCAGCCCAGAACTGGAGGCTTGGAATCAGACAAAGGATGCTTTGAAAGCAAAGATGCTTCGCAGGTAAGAGATCAATTTGTGTCCCTTTCTAGCTGTATGAGTAGAATGCTACAAGCTGCTCTGAGAGAAGACTCCAGGAGTTGTGATGTCACTCCTAAAATATTAAAAGAAAAACCCTAGTCCTCCTGCAGGGGATATGGTTCCACTTCCTGTTTGGCATGCAGGATGATTCCATCAAATGTCCTCTTCTTTTGTGGAGCAGGAAGTGTAGTACTTTCCAACAGGGGTTTGTAAACAGGGCAGTGTAGTCAGTTGACCCCCTCTTCTGTAAACCATTTCCCTGGGAGTACTCTGTATTGCTTGCTTTCTGTGTGAGGGCTGTCTTTCTCAGCCTCCTTCTCTCCTCACAAATTTGCACAGCTGAGGCAGCCTCGCCATGCCATGGAAGAACAAGCAGTAGCCTTGCAGGATCATCACTGTCAGCAGTTGAAAGTTCAGTGGTAATGAGCTTTCCATATAAAATGGCTTCCTGACTGGATTTTGCTCTCAGTTGGACAGCATTCTTTCAGCACTATTCCTTCTCAGGAAGAGAGCGAACAAGCTTGGCTTGCATTCTAGTCTGACGTTAATTCATGACTCTCAGATATGCCATCCCTGGTTGTTTTTACTTTTCTCCCTCAGCCTGTCCTTCCAGTATAGGCAGAGAGCTGCTCCTCTCTCCCCTCCCCTCTCAAATCCTTTCACAATTTTGAAATACCCCTGACAGGTCATTTAACAATGACATGTCTGACTTATGCAGCGCTAGCTTGCTCTTGTGTTTTCTGGATGTCTGTCAGAGTGTCGAGCTTATTTGCCACACTGGATTTATTACGCCACTCAGGATTCAGTTTCAGAATCCTCCTGAAGGAGGTCTTCATATAGCCAGGCCAGTATATATACCCTCCACTTCTCTATGCACTGTGCAAGCATAGAATTGGCTTAATCTGTCATAAACTTGAACTTCCTAAGCAATACTGTATTTTATTTTTAAACAAACAGAAAACCAATCGCAAGTTTCTAGTCCTTATTGTTGCAGAAGAAGAAAAAACTTAGAATAACTTTGTACCTTTCTCCTCTCTCCATTACACTCCTTTTACCCCTTTACTCTTATCAGTTCTTGTTGTTCATACTGAAAAACTACACAAAACTCACGGATGCTTCAATGCAGTTTTTGTTTATTTGTATGATCTTGGCTTTCATGCTTCTGTAATTGCTGTGACTACAGTTCACTTGACCAACTGCAGTTCACTACTGCCCGTGGCATTCAGGGCATCCCTGTGAGATGTCCGGATGGGGCCCCAATCCCCACCATGCCACATTTGGAGCTGCTGTGTATCCAATCCATTTGTCTCTCTCCTCCATGATGGATTCCAGATCTCTCAGCAATCTCAACAAAATACACCTTTGATCTTGGTCTGGTAATCTGGGTGAGTAGAGTACAGTTGTCCCTTCACATTCGCTGGGATTTGGGTCCAGGACCCCCCGTGAATATCCAAATGCATGAATACTCAAGTCCCATTATATGCAATGGCATAGCAAAATGGTGTCCCTTATATAAAATGGCAAAATCAAGGTTTGCTTTTTGGATTATTATTTTTTTAAGAATATTTTCAAGCCGTGAATGCTTAAATCCGTGAATGTGAAGGGACAACTGTACTTGCATGCCTTCTTCTCCAAAACTCACGAACCTGTCAGAAGTTAATGGGCCACCAAAGAAGAGGCATACGTAAAATCACAACCAAGTAACCAAGTATCAAAGGATTTAATTATTAGGGATGTTGGAAGTTAAGAGAGGCAAGAAATCAAAACAAAATGTCGCTATGAAGTTCTTAGCCTGGCATCTAAATTGATCTAATGAAGCAATAGAATGGTAACTGTTGGTGGAATAGAGATAAATTCCTTCTCTTCATCCTCTTCTTTGTCACATAACTGATACACACATGTACCACCATCAACCTCCATTGTACTCTGCCAATAGATGGGCCACACTTTTCAAGTTGTCTTCCTGCCTCTTGGAACAGCAAGCACATTCTGGGATCACTCATCACGCATTAATTGCCACAGTGATCTTACAAGCATAACCTTTTACCCAAAAAATAAATTATTTTCTTTTGTTTTTCTTCTCCTTATCCCCCCACTGCAACCATCTCTGGCTAAAAGCATCTTGCGGTATTAAATTGAAACACATTTTCTCTGCTGAGGCAGGCCTCTGTTGCACTAGCAGCGCCATTCTTCTACTTGAAAACCTTGTTAACTCTAAATTAGCAGTCCTGTCGTGTCTGCTCTCAGCAACACAGAGGTTGACTGGTTGAGGGATTCTCAGTTAATCTTCCCATCTTCTTTCCTACCAGAGAATGCTGGCTTCTGTGGCAGTGGCGGGCAACCTGTTATCTTATTGTAGGGGGCCAATCTTGAGTGCCTTTTTCTGCTCTGCCCTGGTGCATAGCTTGGAAATTATTTGTTAAATATTAATATGATTCAGGGTGTTGTTTTTTTAAAAAAACCCAACAATTGTTTGAAAATGTATTATTTCAATCATTAAACATGAGCAACCATGTTTTCTGAGTAGCAGTTAAATGTTGTCATCACTCAAATCTATTGTTGGCTTTGAAACTATTTATAAAAAATACAATTTAATGCAGTGGTTCTTAACCTGTGGTCTGTGGACCCCCTGGGGGCTGCGATGTCCTCGCAGGGGGTCTGCGAAGGCTTGAAGGCTACTTAGCCCATGTGACAGATGCCAAGGCAAAGGCTGGCTGGCTTGGCCAGTGCATTGCTCTTCAATCCACTCCAGCAACAAATTGGCAGGAAGAAGCAGGAGAAAAGTCTTCCATCCCTTCCAGTGTCTTTGAAGGAAGGATAAATGCACGGTGTAATTGTATTATTATTATCAGGTATTATTATAAATGTTAGGGTTTTAAATCTTGAGTTAAGTCTTAGGGGGGGCACAGCAACAAAAGATATTTAAAGGGGGTCTCTGGTAAATAAAAGGTTAGGAGCCACTGATTTAATGCATTTTCTAACTTTTCCAAATGGTTTAAGATTACGAATTTGTTTTTTGTTTTTAAGGATCTAGTATGTGTTAGCAACTAATCTAATGTTTCCAAGCTCTGTCCTGGTGCTTGATCATTTGATACTGTGCACTCCTGTAACAATAAGTAGACACAGGCATAGATAGATAGATGTATAGATAGATAGATGTATGCATCTAAAACCTGAGGCTACTTTCCCATTTCTGCCCACATATCCCACTGCCCCTGATTCTCATTTATCCAGCATGTGGCTGATTTTGTCTGATACTTGCCGAGCTTAGTGAAGCCATTGGCTTGACACTGTTCCTATTAGCATAATGACTAATTGATTGTGGCAAAAGCTAATTGGTCAACAGAGCATATTGTCAATAAAGAGTGGTGATTTCATTTCACAACGTTTCTTTGGATTAGAAGGATTTTATAGGATTTTATAAAGTAGCTACTGTGCCAGGAGACACCAAACCAGATGTGAGCGTGTACGTTGCCCTTTCTTGTATGCAAGCCAGCTTGCTTTAACTGGTGGGGCATCTTCAGTTGCAAAAGTTCAGTGACCACACATGTTGTGGAGAAAGGAAGTCTTCCCCAGCTGCACCCTGTCCTCCTTCTCTTCCATTGTTATATATTCCTTCCATGACTAAAAATTTTACATGCCCTAGAAGTCCACAGAATTGCAGCTGCTATGTTGGCTACATCCAGAGGGTGAGGGTAAACGTCTCAGGGTACAACTTCTTTTCTTATATTGAGACTACTGCTTTTTTAAAACAACAACAACAAAAGCATAGTTGAGATTCCAAGTGGAAATTAGTTTGAAGAATGCCCCAGAAGAACAGCTATTTGAAATGTGTCAAATTCATTAAGGAAATTTTGTTTGTGTACCTGACAGTTTCCTCCGATCCCTTTCATAAAAGTGATATTTTGTGTTTTTCTTTCTTTCTTGGCTTTAGAATAGGCTTTTGTGACCTCGTTTCCTCCAGGGTACTCTAGCCTTGTACACTGGAAGATTCTGGAAAATAGTCCAAAACTTCCAGAGTCCAGTGCACCTGTGAGAATTTCTTGGCTTACTCTTGCAAAAATGCCACTAAGCTGACAAGCCACAAGCATTGTTTGATCTGGACCTTTGTTGGTCAGTTGTCCTTTCTTGCACTACAAGGTCATTAGAGAGAACTGTTTGTAGGGCAGAATATATCCCAACAGTGGCTGAAGTCCATGAGATTTGTTCACTGCTGGCCGTATCAGAATAGAAGCAACTGCCAGTGTCTGGAACCTGAGCAGAGGAGCATTCTCTGGGTTGGTGAGAGGCGGAGTCCATTACACTTAACATTCTGTAGAGCATGGCAGAAAAGAAGAATGGAAGTGGGTCCTAGAATAGAAAAGGAGGCCAAGAGCTGTTGATTTTAAGGCAGCAAAAACGTTCAGCTGATCTACTGGAGAAGGTTTGTTTGTTACATTTATATCCTTCCCTCATTCTGTGAAGGAAACCAAGTCATGGTCAAGCAGTGAGTTCCCAGCTGGTCATTCTGTCAGGCATGGCCAGATCCAATCCTGCTTAACTTCCACAAGGTTGCTACATTGTGTGCCCTTAGACTGAGGTGGTAGGAATGATATATTGAGCTGCCTGACTACTTGGAGTAGTGGGGGGCGGGTGCATGCTGGAAACAGAGAAGGGTTTGCCTCTGCCTCATACTAGGTTTAACAGAAAAGACTTCTGAAGGATCTTGTCATTAACCAAGCATGCTGGTATCTTTTGGATTCCATTGATGGGTTCAAGTGTTTTCATGAATTGACTTCGTGGGGTGAAGTGGAGATCCACATTTGAAAAGTGGCTCTATGGCTATGATCCAGAAATTAGTTGTATCTCTGCTAATGTGTGCCTTTCTGTATTGTCCACCCTCCTTCAGTTTGGTTTATTACCTCATTAAAAGGCCCAATAAGTAGCTTTCTGCTGCAGCGAAATCAATGTTCTCCCTCACAATGGACAGGTTGTCAAAGATGTAGAACTGTGTTTTGACCTTTTGGATTCTGTTGAGTTGTCACAGGTAGCTCTGTAATTGTGCTCTTACACACCAGTGGAAGCTGGGGGGGAAATGTGTGTGTCATGGCAAAAGAACACCTTATGAGAGCTGTTTCTTCAAACAGAAGCAAAGAGAAAAAAAAAATCACAGTATGTGCCAAAAACAATGCCATACAGGTGATTAGAAGCCTAGTGGTGTTTAATGGATGGAAAGCCACAGGGAGCAACTCAATTATCAGCAGAGTAACAGCAGAGTTGCTAGTCTGCAGAAGTTCAGGTCTGAGGTAGCATAAGGATATCTAAACTCTTCTTCTCTCTGACCCCAAACATCTGTGATGTAGTAATAAAGGTAGAAAAGGATAACTAGAAATACAATTTCATGGAGTCGTTTTGGGTACATTAAAGGAATTGTTGTTTGGGCCTTCTCTGAGTCCTGTGAGGGGTTTCTTTTCACTCAGCCTGCGCTTAGCTTAAGGTACTCTGATCTCACAATTGCTTCTTCCACCTGGCCTTTCCTTTTTAATGTTGCGCTCTCTGGTTTGAAATTCAGGGCAAACAGGAAACGAAGCCAGCCTCGAAGGCATAAGACGCAAGATCAGAAGTCACTTGGGGATGCCCTGGCTGCAGAAGCAGCCTCGGATGAGGGGAAGGAGAAGGAAGGCCAAAGGAGACTTCCAGGCTTAGACGAGGAAGAAAAACACAAAGTGTCGGAAAGCAAAGAAGGTAAGGTTGTGGTGTATATTTGCTGCACGTCACCTCATGAATAGCTTAGCTCTTATTAAAAATGTTTCTCTCTCCAAGTGGTGGTTGTGGTGATAATGACACTGCTGCCAAGTGCTCATGTTTAAGTCTTCAGAGGTCCTCATAGACCTGATGTCAACCGTCATTTGTAAGCAAGGCCGGACTATAATTCTCCCCTTCTTTTCAACCGAGATTGTTTATCTTGGTCAATTGATTGTGTATTCCTGCATGGCAGGGGGTTGGACTGGATGGCCCTTGTGGTCTCATCCAACTCTATGATTCTATGATGAGCTTCACAAAAAACCCATTAAATTCCACACCAGAGTCCAGCAGAATTAGGGATACACTGGTGTGGTTGGTGTGAGAGGCAGGGAGACCATTACTTATGGATTCCAGTAGCTGGTGTAACTATCCAGATCAAACACCAGAAGGGCCAAACAGTGATTAGAGATCTGCATAGCTCCAGGTTCTCTGCCCGTGGGAAATGCAATGTGGTACAAAATAAATATATGGCAGATCATCTTAATTTTATATGCCTTTTTCCCCACTGACCACAATTTGGTTTTTCTTAATGTATAGTCTGGTTGGAGTTCTGTTTAGTTTATGGTAAAGATCTTGGGAACAGCTGATATCTTTCTTTTTTTTCCAGAATGCATTTAGTAAATTGCTTATTGAGCATTATTCATTCTAGGTGGAGGGAGCAGTGGCTGCTTGACCAATATGAAATCTATGCTTACTGAAATGTGTTCTCTGTAACTACTGCTGTTGGTTTTTAAAATCCTCCTTTAAGAGTTCAGCCCAAAATAGCTTACTTTAAAAGGCTTTGGAAGTTTCTCCCAAAGCTGCTTACACGTTTTAAAAGGATACATATTTTTCTTCAATATTTCATGGATGGGAATCTCTTCCATCCTTCTACCATCTTCTATTAAAACACAAGAGACCTATGTGCTGCCATGGAGTGTGGTTTTGATGTTTTGTAACTGTTGCTTATTAATCATCATTACCACTATCATCAAATGCACCAACCAGTTTCTAAAAGCAGTAACAACGAATATATACAGCTAGCCCTTCAAACAAATCAGCACATAATACAAAAAACTTGACGGCAGCTATAGTCCTTTCATCAAGCTGGTAGTAGTTACTCTCCATCAAAAATAATGGCATGTCAGGAAACAGGAAAAAAAGAATGATGAAGTATGTTTGCCAGTTTTCTGACTGGTCAGAAAGGCATAAATTCTGAGCTACTCTTCTAGCAAAGAACCTGTCGTGTGGACTCCCAGGCTGTTTTCCTTCCTTCAACGATCCCTCTCAACCCTCCTCCCCATCTCCAGGCAATATAGATCTTGTCCTTTCTTGATTGCTTTCTTGATAGGAAGCTCTGTTTGCATGCTAGATGTCATTGGAAGATACAAGAGCATAACATCTAAATTAAATTCCAGAAAAGGGTTAAAATTGCCCACCTCTTCTTGAAATCCAGCAAGTTTGGATTACTAGGAGGTTTGGTAACTTCATCCTGAAAGAAGGGCAGGGAAGGATAGACTTTGAATTTTCTACAGTCATGTCAAACACAGGCATTTAGAAGTTCTCTTTCGTCCATTAAACATAACAGCAGATTATTTGGGGCCCATGGCTACAGAAATATATGCCTCAGTCTGGGGGCATAATTAGGGCTTCTGGTGATTAAGCGGTGCTACTTTAGCAGACCGCAGAGCTCCTTGCATTTAGTGATGGCTAGCAGAATTAGAATAAGCAACTTTTGCAGATGTTTTTTCCCAAGGTATAGCATTTGGCTTCCTTTAGCAAGACCTGTGTTTCAGTAATATCAAAACACTGTGTTCAGGGATGTTAGTGTGCTGTGGAAAACACATTTAATTAAAATGCAGTCTCCTGAGAGCTCAAATGCCCCCTCATTGTGTGGGCATTTAGAACACCTGAATAGGGCTATTATTTCTGCTTAATCTTGTAGTTTATATATAGACTGTGATTGTATTAACATTGTTTTTGATATTTCCTCTGGCACTTATGGAAATGGAAATATGGGCTTTAAAAATACTAAAAGAAACAAAGATTGCTGTGTGTAGGACTACATAAATGAGGATGTAGCCATGTTTCCACTGTGTAGTGCCTCGTTGTGCAGGAATACAAAGTGCCCTGACCCCTCTTGCTCCAACATGATGTTAGGCCCATTTGTTCTCATCCTCAAGCAAGATAAGGAAGCAGAGGGCCAATGGTGTGTGGCGAAGGAGTCATACAACTAGGGCAAGCTACTCCCTGCTGCTTCATCTCAAAAGAACCTGTAGTGTGAGCAGTATGTGCTTATCTTCTGTGCGAGCCCCAACAGTTGCAGCATGAAATAAATGGCCTGAAAAATGCCAGTGTCTCCTAGGGGGATATGAGAGATAAGTGTCACAGGCAGAGCTGAAGAGCCTTGAGAAGAGAAGAGGGGAGAGATGAATTGTTGTGTTTGAGATGAACAGCTTTTAAATTAGAGCTCAGCAATGGCTGAACTGCTAGCATCAGTGGAACGGGCATTCTCCACTCTCTTCCCCTACAGCCCTATTATACTGGAAGTCTGACGTAGTAACTGAACAGCTTTCATGGCTGTATCTAGGATTTGACTATTGGGGCTCTTCTGTTTCCTATAATCACTGAAACATCGGATGCCACTATTTTGTTGTTCATGAGCTCTAGGGTGGATGGAAAGCTAGTGTTTTCTTTTATCAAGTTCTGTTTCAGGTCTCGTAAGAGAATGATGCATGCAAGCACCTAATATATAGGAAATGTTAGCCCTTTGTTTACTCTGATACACTACTTTTCTGCCATTACACTGTGCTTCAGTTCTAACAGAAGGCAGGTTCAAACACGCATATCATTCCATTATTTGAAGACAGTAATGGCAAACATTTCCTGTGCATGGACTGCAAGTCAAACAGTGATAGAAAGAATGTTTCTGTTGCCTCCATTTTTTTCTTCATGGAGGCAGGCCACTTGTGCAGCTACCAAGTATACAAAAATGATATGGAATAATTGGCTCTTGGAAAGGAGTTAAGTGTTCTGACTCTTCTCAAAAACGTGCCATGGTACCATTTTTGTTTCTGTGGATATTTATTTTATTTTCCTGCCATGTCTGCTTCATCTCCAGAGTGTCTCTGTAATGTAGGACAGTTCTCCTCTCTGTAGAGAAGGACAATTTCCTTTGTGCAAAGCGGAGAACAGGAGAACTCTGTTTGAGAAGAACCCTCTTGGATCAGACCAGCTGCCTATCTAGTCCAGCATCCTCCTTTATACAGTTGCCAACCAGATGCTTCCACAAACACCAGTAGTAGGTCAGACCCCCGTCTCTCCTTGTTACTTTCAGTGGCTCATAATCAGTGGCACACTGCCTCTGAACATGGCATACAATCAGTGAAGCAACCAGTCAGTCCAGTTGCTTAATTTATAACCCATTTCCCCCCAAGTCTGGGGTTTGAGGTGGCTTATGGGATAAAAAGAAATGCAAGTGAACCCACGTGTGGCTACGAACATCCAAAAAATTAATACAGTATTAAACTGTATATAAAATTAAAGACCATTTAAAACATTAATTTAAAAGCATAGAATAAAAGGAGTACAGCTCACTGAATAAAAAATCCTTTTCCTGTAGAACAATCACTTCCCCAAAACGTGAGAGAATAGAAATACAGCTATTCTACCCAGCCCTTGAACCCAGCTCACGTTGGATTAACTTGGCCTCTTTGAGGCTTTCTCGATACGTAATAGGTTCAGCACGGCATAGTGGTTTAAGTGATGGGCTACAAGTCCGGAGACCAGGCTTTGAATCTCCGCTCGGCCATAAAAACCCAATGGGCAAGTCACTCTCAGCCTCAGAAAGCCCTATCTTAGGGTCACCATAAGTTGGAAATGACTTGAAGGCACATAACAAAAATACTTCCTATGTGCGGCAACAGTGTATGACACACTTCAAAAGAACAACTGGGTTTTGTGCTGGCTCATAAATCCTTGGGTTTGTTCAGGGCAGATGTATTGACGGTGAGGCAAAGAGAGGGCATTCGGAGGCCTCGGGTCTCAGGAGAATGATGTTGAGGTGGTGGCCTTGGTAAGGAAATGTTAAATCACCACCACAGTACTTACTACACACCTAAAACTAGGAGGCAATTGTACAAAATAGTAAAGGCAAAGAACCACAATTATAGACTTGCAATCTTAAAAGGGCACTTAAAATGGGTGGGGGAGTGGAGATGTGAGATTCTTCCTGACTCCTCTCTGCCCAGTTGAATTGGCTGTGTTGGATTTGCCTCTTTATTGATGTTGAAGAACCATCTGGGTTCCTTGAGAGACTCTATAATTAAGGCTGAGATAATTTCCTTTTTATATCCTGAAGATTCTGGCACCACCTCCCCGCACTCCAGCACCCTCCACATGTGTGGGGCTATGCTGCCTATCATCTAGAGCCAGCATGACTGCTGACCATGCTATCTGGCTATCTGTGGGTGATGGGAGTTGTAGCCCAGCTCATCTGAATGGTGGCAGATTAGGGGAGGCTACTCCAAAGCTAAGCCTCCGCCTGCCGTCAAGTTAACTTGTTTTGTAGCCAGTAAAGGAAATTGCTTTATTCTTTTTTGGTTGCTCAAGGGCTGTGGATGGGGCAGGGCAGCTTTTCCCTCCCCCCTCAGCATGCTGGGTGTAAATACGATCTTACATTGTATGGCCAAGGAGAAATCCAATTTGACTTTTCATTCAATATGCTCATTCCTCCAAGGAAATTCAATAGCCCTTTCCATGCCGTGCCTTTAAAAACAACAACGGGGTTTTATCTGAAAGCATTGCTTTACAAATACACCCCTGACTATTTTAGGCTGGCTCTTGTTACTTTCCCCACTCTTTCCTTTTCTTTTTTCTTCTTGAACAAATGAGTGTAAATAAGACTCTTTGAATCCAGGCTTCTGGGGCATATTGTGGCACTGTCATCGCCAGCAAAGGCTGTTTCACAGAGAAGTCTTAACAACTTCATCTCACTCTGGGCTTAATCATGTCTTAGGGCTCCATGTTAGGCTTTGGCATATCTGATTTCTCTCTCACCCTACCTCACCAGCAATATGCTAAGTTCCTTCCGATAGGCTTTGCTAGGCACTGATGTCAGCTTCTCAAGCCTGGGAAGTTAGCTAGCAAATCTTCTTGATGAAAGCTGAGCAATTTCCCCACTCTGCTCCCCACACTTCGAATATCCTTTATTCTCAAAGGTGAGTTACCTTTTACAGGCAGATTTGTCCAGGCATCTTGCAGGTGAAAAAAACATACGATCTCTTAACACACAAATGGGAGGGGGTGTTTGGGAGAACATCTTGTCTGTGGAACATTTATTATTTACTGCCCTTTCAATGGACTTGATAACTACGTATACATGAAGCTGGGGGTGGGGAGATAAAGTTTGATTAATTCACAGCCACTGCAATAAAGGAAGCTGTTTCAAGGCCACTGCCTTTCTTGAGCCAGGAATCTCATTTTCCCCCTCTATCTGGGGGGGGGGGGGCAGGTATTCTGGAATGTTCAGAAAACAAATGGTAAGTTAACAAATTGGGGGGCCAAGGAGTCCTCTTTTGTTTTATGGCTGGTTCTCTGTCAAGATGTGAAAATATGGGGCATCTGTCTGCCCGAGAATAGATGCATGCTCTCAGAAGTGCCCTCGAGATTTGACAACAGGAAGAGAAAATGCATAGCGGTGGCTGTTTTCAGTGGTGGGGGTGGCTGGGTGGGATAGGTAGAAAAGAGATGAGGAGAGCGAATGGGGGGAAACGCATGCACACATCACATCCGTCTCCAATCCCGTGATGGCATTATGCGCTAGACTCTTGGTTTGATTCATGTCCTGAGCATCGCTTGCCACTGCCTTCCAAGACCTTGTAAGAGAAGCTGCTTGGCAGAAAAGTGATTTAGAGGGCTGTATTTGATTCCTCACTATTCAGCTTGTACCCATAGGTAGGCCGTGTGTATGGAATTAACGTTTAACTAAGCTTGAAGGCAGTGATGAGCCAGAGCTCCCCTTTCACCAAAGAACCGTGTCTTTAGTTCTGTAAGAGATAAGGTGGATGACAGCCAGGGAGGGGCTTTTGACAAGGACTGATGGGAATTGGCGTCCCAGCAATATATGGAACCTACAGGTTCCCCAGCCCTGTTTTGGTCCATAAGAGAGCTTTGTTAAGTTTGCTTTTAACACCTGGTGATCCTCGATTGGGAGCAGAGTTTGTTCCGATTTTGTGGTTTTAATGTCTTAGAGTCATCATCATCATAATCAAGCCAGGGATGAATTGCTCATGGATGACGATGGGTAGAGCCATGCAGGGATGCCTTTTTCTATTGATAACCTGTGAGGCTAGATCCAGAAATGCGTTGTGTAACCCTTTCCATCCTTTTGTGCCTCCATCTTATTCTTGTTATCACCCCATTTGCTTCCTTTTTCAGCCACTTTCTTCTGTTCCTTTCCTCCCTACCCATTGGGCTCCTGAGAAAGGGAAAGATTGATTGCTGTTGCCAGAGGTCTGAAATTGCTTGCCTGCCCAAGGCTTTTGAAATTAGGCAGAGTCCAATCTGGAGGTAGGGTTGCTAACCTTTTAGGGTAAAGCTTCTCAGCCTTGCAAAGGCCAGCAAACGTAGAATAAATTGTGCAGAAGATAAAGTGCACATGATTTACAGAAATTATTAGGGCCTTGGCACAGTATTTAGATTGCCTTGTCTCTGTATTCTAATAAGTCAGCATATAGATTCATGAGTATTGGCCATTGGTTCTTCAGGATGTCAGCCTCATAGTTTAACATGCAAAATATCCGGTTTGTGAGGACTTTGTGAGGATCATAGGGACAAAGTATGGCCTCTTAACCCCCTCCCAAGCCCATAGACCCCACCCAAAAAGTTTCTGGCAGATTTGCAAGCAGTTTTCACCCCACATTCACCAGTTTGCTTCTCCTAATCTTCAGTCCCCCAATCTTCCGCCAGAAGAACAAAGCTCAGTCAAAATGGAAGCTAGAAATGACATTGCCTGGCTTTGGTTGTGCCAGTATACACCAGTGTAGCCCGCTTGGTAGGCACAAGGGAGATAAACGACCCCTGCCCCTCCACTGTTGCCCACCCCTGAATGAAAGGACAGGGTAAATACTCTCACGTACATGTATGTGTGTTTCAGTAGCCTTTTTAGAACTGACCCTCCTTCTTTTGTCAAAACAGGAGACTGCAAACCGAAGGTCCGTATCCCAAAAGTCAAAGGGGAAAGGAAGAAGAAGAAGCAGCATCCCCACCCCTTGGCACCGACCCCTCAGCTCCCCTTGCACCAACTTCTGCCTCCCCTCTTGCTGCCAGAGCCGTGTCTGCAAAAGCCAGGGAAGCTGCAGCCGCGAGCCCCTGCGGAAGAGGAATGGACCAAAGCGAGTCCCCTCAAGTCTGCTTCTGGGGAAGATGGCATCCCCCCCATGCCTGCCCTCAGCTCCCTGTCCTCAGAAGCCCCCAGTGAGGAGGATGAGTCAAAGCAGCGGCCCATTATCCCAATGCTCTACGTGGTCCCGCGGCGCAAAAAGACTCCTTCAGAGAAAAGGCGGATGTCCTGCCAGGAGGTGTTTGAGCGGTTTGTCACGAAGGAGCCGGTGGCCCCCTTGGATCTTGGGGGGAAAGATGAAGACGAGAATGCTGAAGTGCTTCCAGAGCCCAGTAAATTGCAGGTAGTGTGCAGGGGCGGGTGGTACTGTTCTGTGATGAAGCCCACAGATCAGAGCCTTGAGAGTTAACCTGTGTAGAGAATGCCACTTCTTTAATTTTCTCCAAGGCTGAAAAAGAAAATAGGAAGCAGCCCTATGCTATAACCTGGAATAGACATCAGGCTTAGTTGGATATTGTCTATATAGCTGGGCAGGTTCTTGGGTGAGATTGAGTGTTCCTCACTCAGTTTGCCTTGACAATTCAGACTTCAAGACTTTGATGAGCAGTGTAAGTTAAGTAAGTAAGTGAAGAGACATGCAAGTACCTCTGGGCAGACTAGCCCTTATCCAGGCAGACAGGACATTCTCATCTCCAAGAGTCACCTATTATTGTAGAATTCTTGTAGAACTAGATCTAAAAGGTAAGTATTTTACATTGTCCCCCCAAATTTGCAAACAACGTTGCTGAGTGTCAGCTGCCTGGCAAAATGTATCATTTTGTTGTTTGGTGTAACATACAAAAGTAGCAGTACTTTTTAAACACAGAAATCCTGTTGCTTACCAATTTTTTTTTTGCAGGAAAGGTGTACTGACAGATACTCAAAATGAATGTTCCACCTCATGTGAACATGTGTTTCTAGGCTCTCAATGTTTTGCTGTTGTGGAATGCCTCTGATTCAGTCACTTAGTGTTTTGTTATTTATTTATTTGTTTATTTATTTATTTTAAGATTGCCTGGATGAGAGAGTTAAGCCAAACAAATCAAGTTACTTCATTCCCTCCATGCCTGATCTGGAGGGGTGGATGGGATATTGCCTTTTCAGCCTCCTGGATTCCTGTCAGTTGACCCTAAAGTGTCAAGGAAACCTAACCACCAAATCTGAGGGAATAATTGGCTGAAGCTGAACTTTGCCACACACAACTGCATTTTATCTCTCCCTCTATGCTAACATTTACATTAAAAACAACAACACAGAATTGACTAGCTGTGCTCTCTGCTTTTGTTCTCTCCATCTCACCATTTTATTTTATTTTTTTAAGTCCTTGAAAATGAATGAGAACCTGGTTGCATAGAGAAAGGGGTGTGTTGTATTTTTAAAACAGGGCCTGAATAGAAAATGGGAGATGGCTGGTTTGAACGTAGCTTAAATGCCACTGCATCCTAAAGCCTCCTAATTTACCAATCTACCTTGCTGCTCAAGAAAATCCATGTTAAAGTCTCAGTGGTGTCTGTTGGACAGCCCACAGTGTCCTCTGCTGTTCATTGTTGGCCCTGACGTCATATAGAAATCTATTCTGCTGTAGGTGGGCAGTGGTATGTTCTCCCTCCCCAGGCTTTGGAGGCCTCGGTTGGCTTGTTTTCTTCTTGGTTTGTCATTCTCTTGCCTCCCCACTATAACTCTTCCTCTCAATGTCTTTCCTACCCTTAGAGCTATAGAATAAGACCAGGTCGTCAGGATTGAGTTGCCCTTCTCTTCTTGACTCGGGAAACTGACCAAGTGGACACGAAAGGATCCCCTGTTTTTTCTTTGTGGTCTCTGGGCCTCACACAGGTAGGCCTTGCACCTGCGCAAAGAAAGGTTGAGGCTCCTGCCAAAGATAGAACTTGCAGTTGGGGCTCTGCACAGGCGCAGGGACTATCTGTGTGAGGTCACAGAAGATCACTTGGGCAACTTGTTTGGCTGAAACCAGGCTCCTGGCCTTGTCTTGGACTAGCATTTGGGGTTTTGTTGGCAGCAGTGTCAGGCAGGCCCATCAAGGTTTTTTTAGAAGAGGAGCTATAGCAGGAGGTGGCACGCTGCTGCCATTGTGAGCGTGTTACAGATAAGCATTCCATAATTGAACCTGGTGTGGAATTCATTGTTTAGTTGTGTGTCCTTTCAGCCTATGGACCTGCACTATTGTGTATGCTATCCCACTTCTATTTTCCTAGTTGCTCTCCTCCTGCTGCAGTGGGTAATGCGGTATATCTGTTGTATGGTACAAATGGCTGTTTTTACCATATCTGCCCAGCAAAGATCTTTCTGTAAAGAAAACCTCACAGTAGTGCTTTACAGTCTTCTGCTTTATTTGCCCCCGTGTCATAATGTGCTATCTCATGTTACCGGTGGGAAACAGAGCGCCCAGGTCTGTAACTGGTGGAGGGCTGATTTAAGCCAAGGTTCTGAGCCGAGCCTGTCTGCAGGAACATGCAAAACTCTGCAATGAGATTCCATTTTGGAACACAACACATTGGAGAGGGGTATGTGTATGGTCAGTGGACGTTGCACCTTTAGCTGACCTGGGAAATTATGACAAGACTTGCTTAGTCACGCCCCCCGCCCCATTCTCAAAACACATTACTTCCAAGAGGGTTGACTGTTCACTCACCAGCTTAATCTGGACTTAAAAATAGCGTTGCCTAATGAGAACTAAGAATCTCCTCCAGGTAGCAGGGCAGCTTACCTGGGTCTCTTCCTTGCAGGGTAGTCAGGTATAAACCAGCAAGTAAATGTTTTGTTGGTCTTGCTTTTGATGCTGACTTACCATTACTTTCACAAGGAAATAATGTTTGCAATTTAGTTTGTGGGCATGCTATTGGCTCTTTAATGTATGATACAGTCTGTTGTGCACTTCAGCTGGAGAATCCGTGCACACAATCCAAAAGTTGTATGGTGGAGGGGGGGCTTAATATTTAGAAATGCAAATACTAGACACCAGGACATTTGCATTCCAGCTTGCTATCTGGTCTGTGTGTGTGTGTGGTGTAGTAAGATGGCAGAGGAAGGACAACTTGTTGGCTTCAGTCTACAGCCATTTCACAAAACTGTCCTGCTCCATGATTTTCTCATCGTTTTTTATTTTAGCTAGAATATTTTGTGCATTACTTACAGTTGCTCAGTTTTTCATCAGCCTGCTTTATACCCTTCTTATGTTCAGTACTTTTTGAAGTTTACCTGTCCTTGGCTTGAAAAGGAAGAGTGTAGAAGTTTATGGGTTTTGTTTCTGTGGGGAAGAAGGAAACCTAGCAAGAACTTTGATCAAGTAGATATTGTAGATGAATGCTGCTGATAAATTCTGTAGACATGGTGCTTAATTTGCAAGTCCATCTCAAGGTGCAGAGTATTGTGATATTTCAGTAGTGCGGAAAGGCTTATTGTTAAGATGAAGTCTCATCAGCTCAGCTGGGTAGGCTCTTCTTGTTTCTGTGTACCTCTTGTCACAGCCTTCCCTCCCTAGCCTGTGTCTCTGTTGACCTGCAGACGTTACACTCTCAGTGTTTCTTTGTCAAACAGATGCGCGCATGTGTGTGCACGCACACACACACTCCTGCACCCCCTGTTTTGTACTTCAGACAGAGAGGAGCTTGTTAGGTGATCTTGCGTTCCATGTCCTTCTGTCACTTATATCAGTGATTCTCAGTCAACCTGGTGTTTCGGACTATGGCTTTTATAAGCACTGGTTAACCAGTTTATCCAACGGTCAGGGATTCTGGGAGTGGAAGTCCAGACCATCTGAAGGACTAGTGGTTAAGAACCACTGCCTTATATCACATAGTTGTAAGAGCAAGAATTATGGGCCAAGAGTCTTCAAGGGCATCCCTCCAGCTGAGTTCAGAGCTTACTACCACAACCATCTCTCTGGTGCAAAATTTAAGTACAGTTGGTCCTCAACTTTCATAGAGGTTAGGGGTGCAGGATCTCTGCGAAAGTGGGAAAAAATTGAATATAAAACACTATTTTTTTACCTGAGAGAACACTTCTCTAGGCATTTCTAGGTCCTCCAGTGTGATTCCAGCAGAAGTTGACCATAGAATCACACTGGAGGACCTAGAAATGCCTAAAGAGAACTTTTTTCATGGTTCGTATAGGGCAGCAGTGGAGGTAGCAGCAAATACAGTAATCCGCAAATAATCAACTCTGTGAATGCTTAACCTGCAAATAAGGGAGGACTGTAGATGATGAGACATCAGAAAGAATGGAGCCTAGCCAGGGCTCCAGTTAGTATGTACAAGCTCTAAATCTTAGTATAGATTTGATATAACCCAGTTTTCCTGTCCTGCCTTCTTCCTAAAAGAAATTCTAGGCAGAGGGATTAGCCACTGTGTTTTCTCTTTTGGAGGAAATGCCAGGGGGAGGGGGCCCATCAGAAGAAAGTTGCCCACTTTGGCTCTTATTTTTCCTATGAGAGGCAATGATAGCAGAGCTCACTGAGATTTAGTAAATAGTGCTGCACCACGTTTTAAAATTGATTCATGACAGGTGGATGTGTTCCCTACATGGGCCTCTGTGTTCTCAAAGCATGTCACCATAAAATGGTCCCGCACACTAGGGTGTTCTCCTCTCTGTCCACCAGGAGACAGGCTCTTTCCTTGGAGAAAGATGCAAAAACATGGCCAAGTTCCCTTGTCTTTGAGAAATCATTCTGCAGGTCCACAGTGTTCCATTTCTGAGTGAGCTATCGATCATTGCTTCTCAGGACCCTGTCCTTGGGATGAGGGGTGGGGAGACAGAGACATACCCACAGAGAGAGAGAGAGAGAGTTTATAAAGAGCAGTAATGGTGGTTGTTGGAATGAAATAAACTAGAAAGAACAACCCAGGCATTTCATAGATCCCAAGAAACCCAGGGAGCTGTGGTTGTAGATGGTCTGACTTCTCTGTGCTGCCAACTGCGTGCTTCATTCCTAGCTGCAGAAAGGCAGATTAGAGCCATCTAAAGTATTGTGGTGCATTAAGCTAGAGCCTTAAAAGAGGTATGCTTTTGATCACGGTGGATTTGGTGTGGGGAGTGTGGCTCTTGCAAGTTCCAGTGTGAGTAACCCACCTTAACCTGTTTCAGGCAGTCCTACGCTCGGATGATATCACCTTGAGGAGGATCCCTAAAAGGGAGAGGCGGGAGTTATTCAAGCGAGTTAGCGGCAAGCCGGCGAGATACGCGGCAGCTTTGTTCACCCGGATGGTCCCCCCGGCTGAGCTGGAGAGGTGGCGGAGCGCCGTTAGCTATCGCGGGGGCCGAGGGAAGCGTGCTCTGCCTCGAAACGTGGTTGCCCGCTTGCGGCACCTCTTATACAAGCAGTATTCGGACATAGTGGCGGCTGACTGGAGAAAAATCCGGTTGAAAATCGACAAGATCCTTTGGGCTTAATAGGGGCACCCCAGGGGGGGGGCCCTCTGCCCACTTCTGAAATGGTACCGGGATGCGTTTGACTCTGCGTTGAGTCCCTGTAAAGACGGGAAGGTGCCTTTCTTGCCTGGGAGTTCTCCATGGTAGACTGTGCCAGAAATCTCCAAGAAACCAGACTGTTACAACACGCTAAGTGCCCAATGCCAAAGCAGAACTGTGTTTGTCTATGTTTGTGCTGGTGGCCAGTATGTGGGTGTAGCAGGTGGAATGTGATGCCCTGCCTGGCTGTGAAATGCCCGTGGCTTGTAGCCCGGCAATAAATTTTTTGTATTCATTTCCTTACTACTCCTTGTGGATCACTTCTTTCTGTGCCCTTATATTGTCTTAGGTTAATTTTGTTTGTTGCTGCTGTGTGCCTGTTTGCTGTAGAATCATCTGGATGAGCTTTGGAAGACCAGGGAGCCATAATGTATGGCACCCTTAAATGGTGGGAAGATGGCAGGGCTGCCACTCTGTTAGAATGGCCTGGAACATAGGGTTTGCCTTGGCAGAAAGCTTTCCAATTTTTGTGCCTGCCGGTGTCCCATAGTGTCATTGTGTTAAAAACTGTGTTTGCAGTGTTTGAAGAAGGCATTGTAATGGCTAGAGCCAGCCACTACAAACAGCAGAGAACGCTAGAGTGAAGGTCTGATTAATTCATTTTGGAGAATGGGTTAATGCCTCTGTATTTGAGGTGGGTGGGAAGGGGCAGGCAGTGAAGGTGAAACAGAAGAGCATGCGTATTTATCTTCTCTCCAAAGAGATCAGGACATCATATGGCTCACCCCTTCATCCTCATGTCAACCCTGTGAAGTAGGCCTGGTTGAGAAAATGAATGTTGGGTCCAAAGTCACCCAGTGAGTTTCTTGGCTGAATGAGGCCTTGAACTGGGATCTCCCAAGTCTCTATCCAGCGCTCTACCTGCGACACCACATGTACTCTCAAATCTCTGACATTACTATTTTTGAATGAATACGTGAACAGATGAAAGAATGAATGAATAAAGAGCTTGACTGTCATCTCAGGTGGGCAGAGTTTTGACATTCCATAGAGAAGACACAACCTGTGAATGACAAAAAGGTAGTCAGTCACAGTGAGTGATCATCTTAGGAATCCCTTGTTGGTGGAGAGTGTTACTTCTGGGTAACACCCTTGAGAAAGCAGTTAAGGCCATATAAAATTGAGAGTGTTTCTGCTTCTTCACCAGCTAATTGTATCTATAGACACAGATGCATAAAAATGTAGATATATACACACACACACACATTTATTTTGTTTTATAAAATAAATAAAAGCAAGTAAGCACACAGTATAGAACTGTCTCACCTTGTAAGGCTTTTCAAAATCCAGAAGAATAAATCCTCCCCACCTTTTGTCACTGTAGGAAGTCCTCCTACATACTTGGAGTAACGGAAAATAGGGTGTCAAGGCTATGCCTGGCCTATTGCATACGAAGTGGCAAAGTTGAATCTTGGCAGTGCCACTTCAGACTGAGTTCAAGCTACTGGCTGGTAAAGGTAGATCTTCCTCATTATTATACACTGAGCATGAAACCAACTGCTGTTTAGTACCAGATAGAATACTCCAGAATTTTGCTTTTTCAAAGGAGGAAATGGTGATCTTGTCCTGCTAATCTTTTTAATAAGTCTTTCTCTTACCTTGTGTAGGAGTGGGGGAAACGGGCCCTCCAGCTTTTTTGGATTTAATCTCCCCTTAATCACACCCATCATGGCCAGAAGTAATTAAAAGTTGAAGTCCAAATCATTTGGAAAATCAAAGATTCTCCACAGCTGCCCTGCATGCTTCAGTTGCAGCATCACTGTTTAAGCCTGGCACACCTCTTTTAAAAAGTGCTAACAAATTGATTTCATTAAATTGATTCATTTCTGGATCAAGGAAGAATCTCTTTTTCTCCTTTCACTGATGCTCAAAGAACATAGATGAGGGAAAATCACCTAAACATTTTCCGCTGCTGAACAGAGAATTTTTAGAAACACAACATTTCCATATGCTCACTCATCAGAGTGACTTATAGCAGTATTGAGTCACCATTGCTAGGCAACTGCTTCTGTCTCTGACAAAGCGTTTCTCGCATAATTGGCCTCCATGGTTTTAAATTTGGGTGGATTTGTGCATGTATAACGGCAAGCAGGTAGGTGTGACAATTGTGTGTGTTTATCACGTCACCCTGAAAAAGCAACTAGGGGTTTTGAATGCAACATAAAAGGAAGGCGAAACAAGTGTGTCAGATTTGGCCCGGAATCAAAAGCACCCTGAAGTTTGCCTGGTAAATGGAGACGCTTGTGTAGGTTGTGTAAATTATAAGGTTGGGTCATGATTCACTCATCATAAAATTGTAACTTCATGCATCATTTAATCCAACACTCCTATACAGAGGCAGGCTGTGTCACCCCTGGAGGAGAGACAGACTTTTCAGGGACTGCTCTGTTCCTCCATCCTGGATCCTGGAGGCTTAAAATACATTTTGCCAAACAAACAAACCTTCACAACCTTCTGGCACATTGGGGGAAGAATTGTTGCTTAGTTTTGTTCCTTTACTGAGAACCATAAGGAGTAGAATCCTGCATTGTTTATAAGGGCGAAGGAGTCTAGTTCAAAGTAGGACCCCGCCTTTCTATGCAGATGGTCTCATGCTTGTATCTCAAGGTCAGGTCAGAAGAGACCACCACACAGATAAGACTAAGGAGGCTGAATCAAGTGTAAAGCAGAGGGTTATTTTGCATTAATGGATCACAGTTACTTAGGCAAACCTCCATAAAAGATTCTGCTAAAACAGGGACCTTTGACCCCCCAGGTGTTTTGGACTACAGTTCCCATAGTCTCTTACCATCAGGCATGTGGTTGGGGTCTTCGAGTGGTAGTCCAAAATGTCTGTGTGGTCTCTGTACACTGAAAATAATAGTCCTTCTCAGAGTTCCATGAAGAGTGGCTGAGTTGTCCATGGAACTCCTTTGTCCGTCTGGAGGGCAGAGCCAAAGTAGCTTGGATTCAGCCAAACATTTAAGTAGGTTTGTCAGTTGTGTTATATACTTGGATTCACCTTCAGAATGCAGAGTGAGCCTAGTATACAATGTGGGCTTTTCCAGCGATCAGAGGCCTTAGTTGTGAGCAGTCTCTCCTTTATCCTGTTAGGCCTCTGCTGACCAAAGGGTAGGAATTGACTTGTTCTGGAGCTGTTCATCATAATGAATCTTTACTCCTGCCTGGAATTACATGAAGTGATGATGTTATTTGTCCCCCCTTCCCCATCCTCAACCCCTTCTGTTCTCCTACCCAGACAACTTCTACTTTCTCCAAACTGAAGATGGAGATCAAGAAAAGCCGCCGCCACCCACTAGGCAAGCCACCCACCCGCTCCCCCTTGTCTGTGGTGAAACAGGAAGCCTCGAGTGATGAAGGTAAGTGCATAGACTTTGATAAAGGCAGAGGATAGGCTTGCTCTATGGTCTCAGGTCTATTCACTAGGCTAGTTGTCCTAGGGAGTTCCAGGCATACCAATGAGTTTGCTGGCCCAAGAGACAACAGAGCGAGAGAAGGGGTTGATTGCTTCACCTTGCCTCCTCGGTTTCTGTGCTGGCTGGGCAGGTACAATAGTCTCTTATTCCTTGGCCAGATGGAAATGTCACTGGGCATACAGAGGCCTGATGGGCAACGCATTCATCCACCACCAACTCTCTTGGTAGAGAGCTTTCTTTAAAACAAAACAAACCTTCCTGTGTTTGCTGTCTTAACACAGAAAGAGGAGAGGTCTTTCTCCTCCAAGACATGTAGAAAAGGCTAGTAACTTAATTACAAGGCAGTGTATTGAGGCTTAATTACAAGGCTATATCCTTCTTTTACAAACAGAAACCTTACTCTTCCACATATATAATACAGGTAAGCTCCCTCCTCCTCCCCCCCCTCTTCTTTTTGACAGTGCAATCCTAAAATGTTTAAAGTACAGAGAAATGATAGTGACCTGCCTTGCAATAATTACTCTTCCCCCAGCAGATAAGGGGCTGAACATCCTGTAGTTTGGGTTGTGCCTCCTCCTACTGGCTCCAGATAGGCAGGAAAAAGAAAGACCTTCCAGAGTCCCCAGGTGGGTGGAGGTAACCCCAGAAGGCCAGGCAGTAATTATCAAAATCAAAACCTATAAAATCATACTCTTTTTTCCACAAAGAGTCCAAGGGTTTCCGATCTTTTAAAAATGTCATTAGTGATTTTTCTCTGATCAAAGAAGATAATTTATCCATTTCTGCCAAGTCCATCAATTTCAACAGCCATTCTTTTCTAGTTGGTAGTAATGAATTCTTCCATTTCTGCTCATGTATTAATCTTGCTGCTGTGGTCGTATATTGAAGTAATCTTCCTTGACTGTTTTCTCACTGTTCATACATAAGTCCCAAAAGGAAAAGTGCTGGTTTTAATTGAATAGGTATAGATGTAGATATAGATATAGATACAGATAGATATAGATATAAAAATAAAAATAAAGGCTTGGGTATGTACAATAGGCCTGGATATGTTTCCAACTCTTGGGTATGTTTCCTCTCCCAGTGTGCTGATTGGCTGCTCAGGAAACATACCCAAGACTTTGATGAGCAAAGTTAAGTAAAGTAAGTTAAGAGACATGCATGTACCTCTAGGAAAGTAGCCCTTATCCAGGCAGATAGGACATTCTCATCTCCAAGAGTCACCTTTTGTTGCAGAATTCTTGTAGAACTAGACCTAAATCATCATCTTCTATTTATACAGCACTATATAAAACAACAAAAAAGACAGTCGACCCTACCAAAGTTGTACAGTCTAAAACACACACACGCTCACCCTCTTTCAGTCTCTGTTGATCTCCCTTTTCTCTCTTCCTTTCATCCTTCTGGACCAAGTCCCAGCCTTCTTCCTGCACCTAAGGTCTTTTTGGTATCTGAGGTTCCACCTTCCTCCTCCTTCTGCCACCCCCCTGCTCTAGGCCATTTGGTCTGCCCTTATCTCAATTTAGAATACCTGGGAGACCATTCCGCTCCACCAGCCCTGTCCCTCTCTGTGACATGATGGAAGCTCTGCCAATCAAGCTTCATTGCTGGATCCCTGGCTGGATCACCATTATAGATTAACAGCCACAAAACTGTTTTTTTTTTTTTTTAATTCCTTCACAGAATATCTTCAAGGCTTTGGCATTTGATTAGCTGACAGCTCTCCCCTGAACAGTTAAAGTGGCCGTGAGCATTGATTGCCTTAGAAGCACTTTCACAATTGGCTTCTGGAAGGCAGGGGAAGGGGCAGAGCTGGATTTGCAGGTGACACCTGACAGCCATTTTTTTATCCATTGTATCTTACTGCTGGCTTTTGCAGTGGCTTTGTCTTTGCCTCTTGGCATGCCAGCTCTGACATGTGGCACTTTGCCGCGAATCACTCTTGCTTCTTGGGGGCCAGTGTCACAGACCTGTCAAGCTTTGTTGGATCAAACCGTGGCTTTCCCTGCTCTTTATCAAGGAAGTACCAGTGCTGCTCAACCAGTGCTTGCCAGTGTTAACAAGACACCTTGGGAGAGGAGAGACCTCTCCTACTTGGCATGTTTGCAAAGGGTTTAGGGACAGGCAGCATTTTTTGCAAATCAATCAATGCAGCCATTTTTTCAACACCCGTTCCCTTCACTTGAAGCATGCTCATGTTACAGTGACAGACCTCCTTAGCACTCGTTGGATAGACCCTGAACAGGATGACAGCAGACAAATGAAGGGGGCAAGAACCTCTTTTGATGCAGCAAAAGGTTGCTTCCCTCCTGCATTTGATGTACTAGGACAGGCTTGGAGTTTGATTCCTGCAGTCTAGCGAGCTCCAAGCTATTTCTCTGAAGCAATGGTATGTTTAGCTTTTAATTTAATCTGATTTTTAAACATTATTCTTTTAAATAAGCTTGAAGGATGAGTTAGGTCCAGAAAGTCAGGTTATGCATTTGTGCAAAATAAGCTATGTTCTTTGAAGCTCCATTCTAGGAAATTTGGTTAGTTGGCACTGATAATTTCCTCCCTCCCACCCACCTCCATTGCCTACCTTGATTTGTCTTGTAATATTTATTTCAATCTTAGCTGGGCTCTTGAAAGATTTGCCAGCTGTGGGACCCTCCAGATGTTTTAGGTTGCAAGTCCCATAATCCCCCTGTCAACATGGTCAGTGGTTGGGGATGTTGGGGATTGTTGTCTGAAATAGCTGGAAGGTTGCAGCGAGCCTCTCTGTTGTTTCGTGGCTCAGGCAGTTAACTTTAAAGAGTGCAAGGCTGTGGGGTCCAGGGGAAGAACCTAGATACTGAAGCGCTTGTGGTACCATTCCTCACTGTTTGGAAACAGCCTTGCATTTGTGCCCAACTTGGCTCTTTCGCTTAGAAAAATAGAGTCATAGAGTTGAAAGAGACCATGAGTCAGTCCATTCAGTCCAACCCCCTTCTGTTCTGTAAGAATACACAATCAAAGCATGCCTGATAGATGGCCATCCAGCCTCTGTTTAAAAAACCTCCAATGAAAGAGACTCCACCACACTCCCAGGCAGTGCATTCCACTGTCAAACAGCTCTTACTGTCAGGAGGTTCCTCCTAATGTTTAGGTGGAATCTCTTTTCCTGTCGTTTGAACCCATTGCTCCGTGTCCTAGTCTTTGGAGCAGCAGAAAACAAGCTTGTTCCATCCTCAATATCACATCCTTTCAAGTATTTAAGCATGGCTATCATGTCTCCTCTTCACCTTCTCTTCTCCAGGCTAACATACCCAGCTCCCATTCTTCTTGTTTTTCAGAAACCCTCCTGTTCTCCGGAGAAGAAGATGTAGGTGACCCCGAGCTCCTGAAATCCTTGCTTTCTCTCCAGTGGAAAAACAAAGTCCCCAGCTTTGTAGCTGAGAGAAGATTCAACGCTGCTGCTGCGCTGAGTGAGCCATACTGCGCCATCTGCACCCTCTTCTACCCCTATAATAAGGTAATATGGCATTCCTAGTCTAGCAGTCTGGAGGCAAGCAGAGACAGAGTAATGGTGGAAGTCCCCTCATTCAACGGTTTCTTCAAATACTTAGGTCCACCTAGATCACTGGCCATAAATACAAGACCCTGCAGTGCCCAAGATGCAGTTGCCACACAGACTAGTCTTCAAGTAAATAATAAAAACAACTACATGCAAGTTTCCTTGCATGTAGAAAGAGAAAGAGAGATTTATTTCTAATTTAAAATGACGTTTGATGTGCTGCAGAGGAAGCAATTCAAGTAGATGGTCCTGATGTGTGACTAGGGGCATTCTGGGGAAGCCATGACAAAAAGTGTTGCTATAGCTTTGGTCTTAGCACCTCCAACCTTGTACTTCTCTCCTGATTGTGGGCCTTGGCCACATTAGAGCAGAATGCTGGGCAAGGCAGCACTTTGGTCCAATCCAGCATAGCTCTTGTTGCATTATCCCCTTAACTGAATATAAATAGGGTTACATATATCAGATAAGGAAGTCCCAGCCCAGCTTTTCTCCTGCTTTACAGATTTTCTCTTTGCAGGAGATTTTCATTGAGGGGGGAGGTTGGTTTGAAAATATGAAATACCTATAGTCTGAAGTAGTTCAGACTGCTCTAGGGACTCTTATGCCCCCTTTCTATTGCCTAATAAATGACTGTTATTGTTATTTCTTACCTGCTTCTCCCTGTGGATTGAGGCAGGGAACAACAAATTAAAACTGGTTAAAAACACATATCAGTTAAAAACTTACATCAGTTTAAAAGAACAAGTAAAACCAAGACTTTTAAAAATGGTCAACACACAATTTAAATTTCACACTTTAAAATCGTTTGGATAGGCCCGTGAGAAGAGGAGAGTCTTTAGTACTGATTTGAATGCTGGGGCAGCTGAAGAAAAAGTCCTCTGGGTGGGGGACAGTTGCCAACCTAGTCCTGGCTGACTGGAGCAAATGTCCCCCAGAGGACCTAAGTGTATGGTGTGGATTATACAGGAGAAGGCAATCGTGTAGGTGACCTGGACCCCAAACCATGTAGGGCTTTAAAGGTAATAACTAACATTTTGTGACTTGCCCGGAAACTAATTGGCTGCCAGCGGAGTGATATT
Organism: Gambelia wislizenii; assembly: GCA_030847615.1. Taxonomy (NCBI): domain Eukaryota; kingdom Metazoa; phylum Chordata; class Lepidosauria; order Squamata; family Crotaphytidae; genus Gambelia; species Gambelia wislizenii. The sequence continues at coordinate 9,277,116 of JAUMIR010000018.1, forward strand.
AATATTGGTATGATAACTCCTGGATGTACCAGTGACTAATCTGGCTGCCGTGTTTTGAACCAGTTGAAGTTTCCAAACTTAGTACAGAGGTAGCCCAATATACAGCACATTGCAGCAGTCCAGCCTTGAGATCACCAGCATACACACTATCATCTTGAGGTCCTCCAGTTCTAGGAAGGGGCACAGCTGTTGTAACAGCCAAAGCTGGTAGTAAGCACTCCTAACCATTGCATCTATCTGAGTTGTAATAATAAAAATAATAATAAAATTAATTTTTACCCCCCCCCCTGTGTTAAAAACAATCAGGGCGGCTTACAACAATTAAAATACAAATGCAGATTAAAATCCCTAAACACTGCCCACCCCCATAAAAAGATATTAAACCAGTATAAAATTTTTAAAAACAGCTAATCTAAAATCACATTTTAAAAAAATCGATCGCCAGCAAGAGTAAAAGAGGCCAGGAGCTCCTGAGGCTGGGATCTAATCAGGAAAGGTCTGCCGAAAGTTGTCATTTGGAAATACAGATCCAGAAGCACTCCCAGGCTGCAAAACAGTCTTTCAGGGAAAGTGTAACCCCATCCAGGACTGGTTGACGCACCTCCAAACCCAGGTATACTCTGTATGTTAGAGGTACCTCTCTTTAAAGATTGTAACCTTCAGGCAAATTGTACATAGCTGACTACAAGCTGTCCAAAGGGGAGATGTAACAGTTTTAAAACTGACCACTGTTTCTTTGAGCCTTTATGTGACAGTCGCTAGTAAAGTACTACAGAGCTGCTGGGGCTTCAGCAGTTTTTATAAAGCTAGGTTAGTGTGTGTGTGTGTGTGTGTGTGTGTGAGTCTTCCTGAGCACCACCTGTGCTTCTTTGATTACCAGAAGGTGCTGCTAGGATTTCTAGTTCTGGGAACTTAGGCTTTGTGGTGGTTGGGGTGTTGTGGGAGGAGAGAATGCAAATCTTTCTTGGCAGTGGTTACCAGGTGTTGAGTGCTTAATGCACCACATCTAATCGTTGCTACCTTTTGCTTTGAAAGGACATTAAAAATTGGCCATGTAGTACAGGCCCCTCTCCTTTATAATATAAATTTTTGGCTCCTGAGGTAGTAGATGTCTAAGACTTCCCAAGTCAGGTTGAGCCAAAGGTCTGTCTAGCCCGCTGCCCTGTCTTTAACTACAGCCAGCCAGGTTCTCATGGGGGAAACGCAAGAAAGGGACAGAATTGGCAATCATTTCTGCTTTTACCTACATTATCTCTAGATCATACATGGTTACTGGTTGATATTTTTTAACTTTTAAACTGAGAGTGGACAGCTGTGGGCCTCCAGGTATTTTCACCCTGCATCTCCTATCTGCTCTGCATAGCCAGGAGTGAGGGATTATCCAACATCTCCACACACAGAAAATGCAGGGGCACAGTTGTCCCTGTTTTAAGCTGCTGACAACAATTTAATAAACTCAGTGGGGGCGAGGGACAGTAGTTCCCCAGGAGTCAGTGTGAAAGCCGTTGCTCTGGAAGGTGTGTGCCCTTCAGTTTGATAATAAACTGCTCTGTTTGTAATAAAAACATTCAAGGTCTAATGCAATCTCTGTGGCCATAGTTCTAAGTGGGTTTAGTGACCAAGGAAGTTTGAGTTTTGGAGAGGAAGGCTTCCAAAGGTAGGGGGGAGCAGGGAGGGTGTGAAGCACACCCCCCAACACACACACTAGTTTCTTCTCATCTTGGCTCTTCTGCCCTCCAGAATAGATTATTGGCTTAACTCTCCCTTTTTCTCTTCTTACAAAGGCCCTCTGGTGCCTTTTGCACATGGGTGGACACTTCCAAGGTGTTTTTGGATTACAGAAAAACCCCAACAACACCTTTAACATTAGAGTTGTGTTGCTGAGCAGGAGAGCTTTTCTTATTTATTCTGAAGTGTGCGTTCTGTAATGCTGCACAATGCGGCTGTATAATGAATTATAAGGAGACCTGGCCCCTGTGTTTAATCCTTTGTCTCTTCACTCTGGTTTTTCTACCAGAAACCTTGAGGTGCCCTTCTGGAGAAGGGATCTTGCTGAAAGAGCAGGAGAGGGTGCCAAGAAAGCAGGGGAAGGACAGCAGAGTCTTGATCTTACTCTGCTGCCTTCTCTCTCTCTCTCTCTCTCTCTCCCTCCTTCTTCTGCTTCCCCAGCCTCCCCCAGACATGCTGTATTTTAAAGCTGTTTTGCAGCTGCTGCATTTTGATGATCTATGTCCTTTGGAGAATGGGAAAGAAAGCCTCGCTACAACAAACAGTGCTTGCCGATGAACAGTGGGTGCTCATCTACTACCACACCTCTGTGCTGTCTTTGGCTGCATACCCTCTGCTAGTGCCTTGGACAGCCTCCCTGTTCTCTTACAGATAGAAAGTCAGGGTTGCCCCCCCCCTTTTTTTTTTACTGCCCCTTGATAATGAGTTATAATGTACAGTCGTCCCTTCACGTTCGCGGGGGTTAGGTTCCCCAGACCCCCGCGAATGTGAAAAATCCGCGAATAATGATTGCCCTCCCCCGCCAAAGCGACCATGGGGCCTCCAGAGGCCCCATAGTCGCTTTCTCCGGATTCCCCAGTCCCTTCCTAGGCCTTCACGGGGCCTCAGGAGGCCCTCCCGAGGCCCCGTGGAGGCCTCCCCGGCCCTCCCCCCTCCCCTCCCAAGGCCTTCACGGAGCCTACCAGGCCCTCCCCACTCCCATCCAGGGCCTTCACAGAGCCTCCAAAGGCTCCGTGAAGGCCTACCTGGCCCTCCCCCCTCCCACCCAAGGCCTTCATGGGGCCTCCGGAGGGTCTCCGAAGGCCCCGTGGAGGCCTCCCCGGCTCTCCCCCCTCCCTTCACGGGCCTTCACGGGGCCTCCGGAGGCCCCCTGTCGCGGTTTTGGGAGGGCGGGGGGGCCTCCCAAAACGGTGAATATTCAAAACCACGAATGCTGAGTTTGCGAATGTGGAGGGGCAACTGTAGTTTGTGCTTGAACTGATGTGTAAGAGCCCATCTGCCAGCTCCCCTAAAATAAGGAAAAGACCCATTCTGCGTTAAACATTTGTTTGCTATGGTCACCAAGGTAGTGAAAGCAACCAAGTACAGGTGAAACTGACGTTCCTGACTCTTAGGTCCTGTCTAAACGGTGAAAATAATCCTCATAGAAATCTCATGGGAGGCGATCTGTCTAAACGGACATTTGCATCGACACGTCTTATTTGGAAGCGGGGAGAGCCAAATATACATAAAGGATCTTGTATCTGTGTGGCATTAAAGTGAAGGCTCCCCCACTTCACCACTTTTTCTCTTCTCTTTCCAAAACCTACTTTATTATCAAAACCTTGCCAGGCAACAGCCATGTGTAACACCTCCTGCCCTATGCTTCTTCATGATAATCTGCTATTGTTTGTCTTCATCTTATTCCCCCTGCTTCCAGTTGGAAGCCTTCTGAGCATTGTAGGCTACAGACTTTGTGGTGATGACTGCGTCTTTAGAAATCCAATAAGAAGGTCAAATCAGCATTTCTCAGGCTGGGCAAAACCCCTGGGCCCCTGTCTGAACTTGCTAGACCACTCTGTCTCCTTCATTGAAAACTTGTCCAGTTTATATTTCCTGTTGCCTCTACCTTCCTTCTCCATCTGCCCATTTCCTAGTTCTCTAACAAACTTGAGTTCCAAGACCACAGTTTGGTCCTGTTTGCTTTCTCTAACCAGAGTTTAAACAAACACAGGTCCCTGGGTTTTGATCGCAAAGAGAAATGTAGTTCATTTGAATCAGAAAGTATAACTTTCCAATCTGCTTATAGCCAGGAAAGATGAAGAGAGGGGAGAAAGTCTGAGCCCGAAGCAATGGGGCAACTTATTCATTTTGCGGAAGGGTGGGAAACATGTTCTGGAATGCCTCTCCCATCATCCCTAGCCAGAATAGCCAGTGATGAAGGTTGATGGGAATTGCAGTCCATTGGCTTCTGGAAGGCTGCAAGTTACCCACCCCTAGTGTGGCATAACACCCTGGCTTCCACCAAATCAGGTCTGTGAGTAACATTTGTAAGCAGCTTTGAGTCCTATTATTGGGGGGAAGGTGGGGCATAAACAAATAAAATAATAATAATAAGTAGCAGCAGCTGCTGACACCAGTCTCTCTCAATCATGAACATATTGGGGTAATGTGTGTAGGGTTTTTTTTTTTTCCCTTCAAGGCCTCACAGATGGAAAAAGAAGCAGCCCCACTTCCCTCAGGCGAAAGCACCTCACTCCAACCACCTTTGAAAAGCAGCCGGAAGACCAAGCCCCTGATCCCGGAGATGTGCTTCACCTCAAGCGGTGAAAACACGGAGCCCCTCCCTTCCAACTCCTACATTGGCGAGGATGGAAATAGCCTGCTGATCTCCTGCGCCAGGTGCTGCCTGCAGGTCCATGCCAGTAAGTATGTGCCTTGATTCCAGGCCATGATTACCCATGCCTCTCTGGGGCATCAGAATCCATTTTGATCTTCCCCTACTCCCCGCTCTTCCCAGACAACAGGAACATTTTCTCAGAACATTTTCCTATGTTCTGCCTCAGAACATGTTCCTATGGTTGCACTATTTAAAATTGTTTTAACTGATTTTAAATTACCTGGCTTTTAATTGATAAACTATGCAATTTTTTAAAAAATGTTATTGTTTATTGCTTTTATAGAAAGCCACCCTGAGATCTTGGGATAGATAGATAGCTTAGTGAAAACAGTCTAGCCTCCCTGGGAGGCATGGAAACCTCAGAGGATACTTCCACTATTAGAACTATGGGTTTCCTCTAGGGCCTTCATCCTCCCCTTCCTCAGCTCCAGTCAACTTAGCATTGGAAGCTGCCTTAGAAATGGATCAGACCTTGCAGCAGCTTCCCAGGATCTCAAAAGCAGAGGGGGGTGTTTCCCACCATCTGCTACTAGATCCTTTTAACTGGCAGTGCCAGGGATTGAACCTGGACCTCTCTAAATGCAAAGCATGTGCCCTGCCCCAAGCTATGGTCCCTCTGCTATCCTGTGTAATCAAGTTACTGTTTCCATTGCCTGCTGTTTCACTGATAATCAAATACGTGTTCTCCCTTGTCTCTCTGACAGCCTTGTGAAAGTGTGTTCTCTCTCTCTCTGCTTCTTTAGTATGCATTCTGTTCAGTTATTTGTTAAATCTATACCCTGCCACCCCTAATCTGTCTTCTCAAGCTGGCTGGCAGGGAACTCAGACAGCATCTCTCATGCTCTGCTTCCTGTTCTTTAAGAGTAGCATGGCTACCTGAGACTTTGATCAATAAGATCCCTATGCGGAGTTCTTCTTTGAATTACAAAATATATTGTAGAGGTATAACCTTTGAGGATAACAATCCATATCTGGGTTGCCCCTGTTTAGCCTTCCTTATGCTTAGGCAGCAGGATGTGAGCATTTGCCTCTTCCAGGATTGTTTTGTTTTGTTTTAACATTGGATTGTTGGTCCAGTTTTCTCTCTTGTTCTGCATTTCTCATCAGTGTGGCTATTCCCTTGGGCTGTGGGATTGGGTCAGATTCTCCTTGTTCGAATCCTTTCTTTGGTCCCAGTATTTGACTATAATGTTAGTATGGTACAGAGGGTGGGGTGGTGGTGGACAGAACATCTCTAAGGCAACCTAAGGATTTATTCTGTTACATCTGTATCTTGTTTTTGTGAAGCTCAGGGGCAAGGAACCTGTAACCATCTCAATGTTACTGGACCACAACTCCCCTCAGCCCCAGCCAGCTTGGTACAGTAGTCAGGAATGATGGGAATTGTTGTATAATAATATTTTGAGGGCCTCTAGTTCTCTACCTCGCCGTGAAAGCCAAAGGTGGCCTGCTGAGGTTTATCCTGTTTAGACCTTACAACAGTACCAAGAGAGGGAGGATCAGTGCATTTTGTTCAAGGCTGCCCACCGACACCAAGGCTAATGTTAAGTCCATTATACCACAGCACAGTCTTAAGGATGTATCTGATAGGGAAGATAACACCTTGTCTTGTGCACAATCAGATCCATAGTTCATGTAGTCCAGTAGCAATAATATTAAGTGGGAACAGCTCTCCCTGGTTTCAGGCAGGTATGGGTGAGTGTCTTTCTCAGCCCTACTTGGAGACGCTGGAAATGGAAACTTCAGCAGGCAGAGCTACAACCCTTCCCAGATCGAACAGACTCTTTCTTCATCCATTTGCACACAGTTGTGCAAAGGGACAGTGTGTGGCGGGGTCAAGACTCAGATTGTCTTGAGATGTGCAAGCTGAAAAGACTGTCTTCATATTTTTCAGGCACTTTAACATTCACAAGGGAATAGGAGTGCGGGATATTTTCAAGGAGCAATATTAATTTTGTCCTCTTTGTAAATGTTACTCAAGTGGGGATCATATATTTGTAGGTTCCTTTCTTTCTGAAAAGCAAAAGCAACACTTTGTGATATAGTTTTAACATGTCCTGGTGCTAAAAGTACATGTAAATAATCCAGAAGGAAGGGCTGTCCTTCACACCAAGCCCTGTGGGCATCCCCAGTCAAGGAATGCCTAAGCTAAATGCCTCCTGGACATGGAAAGCAGCTATAAGCAACCCAGGGCAAAAAGCAAATTTGAGTGAGTCTGCTACCTTGCCCAGACTTGACTTGGAACCATCCCCTGCAAAAGGACGAGAGGGCATTTTTATGTCAGCCACTAAAGCTTTCCCCTGGCTCAGCCCCTCCGATGTTTTCTGTTATAGATTGGGCTCCTGGCAAGACAATAACTGTTAGAGAAGAGTCCATTATTTTATTGGGTACCTTTCTCTGACACATCCATTATGAACTGGCCTACTGCAAAGCCTTTGGCCTGAGTGGAATGGTTAATTTGGAGGGCAAGAAAAGTCTAGGAAGAACAAGGACAAAAAATATTTCTGAATTATCTTTTGTCTCCTCAGCACACCTTTTAAATAACCATTTTCCACAAGTGTAACAGTCAAGAACCTTTTCCCGAATTTCAGTGGTATTTCTAAGGGAGGGGGAGGGAACATTTGTCAGGGACGGGGAAAAGGATGGCGTATCCCAGAAAACGTGATATATCTTGAAGAGGAGCATTTTACACTGGAACAGACAGTAAATGAAACTCCCTTGTTTAGCTGGTTGTTTTGCTGGTTCTGTTATAGATTTCAGACCTTAAAATATAAAATACAGCTGTTCAGTAAATGTTCAATCCATCTGAAAACTATTCAGATCTAGTCAATTTCCCCCTTCTAAGAAACAGAGCCTGAACACCACACCAGGGTTGTGACAAAATGTTTGTTCATAGTGCCTCAGTTTCCCTCTGCCTCTCTTTGTGTCTTGTGTGCACTTTCTGCATCTTTTCAAGAAAATGTGTCTTGTCTTCCAAAAGATTCTTCAAATACGGAGGCCTTTCATTTTTCCCATGGTCACAGAGCAAGAAATCAATGCTGAGATTTCACAGTCGGTTCACACAGCTTTTGGGCTCCATATACTTTTCAGCTAAAGACAGCCCTTTCCTTTTGGGGGTTTCATGGTCAGCTTTCGAAGGGAATGGCAGCCAACCCTCCCCCCTCTTTTTTCCCCCTCTTACCTACTTTGGAGTAAACCTTTTAAAAACATTAATTTGGTGACCTGGAAGAAGCATCAAGAAGGCAACTGTGGGCTTTATATTATTGACTTAACTTCCCTTCACTCTGGGGATTGTCTCTGTTTCTGTTAAGTACCAGCCTCTTATCTGAATCAAAGGCTTCAACAGTACCTGAGGATTTATTCTTGCCCCCTCCCATTCTGTAGAAGTAAAGTATTTAAAATACCTCTGGTAAAATGAAGCTGCTCACAGGTTTGACACTTCCCAGGAGCCTTTTTATATTAAACCACAAGTGCCCATTTTACAATGAAGACCAGGATGAGCACAGTGCAGCCCACAGAACACAGACGACCCCTGAACCCTACTTTTATCGCCCTGAAAGACCCCCACCAGTCCTCCAAAGCCCCCACTCCCATTTTTTTTAAAAAAATATATACATTCAGTGGGATTGTTAGGAAAAATTTTTGCTGCAAATTCATGCATAAAGACCCCCCCCCCAGTGTATGACAACACTCGGAAATACCATCCCTGCAAGTACCGCATAACCCTGTACTACCTCTGTGTACCTCTGTTTTCCTCTGCTGTCTCTCTCAAAATGGTCACCATTTTGAGAGGGACTGCAGAGGAAAACTTGGGCTTGGTGTGGAGGTGTGCAGTCCACCCAGAGGGAGATCTGCGGGGACTTATCCATATGCACCCAGTTGCCAACCCCAGGTCTAGTCTGTCTGTCTTGAAGGGATGTTTGGAGGAATTGAAGAGATGTTTGGAGAAGCTGTTGATGGTTGCTCCATACAAATGTGTGGAGGCAATCCTTAGGGTTGTGATAAGTCAGAAACAACTTGAAGGCACATATCAACGGCAGATGTGTGTGCAAGATCAGAAGTGCTCTTAAAAATCCAGAGCACGGTGGAATGAAAGTAAAGTAAAACTAGTTGAAGTTAATCTAACACTCTAGTAGTGGGCGGTATTTATAGAAGTTTTTATTTTCCCCCTATCGGCCAACCTATTGACAACCAACTGACAGCAACCTTCTTTCTGATTTGCTGCCTCACAGTTTACCAAAAAAACCCCAGCATGGGACTATCTTTTTCTTCCTAGTATTTCAATTTCAGTCATATGTTTGGATTATTTTTCTCCCAGCTGTTTGTTGTTGTAAGGGGGGAAATAGCCCTTATATTTGATATTGGTTAAAGAGCCAGTGTGGTGTAGGGCTCTGAGCATTGGACTAGGACACTGCCAACTGAGCTATGGAAACCCACTGGGTGACCTTGAGCAAGTCACACCCTCTGAACAAATCTTCCCAAGAAAACCCTGCGATAGGGTCACCTTAGAGTTGCCATAAGTTGGAAACAATTCGAAGGCACACAACACACGCACTGCAAGCTGCTAAAATTTGGGGACGTTGTATTCAAGTATGTATGTTTATCTTGTTTGGTCTGGTTCTGCAGCACAGACCGACTCTCAAGGACTCTGCATTTTCCTGTTCTTATGCTTTGAGTTTAACCACAAGGTTTTAAGGAAATGTTTGTATTTGGGCTAGCCTTTATGGAGGCCAGATTAGGTTTTTTAATGGTGGATGTGGAGGGAGAGAGGAGGGATGCTGTAACATTCCTCTTTGGCCGGATTTCATTAGGAATAATTTGTTTGCTCAGCTTGGTGAACAAGATTATCTTATGTCTCTGAACTTTTGAATTTACTTCAGTGCAGCCTTCCCTAGCTTGGACTCATATCTGGAGTTGGACTGCAAACCCCATCATTCTCAGCTTGTCTCGGTTTTGCATTTGAACACATGTGGCACACATGAGGCTGGGAAAGTCTGATCGGGTGGCATCAGTTTCTATCCCCCTTCTCCCAAGACAGTCATAAACAAGATGGAGTTCTTAAGCACTGTGTTGAGAGTTTTTTCCTTGCCTTTTTTTCTCTCAACTGGATGCCTTTTGATTTGTTGCAGGTTGCTACGGGATACGCCCTGACCTTGTGAATGAAGGCTGGACTTGCTCTCGGTGCTCAGCCAATGCATTGGTGGCGGTAAGGAAAACTTCTTTGGTGGCCAAAAAAGCTAAATTTGCCAGGGAAGGCTGATGTGAATCTTCCCATTGGGAAAAGAGAAGCCCCTTTTCAGCCCCTCAGTGTAGCCTCTGAGTTTTCAGAAGCTGATTTTTTCACCTATTTCAGACATGCCTTCATTATCATGAGGGCTAGAAACATGCTTGTCTTATCACTGTTTTTAGTTTGAAGATGTTGCATCAGCATACATGATGTAGCCTCCCCCGCCAAGCTCCATATGCCCCATTCCCCAGTTTGGGCTTCAAGGTGCCTTTCGTTGGTTTAACCAAACATACTTTAAAATTAACAGCATACAAAAGTGTAAAAGCAATTAAACCATCATAAAATTTGAAACCAGTTTAAACAAACGAAAGACCAGCACATTATACAAGGCCTGTTTCCCCTGAAAAATCAATTTTCAAAGTCTGTCAGAATAAAGAAGAGTTTTACTTGCTTGAGATGTTCTTGGCTTTGCTTCAAGGGAGCATCTCACCCCTTTTACTACTAATCTCTGTTTCACTGTTCTCTTTCTAGGATTGCTGTCTCTGTAATCTCAGGGGAGGAGCCCTTCAAAAGACCACCGATGGCAGGTACCTTGAATACCTCCCCTCCCAAAGTCTTCCATTCAGGTGGATTGTAATTTTTGATCCCCTAGTACTTTTCTGCTATGATTCCTGCATTCCCCTGGAGGCAAAAAGGAGCAGCATCTCCTTTGAAAAGGAAGGAGTAGTCCTGAAAATGTTGCTCACCTTTAAGGAAGGAAGGGAGGAAGACCTACTTGTACTGCATTTCCATCTCTTAAGCATGTTTTACTCCATTGTCACGCTTTAACTATGACTACCAAGCTTTGTTGGTTTGTGTTTTTTTTTTAACTAAAACCTGGGAAATCTGTTTAATTTCACTACCTTCCTGGGTGGACTTGCATGCTTTTTATTTTCATCAAGTTTTTAATCTGTTTAGGTGTGGTTGTTTCCTTTCTTTTTCCTCTATAATGTCTTCTTAATGCTTTGGAAGATTTTTGCAGCTAAGCTGCTTACTTAATCTGCCTGTGTTGTTTGCTTTAAATTGGTGCACTATAGCTTAGCTGCTACTGTGCTGTTAAACCATAAGCATTTTGTTCCTTACCTAGGCAAGGGCTAAATTAACACACATGCACACACCTGCCCGTTCCTTCAAACTTTGGACAGGGAAATAAATTTGGTGCTGTAGTGAGTTTTAAAATGATGGAAGATGAGACAGGAACCCCTATCAGTATTGAGGTCTTCCAGAAGTATGGTTTCTGCCTGCATTGAGATCTTCAGGGGACACCCTGTCACCTTCACAGGCATGTTGAATGAGAACATAAAAGGGCCTTCTTGGTGGCTTCTCCCCAACTTTGGAACTCCTTCGTGGCTATTCCATACTCTGTTCTCTAGGCCATGGTATGGACATGAAGGCTCCTATGTGGATTGTAGTGGCCTGGAATGGGAGAAACATTACCTGAGATAACCTGATCCTGTGTTGTATAGAGGCTTATATACTAACACAACTGCCTAGCTCTGTAGCAGACTCACAAGCAGTAGTTAGTAGCTGTGTCTCTCTCATGCTGTTTGCAGCATCTAGAACCCTTCTGCAGAGTCAGTGCTGAAGTAGCAAAATGGAGGAGCAAGGCCTGCGTCCTTCAGGGATGCACTTCCTCCTGTTGTGGAGGTGGTCCCATTGCACTCCTCTGTACCGATCATTCATGACACCCAGCAGCGATAGCAATAATAGTATTCAAAGAGGAAAGCAGCTTTTTCATATTTTCCACTGCGGATGTTTCACAGGTGGGTCCATGTCATCTGTGCAATTGCGGTTCCAGAAGCCCGTTTCGTCAACGTCATTGAGCGCCACCCAGTCGACATCACTGCCATTCTGGAGCAAAGGTGGAAACTGGTAAGAGCCCATTGGGAACAGTTTGCAAACAGTGATGATCTTGTTTGAAAAGCAACACAGGCATTAAAAACCCAATGAGGCCCAGCAGTCTATGGCTGAGCGATTTGGAGAAAGGCCTGTGATGCTTCTGAAAGATTTGCCCTCTTCCTCCCTCCCAAATGGGGCTTTGGTCTGTATTGCAAAGGTAAAAAGTGTTCATTATTCAGGCTGGAGTGACAGCACTGCATTGATACACAAGCGATAAATTGCGTGGAGCTGGCTCTTTTATGGATAACCTGACATTTCCAGCTCACCATCCTCTTCATTACCCACGCTTGTAACAGCAAATTAAAAATCCTTGCCTTACATGGGACTCGCTTGTACTGCTTAATGGGCCTCCCCAGAGAAACCTGTTAAGTCCTTTCTGGCTGCCAGGGTTACAGCAAGTCCCCATCGCCATGTGTGTACAGCATTGCTTTCTGGTAATGAGTGTGTGTGTGTAGAGGTGGGGGTTCAGCCTGAAGATCTGCTTCTGCCGCTTCTCCCCCTTTGGTGTGAACTAAGTTGGTAGCCTGGGTTGTTTCAAGAAGAAACTACCAGCTGAACCAGCCTCTTTGGCAGGTTTGGAACCAGAGGCTTCCAATGCAAAACAAACGGGGACAAGAAAATACACAGGCCAGGGCCAAAAAAAGGGAATTCTCTCTGAGAGAGGGGTGGCAAATAATAGACAGGAATAAAGGGGATGTCATGTTGCTGGAGGAATTCATCAGCCCGCTTGAACGCAGTGCCTGAAGCTACATTAGGGGTGGGGAAGGTAAAGCAGAGGCCGGACAGGGTTCTGTATGGAATATGTGAGACCCAAAGGATAGAATGGGTAAGACCGATGTGACCCCTTGATATTTTGGTCTGCAGTTCCTGTCAGTTGTGGCCAACATTGGCCAGTGATCAGGAATTAGGCAAATTGTAGTCCAAAACACCTGGAGGACACCAGACCCCCCCCCTCCTTTGCCAATAAAAGACGTGAAGAGAAGGCAAAAATTTGCCTCCATGCTTGTTGTAAGAGAGAATCTGTCCTTTTGGAACAAGCTGCATTGAACTGCAAGCACCAAATGGGAGACCCTCTGGCTGCTTCACTCATTTCTTTGTTCCCCAAATTGTGGAATGAAGAAGACCCCAAAGGAACAGACCAAGTGAAACCTGTTGCATCTTATGACGGCACTTCAGGTAAAGTCCTGCGCTGAAGGTCAGCTAGTGGCAGGTTAAGAGCCATGCCCTGTAAACCTACCCCAGGGTATATTTTAAAAATCCACAGCTCCATGGTACACTATTCCTTTTGCAGGCAGAAAGTATCAGGTTCAATACAAACATTGCATTGTGTAACTTAAAATCTTTTACACTGTTACATTTTTCATACGCTTAATAGTTTAGTTCTGCTTTAATGTTTTTTGCTATGTTTTTAATTGTAACCTTTAAAATATGTAAGTCACCTTGAGTTCCAGTCTCAAGTTAATCATTCTCTCCCAAGACTCCAGTTGACCGGGCTGTGAAAGACCTCTGCAAGTAGGGAAGAGTCAATAGTGCTAGGGTAGTGTGCTTTATATGTTCAGAGGGAGTTTCAAACCCCAGCTCCTAGTTGTTATAACTTAGCATATTTTGGAGCTGCCATGAGCAATCCTTTGAGTCTCAGAGGGTGGCTGTGTATCCCTGGCAAAGTTCGTCTGCGCTCCCCTGCTTTGTTCTTCCTTGAATGTGATGGAGTGGGAGGGCTTTGAACTGCAGAAGGGTCAGAGCCAGTGTATTCTCCCTTCTTGCTGCCTTCTGTATTTCTTCTGGACATGAAACTCTGCTGATAAATTTAGGGGGTGGGAGGTTGTGAATGATGACTGACTTCTACTACCCAGTCAGAATATCCTGGAAAATCAGGAAAAGGTGGGGAGAGCTGCTTGCTTTATGTCACCCTCTTAAGGAGGTTTCTTCTCTGTTCCCCTGTAACTTCGCTTCTCTTCTATGGCTTATAAAACATTCTGTGTTAGTTTTGTTCTGTTTTTTTCTCCCCCGCCACCCTTTCAATCTTCAGGTTGTGCAGCTCCGCGTGTCATTAAGGACGTGGCGGGGTGGGGGGGAATCAAACTATTTTTAAAAAAAGAACACGCCACACCATTTTGCCAATTAGAGCAGCTTGAATTAACCTCTTGGGGAGAGAGAGAAAAGGAGTAATATATAGGAGCAGTTTCCACTTCTTGATTTGGAAAACAGGCATGGCCTTGTGTTTAAATTAAAGATGTGGAAGAGTCTAAGGGTGTTGAAAGAAGAGATAATTTTATTCTTCAGTATAGCCCAGCGAGTTTCATCCAGGATGTTGGGGCACTTTTCAGAAATCTTTTGAAGAATCCCTGCAGGTTGATTTTAAAGCTGTACAGTTGTCTCTCCATATCCATGGATTTAAGTATTCATGGCTTGAAAATATTCTTTAAAAAATAATCCCAAAAGCAAACCTTGATTTTGCCATTGTATATAAGGCACACCATTTTGCTGTGCCACTGCATATCATGGGACTTGAGTCTTCATGGATTTTGGTATCCGCGGGGGGTAGAGGGGGTCCTGGAACCAAACCCCAGCAAGTATGAAGGGACAACAGTGTGTCCCTGAGGAAGGCCATAACAATATTTCCAGAATGATACATGTTGGGCTCTTTTTAAGAATAAAATCATCTCTTCTTTCAGCACCCTGAGACTTTGTCTCTTTCCCACATCTCATCTATTGGGTTTTATCCAATTATTTGCTCTTTAAACAAGGAGGATGTCACGTGGCTTAGAAGGAAGGCTCTGGAAGATGAGGTCAAGGCAAAGACATAAGCAGTTGGACCCTCTTTTTAAAACTATTTTAACAAAGCAGATGGGTGGGGAAAGAGACATCCCTATTACGCCAACGCTTCATGGTAATTATGAGCTCTTAATCCCAGTACGCCTCCTTTACCAGCAAAGCTAGCACACATCTTCCGTGTGTCAGCAGTTCCCAGTCTGTGACCCCTCCCAGTGTTTTGGGCTTCAAGTCCCCTGACATTGACCATGGTGGAAGCAGAAGTCATAACAATATCTGCCAGGCCAAAGGTTGAGAAAGTCTGCTCTTCTGCGCTGCTGCTTGAGTTGGACCGTTTTGTTCCCGAATGCAGGTGCTAGAGCATTGTGCAACCTCCTTGAGAGGCCAAGCAGGGAAGCTGCCACATTCGGTTGCCAGATTTGATGCTGCTTGCCCACAGCACTGTTTGCCTCAGGGGTCAGATTTGGCCTGGAAGCTGCTGGTTGTTGACACACACACTTCCTCAGTAGAATTGAATTATGATGACACCACATAAATGCAGTTGCAGCAGGGGGGAGCACACAGAGGTCATTTTGTCTCATTGCTCCTTTGCCTTGCTTGTCTCTGGGAGCAGGAGGAGTTTCTTTCTTGGAGGAGGGGTGTCTTCAAATGAAGAACCAGCACCCAGTTTTCCTTCTTTCCCCCTGCCCACCCCCTCCATGTGGGTGAAATGTTGAAGCCGTACTCCTCTCAGTCACAAGAATGATCCTTTTGCCTTGCTCTAGTGCACACCGCTTGTGTGGCTCCTGATGAATGGGGTTTTATGGGCCCCACATCTGTAAATTATAAATAGAGGTGGGGATTCAGAATAATTAGCTGTCACCTGCTCAGTGGAGTACATGAATTGTGGCATCCACTGTGGGGCAGACAGCCCATTCCTTACTCTTAGCGATGGTGATGCTACAATTTTTCAGTAGGCCTTTATTGCTGGTACGTCTGTGAGTGTGTTGTTCTCCTTTGCTCCTTTCTTCTCACACATCTGACAGATTTCAGCCACTTCCTTCCCTGATAACATTATATCCCAAGAGACTGATGGCTAGAGGAGATGCTCAGGATATTTTTTCCATTATCTCTCTGGCAAGATGTATTGATGTCTGGTTGTGTAACACCACTCCCCTCATGCTTGTCGGATAGAGCATGAGGCTTTTTAGGAATGGGATTGTTCCACAACCATGGGTCTTAGGCTTGGGCAGCAGTCACCAAATGTTGGACTAAAACAAATCAAAATCCCCAGCCAACAGTGGTTCCCAACCCTAAGGTACCAAATATTGGACTACAACAACTAGAATCCCCTGCAGTCATGGCCAGTGAGGGGAACCAGAGTTGGGAAGCACTGTTTTAGGGGGTCACAGGGCTTCCTCAGAAGCTTACTGAGATCAATTGGGTAAGCTTGCCTCAAAGGGCAGCCTCAAGGTTGAAGGCAAATGCCATGGTCTAAACCAGCCTTTCTCAACCTTCTTTATCCTGAAGGGACCCTTGAAATAATTTTCAGGTCTCAGGGAACCCCTGCATAAATGTTATTCTATATATTGCTATTGCTTGCCCCCAACAATCACAATCTCTTCAGAAACCCCAAGCAACCTCTTGGGGAACCCTGGTTAAGAAACACTGGTCTAAACTGTTGGGCTCCCAAAGCAGGTGCAAGGACCCCAAAGGCTGGAGGTAGATAACGCTTTGTAACCCAGACTAGGGGCTATCTTATGTAGGCAGAAGATGGGGGGGGGGCAGCATATGTAGGGTGGACAAATATAGGGGCTCTTCTAAAAGCAGCTCTTTCTAAGATTGAGAAATGCAGCCTGGGAAAGCAGAGGTTTGCTTGTTCCTTGGATCACCTGCACTGTCAACATTGTATTACATCCTTCCAGCCATTGTAAGGGCAGCAGAGGGATGTTGAAAGCTTCTTCTGTGTGAGTTCTGCCCTGAAGTTGGAGAAAGGAAAGCACCCAGGCCCTGATATGGGACTCACCAGCTTGAGATTCCTGGCACTGTACAGGCCATTTGACCTGTACTACCTCACTTTTCCTGCTATGCTGCTGCTATTATTGTTGTTGTTGTTGTTGTTGTTGTTATATAGCACCATCTCTGTAGGTTACACTTTAGAAGTAAAAGAACAACAAAACAGTTCCCTGCCCTCGGGGTTACAAACGAATTAAAACATGACACAAAAGGAAAAGGGGATGCCAGTGGGGAAGGGAATTAAGGCCAGCTTCTTCTGCTTTCTTCTGCCTCTGGGCCCAGGCATAATGGAACTGTGCCTGACCCTTTTCTCCCCCTCCATAGCCAGGGCAGTGGCAGTTTGGATGGAGGGAGGGCCTACATGTCTAGATAGGCTCCAGTCTATGATCTCAATTTATATGAAACAGCAGATATGGCCATTAGCAATCAGTTACTGAAGCCTAAAAATGCTCCATCGTTCTCTGTATTGTGCAGATGTATGGCAAGGGGCCCATGAAGAAACAGAGCCTGAGAATCACTGCTCTTTGTCTTTTCCAGTGCCAGCCCATTTCAGCTTCAGATAAACCAGCAATGTAGGCTATACCAATAGTCCTTGTCCGCTGTAAAAGCGGACAGTTGGCCACTCCACTGTTACAGCCAATACAGGAAGCTGGGGGCTGGATCTTTGGTCTCTGGATATTGCTTTGCCGGCTCCTTGGATCAGAGATGGGTAGGAGGTAGATTGGAACCTGTTGAGTGAATTTCTGTGTGATTTGTTTTAGAAGTTCTTGACTCTCCCATTATATAGCAACAGCAGCAGTGAGAAACCTTTCCATCACTGTTAAATTTTGTTGCTGGAAAGGGGATGCTCAGCAGAAAAACCAGGAGTGGAGTTTTGCGTGAAAGGATTTGCAAGCTTGGTTCTGGTAACGACTTAAAGTTAGGCTAAGCATGTGCTCAGAATTTCCCTGCTCCTTCATTCTTAACAAATGTTTACCCACTTCAGGCAGCACTGAACTCCTGGCTCCTGGTAAATTGCCAGATTGTAATTAAAAACAATGTGGGTTATGTGAGTCAGATGTCTGCCCATATCAACTGGCCCTTCACTGCAGGCCAAAATGTAGTTGCTTTTAATAACAGATGTCTTTAAAAAAAACAAAACCACCCTGTAGGCCCTATTCATATATCAAGGTGATAGCCAGTATGAAATTGTCTAAAACATACCTGCATGCTGCATTGTAAAAGGAGGGAGAACTATTTAGGCCACGTAAAGGTGCCAGAAGATTTCTTCCAACGTGTGGGAATGAAACCATGGTTCCAGGAGAAATAGTGGGGCAGGTTTAATCATTTTTATTGAGGTCAATTATTTTGATGTTGATAGAGGGTGAGACTTTGAGACTTTTAAAGAAGTAATTAGTAGATGGAATTCTTTGATGTGATGACTGATGTTAGATGAATATTGTTAGTTATTGATGTATTTTAGTGATGTTTACTATGGTCTGGCTGGTATTTTTTGATGTGCAGTTTCCCTCCCATTTGTACACACACATTTTGATGCATCAGTTTTAAAAAGAAAAGAAAAAAGCCAGGCTAAGACCCAACATGGAATGAGCAGCCAGGGCAGCTAGTCAATACCAGTGAGATCTCATTATCAGATTGTCAATACCTAAATCCTTCTCCGATGAGGGCCAAGCACTGATATACAGTGTGCCCGATAGCGGCTTCTCGAGGGACTCTTTAGGCTTTCCGTCTCAGCCTGGAGGCATGTTTTCTTGCCAGACAGCCGATTCCCAAGGACAAGGCTGTTGGATGAGACTGACGTGATCCGGATTCTCTGCATTGGAAGGTGGGGTCACTAGGTGTCAGTACACCTTAAAGGCACAATAGAGGCTTGTGATTTTAGACTGGGAAAGGCTGTAACACTGCCCAGGAAAAAGATAGTTGGAAATCCTTTTGAGCTCAGGCAAGTGGAGTGAGAGCACATGATAGCTGAACAAGTTTGGGACATATGGTGGAAGAAATGCTCACCTCCACCCAGTAAAGAGTATCTTTTGAAGTAGGTGTAAAGTGCTGCTTTTGGGCCTCCTCTGCTTTTCTGCTCCCAAGCCTTCTCCAGCTTCCAAAGGTCATGAAATGCCAGCTATCCCAACCTGATTCCTGCTAGAAGTATTAGAAAGCACCTCATTTTAAAATTGGTTTTGAATTGCTTTTTATCTATTTTAATTGTATGTTTTAAAATTGTTTTAAGTGTCGATCTTCTGTATGCTTTCTCTGGCTTTTCGTCACAAACGAAGATTCAGGAAGGACTCATCCCACGCTTTCTGCAAGCGCACTGATGACTAAAAAGGCCAATCCGAGATAAACAAGTCTGGTTGCAGAAAGCACAGCAGAACGTCTCTTTGGGTGATGTTTTTGGGTTGTGATTCTTTCTGCATTGTCGATTCTCTTCAAGACTTGTTTGGCGTGAGTTCTCAAATAAGGCTGCAGCATTGTGGATAGTGCGTCTCCATGCCTCCCGATGTGAGGCCAGGGCGGACCACTGTTGGTGATCAATTTGGCCGAGCCTGAGATGTTGTTTCAGGGAGTCTTTGTATCGCTTTTTTGGAGCGCCCCTCTTATGCTGACCCGTGGCGAGTTCACTGTAGAGTAGTATTTTTGGGAGGCGATGGTCCTCCATCCTAGACACCATGAACTATCACAACTTAACATTGACATTGCTGCTCTTAGTGAAGTTCGCTCCCATGAGGAAGGCAGCCTTAAAGAACATAGCGCCGGCTACACTCTTTACTGGTCTGGCAAACCCAAAAACATCTTTCAGGAGTATGCTTTAACTGTATTGTATTTATCTTAATGTGCAAGCGGCCTTCATTCCAGATTTGGGGGAAAGGCAAGGCATAAGTAAAGTTAATAATAGCAGCTCCCAATGTTCCTGCTATGCTCACAGAGGCTGTTGGGTGGTAAAAAGCATCTGGAAAATACCATGTTGGGGGAAATGTGTTGGGAAGCCTGCTCTACCCATGCAGCCTCCTGTTTGCATTGGTGCCCTTGCATTCTGCGTTTGCACTCTTGTACAAAATTTTGAAACAACATTGGAAGAGCTGAGGTAGCAGCCAATATTGGAGATGAGGGATGTAAGGTGGCATCCTACAGATGTTTTGGATTGCAGCACTCATAAACCCCTGCTAGCATGGCCAATAAACAGGAAGGCTAGGAGGTATAGTCTAAAACATTGGGAGGACACCATGCTGGCTACCACTAGCTTGGAGTAAGGAAAATAAGAATAGCTTTGTTAGGTCAGGTCATGGTGTGTCTAGCCTGGTGCATTCTCTCCAATCATGGCCAGGACAATCAAAGTCCTGGAAAAAGATGAATGAAAAGCAAGGCATGAATGATGTCTCACCTGTTCTTCACCCCCAGTGCTTAGATAATTACCCCAGAACATGGAGGTTTCACTTACTTGAAATAGTTTAAATTCACCAGCTGATAGCATCCTCTCTGGAATGTATCACTTTGGATTCTCCAATGTCTAGGGAAAATTTTAAGCTAATACATCGTTTGAGGAGGCTGACTGCATCACAGTTTCTGCAGTGATGCTGATCCTCGCACTATGTAGTTAACACTTTCTTCCTCCCTCTCTGCTTTCTTCCTTCCTTCCCAGAAATGCATGTACTGCCGGAAGTGGATGAAGAAGGTGTCAGGCGCCTGCATCCAGTGCTCCTATGAACACTGCTCCACCTCCTTCCATGTCACCTGTGCCCTGGCAGCAGGCGTGCCCATTGAGCCAGATGACTGGCCTTACGTCGTGTCCATTACCTGCTTCAAACACAAAGCATCCAGCCACATTGTAGGTGTCCTACGTTCATTCCTCTCCCTCCTCCTGTCCTTTTATTTTTCTCAGTACTTTCTCTTCTTCAAAGCCTCTGGCCATTCAAGACCAAAATCTTCTGCCTTTTGTAGATTCCATTTTCCAGGGAGGTGTCCTTGGGACAGACGGTGATCACAAAGAATCGGAACGGCCTCTACTACCGGTGTAAAGTGATTGGTGTGACAACACAGACCTTCTATGAAGTCAATTTTGAGGACGGCTCTTACAGTGACAATGTTTACCCAGAGAACATTGTTGTAAGTAGCAGGCAGCTACACAGAGAGCAGTCAAGAGATCAGTGTGGTGGGGTTGGCGGTATACCCTCAACAGTACAGGAGAGGTGGAACTTCACAGCTCCCAGTTGTGAAACAAAGTGGGAAGCATAAAGGTCTGAATGAGACACTGGCCCTTTGAGCAGACTTCCCTCCCTCAGTCTTTCTGATTGTATCCCCAACTTCTCTCCCAGAGCAGAGACTGCCTTAAGATGGGTCCACCTGCAGAGGGCGAGTTGGTTCAGTTGCACTTGACTGACGGCATTGCTTATCAAGCCAAGTTCATCGCTGCCCATATCAGCCAGATCTTTCAGGTGAGAAGCCCGGTGAACTATATAGTGCCTTTCTTAGAGAATTGGCCCTGAAACTGAAAACTGAATGCTGGAATACCAGAGTTCAAATCCCCTTCAGCTGTGGAAAACCCATGGTGTGACCTTGGGTAAATCGTATTCTTAGAGGAAGGCCATGGCAAACCTCCTCCAAAGAAATCTTGCCGAGAAAACTCTGATAGCACTGCCAGAAGTCAAAGTTGACTTGAAAATAGCTAGCATGATGCAGTGGTTTGAGTGTTAAAGGCACATAACAGCAGTGATCAGTATATGAGGGCAGGGGAAATGAGGCTGAAACATGGTTCATGGCCCCTAAATCTATGCGGACTCAGCATTTTGCATCTACACCTCCATGGAGCTTAAGGAGTCTTATACATGTGACTGGATGGAACAAGGACTGTTTACCCAAAGCTAACCAGATCTGCATGGGTTTAAGATGGCCAAACAGCAGGCAGCATTTGTTTGTTTAATATCCCACCTTCCTCTCAACATTGAAACTATGGTGACTCACAACACAAATTAAAAACTAAGTATAGCTAACCCCCCAAAAAAGTTATAATAACAAGAGTTAAAAACAAATAAGCTGTCCTATTCAACATATCTCTAATTTAAAGCAGTTTTAAAACATAACACTAAAAGTACAGCACCCCCTGTTAACAAAACCTTCTGCAACAACTTGTTAATAGCCAAAAGCCTGTCTGAATAAAAAGGTCTTGCTCTGCCAGCAGAAAAGCAGGGTGTACCGCTGACAGCCAGGTTGCTTGATCCCTCTTCTCCTGCATTTCACAGGTAGAGTTTGAAGATGGTGCTCAGCTGATGGTCAAACGAGGTGAGATCTACACTTTGGAGGAAGAGCTTCCCAAGAGAGTAAAATCACGCCTGGTAGGTATTTTGAGGACCACCTTTGGGCAGGGGGAGCTTGGGGGTTCTGAGTGCAGTGGCAAATACAAAGATGCAGATCATTAAAAAAATAAGATTGCAAACAGTTGCCACCCAGAATGTTCACAGACATTCTTCCTGCACAAGGCAAAGGTGTCTGCGTTAGAATGATGGCTCACAGAGCAATTTTTCTGAGGGAAGTGAAAGAGGATTTTGTCCAGGAAGTTTTGCCCACAGAAGGCTCGGAAACTGTAAGCCCCATAGCCCCATGGAATAAGGTAGGGGAGACTGTCACATGCTTTGATTTGCATATGCTACAACCATCCCTGAGCTGTAGTTTTATAGATTTGAGAACAACTGCAGCAAACAATGAACAAAGTACCATGGTAGGAATAAAGGTGATTGCTTATATGATATTTAAAAAAACAAACTGATAACACAGCTCCACTACTGTACGTACCTACGTTTTTAAAAGCTCTATGAATTGTCCTTTAAAAGCAATAAAAACAGTGGGCTCCCCCTCCCCAAATCAAGACAGGAGCAGCAGCTGTAATGGCTTTAATCAGTCATTTGCACAGTGGGTTTGTTGCTCTAGAGGCCAATTGCTTTTTGGCAGAAGTTCAGGTGGGATAATATATGGGAACGCAGTCTGACTATGGGGCTTCAAGACATTTCACAAGATGAAGGGGCGGGGTGGGGAGAGGAGGATATGCAAATTTAAGCTGAATGGTTTGGTCTGTTTGTAAAAATTCTCGCCTGCCTGCCCGCCTGCCTGCCTTTTGGACGATTGAACAAAAGCACTGCTGAGCCGCATCAAAGCATGAGGCATAGGAAGCTTGCCTTCTACTGAGTCACACCATTGGTCTGTCTGCCTCAATGTAGTCTCTGTTGATTAGCAACAGCTCTCCAAGGTTTCCGTCTTTTCACTCTTGACTAGAGATGCCAGGAACGGGAACCCTAGGACCTTTGGCATCCAAAGCAGCTGTGCTTCCAGAATTATAAGTTTTTCTTTAAAAATAAAAGCACAATTCCTGTCCTTGTGGTTCTGAATAAAGGACCGATTTAGCAGGAACACAGGGCACTGTCTTAATATGTCTCTCCCCATATTGTCTCAAGAAAGCAGCTGTCCACGATTTCAGGAAGAGGTTTTCCCCAAGCCTTTCTTGGAGATGCCAGGGATTGAACCTGCCACCTTCTGCATGAAAAGCAGGTGTCCCATCGCTAAGCCAGACTCCTTTCCCTGATGCTACAAAGATGAGTCAGGCTCAGAGCAGTGTCACTTCTCTTCATTGTGTTTTCCATACCTCTGGAGTCAGTTTTTGATCCCATGGTCCTGTGGAGGAAAAAGTACTGGCCTGTTTAAAGAAGAGTTGGGGGAAACTGTCAGCAGAGAAGCAATCCAGGACAAGGGTGAGGTAGCTCTGTTTCGGGAGAATATTGTTAATATCAGTTGTCCCTAAAGGCTGTGGAGCTGCCTTTATTTCAGAATCTACCTAAAATAAAGTTGGTCATAAAAACAGGGAGGGGGTCAACCTATTGGCTATAGTGGAACAGTCGGAAGGGAGAGGCCTTGAACATGAACCCCCTGATGGATTAAAGCAAAGGCCCTTTAAGCCCCCCAAACTTTCCAAGAATGGCCAAGACAGATGGCCCTGGCAATCCATGAGCCACACAGGAAAGCAAAGCCTCTCTCCTCACTCAGCAGTACTCAGCCGCTAAATAGCTGTCAATAGATCCAGTTCTGTTGGAATGTGACAAATCCTTTTTTTTTTTTTTAAAGCCTTGAAGCCATCATGTCCCTGTAGTGTTACAGAGGCATCTTAAACAAATAGGAACTTTTGTTTAATTATGCCAAGTGGATTGCTTGTGGATGTGCCTGTGGTCGTACACTCACTTAACGTGCTAAACAATCATACCTTTTTATGTTTTTATCAAGGTGTTGTAAGTTTTCTGCTCTTTGGATACAATGGGTAAGAAACCCAGTAATTGATTAGAGGAAGTGACATCCATTTGAGAAATGTTATCAGAGGAAGTGTTGTTTCTGGTGGGCACATTCCCTGCCTCGAAGTGTTTGTCTTAGGCGGAAGGGTGGGCAGAAAGGACCCTTCAAGGCATTGCCTTCTCTTCTCCAAAGTGAGAAGCACCCCTGGGGTGCTTGAGGACTCCCTGTCTGTGTGTGGTTCTGCTTTTCTCCCTCACGCCCTGTCATTTTCCTGTCCCCCTTCTAGTCCCTCAGCACTGGGGCTCCTCAGGAAGCGATGGTCTCGGGAGATGACTCGAAAGCGGCCAAGCGGCCCCGGGTGGGCACTGCCAAGAGCACGGAGGAGAGTGGGCCCACCCCTGACTACTTTGCCATCATGGAGACCCTGCTGCAGACCCCGTTTAAGCCAAGCACACAGAGCAGCACTACTTTCTAAAAGCAGGATGAACAATGTTTTAATTTAAACAGACAAAAAGAGCAACTCCTTTTTTAAAAAAACAATTCTTTTTCACATCCCTGCGGAAAATAATTTAAGTAGAAAACTGTGGAGCGGGAGACACGGCCCTGGTGCAATAATGTGCAGACTTAATTCCTCTCTTCTGTTCTTGGTTTGGACTTTGGAGGTGTTTTCTTGCTCTGGCCTACCTCTGTTCTTCCTGCTGATGAATTTTTGAGTGGACAAAACCTTTGGAAAGGGGGCACACCCTTCTCCATAGAAACTTCAGAAGAATATGTACAAAAGGACTGGTTGACAGATGAACTTTCCATGTTTTGTTGGTTTGGGTTTTTTTTTCCCACTGTAAAACCTTCAAGAAGTGTTCAAAACTTACAATGACTCCAGTTTTTAAATCTCAGCCATTTCTCTCTCTCTCTCTCTCTCTCCTTCCCTTCCCCTCCCCTCTCCAATTAAATATATAAATATATATATAGATATATATATTCTTTCCTTTCTCTTTGGGGAAAAGGTGCTATTTCCTGACTACTGAAGCAGCCTTTTTTTGGAATTAGCAATTTGTGTATGTATATATTATATATACATAAATATATTTAAAATTGCCTTTGACATTTTCTATATAAAAAAAGAAAACATTTGTGTTTTTTTAAAAAAAAATAAGCAAAAACAACAAAACGAAAGAGTGAAGAGTTTCCACATTTCTCCCTACCTGGAAAATACCTTTAAAAACTAATGAACCTCCCTTTCTGATGCTGCAATGTAAGGATGGTAAACTTTCTTCCTCCATATGTTTTACGCCAACTCCCATTATCCCCAGCCAACAATGCCCATTGGTCAGGGGTGGTGGGAGGTGCAGTCCTTGGCCATCTGGAGATCCCATAAGTTTGACCCGGCCCTCCCATTTAACAAAGAAAGAAAGGAGCCTTGAGGAGAGGGAGACAGGTTGTTTTTTGAAATACCTCTTTTGGGGGAAAGGCTTTGGGAAGACTGTTGTGTTTGTGTTGAACAAAGGAAGCTTGTCATCAGTTAAAATGTGTTGTAATAAATGAAACCACCACAACACGTACTGGATGGGATTCAGTGTTAACACTTTTATAATGTGCGTCAGTGGGGGGTAGGGAGACACCGTACCTTTGGGAATTATGTTTCAGTGTTTTGGGTATTCCTCTCTTATGCCCGCACTCAAAGGAAAGACATAATGCATGGAAGGTATCACTGGAGGCATACTGGCTGCTGCAAGATGCTTTTGCTGAATTCATGCCAAACAGTTAGCACTTTTTCAGGGCAGGCCTAGACTGTTTCCTTTCTCCCCTTTCCAAAGTCACACACAGGGATGTCACATTGAGGATGGAGCAGACTTGTTTTCTGCTGCTCCAGAGACTGGAACACGGAGCAATGGGTGCAAGCTCCAGGAACAGAGATTCCACCTCAACATGAGGAGGAACTTTTTGACAGTAAGAGCTGTTCGGCAGTGGAACGCACTCCCTCGGAGCGTGGTGGGGTCTCCTTCCTTGGAGGTCTTTAAACAGAGGCTGGATTGCCATCTGTCGGGGATGCTTTGATCAAGATTTCCTGCGTGGCAGGGGGTTGGACTGGATGGCCCTCGTGGTCTCTTCCAGCTCCGCAATTCTATGATTCTATGAAAGTCTTGCCATTTCTTCTGGATCACACTCTCCCGCTCTTTATTTTATACATTGTGTGTGGCAATAGTTTGCTGAAACACACTTGCTCAGTTGAGGAATGGATGGGATGAAAGAGAAGTGGCAAGTGGCAGTGCCTACCCCCTTTTTTTTTTTTTTTTTTTGGTGAACAAAAGCAGAGAGATGCCTTTCCTGGTTTTTGCTTTTGTCAAAGCAAGGGCCCTCAGAAGAGCTGAGCTAAGAGAATTAAAATTAGCAAGGGAAAAAGCATAGATATATTGCCATGTGTTCGCTGCTTGCCATTGAGCACGCATTCTGATGCCGCCCTCTCTTAGAGGGTAACAAAGATTACAAGGAACTGGATTGCAAGGAACTGGAAAGCAAGCCTTAGGATAAACACGTGAGGGACTCAGGCATGTTTAGCCTGGAGAAGAGAAGATGGAGAGGTGATCCGATAGCCATTTACAAATATCTGAAGGGCTGTCACCAGGAAGGTGGAGAGAGCTTGGTTGCTGCTGCTGCTCGAGAGGATGGAAACTAAACAGATGGATTCAAATGGTGAGAAAGGAAACTTTGACTAGGACAGATTTTTTTTTTCCTGACAGGAAGAGATGTTGGAGAATGGAGTGGGCTTCCTTGGAAGGTGGCAGACTCTTCTTCATTGCAGGTTTTTAAGCAAAGATTGGATGGTCATCTGTCAGGAATGCTTTAGTTGTTTACATTGCCAGTGGTTTGGACTAGATGACCCTTGGGGTTCATTCCACCTCTGCAGCTCTATGATTTCAACAGGTGTATATAGTGTGCTTTGTGTATACAACCAAATGAGAAACTCAGTATGTAAATGGCAGATTTTCTCCCCTGCCACCCCCTAGCACTCAGTTTCTTAATTTCAGAAAACAAGTCCTGGAAGGTTTAACTAGAAAACTCCATCAGGAGTTTCTGTCACCTTGTAAGAATGAATCTCCCCTTCAGTCCTGTCCTCACTTCCCTTCCTGACTAATTCTAAATGACCTCTGGGTCTCACAGCTCGAAAGCCACCAGTATTAGTGCAGACGCACTAACATTAAATCGTCAAGGGGATGTAATCTGTTGATGTCGAGACATTATGAAATGATGAAAATAACTTGTTAATTTATCAATGAGACTGTCTGCAGGATTAGTGGAATGGTGTGGGAAGGGGGAGTGCAGACTTGGCTTGGGTGGGCTTAAGGCTCCTTTTTGGGAGAGATCAGGAGAAAATCCTTGGGTCCCTGGGCCATTGTGAGAAGGCTTTGGAAGGGCCTAGTTCACCATCTTCCACCCACAGGTAGCACTGCTTTTCTTTTTTCTTCTGTCTCATATCTCCTTCCAGCCTTTTCTCCATTCTCTTTGTCTGAAATTTCTTATTTCTGGCAGGGAAGAGATGAAGAGGTGGATACTGAGTTTTCTCCAAACGTCTTGCCCCCAGCACACACACACACACAGCTTAATGTCTCTTGACGGGATCAAGCCTGCATCATTTCTCTCATCCCAGCCTCCCCAAATGGTACCCTTTTCTTCCCCCACACACCCCAATTTGCCCCACTCCCCCGGATTTGTTTCCTCCTTGAAAGAGGACATTATATGAGAGGTTGATTTCCTTGTATAATTTTTTGATTATTTGTCTTGGTTACTGGGCCTCAGTAGTTCTTTATTTCAAGATGTGAACATTGACTTGCAAGCCATTTTTTGACTTGGGGGGGGCAGGGTGCAGTTTTTGGAGGGGTAGGTGGAGGGTAAGTGCTATGGCAAAGGAAACATGGAGGGGCTTCCACTGCATGGACAAATGCTGACTGAAGTATCACCGTTGCTGTAATTCTTCTGTATATTTATATTGTAAAGGAAAGAAAATGTGTTCTCTCTCCTGCTCCCCTCCCCAACGCCCCGTTATTCAGATGGTGAACCTTTGGTTTGGTTATGCCGCGAACCTGCCTTTTGTACAACCTGGACCTTTTTCTTTTCTTTTTTCCCCCCCTATTTCTTTTTCACTTATTGGCTGTAGTTTTGAATCCCATCACTGCCTCCCTTTTACTAATACACTTACCAGTTCGGGAACGATTTTGTAATAACTCTGGAATAGGGGATGCATTGGAAGAGGTACAACGAACCCCTTCCCTTTTTCACCTACTCTGCCCCCTCTTCCTCTCCCCTACCACTGATTTTATATTTGTAAGTGATCTGTGTGATATATATCTATATAAAGGGGGGCTGTTTCCTCTCATGATGATGTGATTCTGTTTTCTTTGCGTTTAGCATCCCTCCTCCCGTTTCCTGATTTGACAGTCAAATTGACACTTTTGACAGGTGCAGAATTTGGGGTTCTCTTGTGGAGGGGATGTGTACTAAGTCCATCCATTCACACCTCTTTGGGAGAAAAGGATCAGCCAAACTCTCTCAGGAGGAGTGCAAGTTTTAGTAAATTTTGATCATACAGGCAAGGAGAAATTACTTTACCCATTTTTTTCTCACTGGGAGAAAATCAAAAGCTGTACCGTTCAGAACGTATTCTGTGCAAAAAAAAATGTGAGGTTTTTGCACAGAAAAAAAGCGTGAGGTTTTTGCATAGAAAACAGCATTTTCTGCACGCAACTGTTAACGTTTTTGCACAGGATACTTGTTTTCTGTGCAGAAATGTTGACTCTTGTGCAGAAATGTTGCCTTTGTGTATAACTGTTGTTTTCTGTGGGGGGAAAAACCCATGTGAATTTTTCATGCAGAATAAGTCCCACATTTGAGATGCTCCTTCATCTGGATTCTCTCCATCAGGGTTTCCTGCTGTTCAAGAAACTATTTTTCAACAGTGTTTTGAATATTTAGAATATCCTTTCTATGCCTGTCTCTCATGTGGCATTCAGCATTCAGTGCAATGGAAACACACAGCAATGTGTCTTGAGATCTGAAGCCAGTGTTGGGCAGAAGAAGAGTATAATTGAGCTCTTCCTGGGTACAGCACAGATATAATGTCTCAGCATAGAAGTGTCTTGCAGCCGTCGTGGCTAGCAACTTTGGATAGTAAGACCTGTGTTCTTCTACTGTGGATTTATCAAATAGCTTTTGGAAGCCATCTTTTCTGAGTATCCTGCTGACCATTTTCATTGGATGACACCAGATTTCATGATGGAGTGGCTCCTCAAAGGCTATCCTGTATTCCTTTGAGTCACCTGTCCCAGGCTGCATGACCCTGGTGGTTAAAGCCAGAAGCAAGTGTGGCAGTGGCTAGAGTCAAATGGGTAGATGGGCTTTGACACATAGCACTCCCATTTTATCCCATGTTCCCTTCTCTCTACAGCACTCAATCTGCAGGCCACACAAAACTAGGCCAAAACCCACTGTCTATCTTCAATTTAGCATCAAGGGAGAGGAATTAACCATATTCCCCTTCTCTACCCTGTGCATAATTTGGTGTTACCTGTAAGTCACCCTTTCTTCTAAACAAATAAGCTCCGTCTGCTTTGTATGACCAGAAGATCACACATTATAGTGATTACACTGTGTATCACTTGCATCAGTGGCCTTTCTTTTTTCAGGCATAAGCCTTTAAACCTCTCAGGGCTTGGGGTGTGGGTGGAAATGGGTCTACGAGGGGTGCTGGTGTGGGGAGGAAGTTTCCTCTGAGGAGGAGATGGATGCATTGCTGCTTTCCAAAGCTAGGAGAGGAACCCTAAACTTTAAGGCACTTGATGTGCTCCCCACATTCGATGAAAGTTGAGAGGATGAGCTAAGGTGTTGCGGCAGCTCTGTAATGCATCGTACTTCACTGGAGGTCTACAGTTCTAACAGCTATCACCCCGGAAGAATTCAAAGACTCGGTAACTGTTTGGATCATGCGAATCAGCTTTTCTTCATGAGCCGAGCCAAGTCTGACCATCTCACCACTCCCTTGAACCAACTAACCTGTTTTGGTTCCTGTGATTCCTGCTGAGAACTGCCTCTCCTTTGCTAGATGCCCTGAAACAAACACCACGATAGGGCTGGACCAGGTGAGTAGTGGACAAAGACAGGTCCTCTTTGGCATTTAATTTCATTTTGGTTAGTTAGGTGAGCATTTGAAGAGACCAAGAATTATTCAACATACTCCTCGCAAGAGTAAATACATCATCTCAGTAAACACAATGAGATGTAGGTCATTTTAATCATAAATATGTAACTGGGTTTGCAGGAAGGGAGAGGTCTACGTCTTTCTATCTATCTTGATTGAAACAAGGAAGCCATAGCTCTAAAGAGTTTGTAAAACCTGGGCAGGGCAATTAATGACCGGTGGTGCCATATGTCAAAGTTGACTGGACAACAAATAATAACTTCTATTCCATTCTGTCCTTATCCTGTTCTATCTAGGCTATCTGTCTCACTAGTCGGGTCTGTCTGTCTATCTGACAATCTGACTATCTTATTTATAGCCTGCCCTTTTCAATTATTCTCCATCTGATTTAGATTGTTCTTTCTTGATTTTGCCAATCTCACATTGTTTTTCCCCTTTCACATAAACAAAGCCTGCACCTAGCCTTCTTCAGCTTGCTCCTCCAAATCTGCATTTATTTGTTTGTTTGTTTAATAAATATCACACCTTTTCCCCGCTATGAAATGCAAGGCAGCCTACAACAAATTAAAACCAAGTACAGCTAAAATCCGTACCAGAGCAGTGTAGTGATTTGAGTGTTGGACTAGGAGTCTGGGAGACCAGAGTTGAAATGCCTACTCCACCATGGAAAGCCAGTGAGTAATCTTGGTCATGTTGCACTCTCTCAGCCTAAGAGAAAGCCTTCTCTTAGCCTTTTTTCTTAGCCTTTTGCTTCTTCTAGCCAAGGAGACCCAAGGATAGGGTCTCCAGAAGAGTTGAGTTGAAGACACATAACAATGGAGCCTGCATTGGGTAGTGGTTTGAGTGTCTGACTAGGATTCTGGGAGACTAGAGTTTACATCCCAGCTTGGCCATGGAAACCCACTGCATGACTTCAAGCAAGTCCCACTCTCTCTGAGCCTCAGGGGAAGGCAAGGGCAAAAACTGAAGAAATCTTGCCAAGAATACACCGTGATAAAGTTGCCCTAAGTCAGAAACTACTTAAAGGCACACAACAACAGCAGCAAGAGTTAATATCTATTTGATAAACAGGTTTTTTTTAAAAAAATTTAAATAAATCCATTAAAACACTAAATTAAAGCTGTTTAAAAACAGTAAAACATAGTAAAAAGGGATAAAAGCCTAACTTCTCTGAGAAGGCATCACTACCACTGTCCCCTCAGAGCCAGAGTGTATTTCGTGGGTGGGATACACAGAAATGCCTAGCCTGTCAGAGCACCTTGTCGCTGTGCGACACCTCTCTCTTTCTAACGCCATAATCGGATCCCCCTTTGGAAAGAAAAAAAAAGGGGGACAGAATGAAACCGCCTGCTATTAAATATAATTGTCATTGTGACAGGCCCCATTGTGGGACGGAAAATTTGTGCCTTTCAGAGCTGTCTGTGTGATAAAGAGTTGCAGTAAAATCAGAAATTAATCCCTTGGCAAGAGAATGACATGGTTATCGCTGGATTGCCGCTAACAACTTACTCAAAGGCTTCTCTTGACAAAGACCAAAGCTGAGAGGAGGGAGGGAGAAATCCCACCTTCCTGCTTCATCCTTCCTCGTCCTATTGAAGGGTGCATTGTTTGCTTTTTTCTTTTCTTGCTATTAAAAAAACCATCTAAAAACAAAATCACTTTCATTGTGTTCATCAGTATGAAAGAAATCGTATGTCATGTTTATTTTTTTAAAGAAGAGAAACACCTCAAAGGAAAGATGCTGGAATATCCTGCCCTGATATGCCTCCCCTAGGAGAGCTGAAAGATTATATAGGTTACATTATAAAGAGAATGAGAGCTTAGGGGGCCATTTACGTAGGGGAAAGTGGAGAAAGCAGGAGATGGGCAGAAACATCAGTGTCGCATCTAAGCAAATATTGTTGCTGATTGCCCTCAAGTTGATTTTGGCAACCTTATAAATGAGAGACCTCCAAGACACCTTATCAACAGCCCTGCTCCAGTCTTGCAGACTCAGAGCTGTGGCTTCCTTGCATGAGTCTATCCGCCTCTAATGTCTTCTTTTTTTCCTACTGCCTTCTAGCTCGCCAAGCATTGTTGTCTTTTCTAGGGAATCATGTCTTCTCATGATAAGTAAAATAGTCTCCATTTGCAATTTTGGCTTCAAGGGAGAATTCAGGTTTGATTTTTGGGGTTGTCTTTCCGGCAGCTCATGCTATCTGTAGGACTCTCCTCCAGCAACACACGTCAAATGGGTTGATTCTCTTCCTGTCAGCCGTCTTCACTGTCCAGCTGACTGGTAGCCAGCCAAAACTGACTGGTAGCCAGCCAAAACAAACAGGCTGACACATACATCTGCTTTATAAACCCTGTGCAACACCCTGTATTGATAAGCAAAGGGTTTTTGTCATGCCTTTTAGACTGAGAGAAAGACGTTTGAAGTATAAGCTTTCATAGACTAACTACTTCACCAGATGCAAGTAGAAGTAGGCTGAGTCTCAGGCCATGTCGACACTAGCGATAAAATCTGGAGCCCCCCGATCTAGCCCAATAATGCCACACAACATTATCCCCAAATCTGGTGCGATAGTGCCACACGATGTACGGCCCTATCTGCACTAGATTTGGGGTGTACCACCTAAAACCCAGTTTTGGAAGACTCACAGTTTTCTCTGGAGTTTGCTGGAAAATCTGGAGGAAACGAGTGTGGACAAAGGATCCACACTGGATTTGGGGGGTAGGGAGCCAGGACAAGCACTGCCTGACAAGCACCGCCATTTTTCTCCCTCCTCTGCGCCACCACCGGCTTTGCTTTCCAAGCACACAGTAACTCGTTCACCAAGAAGGCAGACCCAGCAGCGGTGGTGTGAAAGGCTGTGTCTGTTGTCCTCAGCCTTAGCTCTGACCCTCATACTGAGCAGCCATAGGCTGGGGGGTCAAATGCCTGCCTACCATAATAATAATAATAATAATAATAATAATAATAATATTTATTTATTTATACCCTGCCCCTCTGCTAAAAATAATGGGGGCGACTTCCAACAATTAAAACACTACAGTGCCGACTAAAAGCACCACCCTCCCCCACCCTCCCCCACAAAAAGATATTAAATAGTATAAAATTAAAACCACCTAACTAAAATCACATTAAAAAAACAAATATAAACAAGACTTTAAAAAAGGCCAGGAGAACATACGGAGAACTAGCGGGATTAAAACTTAACAAAGAAAAAACATCAATAATAACTAAAAATCTATCAATGGAAGAAGAAAACAAACTGAAAGAGAAATCAGGCTGTAAGATTGGGGAAAAAGTTAAATATCTAGGGATATGGATAAGCAAGAGAAACATAGACCTTTATGAATCAAACTATAAAAAATTATGGATGGAAATAAAAATGGATCTTCATCGTTGGAATAATTTGGATCTATCTTTGTTGGGCAGAATAAATGCGATAAAGATGAACATCTTGCCAAAATGCATCTTTCTCTTCCAGAACCTGCCAATACTCCAGAGTGAAAAAACGCTAAAACAGTGGACTTTTGACTTGAGTAAATTCATTTGGGCAGGAAGGAAGGCGAGAATCAAATATACAACTTTAACAGCTAATAAGAAAGCTGGAGGTGCCTCCCTTCCAAACTTGAAAATATACTACACTGCTGCAGGCCTCATTTGGCTGATGGATTGGATCAAATTAAAAAATATAAGAACACTAACTTTAGAAGGCCATGCATTAAGATTCAGCTGGCACGCATATTTAGGTTACGGAAAACAAAAAGTGCATAAGGATTTTGAAAACCATATAATAAGAAAATCACTATTAAGAATCTGGCATCTAATAAAAAAACAATTCTATCCAAAATTGCCTCTGTGGATCTCATCACAGGAAGCTTTCTTAGGAAGATGGGAAGAAACAAACAAATGGTTGAGATACAGTGATCTGATAAATCAAGAATTATGGGAAAAAGAAAGAAAAATAAAAATCTTCACGTAAGAGGAATTAGAAATAAAAGGAATACGTATGAATTGGCTAAAATATTTACAAATTAAAAATAGATTTTTGGAAGATAGTATAGAACCTGGAATAGGAATGACAGAAACAGAGATGGATAAAACGATCTGGGGGAAAGATGAAAAGAAAATATCAAAACTTTATAAATTACTGTTAGCGAGGGACCTGGAGAAAGAGACTGTAACGGAGGCAATGACCAAATGGGCGCAGGATGTGGGAGAGATAATAACGATGGAAGAATGGCAAAATGCTTGGGAGGATACTGACAAATTTACGGCGTGCCTAACTTTGAAAGAAAACCACTTAAAAATGGTCAACCGGTGGTACCTAACACCAGCTAGAATGAGTAAAATATATAAGACAGAAAATAATAAATGCTGGCGCTGTGGAAAAGACGTAGGCACGATATACCATATGTGGTGGGGCTGCCCGAAGATACAAAAATTCTGGAGGAAAATACATAAAACAATACAAAAAATCTTTAAGATCCAGTTTGTAATGGACCCTAAAATATACTTATTAAATATAACAATGAACTTGGAAAAAAATTTTAAACATCAATACGGAAGAATATTATTATATTTAATCACAGCAGCAAGACTACTTCTAGCCCTTAATTGGAAGGGAAAAGAAACCCCTACGATAGAGGACTGGAGGGAAAAAGTCAACGAGATGAGAGAAAATGATAGATTAACGCACATTGTAAATAAAAGAAGAATATTAAAGATGGAAGAAGAATGGTACCCAATCTGCGATCACTGGAGATTAAAATAGAAACTTAAAAATTTATGTAGAACCGGTCAATGGATTGGAAAGAGGAAATATTGTAAGAGAAGAAAAAAATTTAGAGGCACAAATTAGCAGAAAAATTTCAGCGACAGAATCAAAAGTAATCAAGAAAGAAAACAAATAAGAAGGGAAAAGGAAATATTGGGAATTTTTGAATATTATTTGGCTAAGTGAAACAGGAGGGAGATAAAGAGAAATTGAAGCTAATGAAATATACGGACACAACCCAAATGAAGGGTAAAAATTTTGGAAGTCAAGATGGATGGTTAGTTATGGATGTGAGGGAATGATGGGAGAAAATGTTGGAAAACTATGTTAGTATTATTAAGAAAACATTGTATAAATGCTTAACTTGTATGTATTTTGAACTATGTGTCAAATAAAAATTATATATTAAAAAAATAAAAAAGGCCAGGAGACGCAGCTCCTGAGGCTGGGATCTAATCTGGAAAGGCCTGCTGAAAGAGATCCGTCTTTAGTGCTTTTTAAAAGCTACTTAAGCTCATCATCTGACGGATCTCGTTTGGCAGGCCATTCCATAAATTGGGGGTGATTACCAAAAAGGCCCTCTGGGAGGTTGCAGACAGTCTAGATTTTTGTGGCTGAAGCAAATTCCTCCCAGAGGACCGGAGTGCATGGGGAGGATTGTATAGGAGGAGGCGGTTCCGAAGATAATCATAGAATTGTAGAGCTGGAAGAGACCACGAGGGCCATCCAGTCCAACCCCCTGCCATGCAGGAATCACGATCAAAGCATCCCCAACAGATGGCCATCCAGCCTCTGTTTAAAGACCTCCAAGGAAGGAGACCCCACCGCGCTCCGAGGGAGTGTGTTCCACTGCCAAACAGCTCTTACTGTTAAAATGTTCCTCCTCATGTTGAGGTGGAATCTCTGTTCCTGGAGCTCCGTGTTCCAGTCTCTGGAGCAGCAGAAAACAAGCCTGCTCCATCCTCAACGTGACACCCCTTCAAATACTTAAACAGAGCTATCATATCGCCTCTTAACCGTCTTTTTTCCAGGCTGAACATACCCAGCTCCCTAAGTCTCTCTTCATAAGTCATCGTTTCCAGACCTTTCACCATTTTAGTTGCCCTTCTCTGGACATGCTCCAATTTGTCCATATCCTTTTTGAATTGTGCCCAGAACCACAATTGGAACCAAGCCATTTAGGGCTTTAAAGGTAATAACCAACACCTTATACTGGGCCCAGAAACTGTTAGGCAGCCAGTGGAGAGATTTTAATATTGGAGTTATATGGTCTCTCCGAGATGTTCCTGATACCACTCTGGCTGCCGTATTTTGTACCAGCTGAAGTTTCCGGACCAAGCACGAGGGTAGGCCCATAAATAAAGCCAAATAAAAATGGCTTCACCTGCTGGCGAAAAGAGAGCAGGGAGGAGGCCAACCAGACCTCCAGTGGAAGAGAGTTCCACATTCTGGGAGCAACCACGGAGAAGGCTCTCTCCCAACTCTTCACCAACCGCACTTGCAATGGTGGTGGGACTGAGAGAAAGCCCTCCTCTGCTGATCTAAATACTCAGGCAGGCTTGTATAGGGAGATATGTTCTTTCAGATAGTCTGGACACAAGCCATTTAGGGCTTTAAAGTGAAAACCAGCACTTTGAATTCTGCCTGGAAACAAACTGGTAGCCAATGAAGCTGTTCCAACAGGGGAGTCGCAAAATCCCTGTAGCCCTGTAGGTAAGGAGTTCTCAAAGACTCTATGGCCAAACTAGCTCCCCCACCCCACCCCTTGATTTAAGAAAGACACAAGTATTTTTGCCTGCATATTTTATTTTAGGCCTTTAACAAAGGGTGTGTGTGTGTGTGAATCAGTGCCCGAGGTCCACATGTGTTTTGCAAAAGGAGCAGCAAAAACCCTTGGCAGAAGAACAGGAACATATTATTTCTAAGGCCAGCTGAGTCTTGGCACAACTTCACCCTGGCCAAGGGGGCCATCAAGCCAGAGGCAACCTAGACAAGCAACCTAGTGGTTTGTTGAATGTCCCATCCTCCTATGTTGCTGGTCCCCCATGTTTAGTAACCTGAGGTATGTAACCTCTATACATGGAACACTGGCTGGATCAGACAAAAGGTGAAATTAGCATGGTGTTCTGTTCTCACAATGGTTAACGAGATGCCCCAATCCTGCAAGCAAGATGTGAGCACGTCTTTGTGCGTTGTATTTTGTTGTCAAGTCAACTTCAACTTAGGGTGGCCCTAGCAATGAGAGACCTCCAAGAGCCCCACAAAGGTCTTGCAAACGCAGGGAACCCAGGCTTCCTTTGTTGAATCAATCCACCTCGATTCCCATCTTCTTCTTTTCCTACTACCTTCCACTTAAGCATTATCATATTTTCCAATGAGCGATGTGGTCTCATGATATGTCCAAAGTATGATAGCCTCAGTTTAGTCATTTTGGGTTCTAGGGAACTCAGGCCTGATTGGCTCTCAGACCCAGGTATACCATATTTCAAATGAGTTATTTTTTTTCCACCAGCCACCTTTTTTTTCACTGTCCAGCTTCCCCTACCACATACAGAAATCAGAAATGCTATTTTGGGAATCCCCCAGCTTGTATCGCCAGAGATATACAACTTCTTAACCTGGAGTTAATTTATAGCCATTCGTGTAGCTGTCGATAGTCACGCCATCCATGCATTTGACCAATCCCTGTTTTAAAGTCACGTTGGTGAACCATCATGTGGCCATGAGTTCTGTGGTTTGACTGTATCTTTGTGTGAAGAATAGATCTCTTGTTTAGGAATAATTTTTAGGGTCTTCCCTATCATCCCACCTTGGCAGGGATTCTCTGGAGGAGTGTGCCCCCTCCCCATTTCATAGAATCATAAAGTTGGAAGAGACCACAAGGGCCATGTAGTCCACCCCCCTGACCTGCATGAAATTGTTAAGTTTCTGTGCTCCCTTTAAGGAGGACTAGAGACAGAACCTGAAACCTTCAGGCAAAGTGTGTACAGTTGTGCCCCTGTTAACAAAGTAGATGTATTCTTGGGCATTACAAAGTTTGGTACCCACGGCAGAAACAATATAGGAAAGAATAGGAAGAGCAGGTCAACATGTTTTAGCGACCTTCTTATTTAAGACTAACAATATGCACAGGTGAAATGAAGGAGCCAAGTTAGGTAAGCCTTGCATAATGAAACAAAAACATTTTGAAGTTTCTAGAGACCTCTCAAAAGCCTCATCCAAAAATATACTCAGGATTTTTTCTTTCTTTCATCAGCTTCTGCTTTTCTTATGGTTTACATTTTGGTGTCCGAATCACAGAAACATAGAGTTAGAAGAGACCATGAGGGCCCTCCAGTCCAACCCCCTGCCTGTATAGACAGGGGTTGTACAGATGATGAAAATAGTCTTCAAGGAATTTGCAGAGAATATGATGTGTCCCAACACAATCTGAATGAGATTTGTGGTATTCGGAAGGATGGGAGCTAAAAACTCCACAAACCGCGCAGTAAAAGGATTCACAGTTTCCCTTAAGTTTCCTGGAAAATGAACATAGATGCACATTTTCGCATGTGTGGGCACCCAAATTTGCATTGCTGTGCGTTAGCTCCATTTGAATAGATGCGAATAGACGAAATAATAATGGAGACAAAACAGCGTCGCTCCAAATGAGCAAAAATGCACGCTCACTCACAGTATATCATCATGCCTAGACAAGCCCCTCGGCTTCTTTAACATGCTGGGGAGAGCGAGTGAGGCAGGATTATCTGCTTTTCTCTTATTGCTCTATTTTGTTGTTTATGCACACTAATCCTAACGTTTTCCTAGCTCAAGCTTGGTTTATTGCATTGTTTACTGTAGACAAGCTACCACAACCCAGTGCTGAAAATCTTTCTCCAGCCCTCCTCCACAATCTCCGAGTGCCAATGCTGCTCAAAAGCTTCCAGCTAGACCAAGGATGAGGAAAATGGGGGCTGGGTAGATACATTGTAAAAAGGAGCTCCTTTTGTCAGAGGCGTTGTTAACTAAGGCATCCCTGTACTCTACCCCTCTGCTGTACCTTTCTAGCAACGAAGATGTCTTGGAGTCTATACGATATCCTCCCTCCCTCCTGCGCACACAAACCGTACCACTTTCCAAATTCAATCAGATAACCTATAAATTAAAGGCGCACCAGCAGTCAAAAAATCTGCCAGAATCTGATAACAAAATCTGTTTGGAACAGCTGCCTTGTGACAAGTCTAATAAACTGTATTAATGGTGTCATTATTATTCCCTAATTAAAAGCTAATAACGAAGAGTTAATTGCCTTTAAAAGATGAAGCAGCACCCGGGCTTTGGCATGGATTTATCTCTGTTTTGCTTTGCTCGCCTGGCAGTGCTGATATTTCTAGGGTAATTAACTGAGCCAAATCTTACAGGAAGCTACTAATCTCCCTGTATTGGTTCAACCACTTGAATTTTAAAAGGTGTGTTTGCTGTTTTGCTCGGGTTTCCCCTCCTCTTTCCCTTCCAGTGGGCCCTTTGTGACTTCAGGTGAGAGGCATGGACCACTGATGATAATTTTTAAGGCTGTCTTCTCACTTCAATGTACTTTAGTGGCTTCAAAAACATGATAAATGAAAGTACCCACTTGATATGTGCTATTACTCCTGGCGGAATGCTCTTTAATACCGGAGAATAGTCACTTGAAGGAAGCTAATGGCTAGTAGATGGGTTGGGGAATCTCTTTTATTTTGGAGGAGAGCTATCAGTGCCTTTGGAAAGTGGACAAACCTCCATCTATAAAAAGAATTTTAAAAATGTACAGTAATATCAAAAAACGGCAATTTCGCAAAAGCAGGGCCTTGGTTCTGGGGACCAAAGAAATGGGATGAGGTGGAGTGGAGTGCTCTTTCAAATGGGGTCAAGTAACAGCTTTGTACAACTGGTTGCTGCAAAATCAGTCAGAGATGCGACAAAATGTTGCAGCATGGAGTGGTTCTGTTTGGGGCACCAGTTAGCTAGGCAGGTGAATCCTTTTCTGGGCCGTGCCATTCTTTTCTTCCACCACACAGATTGTAATAGCTTGTTGGTATCCACTGAGCCGGCGTGGTGTGAAAGAGCAAGTGAGAATGGAGCAAGCTTGTTTTCTGCTGCTCCAGAGATTAGGACACGGAGCAATGAACGCAAAATACAGGAAAAGAGATCCCACCTAAACATTAGGAGGAACTTTCCGGCCGTAAGAACTGTTCGGCAACGGAATACGCTGCCTGGGAGTGTGGTGGAGTCTCCTTCTTTGGAGGTTTTTAAACAGTCTGGATGGCCATCTGTCAGGAATGCTTTGATTGTTTATTCCTGCATGGCAGTGGTTGGTCTAGATTAGCTTTGTGGTCTCTTCCAACTCTATGATTCCTCCCTACATCTCCTAGCTGCATTTTTCTTCTTGCTTCCTTTCCTGGTCCTCTTGCCTTTCTATTGATCTCTGTCTCCTCCCCCCCACCTCTCCTTTTTCCTTGACTTCATTTGTCTTTTCCCTCTTTCCCCATCTTCCCTGGCACAGCTAGTTGCATTCATTACCTTCCTTCTCCTTTGCCATCTCTCCCACTTAAAAAAAAAAATCCTTAAAATCATGGCTGGGATTTTCAGCTTTTAAAAGCTGTAAATTCCATTCAATTCATCAGGGCTTGCTTCTGAATAGTTACGCATACATTGTATTGTCTTGTTGGTCTCTAGTGCCCTGTTGGCCTTTTCCTATTGTCATAATTATAATTATGAATATCATCTTCTTATTCTTATTATTATCATTATTATCATGATCATCCCCCCACCTTTTCCCCATTTTGGGGCTTAGGTTAAAAAGCAATTAAAACATCATAAAATTGAAGCCAGTTAAAACAAATTAAAACAGCAGTAGCAACCCAGCACATCATAAAATACCTGTTTCTCTTGAAAGATCCATTCTCAAAGGCCTGCCAGAATGAAAAGACTGCTTGTGGAACAATAGTAAGGAGGGTTCCCCAAATGTTTTGTGCTTAATGGCATTATTAGGATTATTAATTTTAGATACAAGAGTTCCACTATGTAAAAGTTAATCTATCACTCCATCATTCTATTTATCAATCTGTCAATCATCCATCTATCTGTCCCTCCATTCATTAATCTAAACCATCCATCCATAACACCCACACACACACACCACACACACATACAAACCAGGGGTAACTGGCAAACGGGTATTCTTTGCCTAAGAAATTTCGAAGTCTACTTGGCACTAAAATTGGCTTAATTCCAGCGCCAAATTAAAACATGGCTTTTGCTAAAAGCATTAGGGACCTATCTGATTTCACCCGAAATGTACATTGTGGATGGTTTTACACTTTCTTCACCTTTTAAGCTGCCTTAACATGTTAAATCATTTGATATATTTCTAGCCTGCTGTTAATGTGTTTTTTTTATCCTTTCAAATTGCTTTGCACTGCTTAAATTGCTTCCCCCTTGAATGCCATTCTGAGATTGTGTGATACTGAGGAGAGTCTAAAATCTCCTTTAAAAATGTAATGTTAACAGTTCTAGGTTTGGAGTTGGGGCAGTTGTCACCTTGAAAGTTTTTTTTTCCCTAAATGTATTTAAAGCAAAGCAAATATAGGTATAAATCTAGGGAGCCCTAGTGGCGCAGTGGTTAAATGCCAGTACTGCCAGTACATTGCAAGTTTGATTCCAGAGGACTCCAAGGTTCACTCAGCCTTCCATCCTTTCGTAGGTTGGTAAAATGAGTACCCGGCTTGTGGGGGAAACTGCTTAATGCAGTGTAGATGTATAAATTGCTATTGCTTAAAACAATTTGTAAGCCTCTCTGATAGCCTTGTGGCTGAAGAGCGGGGTATAAATAAATAAATAATAAAATAGAACATTTACAAAGCAAACATATATTCAGCAAAGGAATAAAAAAGAGAAACAAAGTAGAAGATAAATTAAGTAAAATTATATAATCAAACAATGTAAATCTTAGGAGATTATTAGATGGACCCTTAGGGTCCGTTTCTGTCCCGCTATCCCCCACCCGGCGCATTACCATTCTTGCCACGGATTAAAGAAAAAAGTTTCACACTCCTACCTTGATTCTGCAGCAGGACCGGGCTCCCCCTACCTTCACTGTCAGGTCGTAAATGCAGCCGTGGTAAGGCTGCTTTTACGACCAGGAACTGAAATCCTGGCCGTTCTTTCGCGAGAACAGCCAGGCGACAAATTTAAAAATACCCCCCCCAGCTGTCAAAACTGCAAACCAACCACAGAAACACATTTTTAAAAAATAAAAGCTACCTGGGGATTGCGGGGGTGGGGGGAGTATTTCATTTACCTTGTCGTCCCGATCACACCCGGAAGTGTCCGGCAGGGACCTCCCGGTGACATCACATCAAGTTGTCGTCCCGGGAGCAGAACGGGGCTCATTTCATTATAATAACAGAACGGGCCCCTTATTCACGGATTTTTCTGTGAATAAGAGAAAGCGGGGGAAGAATGGGAGCATCCCATGACAGGGACAACGTCGTCTAAAAGGTAAACCCTTTAGCGATCTCCTGTCGTTCCTGTCCTGGGATATTTTTACCGTCTGATAATCTCCTTAGTCTAATTAACTTCTATTCTACTTGACTTCCCATGTAATACCATCTTGTAAGGATTGTGTTACAATTTTAAACTTTCAACTTCATTTCAACTACACTGTAGTGATTTCTTCAATGGTACTTATACCTGTTAAAAAAATTCTAAGCTTAAATTTGTTAATTTTACACCCGACTGTCTTATCTCAATCGTAGTTGAACTACGGTTTGTTTGACACAGCTCTATTGTATGTAATTCTTCAGTAAATATCAAAATTAAAATATCTTGCCTCATTCTCCATTTCTCTTCCCAATATTTTGATATTGGGCCCCAGTCCATTTCAACTTTATTTGTATTTTTGTTGTTGTTGTTTAAAATGTGCGTCAATGTATCAAGTTCCTTCAGGGCAAATCATTTTCAAAATCCAGTCATCTATTGTTGGTGGTCATCTTGAAAGATTAAAAGAAAAAGCAGCAAGGGAAGAGAATTGGAGAAGGTAAAAAACTAGAGCGATTTAAAATGTGTGTGTGGGGGGTTCCCTTTAAGATTTGTTGTTATAACTTGATGGCTTATTTCTTGCAGCTGAGAAGGGAGAGTGTTGGAGCTCAAGGAGGACAATTTTGCAGCAGGAACCATTTTAGGTGTTTGCTAAACATACAGTAGTGTAATGGTTTAAAAAAAACACTACAGGTCTACATGCAAGTCTTTCTTTGAGATCTGCTCATATCCCAACAGAAGCAGCTGGGATCCCAGAACTGGAGGACCGGATCCTAGAACAGCGAAAGCAAGTAAGGAAGAAGTTTTATGGGCCCATTTCATAGGAGTTGCTGGGGGAGATGCCTCAGAGGAGAAGCCCCTCTTACCTTTTTCTCTTTGGCAGTGTTGCACAAGGTGTATAAGTTGTAGAGCTGTGAAACTGCCCTAGGGGTTGCCTTCCTTCTGCATATACCATTCTCCCCTGCCCAGCCCACATTTGCATTGCTCACCAGAATTTTGGGGAGGAATATTTTCACCGTCTAGACAAATGCCTTAGATTCTATGAATCCCTGCCCTCTGGTTTGGCAAATATAAATAAGACACAACACACAAGGAAAAGGGGATGAGGAGGGCAGAGGGAAAGTCATGTTCAGCAACAGCTAAATGCAGGTGTGATCAAGGTATGCTTGGCTATTCTTTTTCTCCTTCAACAGGGAGCATCTCTCACCAGTAGCTGGGCCTAGGCATTTTCAAAGGGTGGATGGACATCTTTCAGGAGTGCTGTAGATGTGTATTCCTCCATGGGGGCGGGTTGGGCTAGATGACCCTTAAGGTCCCTCCGAGCACTATGAATCTATGAAATTCTACAAATAGGGCAATGCTCCTGTAATCTGCCCATCCACCCCACATCTACTGCCTGAAGCAGTCCCATGTTAGGTTTGGTGCTGGGGGCTCTTTCACATGACACTGTTATAGCATTATAATTCCACTTTTACTGCTATGGCTACATCCTATGCAATCCTGGGGCTTGTAGTTTAGGGAGAGGGCATTCAAAGCTCTTAGCCAGAGAGCTGTAGTGCCTCCCCATGCTAAAACCCCTGGATTTCAGAAGCTTCACCATGCCAGTTAAAGTGGAATCGTAGTGCTATAATCCTAGAATCAATCATAGAATTGTAGAGTTGGAAGAAACCACGAGGGCCATCCAGTCCAACCCCTGCCACGCAGGAAATCATGATCAAAACATTACTGCCAGATGGCCATCCAGCCTCTGTTTAAAGACCTCCAAGGAAGGAGACCCCACCATGCTCCGAGGGAGTGTGTTCCACTGCCAAACAGCTCTTACTGTCAAAAAGTTCCTCCTCATGTTGAGGTGAAATCTCTGTTCCTGGAGCTTGCATCCATTGCTCCGTGTTCCAGTCTCTGGAGCAGCAGAAAACAAGCCTGCTCCATCCTCAGCGTGACACCCCTTCAAATACTTAAACAGGGCTTTCATATCGCCTCTCAACCGTCTTTTTTCCAGGCTAAACATACCCAGCTCCCTAAGTCTTTCCTCATAAGGCATGGTTTCCAGACCTTTTACCATTTTAGTCACCCTTCTTTGCACACGCTCCAATTTGTCCATATCCTTTTTGAATTGTGGTGCCCAGAACTGGACACAGTATTCTAGGTGAGGCCTGACCAAGACAGAACAGAGTGGCACTATTACTTCCCTTGATCTAGACACTATATTTCTATTGATGCAGCCCAAAATCGCATTGGCCTTTTTAGCTGCCGCATCACAGCCCTGGTGGAATTCCATTAAATCTTCCATATTTTGACTTCCAAAGAATTAGACAACTGCCATCTCTCTCAAATCCCAAAAGGAACTGTTGCGTTAACAATATTGAGTTGTAAATAATCCTTTGGGTTGAGGGTTTTTTTTTTTAAGGAATGTTTTAAAGAAAAGATAAAGCACAGGCTTTACCTCCTTAAATTTTAATATTCCAGATTTTTGATACAGTGGGCCCTTGGTATCCAGGACCCACAGTGGATACCAAAACTCAAGTCCCATTATATACAATGGCACAGTAAAATGGTGTCCCTTATATAAAATGGTCAAATCAAAGTTTCCCTTTTGGATTTTCTTTTTTTGTTGTTGTTGAATATTTTTCAAGCCATGGATGGTTGAATCTGTGGTTAAAGAATCCATGGATATGGACTGTATTCTGTAAGCCACCCAGA
This sequence comes from Gambelia wislizenii, assembly GCA_030847615.1. Lineage (NCBI taxonomy): Eukaryota > Metazoa > Chordata > Lepidosauria > Squamata > Crotaphytidae > Gambelia > Gambelia wislizenii. The sequence continues at coordinate 9,321,917 of JAUMIR010000018.1, forward strand.
GTCTCAATATCAAGGAAAAGATAGGGTATAAATAAATAAAATTATAACCACCACCATCACATTTATCATCATCCATGGAAGGGGAAAGGCTCAGACGAAGGAGGTAGAATGGGAAATGAATAACAACACCTCTGGGTGGTGTCTTTTTTCTGCTGCTGCAGATGCTGACTTAATCTAAAAAACAGAAAAGCCAAAACTTTGGCAGTCAATGAGGCGTGGAACAATTCATGTTTCCATTATCTGTAGTAGCTGAATATTTGATCAGGCTGGCAGAAAGCCCCATGGATAGTTTTACTGAGAGCACCTTGCTGTCTTTTACCAGCTGCCGCTGTTGAGGCCATCAGAGGGAGAGGAAAGCACAGCTTCTGTTTATTGTTTTTAAAATTAAAATATTTCTTCTTATTGATATGTACCTTCAAGTTGTTTCTGATGTATGGTGACCCTATCAGGAGGTTTTCTTGGCATGGTTTGTTCTGAGAGGGTTTGCCTTCCTCTGCGACTGAGAGAATGTGATTTGCCCAAGATCACCCAGTGGGTTTCCAGGTCTGAGCAGGGATTCGAACCCTGATCTCTTGGAGTCCTAGTGAAACATTCCAACCACTACTACTCCATACTAGCTCTGTTGTTATGTGTCTTCAAGTCGACTCTGACTTATGGCAAAACTAAAGTTTTCTTGTCCAGATTTGCTCGGAGGTGGAGTTGCCATTGCTTTCCTTTGAGGCCGAGAGAGTGTGACTTGGCCAAGGTCACCTAGTAGTCTTCTACGGCTTAGCCAGGATTTTAACCCTGTTCTCCCAGAATCCTAGTTCAACACTTAAGCTGCTAAAAATCGTACTGGTTCTGTTTTTATATATCTTCAAGATGACTCCGACCTATGTTAACCCTCTCCTACAGTTTTCTTGGCAAGATTTTTTCAGAGAGGGTTTGCCATTGCCTTCCTCTGAGGCTGAGAGTGAATGACCTGCCCCAGGTCACCTAGTGGGTTTCCAAGGCTGAGTAGGGATCGAACCCTGGTTTCCAGAGCCCTAGCCCACACAAACCTCTACACCACACTGGCTTTCAAAAATATTTGTGTCCTGCCCTATATCCAAAGCTCACCGGGTGACATGGAAGTAACAAGTTTTCCACTATGCTGTCATATAGAACAATGAGCTGCTGCATTGTTACCTGGAGAACCTTGTAGCTCTGTAGCAGTGGCTTAGCCTGCTTTATAGAATCATAGTATCATAGAGTTGGAAGAGACACCAAGGGGCATCTAGTCCAACCCCCTGCCATGCATTAGGAGGAACTTCCTGAAAAAATCCTGACAGTAAGAGCTGTTTGTCAGTGGAACGTGCTGCCTGGGAGTGTGGTGGAGTCTCCCTCTTTGGAGGTTTTTAAACAGAGGCTGGATGGCCATCTGTCAGGAATGATTTGATTGTGTATTCCTGCATGGCAGGGAGTTGGACTGGATGGCCCTTGGGGTATCTTCCAACTCTATGATTCTGTGAAATCTTGATAAGAAAACCCTAAGCTAGAATCTCCATAAGTCAGAATTGGAGGAACATTGTGAACAACATACTATTTATAGCTAGCAGTGGTTTGGGTGTTGGACTAGTACTCCAGGAGACCAGGTTTAGAATCTCCATTTAGTCATGGAAACTTATTGGTTTCCTTGGACAGGTCTCACTCTCTCGGCCTCAGAGGGATGCCACGGCCAAGCCCTTCCGAACATAGCTTGGCAAAGAAAACCCCACCTTAGGGTTGCTGTAAGTTGGAAAGGAGTTGAAGGCACACGAGGACAACAACTCTTCCAACACAGTGTAGTTCACTTGTTCTCTAACTCTCTTTTCAACTCACTTTTTTTTTATAAATTAGAGAAAGAAAAAGAGAGAGAGGGAGAAACCTTGAACTAGCCCACCAGGGAAAACTGCCTAACCCAAATGGTGGCACTTTCCTAATCCAAATAAAGTTTAAATTTCATTTTGAAAGCGCAGAGGAGGGAGGGCCAAAGCGAAAAATAACTAATTACATTTTAGCGTGTTAGATCATAAATCACATAATTACAGCAGGAGCTAGCACATCTCTCCAAACAGACAAAGAGCAGACTACACAAATTCTTATCTCATTACAGTTTAATTAAGAATTATGTTGGAGCATCATCTTTTTAATTATCATAGACCCCCCAGAAGAATTCTAATCTTTTGTGGGCTTTTTTTTTTTTATTTTATTCCTCACCCTTTCCTTCTCTCCACCTCCTCCTCACACTGACTTATTTATTTATTTTAAAAAGGTGCAGAGCAAGGGAGACCACCAACTCCTGGAGATGGTGGTCACTAAATGAATTTTTGCAACTGTTTGCTCGGTGGCCATGTTAATGAAATTAGCCCAGCCTTTGGGATTTTAATGCTGAGCAAGTAAACTCTGCAGAAGCGACATTTGGCATCCTTCACTTAAAAGCTACAGGCCAGATGGTGGCTTGGAATTGAGGGAGGAGGGGAGACCTCTTCCCTTATGAGCTGAGAGGACAAGATGGTAAGAAGTGGAAGTTTCCAAGAAGTTGGGGAGAGTTGCCATTTAGGTTGCCCCAATTTTCAACTGCGTGGTGAAGGCCGCACGGTGTCATGGTTTGAGTGTCGGAGTAGGAGGAATAAAGCAGACTCAGCCACCTCCACATACTGATAAGGGTGTGTGTGTGTGCGTGCCTGCGTGCGTGTGTGCCTTAAAGCCACTTGTCGACTTATGGTGACCCCATACATCTCCGAGGGTTTTCATAGAATCATAGAACTGTAGAGCTGGAAGAGACCACGAGGGCCATCCAGTCCAACCCCCTGCCACGCAGGAAATCACGATCAAAGCATCCCTGACAGGTGGCCATGCAGCCTCTGTTTAAAGACCCTCAAGGAAGGAGACCCCACCACGCTCCGAGGGAGTGTGTTCCGCTGCCGAACAGCTCTTACTGTCAAAAAGTTTCTCCTCATGTTGAGGTGGAATCTCTGTTCCTGGAGCTTGCATCCATTGCTCCGTGAACCTGGATTATTTCCTATATGGCAGGGGGTTGGACTGGATGGCCCTTGAGGTCTCTTCCAATTCTATGATAATATGATTCCTAGGGAATCTTGGGTTTTGCAGTTTTACAAGGTCTTTAGCTTTCTCTGCCAAAGGAGTTCTGTTGCCTCACCAAACTACAAATTCCAGGGTTCCATAGGAAGAAGGCATGGCAAATAATCCAGTTTCAGATTATTTGTGTACTGTACATTTGGCCCTCAGGAGATTAGGGTTCAAATCCCTGCTGTGCCATGGAAACCCACTGGGTGAGCCTGGGCAAGTCACTTTCCCTCAGCCGCAGAGAAACGCAGTGGCAAACCCTTTCTGAACAAATCTTGCCAAGAAAGTTGTAGGATCACAATTCAAGAAGGATGTTGACAAGCTGGAATGTGTCCAGAGAAGGGCAACCAAAATGGTGAAAGGTCTGGAAGCCATGATGCCCTATGAGGAGCGGCTTAGGGAGCTGGGCATGTTTAGCCTGGGGAAGAGAAGATGAAGAGGGGACATGATAGCCATATCAATAGGATGTCATACTGAGGATGGAGCAAGCTAGTCTTCTGGTGCTCCAGAGACTAGGACACAGAGCAATAGGTTCAAACTACAGGAAAAGAGAATCCACCTAAACATTAGGAAGAACTTCCTTACTGTAAGAACTGTTCGGAAGTGGCATGTGCTGCCTAGGAGTGTGGTGGAGTCTCCCTCTTTGGAGGTTTTTAAACGGGGGCTGGATGGCCATCCGTCGGAAGCACTTTTATTGTGTATTCCTGAAAGGCAGGGGGGTTGGACTGGATAGCCCTGGTGGTCTCTTTCAACTCTATGGTTTCCTTCAGGTTATCACTGCTCAACACCTCTGTGTTGTGTTCTCAAACCCTGAAAGCCACTGCCTCCACAGATCTCTCATATGTACTTTGTACTGTTCACCTCCAGTCCCCAGCTCCATCTGTGTGTTTAGCCTTTGGTGATGCTTGCTCCTTGCTCCCTCCACATTTTCAGCAAGCTTCTTTTTATGCCTCAGCTCCAGTTGGTAGTCTGGAGACCAATTTGGATAAATGTTTGCCTTCTTCCTCTCCCCCATCCCTTCCCTCTTCCTCGCCAACATCTCCCAGGGCAATTGCTTTTGTAGTTCCATTTTACTGTAATGTGCTTGTTTTACAAGTTAAGAATGGTCCGAAAAATAGATATTAGAAGATTGTATTGTATTCTCTCCCTCTCTCATCTTCCTTCCGCTTCTCTGGCTTGTTTGGGAAGATGGTAAGGATGGATGCATTGGGAGCCATATTAAGAACCCGAGCAGAATACAGTGGTCACTTGCTGAAGTCTCCAGCATTTGTTGTGGTTAATGGATGTCAAGTCGGCTTTGACTTATGGTAGGGTGATCAATTCTCCCTTATTTCCCAGGATCTCCCTTAGTCAAGGTAATTGTTTTGGATTCTCCCTGCTCCCTTATTGACCTTCAATAAGAGTATAGTATATAGATAGAGGGAAGTCGTAGCGCCACTCTATTCTGCTTTGGTCAAACCTCACCTGGAATACTGACTCCAGTTCTGGGCACCACAATTCAGGAGGGATACTGAGAAGCTGGAACATCTCCAGAGGAGGGCGACCAAAATGGTGGGAGATCTGGAAGCCATGATGCCCTCTGAGGAGCAGCTTAGGGAACTGGGCATGTTTAGCCTGAGGAAGAGAAGGTGAAGAGGGGACATGAAAGTCATGTTTAAATATTTGAAGGGATGAGCCCTGGTGGCGCAGTGGTTAAATGCCAGTACTGCAAGCCACCACATCGCAAGTTCGATTCCAGCCGGCTCCAAGGTTCACTCAGCCTTCCATCCTTTCGTAGGTCAGTAAAACGAGTACCTGGCTTGTGGGGGCAATTAGCTAACACACATTGGAAACTGTTTAATGCAGTGTAGATGTGTAAATAGCTATTGCTTAAAACAATTTGTAAGCCGCTCTGATAGCCTTGTGGCTGAAGAGCAGGGTATAAATAAATAAATAAAAAAAATAAAAAAAAATACTGAGGATGGAGCCAGCTTGCTTTCTGCTGCTCCAGAGATTAGGACATGGAGCAATGGGTTCAAACGACAGGAAAAGATAATCTAACTAACCTGTCTCACGACGGTCTAATCCCAGCTCACGTTCCCTATTAGTGGGTGAACAATCCAATGCTTGGTGAATTCTGCTTCACAATGGTAGGAAGAGCCGACATCGAAGGATCTGTGTCGAGGGCTGACTTTCAATAGATCGCAGCAAGGGAGCTGCTCTGCTACGTACGAAACCCCGACCCAGTCTGTGTATCTGGGGTATCTGGGGAAAAGATAATACATTAGGAAGAAGTTCCTTCTGGTAAGAGCTGTTCGGAAGTGGAATACACTGCCTGGGAGTGTGGTGGAGTCTCCTTCTTTGGAGGTTTTTAAACAGAGGCTGGATGGCCATCTGCAGGGAGTGCTTGGATTGGGTATTCCTGACTGGCAGAATGGGGTTGGACTAGATGGCCCTTGTGGTCTCTTCTGACTCTAGGATTCTATGATTCTATTTATCCCATATATTTACCAAGGTCTGACGTTCAGATGTCAAGGGCAAGGAAGTTGGGGCATAGAAGGAACCCATGGAGGCTGGATATGTGTGTGTGTGTGTGTGTGTGTGTGTGTGTGTGTTTATCATCAAAAAGCAAGCCAGGAAACTCCTGCCAGCTTGAGGGGTGTGTTTGCATTTACATCAGAGATGGATGTGTGTGTGTGTGTGTGTGTGTGTGTGTGTGTGTAGGGAGGGAGAAGTGAGTGTGTGTATTTGTGTCTGTTTTGATAAGAGATCTGTAACACTTCTTTCAGTTTTCTTTAAACTTAGCCGTGGTGCTTCGGGTCTATTTAGAATAGTGTTTGTTGTTGTTCTTGCTGTTTAAGTTCCCTGGATAGTGTATACAGACACAAACATACAAAGACAACCAAAATATGGCCTGGCCATTAAAGATGTAATCCTAGACCAATGAACACTTGCTGGAGTGACACCACACCACTAAAAATGCAAAAAATAAAAATAAAATAAAATAAAATAAAATGTCACAATGAATAAATCTCCCTTAGTTCATGGCTGAAAGTTGTTCACCCTAACCAGGTGACCTGGTGAATGAGAGATGGGAGCCAGTGTGTTGTAGGGTTTTAAAGAGTATTTTAATGTGTTTTTAATTTTTTTAAAAAATCTTTGTATTGTTTTAATTGTTTTTTATTGGTTCATTGCTTCAGGGGCCCTTGTAGGTTGGGGTGCAGTACAAAAATGCTTTAAATAAATAAATATAAAATAAGGCACATACTCTGAGGTTGCATGGGCAAATTTTGAACTGTTGGTAATAGATTATAGGATAATTATGCTTTCCTGCACAGCAGCTGTTCATAGAATCATAGAATCATAGAATTGCAGAGTTGGAAGAGACCACGAGGGCCATCCAGTCCAACCCCCCTGCCACGCAGGAAATCACAATCAAAGCATCCCCGACAGATGGCCATCCAGCCTCTGTTTAAAGACCTCCAAGGAAGGAGACCCCACCATGCTCCGAGGGAGTGCCTTCCACTGCCGAACAGCTCTTACTGTCAAAAAGTTCCTCCTCATGTTGAGGTGGAATCTCTGTTCCTGGAGCTTGCACCCATTGCTCCGTGTTCCAGTCTCTGGAGCAGCAGAAAACAAGCCTGCTCCATCCTCAGCGTGACATCCCTTCAAATACTTAAACAGGGCTATCATATCCCCTCTAAACCGTCTTTTTTCCAGGCTAAACATACCCAGCTCCCTAAGTCTCTCCTCATAAGGCATTGTTTCCAGACCTTTCACCATTTTAGTTGCCCTTCTCTGGACACGCTCCAATTTGTCAATATCCTTTCTGAATTGTGGTGCCCAGAACTGGACACAGTATTCTAAGTGAGGTCTGACCAAGGCAGAATAGAGTGGCACTATTACTTCCCTTGTTCAACAATGGAATATGCTGCTGCCTGGGAGTGTGGTGGAGTCTCCTTCTTTGGAGGTTTTTAAACAGAGGCTGGATGGCTGTCTGTCGGGAACAATTTGATTGTGTATTCCTGCATGGCAGGGGGTTGGACTAGATGGCTCTTGGGGTCTCTTCCAACTCTATTATTCTGTCTGCCAGCCATGCTCTTTCCTAGTGTGTTCCATTCCACTGCCTGGTCATCTGCCATTCTGTGTCCACCAAGATTGCTCAGCCCTGGACCCCGTTCACACTACAGAATTATAGCGCTATGATTTCACTTTAACCACCATGGTTCCACTCTATGGCATCTTGGGACTGGCAGGGAGGGGCATTTAGGATTCGCAGCCAGAGAGCTCTTGTGCCTCACCAGACTACAAATCCCAAGGATTCCACAGCTAAGATGAAATCATAGGGCTGTACTTCTATAGTGTGGCTGAGCCCCTGATTACACTAGGATTTTTTGTGGCAAGTGTTGGGGGTTTTTTCTCCTGCTACTTAATCCCTCCACCATATTGCTGATACCTCCATTCATAGAACCATAGAGTTGGAAGAGACCACCAGGGCCGTCCTGTCCAACCCCTTGCCATGCAGGAAGATACAATCAGAGCACTCCTGACAGATGGACATCCAGCCTCTGTTTAAAAACCTCCAAAGAAGGAGATTCCACCATACTATGAGGCAGTGCATTCCACTTCTGAACAGCTCTTACTGCCAGGAGGTTCTTCCTAATGTTTAGGTGGAATCTCCTGTCTTTTCCAGGACAAAACCCTGCCATGTGTTCTGCTGGTTTCCATAAGTGAAGGGTGGGTAGAGTGCCCTCTGTGAGCCAGATGTGGACCCCAGGGCTCAATTTTTAAAAAAAATTATTTTGTCTTCAAATGTCCTTTGCACTTGTGCCATTTCAACCCACTACCGGGCCAATTTAGGCCCCGGAAAAACCTTTTTGAAACAAGAAGTGACCTAAAACAGGGTGAAAATGCTCCATAGATGGCATTTGAAGGCCAAAATAATAATAATAATAATAATAATAATAGTAGTAGTAGTAGTATTGGGGGGTGCAGGGGGGCAGTGGAGGGTGCAGCCCCCCATGGTCTCCCTTGGGGCTAATGTGCCCCCCAACCTTCTACCATTTCCCACCCCTGCAATAAGCAGCGGCACTCGGAGAACAATTTCCTCATTTACGTCTGTGATATATCCCCCATTCTTTGTCTGCCTTTCCATTTCAGAAGAATTTATTCTTCCGTCCGGTTTATAGACATTTTTATACAGCCTTCCAGTCATATCCCCTGGGTGGTTTACGCGGCAGTCTTTCAACACAACAGTTTTTAGTAACTGCAGATATCGATAAAGCATGAAAACTAACAAGGTGGTGAGATCTAAAGGCAGTTATTTTAAAAAAATAATAAGTCAAAATTGAAGGAATGTGAGAGAGGATTGTATCAAGTGCTGTATTTTCCCAGCCACAAACAATGGTGCTGGAGTTAGAGTCCTGATAGCATTGTAGTGGATTTAGGAGAATTTATTTGTGAATTAAAATATTTGTTTGTTGTTGTTACGTGCCTTCAGGTCAGCTCCAAACAGTCCAGACTTCCGTACCATGCAAATGCCCCATTTGGCTGAGGCAGTCCCAATTAATCCTCTGTCATCCCACTTTCCCAGAAGCTTTTAAATGTCCTGGTTTCTTTCTCCTCCTACTGCTTTTCTACTTTTTCCTCAGCTTTCTTCAGTTGCTGCAAACTTAGTTTAAAATGCAAATGTTGTTTCCGCTCAATTAACTCAGCAGGGGATAGAAGAGAGAAGGGGACAGAATCTGTCCCTTTCCAGTGGGCTGAGTCAAAAACAAACTGCTGCATCCTCTCCTAGCTTGTGTATTCTTCCTCAGGAGTAGCTTTTGCCGTCTTGACCACACTTTGAGGTTGCTTGGTTGCATGTGTCCTAGTTTTTCATGAGTGAAATGTTGGAGGGTGTGCATTTCTTCAGAGGAGGTTTGCCATTGCTTTCCTCTAAGGCTGAGAGAGTGTAATTTGCCAAAGGTGGGCTTCCATGGCTGAGTAGGGATTCAAATCCTAGGGCCCGTCTATAAGAGGGGAAAAAATTTGGATTGATGCCTATTCAGGCAAATTTGAAGCAGGATCGACTTGTTTTCATGGTGTTTGGCAAAATTGCAGGCACGCTTTTGCTGTCTCAACGGGGCATGCCTGCGATTCAAGATGGTGGCAGTGACTTGCAATTTTATTTTTGCCAGTTGCTGGCACCGATTGGTTTAAAAAAAACCCGCATATCTAAGATGCGAAAGGGCCATAGTGCAATATTCCACCTAAATAAACATAAAAAAAGGAAAAGATGGTTTTGTTGCCTAAGCACATAATCGCTAAGGCAAAAATTTAAGTTGGTGGTTCTGGGGTGCTTGCCTTCTTAGCAAGCCCCACCCCCTGCTCCTGCCCAGCCAATCAGCTTTCTACTTAGGCTTTTGTGGGGCTATACGAATAAATTTGATTGCCTTTCCTAATGATTGATCATGCACATTCCCCACAGAGTTTTTTAAAAAGTTCGGAAAAACCCCGAAGGCTGTTCAGTCGGAGTTCATGGTGGATTGGCAGCCCCTGCTTCTGAATACAGCAAAATTATGTGGGATCCCATTAAGACAGGTAGGATTCTAAGTGAATTCTGAGAGGATTGTTTTGAGAGGCTGATGGGAATTGAAGTCCGAATCAGCTGGAGATGATTTGAACTTCATTAAAAGGTAGCACCTCCAGGAGGTCTTCTGCTCACCTTTTTGATGTAGGATTAAATGTGCCTATAGATATGCAGTTAGAACATGTATGGAGGTTATTATTATTATTATTATTTTATTATTAATAATAATGTTTTAAGGGGGGAAGGGATTTTGAGTTGTTTTATATTGTGTACTATTTTATTGTTGTAAGCCGCCCCGATTGCTCGCAGAGGGGCGGGATATAAATAAATTTTATTATTATTATTATTATTAGGTCTTCTCACCAGCCTCTGGGGCTCAGAAGTGATGGAACGGTGCCTAGCTGCTCTCCTCTCCCACAGAGGCCATAGCAATGACCGTGGGAACAGCATAATATAATATAACAGCAGTATAATATAATCACACCCAGTCCCAATTATCAGAAAATGTGGCTGCATCTTTACTGGATGGGAATCCTGCTCAGTTTTCATAGGCAGCCCCATGTCCGCTAGTCTATCGTTGTGATGACCGGGGCATGGCTCACTGCAGGCAGGCTTAGTTGCTCAAAGGAGCTCGGGATGAACCGTGAAGACGTGGCTAGCCATGTTCCATTGACTGGCACATGGTTTTGTACACCTAGTTGCACCAGTGAGCAGATGAATAGCTCAGAGCAAGATCTGGTCTGTTGTCAGTCTTTCCCATTTTGTCCAGAAAGAGATTTCACAGGAGTGAGATTAGCCATCTGTGGATTTTTGCATCCATGTCTACTGAAGCCTGGGTAGAGGGTAGGTCAATAAGTGAGGCCATGAAATGAACTGGAGAGAGCTGGGTCAGGGGAAGAGTTCCCAGGTCACCAAAGTAGTTTCCCAGTAGCTACAATTTTAAAAAGCAACGCCTTGCCGTTTCTCAGAAGTAACTACAAATTGCTTTCAAGATGCTTAAAAACACCAATAACTGAATGCTTATAAATGATGTTGCACTGCATAGAATCATAGAATCATAGAATTGCAGAGTTGGAAGAGACCACGAGGGCCATCCAGTCCAACCCCCTGCCATGCAGGAAATCACGATCAAAGCATCCCCGACAGATGGCCATCCAGCCTCTGTTTAAAGACCTCCAAGGAAGGAGACCCCACCACGCTCCGAGGGAGTGCCTTCCACTGCCGAACAGCTCTTACTGTCAGAAAGTTCCTCCTAATGTTAAGGTGGAATCTCTGTTCCTGGAGCTTGCACCCATTGCTCCGTGTTCCAGTCTCTGGAGCAGCAGAAAACAAGCCTGCTCCATCCCCAATGTGACACCCCTTCAAATACTTAAACAGGGCTATCATATCGCCTCTTAACCGTCTTTTTTCCAGGCTAAACATACCCAACTCCCTAAGTCTCTCCTCATAAGGCATGGTTTCCAGACCTTTCACCATTTTAGTCGCCCTCCTCTGGACACGCTCCAATTTGTCAATATCCTTTTTGAATTGTGGTGCCCAGAACTGGACACAGTATTCTAAGTGAGGTCTGACCAAGGCAGAATAGAGCGGCACTATTACTTCCCTTGATCTGGACACTATACTTCTATTGTATAGTGAAAGACAGACATTTCCTAGCAGTTTCTCACCCTTGTCTAGGCTGGCTAGGGCTGCTGAATGTTGCAGTCCAACAGCTGAAGGGCTGCTGTCTTCTCACCCCGGTGTACATTCACACACGCAGTGCTTCAAACCTATCCACAGAACATAGATTTTCTTTGGTTTTTTTCTGGGCTGTGAGGCTGTGTTCTGGAAGAGTTACATCTGCAAAACACAGCCTCATGGCCCGGAAAAAAACCAAGGAAAATCTATGGATGCCAGCCGTGAAAGCCTTTGACTTCACATTATCCGCAGAATTCAATCATACCAACTCACACCATTCATCTTCCTAGCCCAGATACTGTCGGCCCTCCATATCACAGATTCTGCATCCACAGATTACACCATTCACGGCTTGAAAATATTAAAAATAATAAGACTAAAATAATAAAGGAAAACTTGATTTTGCCATTTCATATACAGGTTGACCCCCATATCCATGGGGGATGCTTTCCAATACACCCTGTGGATACCTAAATTTGTGGATAATAGGGAACTCTATTATTTTTAATGAGACAAACATCGGACGTTGACCATACAGTTGCATTGGAGGACCTAGAAATGCCTAGAGAGAACATATTTTTAGATGTGGATAAGTGAAACCGTGGATACCAAATCAGTGGATACAGGGGGCACCATTGTATATATTGGGATGAGCATCCACGGATTTTGGTATCCACAGGGTGTCCTGCAACCAAACCCCAGGAGTTGCCAAGGTACCACTGTTTATAGGGAATGCCTGGAGGTCCATAGCTGAGTAGTCAAGGCTTGTTTTCCAGGCAGAAGGTTCTTGAGCTCATATACAAGCTGGCTCTTTAGCCATGAGGATGAGAATCATGATGCCAGGGGGTTGGACTGGATGACCCTTGGGGTCTCTTCCAACTCTATGATTCTATGATGTTCTCATTTGGTGACACAGAAAGTTCAAAGGAGCAATCCTTGATCTCTCCAGTTTGGAAAAGGAGCTGAGGACTGGTGATGGGCTGAGGATCATCCCAGGCCCTGAAGTTTCCACGCCAAAAGCTGAGACCTCAGCATAGGTCATTAAGCATCCTGCATTAAATGCCAACCACAGGTTGATAGACACAGTAGCAAAAGGCAGCCTTTAGGTGACAGCAGGGTCTATTTCCTCATCTCATCTCTCCCCCCGCCCCATTTAAAGAAATTGAGCCTTTGAGTTAAGAAAGAACAAATGAGATTTGACCTTTTTGCAAGCCAGGTAAAGAGAACATTTATGTTTAAAAGAGAGAAGCCGGGGATCCAGAGAAGCTTTAAAGAGCTGTTTATTAAAGTATGAAAAAGGTTCCCCTCCACTCCTTCTTCTCCTTTTAGGATTTGCATATAAATGATAGCAAAAGATGGTTTTTGGCTGGAGCAAAGGGGGAGGCGAGTTTGAATCCTTGCGTGTTTTTTCATAGTCCACCTGCAGCTGAGCTAAATGGCTGCGCAGGCTGGCTCAGGGAAAAGAAAAGTCTCCGTAGCAATTTAGGATAATCCGGACTCCCTCGAGTTTAGGTTGGCGCTTTGTAGCATGCCAGCCCCGCATTCTAATTAAGGCTGGTCTGCTTAACGCCAAAGCAAGGGGACTGGTTGGACGGAGCAAAGGAAAGGAGTACTTTGATGTTTATTTCCCCCCCTTTTCTTCTCAATGTGAAGGCGTTAGATACCGCGTACCACTAAAACCACTGGTGCTTTCCATAACTTTAAAGTAGGCAAGGAAAACATTGAAATGGTTAATGATTTCCTATATTTTGGCTCAGTCGCCCATCAAAATGGAGACTGTAGTCAAGAAGGACTAAGGCTGAATCCACACTGCACAGATAATCCACTTTGAAACTGGATTATTAGCCATGGCGCCTTCCTATGGAATTCTGGGATTTGTGGTTTTACAAGGCCTTTAGCCTTCTCTGCCAAAGAGTGTGGGGCCCTCGCCAAACTACAAATCCAAGGGATCCGCAGGAAGGAAGTGTGGCAAATAAGCCAGCTTCAACGTGGATTATCTGTATGGTGTGGATTCATCCAAAGATGTGGAAAGGCAGCCTTGGAGGAGATCCTTAAGTGTGAAAATGTATCTTTAAATACCAAAGTCATAGAACCATAGAGTTGGATTCTATGATTCTATGACTTTGGTATTTAGAGATATATTTTTACACTTAAGGATCTCATCTAGTTCCTCCAAGGGTTGCCTCTCCTTGGAGGAACTAGATGAGATCCTTAAGTGTAAAAATATATCTCTAAATACCAAAGTCATAGAATCATAGATTCTAAAAGTCATAGAATTCATAGAAGTCAGTAGTCAGAAGCATCCAAGCCATCGTATTTCTGATTTCTATATATAGTTGTGAAAGCTGGACAGTGAAGAAAGCTGATGGGAAGACCATCAACTCATTTGAGATGTTGTTGTTTGCCTTCAAGTCATTTCCGACTTATGATGACCTGAAGGGCCAACCTATCATGGAGTTTTCTTGGCAAGATTTGTTCAGGGGGGTGGTTGCCCTTGCTTTCCTCTGTGGCTGAGAGAGTATAACTTGCCCAAAGTCACCCAGTGGGTTTCCCTGGCTGAGCAGGGATTTGAACCCTGATCTTGAGAGCTCTAGTCCAACACTCAAACCACTGTACCATACTGGCTCTCATTTGTTAAATGAGATTGTTAAACAGACACATGAAATGAGTCTTAGAGCAAATCTGAACTCTCACAAGAAACAAAGATTATTCAAGTGAGGCTAGAATTCAAAAACATCGCTGTGTTAGTGTGGGTCAGTACACAAAGCACCTTGGCCTTACCTCCACTACATAAATAATCCAGTTTGAAACTGGATTTTTTTTTTGTCATGGCTCCTGCCTATGGAATCCTGGGATTTGTAGTTTTACAAAGGCTTCAGCCTTCTCTGCCAAAGAGTGCTGGTGCCTCACCAAACTACAAACCCCAGGATTCTGTAGGAAGGAGTTGTGGCAAAACTGTCATTGCCCTGAGGGAAAGAAGAGCAGCCCTGACTTCTAGTCTTGCACTCAAACCATTCTGGCCCCTCAGTTAGATTTTAATGTTTCTTTGTCACTTTCTTCCAATGTGCTGAAGTGGGCATCACTGCTCCTTGTCCTCCATCCCTTCTCCTTACAACAACTCTGTTAAGTAGATCAGGCTGGGAGAGAGCCTGTGTGTAGCCAGCCCAAGAGTACCCATTGGGTTTTTGTTCCTTCACCGAAGACTGTTGAGAGGTGACCTGATAGCCATGTTTAAATATTTTAATGGGCGTCATACTGAGGATGGAGCAAACTTGTTTTCTGCTGCTCCAGAGACTAGGCCATGGAGCCATGGGTTCAAACTACAGGAAAAGAGATTCCACCTAAACATGAGGAAGAACTTCCTGACAGTAAGAGCTGTTCGGAAGTGGAATGCACTGCCTGGGAGTGTGGTGGAGTCTCCTCCTTTGGAGGTTTTTAAGCAGAACCTGGATGACCATCTGTCAGGTGTCCTTTGATTGTATTTTCCTGCATGGCAGGGGGTTGGACTGGATGACCCTTGAGATCTCTTCCAGCTCTCTGATTCTATGATTCTATACAGGGGGAGGGCAGTACCTTGCAGTAACGACATTTCGCTGCAGCAGCGACTTCTCTTAACGGTGTTTTTGCCCCCAGAAGCTTTCCATGCCAGATGGTGGCTGCAAGCGATTTGCTCGCATTCGCACTTCGCCATTGCCAATTTTTGTTTTAAAAATGATGTCTAAGGTGCACTGGAGCAATAGAGTGATTTTTCGATTTAGGACAGCAAAACAAAACCAAAAAAACAACACCCCTGTTTTATCGCCTTAGTGATCACTTGCTAAGGCAAAAATCCAACATGGTGACAGCGGGTGGTTGCTCTTTTAGCAAGTTCCGCCCCTGCGCTCACCTGGCCAATCAGCTTTGCACTCCCTCTCATATAGGAAAGCAATTCAAAGCGAATCGCTTGTCCCAATGAGCAGGAATACGCACCCCCTCACTGTTTGTAAAAGACTGGGAAAAGCCGCAAAGACTTTTCCTGCGCAGTTTTTGCCATTTTGGGGCCCCCTTCTTCCTAATTATGTGGATTGATGCGGGATCCCATTTAAACAGGTCATAATCCCAGCAAATTCCACGAGGGCTATTTTTTACCATGTATACAAACTCAAAGTTTCTTCAAACCTGATGAGGTTTTGAAGGGCGATGCACAAGGCTGTAATGTCTATCCTCTGCTTTCCTTCAAAGGTGTGCATGTTAGGAGGGAATCGCTGAGCGTGCTGCTTCTCGGCTGCTGGATGGAAAATGCGCAAAAAACCCACCTTTTTTCTTTTTTGCTTGGAGCCCTCTCTCTGTGCGCCAGGTGTGTTGGCAGCTGGCTTTAATGGCTAGCATATGCCTGCTGTTACTATGACAAGGCTCGCTCCAGCCAGAGAGAAGAGGAACAGATGTGCAAAAATTCTTTGCTTTTGTTTATTTGGGGTAGTGGGAAGAGCAGGGACTTATTTTAAAAAAAGGAAAAAATTGAGTTCAAAAACTTTTTTTAAAAAACCTGTTGCTTCTCTCTCTTTTTTTCCAGGTAGCAGAAAAGAGTTCTGGTTCTAGGAAAACAGCGGACAGAGAAAAAAACCTGAAGATGGGCGGTAGGTAAGTTTGGTATACAGTTCTTAGTACTCTCATTTCTTTGGGGGGGATGATGACAGGATGTAATTAATTGTTTAATTAATCAATTTTTAATTTATTAGATATTTATTATTATTTATTTAGAGTATTTATACCCCGCTCTTCAGCCACCAAGGCTCTCAGGGCGGCGTACAAATTGTTAGCAATAGCACTTACTTTCTATACTGCTTTATAGCCCAAGCACTCTGAGCTGTTTTACAATGTTTTTAGCTAATAGCCCCCCACAAGTGGGGTACTCATTTTACCAATCTGCGAAAGGATGGAAGGCCAAGTCAACCTTGGAGCCCTGCAATTTATATCCATCTTTCAGGGGGTTGGACTGGATGGCCCTTGAGGTCTCTTCCAACTCTTATGATTCTTCCACGATGGGACCAAAGATGTTATGGTTGAGGAGAAAAGCTATGTTGGGGACATTCAGGAGATTGCCTATGAATTTCGAGTTCTTTCTTGCTTGTGCAGTGCTTTTGCAGATTTAAACAATGAGGGCTAGCGTATTGGTTTGTTCTCACTTTGTCTTCTCCCAATAGGAAGGAAGCCCTTATTGGGCTGGGGTCTGTTTATAGGAGGAGAATGTAGAGGCAGTTTGCACCTAAAAACATGAGGGCGTAATAAGTTGCAACTGAAATGCGATTTTTTCTCGCTTCTGTATGCAGATCTTTCTCACCCAGGGTCAGGACTAGGTTGTAAAACCACCTTTTCCTCTCATTAAATTGGTTGAATGATGTTGTTGGGTACAGTGTTTCTTTTGATGGTCTGTGTCCCTCTGAAATGATAACAAATGGTGATTGAATTGCCTGCCAGAATTGTCTGATTGTGAATACTTTATATTATCCTGTTTTTCTTTTGTGCTTCATTCAAAGCAGCAATGTTGTACGGTTAACTCTTTAGATTTCTGTTAGTAATAAAGGCTACTGTTTCACCCTGAAGCTGTTGACTACTGAGTCTGAAGAAGGGGGTACATGACACCCAGGACTGATGGTGTCCAATTAGGCTTCAACTATGGGATTTCCTCTTTGAGAAACTAAGTTACAGCAACTAAGTTACCCCTTCCCACTGTACTGGTTTTTGTTGTAGGTGTAATGTTACTTTTGGCTACGTTCTGTTTCCTCATTGGGTGTTGTGACAATGTGTTCTGTTCTACCTATCTTTCTGTTTGTCATTGGCCTTTTCTGTAAACATTATCTTTGATATTCTATTCTTTAATGGTATCATATATGCTTTTGTGATGGTCTGTTGTGTTTTATACATTTGTGCTTTTGTGATGGTCTTTTTTAAATGCATTCATGCTTTTGTGATGGTCTTTTGTGTTTTATGCATTCACGGTTGAGACTCTGCCCTTCTATATTTCTTTGCATTACCAGTTTAGCAGGGACAGTACCAGTTAATCCTTTGCTATCTCACTTTGTTGGTTGCTTTTAACACGTCCCAGTTTCTCTCCCCTCCTCCTACCTTTCGCCTTTGTCCTCAGCTTACATCAATGCTGCAAACAGAGTTCAAAGTGCAAAAGCAGTTTGAGCTCAGTTAACACAGCCAAAGGGAGAAGTGAGTCGGTGTCAGGATCAGATCACAAAACGATCTTTCCCTGCCATTCTTGTCCAAGGACTACCTGTGGCTCAAGGCATGCCTTTGCCTCTCTTTTTAATGATAAAGGTTTAGGTGCTTGGCATGAGAAGAGAGTTGTAAATATTTGAAACAGCCAATGAATGAATGATTTGCCAAGTTTTTGCCTGTTTTGTAACTACTTTTTATATCACTGTTTTTCCCTTTGCTCTTTATTCAAAGCAACAACGTTGGGCAGGTACCTCTTTAGAATTTCTGTTTAGCAATAAAGCTTACTGTTTTACTCTGAGGCTCCTGCTTACCGAGTTAAAAGACATTTGCACATGATAGTAGTGTGGAAAATCTTGTCCTTCCCAGGCAAAAGAAACTGCTGGAGCCTCTTGTAGCTTGTGTGTTCTTCCTCATTAATAGCTCCCCTCTTTTTCCCCCAGGCTTTCCTAAACACAGTACACTTGTCCCTCCCTGTCCATGGATTTGGTATGCAGGGATTTAAGTATTCATGGCTTGAAAATATTCTTAAAAAATAATCCAAAAAGCAAACCTTGATTTTGCCATCTTATCTAAGGGACACCATTTTGCTATGCCATTGCATAGAATGAGACTTGAGTCTTCATGGATTTTGGTATCCATGGGGGGTCCTGGAATCAAACCCCAGTGAATATGAAGGGACAACTGTACATACATTCCAGGATTTCTCTGCTTCAAATAGCTTTGAGTGTTCTTTCTGATTTAGTACTTTTGCTCTCTTGTTGCCTGATCACACCCTTTTGACCACACTTTGATGCAGCGGAGCCACACACAGCTCGGCTTCCATCTACAAAATGTTGGTGGAGGTGCTTTTGGCTTGGCCCAGCCATTGTGGAAAAGACTCGGCTAGGTGGGCCTCAAGTCCTAATCGGCATGGTTCTTCTCACCACCATACCCCATTTTTACCTGCACATGGGGAGGGAAACACATAGAAAGCAAGAATATCAGGGTGTTGGAAAATGCTTCTCAGCCTTTAGCCCCCTCCACTTTATTTGCTATCAGACCAATGGAGCTTTAAGACAGTAAGGGTTCTATGCATGTCTCTACCCTACATGCGATTTCCCATTTGCTCAGTCACCCATTGTGGGGATGCATTTAAGCCACCACAACATGTGTCCAGAGAACCTTCCAGGTTTTGCAAGGACATAAAAGACTCCTCTCTCTCTGTCTGTTTCTGTCTCTTTTTTCCTCTTTCTTCAAGATGGCAAGTGTAGGCTCTGCTGAGTTGCTCCTCTTGAAAAATTCCTCTCAGTAGCCAGGGGCTTTGTGTTTATATGTCTGAATGCACCTTTGAATGTCACTCAAGTAAAGTTTTTAGCTATGAAGCTTGCATGTAGCCCAGTTGCCTTGCTTTGTTAAAACTAGTCCCAGAGAGACCCAGGAGATTCAATGCATCCACTTTGCTAAAGGAGGCTGAGTCTTAGAATCACAGAATCATAGAGTTGGAAGAGACCCCAAGGGCCACCCAGTCCAACCCCATTCTGTCATGCAGGAATACACAATCAAATAATTCCCCACAGATGGCCATCCAACCTGTTTAAAAACCTCCAAAAACGGAGACTCCACCACGCTCCCAGGCAGCAGCATATTCCACTGCTGAACAGCTCTTCCTGTCAGGAAGTTCTTCCTAATGTTTAGGTGGAATCTCTTTTCCTGTAGCTTGAACCCATTGCTCCGTGTCCTAGTCTCTGGAGCAGCAGAAAACAAGCTTGCTCCATCCTCAGTATGACATCCTTTCAAATATTGAAACATGGCTATCATGTCCCCTCTTCACCTTCTCTTCTCCAGGTGAAACATAGCCAGCTCCCTAAGCCACTCCTCATAGGGCATCATGGCTTCCAGACCTCCCACTATCCTGGTCTCCCTCCTCTGGACACATTCCAACTGGTCAATATCCTTCTTGAAATGTGGTGACCAGAACTGGACACAGTCTTCCAGGTGAGGTCTGACCAAAGCAGAATAAAGTGGCACGATGACTTCTCTTGATCTAGACACTATACTCCTATTGATGTAGCCTAGAATTGCATTGGGTTTCTTAACTGCCGTATCACACTGCTGGCTCATGTTCAGTTTGCGGTCCACTAAGACTCCTTGATCCCTTCCACTGGGAAGGTCAAGAGTCTGCCACCTCCTCCTCCTTTCTGAGTTAATGTGGTTCCCCTCTGACGGCAAAGGTGTCTGGACAGGGGACCTATTTTGTAGGTGGACCAGGCATGAGGCCTGGTAATTTGGTAAATGGCGCACGTGCCGCTTACGAGAATGCAAGGGGTGGGACCAGAGGCTATATAAGGCCCTACTGCCCCCTGCTTTGCCCTCTTTTGATGGATCAAGATAACCGTTGGCTGAACAGAGTGGTACAACCGTGGCTTTTCCTTGCCTCGCTGCCTTGTTGCGTCTAATATTTTTTCACTGCATGGAGAGGTATAGCAGTGGATTTGCCTGCTGTGTTACCCCACAGTGCTCCATACCCCGGCGGCTCAGGATTGTGGTGGTGTTGGTGCAGTCTGCTCGGCTGTTTTTGACACTAGGTTGTCTCCCCCCTCCCACTGCGGTTTTGAATAAATAGGTTAAATTAAATAAAGTGGCCCTTTTCAACCCATATCTTGGGTCTGGCCTCATTATTTCCTGGTTTAGTCAGCAGCTGAGTGCAAATTACTTTTGCACAGTGAATTCAGTTTGCAGCAACCTGAAGTAAGGTGAAGGCACAGAGGAAAAGTTGGAGGAGGAGAGAGATACTGGGACATTTTAAAAGCAGCTGACAAAGTGGGAATGCAGAGGATTCACGAGGACTGTCCCATATGGACAATTGGAGGGCATGCAGTAGGGTCAGAATGTATGTCCGATCTCCTCCCCAAAAACCAACACCATCGTAACAAACTCACTCTTTATTTTCCTGGTGGTTGTTTTTTTTGTTTTTTTCAGACAATCTTCCTTTAATACAAAGTCAATATATATATCTACATACACAGTGGCAAGGAAGCCACTTTAAACTGTTTCATTTTGAAATAACAGTGTGGTAGCAACAGGGCCTTGCTTTCGTACAAAGGAGGGCGGGGGGGGGGAAGAAAAGAAACTGGAAACAGCAAGGTCCGGTACACCCGATTGTCCATCTCTTCGCCTCCTCTTCTCAGACCCTGCCAAGGTTTGTAAGGTTTCTCTTGGCAACATTATTAAAACGAAATGTTAGGCAACCAGTGGTAAGAGAGAGAGAGCAATCATTTTCTTTAGAACAACAACAAAAAAAGAGATAGAGATTTATAGACCACTGCTATAACCAAGCCAGGAGGTGGCTGTTTTCTATCGCTCCCAAGGTGGGTTTAATTTTGTCCTGACCACCACTGTCGTACCATCCTGCAGCCCTGTAAACCATCCTGGGAAACTGGGAAGCTCGAACCTAGGACTTTGGGTGGGGGTGAGATGTAACTTTTTGGATCTCTTGACTCGGTCCAGTACCTTAAAAAAAAAAAACATTGCTGCTAGCGGGTGGTTGGTGGGGCTAATCCGCTTTAAAATCTTGGTCCAATGTTCTTCTGCCTTAATCCAGAGAATTTGAAGAAGCAAAAGGTTCAAATGGAACGTAGGAGGAAGGTGTGGGTGGGAGGGAGGAAGACAGAGAACAATGCTAACCAGCTGCTTGTGAAAGAAATGGTAACATGTCCGTCCCTCGGAGGAGTGGAGGGTGGTGGCGGAATGAGAGGGTGTAGCATTCTAGCTTCACAACAGCCCTGCAAGGTAGCTTCGGTTGATAGGAGTGAATGAATGACCAACCCAAGGTGCCCAGAAATTTTAAGGCTGAGTGGAGGGAGCGTTTCTGCATGCCCTTGAATCTTAACATTGATAGCAGTAGGCCTGGCCCACTTGGCTAATTCACAGAATCATAGAGTTGGAAGAGACCACAAGGGGCCATCCAGTCCAACCCCCTGCCATGCAGGAATACACAATCAAATTATAGCCCATTAGCTGGGGAGAGGCTCACTAAGGGTCCCCACCTGTCACTGGAGGAGTGTTTCTCCGCTGTTCTCTGTGTTAGGTATCATAGACGCTTAAGAGTTGGAAGGGACCTGAAAGGCCATCTAGTCCAACCCCCAGCCGTGCAGGAATACACAACTAGAGCACTCCTGAGAGATGCCCACCCAGCCTCTGGTTACAGACCCCCAAAGATGGAGAGTCCACCACTTTCCAAGGCAGTCCATCCCACACTTATGGTCAAGAAGTTCTTCCTAGTGTTTAAGTGGAATTTCTTTGCTTCTAATCTGAATCTACTGCAGCAGCAGAAAAGAAGCTTGCTCCAACTTCTCCATGACATCCCTTCAGATGTTTAGAGTTACCTCTCTGTCTTCCCTACTCCTCAAAATAAACAGACCCTACCCCACATGGTATCTAATAAAAGGGCAGATATAAAATCACAGAACCGTAGAGCTGAAAGGGACCGCGAGGGCCATCTAGTCCAGCCCCCTGCCATGCAGAAATACTCAATCAAAGCACCCCTGGCAGATGGCCATCCAGCCTCTGTTTAAAAACCTCCAAAGAAGGAGTTTATGGGACGTCACGTCTGCCTGTTCTCTGGATTCAAGTGCGCATGTTTTGTACCACTACTGGACTCACCATAAGACACGTGTGTTGGGACTTTTGTCCCCAATTTGTCATTGGTCCCCAGTAAGAGCAGGCATACAGAAGTGGGGTGATGGACACCCCCCCCCACAGCCCTTCATCCTGTCTAGGGTGGCCCCCTAACCTCGTACCCTTTGCTAAACTCCCTCAATGCCTTATGAAAGGGAGAATGTCATCAGAATAAGAATACTAACAATTAAAAAAAAAAGCAGCAACAGTTTTGTTCATACATGAGCAGGTTAAACCTTTTTTTTTTCTTTCTACTTATTTTTTTTTCTTTTTTAAATGGTAGAAAAAGCAATATGTAAAAGTAGCAATATTCTGCACGCCTTTTTTTTCCTCGTATGTCACACAGCCATTACACGTTAACATTTCTACAGTGAAAAAATAGACTGTCTTTGAACATAATATGAACAAATAAGCAATTGGGGTTTTTTTGTAAATTCATCGACTGATATTCTTTTGTATTTTTTTTACACATTTTTAAAAAAGGAAACAAAAAAGTACACTATTTTGTTAATTTTTTTAAAAAAAGAGAGCGACCGGCTAAAATAAAATAAAAAATAAACAACCAAAAAAATAAAAGAAATGTCACTTGCTAGACTTATATCAGAGTTAAAGAAAGCCCACTTGGGGTGTTACCTGTCTTTTCCTCCCTGTACCCCACTTTCTGCTTGTGTTGCAACCTCTATTTCTACTGAAGTGGTATTTCAGCTCCAGAGGCGCAGCCATAAAAACTCACCTTTCCCCCTGAAAAAATCTGCCTTGTGCAAACAGGGCCTCTAAAATAGCATTTTTATTCTCTTTGGCATGGGATGGATGGGTAGGTAGGTGGTTCAGAGACCCACACGAAATAGCCAGTTGCAAACAGAACAAATTTGGTTTTGATGTGCTAATGGAATTGGGGTGTGTGTGTTGGGAGGCGAAGATAGGTGGAAGGTTTCGTTGTTATTATTTTAAGTAACATCTAAAACTATCTTGCATACCTCCACTCACTTAGAATCCTAGAGTTGGAAGAGACCACAAGGGCCATCTAGTCCAACCCCCTGCCACGCAGGAATGCCCAATTCTAGATTGCCAAAGGTAGTTTGGGAAGCGGCATGCACATCACTAGAATTCAAAATGCTTGGAGCTGCGGTATAGGGGAAAGGGTATGAAAAATGGGGACGGTGAGTTTTCGTGTCTGAGAGCTATTTCGGGGTCTTGGCTAGCTCCTTATTGCATGTTTCTGTTTGCACCCCCCCTTTTTTTTTTGGACAGAGAAATTCTGGAATCATCAGAAATGAGAGGAATGTACCAAGTGTTCGAAAAGGTGAGCTAGGAAAGAGTGTGTGGGGTGTGTGTGATGGTGAAACCCCTCTCAAAGGTTGAGGTTCGGAATGGAAACGGGGTAGGTTGCCCTCCTTGGTGTGACGTTAGCTGTAGTGTTTTTTAATCCCCGTCTTCCCCAAATAGCAAACCTGTAAATTGGCTGCCTTGAGAGCCAAGCCAGCTAGAGTTGTCTGTAAACCAAACCCTACTAATATGCCCGTCACAGTCAAATGCCTCTCCCTTATGTTCTGGGATTTGTTTCTCGCCCAACTTCAACACGCCTTCTCTCCCTCTCCGCTCTTCTGTTGTAACGGACTGGACCGCCATTCTGCCAGCCAGCCAGGCGGGGGGCTAATGTGTGGGTGCGTGTATATGTGTGTGTGTTCTCGGGTTGTTAGTTTTCAAGTCCCGTTAAGTGTCTGGATCAGTTCTGCGCCATCCACGCCGCAAACACCAAATGAGGTAAGAACAACAAGTTTGCCACTTAAAAAAGGAAAAGTAAAGCCCGTCATCCTCTTTCCGAGCCACCCGTGGATGCTGGAGAGTCCAGGTTTTAGAAACACAGGTTGGAGGAGGGGTTGGGAGGGAACAGGGTCACCAGAGGGATGAGAGGTTTGTTTTTTGGGGTGGGGGGAGATGCACCCCTCGCTCGCTGCTCCTTCCCCATTGCAGCATCCAGAAATGAGTGGTGGTTGGGGAGGTAACTTTTGATTCAGTCTGGAGTCTGTTTCTTTAAAAAAAACAACAACAACGGTCAATGCTTGCCTCTGTTTGCTCGAAAGGGGCCTTCCGGAACTTTCCAGTGGTTAAGAGTCCGCACGACGGATGGCTTTTTCTTTTTCTTTTAAAAAAAGAAGTTGTTGTTTTTATTTTCGTTTTGTTTTATGTTGCATAGTGATCAAAACTGCCCAGGTATTCCAACGCTGCTTGGTAACAGAACTGATATTCATCCTGTAGGAAGAGGCAAAGGAGAATTAGGAGTCAGGGAAAGGCGGGTTTTGGAGGGCACAGCTTGTTTGGTTACCCACAGGGGTTAAAACAGCAGCAAAAATCATGGGGTCCTCCAGATATGGCTGGACTACAGTGCTCAGCATGCTTCACCATTGGCTGTGCTGCTGGGACCTGCAGTTCAGCAATGTTTGACATAAAACCAGACCCTATTTACTTATTTATTTCAGCTTTAACCCTGCAGCACCTCGCAGGAGGCCAATGTGATGTGTGTGGTTCTCCCCTTCCTCTGTTATCCTCTAAAAAATTCCAGCAAAGTAGCTTGGAACAAGAGGAGTAGGCCAAGGCCAGAGGTTTGCTGTGGATTAAAGCCTTTGTTGCTTCATTCTGATACTCTAAGCAGCTTCAGACCTTCTGGACTCAAACTTCCATCATAAATGGCTGCTGGCTATGCTAGCTGGCACCAAAGGTACTTGGAGGCCAAAAAGATCTGGAGGGCCCCAGGTTGCCTTCCCCTGCTCGAACCATTGTGTGCCACTTGGCACTCATGATGGGTAGTCATATAAGCATAGAGTTGGAAGGGATCACAGGGGCCATCTAATACAACCCCCTGCCCTGCAGGAAGACACAACCAAAGCACTCCCGACAGATGGCCATCCAACCTCTGCTTAAAAACGTCCAAAGAAGGAGACTCCACCACACTCCCAGGCAGTGAATTCCATTGCTGAACAGCTCTTACTGTCAGGAAGTCCTTCCTAATGTTTAGGTGGAATCTCTTTTCCTGTAGTTTGAACCCATATCTCTGTGTCCTAGTCTCTGGAGCAGCCAAAACAAGCTTGCCCCATCCTCAGTATGACATCCCTTCAAATATTTCAACATGGCTATCATATCCCTGGGCAGACTAAATATGCCCATCTCCTTAAGCCACTTCTCATAGGGCATAATGGCTTCCAGACCTCCCACCATTTTGGCCGTCATCCTCTGGACACGTTCCAGCTCAGATCCCAGTTAAAAGGATCAGGGAAAGATGCTTCTCTGACAGAGGCCATGAGAGGGCTGGTGTTGATCCATCTTTTCAGAGCAAAGGGGAGGGAGTGGGGAGATCATTCAAACCATGTTGCTCTAGGCTCCTGGGGGAAGGGAAAGTCAAGTGGGCTCCTATGTTTCTCCCGTGACAGATCCACTTTCCCAAGGTCCGGATCACCTCTCCCCTCCCTCCTTCCTTAGGGAGTTCCGGGCAATGGGAGAAGGCAGAACTGCACCCAACTGATACAGCAGATCACAACAGAAACAGTGTTGTAGCCCTGGAAAGACGAACAGGTTTGTTACCAAGTTTTTGATAATACCAAAAATAATAGGATAACTATCAAAAAGCACCCATCTTTGGGGATAGGAATCCACTTCATCGCACGATCGGTTGATAGGATGTATTTATTTTCAACCACTGAAAAGGGCTTTGCTTCCCATGCTGTCTTCAGACCATGGGCTTGTCCTGTGGTCAGGCTCAGAGCTGGCTCACAGCAAGCTCCCAGGCATGTGGAAGGACCAGTGGGCATGTTGGCCGGGGAGGATACGGGGAACTGTAGTCCACAATGTGTATTTTTCCAAACTCTGCCCTGATGTGAGTTCACACCAGGACATTATTGTGGGATACTTTAAACAGTTCTCCTCCTTGACTGTTTTGGAGCAAGAAAGGGGAGCAGAGAAATTTCTTGGGTCTGTTCTCTTGGTCGCTCACCTGCCATCCTCCCAAACCTGAAGCTGCGGAAGGCATGGGGATTGGCATGTGGTTATGGGGCTGATTTCCTGCCAACCTCTGAGTGCCAGAGTTGGGAGGAGGGCTGGACACCCACATCACTCACTGTGGCGGGCGCAAATGTCAGCCCAGCTTGCCCAAAGCCAGGCTGCCCTTACCTCCGTCTGCACCATGGCTGGCCTTTGTGTCCGCAGCATCTTGACCGTCTGGAAGATGTCTACCACCCCCTCGTAACGCATTCTCTCCAGCACGATGCTCAGCGTGATGAAAACGCCGGTCCTGCCCACACCGGCACTGCAGAGAGAAGACGAGGAAGGTAAGAAGGCAGAATCAAGAGGAACACACCGGATGGTAAGCCATTTGGGAATACAGTTGTCTCTCCGTATCCATGGATTTAAGTACTCACAGCTTGAAAATATTCTTTAAAAAAAATAACCAATGATTTTGCCATCTTATATAAGGGACACCATTTTGCTATGCCATTGCATATAATGGGATTTGAGTATTCACAGATTTTGGTATCCACGGGGGTCCTGGAACCAAACCCCAACGAATGTGAAGGGACAACTGTACTTGCATATACATCATGAGATATCTTGGAGATAGGACCCAAGTCTAAACACAAAATTCATTTTTGTTTCATATGCACCTTATACACATAGCTTGAAGACCAGTTTATATAGAATATTTTTAATAATTTTGTGCATGAAACAAAGTTTGTATACATTGAACCATCAGAGAGCACAGGTATCTCAGCTGACCCATGTGTATAATTTTGGAATTCTGGATACGGGAGACCCAATCTGTATGTATAGTCATTCCTCCACATTTGCAGGTTAAATGTTTGCAGATTTATTTGTGAATTGCTAAATATATTCTCTCTAGGCATTTTCTTGGTATTCTAGCGTGATTATATGGCATGCTCCTGCTAGAAGTTGACCACAGAATTGTGCTGGAGGGCTTACAGCTGTCTACAGAAATGTTCTCTCTAGGAAACTCTAGTCCTCCAACACAACTCTATGGTCAACATCTGATGGAAGTTTACGATATAATCATACTAGCGGACCTAGAAAATCTAGAGAACTTTTCTCTCAGGTAAAAAAGAAAATGACAAAAGAGGACAGGCCTATATTAGCAGTTTTTCCATTTTCATGAGGTCCTTCGCCCCTAACCCTTGCAAAAGTTTAGGGCTGACTGTACGTACATACAGAATTTAAGTACACTGTACATCTAGACATATGTATACAACTATACATACACACAGAAACCTACATTCTTATATGTGTATGTACAGCTGTCCCTCCACATTCACGGATTTGGCATTCACAGTATTAAGTACTCATGGCTTGAAAATATTCTTAAAAAATAATAATCCAAAAAGCAAACCTTGATTTTGCCATCTTATCTAAGGGACACCATTTTGCTATGCCATTGTATATCATGGGACTTGAGTATTCACAGATAGGGTATTCAGGGGGGGTCTTGGAACCAAACCCCAGCAAATGTGAAGGGACAACTGTATACTAGTGTCTGCATACCCATCTGGGTGTTTGCATACATGTATGTACTTGTGCAGACACACATACACATATATACACATGTATATTTCCATGTACACACACACACACATATATATATACACACACACACACGTATGTGTGTATATATATATATATATATATTGTGTATATATATATATATATATGTGTGTGTGTGTGTGTGTGTGTGTGTATAAGAATCATAGAGTTGGAAGAGACCTTAAGGGGCATCTAGTCCAACCCCATTCTGCCATGCAGGAACACCCAATCAAAGCACTCTCGACAGATGACCATCCAGCCTCTGTTTAAAAGCCCCCAAAGATGGAGACTCCACCACACTCCAAGGCAATAGCTCTTACTGTCAGGAAGTTCTTCCTAATGTTTAGGTGGAATCTCTTTTCCTGGAGTTTGAACCCATTGTTCCATGTCCTAGTTTCTGGAGCAGCAGAAAACAAGCTTGCTCCATCCTCAGTATGACATCCCTTCAAATATTTAAACATGGCTATCATGTCCCCTCTCAACCTTCTCTTCTCCAAACTAAACATGCCCAGTTCCCTAAGCTGTTCCTCATAGGCCATATATGGATATACACATGCACACAACACACAATGTGTGTGTGTGTGTGCATGAGTCCATTCTTACCTTTGAGTGACAAGTAAAACATAATAATAATAATAATTATTATTATTTATACCCCGCCCCTCTGTTAAAACAATCAGGGCGGCTTACAAAAAACATATATTTGTGCATTCACATATTGGCATGTAATGGCCATGTATGTATACAGACACCCAAGCGTGTGTGTATAAAATGTGCAGGAGTTCCTCAATGCCTGTATGTAAGTCTCCACCCACTGACATATCTCTGGGCATACTTCCCTTGAAACCAGCCCGGCAGGTACTTAGGAAGCCAACCCTCCCACGGGCTGAGCCACAGAGCAGGTTCCCTAGTTTATTTGGGATGGGTTTGTAAGTGGGGAGGGGGCAAAGACAAACCCTCTGCATAACAGACCCCCCCCCCAATCCACGTCAGACTGGAACATGGCACAACAGCTGAGCCACGCACCCACCCTGGCCTTGAACAGACTCCCAAACTCTTCCTTCCTCCCTGAGTAGGAGCCCAATAGTTTGTCCGTTTTCCCCTCTTAGAAGCCCCTTGGGTCTGCTCAATGTATTCTACACCACACCTCCACTCTGCTATAGGAAGTCTGAAAGCAAGCGCAGGCTGGAAACCTTTTAATCTCTCCAGTGATGCGATTAATCAACTAAGGCTTTAATCGCAGATTAACAACAAGCCACTGCTCTGGGGATTTGGAACTCTTGAAGGCGTCAGAAGAAACACAGAGGTGCGCAGAGCTCTTGGGACTTGGTTTGATGGCCTCTTTCTGTCTTCATGGAGAGCCGCTCCTGTGTTTTGGGCGTGCTGGAATTGTCCGTGGATGCGACAACTCAAAATACACAACACTTTCCCTTACCCCCACCTCAGCGGTTTTATACTGCAGTTTTCAATAATCTGGCCATAACAGCTTCTTGTGTTGTGATTCTTGACTGCACTGAGGTTACAGAGAAATACATACAGTAACAGAGCACATGTTTTGTATGCCAGTTCTCATAGAATCATAGAGTTGGAAGAGACCACAAGGGCCATCTAGTCCAACCCCATTCTGCCATGTAGGAATACCGATCTGCTGACCATCCTGTGTGGCAAGGTTTGTCATCCAGATCTCGACACGTTGCGACTAACAGCGTGGAAGGTTCTGCTCTGAATCCGTCTCCAGTTCCAGGGTCAGGTTCAACTGCCGTGGCCTTGCCTCCTGAAATTCAGGCCATAGTTGATGCCTCCCTCTGTCTATCTACTCAACGCTCCTGCTGATATAAGTGGAAATGGTTCGAGACTTTCCTGACTGAGCGATGCCTTACCTTCGCTACATCCTCCGTTACTACTGTGCTCCAGTTCTTGTTCTACTTGTCAGATTCTGGACTTTCCATCCCTCCTTGAAATGTTATCTTGCAGCCATCTCAGTTGAGTTCCAAACCAGGGGCCGTCCTTCCCCATTTCAAGACCCGTTGGTCAAAAAGTTTTTGAAAGGTTATACCAACCTGCATCCTCCTGTGACGAAGCCCACCCCAGCTCTCCAGATGTCCCTTCAAGCCGATGGCCACAGGCGATCTCCATCTTCTTTCCTGGAAGATGGCTTTTCTCATTGCTATCACCTCTGCTGTGCGTGCCGTGGAGCTTTGTGCCTTGCGTTCCGACCCACCTTACTTGGTGTTCCACAAGCACAAGGTGGTCCTTCCTGCTGAAGGTCGTCTCCAGCTTCCATCTGAACCAGTCCATCCTGCCTGTTCTGATGTAGAACCTGACAAATTCGAGTGCACTCTCCATTCCTTGGACGGCCGGCGAGCACTCGCATTCTACATGCAACCGACTGCTCGGTTTTGAAAGTCTCCTAGACTGTTTGTTGCCTATGCAGACTCTAAGTTGGGTGCTCTGATTTCACCACCGTGCCTGTCCAAGTGGGTGGTTTCGACCATCATCTTGGCCTACAAACTGTCTTGGAAGACGTTACCTTCCTGAATCCGGGCTCGCTCTACCAGGGCGGTAGCAGCATCCACTGCCTTTCTCTCCGGGGTTCCCCTGGAAGGTGTTTGCAGAGCAGTGACCTGGTCTACTCCATTGACTTTTATCTTGCATTAGAGATTGGATAACAGGTCCAGGAGTGATGCTGCCTTTGAGAGGGCTGTCCTCCTCTCTACCATTCAGCGAGTGCATAGTTCTCTTTTTGCACTACTCACTTGGTTGTTCAATAAATGGTTGTTGGTTTACTGTGATACTGTGTGCCTCGTCTTTCCATGTCACCTGGAGGTAAAGCTTGCAGGTCTCCTAGCTGTGTGGATTCACAGAGACCACAAAGAAGATGGACAGGTTGCTTACCTGTAACCATAGCTCTTTGAGTGGTCTTCTGTGAATTCACACAGACCCACCCATCCTCCCCTCTATGTCCTGCTTTAGGCTTAACTTTGCTGATGCCACTAGTTGCAGCATCCTATAAGGAACTGAGGGGAATAAGCAGGATCACCTCAGAGGGACTGTTAGAGGTGGGTGGAGCTACTGCCAAAATCTATTGCATAACTATTCCAGAAGGTTCTGAGTGCTCTGCGCAGGCGTAGGAATAACCCTAGCAGCGTGAATTCACAAAAGACCACTTAAAGATCTAGTGTTACAGTTAAGCAACCTGTCCTTATTTAGGGTCACTTAAGGTTAATTAAAGATCATTGCCAGTCATTCAGGGTCATTTAAGGTAACAAAGGTCATTTAAGGTAACTTAGGGTCATTTAAGGTTAATTTCAGGCAGTTTTAATTCATTCAGGTTCATTTAGGGTCATTCAGGGTCATTTAAGGTAACTTAGGGTCATTTAAGGTTAATTTCAGGCAGTTTTAATTCATTCAGGTTCATTTAGGGTCATTCAGGGTCATTTAAGGTAACAGAGGTCTTTTAAGGTTAATTTCAGGCAGTTTTAAGTCATTCAGGTTCATTTAGGGTCATCAGGGTCATTTAAGGTAACAAAGGTCATTTAAGGTAACAGAGGTCATTTAAGGTTAATTTCAGGCAGTTTTAATTCATTCAGTTTAATTTAAGGTCATTCAGGGTCATTTAAGGTAACAAGGGTCATTTAAGGTAACAGAGGTCATTTAAGGTTAATTTCAGGCAGTTTTAAGTCATTCAGGTTCATTTAGGGTCATTTAAGGTAACAAGGGTCATTTAAGGTACATTAGGGTCATTTAAGGTTAATTTCAGGCAATTTTGAGACTTTCAGGTTCATTTAGGGTCATTTAAGGTAACAAGGGTCATTTAAGGTAACTTAGGGTCATTTAAGGTTAATAATTTCAGGCAGTTTTAAGTCATTCAAGTTCATTTAGGGTCATCAGGGTCATTTAAGGTAACAAAGGTCATTTAAGGTAACAGAGGTCATTTAAGGTTAATTTCAGGCAGTTTTAATTCATTCAGGTTCATTTAGGGTCATTCAGGGTCATTTAAGGTAACAAAGGTCATTTAAGGTAACAGAGGTCATTTAAGGTTAATTTCAGGCAGTTTTAAGTCATTCAGGTTCATTTAGGGTCATTCAGGGTCATTTAAGGTAACAAAGGTCATTTAAGGTAACAGAGGTCATTTAAGGTTAATTTCAGGCAGTTTTAATTCATTCAGGTTCATTTAGGGTCATCAGGGTCATTTAAGGTAACAAAGGTCATTTAAGGTAACAGAGGTCATTTAAGGTTAATTTCAGGCAGTTTTAAGTCATTCAGGTTCATTTAGGGTCATTCAGGGTCATTTAAGGTAACAAGGGTCATTTAAGGTAACAGAGGTCATTTAAGGTTAATTTCAGGCAGTTTTAATTCATTCAGGTTCATTTAGGGTCATCAGGGTCATTTAAGGTAACAAAGGTCATTTAAGGTAACAGAGGTCATTTAAGGTTAATTTCAGGCAGTTTTAATTCATTCAGGTTCATTTAGGGTCATCAGGGTCATTTAAGGTAACAAGGGTCATTTAAGGTAACTTAGGGTCATTTAAGGTTAATTTCAGGCAGTTTTAAGTCATTCAAGTTCATTTAGGGTCATCAGGGTCATTTAAGGTAACAAAGGTCATTTAAGGTAACAGAGGTCATTTAAGGTTAATTTCAGGCAGTTTTAATTCATTCAGGTTCATTTAGGGTCATCAGGGTCATTTAAGGTAACAAAGGTCATTTAAGGTAACAGAGGTCATTTAAGGTTAATTTCAGGCAGTTTTAATTCATTCAGGTTCATTTAGGGTCATCAGGGTCATTTAAGGTAACAAGGGTCATTTAAGGTAACTTAGGGTCATTTAAGGTTAATTTCAGGCAGTTTTAATTCATTCAGGTTCATTTAGGGTCATTTAAGGTAACAAGGGTCATTTAAGGTAACTTAGGGTCATTTAAGGTTAATTTCAGGCAGTTTTAAGTCATTCAGGTTCATTTAGGGTCATCAGGGTCATTTAAGGTAACAAAGGTCATTTAAGGTAACAGAGGTCATTTAAGGTTAATTTCAGGCAGTTTTAATTCATTCAGGTTCATTTAGGGTCATTTAAGGTAACAAGGGTCATTTAAGGTAACAGAGGTCATTTAAGGTTAATTTCAGGCAGTTTTAAGTCATTCAGGTTCATTTAGGGTCATTCAGGGTCATTTAAGGTAACAAGGGTCATTTAAGGTTAATTTCAGGCAGTTTTAAGTCATTCAGGTTCATTTAGGGTCATCAGGGTCATTTAAGGTAACAAAGGTCATTTAAGGTAATAGAGGTCATTTAAGGTTAATTTCAGGCAGTTTTAATTCATTCAGGTTCATTTAGGGTCATTTAAGGTAACAAGGGTCATTTAAGGTAACAGAGGTCATTTAAGGTTAATAATTTAAGGTCATTTGGAGTTTTTCAGGGTCATTTCTTTCAGGTTTGGCAAAGTGCAAATAAAAGCTGTAAAAAAAGATTTTATTTGTTCAAACTATTTTAAAAAATGTTTAACAGCCCTCGTAAAGCGATCTAAATATTCAGGAAGACAGATTTAAACAGAAAATATGAACGTGAAGGGTTTGGGCATTTATATATATATATATATATATATATATATATATATATATATATATAATATAATATATACACATACAACAGACATAGCAATCTGTGCAGGCTGGGAGCGATAAAAGGGGGTCAACTCTGACATGCAAACGCACATTCAGTCCAACTGCGAAGCCAGTCCGAAGGAAAGGCGGGGGGAAAGCCAAAGCAACCTTCCCACGTTTTGGAAGCCACACTCTCAGCTTAGCCCGCTGCTAATGAAAGAATTTCTGCCAGGGATTTAGGAAAGAGAAAAACGGTACATGCATTTCTCGCCCAGCGCAACCAATCAGGAGACAGCAGGGAATCTCCCTGCGCTCGAGGCTTTGGCTTAAAATGAGGGCTGGCTGAACAGTGGCTGGCTTGCTGTATTTAATTCCAAGGTGTGAATGATCAGGAAAAGGAATTTGCAAACAAGGACTGAGATAGCTCTGTTGGCAGGTTGCTTAGTTTCTTTTTCTTTTCTTAACTTTAAAGGTTTATTCTAAGCAGGAATCTACATAGCAACAGGCTATCTCTTTAAAAAATATATTTTTTATTAATATACAAAGGATTACAACAGAGTGAACAAAGATAAAAAGCAGACAAAATACAGCTAAAAAGGGTATACGAGGGTGTCTAACAGATCTCTCTCTTTCTCTGGCTTTTCTTCGCAAACGAAGATTCAGGAAGGAATCATCCCGCGATTTCTGCAAGCGCGCTAATGACTAAAAAGGTCAATTCGAGATAAACAAGTCCGGTTGCAGATACAACCATATATATATATATATATATATATATATATAGTTTCTCTTCCGTAAGAGCACTTTTCCAGAAATTGAAATGATGGTCTGGCGGTTTCGGCTGACAAGGATGATTGTTAATATAATCTATAACGGGACGCCGTTTCTGTTCAAAAGAAGTACAATAGAAGTTATTTATCCCGTCCGCCAGTTTTTTCCAATAATAAACTGTCCCATAGTCTATGCCATCAGTTATCTATTTTTAAGCTGCCCGTCTTCCAATTTTTAGCTATTTCTATTCCTATGATAGCCAGGAGAAAACAAATCAATGGTTTTATGTTTCAAGTCTTTGTTGTCTCCCCAAAACACTGAGAATAAGACCTGGACAGGGAGCAATCTATTGAAGGGTGATATCAGAAATAATAGATAGCACATTTAATCAAAATGAGCTCACGTTTTCACAGTACAACCACATATGAACATACATTCCTTTACAATTACAGCCTCTCCAACATTTTTATTATTTATTTATATTTATACCCCGCTCTTTAGCCACAAAGGCTATCAGCACGGCTTACAAATTGTTTTAAGCAATAGCAATTTACACATCTACGCTGCATTAAGCAGTTTCCAATGTGTGTGCTGATCGATTAGTAAATCTGGCCAGTTGCACAGGGGTAAGATACCATGCATAGAGTAATTTTAAGGAACGTTCTCTAAGGAGGGCAGATCTTGATTTAAATGGAGGGAGGCTCCAAATATTATTCCAAGCAGCCTCTGAAATTGAGATAGTCAACTCTAATTCCCATCTTGTTTTGTATGCCAGCCCATTACCATATGTTTCTTCCATAAGCCAGTTGTAGAGTTTCCCTGCAATACCTTTAGGGAGTTGAGTGGAGGCCATACAATAATACTCAAACATTGTAGGAGGGCGTCGAGTTTCCCCTTTTATTTTATTTTCATTTTTTAAAATTTAGTTAGTTATTTATACCCCGCTCTTCAGCCACAAGGCTATCAGAGCGGCTTACAGACTGTTTTAAGCAATAGCTATTTACACATTTAACTGCATTAAACAGTTTCCAATGTGTGTTAGCTAATTGCCCCCACAAGCTGGGTACTCAGTATTAAACAGGCAATGAAACAGTATGAAAAAGTATGAAACAGGTAATGATAAACATAAGGTATGATCTCACTATGTAGTTCTTAATGTATATAGGTATAGGACCAATGATGGGGGAAATATTCCTAACCCTTTCATCAAACCAAACTGAAAGATGCGCGGTTTATAGGCGCAGAGTTTTACTAAAATGAAGTCATATGACACAATGTGTACATTTCAGCATGTTTTAACTGTGTCTATGCTGTCTAATTAATCTTAAAAAACCTACCACTTGCTACAAAAATACACTGATAATAGCTTTTCGTTCATTATGCCCGAATCACTAGTTTTTAAAAAGAGAAATATTCAGCAGTCTACCCTTCCCTAACCAAGTTTGTTAAAAAGAGATATAGTTTGCTGTAGTTGGATCCATGTGGGCTGAATGGAGGCTAGGGTCTCAAGTAGTTCATTTGCTGATTTGGGCTAACCCTTGGAGAGAAAAAAAAATCTTGCACTATATAGAGCCCTTTATTTTTCCACCCTCCAAAATGGCAAATATTATCAGAACTTTTAAATTTAGGATGCAAAAGCAAAGGTCTAATGGGGGAGGGACTGGGAGCCATCAGATAATGCCATTTTTTCCATATCACAAAAGAAGAGTGGAGAAAAGGATTTACGGTTTCATGAATGGGTTTTGTTGGAAGACAGGAAAACAATACATCTAATTCTGAGGAGAAATCATGTCCAATTTCCAGGTGAGTCCATTTATTAGAACCATCCTGTCTTATCAGTTGAATAGGTTGACTCAACTGGAAGGTAACATGGTAAGATTCAATATGTGGTATAGCCAGGTCACCATCCTTAGAGTTGGCGTATCTAAAATATTTTGGGAACTGAGGATTTGATTGTTAAAAACAAACATATTAATAGAAACTTGCCAAAATTTAAAATAGGCAGGAAGCGGGTGTTAATGGTAGTGTCTGAAAAATAAAAAATAATTTAGGGAGTAAAAACATTTTTAGATTTTCCTTGGTTTTTTTCCAGGCTGTGAGGCCGTGTTCTGGAAGAGTTTCTTTCTGACGTTTCGCCTGCATCTGTGGCTGGCAACTTCAGAGAATATAAACTCCACACACACTCCTACCCAACCATTCTCTGAAGATGCCAGCCACAGATGCAGGAGAAACATCAGAAATAAACTCTTCCAGAACACGGCCTCACAGCCTGGAAAAAAACCAAGAAAAATCTGTGGATGCTGGCGGTGAAAGCCTACGACTTCACATTAAAAACATTTTGATGAGGAGAATACATCCTAGTAGGGCTAGCTGGAGGCTTTTCCATGCTTCTAATTTATCATTCATCCATGTATTGATGGGCCTATAATTATTAGGGATTAGTTCGGAGAGATCATTTGTAACCATTGCACCAAGGTATGTAATACCTAAGGGTTGTATTTGGAGAGCGGAGAGTCTTTGCCATTTCTCTTCTCAGGGTATCTCTTTAGATGAAAGCACACTTAGGAATTACAAATTACAAGACAATTTAAGTCATTCCAGCAAAGTCTAAAACAAAACATGTCGTAACACATTCTGTCTAAAAAAACTCTTATTCAGCAGCTGTTCAGCAGTGGAATGCACTGCCTGGGAGTGTGGTGGAGTCTCCTTCTTTGGAGGTTTTTAAAGAGAGGTTGCCTGGCCGTCTGTCGGGAATGATTTGATTGTGTATTCCTGCATGGCAGAGGGTTGGACTAGATGGCCCTTGGGGTCTCTTCCAGCTCTATGATTCTATGGAGTCTCCTTTGGAGGCTTTTAAACAGAGGCTGGATGGCCATCTGTCGGGAATGCTTTGACTGTGTATTCCTGCATGGCAGGGGGTTGGACTAGATGGCCCTCGTGGTCTCTTCCAACTTTATGACTCGTAAATATAGAGCTTTGGCACAGGCTGCTGCTCCAGAGACCAGGACATGGAGCAATGGGTTCAAACTACAGGAAAAGAGATTCCACCTAAACATTAGCAAGTTTGTGTGTTTGTGTGAGAGAGAGGTGGCCTCTTTCCTCCCCAATTTCCCTCCTTGGCGAAGAGCAGACTTACCTGCAATGGACGGAAATGGGGCCGTCTTGTCCAAACTGCTCCTTCGTTTTGTGCACCTGGCCAATGAAATCGATAAACCCTTCGCCGGATTTTGGCACGCCTTGTTCGGGCCAGTCGGTGAACTGGAACTGGCGCACTGTTCGCGACTGGCCATCCTGTGCGCGGGGAGAGGAAGGGAAGAACCATCAGTATGAACTGACTTTAAAAAAAGAAACGGAATAAAAACTGAAGATTAGGAAGGGTTTGACCCTGAAAGCTTGAATGACCACTTTGTCCTGAGAGTAAATTTCTTCAGACCACAACAGACTTGGCTTCTGCATTCAAGATGGCCCTGAAATGTAAGGGAGGGGTGGCCGTTTGTGGATCGCAACTCCCATCAGCCCTAGCCAACTAAAGCTCCATGGTCGTCCTAGTTGAACAACACTGAGTCACAATATATGCACCCCACTCTACAGGACCCTTGTACTTCACAACATGTTCATTCCAACTTTCTTCGAAGGACATCTAGATTTTCTTGTCTTCCCATATATTTTTTAATTGATTCTGATTATTGAGAAATCATCATGACCCAAGGTCACTCATGTGACACCTTTGCAGCTGAATGGCATTTGAACCCAGGACTTCTTGGGTGTCATCCAATACTCAAAGTCCTACATAGCGCTCCTCAAAGTGACGGCCTCCAAATTTGGGTACATTTCCCCCCATTTTCATTTTAGTGGCGGTTCTGTGCGATCTCACTCGCTTTTCAACTTGTTTTCCTTTTAGCTATGTTGTAATGTTTGTTCCAACTGTTTTAATTTAATTTGTTTTTAATAGAATTGTTTATTTAATGGTTTTTAAACTTTCGTATCTAATAGGGTTTAGCTGTACTTTTGTTTTAATTTGCAGCTAAGCTGCCTTTCAGTCCCCTGTTTAAAATTATTCTCATTGTTTTAAATTTTCTATCATTTAAATGCCATCCAACTAGGAAAGCTCTCTACTTGCTCTCCTTCTTCCAGCAAGTAAACACATTTTTAGTCCGTAAAGTTTTTAGAAATGGACTACAATGGGCTTTTAAGAGTTTGCTGTGCTGTTGTATTAATCTTTACATGGCTTTAAATGAATTTTACATGGTTTTAACTCTACAGATTGTTTAATTTTTTTAAAAAAAGATAATGTTTTTATATATATATATCTCTGGCTTTTCTTCGCAAACGAAGATTCAGGAAGGACTCATCCCGCGCTTTCTGCAAGCGCGCTGATGACTAAAAAGGCCAATCCATATATATATATATATATATATATATATATATATATAATGTAGTTATTAATCTGTTTTTTTATTATGCTTTTTATTAAGGCTGCTGCCACACTACAGAAATAATGCAGCTTGACATAGCTTTAACTCACATGGATTTGGATTGCTATGGAACTCCGGGGTTTGTAGTTTTGTGAGATATTTATATTTTTTAAAAATGTATTTATATAGTTTTTAATCTGGTTTTTTTTTGGGGGGGGTATTATGCTTTTTATTATGCTCTCTGTCAGAAAGCGCTGGTGCCACAACAAACTACAAATCCTAGGATTCTATAGGATGGAGCCATGATAGTTAAAGCAGCGTCAAACTGCATTATTTCTGCAGTGTGGCAGCAGCCTAAGCTTTTAGCAAAAATAATATGAACAGCACAATACAAAACAATACAACAAAAGATACATATACAGTAATACATGTATGTATAGTTCTCTCCGCACATTTGCGGCTTAGGCATTTGCAGATTTGATGATCTGCGGATTTGATTAATGTGTTCTCTCTAGGCATTTGTAGGTCCATTTCTGCTGGAAGTGGACCACAGAGTCCTGCTGGAGGAGCTAGAAATTCCTAGAGAAGTCTTCTCTGAGGTTAAAAAACAAATATTTCCAATTTCTATTTCTATTAGCGTTTTTTTCCACTTTCATGGAGGTCTTTGTGTCCCTAACACCCATCAAAGTGGAGGGCTGGCTGGATATGACTAAAACTAAAATTAACCTAACACTGAAATATACTAAGACTAATACACAGTACTAAGACACTAAACACCAAATACTAACTAAAACACAGTTGGGCTTGGGCCTCTAAATCCAAACAGTAATAAATAAGAAAAAAGATCCAAAAGAGAAAAAATATATTATAGTTCTCTCTTCCTATTTGCTGGGGTTTGGTTCCAGGACCCCCCATGGATACTAAAATCCAGGAATACTCAAGTCCTATTATATGCAATGGCATAGCAAAATGGCATCCCTTAAAGGCAAAATCAAGGTTTGCTTTTTGGATTATTATTTTTTAAAGAATATTTTCAAGCCGTGGATACTTAAATCTGTGGATACCAAATCCGTGGATATGGGGGGACAACTGTATTCTGTCATTACAGATCCAACTGAATAATCCAACTAGGGTTTTTAATACTCATAACCACAAATTATTACACTGTTACTGTTCTTATTGCTCTGTATTGTTTTTAAGCTGGAACGTGTCCAGAGGAGGGTGACCAAAATGGTGGGAGGTCTGGAAGCCATGATGCCCTCTGAGGAGCAGCTTAGGGAGCTGGGTATGTTTAGCCTGGCGAAGAGAAGGTGAAGGTGATATCCATGTTTAAATATTTGAGGGGATGTCATACCGAGGATGGAGCAAGCTTGTTTTCTGCAGCCCCAGAGACTAGGACACGGAGCAATGGGTTCAAGCTACAGGAAAAGGGATTCCACCTAAACATTAGGAAGAACTTCCTTCCTGAGAGTAAGAGCTGTTTGGAAGTGGAATACACTGCCTGGGAGTGTGGTGGACTCTCCTTCTTTGGAGGTGTTTAAACAGAGGCTGGATCTGTCAGGGATGATTTGATTGTGTCTTCCTGCAGGGCAGAATGGGGTTGGACTGGATGGCCCTTGGGGTCTCTTCCAATTCTATGAAAGGCTGGTATTCGGAGGAGGGATGGGAAGAAGGCATTATATAGCTGGAAGCACAGTCTCTGTGATGTAGAAATGCAGAGAACAAAGGCAAATGGGGCATGTCGATCGATGTACAACACAACCAAGGGCCAGCCTGAGCCTCCCTTGGTGACATGGGAGGCCCAGGCGTCAATATGCACTCAACCACGATGCTCACGGGGGGGGGGGACCATCTTCGTACACTAGTAAAAAACGCTCTTTCAAGAATGAAACAGCTACGGGAGCTGCAGAAAAAAACCCACTCTGATTTCATACAGGCGTTAAAAAACAGACAGTGATTAGAGGAGAGAAAAACCGATGGGATGCACTCATCTTTTTTCAACTCAGCTCAAAGAAGTCACACAGCATGAGGTGAGCCGGAAGGGAAACATAGCAGTGGCTGCCTCCATGTTGCCAGAACTCACACAGATAAGATTCAGGGCTGTGTGTGTGTGTGTGTGTGTGTGTTAGACTTGCAGACTTTCCCTAAACAGATGAAGACCTTTCTGTTTCAACAAGCCTTTGAGGATGGATCGTTTAGGCAGGACGGGCCTCGTAGCATGTGCTGGATTTTGGGGTTATTTTTGTCACGCTGTTGTGTGTGTGTGTGTGTGTTTTTATGGTTTTAATTTACATTTTAATAACTTTTAAACTTTTGGTTTTTATCCTTCCAAAATGTATTCATCTATTTTCAAATGCCATGTAATAGATACTTTCCTCAAATGACAATATAGATTTGCAGAATTACTGTATTCTGTATGTGTCAAATACTTAGTAATTCAAAAACATAATAGTTTCAGAGTCTGAAAATTATTACTTAGAAAAGAAAAGATTCCAAAACTGAAACGGGACATTTGCAACACACCTGGTTTTTACAGGGGATGGAACATTTTATAGAAAGGATTCCTCTAACCCTAAGTGTAGCTGTGAGCTTCATATCCTTCTGCCACAGCAAAGTTGTACAGTTGTCCCTCCACATTCACGGATTGGGCATTCATGGTTTTAAGTATTCACGGCTGGAAAATATTCTTAAAAAAATAATTTTCCAAAAAGCAAACCTTGATAGGGGACAGCATTTTGCATATCATGGGACTTGAGTATTCACGGATTTGGGTATTCACGGGGGGAACTGGAACCAAACCCCAGCGAATGTGAAGGGACAACTGTAATACACATTGTTTTGGAACACCATAAAAGAACCCATTATAAAAATGCACTCTATAGAGAAAAATCCCTAAGCTGGCTGGTGGAAGGGGGTGGGTGAGACCTATGAGACAGAATAACTTTTGTATTTGTTCAGAAGGGGATTGCCCTTGCCTTTATCTGAGGCTGAGAGAGTGGAACTTGGCAAAGGTCACCCAGTATATTTTCCTTGGGTTTTTTTCCGGGCTGTGAGGCCGTGTTCTGGAAGAGTTTACTTCTGACGTTTCGCCTGCATCTGTGGCTGGCATCTTCAGAGAATGGTTGGGTAGGAGTGTGTGTGTGGGATTTATATATTGTGAACCCACAGGCAAGTGAGGATTCAAGCCCTGGTCTCCCAGTGTCCTCATCCAACACTCAAACCCCACTATATCATACTGGCTCATATCAGTCCCTATAGAATTCATTACTAACACCTTCTCCTATAGAATCATAAAGTTGGAAGAGACCACAAGGGCCATCTAGTCCAACCCCCTGCCCTGCAGGAATACATAATCTGGCACATTCATTTAAAACAAGCAGGTACCAGGTAATGAGAATGACCCTTTTCTCCTTGAGACCCAGCCGGAATATTTACTGACCCAGACGGAGACAACTAGAGTGAGGTCTTTCCCATTACGTGAAAGCTGAGCCTTCTAATGGAAACCCTGGGAAGCAGCTTTCAGTCCAAAAAGACAGCACCAGCCAAGATGGCGAATTAGTTTAGCCTGGTATAAGGCAGCTTCCAATGATGTTAAGTGTCCCCATAGGACACGGTTCACCATTTTGGTTGCCCTTCTCTGGACACCTTCCAGCTTCTCAATATCCTTCCTGAATTGTGGTGCCCAGAACTGGACACAGTCTTCCAGGTGAAGTCTGACCAAACCAGAATCGAGTGGCACTATGACTTCCCTTGATCTAGACACTATACTCCTATTAACGCAGCCTAGAACCGCATTGGCTTTTTTAGCCAATCAAAATGGCGGCTCCAAGCCACCTAGCTGCCACGCAGATGCTCTCCTCCAAGAAAAGAGCCAGCCCCGTGAATGGGCACAAGGTGAAACGACAACGCAGAAAGAATCACAACCCAAAAACATCACCCAAGGAGACCTTCTGCTGTGCTGTTTGCAACCGGACTTGTTTATCTCGGATTGGCCTTTTTAGTCATCAGCGCGCTTGCAGAAAGCGCGGGATGAGTCCTTCCTGA
This sequence comes from Gambelia wislizenii, assembly GCA_030847615.1. Taxonomy (NCBI): domain Eukaryota; kingdom Metazoa; phylum Chordata; class Lepidosauria; order Squamata; family Crotaphytidae; genus Gambelia; species Gambelia wislizenii. The sequence continues at coordinate 9,364,492 of JAUMIR010000018.1, forward strand.
ATCTTCGTTTGTGAAGAAAAGCCAGAGAGATGTGGGTCCATCTGGTAGGAGGATCTGACCACTGCGGAAACAGCCACCCCTTTTCCAAACGCCAAGTACCGCTTGACCCTGAACACACACACACACACATTGGGCACAGACTCACCCTGGCATCGGTGACTTTGAATTCCCGGAGGATGTACTGAGGCATGTTGTATTCTGCCATGGGATCCACCACGAAGTACTGGTACCGCGCAGACCGCTCGGCCGGCCAGTATTGATGGCACTTTTCCTGTGGGTCCGACAAAAAGGAACCATGTTAATAGCCTCCCTGGCTGGCTTGGAGCACAGCAGCTGGCTTTTGTGTGATTTCATCTAACGCAATTCCCTCCAGTGCCTTGCGTTGTTCGCAGCCAATGCTGTGTCCTGCCCTGCTTTGCATTCCCCTTGGAAGTTCTTGAGAGCTAAAATTAGTTTCCCTAGGAAAGCAGGTTACGGCCACATTCCTTATGCCAGCAAATTCTTGGCAATTCCCTTCCCTCTTAGCACACTCCCCCTCCCACAACTCTTACCACTAGCTTTAGAAGGGCTTTGTGATCTTTAGGATAAAAATCTGAGGGTCACACACACACACACACACACACACACACACACCGCTTCAGCTGTCTGCATTAATTGTGACTTTCGGTAATCTTAATATCGCTTGTTTCAGGCTATGATCCATCAGTGAGATGGATTCCCCACATACATTGTTTTAAATGCACCGAAACAAGCTTTTTGCCCCAGCCTGTTACACAGATGGAGGCAAAAATTTAACCAATTTTAATGATTTTTTAAAATCAACCCTCTGTCGTCCGTATGTCAGGGTATAATAATGGGCAATTGCCACATCCCCAAAATATGGGAATAATTTTTTTGTCATGTTCTCTTTTCTACCTCTCTTGTCTTCACCTTTATGAAGACACACCTACATTGTGTGTCTTCATAATCATCTACACCTCCAAATGTTGTTGGACTGCAGCTCCCATTATTCCTCACCATTGGCAGTGGCTGCTGGGATTTACAGTCTGACAACAACTGGAGGGTGGCATGATTCCCACCTCTGCTCTACAAAATGCGATGGTGCACACCGGCCCACTCCCTGGGATGCAATCCTTCCTTAATTTTCTTTCTGGAGGAAGCAATAAATAATGTCAGCAATTTTCTTCCCACGGCGAGTAAAGCCTTGAAAAACTCTGCAGCCTATTCGCAATTCTGGACCTATTCTGCATAAAATTCGCAAGCAGGGGTTTTGCAAGGGGCGGTTTTTCTGAACAGAAAAATGCTGTTTCCTCTGCAGAAAATGATGTTTTCTGCACAAAACCACCACATGGAAATTTTGTGCAGAGTAAGTCCTGAACGGCAACGATTCTCATCATTCTAGGATTCTTCTCATTGGGGTCCCCCGACATTCAAAAAACCATGTTTTTGACCATTTTGTGGGGGAATAGTTTTGAATATTCTTTATATGCTTTCCCACTCATGCACAGTAGAGAAGTTTCTCTACAACTCCAACTTTCTTTCCAAAGTTGCACACTCCCTGCTAAATTATAATGGTTTGGCATAGATTTCAGGATCATCACACTAGCTTCTTAATGTTCCACATTAAGAATAATTCCCTTCCCAGTCATGAGTGTTTTTCTGGATCACAGGTTGACCCCTGTATCCACAGGGGATATGTTCCAAGACCCCTGTGAATACCTGAAACCTTGGATAATAGGGAACTCTATTATTTTCAATGAGATGAATGCCAGAAATTGACCACAGAATCACATTGGAGGACCTAGAAATGCCTAGAGAGAATATATTTTTTTTGGACGTGGATAAGTAAAACCGTGGATACTGAATCCATGGATACAGGGGCAACATGTATTTAAAATCTTGCATTTACCAAGTTACCATTGGAATTTTAAAACATGTTAATCCTTAACAGTTCTCGAAAGCTGTCACACCAAAACTCCTTTCCACTTTTATTTATACCCTTATGATTCCAATCAAATTGAAACAATCTCTCATGTCTTGCCTTTTAAAAAAAATATCATTAAAAAAAAATCATATCCAGGCCATTATTTGGATATGTTTGGGACTCGTTTTATTACACACTAACATTTTGAATATGTTAGATGAATTTCTTAATGTATTCCAATCCATTTCAATCTATAATTTATGACATGTTCTAGTTGGTGGACTGTGACAAATGTGACCTCACTTGACATCCTCGGCTATTCTGCCTTAGAGGTGATGCTCAACACATCTCTTAAAATGGCTTTGTTGGTTTTTCAATCCGACATTAACCTCAACGTTATCACAGCTGCAGATCACGCATAAAAAGGACAAGCAGAACAAAACAGATCAAGGGAAAGGAAGAACTCCCAGAATCCATGTATGTATATGTGTGTATGTATATTAAATTAAAATTAAATATGTGTGTGTGTGTGTGTGTGTATAAATATATATATTTGGCAGTTCAACAACCAGCTCCTAAATCAGTTCCAGATAACATAGCACTAGGATTCAGGTGAGCTGTGATGAAATCTGACCAATTTGCTCCTAGTGGAATGTTGGCTTACCCGGCCCATCTCTCGCAGTTTGGTCAACATCACTACGATCGTGGAGTTGTTCTCCCAGAGCATGCGCCAGAAGTCTTCCGTGGTCTCCGCCAGCGGTCCCTGGGTGGCGATGTATGCCTTTTGTTGCCTGTGACAGCAAGGATGCATAGAGTTTTTTTTTTTAAAAAAAGGCTGATCCCAAGCATGCAAGTTTAAAATAGCTATCCACACAAAATTCCTCCCTGGTTTATATTCTCTAGCATAAAAAACTCAAAACACTCAAAAGTAGTTTAAAAGTATAAAAATATCTTTACTTACAGTCATTGTGTATATTTCAGTGAATATCAGCAGCATATTAACAAGTGAAGGCTAGACTAGAAAAATTCAACTGAAAACTACATTTTAAAAACAAAAATATGTGGGAGCCCTGCATGGCGGCTCCTACTCCTATGAAAGCACCAGTGTTGTCTCGTGGTTGACCCTCCAGAACAAAGGAGGGGACTTGGACACACCTTTCCCCTCTGGAAAGCCAATCACAACTCAATAGGAAATGACATCACCGCTTCTGTTTGCTTCTATCCCTTTCAGCAGCTAAACATCTCAATTTATTGGATTGCAATCTACATATCCCAATAGCTTAAGTATAGTGTAAATATCTACTGGTGGAGTTACATTATGCAATATTAACATAGCATAAGGAATGTGGATCAATAATCAATAAGCGTGGCTGACAACCCACTGTAATAATGTGCACTGTGCATAGGCAGCACACATATTGGCAGTGTGCCTTCACATGCTACTCTGCGGAATTAAGTGAGTTGTGCAAAATACACAATTTTGCCTATTGTCACTTGGATGTGACTGTTATGCATTCTCCAAAAACCTCTACTCGGCATGCATAGTGCAACTGTGTACGTCATTGAAAGGATGCTGGCCAGAGAGTGGGATGTGAGGGGAAGGTGGGTTTTGGGACTGGGGGAGGAAAAGAACTAGAAAGCCAGGGGCTTAAAAGAAGGGTGGGCAGAGGCCTGAATTGGCACAGAACCCGGTCAAGTTGGAAGGAGGCACTTGAGAGGAAGAGCAAACCTTCAACAGAAAATAATTCTCGGTTTTGTCATGGATATTGGGACATGCAGTGAAAGTAGATTTATTCTATAAAGAGCGGAGATGTAACAATCTGCAGAGTGCAGCAGTGTGAGCTAGTAGCAGTTTGCAGAAGTTAGGAGGTGTATCATTTTGGATGAGCTAACAGCTCTGGTGCCAAGCTGCTGTGCACTCTGCTGAGCTGGGCATTCAGCTATCCCACATTTCAGAACTGGAGTCTGGACAGTTCTTGTTTTGGATCTCGCTGTGTGAAGACGTTTTTCTACTGGATGCTGTCAATTACTGTAAATATTCTTCATTAGGAGGAACTTTTTGACAGTAAGAGCTGTTTGGCAGTGGAACACACTCCCTCGGAGCGTGGTGGGGTCTCCTTCCTTGGAGGTCTTTAAACAGAGGCTGGATTGCCATCTGTCGGGGATGCTTTGATCAAGATTTCCTGCATGGCAGGAGGTTGGACTAGATGGCCCTCGTGGTCTCTTCCAACTCTACGATTCTATGATTCTATCCTACAGTAAAGAGAAGTTGATTTTAGACACAAGCCTATGTCTGATTATTCTTATGCCTGGAGGAACCATACTCTGCTACAACTTTTTGCTGCCTGGACCTCTTATCTTGCACAGAGGTACCCAGTGTGCATTAATCTGACAGGTTTACCCACTTTGCTTTTGTCGGACTAAGGGAATCACTGTGGATCACTCCCACTGTAGGTGATACAACTCCAGATGCAAAGGACCCAAGCTCAGATCCCTTTGGATTATCCTTTCTTTCTCTTTCAAAATTAAACAAGGAACTGCTTTTTTAAAACCTTGTTTTGAAGATGCTGGCATGAGCAAGACGAGTGATGTCAAATTCCCAGAAATGTTTGAAGCCATGGGGTGTCCGTGGAGAGTCCCAGAAAATGTCCCAGACATTTGCAAAAAATTGCAAAATGACATGAATTAGTAACCTTTACAAGTTGAAAGTCACTTGGTGACTTTTGGGGGAAAAAATGCACAATGCGTAACTAGGTTTGGTATAAAAATTTCCATGTTTGCTATGTGAAAAGTATGCTCTATCCAGAATGTAACTACAAATTGAACTTTTAAAATACTTTTTTTTTGTTACAAAGTTGTTACAGGTATAAGGAACACCTGAATTTTAAGGAACCCCTGTGGTTTTGTCAATTTGAGGAGCAGGCAAATAAATAAAAGCAGAGAAAACGAATGTGGTGTAGTGGTTTGAGCACTGGACAATCACTCTGGAGACCTGCTTGGCCATGGAAACTCACTGGGTGACCTTGGGCAAGTCACACTTTCTCAGCCTCAGAGGAAGGCAAATCCTCTGAACAAATCTTGCCAACTGTGACAGGGTCACCATAAGTCAGAAATGACTGGAAGGTACACAACCACAACAAACCAGAGAAAACTATTTTCTCTCCACTAGTTTATCACGTCAAGGAAACACAACATTCATTCCCATAAAAAGAAGGAAAGAAAACCAAGACCAGGAATTATAATGATTTGATTTGGTACATCATCTTATAGAAAAGTCTTCTTCTTCCATAGTTTCCAGCAATGATTTTGGGGCAGCAGATATAAGAACATCTTGTCTAAGATACTTTATTCATCATTTTGAAAGAAACTATCTCATAATCCAGTGCTTTACCATTTTTCCAGGAAAAAAGGCTTTGGGAAAAAATCCCCCCCAAATATTTCCAATTTTTTCCCCCTGGGCTTTCACATCTCTATCCAACTGCTAGTTTTCCAAGAACCTTGCCAAGAAAACCCTCACCAAGCTACCCATAACATTAAGCTCATGAGTCCAAAGTTTCTTGAATTTTCTTTCCTCATCCTTTTCCCCTCGTGTGTTATATATTTTTTCGACTGCAAGCCTGAAGGCAGGGACAGTCTTGTTTTATTTATGTAAGAGGCTCTGAGAGCCTTTATAGCTCAGAAGCAGGGTAGAAACGCCATCAATAAATAAGTAGGCTAAAGTAACACATTCAAAAACAGGCATGACCTTTGGATTGTCCTCCAAGAACCTGAATTCTCATGGAGTAAATCTTCAACCTCCCTGTAACAGACCTAAAAAGATCAGAGAACGTAAGGACTCCACCTAAGTCAAGAATATCTCCATACCTTTGAGCGTCTTACTATCTAAGAGGCCTTTTTGGTGATAGCATCCCAAATCCACAATAGCTTTCCTCAATGATGCTTAGGACACGGAGCAATGGGTTCAAACTACAGGAAAAGAGATTGCACCTAAACACTAGGAAGAACTTCCTGACGCTAAGAGCTGTTCGGAAGTGGAACACACTGCCTGGGAGTGTGGTGGAGTCTCCATCTTTGGAGGTTTTTAAACAGAAGCTGGATGGCTATCTGTTGGGAATGATTTGATTGGGTATTCCTGCATGGCAGGAGGTTGGACTAGATGGCCCTTGGGTGCCTTCCAACTTATTCTCCTTTGGAGGTTTTTAAACAGAGGCTGGATGGGCATCTGTCAGGAATGCTTTGATTAAGTATTCCTGCATGGCAGGGGGTTAGACTAGATGGCCTTGGGGTCTCTTCCAACTCTATGATTCTATGATTCTCCCTTTCTCCATTAAAATTTGAACCACAAGTGAAAGCGGAGTTATTTATTTCTCCAGGCCTTAAAAATATAAAAATAAAAACAATTAATTTACTACTATTATTAATAATAATAATAATTATTATTATTGATGATCATAGAATCATAGAATCATAGAATTGCAGAGTTGGAAGAGACCACGAGGGCCATCCAGTCCAACCCCCTGCCATGCAGGAAATCACAATCAAAGCATCCCCGACAGATGGCCATCCAGCCTCTGTTTAAAGACCTCCAAGGAAGGAGACCCCACCACGCTCCGAGGGAGTGCGTTCCACTGCCAAACAGCTCCCACCGCCAAAAAGTTCCTCCCCACGTTGAGGTGGAATCTCTGTACCTGGAGCTTGCATCCATTGCTCCGTGTTCCAGTCTCTGGATGATGATGATGTTTCTAAAAAATGATACCTTTTACTGTTTTTCAACTGAATTCTCTTATCCTGCCTTTGGATTTAATCCCTGGAACTAATTTCTGTTAGTCAAACTGTTTTGATTGTGTTCTTCGTTGTTGTTTTGTAAACTTTGACTACAGTAGTCCCTTCATGTTTGCTGGGGTTTGGTTCCAGGACCCCCCAGGGATACCAAAATCCGTGAAGACTCAAGTCCCATGATATGCAATGGCATAGCAAAATGGTGCCTCTTATATAAGATGGCAAAATCATGATTTGCTTTTTGGATTATTATTTTTTGAAGAATATTTTCAAGCCGTGAATACTTAAATCCATGGATACCAAATCCGTGGATACGGAGGGACAACTGCATTTTAATTAACAGGCATCTATGTAATGGTGTGTGTTGAAATCCAATCCTGGATACCAAATCCATGTATTTGGAGGGACAACTGTATTATTGCAAAGAAAAGCAGGATAGGCATTTCTAAGTAGTCAGACAAAACACATTTAAAATCCGTTCAAAGGATGGAAAAAAAAAATCAATGGTATATTTTTTAAAACATAGCCAGCCACCTGGTGAAAAAAATAATTTAAGGCTGGGATTAAAAAAAAAAACCCAAAGAACCACCCAAAATAGAATAGATTTGAAATCCCCACTGTTTTGGAAACACTTAGGATTGTTAAAGCTAGTTTAACATTGAATGGCCAGGATTCAGGTAGCGCCATCCATGTGTGCCGAGAGTCTGTTATGTTATGCAGATGTGTTTTTTTGGGCGTGTGGGATTGGTATTCTCATCCTCCCCATGGAGTGTCTGCATGCAGACTGTTACGCTACACTGAACTGAGGCCAGTATCTTTTATTTTAATTTGACATGGGGCTCTCTTATATACAGTTTGCCTCCTGTCTTGACGGAATCAATATCTTCAGTTTCAATTATCCACAGCTGGGAAAAAAAAATAGGACACATACCATAGAGTCACGTTGGAAAAGGCCTAGAGAGGTGTCCTCTCTAGGAATCCCTAGGTCTTCCAACACAACTCTATGGTATGTTTGCAGCCCTTTATTTTAATAGCATTTGTTATTATCTGTGGTTTCACTTCAGTCCAGGAATGTATGCTTCACAGATAAAGGGGGCTACCTGTGCTATGTTTCTCGATTTATAAATTAACTGTGACTGCATCATTGAATTCAATGAGCCTTCCTTCTGAGTAGACACAAACACATGATTTTGCAGAAAGACTGCAATCCTATGCAGATTGAACACGGTGGAGCTTACTTCTGAGCAGACAGATCTAGGATTGTGCTGTATGATGTGGTTTCTAATATTGTATTAACAATGCTGTCAGCAGCACATATTCCAAAACACTTCCTTTTTCATGTGTAAACACCTTATCTTTGAACAGATTGTGTTATCTTGTTTGGCTTTCATTTCTAATCTATGAGTATTCACTACAATAAATATAAGACGCAAGTTCAATGTGAAGTCAAAGGCTTTCACTGTTGGCATCCACAGATTTTCCTTGTTTTTTTCCCCGGGCTGTGAGGCCATATTCTGGAAGAGTTTATTTCTGATGTTTCGCCCACATCTGTGGCTGGCATCTTCAGAAAATGGCTTCTTCGTCTTCATTCTCGGAAGATGCCAGCCACAGATGCAGGCGAAACGTCAGAAGTAAACTTTTCCAGAACATGGTCTCACAGCCCGGAAAAAACTCAAGGAAAATCTATAAGATGCAAGGCTTTTATTTCTAATATATGTGTTGTCAATAGGGTAAAATATAAGCCGCAAGTTCTCAAAATAATTGCAACTAAGGAAGTGCACCTAGGTGGGCGAGACGGAGAAAATCAGCCCAAGTTCCTGGGGTTGTCCCAATAAAATGTGCCGCCTGAGGCAAAGAGCATACCCCCCTCCTCATTCTACCTACAGAAGCTGAATTGTACTTCCAGCATTGGGTTAGGAAACTATGCAGAAAACAGTCCCAAACACTGCCTGATGCCAAGGCAGGAAATGTCACCTCCTGAGTCATCCATGTGAGTGCATTGTCCCCAAAGCTAGCCCCTGAGAGAGAAATAAATCACAGATAAAAACCTCCCCATCAATCCAAGCACAATTCGTTCTTGTGGTGTTGCGTTCAAGTCATTTCTGACTTTTGGCGACCCTACGGCAAACCTATAATGTGGTTTTTCTGAGGCTGAGAGTGTGTGACGTGCCTAAAGTCACCCAGTGGGTTTTTTGTGACTCTGCAGGAATTCAAATCCTGGTCTCCACAGTCGTAATCCAACACAAAAAAACACTATGCCATGTTGGCTCCATCCAAACACAGTGAAAACAGATTTGCTTGTCTTTTACGGTACCCCAAACCAGCGGAGGCAATCCTAAATCACACATTCATGTCGTTACGTTGGCGGTCACATACATGCAATAGCAAGGGCAGACCCGTTGCCCTGCTGGCGAGGAAGCGAGAAGCCGAGGAAGCGAGAAGCCGAGGAAGCGAGAAGCCATACCTGTATCCATCAATGAAGCTGGCATTGATGTAGTCGGAGCCCTCGACTCCGCGAATAGGCTGGAGGCAAACCCGTGTGCTCTCGTATGGCATGATGTTGACAAGGCGGTTCTTGAATTTGTTGCATGGGAGGTTGGCGCTGATGAACCTGGAGGTGTGGGCTTTGGAATTGGCGAGCCTCTGGACGGGCGAAAAGAAGCCGAGAGAGGCAAGGTCGTTACTATTACAGCATTATTTTTATTTATATCGCACCACCAGTGTGCATGGCGCTATGCATGAGCTTTAAATGGCACAGGAGGGTCCGAAAATGTTGGGAAGATGTCTCCTTCACCATCTAGAGGGGGTTAGAGGACAGTTCTGGACACTTTTTATCCCGGCGCCACAAAAATAGGTCCACACTGTAGGCTACATGTAGAATTAAAGCACTAGCAATAGAATTTATATTTCTATATCAGTGCTACGCACTCCCTAAGCAGTTTACAATGTGTGTTAGCTAATTTTGCCCCCGATAAAATGGGTACTCATTTTATGATGAAAGGATGTGTCAGCTTTGGAGCCCTGTAGGATCAAACTCATAATGGTGCGGCTGCGGTACCAGCATTTAACCACTGTACCACCAAGGCTCAGTTTATAAATTTGGAAGGGGCCGGATTGAATGTGCCATTTAACACTTTTTAAACTTTTGTACTCCATATTGTTTTAGAAGCTCATTTTTAATTTCTACCCTAGGCCGCTTAAGAGTCCCATTTGGGAGAAAAGTGGGATATAAGTCAAATAAATAAATAAAGACAATGGTGGGGACTGAAATTGGGATATGACTAAGCTACTCGGTGAACGTTGAGCAGAATTTTTTACTGGCACAAGGAGCAAGGGGATGCGGAAGAACAAACATCCGAGGCAAAGGTGTGCCATTTTTGGACCTCCATATCCTGCTAGGCATCCCTCCCCTTTGGCTAAGCTGACTACAGAGGATGGGAGTTACAGTCTTACCAAGATCTGGAGGGCCACAAGTTGGTTTTAAGGGCAACGTACCTATTTTGAGTAGCACAGCGAGGTGGCCAACTCACCTTGAATTCCAGCTCCATGCCTGTGACGTGTTCACCCACTTCAATCTGCGCCAACTTTTGGATGTAGGTGTACAAATTCCGCGCGGGGACCTCTGTGTTTCCACAGGCGACAGCTTCCAGCAAGGAGTCGTGGATGAAGCTGTACTGGTCTTCCGTCTGCACCATGTAATTGCGTTGCGACCTCATGAGCGTGACGTGCCCGTAAATGTCTACCGTCTTCTCGTGTTTTATCCTCTCCAGCATGGCGTCGATCACAATGAAGCAGCCTGTCCTCCCAACCCCTGCACTGCAAGAGCAAAAAGAAATAAATATGAACATTTACTTTAAAAAAAAGTTTAAAGTGATTTTCTCCCATTGTGTTTCACATGGAAATCTGTACATAAAATACAGTCAGACCCCCTGTATCCGCAGAACCAATCTCTGTGGTTTCAGTTATCAGCAGAACACAAAAAGAACACATACCATAGTCTTCCTAGAAAATGCCTAGAAAGGCATCCTCTCTAAACATCTTCTAGGTCCTCCAATGCAACTCTAGGGCATTTTTGACCGTATGTCCCATTATTTTCAATGGTGTTACGCTGTTATCCGCAGTTTCCAGCATCCATGGTAAGTCTGGGAGTTGAACCCCTGCAGATACACTGGTCGGACTGTATATAAAAAGCTATGGTGTTGTTAACAAAGATGCTAACGAGAAAAAGAGTGATTTTGGATCAGCTTAAACATCTCGTATTAAAGCCATCCAAACTGGCAGCCTTTGTTACATCTTGTGGCAGTGAATCCTACCAACCAACACTCTGTTCATGCAAGCGAGGTGCTTATGGCAACTCCACCAGTATGGCTTGAAGGCTACTGCACCTTCCATCCTCACATTCCCTGGCAACTGATATACTAAGGATATACTACATATATTTAATTCAGTAACCTCTCCTGGCCCAAACTACCCAAGCTTGATGGAAACATCACTCACCCATGCGCCGATCACCAGCAAAGTAAGGACTTTATCACACTACACTGTTATAGTGCTATTATTCCACTTTAACTGCTATGGCTTGTGGAGTTCTGGGGAGTGTAGTTTACACTGAGAATTCTAAATATCCCTCCCTAAACTGCAAATCCCAGGATACCACAGGAAGCAGCCATAGTAGTTAAAGTGGAATAATAGCACTATAACAGTGTAGTGTGATAAAGTCCTAAATCTGGCCCCAGTCGGCCATGGGGACATAGTTCTCCTTGTATCATAGAATCCTAGAGCTGGAAGAAACCACAAAAGCCATCTAGTCCAACCCCTGCCTTGTATCATAGAATCCTAGAGCTGGAAGAGACCACAAAGGCCATCTAGTCCAACCCCCTGCCTTGTGTCATAGAATCCTAGAGCTGGAAGAGACCACAAAGGCCATCTAGTCCAACCCCCTGCCTTGCACAAAGCACTGCCGACAGGTGGCCATCCAGCCTGTTTAAAAACCTTCAAAGAAGGAGATTCCACGACACTCCCAGGCAACGTATTCCACTTCCGAACAGCTCTTACTAGCTACCTAGATTTACTCATCCGTAAGCGTCCTATTTTCATGATCGCTACTTAGTCATGACGGGGACAGTAATGGCACGATTGTAACTTCTCCATCAAAAAACCTACTTTACCAGGCATCAGAGGCGCGGGGAGAAGGGGATCCATTTTGTTGGCAAAAACCAGAGCACGGTGAATGACGTTTCCATCAGGGCAGGCGGGGGGTCAGGCCAGGAGGGGTTGCTTAGTTAAGTATACTTAACTAAGTAGCTGATAGTGAATATAAGCCCAAGAGAAACTGCTTGGTCAGGGTCATCCCCACCAGTGTTTAAGACCTGAACCCGGGTCTCTCCAGTCTTAAAGACGTTTAACCACGATTGAGGGGTGTGTCTGTATGTTTACGAAAGGGGATCGTTCGGAGGCCTGCTTTTCAGAGGAGAGCTAATGTTTACACGCGCCGCACTGTCAAAACTGAAATTGGAAGTGCCTTGGGAGCAGGGCCCTGTCAGTTTTACTCATGTTACTCCAAAGAGCCCTGCACTTGCTGGGGAAACAAACAACCACACTGCTGCAGGGCTTTTGTTTCATGAGAAATTGGGTTGCATGTCATCTCAGGAAAAGCGTGTGTTTGTGCCCGAGAAAGAAACAGAGAAAGAAGGAGAAACCGCATATCAGAGAGCCAGCGCAAGTCTTTCCCTCGTGAGTCACCCGTACGTATTTTGCAATAACACACAAATCCTTCAGAATGTGCTATATTTGCAGACCTCATCCATGTCCCTACATTTCCAATATCCTCACTAGACATAGTACTCCAAATACATACATTTCTTATGTTATAGAATCATAGAATTGTAGAGTTGGAAGAGACCACAAGGGCCATCCAGTCCAACTCCTTGCCACGCAGGAAATCTTGATCAAAGCATCCCCGACAGATGGCCATCCAGCCTCTGTTTAAAGACCTCCAAGGAAGGAGACCCCACCACGCTCCGAGGGAGTGCGTTCTTGTTTTCTACCCCACCTTTCTCCTAGGGTTGGCGTGCACCCTGGCATAACAGGGGACCTGAAAGGCCTGAAAGGTTTCTTTTTTCCCCCCAGGGCTTCTGCTATGTAGCCACGTACAATTGTCCCTCCATATTCACAGATTTGGCATTCAAGGATTTAAGCATTTGTGGCTTGAAAATTTTCTTAAAAAAATAATATTCCAAAAAGCAAGCCTTGATAGGAGACACCATTTTGCTATGCCATTGCACATAATGGGACTTGAGTATTCATGGATTTGGGTATTCACGGGGGGTCCTGGAACCAAACCCCAGCGAATATGAAGGGACAACCGTATATGTAAAGTTATGTATCGAAGCCCACGATAGAGGATCTTGGCCAACAGTAAGAATAACTATCCCGGCCCAAGACTCAGCTGTCCTTTCTGAGCTGCAATCAGATATTTTTTAACCACTGTATGTTTTAATTTTTTCTTTCTAATTTATATATTTTTAATTATTGTATGTTTTTAATCTTCTATAATTTAATATTATTTTAAGGGGTGGGTGGGCTAGGGTACTGGGACTATGGAGTTTTTATATTGTAAGCCGCCCCGATTGCATTGCAGAGGGACGGGATAGAAATAAAATATTATTATTATTATTATTATTATTATTATTATTATTACAGTCATTGGACTCCTACGTCACCATCTATGTTACGTAATGTTGTATGTACTTCGCGACGTAGCAGAGATGCTAGGAAACCCTGTTAGCGAATTGCTTAACAAGACACTGGGAAGAGTGACTGATGGGAATTGGGACAATGCATTGCGCATTGGTCACGTTGCTGGCTGCCCTCCATTGTAATGTAACAGCAAGACATTACGGAACTGCCCCATTCGAATTCCTGCAGACATTAAGTCCATTTGCAAAGATGTAGCTCCCATACAGGATTGTGGCCAGTAACAGTAGTAGCAGAGTAGCAGCAACAGCAATCATCACCATCATCACACCATACTAATGGCAAACCCTGTTCTGAACAAACCTTGCCAGGAAAACCCCAAGATGGGTTCGCCTTAGAGTCACCGCAAGTCGGAAACCGCTTGAAGGCACCCAACGACAACTAGTAAATAAGCAGTAAAATTTTGAAGTGTCTTTGCCTTATGACAAAGCAGTTTGGTGTGTGTGTGTGGGGGGAGTCATCTGCATTTCTGGGAAGCAAACAACAAGAATGTGAAGGGATTTATTTTTTTAAAGTCCTGGAGCACTTTGGGTTGGGGTGCCGGGTGGTACGCAAAAGCATGGAGGAATATTGTGCACCGCCCTTCCACATGGCTGCGCAGGCACATCTGAGCACCACCCAACCTTTTGTGTGTGACTACAGAGGATGGGCAAGAGGAGGAGGGGAGGTCCCACTTAATGAATTCGCCCGGATTTCTCTTTCTGCGCTCTGCTGTTGCAAGCCAGAGGCCTGAAAGGGTTTCTGTCCTCCGGCTCAAAGGACCGAGGACGTGGGCTTCCTCTTGTTCCTTTCTTTTCTAAATCCTTCCCTTTGATCGCTGTTAATTAGACTTTGTAACTCCTGAAGCCTTCGGGATTGTGGAGAGAAAACGGGAGTAATGTGTGTGTGAGGGAGGGGGGTGAGCAGAGAGATCTAGACCTCGAAAACAAAAGGGGCCAAAAGCCCAGCTTGTTCCCTTGCTGCAGAAATCCCGTATTAATCTCCACCTGCAAGATGGTTGATAATCAGGCTGAATTTTTTTCCTGCGGCTGAAAAAATTTCAAACCTGAAGAAACACAGCCCTGCTAAATCGCAGCTCACTGGGGCTGCAGCGGCGGCGGCTTCGTTTTTCTTTTTGAGCACCGAGCGACCCCGCAGCCCCTTCCATATGTCTCCTGGGAAACCAGGGGGATTTATTTGACTCAAGCTTGCGAGGACTCCTGGCTAGATTGGAAACTGAATTACAGTATACCGCCTGCCCTGTAGGGAGTGGGCGGCAGCGGCTACGCTTGAATCTTTCGCCCATTGGGAGGCTCTGCCACCCAAGCTGTGCCACTCCTCGCTCTTCACCCCCCCCCCCAAATCGATACAAGCAAGGGACTTACTCCCCTTTTAACCATCTTCTTCCCAACCCCCTGCCAGCAGAGATAAATGCATCGGAAAAGCCAACAGGAATGTCTGCTGAGAAACTGGCAACCTAGATCTTTTTTTTCCCGCTGTTGTTATTATGTGCCTTCAAGTCGTTTCCAACTTATGGCGACCCTATCATAGGTTTTTCTTGGCAAGATCTGTTTTTTGGGGGGGTGTGTGTTTGCCTTTGCCTTCCTCTGAGGCTAAGAGAGTGTGCTGCTGTGTTTTTTCCCTTTTGAACGAGCATTCATGGAGGTGGAGGAAACCTGTAGCACAATGGAGTCTGCTCTGTTTAGAAGATAGATAGATAGATAGATAGATAGATAGATAGACAGATAGATAAATAGATAGATATACAGTTGTCCCTTCCCATTCGCTGGGGTTTGGTTCCAGGACCCCCCATAGATACGAAAATCCGTGAATACTCAAGTCCCATGATATGCAATGGCATAGCAAAATGGTGATCCTTATATAAGACAGCAAAATCAAGGTTTGCTTTTGGGATTATTATTTTTTTAAGAATATTCTCAAGCCGTGAATACTTGAATCCATGGATAGCAAATCCGTGGGTACGGCGTGACAACTGTATTTTAATTAACAGGCATCCATGTAACGGTGTGTTTTGAAATCCAATCTTGGACTAAAGAAGACATGGCTCAAGATTGTAAGCCTGGTTTACAATCTCCTAAATTTTGGGATTCGCATTTAATCCCGTTAGCGACTGAACATGACACTCACAATCTACCTCTTAAGCCAGTCAGTGCCCCAACTGAAGGGCTTCTGAAGCTGTGTTTCAAAAGGTTTTTTTTTTTTTAAATATCATCTTTTATAAAGGCAGTCCTTCTTCCCTCCTCTCCCAAATATATGTACTCACGCATCTAACACCAGATATTGGTCCTTGGGTCTGAAATGGACTGGACTCTCGTACCTGCAGTGTACAACGATGGGGCCTGCGTCCGGTGGGTTGCACGTTTTCACTCTCCTCAGGAAGGCCAGGAATGGGGTCGGGTACTCGGGGACACCGTGATCTGGCCAGGCTGTGAACTGGAACTGGCGGACTTCACGTTTCTCACTGGAACCATTCTGCACAGATTGGGGGAGACGGGGACAAAGTCACTGAATGAGAGACAGCTGGGGACCAAAATGGACCAAACCTGTGAGATCGGCTACCAGAAAACAAGAGCAACGCCTGCAGGATAAACAGCTTTCCTGTGAGCGAGCCAAGTTATGTCTGATTTCTTCCAGCTCTATGATTCTATGACTCTAAGACTTAACTCAAGATTTAAAACCCTAACATTAATAACCATACTAACTGATGATGATGATAATAAGATTACGCCATCCATTAACCCTTCCACCAGGGGCACTGGAGGGGAAGGAAAACTTTTCTCCTGCTTCTTCCTGCAAATTTGTGGCTGGAGCGGCTTGCATGGCAATGTGCAGGCCAAGCCAGCCAGCTTTTGTTTTGAGCTGTCACAGCCTTCAAGCCACTGTGAGGACATCGCAGCCCCCCTGGGGGTCCGTGGACCAACGTTTAAGAACCACTGGTCTCAGCCACATAAACAGAATTTAAGAAAAAAAACAAAAACAGGTTGCTTGTTCCCAACCTCATTCCCAGTCTCTTTCATATTATGCTATTAGAATTATAGAGTTGGAAGAGACCACAAGGGCTATCCAGTCCAACCCGCTGCCGTCGAGGAATACCCAATCAAAGCATTCCCAACAGATTATAGCACTTTATCTCACAATGGCTCCATCCTAGGTAATCCTGGGATTTGTAGTTTGGGGTGGCACTAGAGCCCTCGGGCAGAGAATTCTAAACACCCCACAAAACTACAGATCCCAGGATCCCACAGGATGGAGCCATGGCAGCTAAAGAGAGATCAAAACGCTGTGATGGTATAGTACGAAAAAGAGCAAAACGACAACACACTGAGCTCCCTTCTCACCTTGTGGAGGGAGAATGTCCGGACACAAAACGTAGCCAACTCGATTGTATCCAGCAAGGTGACTTGGATCATTCCATAGGTGTCCGTGCCCCGGCCTGGCCAGTACTGGTCACACTTTATCTGAAAAACCAACAGATTTTATTATCATGACATGATTAGCTTCAAGCGACTGGCAAAATTTGTAAGCAGGAAGTGATGGGAGAGGCAAAAACTGAGTTTTGGGTTGGGATTTTTTTTTTTTTTTGGAGCAGCTCACAAAATCGGAGCACAAGAAGTTTGGACACCGCTCCCATCTCTTTCTTAACTGAGCCTACCAAGAGCTCTGTGCTGACAGAGAGCAAAACCCTGTGCGGTGACGCGCCGAATTCTGCAAACGGATTTAAATTTCAAAAAGGGAGCCCTGAGCCGTCATCTTATGAGGCAAGCTGGTTTGGTTTCTTCTCTGTGGTTTTAAGCGAGCGGTAGCGTCATACTTTCGAAGCTCGTTTCCTCAGCTGTGTGGACTAACCTTCTTTTTTTAAGAAACCAAAAGGATAACCAAAGTCCCAATGAAGCTGACTTTAGTAAACCAGAATTAGTTTCTGCATTTTTGTTCCCATTTTGTACCCAAGAAGAGAGGTTAATAAAAAAAAATTGGATTATTAACAGTGGGAGACGGCTAACTTGCGGGGTTACCGTCTACTGTGAAAAATTTGTAACTGGAAATTATTGTTTTGTTTTGGGTGCATACATCCCTCTTTTCCTAATTTGATATCCGATGAATCTATGTCCTGGAAACAATACCTATGTTTACTTGGTGACCGTCTTTACTTGGCCTAAGACGTAAGGCAAATAGCCAACCCATTTTGTTTTGGAAATTACTGGGTTAATTTAAACCAACCTGGGGAGTAGGACCAAAATGGAGCTCCCAGGAAACAAAGTTGGATCCTTGTTTCTATGGAACCGATACCTGCGGTTTCACTTATTGTGGGACACAAAACTAGGGAACACATACCATAAAGCCATGCTAGAAAATCCCTAGAGTGGCATCCTCTCTAGGGATTGTCTAGGTCCTCCTGCACAACTTTATAGTCTTTTTTTTAAAAAAAATATTGGAAGTACAGTTGTCCCTCCACATTCGCGAACTCAGCATTCGCGGTTTTAATTATTCGCGGTTTTGGGAGGGCCCCCCCCCGGGCCCCCCCAAAACCGCAAAAAGGGGCCTCCGGAGGCCCCTTGAAAGCCCTGGGAAGGAGCGGGGAGGGCCGGGGAGGCATTCACGGGGCCTTTGGAGACCCTCCAGAGGCCCCGAGAAGGCCTGGGGCGGGTGGGGGGAGGCCCCGGGGAGGGAGGGGGGAGGATGGGGGGGAGGCCTTCACGGAGCCTTGGAAGGCTCCGTGAAGGCCTGGGGAGGGTGCGGGAGGCTGCAGAGGCCTTCACGGAGCCTTGGAAGGCTCCGTGAAGGCCCCGGGGAGGGAGGGGGGAGGATGGGGGGAGGCCTTCACGGAGCCTTGGAAGGCTCCGTGAAGGCCTGGGGAGGGTGGGGGGAGGCCGAGGGGACCTTCACGGAGCCTTGAAAGGCTCCGTGAAGGCCCTGGGGAGGGAGGGGGGAGGATGGGGGGAGGATGGGGGGAGGATGGGGGGAGGATGGGGGGAGGCCTTCACGGAGCCTTGGAAGGCTCCGTGAAGGCCTGGGGAGGGTGGGAGGAGGCCGCGGGGACCTTCATGGAGCCTTCGAAGGCTCCGTGAAGGCCCCAGGGGGGAGGGGGGAGGATGGGGGGAGGCCTTCACGGAGCCTTGGAAGGCTCTGTGAAGGCCTAGGGAGGGTGGGGGGAGGCCCCGGGGAGGGAGGGGGGAGGGTTGCAGAGGCCTTCACGGAGCCTTGGAAGGCTCCGTGAAGGCCTGGGGAGGGTGGGGGGAGGGCAATCAATATTCGCGTTTTTTTGACATTCGCGGGGGTCCGTGGAACCTAACCCCCGCGAATGTCAAGGGACAACTGTACTTTATTTTAATAGAGTTCGGTGTTATCTGCGGTTTCCGGTATCCACAGTAAGTCTGGGAACCAAACCCACGCAGATAGAGGTTACCGACTGTACTTTGAGATGCAAAAAAAAAAAAAAAAAAAAAAAGTCACATGGATCTCCAAAAGAAAATCTATTTGTACATGAATAGAACCTGCCATTTCCTGAGATCTTTCCGCCCATACCTGGAGGTGACCTATTCCAAAATGGAGGTGAAACCCGCTACACATCATACTTGTGAAAAAAGAGATCCTTTCCCCATGTTGGTGCTCTGCAAAAGGTTTAGACCAAACCACAAATCAAGCCCAGGCAGTACGGCTCCATGATTAGGGATGAAGAGAGCTGTACACCAAAATATTTGGAGAGTATCAGCTTTTGGGGAGGCTGGCCTTTGCTCACACAGGTGGAAAATCTCACATCTAAGGGGGCGAAATTTTAATTTTTTGGAGTCTTTTAATGTTTAAACCAGTGGTTCTCAATCATTGGTCCTCTAGGTGTTTTGGACTTCAACTCCCAGAAACCTCAGCCAGTTTGGCCAACAGCCAGGAATTCCAAAATATCAGGCGGATCAGAGTTTGCAAATCACTGGTTTAAATACTTGTCTTTTTAATCCAATTCCATATTTTTTTAAAAATTAATTGTACTAAAAATGAACCTCTCCATTCTGAATTCATTGAGATCCGAGTAGTTTTAGCAGTTTTCATAGGACCGAGATGCCGCAGCCCAACTAATGGGCCACATCTCTGTGGGTGTTGCACATTTTCCCTCCTTACTCACCCGGGATTTCTCTTCCAGTTTGGTCATCATCACCACGGTGGCCGAGCGCTGCTCCCACACCATCCTCCAGAAGTCGCCAAAAGTCTCCGGCAGCGGCCCCTGGGTGGCAATGTAGGCGTTCTGCTTACGGTAGCCGTCAATGTAGTTGGCGTTAATATAGTCACTCCCGACGATCCCTGCATCAAAAGTGGACCAAAGAAAAGCTGCATTCCGTCAACCTGGGGTTTGTGGGTTTTTTTGGTTTTGCAAAAACATTCATTCATCCCAACCCCTTGGAGACCGCCCGCCCGCCTTTTTTAGATCAAAAATACAGGCACTTTTCACTTTGGGGTGTGGTTGGAAGTTAACGGACAGCAACCCTATAGCACTTACAATGGCAGCTTGCGATTCGTATGCCAGTGGCAGTGTGAAGCCATCCCAGTTGTTACTGCAAAGATGCTCTCTGAGCTGCTGAACCTATTTTGAGGCTAGTGAGGTTTCAGCACCATGGACAGTAAGCCCCCACAGTTGGGAGTTCACAGCAATGGGGGATCCTTGCGTTGGCGGCAGAGGCGGAGACAAGGCAAAGCCCTCGCTCTTGGTGGGAGCAAAGAAATTGGGAATGTCTTCACACATGGTGGCAGCAGAGATTTGGCCAGAACCTCACATCGGAAGGGAAAAGTAATGGAAGTATTAAGGGCCAGGAGCCTTGCGCGGTGTTCTACACTGAGGCCCTGTCTACACGATAAGAAAAAAAAATAAGAAAATTTGAAAAGAATCCAAATTCGAAAGATCAATAATTCGAATTATGGATAATTCACACAAATATCGAAGAATCCAGTTGTACGGATTTTGTGCTGAGATCCGCTATTCCTCCCGAACTCCAAATTCACTGACTTTTATGGGGGATTTGCTGGCCCCCTTTCCGAAAGACACAAGTATATCCGAATGGCTGTATGTACACATTATCGATCTTTCGAACGCCATACGGATTTTTTTCATCGTGTAGATGGGGGCCTGAGTTGGGAGGCCTGCTGGGTCTTGGAGGGAAGTGAGGCAAACAGAAATAACAGTGCAGCAGTTGGGGTCTCGAACAGGCTACTTTACTGAAGAAAGCAGCTAGACAGGCAAACAGGCATTGTTCTGGTTAACCAATATAGAAAGAAAGAGAAAAGCCAGAGAAATGCACCCACCCTTCAGAGCGGCACATACTGAAAAGGAAAGAGCATGCCTCAAACCCAATCCTCCCTTATATGGGTTATCTTTTACAAGCAGTATGAGGAGAAATGAAACTTGCAAACAAAGTGGAGAAAAATGTTCTCAGGCCAATTAGTTGGAGCCAGGTGCTCTCAGACCCAACAATCCTCATCTTCTAGGCCGTGATGTCTCTCTCGTTCCCAGGAGAACCCTCTCCTTGAACTCACGGGCAAGCAAGGCCTAGCACGTTCTCATGAATCCTGACCCAAACGTTTTGGGGCTAGGCCTGCACCCAGGGCCTAACATGTGGGCATGCCGAGAAGATGCTGCCGGTCAGAGGAGACAATATTGGGGTAGATCAGAGGTGGGCATACAGGGAGAGAGGTGGTTCAAGGAGAGAAATGTCTTCCCCATCCCTTAAAAACCAAACAAACCTAGAAATGCCAGGCATGGAACCTGGGATTAAGAAGAAAGAGGATTAACAATCCATTTTGTCCTCGGCTCTCCTTCAGCTACGCCCTTGGAACGCTCAAGATGGGAAACGTTCACCATATCGAGGGAAACCGCTCCATCGCCAAGCAATTCTGCCCAAGCTCCCAGTCCGGTTGTAAGCGGGGCTGAGGGAAATTCCCCAGCGGGCGACCGTCCTCCCTCTGTGTGCAGCTAATTTCTTTGAACTGTTTATCTATAAATTTGACCCCCCTCCAGTGGAAGAAGCCGCAAAAACAGCATGGACTCTTTCCCCCTATATTGATGTTTTTCTCCTTCCAGTGAGGGTTTCTGCCGTCTGCTAAAAACTCGAGAAACAAACTGAGCGCGACGCGGCTGACCTGACATACTTTTAAATTACAGAAAAAGCTTAGAAGTGGTGGAAGGGAGGGGGAAACACACACACACACATGTAGATATAATTGTGCCGCATAAGTAAAGGAAGTCACGGTTGCTAATTTCAATGCCACTTAAAGCTTCCCTCCTTCTCTTCCCTGCCCCAAACACCCTCCCATTCTTACACAGAGATTTTGACAACAGGGAAAATCAGAGACTGTTAAGATGGCAGTTTTAAACCTAGCATCTGGGATCAATCAAACCCCACGCCTCCCAGCCCGCAGGGGCTCAAAGTTTGCAAGCTGAACAAATGGTTGGGAGCCAAGAAAGTCCATTGGAGAGAGCGTTAAAATAATAATAATGATGAACTCACAACGTTGTGGCTGCACCGTGCTCCCAGGGCCACGATGTGACCAAGAGCCCGGTCACATCTTAAGAGACTAACAAACCTATTATGGCTTTCGTGGCAACTGATTGGGGAAGGCTGGTGGAGTGGTTAGAGCATTGGATTGAGAGTATTTCCACATGACATGGTTACAGCAATGTGCTTCCATTCTAATGGCTGGGGCTCCATCCTAGGATTTGTAGTTTGGTAAGATTCAGATGGGTCATTCACCAAATGACAAATCCCGGGTGTGAAGAGAGCACAGCTCAAGGAATGCTGTGAAGCCTACAGGGAGAAAGGATACAAAATGGAGGCTTGTCTCTGACAGAAAGGAGATAGTATGGAAAGTTGGCATAAAGATAGGAGAAAATAGTTTAACCAATAGATTGAGAAAGGTTCAAGGTAAAAAAATCTTTAAGTACCTGGCTACCCATCATAAAATATTGGGAAACTAATGAAGGAGGGGAAGAGATTCAGAATATTTTACTATAATAAGACAACAATAAGAATAATAAGGAGACAGCTAGAATTTGTTTTAATTTCAACAACGGAAAAATATTTTTAAAAAATGAGTGTTACAAAGAACAGGTATAGATGTTTGATTATGGAAAGGAAGAAGTGGATGGCATGATAATGAATAAGAAGTCTATTTGCTTTAAGCTGGTTTGTTAATCTTGATTCACTTGGGATTGATGGAAAGGGGGTCAGAACAGGGCATATGAAGAATTTAAGGAATTGTGCACAAAGATTACATGACGGTAAATGTATACAGAATGTATATAGAAATAGAAAATTCGGTGCATATAATGGATTAAATATGAATTGGAGTTTTTGTAAATAAAATATAGAATTTGAAGGAGAATACGAATTGGATTGGAATACATAAGTATTGATGTTATTTAAATAAACAAATAAAATATAAAAAATATTGACATAGAGTTAGGACAGGGGAAGAACTGAATAGGGTTTTGGGGCGCTGTGAATGATTAAATAGTTCAGGGGTTTGATCTAATTGTGTATTCATGCACTTCTACTTGTTCATCTTTTTTACAATAGTGTCTGGTTGTTCCTGTTAAGTTCTGATCAACAGACTGGTCACTGTGAAATCAAAGGCTTTCATGGCCGGCATCCATAGATTTTCCTTGTTTTTTTTCCGGCCTGTGAGGCCGTGTTCTGGAAGAGTTGTCTATTACACAGATGCAGGCGAAACGTCAGAAATAAACTCTGGGATTATGCACGGTAGCTGAAGTAACACCAAACTATGCAGTGCTTCTAAGGAAGAGATCCGGCTTCGAATCTCTGCCCAGTGACCAAGTTCACACTGCACAAGTCGCTGAACTCTAAGGCTGCACGTATCTCACAAAGGCAACAGGGAGGATAAAATGGCGGTTGAGAGAACCTACATGACCCTGAGCTCATTCTGAGGAAGGACAACATGGGAAGAAAACAAGGCAATGCAATAGTGCCATAAATGCACCCTCAGCCGTGATCTCCCCATTACGATTCCCCAAATTTGAACAAAATAATAATCAACTCAGCATCACTCACTCCTTCCCACACCTCTCCGAGGCACTGCTTACATACCTTCAATGGGAAGCAAAATGACACGGGAGTGGTCGTAGGCGATCACGTTGGCATAGCGGTTCTTGGGCTTGTTCACCTCAAGGTTGGAGTGTTCCCAAGTGAACTGCTGACCTGGGTCAATGGACTGGAGAAAAAAAGATCATCATCGTACATGTATGTTTATGTTTGAAGCAAAACAGAGTCACTCTCCCCCTTCTGTTCTAAAATCACATTTGAGCTAAACAGTAACTAATTTCCTTTCCTTTCTCCCCCCCCTCCCCGATCTGTGACCTCCAAGTAATTAACTAATGCAACCAATCGGTTGGATGGCCATCTGTCCGGGGTGCAATAGGAAGAAATACGGAGCACAGACTCAGCCCTGAACATGCCTGTTATATGACTGCCTGGGGAGAAAGGGAACTTTCCATGCTAGTTTGTAATAAGCTTGTCTTTTTGTAACCTCTGCAAGGATTGCAGCTGATGCATCCAAAGGTCATAGAATCATAGAGTGGGAAGAGACCACCAGGGCCATCCAGTCCAACCCCCTGCCATGCAGGAATACACAATCCAAGCATTTCCGACAGACGGCCATCCAGACTCTGTTTAAAAACCTCCAAACTTTGTAATGTTTAAGTGGAATCTCGTTTCCTGTAGTTTGAACCCATTGCTCCGTGTCCTAGTCTCTGGAGTAGCAGAGAACAAGCTTGGTCCATCCTCAGTATGACATTCCTACCAATATTTAAACATGGCTACCATTGTCCCCACTCAACCTTCTCTTCTCCGGACTAAACATGCCCAGCTCCCTAAGCCTCTCCTCATAGGGCATAATGGCTTCCAGACCTTTTACCATTTTGGTCACCCTTCTCTGGACAGGTTCAGGCTTCTCAATATCCTTCCTGAATTGTGGTGCCCAGAACTGGACACAGGATACCAGGTGAGGTGTGATCAAAGTAGAATAGAGTTGCACTATTGCTTCCCTTGATCTAGACACTATACTCCTATTGATGCAGCCTAGAATCGCATTGGCTTTTTTAGCTGCTGCATCACACTGCTGACTCATGTTCAGGTTGTGGTCCACTAAGACTCCTAGATCCCTTTCACATGGACTGCCATCAAGCCAGGTGTCACCCCTCCTATCTGTGCATTTCATTTTTACTGCCCAAGTGTTGTATCCTACATTTCTCCCTGTTGAAATTCATTTTGTTGGTTTTGGCCAAGCTTTCTAATATGTTAAAGTCATTTTGGATTCTGATCCTGTCCTCTGGGGTATTAGCTACCCCTCCTAATTTGGTGTCATCTGCAAACTTGATAAGCATGGCCTCTATTCCATCATCCAAGTTATTGATAAAGATATTGAATAGCACTGGGCCCAGGACAGAACCCTGTGGCACCCCACTGGTCACTTCTCTCCAGGATGAAAAGGAGCCATTGGTGACAACCCTCTGGGTTTGGTCAGTCATAGAATCATAGAATCATAGAATTGCAGAGTTGGAAGAGACCACGAGGGCCATCCAGTCCAACCCCCTGCCACGCAGGAAATCACAATCAAAGCATCCCCGACAGATGGCCATCCAGCCTCTGTTTAAAGACCTCCAAGGAAGGAGACCCCACCACGCTCCGAGGGAGTGTGTTCCACTGCCGAACAGCTCTGACTGTCAAAAAGTTCCTCCTCATGTTGAGGTGGAATCTCTGTTCCTGGAGCTTGCACCCATTGCTCCGTGTTCCAGTCACTGGAGCAGCAGAAAACAAGCCTGCTCCATCCTCAGCGTGACATCCCTTCAAATACTTAAACAGGGCTATCATATCGCCTCTAAACCGTCTTTTTTCCAGGCTAAACATACCCAGCTCCCTAAGTCTCTCCTCATAAGGCATTGTTTCCAGACCTTTCACCATTTTAGTTGCCCTTCTCTGGACACGCTCCAATTTGTCAATATCCTTTTTGAATTGTGGTGCCCAGAACTGGACACAGTATTCTAAGTGAGGTCTGACCAAGGCAGAATAGAGTGGCACTATTACTTCCCTTGATCTAGACACTATACTTCTATTGATACAGCCCAAAATTGCATTGGCCTTTTTAGCTGCCGCATCACACTGTTGGCTCATGTTCAACTTGTGGTCTACTAGGACTCCTAGATCCCTTTCGCACATAGTCTCATTCAGCCAGGTCTCTCCCATCCTATATTTATGCATTTCATTTTTCCGCCCTAAATGCAGTACTTTACATTTCTCCGTATTGAATTTCATTTTGTTAGCTTTGGCCCAGCTCTCCAGTCTATCCAGGTCATTCTGAATTTTGATCCTGTCCTCTAGGGTATTAGCTACTCCTCCCAATTTGGTGTCATCTGCAAATTTGATAAGTATGCCCCTAATTCCCTCATCTAAGTCATTGATAAAGATGTTGAATAGCACTGGGCCCAGGACAGAACCCTGTGGCACCCCACTGGTCACATCTTTCCAAGACGAAGAGGAGCCACTGCTGAGCACCCTTTGGGTTCGGCCGGTCAACCAATTACAAATCCATTGAACAGTTAACTTGTCTAGCCCACATTCTACAAGCTTGTTTGCAAGAATGTCATGGGGAACCTTGTCAAAGGCCTTACTGAAATCAAGGTATGCAATGTCCACAGCATTCCCTTCATCTACCAAGCTGGTAACTTTATCAAAAAAAGAGATCAGATTAGTCTGGCATGACTTGTTTCTCTGAAACCCATGCTGACTTTTTGTGATTATGGCATTGCCTTCTAAATGTTCACAGACTCTCTGTTTAATGATCTGTTCTAGAATCTTCCCTGGTATTGATGTCAGACTAACTGGACGATAGTTGTTGGGATCCTCTTTTTTCCCCTTTTTGAAGATGGGAACAACCAATTACAAATCCACCTAACCACTGCCCACATGTTATAACCTTTTTGCAAGAATGTCATAGGGGACCTTGTCAAAAGCCTTACTGAAATCAAGATACACTACATCCACAGCATTCCCTTCATCTATGCATGTGTCCAAAGAATGCACACTGGTGAACAGAGCTCACTATGGTCATGTGGTGGAGTCTCCTTCTTTGGGGGGGTTTTAAGGAGAGGTTGGATGGCCATCTGTTGGGAATGATTTGATTGTGTATTTCTGCACGGCAGGGGGTTGGACTGGATGCCCCTTGGGGTCTCTTCCAACTCTATAACTCTATGATTCTATGAAATGTACATATCCCCTTGAGAACTGAAATTCAATCCCCTGACCCTCAAAACCAGTGTTTCCTTTAGTGACTTGGGCATTGCTGGGGGTGTATTCTTGGATCTAGACCAGGACAGTGTAGTTTGATCCAACTGCATCCCTCAACAGTGCAGACACCTTCTGAACTAATTGGGTATTTGTACTGCAAGTAGTCACTCGAGTTTGATCATCCACCTTGCTCATTTCATGAAGGACAGTTGACTGTGTGGGTTCCCCCTCCCTCTCCAGGATCTGCCGCTTAGGCGAAGGCTGCCCTGGAACCAGGCCAAAAAGCGTTTTTGGATATTACATTATGCAGATTAATCGCTGTGGGGTGCTGGGGTGGGGAGGTGGGAAATTGGCGGAGAGACTACATTAGCTTTCTCTTCGCCTGCCTGCCTGGCCCGGCAAATGCTAAGATGGGTTAGAAAGATCCCAACAGGGCCGAAAATCTCTTCCCATCATCTTCCCAGTGATTAGCAATTCATACACGGTAAAAACAGCTCTGAGCCTGCTGCCAAAAAAAGACTCCGCTTGCTTAAAAAAGAGGGGGGGAAAAACCCACATTTGGAATGCAACCACCAGTCTCTTTCTCTGCCAACTCATTTCCATCATTGCCCCCTTGCCCTTGTGAATTCCTGCATGGCAGGGGGTTGGACTGGATGGCCATTGTGGTCTCTTCCAATTCTATGATTCTATGACATGTGAGAGATTTTTCTCCTTATTCCACCAGCCTTCATTCCAACATTTTCTCCTCCGGCTAAATGGGCCTCTTCCCTTCCTGCCAAGAAGTTGCACCGATTGACAGTATTCCATGAGCACATCTTTCCCATCCACACCATATCATTCACTGCATACATTTTATTTACAATCATAGAGTTGGAAGAGACCACAAAGGCCATCCAGTCCAACCCCCTGCCATGCAGAAATAAGCAGATCATTCCCAACAGATGGCCATCCAGCCTCTGTTTAAAAACCTCCAGAAAGACATCCAGAGAAAGAGATCCTATTATTTGATTGTGTCTTCCTGCCTGGCAGGGGGTTGGGCTGGATGGCCCTTGAGGTCTCTTCCAACTCTATGAATCTATACCTCTCTGGGACATTGCTTCCAATGCCCAACCGCTCTTCCAGTTAAAAAATTCCAGTTAAGAAGTCCCTTCTAATATTCAATTGACATCGGCCCCTCTGTCATTTAAAACCACGATACCTGGTCCTACCCTCTGGAGCAACAGAGAACAAACCTGTCCCCTCCTCCCTGGGGCAGCTTTTTCGATATTTAAAGAGGAAAATCATATCCGCATCTGCCCCCTAATCTTCTCTTCAACCCTGAGAGAGAGAAAGAGAGAGACCCCCACGATTTCTCCCACCCCTTTACAAAAAGTCTCATACCTCATATTCTTGCGACAGTTTGAGGTTGTCGTTGGCTTTGAGGTGCTCCGTGTGGTCGGCCAGTTCCGAAATGGGGATCGGTGGGTGGTTGAGCATACCTAAGGGGTGAAGAAAGGGGGAACGTTTTGGGGGACGGGGAGGAAGGGGAGGGGACAGTTCTCTTTCAATTAAAACAGCCGCTGGCCAGTGAGACATAGTTTACAATTCTTTTTTTTTTTAAAAAACGAAACGACTGCAATGAAAGGAAGGTTAGAAAGGGTGGGAAAGAGTGGAAAGAGAAACTCAGAGGGCTCGAAATTGTGTCTTTGGAAATCAAAGGGAAGATGGAAGAACGCTCTCCCCGGTGATGGCCCCATTCCTGACATGTATCCAAAAAATGTGTGTCTTATCTGGGGGTGGGAGGGGAGGCAAGGCAGGGCGGGAGGAAAGGAAACGTTAACAGACAAACTAACAAAGAAATAAAGAGAGGACGAGGCAAATCTGACAGCAGACACTCAGTCGGTCGGGATTCCCAAGCGTCAAGTCACAAGGGTGGGAGGCGACGAGGAAAGCAAGCAAACTCCAAAATTATAAATGTGGCAGAAACATGTCGCAGCGGCGACAGTGGGGAAAAAACCGCGTTGGTGGGAACACAATTGGAGTTGGGGGAGACAGACACAACACACACAGAGAAGAGGACAGGGCAGAGCTGAGTGGGGCGACAGAATGAGGAGAGTGTGATGTGTCGGGGTGTGTGTGCGGAAAATGCCGAAGAGTTGTGGAGGCTTTTCAAAAGTTACCACCAAGGAGATAAGGAGAGACAGAGAGAAGGCGAGAACCACTCCTCTATCCTACGCAGCTGGGGAGAAAAACCTGGGCGCCTTTTGGAAGGTGCTCTGGGTCCATCCTTTTCCTTCAATTTGCTTATCGCATGTGCCAGGATTGGAAAACGGTGCCTTTTCCTTTGGCAAGATAGATTTCCGTACGTGCTCAGACATGGGACAGCTCACCCTGGCCAGAACGCATGTCTAACCCAGGAGGTCTCTTTGACGCTGCACAGCCGTAGCACTTTGACGCTACTCTCACTGTGATGATGGCCGCCAGTGAGAAAACTGGGACTCGCAGTTTGGCGAGGCACCCAAGCTCACTGGCAGCAAAGCCCCTCGCCAAACTACAAATCCTAAGTTTCTGTAGGATGGAGGCGTGGCAGCTAAAAGTGGTACCAAAACGATACAATTGATGGTCAGAATCCTCCAAGCGGACTTATGTCTGCGGGAACTGGAATTGGGCAGTTCCGTAACGTCCATATCCAGTAAAGGGCTGCTGTTACGTTACTACGTGGAAGATCCGGCAAAGTGATTGGTGTCCATTGGGACCAATGGACAACAAGTCCTGTTGCGTATCGAGACCCTGGCTAGGGAGTACCAATGTGCGCCAATAGCGCCGAATGCTCATCTTGCAAGCGTCCTGTTACGCATCTTCACAATTCACTCTCCGGGTTTCTTAGCGACTCTGCTATGTAGCTAAGGCTGCTGCCACACTGTGGAAATAATGCAGTTTGACACCGCTTTAACTGCCATGGCTCAATGCCATGCCATGCTGGGATGTGTAGTTTTGCGAGATATAGTTCGCCTTCTCTGTCCGAGCGCTTTGGTGCCACAACAAACTACAAGACCCTGGATTTTATAGGATGGAGCCATGATGGTTAAAGTGGTGTCAAACTGCATTATTTCTGCAGTGTGGCAGCAGTGTAAGTAGACATAAAGTTACGTAATGTGGAGCGTGACAGAAGATTCCAGCTAAAGAAACCTTAGTCTTCCTGTTCAAAGGGAGTGTGAGCTTTAAACTCTTTTGCACATTCAATTTTTAGCACCACATAACTTTTCTCTTTGCACAGATTGGCAACTTGAGCGAGGGGTGTGTGTGTGTGTGTGTGTTTGCAGAGAAAGGGGGTGTTTTAAAGTCAACCTCGGCAAATTGAATTTCAATATTATTAAGGCAGCTGCATTGGAATCGGTACGCAAGATTGATGTCGGGAGCGACAAGGTCAGATTAAGGGGCGATAGAAATAGCAAAAGGGGAATGAAACAGTGCTCAGAAATATAAATAAAAATCACTTCCCGCACGTGGTTGGAATTTCTACTAGAAATGTGCAGAAAGGGAACCGGCACTGCTGGGGGAAAGGCCTATGCTACAATGTTAAGTTGATTGCAGCCCAATTTTGCAGCTGTTCATCCAAAGAAATAGGCTTATTGCCCACAAAATTCTGCAGCATTAATCTGTTGCAACCAAAATTTGGCATGCACACTGGGCAGCGTGTCCCACCGATGTCACTGGGATTTCCTTCCAACTAGGGGTGTCGTTCCAGGGTGGATGAACGAGGACATGGTCCCCCCCAAGAAGAATCTTGCTTGCAATGAAATTCTCCTTCGCTCCCTACATTTCTACCATTCCAGACAGTGACGCTGTTGAAAATCCTCTATACATACGATATTTACTGCATGAGCATTCCTTTGCAAACTTAGCTTGCCCCTTTGCTATGGATGTCTGAATGCTCCGCTTCAGTTTTGCATTATTTGTGTCGTGTGGATTCCCCCAGAGGCTGGCATTCTGTTAGTGACAGCTGAATGGCTGTATCTCCTCATATGCTTTTTGAGTTTTAAGATGTGCAAGGGATGGCTTTCTTTTTGCCCCACCATCATCTCAGGCACATCTGGCGAGGACGTGAGAAAGGGCCTTCTCGGCGGCTCCTCCTAGGCTACGGAACTCCCTTCCACTTGGCCGCCTCTCTGCTCTCTTTCTGCCAGCAGGCACCGACTTTCCTATTTAAACAGGCCTTCAGCCTTTCCCTGGTTGGCTCTGTTTCTTAATGTCTTTTAAATCCACGTTTTAATCAGTGTTGTTTTAATTTTTTTTAAAAAAATCTGCACTGCAGATCATTTTGGCCATTTTATTTTCACCTACACTGTAAGCCACTTTGGGTTCTGTATTGGAAGAAAAGCAAGATAACAGTCTGATCTCCACTTTCGGGGGAGGGGGGTAATGGAGAAATTGTGGATATAAATAAAAATGGCAAATGCTGTTTTTTTTAAACCTGAGAGAACAATTTTCGAGGCACCTTGAGGTCCTCCAATGTGACCAGGGAGCCCTGGTGGCGCAGCGGTTAAATGACGGTACTGCGGCCACAACGTTGCGAGTTTAATCCCGAGGGCTCCAAGGCTGACTCAGCCTTCTGTCCTTCTGTAGGTTGGTAAAATGAGTACCCAGCTTGTTGGGGGCAATCACAGAATCATAGAGTTGGAAGAGACCTCAAGGGCCATCCAGTCCATCCCCCTGCCATGCAGGAATATATACTGGAAATTGCTTAATGCGGTGTAGATGTGTAAAGGGCTATTGCTTAAGAATTCATAAGCTGCTCTGAGAGCCTTTGTGGCTGAAGAGCGGGGTATAAATACCGAAATAAATAAATACATAAATACTCTACAGTCCAGTTCTGGAAGTGTTTGGAGGCAACTGTCCCAGGCAAAGGGGTGAGGTCCCTTAGCCCCAGACAGTCCCCTCCAAGCACTTCCGGAAGTGGACCATCGAGTCGTGCTGGAGGAACAGAGATTATTCGTAAGAACGTATTTAATTAAATCCACCAATCATCAAATCTGTAAATGCCTAACACACACAAGTGTGGGGACAACTGTATAAATAAATAAGGAAATAAATGCATAAATAAAAACACCTATATATATATTAAAAAATAATAATTGGGGAGCTTGGTATTCTCTTCCACTCTTTTGCAATGAACAAAGCCTCACCTGTTTTGCTGCGGAAGCCCCCTCCAGACCCAAACCGATGACGCCACCCATTGAGATTGCCAAAGGATCCTGGTGGATCTAAGGGGATCATGTCATCGTCTCCGTCTGGTTACAGGGCCATAGCCAGATGCTTTGCTGAGCCGCCCTGCTCGCTACCAGCCATTGAGTGGCCATAGGGGGATTGCAGTGGCTAAAATGAGTCAAGGGGTGTTTAAGAAGAGAGATGTAGCACAGCTTTGCCCGAGGAACTATTATGCTACACTGTGAACTCAACCTGACGTTGTATAGTTCCACTGTTCTAACTCTTTTCCCCCTTCCTCAGAACTCTGGGAAGTGTAGTTCTACAAAAGAGCTAAATGTCACCTCTCGGCATCCCGGCAAATTCCTCGAATTCTCCAAGGGAGGCCGTGATGGTTATCAGGGGCGCGTACGCACTGCAGAATTATTGCACGACGATTCCACTTCATTCGCCATGGTTCCATTCAATGGAATCCTGGGGTTTGTAGTTGCACGAAACGCAACAGCTCTCTGGTGCAGTGAATCCTAAACACGCTAAACTGCCAATCCCAGGACACCATGCAGTGGAATTGAGGCAGTAAAAGTGGGATCGTAGCGCTCTTAATTCTATAGGTCTGTGTGTACAGTACTTAGAGAGGTTATCCAAAGAAAGGAATGTCATCCCACCAATGTTCTTCTTACAGGTAATGCAGAAGGAATGAACTACAGTTGTGCCCTCATCTTTGCTGGGGTTTGGTTCCAGGACCCCCATAGATACCATAATCCGTGAATACTCAAGTCCCATTATATGCAATGGCATAGCAAAATGGTGTCCCTTACATAAGATGGCAAAACCAAGGTTTGCTTTTGGCATTATTATTTTTAAAGAATATTTTCAAGCTGTGGATACCAAATCTGTGGATACGAAGGAGCAACTGTACATTTAAGGGTATGTGTGTGCTACATAGTATGTCCCAGACGCTCTGCGGACACGGCCCAAAGGTGCAGGGTGCCCGAAGACTGGGCCCAGGAGCCAGAGCAAGTGAGTTCGACCACCCAGTAAGCCTTCTGAGAAGCCAACACAGTACCTTGAGAATGGGAAAGGGAAGAGGTGGGGAGATGAAGGGGAGCCATGGAGAATTTCGAGCCCTATTTTTGGGGGGTGTTGCATGGTTGAAAGCGGCAGCAAGCAGCAGTGGCAGCATTGTATTAAAAAAAGAAACAACAACCTGGAGACTCAGAACAAGAGATGGCAAGCGCTAGTGTTGCATTCACCAGTTTTACAGTGTGCTTTTGCAAAAAAGAGGGGCTTGGTTCGCAACCCCTCTCCATCGCGCCCCAGTCTCGGCAAGGAAATGGACCATATGAGAAGGGTGGCGGCAGACAGAGGGGGTCACCAAGCTCTGAGTTCGGAAAACTATGAGTACCAAGAGACCATTTAGAAGAATGGTAGCTGGCAAACAGTGTGGAACAACAGCTAACATTAGACAAAGCTTTAATAGATACAGTTTCTCTAAAATCATAAGAGTTTGAAGAGACCTCAAGGGTCATCCAGTCCAACCCCTGCCTTGCAGGAATACACAATCAAAGCATTCTGTTGGGAATGCTTTGATTGTGTATTCCTGCATGGCTAGGGGTTGGACTAGATGGCCTTTATGGTCTCTTCCAACTCTATGATTCTATGAGTTTGAAAGAGAGAGGTGTGCAGTGCTTCCCTCGGCAATTCTCTAACCTGTTTTTCATACCGAGAGCCCCCCAACACCAAAGAGGCTCCATTGAAGACTCACTACTAGTGTACCCTACTTTGTTCACTTAATTCTAAATTCTGAACAGGGCTAGCATTAAGTGGAGATCTGATTTCCATCTATTTGTTGCACCGCAAGGAGAGAATCTCTCCCTGGCCCCGCCCGCCTCCAAAGTCAAAGCCGCTTTCCGAGAAATCGAGTTGTTGACCAAGGCCATATTTCCTGGCTTTGAAAGCGAGAGATCTTCGGGGAGAGTTTTCTCATCTAGCATTCCAAATCCCGGGAAATCTCCCTAATCTCGTTATTGCAAAGAACTCAAGCTCTTTCTCTCCGGCTTCTCAACCTCACCCCCCTCGTTCCCTCACCGCATTTGCCAGATCATTCGACTAAATCTCCCAAACATCTGTTGGGCAGGACAGAGGCCTCGATGCAGCAATTGCAGCTTGGCAGGAAGCCCTGCATCTTCCCCCCCAACGCCTTCGTTTTTCTTTCGGAAAAGCAAGATGCTGTGTACAGGGGACTGCTTTTCTTCTTGGCTTTGCAGCTGGGTGAGAGCAGAGGGGTGTGAGCAGCATTTGGTCTATACCTATCCTGCAAGGTAGCCGGATTGTCTTCCAAGGCATTCTGTTATCAGCACCCTGTGTTTCTGAATGTCTGAATCACCTCTCTGGCTTAGCTTTCTTTTCTCCCCCTTAAACTAGTTATGGATTCTTCGTCTCTCCTCAACTATCACAGAATCATAGAGTTGGAAGAGACCCCAAGGGCCATCCAGTCCAACCCCCTGCCATGCAGGAACACACAATCAAAGCATTCCCGACATCCAGCCTCTGTTTAAAAATCGCCAAAGGAGGAGACTCCACCACACGATGCACCTTGCCATCATGATACGGTCACTCAGCTTCCCTGTCACAGCTCCTTCAGTTGGCTCTTATCCTATTTAAACCTTCTCTATCGGCTTTCAGACCCTCTCTATTTTCTTGCTCCCATGTAATCCTCTTTTGTCCTCCAGCCCCACTGCTCTCCATCTCTCTACGGACCTCTCGGCTCTTCCAGGACCTTGACTCTCCACAAATGACACCCAGTAGCACAGTTAGGCAATTTGGGACTTCATGTCCTCGTCTTCTCTACTTGGTAAAAACAAGTTGCAAGTTGCAAGTTGCAGGACACAAAACAGGGACACGTACTATTAAGTCGTCCTGGAAAATGCCTAGCGAGCGATCCTTTCTAGGCATCTTTCATTGGTTCTCAACCTGTGGGTCTCCAGATGTTGTTAGACTACAGTTCCCAGAAACTCCAGACAGCAAAGCCAATAGTAAGGGATTCTGGGAACTGTAGTCCAACAACATCTAGAGACCCGCAAGTTGAGAACCACTTCTCCAAAACAACTCTATGGTATGTTTTTACCATACCATATGGTATACCAATATGGTTCACTGCTATCTGAGGTTTCCAGTATCCACGGTAAGTCCAGGAACCGAACCCCCACAGATACCGGGGGGGGGGGTCTGACTCTACCTGCAGGTACAAAATAACCCAGGTACATGAGTCACAGAGACCACGAAGAAGAAAAGCTTTGTTCTTCACTTGCTCCCAAATGTGGTAAGCCAGTCATAGAATCATAGAGTTGGAAGAGACCTCAAGGGCCATCCAGTCCAATCCCCTGCCATGCAGGAAGACACAATCAAAGCATCCCTGACAGATGGCCATCCAGCCTCTGTTTAAAAAACCTCCAAAGAAGGAGACTCCACCACACTCCCAGGCAGTGTGTTCCACTTCTGAACAGCTCTTTCTGTCAGGAAGATCTTCCTAATGTTTTGGTGGAATCTCTTTTCTTGTAGTTTGAACCCATTGTTCCGTGTCCTAGTCTCTGGAGCAGCAGAAAACAAGCTTGCTCCGTCCTCAGTATGACATCCCTTCAAATATTTAAACATGGCTATCATGTCACCTCTTCACCTTCTCTTCTCCAGGCTAAACATTCCCAGCTCCCTAAGCTGCTCCTCATAGGGCATTATGGCTTCCAGACCTTTTACCATTTTGGTTGCCCTCCTCTGGACACGTTCCAGCTTGTCCATATTCTTCTGGAATAATGGTGTCCAGAACTGGACACAAGATTCTAGGTGAGGTCTGACCAAAGCAGAATAGAATGGCACTATGACTTCCCTTGATCTGGACACTATATTCTTATTAATGCACCCTACAATCACATTGGGTTTTTCAGCTGCCGCATCACACTGCTGACTCATGTTCAGCTTGCGATCCATTAAGACTCCTAGATCCCTTTTGCATGGTCTGCCATCAAGCCAGGTGTCAGGCATGCTGCTGCATTTAGAGGCCTCTCTCATTCTCTTTGCTAAGTGGGGCTTTGGACATCTGCCCTGAAAACACCAAAGGTTCTGTCTTTCATCCCTTCACCCCAAACTGCAGTCTTTCCTCCTTGCCTCTGGAACACCTCAACATCTGGCTGGCTCCTTCCATTTCAAACAAGACCATCTCTTCCCTCCATCATTTGCTACTTTGCTAACATAAATATCAAGGCAACGCCTCACATCTAAACACAACGAATTGTCAAACAAGTCAACCATCTTCGAATAGAACAAACACCAACAATTCTCCCTCAGCCTTCACTCTGATAACACTGATGGCAAAGGGGTATTCCCCCCCCGCCGAAAAATATTTGTAAGAGATCTATATCACTTTTCTACAAAACAGTGCACCCCTCCGGTATAAATCATTTCTACATTATACCCCTACTCACAGCTTGTATAGCATTAATCATTTGACCAGCCCCACTGCAGTTTTCAATAAAAGACAGCAAGTGCTTAGGGAAGCCTGAGTGCTAGCTCAAGAAGTCATGGAAGAGAGGGGGCATGGCAGAAGTTCCCACAAATAAGATATTGTCAGTGTACCCCTTCAACTTGCACGAAAATTGATAGCCACCCCCATGCGGCCCTGTGAGCCTGAGGAGGCTATAGAGTCAGAGGAGGAGGAGGACATGGCAGAGAATGGCCCTAGGTTTATCTACACCTGTGCCAGCAGCGAATCCTGCCAACTTAGAGGCTCGAGCAGAAGAGCCTGGTCCGAGTGGGTTGGCATCAGTCCCAGCAGAGAGTCCTGCCCACTCGGGTAAGGATGAAGAAGAAGAGAGGGACTTACCTCCACCATCGTACAGCCAGCAGCGAGTTCAAAAGGAAGCTCAAAGGAAGTTTCTGAGACTTTGTGAGAAAAACCTGCTCGCTAAGAAACACCTGACAAAGCCTTAATTGCTTTATATAGGCTGGGAGAGGTGATGGAAGCTTTGTTAGAGATCAACTGATCTCCGGTGCCTGGATTCCGGTTATCTCGACTTCTGTTACCTGGACTTGTGCTTAGACCTTGGAGTGTCCCTGACTACTCTGCTGCCTGTTCCTGTCGACCCACGGACTGTTTTGGACCCACGCTGACTGACTGCTGTAAGCCTCTGACCTTTTGGACTGTGTTACTGGACTAAATCCTTGACTGTGTTTGCATTTCTGTGAGCTGATTAACAGTTGGCTCCCTTCCTAGACTAGTGCAGTTTATACTTTGGTGGTACTTCGTTGCTTTCCAGACACCCTGACACTGTCGGCTGGTCTGTGCAATATGAAAATGGGAGCCATGTTGTATGTAGATGTGTGTGTGTGTCAGAGGGGCTGTTCAGGGCCAATGTTAGAGCTTGTCGTTGTTGGGATACTTGCTGAAGTCCCTGCCTCAATAGGAGTGGGGACAGCCAAATCCCGAGTGCCCTCTGATCCTTTCGTTCTCCTTCCCAATTGGCCCTTAATCCTTCTTCTACTCTTTTTTCCCTAGTGATACTGTTCCCTTTGTTCTCTTCCTCAGGTAGCTTCTGATACTTCTGCCTTCTCTAATGTTTGCTGCCCCCTCTATTCTTCCTTCTCTAGCACCCACTGCTCTTCCTTCCTTGGTACTCCTCCTTCCTAGTGCTCCTTCTTCTATGCTTCCTTCCCTGGTGTCTCCTGTTTCTTCTACTCTCCATTCCTTCACGATCCCTGCACCCTTCCCTAGTGCCCCCTGCTTCTTCTGCTCTTCTTCCCAGGTGGCCCCCAAACCTTCTTCCTTTTCTCATGTCTGCTGCTCTTTCTACTTTTCCTTCCCTGGTATCCCCTGTTTTGCTGGCAGACCCTGTTTCTTCTACTCTTCATTCCTTCATGATCCCTGCACCCTCCCCTAGTGACCCCTGCTTCTTCTGCTCTTCTTCCCAGGTGGCCTCCAAACCTTCTTCTTTCTCTCATGTCTGCAGCCCTCCTAACTTGTTTATCTCCATAAGTTGTGTTAGTAAGTAGTCATGGCCCAAGACCCTTGGCTCTCAGACCAATGCAGCAGCAGAACAAACGTAACCACTTCCTGCCTCATCTTGGTAAGACTTGTTGGCACAAGATCCTACACAAAGCCCATGGCTGTGCCCTTGCGTACAGAGTCAGAGGCATGGGTGACTGATATCTCTGAAGACAACAAAAGCCCTGCACACCACCACTGGCCAGGTCCCTGAAGGCCAGACTCTTTGCTGCCTCCAACAGGTGTGGAAAACCTTTGTCCCCTCCAAATATTTTGGACTACAGCTTCCATTAGCCCTGGTCAACAGGGGCAAAGACACAGGATTGTGGGAGTTGTAGATCAAAAGATCTTCACCATTGCCTTATCAGGATCCAGCAGCTGTACCAAAAGATAATGGCCCTTTTTGGGGGGCACTCAGAAGGTATTTCTTCTGAGCCTCCAAACCAGACTATGGGATAGTGATTGAGAAGATGGTGGCAACCTCCATCTTCTCAGTACCCAAGGTCTTGACCCTCTTGCCCTTGGATCAAGCACCCTTGTTTCCTCTCTATGGTCCTGACCATATTCCAGCGTGAAGCCAATTCAGTAAGTCTTGGGTCTGCTTCCCTGCTATCATGATTGGGCCACTATGTCCTTCTGGAGATGTGGATCATTCTGGACCCAAGACCGAGAGAGGAACAAGGAAGAACAGGGAACTTCAACATGCTTTGTCCTCTTTCAATATCTGGAGGGCCACCTGCATTATGTGAAGATGATCACGGAATCATAGAGGTGGAAGAGACTCCAAGGGTCATCTAGTTCAACCCCGTGCCCTACAGGAACACAAAATCAAATTATCCCTGAACAATGGCCACCCAGACTCTGTTTAAAAACCTCCAAAGAAGGAGACTCCACCACACATGATGATGATGATTGGTTTCACAGTCTACCAGATTGATAAAGAGAAGTTTTGGACCATCTGTGATTCTGAATCGAGAACCCAGGGAGGTCTCGTCAGATAATGTGGTACGTTCCAAGCAACATTGCTTTTTTCTAATTGTGCTATCATGACCCTATCTATGGCAATTTCATTCAGACAAATGCTACCGTTCACAGATACAATAAACAGATATATATATAATAATATACATATATAAAACAGACACACAGAGACCCAGCAGCAAACTTTGCTGCCAGAGGCGTTCTTATTTTGCAAAAGGCCTTTTGGCACAAGGACTGTAAAACTGGAAGCACAGTTTTGATTAAACAAATGGCGCAAGACGAGGGACGAGATGGCAAAAAGCGGCAGAAATGCAGAGACGGAATGAGAAAGAAAGAAAAATGAAAGAAGGCTGGCGGAGGCAGTGTGGCAGAAGGGGAACCCAAAGTGAGGACGGGGTCGGCGGCGGGAAAGGAGCACAGCCAAATGGAAACAGACAGGAAAACGAAAACACACAGGAACTAACTTTCAAGGTCAAACTCAGGGTCACTGAGAGGGCTGCTTAGGCCAGAATCTGCAGAAAACAGGAAAACAAAAAAAGAACAAAAAAAGGGAAAAAAACAAACAAACAAAAATATACACTTTTTATAAAGAAAATGCTACTCAACCAAGACAAAAAAAGAAACCAACAGAAACGAAAAGCAACACAAAATTTAAGAGGAAATGAAAGGGGCTTTTTCAAAGGAGTGAGGAAGGGGCTGTACTTTTTTTCCTTTTTTTGGGGGTGGTGGTGGTTGCTGTTTGAAGGTCTTGGTGCCCGGGCAAGACGGGACAGGGAGGGGGCAAAGCCAAGATTTCTAGACAAAAAGAGCTATTTTGTCTTTTACCAGTCTTACCCCCCCATCCTGACCAGGGCCGGTTTAAGGCACCAGCGGGGTCAGCATCTGCAGGGGGCCCCATCATTGTGGGGGCCCCTGTCGTAACCCTCCTCCTGCAAAAACATTATTAGTAATAATCTGAATATCCTGTACTGTGAATAGCTTAGGTTGAGTTAGGTGACACTGACCTGAGATAAAGATATGCCCCCCCCCCAAATAAAGCATTGCAGGGCCCCCCCAAATTCCTTAAACCGGTCCTGATCCTGACTCAGAACCAAAGCCAGCCGGGTTATGTTTTCTTTGGTACCAAACATTAGACATTCGTTTTTATCTTGATGTCAAATGCAAAGTTACACCGAGGAAGCAAATTCAGCAAAGGCGTTCTCTCCATTCATTCCCACCCCAAACAGTTCGAAGTTCTGTTACATTTAACTTATGCTTTTATAATACTATCCGGTTACTATCCAACAACTGTTATGGATTCTATTTTTCTTGGGGTTTACTGCGCTCCGAAGAAAAGCGGCAAGGCAGTAGGGACGTTTCCTCTCCCGTGCTGCCTTACCGCAAAATGTCATCATTCTTCCAGCGTTCTTCTGTTCCAATCCCGGGGGAGACCCTAACCCCATACAGCTATCGTTATTGTTCGTTTTTAGTATTTATTAAGTATGTTTTAAATTTTTTGAACTATTTAATTGTATTTTAAGGGGGTGGGTGGGATGGAGGGTCTTGAATGTATATTTTAAATGCCATAAGCCGCCCCGATTGCCTTTTATAGAGTGGTGGGATATAAATATTATTATTATTAAAACTGCATCTTTTTGCTAACAGTTTTTTTCCAGTTAGCAAAAAGATACGGTTTTACCTTGGTCCCCTGCCGGACTGGAACGAAAGAATGATGCGGTAAGGCTAGCACGAAAGACGCAACGTTCCTGTAAGCCACCCCTGTTTCCATGCCCGTTATAGCACTCTGATTCCACTTTAACTGCAATGGCAAGATCCTATGGAATCCTGGGATGTGTAGTTTAGGGAGGGGCATTTAGAACCGCCAGCCAGAGGACTCTACTAGCCCCAGGGCTTTGTAGGATGTTGCAATGGCCATTAGAGAGGACTATAGCACCATGATTGTGTACAGGCCTACCTCAGATAACAAAGCCTCTGGCAAAGAAGCTTCTTTTTACAAAACATTTAATGCCCTCCTCCTCGTCCTCTGTCTAGCTGAAAAGTTTTTTTTTTAAGCAGCATTGGTACCGGAAGGATGGTAAAGGAAGGCTGCAGAAACACAGACTTAATGTAAGAGGAGTGTGTTTGTGCAACCCGTGAGCTGGGAAAGAGCCGGATTCTGCCCTCACCAATCCTACTGTTGTTGTGTGCGCCTGCCTACAAAAGGCCAGGTAAATAGCAGCTACCTCCAGAATATTTTACTGAGAATGTGCAAAAAGGCAGAAGCAGACAAGGGGCCTCACCAGCTACCCCCGGCACACTCAAGACACATAGATTTGTACATGGAAATCATCAGAAAAGAGGAGGCGGATGAAATTAAAAAATAAATAAATCCTTGGAGGTATTTGGAAGAAGCCATCAAGTGGTCTCTCGAAGGTTTAAAAATGTTTTTCTTCCTAAAACCTGAGACATTTCCATAGTCTCTCAAAATCAAGTTTAGTTTTTCAATATTTTCTAGCGCAGGGGCTCTTAACCTTTTCTTGACCGGGGACCCCCTTTAAAGATGTTTTGTTGCCATGGACCCCAAAGACTTAACTCAAGATTTAAAACCATAATAATAAATACTACTACTACTAATAATAATAATACAATTGCACCATCCATTATCCCTTCCCTGGAGAGGGAGGGAAGACTTTTCTCCTGCTTCTTCCCCCAAGTTTGTGGCTGGAGTGGATTGAATGGCAATGTGCAAGCCAAGCTAGCCAGCCACTTTGCCTTGGCTCCTGTCACGTGGGCTGAGCAACCTTCAAGCCTTCGTGGACCCCCTATGAGGTTATCACGGACCCCGGAGGATCCGCGGACCACAGGTTAAGAGCCACTGTTCTAGTGGATTTTCTAAAAAATATATCACAAGATCATCAGTAAAAGTTCTTAGCTTGTACTCTTCCCCTTTTATCTTCACCCCTTTCAATCTCTTTTTCTGATTTATTACCCCATTCAACACCTCTGAAACCAACAGAAACAACCGAAGTGATAGAGAGCAACCTTGTCTATAATTCCTTTCTGAATTCTTGACCTTTTTTTGGGGGGGGGGGAA
Source organism: Gambelia wislizenii (assembly GCA_030847615.1). NCBI lineage: Eukaryota > Metazoa > Chordata > Lepidosauria > Squamata > Crotaphytidae > Gambelia > Gambelia wislizenii. The sequence goes on from JAUMIR010000018.1 coordinate 9,406,503, forward strand.
TTCTCCATTTACTATTACTTGTGCTCCTTTGTCACAAATCAGCTTTATCCATTTTATGAAGTTTTCTCCAAATCCCATCTTCTCAATACTTTTAAACAGAAAAGGCCAGTGAACACTGTCAAAGGTCTTTTCAGCACCAAGAAAAAAAAATATTGCTATTTATTGGTTTCTCATTATGTTTGTCAAAATGTTCTAGAATTCTGGTATTTTTTAAAGTATCTTTTTGGTTAAAAAAACCAACAACCCTGCTTGGTCTTCATGTAATAAGTCCTATAAACCCTTCTTTAGTTTCTTGGCCAAAAATCTTATAGGCGTTATTTAGCAAGGAGATTGGTCTATTATTATTATTTTTTGGATCTCTTATATCTCGTCCTTTTTTTTTTTTGGTATTAAAGTTATATTTGCTTTGTTCCAAGTGTCTGGGAGTTTTCCATTCAAAGAGGGGTTCATGACTTTGTGCCATGGTAAAATTAATTGAAGTTTTAAAATCTTGCAATGTAAAACTGGAAGCCCATTTGGAGTTGGAACCTTCCCCAACTTCTACTATTGCAATAGGTTCATTTTACCTTTTCCCAAATCCCTCCCAACTATGGCTAAACTCCATCTGCAACCCAACTCAAATACAATATGCCTCTAAGTAGGTATGTGTAGGATTGCCCTGTCAAATCCCAGTTGTCTGGCATGTCTGGACCTACTGGGACATTTTGCGATGCCACCTCTCTTCATAACGCCCATACCCCCAAAATATATCTAATTTGTGGAGCATTTGTTTTAACCCACAAGTCCCTGTTCTGTGAAGTGCCGTATACCCTGACCACGCTATATAAAAACCAAAAATACCTGCAAATCCAAATTGTTCTACAGGCACAAGCATCCTCATGCTGGCGGCACAGTAGAGCGACCTTGTCCAAGATCACCTTGGATTTAACTTATAAACCACCCAACTTCACTAAGAGAGGGAGGAGAAAAATCCTGCAAGGAGGTGGGAAATTTTCCTGAGCTAATCCAACGTCCTGGGGGCCTTGCCGCAAAGAAATTGAGGCAGCCAAATTCAAGGGCAGGTAAGGAAGGCTGGGAGGCAGGAGGGGATGAAGCACGTTGGGAAAAGTCAGAGATGGTTGGAAAGTTTATTGTAGAATTTTATTGCCAGCCTCAGATTGGATTTTTAAGCATCTATGGGTGGGGCGTATTCTCAAAATTTCCTTCCTCATATTGATCCGCATAAACCCATGTCAGGGAATGCACAAGAAATAGACCAACAATTGACAATTTGCACCAAAGGATGCTGAACTTTGATGTATAAACCAGGCATATTAGGGGCAACTGGACTATTTCTCTTATTCTACACTATGTATTCCATGTTTTCAATTCCTTTTCAGCACATCTATTCCGATTCCACTAGATAGGGGAGAAGGAGTGGAGTTAAATCCTAAAACCAACATCTTCGCCTTGCTCCCAGCAACACGAATCTTATTTAGTTGCCTGTCCTTGCTTTTGAAATTTTGCACTTTTCCTTATACAGTTGTCCCTCCATATCCGCTGGGGTTTGGTCCCAGGACCCCCGTGGATACCAAAATCCGTGAATACTCAAGTCCCATGATATGCAGTGGCATAGCAAAATGGTGTCCCTGATATAAAATGGCAAAATCAAGGTTTGCTTTTTGGAGAATTATTTTTTAAAGAATATTTTCAAGCCATGAATACTTAAATCCGCGGATACCAAAATCCATGAATTCTCAAGTCCCATGATGGCATAGCAAAATGGTGTCCCTGATAGAAGATGGCAAAATCAAGGTTTGCTTTTGGGATTATTATTTTTTAAAGAGTATTTTCAAGCCGTGAATACTTAAATCCATGGATACGGAGGGACAACTGTACACTTTTCGCTCTGACCAGAAGGTCCGGAACCTTTCCTTAAAAGACTGAGATACAGGTAAAGCTTTGAGTCTGCATTTAAAATCCTATTCTGCATTTAAAAAAATAATATTATTATCCAGCCAAACCATCAGGCTTCTGAGGCATTTTTCAAATGTTGCTTGTACACTTTCGGTCATAAGGCCTAGAAACTTACCTTGCAAAAGCAACCAAATAAATGCAAAAGCAGAGATCCAACATTAAACACCCCATTTGGGATTTAAACAACAGCGGCAACAACTTAGCCTCTACACAACATGCACAGAGGTTCCTTCTGCTCAAACCAAAGTGTCTATAAGCAGAAGACTACATTGAAAGGATTAAAAAAAAAGAAGGGTGGGGAGGGAAGAACAGAAAAAGAAAGAAAGAAGCCGTTAGATGCCAAAGGCAAGATTTCATTCTGGAAGAAACATGAAACAATCCCATAACTCTTTCTTGTTTGGCAGAGATAAAAACTTGATTTTTCCACCTGTTGGGAACTGAGTGTTGCATAAAGAGCAGAATGAATGGAGCTGGAATGACGTTGCTGCTGCACCGGGTGATCGGCACGCTCCCTCCTACCTCAGATGTAGCGTGGTGGGAAGTTGGTCTTCCTTCGAAGGGCCTAGTGATGTGGGGTGGCCCACCCAGGTTGGGAGTGGGACGGGGGGCACGCAGCCCGTTACCTGGTGTCTGGAAATTGATCCGTCGCATCTCCACAGGGTCCTTGGGGTGGTGCGGGGTTATCTCGGCATTATTCAGCATGCACTTAATGCGGGGTTCGGAGTCTTTCCGTTTGCTGAGGAGAGAAGCATAGAGTTGAAGAGACCCCAAAGGCCATCCAGTCCAACCCCCTGCCATGCAGGAATACCCAATCAAAGCCATCCCGACAGATATAATCATAGGATCATAGAGTTGGACGAGACCACAAAGGCCATCTATGCAATAGCATAGCAAAATAGTGTCCCTTATATAAGATGGCAAAATCAAAGTCTGCTTTTTTAAAGAATATTTTCAAGCCATAAACACTTAAATCCATGGACAGGGAGGAACAACTGTACACTCTTTTTCTTTGTTAAAGGAGACTGAACTATACATTTCTTGTGTAATGCTTTGCTTATCCTTTCCATTTCATTATAGACTCTTATATTCCCATTTTTGATTTATTGTTTTAATTTGTAAGCCGCTCTGATAGCCTTGTGGCAGAAGAGTAGGGTATAAATAAATAAATAAAATAAAAAAATAAAATAACATTTTTTTAGTCTTCCACTGTAATAGGTCCACAATATTTCTTTAAACAATTTATCACTTTTCCCCAGTCCAATTGTGGAAGAGAAAAGAAACACTGAGCATTGAAGTCTCGGAGCTTTAAAAATATTAGAAATGTTTGAAATTGATAAACTCCCATCATGGTTTAAAAAAAGAACTCTCTTAAATCAAAGAGAACTTGTTACCAAAGGGAAAATCATTAGAAAAATGGATTCCAGTGTTAAAGTACTGGGGAAAATGGGGTCTGAATTATGACAGACTAAATTTGCTATTAATATGCAAGTATTTCTCAATATAAATATAAAGAAAAGGGGTCAACATAAGAAAGGAATATGATAATGACATATCTGGAGAAATGGCAGGGAAGAGTTAGAAGGTATTATTCTTTAGAGAAGTTAGATTAACAAGAATAAGTGAAATTAGATTTACTCTGATTGTATGAAACTTTTAGAACGTCATATAAATCTACATTGTAATTTCATACCATGGTTAATATGTTCAGTCTCCATAATGTTAAATATGGTTAATTTTGGAGTAGTAATTTTGGATTGCACTTTAAAACTATAATAAAAATAACAAATTGGAAGTTTAAAAAAAATCAAAGAAACTTGTTACTGAATCTAAGTTGAGCCGCACCTTAAGGTGCTGAATTTATTCAGCTAATGCCGTTTTGCTTCCTAAAGATACTTGCTCACTATGTCTTAAATTTAACCGGACACCAAATGCATTGTCTTAACTCTTACCTGTCTGGCTTGCTGTCCAAAGAAGTGGCAATAATAATGGGGACAGGGGGAAGCAGAAGGAGAGAAAAGACAAATATGAGGGTTAGAAAAGGAGCGGCTGATGTCGGGAGCTCAGTTTTGATCCCCACAACCTCCCCACAACCAAACGCCTCTCCCCACACTTTCCCAACACCTCAAAAGTCTCCGCCATCAGATCGATGGAAAGAAGAGATCGGTTACCATTCTCCTTTTGGATTACAGCTTCCAGAATTCCCCCTCCCCAGCCAGAATTCTGGAAATTGTAGTCCGAAAAGGGAGCTTTCCCAAACTTTTCTGAAAACACAGTTCACCTCTCCTCTTCATCAGGCAGAGAACATGAATTCAAATCTCCATGCAAAATGTTTGATGTCAGGATGCGTATTTCACAAGTTCCTGGACCCATCTATGGGATTTCCAGGTTTCTGGCAGCAATGCCTGCCTGAAAAAGCCCATCATCCTTAACCGTTGGTTGTACTGACTATGGCTGGTGGGGTCTAGAGTCCAGCAAAATCCAGAGAGGCACCGGTTCCCTGCTTCAACCCTAAGTTAGATGGACCGATATTTTGACTCATCAACACTACACAAATAATCCAGTTTGAAACGGGATCATTTGCCACGGTTCCTTCCTATCGAATTCTGGGATATGTAGTTTGGTGAGGCACCAGCACTATTTGGCAGAAAAGTGATAAACTAGCAACGGGTCCTTATCTAGATTGCAAATATCTAGATCAAATGTATGCTTTCCCGGGTGTGCTTTCTTTGCTCTAGCACATTTTGGCTAATGAAAAGTGTAACAAAGCAATTGGTTCTTAAGACTGCATAGTGATCTATAGTGGCCTCCCCTTACTTGGTGCCCTCCAGACCATTTGGACTATGACTCCCAGAATCCACCATGCTGGGAATGGCTGATGCCATGGACTCCACCATGCTTGGGATGGCTGATGTTGACCATGCAATTGCTTTGGCCAGAAGTTGCCTTCCAGAAGTTGTTGGATTTCACCTCCCAGAATCCCCAACCATTGGCCATGCTGGCTGGGGCTTCTGGGAGTTGAAGTCCAACAATATCTGAAGGTTGAGAACCACAGTGGCAAATAAATAAAGTGTGTGGGGGGGTAATGATTCTCAGCATGAGAACAACCTGAACATCCAGCCATTTTAAAGTAAGTAGGAGAGCCCTGGTGGTGCAGTGGTTAAATGCCAGTACTGCACCCACAATATTGTGAGTCTGATCCCAAGGGCTCCAAGGTTGACTCAGCCTTCCATCCTTCCGTAGGTTGGTAAAGTGAGTACCCGGCTTGTGAGGGCAATTAGCTAACACACATTGGAAACCACTTAGAATGCCTCTATAAAGCAGTGTAGATGTGCAATTTGAGAGCCTTTGTGGCTGAAGAGTGGGGTATAAATACTGTAATAAATAAGATAAATAAAAACATTGCCCCATAGCACATCCCAGGTTGTGGCTGCGCCTGATGCCAACAGAAGGTCTCCCCACACCATCACAGCTCAACTTGGAAAGTAGTATGCGGGGAAAAACACATGCAGATTGGAGGACAAGATCCCCAGAAATGCAGCCTTACTTCTTGTATAAAAGGATGGCAATGACAATGCAGATAATGAACACCACGGCTAAGACGGGCCCGATCACCCAAATCAACCCCTCCTCTCCTTCGATCTTGGGCTGCGGATCAGCGCTGTCCATCTGAATAGGATCAGAAAACGGGCTGGCAGCATATACCTAAGAAAGAGAGATGGCGAAGAACAAAATGAATTTCAGCAGGAATAAATGCAAGGTGCTACGTTGTTAGGGCCTAGCAAAAAGATGGGTTCAGGCTGCATGAGAAACACTAGACCCTGTTTTCCTTTAAGATAATGGGTCAAGGAGAGGTTTCTATTCACGGCTGGAGGCAGTGGGTGGGAACAAGCATGTCATCCCTTGGCCCAGGAGATAAAGATGTTTTGAGACACTGCAGCACTTGGAGCAATAATTGGCTTGAAAAAGTTTCATTTCCCACCCACTATGTGTGCAAAGCTTAAACCACATATAAAGTGAAGCCATTAGATACAGGCTCCGCCTCGCAGCCATATGCAGCCCTGCAAAGCCAGTTGGTATTTTCTTTCTACTTTCTAGGTCTGCTTTCTATTGATTAGACGATGCCTGTTTGCTTTTCTATCTGCTGTCATTAATAAAGCAGCCTGCTATTCAAGCCCAGGACTGGTGCGTGGTCATTTCGCTTGCTTTATATCCAGAACCAGCATACCCCCGCACCACCCGCAAGCCAGGGAGGTGCTGCCAGTGCAACATACGTCTAGACAGGAAACATGAAATGCACAAATATAGGATGGGGGACACCTGGCTTGAAAGCAGTATGTGTGAAAAAAGATCTAGGGGTTTTAGTAGACCACAAACTGAACATGAGTTAACACTGTGATGCGGCAGCCAAAAATGTCAATGCGATTCTCGTTTGCATTAGTAGGAGCACAAGGGGAGGAAGCAGTGCTACTCTATTCTTTTTCGGTCAAACCTGATCTAGAATACTGTTTCCATTTCTGGATCCCACCATTCAAGAAGGATCTCAACAGGCGCTGGAATGTATCCAGAGGAGCGCAACCAAGATCGTAGAAAGTCTGGGAGCCAAACCTTATGAGGAACGATTTAGTGAGGTGGGTAAGCTTAGCTTGGAGAAGAGACTATTGAGAAGGGTGATATGACAGCCATATTTAAATGCCTGAAGGACTATCATGTAGACAATGGAGCAAGCTTCTTTTCTGCTACTTCAGAGAATAGAACATGGACCAATTGATTCAGATTATAAGAAAAGAGATTCCACTTACAGATTAGGAAGAACTTGACGGTAAGAATGGTTGGACAGTGGAAGAGACTGCCTCGGAGGGTGGTGGACTCTCCTTTTTGGAGGTCTTTAAACAGAGGTTGGATGGGCATGTATTGGGAGAGTTTTTGTTGTGTCTTCCTGCATGGCAGGGGGTTGGTCTCAATGGTCTTTGTGATCCCTTCTGTGCTTCTACAATTCTATTCCCTGTTGCAAAGGCGATATGACAATATTTACCTCTGTCTTCACCAGTAAGAATATTAGGCAAAAATGACTCGGGACCGCTGATCAATTTGGTTCAGCTCCATTTGAAGTCAGATTGGTAATGATGAGGGTCTGAAGAGACTATCCAGGTGAATGGGGATCCAAGATGGAGAAACAGTGCCGCACCGCCATACAGATGTTTTAAATTGATCCATAATGATGGCTGCTTTTATGTATTATCCTGAAATTTTGTAGCACTATTGATTCATCATGCTGTTGCTGCTATGAAACAGCATCTCTGATGTCCATTATCATTTTTTATTGCCCTAGCAACTATGTTTTGTAGCCTGCATTGCTTTTCTGTGATGATTTTTATGGATTTTTGACTATGAAGCCGACTTGAGACTCCCTTTGAATGATGAAAAAGGCTGTATATTAAGAAATACAATACAGTATTAAGAAACAAATTGTACTGCCCTCTCAATCCCAACTGGTCTTTTCTTGTTTGTCTGATCAGGTCATGGGCACTAATCAGATCAGACCATAGCCTACGTAGACACAGAAGTGGGAGATAAGATGGCTGGCATCAGCATCCCTCCATGAGCGGAGGGATACCCAATCAAACAGATTGCCATCCAGCCTCTAAAATCCTCCAAAGAAGGAGATTCCACCACACTCCCAGGCAGCGTATTCCACTTCTGAACAGCTCTTACCATCAGAAAGTTCTTCCTAATGTTTAGGTGGAATCTCTTTTCCTGGAGTTTGAGCCCATTGCTCCGTGTCCTAGACTCTGAAGGCACAGAAAACAAGCTTGCTCCATCCTCAGTATGACTTCCCTTCAAATATTTCAACATGGCTATCATATCCCTTCTCAACCTTCTCTTCTCCAGGCTAAACATACCCAGCTCCCTCAGCTGCTCTTCATAGGGCATCATGGCTTCTAGACCTCCCGCCATCCTGGTCGCCCTCCTGCTAGAATGTATACTCTGCCCTTCAACCAAAAAGGCTCCCAAAATGGCTTACAAATTTTTAATTTGGCCCACTGGCTTACAATCTAAATAAAGCAGGACACATAAGGCAAAGGGAAAAAGCAGTGGGGAAGGAGACTAAACCTTGGCTGCTCTTCTCTCCCTCAAGGGCCACAGCGGTGGCTACTGGTATGGAGGGAAGGCATCTCACTAGCTGCCGGGACCATGGCATGAAGCAGCCATGCCTGGCTTCTGCTCTCTCCCTCCGAAGCCACAGCTGTGGATGTTGGGACGGATGGAGGGCCTCTCACCGGCTATTGTGCCAAGGCATAACAGAGCTGTGCCGAGCTGCTCTTCTCTCTCTGAGATACCAGAGCAATGGCAGCTGAAATATAGAGGGAGGGTTTCTCACCAGCCACCGGGGCCCAAGCACTATGGAGCTGTGCCTGGCTGCTCTTCTCCCGCTCAGGGTCCCTGTGCCCCACACAATTGCCCACCCCTGACCTAAACAGACAGACAGATGAAAACCCTTTCCCAACATGCAGAACAGAAATCCCATTTTGCATTCCGAGCCACAGAAGAGGCTTCCCCCCAAGGAGCGGCGTTCAACTCCATGAGCATTACAAGCCAGGTGCATTTGGAGACCGGGGACAGGACTCACAGCCTCGTTGGCTCGCAGCACCGCCAGGACGAAAACGACATATTTCTGCCCAGCCTCCAGGGCTTTGTTCTCAAAGCCGTCGTAACGCTTCATGTCCCCCAGGACGAAGACGGAAGGCAGCGAGTGGAAGCGAGCCGCCACGTACGGCTTGTGGAGATCCAGCTGGCGGGAATGGCGGAGGCTGCGGCGCTGTAATCTGGAGATCTCCTGAACCAACTGGGGAGGGGCGAGGAAAGGAGAACATGGGAGGGATGAGGAAGCAATGCAGGAGAAAAAGAAAAAGAGGCAGGCACCGCACAGGGAAAAATCCAAGGGTGGGCAGTTTCAAATGGCATAGAGAAATGTTTATTGAGCACACCGTGTTCCAAATATATCTTCCATTGTTGGACAGAATGGGGGTCTATTTTGCAACGCTGCTAGAAAACAAAGGCTCCCGTTAGCTGTGCTGAAAGGCACTAACAGCTGGAAGCTTCCACATCAGTTGAGGCAGCAAATCAGCGCCGCGTGAGCTGTCCAAGGTTATGAACCCCGCCGGAAGGTTCAGCACCTTGGACAACGTGTTTATCTTTGGACGAAAAGCCACAGCGGACGCACCACCCCATCGACAAGGAAGCCGCTGGCATATGTTGCTCAAAGGGGCTTTGCATTTGAAATTCAACGAATAGAGTCTGGATTTAAAATGCATTGAACGAAATAAAATTCCTTCAGTGCATAGAACAACAACATCACTAGGGAAAAGCCTTCTAAATTATCCTTCCTGCTTTCTGACTCTTTATTATCTGTTCTCCAAACACTGGGATCCCCTCTCTGGAAGCAGGAAAGACCCTGAACATCAGGCCCAGAGGATGGATTGTAAAACGCTGTACAGTCAGACCCCCATATCTGCAGGGGTTTGGTTGCTGAACATACTGTGGATGCCAGAAATTATGCATAAAATAAAGGACTTTCAGTATGAACATATCATAGAGATGTGTTGGCGGACCTAGAAGATGCCTAGAGAGGACACCTCTCTATGCATTTTCCAGCACAACTCTATGGTACGTATCCCTGTTTTTTCAGCCACGGAAAACTGAATCTGCAGATATTGGTTCCACAGCTACAGGGGTCCAACTATAATTCCGAACTGCAAATATACCATTCCTCTAAAGGGAAATGTACAACCATAGATGTATAAGTTTCCCAAATCTGCCTCCCTCCCTCCATTCATTCACTCCCAAGAGTGTAACGTTGCAAATTGGCTTATTCCAGAGTCGACCTGTGCCACTTCTCTCCTGTAACCCTCCCGGTTCCCCCAAGAGATGTCATTTTGTAGTTTTGGCTTTGGAAGGAATGCTGAGTAATTTTCTCTACTAAAGGCAAATATCTGGAGAGCGGAGCTTAGGGCTTCAAATCCCAGATTCGGCTCTCTGGTCCAGGCCTTTGAACATGTGCAGAGAGCCTCCTAGTACAGAGAATGGGTGGCCACCTTTCAGGAGGGCTTTAGTTATGTGGCAGCCAGTTGGACTCAATAGCCCTTGGGGTCCCCTCTGACTGTTACCATTCCATGCTAGATTAGCCTGTTTTATTAGAAAGTACAGTTGTCCCTTCATATTCGCTGGTGTTTGGTTCCAGGACCCCCCATGGATACCAAACTCCGTGAATACTCCAGTCCCATGATATGTGATGGCATAGCAAAATGGTGTTCCTTAGATAAGATGGCAAAATCATGATTATTATAGTTGTCCCTGCATATCTGCTGGGATTTGGTTCCAGGACTCCCCGTGGATACCAAAATCTGTGAATACTCCAGTCCTATGATATGCAATGGCATAGCAACATGGTGTCCCTTATAGAAGATGGAAAAATCAAGGCTTTTTGGATTACCATATTATCCAGCGTATAAGACGATTGGGCTTATAAGACGCCCCCAAACTTTTCCAATTAAAATTAAGAGTTTGGGATATACTCGCCGTATAAGACTACCCCCTCTTCCAACACACATCAAATAAAAATTTAAATTTTCTTTAAAAGCCTCCTCCCAGCCAGCCAGCCACCACCCGCCCTTCCCGAAGCCGCGATGGGGAGCCCTAAAAGACGACACCCAGAGTATAAGATGACCCCTGACTTTTGAGGTGATTTTCCTGGGTTAAAAAGTTGTCTTATACGCTGGAAAACGGAACATTGGAACTTACTGTGAAGGTTCCTTTCAGCAGACATGGGGAGGGAGTCAGGAAAAGGAGTCCCTCCCGAGTCTGCTGGAAAATACGGTATTATTTTTTAAAGAATATTTCCAAGCCGTGAATACCAAATCTGTGAATACAGAGGGACAACTGTACTAGAAATACTACTGACGTAGCAGCATGGAGTCTCAAGTGGTTTACTCAGAAATCCCTGCACCGGACTCAGAAGATGCTGGGACACAGATGCATTTGAGAGCAAGGGATTCGGTCGTTCCTGAGCAGAATGGCCCACAGCAATGAGAAAATGTTTTCGGTTACTTATTGGGTATAGAGGAGTCAAAACTTACCTCTTCCAAGTCCATTTCTTCTGGGGTGTTGTATGGGTTCTGGAACTGACCGTTTCTGGATTTCTTCAGGGGGACAACTACAACGTAATAGGCCCTGACAAATTAAAAAGGAAAGAGGGAAAAAATTGGGGCCAAGAACAGCAGAGAAAAGACAAAAGAAAAGCTTTCGCACTCGGCACTGGGGATCTGTCTTTCGTCCACCTGTCAAGAGCTTTGTGATGGCTATTTTCTCTGGTGGCCCCACATCTTTGGAACGACCTTCCTTTCTTCTCATTGTTCTTAACTCTTATATTTATTTCTATCCTGCCTTTCTCCCAAAATTGGCACTCAAGGCAGTGTCCAATTTGAAAGGAACAATGCAATGAAAAAAATACAAAAAAGTGAATATTAAAATGGAATTAAGACGAATTGCCATATTAAAGCAGTTCAGAGCTACACTTGATAAAATAAAAGCTGTCCAAATAAAAAAGGTTTTTTTCCTGCTGACTGAAAGACAACAAGGAGGGGGACCTTCTGGCCTCCCCAGGAAGGGGAGTGAGGATGTTTCTGGGCAGAATCATTTCCCCCAAACATTTCTGGTTGTGCAAACACCAGATGAAAATTATACATAAATATTTGTTTTCGCTCCAGCAGGGACAAAACTGTGGGGAGGATTCGTCCTTGCAAGCAAGGATGAAATAAGGGGAAATCGGCATGCCTAACCCACGCTGGATCCCAAAGGGTTCCAGATTTTCTGAAGCTGCCTACTATTTAATTAATTGTGAAATTGAAGGATTTCATGGCCAGCATCCATAGATTTTCCATGGTTTTTTTCCAGGTACCTGAAGATGCCATCTGAAAATGCCAGCCACAGATGCAGGCAAAACGTCAGAAATAAACTCTTCCTGAACACAGCCTCACAGCCCGGAAAAAAACCAAGAAAATCTATTTAATTAATTGATTGAAGAACCAATCGATATCCTGGCCTTCTCCTTGTATGGGACTCAATCGTATCCCTGCTATAGGTTGTAGCTTTTATGTTCTATAACAATTGCATGATTATAAGCTACTGGGACAGAACCAGTGTGGTATAGTACTTTGGACTAGGATTCGGCAGGACCAGGGTTCAAATCCCGGCTCAACTCTGTGACTCTGAGTAAGTCCCACTGTCTTATCCTCAATCCTCAGAGGAAGGCAATGACAATCCCCTTAGGCATTCATCTTGCCAAGAAAACCCCATGATAGATTTGGTTTAGGGTCATCATGAGTTGGAAATGACTTCAAGGCACACCACAAGAAAGGTACAGTAGGACTCCCTTATCCCCTGGGGATTGGTTCTGGGGGGTGTCTGTGGATACCAAAAACCATGGATAATAGTGAACCCCATTGAAAATAATGGGATTTCTGGTTTAAAAAACCATAAAGTTGCCTTGGAGGACCTAAAAATGGCTGGAGATGACACATTTTCTAGGAAGACTCTATGGTAGGTGTGCTGTTTTGTGGATAATTGAAACAGTGGATAAGGGGGGGATCTACTGTAAAGAACGCAAAATCTTTAGATCTCTGCCTGCTTTCACTCAGCCCCTCAGCCACACTTTGGACATACTGTGCCGGGAAGTCTGCACTCTTCACTTCCGGCAGATGCAAGACTACGTTGCCATCCATTTCGTGCCGGTAAGACACCACCGGTTTCTTGCTCAGCATGTTGGCTGCCGTCAGGACTTCCACTTTCTGCTGGAGATCTCCCTTGTCGCTCCTCCGGGGAGTCAGGGAGAATCGGTAGGAGGTGTGGGGCTTCAGGTTGGTGATGAGCTTCTTGGTCAACCGGCCGTCCACCTCAATCTCCTGGCCAGTGTTTTCTTGTCGGATCTGTACAGGTCACGTGTGGAGAAAAGTTGAAGTAAAAAGAAATATTAAAGGTCACCCTCCGTATTTGTGGGAGATACGTTCTCAGACTTGAAATACTTGTGACCGCAGGTAATAGTAAACCCCATAGAATTGCGCTGGAGGACCTAAGAAATGCCTAGAGAGGCTGCCTCTCTAGGCAGCTCCAGCACGACTCTATGGTAACTTTCAGCTGAGTTGCACCGGAGGACCTAGGAAATGTCCAGAGAGGACGCCTTTCTAGTTTTTAAAGGAGTTTTTAAAAGAGAGGCTGGATGGCCATCTGTCAGGAGGGCTTTGGTTGTGCCTTCCTGCGTGGCAGAATGGGGTTGGACTAGATGGCCCTTGAGGTCCCTTCCCAACTCTATGATTCTATGAAGATGGAGAATTTTTTTTTTAAAAAAATCTGTTTAAAATAAAGAGATCCTCCTTATCGCAAAAAGAGTGAGATGACCATCATGTTTCCCCTCTGCCCCCAAGACTTCGCCAGGCTGATGCTCAGATCCTTCAGCCTCCCCTCCTATGTTCCTCACCCTTGTCGCCCTTTTCCGAACCCGCTTCAACTCTATATCTTTGCTAAAATGAAGTGCCCGGACCTGAACACAGTACTCCAGGGGAGGCCATAACAATAACCAGTTGCCTTGAGAATAATCCAACCCCACAACAACCATCCATGGCCATTACCTTGTATAGAATGGGAGAGTTGTAATTTTCAGGAAACTCCCAGCCGAGAAGAACCGACGTCTTGGTGACCATCTTCACTTTGAAATTTTTGGGGAAAACTGTTGGGCGCAAAGGGAATAAGGGTCGGGGGAGAGAGAAAGAGAAGATGAGCGGAAGGAACCTGGTTTGAAGGCCATCAACTGGAGAAGGTCTTCCACACCAACACATTGCGTCAAGTCCATTCAAGGTCACCACTAGATCTTGATCCAACTTCTCAACCCACACCCAGCCCTGACATCAAAATGCTTATGTGTCCGGAGATGTCCTCCCCTACCCCGGTGAGTTTGGTACTCTCCCCTCTCTGCCGCCATCCGCCCACCGCCACCACCGAAAATGGGATACGCTGCTCCTGATTGGCTGCTGAGGAGAAAGAGTCTTTGGATGAAATCGTGTGGTTGCACTTTTTTTTTTTTAAAAAAATGTGTTTTGCCACCAATCCTCTTCCCCCTCCCCTTTGCGGCTTGCAAAAAAAATAAAATAAAAAAGAGAGAATAAAAGAAAGCGAGAGAAGAAGAGATGGAGAGAAAGGCAGAGAGAAAGCTGAAGAAAAGGCTCCGCCCACCTGTGATTGCTCCGCCCAGCTGTCAATCAAGAAGGGCTGTCTGGACTTTGACTTTTTTTTGGAAGGAAGAGGAAAAGGGACTTACCTGGCGAAGGCAGAGAGAAGCCGCCTGCCTTAATTAATTTAATTTTTCTTTCCAAATAAAAATGTACTCACACGCCCGTCGTCAAGCTTGGCGAGGAGCTATTGCCTAGTTACGTGGCCTTTTATGTTTATTTTTTTAAAATGGCGTGTTTTTTGTTCTGCTTCTCCGCCTTGCAGGACACAGGAAGAGAGACACACAGAGGAGAAACCATCAAGTCCTACCTTGGTCCAGAAGGAATGTCCGGTATTGGACAGTCGGGCTGTAGGGCCCAGCACCTTTACTTGTGTGGGCTCGGATTTTAACATCGTAGGCGGTGTTGGGTTTGAGGCCGTTCAGAGTATACGAATTCTCCGAAGATGGGAGCAACTCTTTTTCCTGGGGGTTTCCAGAAGCGCTGGCCTCCCGGTAGGCCACCGTGTATTTGACAATGACCCCGTTTCTCTCGGCCAAGACGGGGGGCAACCAGTTGAACTGTACCGACCGGGAGGTGATGTTGCTCGCCTCGAGAATTTGGGGGTAACCCTTTGGCACGTCTTCTGGGATGGTGAACTCCTGCACAGCTTCCTCCCCGAAGCCGGCCCGGCTTTTCACCGACAGCTTGAAGACGTACGTGGCCCCCTTGTGAATGTTGGTGGCCATGTATTTATCCTCCTGGTCCGCAAACTCCAACGTGGCCAAAGGGTCGATGTCTTTGCGGCCGAACTGGAGGCGGTAGCCCAAGACCTGGCCTTCGGCATCCAGAGGAGGTTCCCATTTGGCAAGGAGGGTGTTTTCTTGAGTTGGGTGGATGGAGAGGATTGGCTTTCCTGGGACTAGAAGGGAAAGAGAAATATAAAAAGACATTTAACAATACATTATTTTCAAAACAGACCTGCATTCAGTTATTTATTTTTTTGATGGTGTGAGCCATGTTCTTGCACGCCAGAGAAACACACAGAATGCTAGAATCATAGAACTAGAAGGGGTCCATGGGCCATCTAGTCTAACCCCCATCATGAAGGAATAGACAACGACAGCACTTCTGAAAGATGCCCATCCAACCTCTGTCTGAAGATCTCTAAGTACAGAGAGTCCCCCACCTGTTGAGGCAATCTAGTCCACTATGAAACAGCTCTTACGGTAAAGAAGTTCTTCCAAAGGTTTTGGTGGAATCTGTTTTCTCATATTTCAAGTCCATTGCTTGGTATTTTAGTCCCTGGAGCAGCAGAAAACAAGCTTGCTCCATCTTCAACAAGACATCCCTTTAAATATTTAAACATGACTTACTTGTCCCCTCTTAACCTTCTCATTTCCAAGTTAAACATACCCAAGCTCCTAATGTCCTTCTCCATCGTGCTTGGTTTCCAGACCTTTGAATACCTTGGGTTGCCCCTTCTTTGGACATATTCTGGCTCATCGAGATCTTTTTGAACGGTGGTGCCCCAAACTGGACACCGTATTCTCGGCGAGGCATTTCGTTAGCTTTTCTTGGCGAGATTTCTTCAGAGGGGGTCTGCCTTTGCCTTCCTCTGAGGCTGAGAGATTGTGACTTGCACACCCGTGGTGGAGTGGAGATTCGAAAGCTGGCGTCCTAGGGGTCCTAACCCAACTTTCAAACCACGGGGCGAAAGTTTTATTCAGAGGAGGGTTGCATTTGCCATCCTCTGAGGCTGAGAGAGTGGAACATGCCCAAGGTCACCCAGTGGGCTTCCACGGCCATATGGGGATTTGAACCCTGGTCTCCAGAATCCTAGTCCAACTTTCAAAGCATCACATCCTGGTGGCTCCCTCTCCCATTTTTATTGCCCAACGACTGGTCCTGAGTGATATGTATTGCTTCAACATGTCTCACTCCACCCTCACTGTCATTTTAGGACCTCTTCCTTTCTGTGAATTCATCCAATCCCTCTATCTTGTGAAAGGAACATACATTTTAAATTAACGGATCCAATGGGTTTTCTGGGGAAAGGCTCCTTGTCATACAATGGCATTACATCAAACAAGGATGTTTTTCTTTAAAATAAAAACCAAGCACAGAGTGGGTACGATTCTTGTAACTAACTTGGAAATATATACAGCCAGTCCTCCGTATCCACAGGGGTTCAGTTCCCAGACTTACCGCAGATATTGGAAATTGCAGATAATGGCAAACTCTATTAAAATAAAGGACTTCCCGTGAAAACATACCATAGAGTTGCACTGGTGGACCTCGAAGATGCCTAGAAAAGATGCCTCTCTAGGCATTTCCCACCATGACTCTATGGTATGTGTCCCTATTTTGTGTCCCATGATTAACTGGAGGCCATGGATATTGCACGGATACGGCGGTCCGACTGTAATGCCCTAAATCAGTGCTTCTTACAGAGGCTGGATGGCCATCTGTCGGGGATGCTTTGATTGTGATTTCCTGCGTGGCAGGGGGGTTGGACTGGATGGCCCTCGTGGTCTCTTCCAACTCTGCAATTCTATGATTCTATGACCCCCAGGGGGCCATGATGTCCTCGCAGGGGATCCGCAAAGGCTTGAAGGCTGCTTGGCCCACCTCTTCCCTGCGGCCACGAGACAGGCGCCAAGGCAAAGAGTGGCTGGCTGGCTTGGCCTGTGCATTGCCATTCAGTCCAATTCAGCCACAAACTTGTAGGAAGAAGCAGGAGAGAAGTCTTCCCTCCCTCTTCCAGTGCCTCCAAGGGAAGGTTTAATGGATGACATGATCCGTGCGACCCGGCTGGGAAATGGCTTCACTGGACACAACGCGGGCTGCATGTGCGGACCCCCCCCCCCCAGGTCTCTGGAACTCGCTGTTTTCTCCAGAAAAACTGCAGCATACAGTGAGGGTTTTTTAACCACATGTCCACTCCATTGGAAGGGGTATTTGCCCGGATTCTCGTTAGAACTGCCCATACGTTGTCTGGACAGTTCAGACTAGAAAGGGTGCCAAAACCCTGCATCATCTGGCCAGCTGGGCGCAGGAACAGGGGAGACGCAGTTTCATTTGGGCCATGTAGACAAGGCCTAGATCTGGGAGTTACCTGTTCTCTACTTCATTCCAAGAAATAGTAATTTATCGTATTTAAAAATGCTGTCTCTTTACTGATCTCTCCAGCATCCAGTCGGATGTGAGGATGGGTGAAATCGCCTGCTATTGCCTTTTCTTATTTGGAATGTAATCCTACTGAAATCAATATTTGATCCAGGATCTCATGCGTTATTTAAACACCGGTTCTGAACTTAATTTTCTATTCTTTTTAAAAATGTATCCTATTATTTACCTAGAGCCTCTGGTATACCTGTCATTTTACAGAATCAAAGAACACCCCCCCCCGCCGCTTTGCCAAGGTACTTGTAATCCGAATATTAATGGCATGCATCAGAAAGGGAAAGGAGAGAAAGCAAGGTTGAAAGAGAAAGAAAGGGCGTGAGAAGAAAAGGCCAGAATTCAAATTTTGCTGATTTTGGCCATTAAATTCCTGCATGCTTTGGGTCTAGACTAGGGATGGGAAAAAAATATTTGAAAATATTTGGAAAATGGTCAAAAACATGTTTTTTCAAGTGCTGAAGAATCCTGAGAAGAAGGACCCTAGACTGACAAGAATCTTTGCAGTTCAGGACTTAGTCTGTGCCAAATTCAGATATGGTCGTTTTGACCAGAAAAGAGCATTTTCTCATCAGGAAATAGCATTTTCTGTGTAGAAAAAATAATATTTCAACACAGAAATATTAATTCCTGCAGAGAAAATACTGTTTTCTGCACAGAAAATGCTTTAATTGGGCATTTAGTTTGCATAAAATTTGCACATGGTTGATTTGCATAGAAAACATCATTTTCTATGCAGAAAACATCATTTTCTCCATGGGGATTAACATTTCTGCATTGGAACATTATTTCCCACACAGATAGTGCTATTTTCTGCACAAAACAACCCCACATGAATTTTCCACAGATTGAGTTCTGAATTGCGAATAGATCAATTTGCAATTACAGTTGGACCACCGTGTCCACAGGGGTTCGGTTGCCGGACTTATCATGGATACCGAAATCTGCGAATAACAGTGAACCCCAATGAAAATAATGGGACTTCCGGTTTAAAATAAGAGTTGCCTTGGAGGACCTAGCAAATGTTTTGAGAGGATGCCTCTCTAGACATTTTCTAAGAAGACTCTATGGTATGTATTCCTCTTTTTGTGTCCCGTGGGTAGCTGAAACTGCGGATATTGGTTCTGCGGATATGGGAAGTCCGGCCATATATGCATGTATGTGTGCACATGAACTACCATGCACAAGGCTCTCTGTATGAGCAAGAGCTACGTTTGAGTGCCTGACGGAAACTCTTTTGAGGGCTGGATTTGGTCCTGGGCCTCCAGTTGCCAATCCCTAACACTTTGAGTCTTCCAATAGCTATATAATCTATATAATCTATATAATCTTTACACAACAGGACTGCAAGATTGGCAAGAATACCATCCTCAGATGACACTCACCTGCCCCCTTGGTTACAACCAGTTTGGGTTTGCTGCGGGCACCGTCTCCTTTCATAGTATAAGCAGCGACCGTGATGGAGTAGGCGGTCTCCGGCTGCAGCCCAGCGATAACCATCTCCTGCAGAGAAGAATCGAAATGGTAATGGATATTAGACTCCTTCCTTTTAAAATTTAAAATTTTTAAACTTGGAAGCAAGAACGCTTTCCACTTGCAGGGGGAAACCACAACAAGCGACAACAGCCATTGTGAAGCATGCAGGAAGACAAGCAAAACCCTTTAGAGGAGACAAAAAAAAAAAGCATTGGGAAGGGAGGGAGAGGAGGGAAAATATCCATTTTAGTTATAAAAAAGCACACAGGAACTTGCTATGAAGACGCAGCTCTTTATGCAAAGCACGGGGCCAAAGGAGGTCTTTGCTTCTTCCATCCGCCATCCTATCTCAACAAAAAATGCTTCTGCTATCATAAGACTTGCCAGGTTCTTCAAAGGGCGCTAAGTCTCTGATGGGGGAAAAAATCCACCAGCGTCAAGCCGATTAAAGCCTCCCTAACCCCGTGTTCGCGCTCATTTCTCAATCTTTCTCCCCTTCTCTCTCTTTTATTTTTATTTTGAAGAGGACAGTGGGAGTTTGGGTTCTGTTAAACAATGTGGATTTCCCCCCCTACACTGTTAAAGCGGGCAGCTTGGAAGCTAAAAGTGCTAGATTACTGCTTGTCTCTGTTGAAAGCCTCCATCTCGAAGCATCAAAATGGCGGACGCGAGTGAACCACTCGCGATTTTATTTTTCCCAGCTTGCCCCTGCGCCAAACATTTTTAAAAACAAAATACAAGGTGCGGAAAAGCAATCGTCCACTTTAGCAAATATGCAGAAAAGAAAAGAGAAAAAGGCTGTTTTCATAGCATGATTGCTATGGCGAAAATCCGAAATGATGGTTCCAGGCACTTGCCCTGTTGGCAAGCTCCATTCCTGCACATCTCTGACCAATCATCTGCTTGTATTGGGAAGGCAAATCAATTTGGTTGCTTCTCCCTACGACCAACGATGCGCATTCCCCTTGCTGTTTTTTTAAAAAAATACGGGAAAAGCCGTGAAGGCTTTCCCCGCAAAGTACAGTTGTCCCTTCATATTTGCTGGGGTCTGGTTCCAGGATTCCCCGTGGATCCCAACATCCATGAAGACTCAAGTCCCATGATAACAATGGCTTAGCAAAATGGTGTCCGTTTTAGAAGACTGCAAAATCAAGGTTTGATTTTTGGATTATTATTTTTTAATGAATATTTTCAAGCCATGAATACTTAACTCTGTGGATACGGAGGGACAACTGAATATGATGTTTTGGCCTCCCCCCTCCTTCACAATACGGCGAATAGATGAGGGATCCCATTTGGGACAGATCGTATTCTCCTCGCATTCTGTGAGGAGTATTTTCGCCATTTAGACAACCAACACTCAAACAACACTGGCTCTCTGAAGATGCCAGCCACAGATGCGGGCAAAACGTCAGAAATAAACTCTTCCAGAACACGGCCTCACAGCCTGGAAAAAAACCAAGGAAAATCTAACACTGGCTCTTCTTCCTGACATGCTGGACCATAAGTCGCATCATCCCCAGCCACTGCGGTGACTGACGAAGATGGGAATTGCAGTCCAACGCGTCAGGGAGCAATCAGGTCATTCCATTTAGCTCAATTAATTATCATGACTAAGTATGCTGGAAAAGCATAGCACAAAGAGAGAAATAAAATAGACAAGGGAGGAAAGTGCTGGAAAGACGGGCAGGAGGGGAAACGGAGGAACAACAATTTCACACCATCACCAATGCAAGAGCAGGATGCAGAGCCAACACAAAAAAAGCCAAACAGGACAGGAGCGTCGTACTTACGTATTCTGCAGTGTCATCCGTTTCCCACTGAGCAAGAGAGGGTACGCAGATAAGAATGAAAGGAAGGGAAGAGAAAGAAAAAGCGTGAGACAGAGACAGCGAGTGTAGAGGAGCCATCCAGATGAGAAATGTGGCTCCCAGAAGCCCACAGGCTCCCGGGGCAAGCAGAAAGGAAGCCCAAGAAAGGATGAAGTTAGTAGGATGAATGGCTCTGGTTAATGCTTTGCACCGAGCTAAGGAGCCGGAAGGGGCAACGGGGTTGTCCCAAATATTTTCAGAGAGAAAGAGGGGGAAACATTATTTCAATGCATAGAGGTCTGATGCATCTGGAATTGATCTAGTACAGCTGGTATAGGTACCCTGCTCGAGAATTTGGGGGTAACCCTTGGGCAGGGGACGATGGAAATTGTCATCCCACAGATTGTGGAAAGTGATTATAGAATCATACAATCATAGAATTGGAAGAGATCCCAAGGGCCATCTCGTCCAACCCCCTGCCATGCAGGAATACACAATCAAAGCATTCCCGAGAGATGGCCATCCAGCCTCTGTTTAAACCCCCCCAAAGAAGGAGACTCCACCACACTCCCAGGCACCAGCTCTTACTGTCAGGAAGTTCTTCCTAATGTTTTGGTGGAATTACTTTTCCTGTCGTTTGAACTCATGGCTCCGTGCCCTAGTCTCTGGAGCAGCAGAAAACAAGCTTGCTCCATCCTCAGCATGACATCCCTTCAAATATTTAAACATGGTTATGTCACCTTTCAACCTTCTCTTCTCCAGACTAAACATGCCAAGCTCCCTAAGCCGGTCCTCACAGGGCATCATGGCTTCCAGACTTCCCACCAAAATGCTCTGATTGTGTCTTCCTGCATGGCAGGGGGTTGGACTGGATGGCCCTTGTGGTCTTTTCCGACTCTGTGATTCTATGATTCCATGAATTTCATGCACCACAGCTCCAGGCCAAAATAAACAGAATTTCATCTGGATTTTTACCCCCTCATGTGAATGACCCCTTGGTCTATGAAACCCCATGCTATACTTTCTTTTTCTCAGCTAGTCTCAAAGGTGCTACTAGATCCTTTTGCATATTGATATTCCAGACAAACACTAGGAAACCAGTAGAGAAGAGATCTCCCAGAAAGGGCACAAACTGGGAGGCTGCAGCGAACTGAGCATGTGCAAAATACAAAAACGGAGACTGCATGGGGACAGATGACAGTGGGTGCCACTTTGCAAAAAAAAAAAAAACCCCCCCCAAAAAAAAACCAAAAAAAAAAAAAAAACCAAACAAACCAACAAAAGAAGAGAGACAACTGAGAATCCCCTAAAACTCGGGACAGCTTTCTCTTTTTTTAGCACAGCTCTAAACCCAAAGGTATCAATTCCTGTCCTCTGATTCACAGTGCTGATTTGACCGCTGTTGCAAAGACAGATGGGCCCAGGAATGGAATAAATATTCCGGCCCAGCAACACCAGGCGGATCACTTATGGTAGTTTAGGATAGACGAGAAGCTCATTTGGTTTGCTTTTCAATGCAAACTTCTCAAAATTGGACAAAACCACCCATAGAATCATAGAGATGGAAGGGGCTGTAAAGGCCATCTAGTCCAACCCTCTTCCATGGAGGAATCCACAGCTCTCCTGAAAGATGCCAAACTCTGTTTAAAGCCCTCCAAAGAAGGAGACTCCACCACACTATGCGGTGACTATTCCACTGGCTGAACAGCTCTTACAATCAAGAGGTCCTTCCCAATGTTTAGATGCAATCTATTTTCTTATAAGTTTGAATGCATTGGTTCTCAACTAGTCTCTGAAGCAGTAGAAAACAAGCTTGCTCCTTCGTTTACGGGGCTTCCCTTCTACAAAATATCCCTACACAGGCAGCAGAATTCAGTTAATAAGGTGTGACAATATCTCCAAATGTGCCCAATGGTGCATGTAGAAAGGAAAAGTGCGGAAGCATAAAAAAATGGTATATTTGAGGTAATTGGTTGCAAAAAATTGTTAGGAGAAATGTCTGTAAAAACATATACAATTTTTCTGTACATTTAATAATAATAACAAGAATGCAGTTGACACAGAAACTGCAACAAACTAAAAGGTGTGTGGGGGGCGGAAATGAGAAAATAAGCCAAATCTATCTTCACCAGCTCATCTATCCCAAATGATAAACCTGGAATAACACAGAGACACTCACCTGAGCATCAGCCAACATCACGTCCTTGATCTGGGGCAAACCGTTTGCCTCTCCATTTTCCATGCGTACATAGTGGACTTGGTAGCCACGTATTTGCCCGTGCTGGCGGTTCTGGATGGGTGAGCGCCAGAACACTTGGATGGCTGTTGAATTCAGAACCTCCACTTCCACCTTGCGAGGTGGCGCACTAGGCACTGAAAGAAACGAAGGTGCAGGAGGCATAGAAAGGGTGAGGAAAGACGGAAGACAAAGAGGGTGCCGCGTTTCAACTTTAATGCAAGAAACGTGCACTTAAGAACGAACTCATATTGCCGATATTGCTTTGGGAATGCTTTGGTTGTGCATTCCTGCAGGGCAGGGGGGTTGGACTAGATGGCCCTTGGGGGTCTCTTCCAATTCTATGAAATAAATGCACAGACAAAGGGGAAGAGCAAGAGCTGTTTGGAAGTGGAATACACCGCCTCGGAGTGTGGTGGGGTCTCCTTTTTTGGAGGTCTTTAAACAGAGGCTGGATGGCCATCCGTCGGGAATGATTTGATTATGCATTCCTGCATGACAGGGGGTTGGACTAGATGGCCCTTGGGGTCTCTTCCCACTCAATGGTTCTATAATCGACACTGTAGAAAGAATGCAGTTTGACACCACTTTTAAGTGCTGTAGTTGCAGCCGATGGAATCATGGGGTTTGTAGTTTTACAACTATCATCCTCTGCCAAAGAGTGCCGATGCATCATCAAACTACAAATCCCAGGATTCTGTAGGATGGAACCATAGCCGTTAAAGTGGTGTCACATTGCACTGTGAAGCTGAAGGCTTTCACGGCCAGCATCCATAGGTTTTTCTGTGTGTTTTTCCCCCCAGAACACGGCCTCACAACCCGGAAAAGCCCCCACAGAAAACCTACCAAACTGCATTATTTCTACAGTGTAGATGCACCCCCCGTCTGTGCATTTATTTCATAGAATCCTAGAGTTGGAAGAGACCACAAGGACCATCTAGTCCAACCCCCCTGCACTGGCAGGGATACACAATCCAAGCATTCCCAAAGCAATATTTACCAATATTACAATTTGCCAATATTTGTCGCCTAGCGTTAAGGAAGCGGTGATTTCAGTAAAGCTGAAATCTGCCTGGGCTTAAAACAAAACCTCGAGTTGCTCAGAATATTTTCAGGGACTGTGATAGGAGGGGAATGCATGAGTAGTTGGGGTCAGATATTGCCAACAGTGGTACAGATATTGACAAGAGTGGCAAAACTCCGTGCTGGGTTGTAGAGAAAACAATGCAAACCAAATTATTACAAGCCGTCTGGCAGAGATTTTACATTTATGTGCTGTCTCGATGGCAGCGTCTCACCCCATTCAACATGGAAAGCAGATTTATCCACTCCTATCAGTGGCCTGGATCCTATTGTTTAGTCATGTTCTAAGTATACTAAAAATGGGATTAATTCATCTCTGAACACAGAGGTTCCCATTTAGCAATGGTGTCCGAAGGCCATGAACAGGAGTAACTAACCAATAGGATCCAGGCCATCTAACAAAAGGAGACCAAGGTAGCCAGATCTCAGGGCCTGGGCCTCCAGTTTTTGTGGGTCACAAAGGGAGTCAAGGGTGCAAATTTTCCAGTTTTGGTGGGTTCAGCTCCGGGCAGGAGAAAAAGTCAATGTGCAAATCTCCAGCTCAGGTAGTTGAGCAGCAGCTTGCTCCAAATTGCAAGCCTTAATTGTTTTTTTTTTTGTTTTTTTATTGCAACTTGCAAAGATTCTCTAGGAGGTCTATGTATTTCTACAGTTAGCTTCTTCCTTCCCTCACAATCGCTGTGGGGCCAGGGCTCACCCTCCATTCTGCTCTGCATCCACCTCCTGGCTAGAAGCAAGTAGGCTAGGAGAAAGGGTTCCTTATCCTATCTCCCTACGTCAGTGAGAAGAAATAATCCTTTCGTTTCACCTAGATATGGCAACAGCCACTTTAGCTAAGTTTTCTGTCTTAATTTCCAGTCAGGAAGATATGCCCTGTGTTCCTCTGTGTGTGTGTGCTTGAACAACAGTCTGTGAGCAGCTGCGATTGGTACTTAATGCATAACGCCTAATGAGGTTTGGACTAGAAACGTCAGAAAGAAACTATTTCAGAACACGGCCTCACAGCCTGGAAAAAAACCAAGGAAATTCTATTTCTAGTTGTGTTCTTGGGAACAAGTGCAGCCTGTGATAGATATCAGGAGTAATAAATGGGCCCTCAGACCCAATGACCTTACCCATCCCTACCATAAATACAGAGATGTTAGTGTCCCGTGGATGCCGCCATTATAGTACAGTTGTCCCTCCGTATCTACAGATTTGGTATCCATGGATTTAGGTATCCATGGCTTAGAAATATTCTTAAAAAAAATAATAAACCAAAAAGGAAACCTTGATTTTGCCATCTTATATAAGGGACGCCATTTTGCTATGCCATTGCATATCATGGGACTGGAGTATCACGGATTTTGGTATCCACGGGGGGTCCTGGAACCAAACCCCAACGAATATGAAGGGACAACTGTAATTTTATATTTGCTATGTTATAGACCAGTGGTCGAGGACGTTTGAGCCTTCCAGATATTATGGACTACATCTCCCATAATCCCTTGCTGCCGATCATGATGGCTGAAAGTTCTGGGACTTGAAGTCTCAGACATCAGAAGAGCCATGCATTCAACACTGCTGTAGCATACATTTGTTCTGAATGCCTTGACTTGGACAAAACGTGTGTCATATATGGCAATGTTATTCAAAATGGGGGTGCCTAGACTGCTGCTAGTATCCGAGCCGTTGGCTGCCATGTTTAAATATTTGAAGGGATGCCATACTGAGGATGGGGCAAGCTTGTTTTCTGTTGCTCCAGAGACTAGGACACGGAGCAATGGACTCCAGGAAAAGAGATTCCACCTAAACATTAGGAAGAACTTCCTGACAGTAAGAGCTGTTCGGAAGTGGAATGCACTGCCTGGGAGTGTGGTGGAGTCTCCTTCTTTGGAGGTCTTTAAACAGAGGCCGGATGACCATCTGTCAGGAACGCTTGGATTGTGTGTTCCTGCATGGCAGGGGGTTGGACTAGATGCTCTTGGGGTCTCTTCCAACTCTATGTTTCAATGACTGTTTTTAAAATTCTTTTTAAATGTTTGTATTTCAGGTTGTTTTTAGCAATCTCATTTTAACATATGGAGTAAGCTGCTTTTGGGTTCCACATGGGAGAGAAAAGTGGGATATAAAACCAACCAATCAATCAATTTCTACTGTTTTTAAATATGGCCAGAATTCACTCTGGAACTTGCATCTTCATAAATGGACTCACATATGCAAGAAACAGAATTGAGTACAGTAGGACCCCTGTATCCACTGGGGATTGGTTCCGGAGGGAGGGCATGGATACTGAAAACCATGGATAATAGCAAACATCATTGAAAATAATGGGACTTCCGATTTAAAATACCATAGAGTTGCCTTGGAGGACGTAGAAAATGGCTAGAGAGGATGCATTTTCTAGGAAGACTCTATGGTAGGTGTGCTGTTTTATGTCCTGTGGATAACTGAACCAGTGTATAATGAATCAGTGGATAAGGGGGTCTTACTGTATTTTCACAATTTCGGTATTGAGTGAGGGGATGCCATGATACTACTGCAAAAGGGAGAGAAGCATTGGGACCTGATGCAAATCGGGACATGGGCTCGTGGTGTGGTGGAGTCTTCATCTTTGGAGGTTTTTAAATGGAGGCTGGATGGCCACCTGTCGGGAATGCTTTGATTGGGTATTCCTGCATGGCAGAATGGGGTTGGACTAGATGGCCCTTGGGGGTATCTTTCAACTCTATAATTCTATGCGCATTCTTGCTGGTGCCCTATTATGCATCGTCACACCTTGGTGCCTCTGCTACGGAGCTAAGTATGCGTAAAGTTACACAATGTAGACCACAGTGGAGAATTCTGCCCAATGTTATTAGCTGCCTTGAATCTTGTTATTAGGAGAAAGGATGGCTATAAATGAATAACATTATCATCATCCCCATTAAAGTCTGAATTGCGTCCCTGCTTCCATGTAGCATAGACATCTTGAATCAGTGGGACTTACCAATGTGTCGACTCACATTTCAATAACTGATTCGATGGGTCTACTCTCTTTTGGGCTAACCAACAGGATTCAAGGCAACAACAACGATAAAAATGATATGGGCCATGGGTATTTTCTTAATTTGGGAATGTACTGTCTTAAAGGCTCCCCAACTTGCTCCATATCTCACCCGTGTGATCTACTTCTGGGACCTGTCTACACAGAGGGGGGAAAAAACGGACTGCTCCACAGTATTAGAAAGTCGCAGCAGCTGCGACCTATTCTTAATGGTTTTACAGCCCCAATAAACTTTGCGTGTCTGTAGCTAAGATGGCGGCCGCGAGCTAATGACTTGCATTTTTAAATCCGCCGCCACCAAACTTAGTAAAAACCTTTTTCTATGGTGCGCACAAACGATATTTCACCTTTCCAAAAAGAGAGAGAAAGTTAAGACAGATCCCCGGATCACTCGCTAAGGTGAAAATCCAACATGGCGGCACCAGGCACTTGCCGTGTAACCCATCCCTGCCCCCTGCACTTGTCCGGCCAATGAGGTTTGCGTTTACTCTCATTTGGGCAAGCAAAGCAGATTGATTCGCTTGTCCTAAGAAGCGGAAATGCGCACCTTTGCGTTAATTTTTTTTTTTTTTAAGGTGGGAAAAGCCAGGAAGCCTTTTCTGGCGAGGTTTTTGCCACTTTTGGACCTCCCCTTTCACAATACGGTGAAATCAGGTGGGATGCCATTAAGACAGGTAGGATTCTCCTCACATTGTGCGAGGAGTTTTTTTTTTTCACCGTTTGGACAACCCCTTGGTTGCAAAAGAACAGAAGCAAAGAGAAAACAATGTCATATATTGAATTGTATGTTGCATTTTTATATGTTGTGAGCTGCCTTGGGTCCCATTTTGGGAGAAAGGTGGCATATAATTCAAAATAATATAATATAATATAATATAATTTCAAAATAATAAATAAATAAATAATTACCATCTTCATCGGTACGGACAATGACAGGCGAGCTTTCAGGGCCTGGCCCCACGACGGTATGCGCCACCACGGTGATACGGTATTCTGTCCACTTCTCCAGCGATTCCAAGAGGATCTGATTGGTCGTTGGAGGAATGTCCTTCACCTCTCTCAGCTCGCTGTCCTCCGAGTCCAGGGCTCGATAGCGGACGCTATATCCTTCCAAGACGCCGTTTTGGCTTTCGGCCGGAGGCGGCCGCCAACTTACCAGAATGGCCGTGGATCTGGTGCTGACACATTTTACGTCTTGTGGGGGGGCGGACGGTTCTATGGGTAGCGGTAGAGGAAGTTTCGGGGTGGGTGGGGAAGTCGGGAAGGAGGGCGGGAGACAGGGAGGAAAAGGAGGACGGGGGAGAAAACAAACGATGGGAAAGGTAAAAGAAAAAAAAGAAAAAATGATAACAAAAAAATCTAAAACAAAACGTACGAAAATTTGGTTTAGGAAGATAAAAATTTAAAAGGGGGCAGGGGGAGGGAAAAGGAACGCTTCCTTTAAATTAAAAGCAAACCGAAAACAAAAGAAGCAACAGAAAGAGAGCAAGGGAGTATCGCAACACAAATCTTACAAGGCAAATAAAGATGCACAGTTCGGTCCGGCTAGCACAGGGTCAATGTTACGCTTGCTATTGGTTTGGGGAGAACGCTTTGCCAAAAACGTTCTGCCCAAACTGCATACGCAGATTTTTGTTTCTATGGGAGGGGAAGGTCGAAGATCCCAACGGAGGAGCACAGAGATAAATGCTCATTTTTTTTCCAGAAAGGGGTGGTGGGAATTAGCATGTGTGGTTGATCTTCTGAAACTACCCTGATGGAAGTGACCACAAACACAGGCAAGCGGTCCTCGGGGAAATTGTTTCCCTGATTCCTAAAAGGACTATTCTTTGCCTGCCCCGCCGTTTATGTGAAAGGTAAGTCTTTCTATACCAGAGGTAGGAATTATGCAGCCTGTGGGATGTATATAACCACAGGGACCCCTGATATATACATACAGTAGGACCCCCATGTCCGCTGATTCATTATCCGCTGATTCAGTTATCCGCGGGACACAAAACAGCGCACCTACCATAGAGTCTTCCTAGAAAATGCCTAGAGAGGCATCCTCTCTAGATGTTTTCTAGACCCTCCAAGGCAACTCTATGACATTTGAAACCCAAAGTTCGTTATTTTCAATGGCGTTCACTGTTATCCACAGTTTCTGGTATCCACGGAACCAATCCCCGTGGATACAGGGGGGGCTACTGTATACATATACATACTGATATATATAGTGGTCCCTTCATATTCGCTGGGGTTTGGTTCCAGGAACCCCCTTGGATACCAAAATCCATGAAGACTCAAGTCCCATGATATGCAATGGCCTAGTCTGCCAGAGTCCTAGTCCGACACGCAAAACCACTATACCACACTGTCCCTATAAGCAAAGATTTCTGCAGAGGAGACCAGCCACTGCTTTCCTCTGAGGCAAAGAGAGTCTGACTTGCCCACATTCACCCAGTGGGTTTCCACAGCCCAGTGGAGATTCGAACCCTGGTTTCCTAGAATCCTAGTCTGACACTCAAACCACTCCGCCACCATGGCTTTCTTCTTATCTGCCTGGGAGTGTGGTGGAATCTCCTTTGGGGGGTTTTAAACAGAGGCTGGATGGCCATCTGTCAGAAGGGTTTTGATGGGGCATTTCTGCATGACGGGGTTGGACTAGATGGCCCTTGGGGGTCTCTTCCAACTCTATGATTCTATCTGCCTTTAGACCAACTCTAAGTTACAATGGCTTTATCTTAGGGTTTTACTCAGAGCAGGTTCGCCATCACAGCCTTCCACTGAGGTCGAGCACGTGGGACTGGCTTAAGGGGGGTTTCTATGGCTGAACAGGGATTCGAACCCGGATCTTATGGAGGTCTAGTCCAGCACTCACGTCCCTACTTCATACCGGCTCTTAGGGAGGCTTGTTGGTGTTAAACAAATAATAATCAAGGAGTTTTGTTCTCTTGCATTCTCTTAGGATGGCTTCTCAGGAGCACAGCAAAGCTTGTGGATTTAGATCCCCTCTTAAAATGAGCTTACTGCGAAAAACCCGAGAAAGGTAACCCGTTTTGTTTGACTCTGAACCCTTTGTTCAACTACTGCAGTAAAAAGGGATTTATAAGCCTGATGGCCCTTGGAATCCCTTCCAACTCTATGATTCTAGGATCCTCTCGAGTAATTTTAGGGGAGAAAGGGGCACCCCCCTTTGAGACAGCAGCCACTTTTTTCTTGGCTGGGGGATCAGGGCATAAATTGGGGAGCTATTATTCCACAGAGCTTCACAAGTTAATGGAGAAGTCCAGCCTCTATTTTATTCTCTTTTTTCTGGAATAAAAGGTAGCTCTCTTGTGCAATAACTTGCCTAAAGCCCCGTCGGCTCGTCCTAACATTGTGACGGTCCTTCCACCCTTTTGCCGGCCACTCAGAAATATTGAACCAAACAGAGAAGCAAACAAAAGCAAGCAACTGCATTAAGAAAACTCAAAAGAAGGGAAATAACGATTGCAACTAAATAATAATAATAATAATAATAATAATACCGCCCTTGAATTGTACACAAAATATAAAGTAAATCCTTCCAGAGTCCTCGTTTGTCTGTTTTACCTACCTTCCACAACAGCTAACTTTTAAAAGACTTTCTTACGAGAGCACTATGGTAGCTCGGCTCTGCCAAGGCTCGGTCAGACTCGTGGTGGGTTTCTAGACAGCGTCATAAATTCACGGGCTCTCCCGCTGAGTTGCTCTTCCCTCTCTTATCACTTGATCTCCCCAGGAAAATTTTGCTTACTAAAAAGCTCTATGCACCATGCCGAGTTGCTTCATGTTTGGACTCCCGTGATGCGCTCTATACCGGGGGCTGCCTTTAAGATGTGCTCAAAGATTTCAGCTGGTAAAGACAGTCGCTCCCAAGTTGTTAACAGTTTCTGATTCTTGGAAACAAGTGTTTTAGGGGCTTACCGCACTTGGAAGTAAAGCGGCAGTGCCGCAGGAAGGTTGTGTCTTACTGCACAACGTCGTCATTCCTCTTGTTTTCGGCCATTCCGGTCCTACGGGAGACCGAGGTAAAATTGCATCTTTTTGCTAACGGATTTTTCCGGTTAGCAAAAAGACTCGGGGGTTGTTTAGACAATGGGAAAAACCTCAAAGAATGTGAGCAGAATACCGTTTGTCCAAATGAGCTCCTGCCAGGATTCACTGTTTTGGGAAGGAGGGGGGCTGAAAACTCCAAGTAGTTTGCGACTATGGCTTTCACGGTTTTTCGTGATCTTTTATTAAAAAAGTATGCAAAACTGTATGCAAAAAAGTATGCAAAAAATTCGAATTGGCGCATCCAGGAAGTCAAAACGTGATTGGTTGGATATGGACAAGCTGGAACATGTCCAGAGGAGAGCGACCAAAATGGTGGCAGGTCTGGAAGCCATTATGTCCTATGAGGAACAGCTTGGGGAGCTGGGTATGTTTAGAAGAGAAGGTTGATATGATGGCCATGTATAAATATTTTAAGGGATGTCATACTGAGCATGGAGCAAGCTTGTTTTCTGCAGCTCCAGAGACTAGGACACAGAGCAATGGGTTCAAACTCCAGGAAAAGAGATTCCACCTAAATATTAGGAAGAACTTTGACAGTAAGAGTTGTTCGGAAGTGGAATACGCTGCCTGGGAGTGTGGTGGAGTCTCCTTCTTTGGAGGCTTTTAAAGAGAGGCTGAATGGCCGTCTGTCAGGAATGATTTGATTGTATATTCCGGCATGACAGAAGGGGGCTGGACTAGATGGCCCTTGGGGTCTCTTCCAACTCTATGATTCTATGAGAGGGAGGCTTGCTTCTCTTCTCAGACCAGAAAGTCCCCGATTTTGCTCCTGTTCTTTCCATTTTTATTTTGTGTATTCCTGCCTGGCAGGGGGTTGGACTGGATGGCCCTTGTGGTCTCTTCCAGCTCTATGATTCTATTAATTGCTTTTATTTCCATTATTAGTTTAGTTCAATGTTGTTGTTTTAAATGTAGGATATAAATATAAAGGACATTACAAACTTACACCTGTTTTAATCTTTGTAAGCCACCTTCAGGCCCAGACTGGGAGAAAGGCAGGCTAATAATAAGAATATTAGTATAATAACAATAATTCTCTTGATTAGAAACTAGCTAAAAAAAAATCTCAAGAAACCCACTGCAGAGTAAGACCGGGCCTCACCTACCCTTCTGGGTTTGTTTTTTTTGGTTTGGTTTGTTATCCTGAGCCTGAAAGCCACATCAGATATTCAGTACTAAAAAACAGAAATTTAAAAAAGAAAAGAAAAAAAGGAAACACATCAAACCAAGAGTAAATTCCAGTCCCAGGTAAAAATAATAATCAACATCAAAATCTCCATCAGAGAAGTTTGGTCAGCCTGCTTTCCGGTGGGATCGGCCATTGCTGCCTCGGAGGGCAGTCTGCTCACTCACCCTTCTAAAACGCCAACGTGAGAGGATGGGGGGTATAGAAACCCCTTCCTGTCCAAGCGGGGGGCAGACGGGAAACGTGGGCAAAGGCGAGGCAGGGGAGAAGGGAGAGAAAAAGGGAGGGATGGAAATAACTTGCTGCTCTTCTCTCTCTGGCTAAGCAAAGGGGAGGGAGAGACAGAGGAGCCGCAACTCGTACTTTTCCGGAAGGCACCATCTTGGGTGTAGATGGCCACCGGCACAGAACTTGCTGTCGAGAGAACCTGCATGGCGCTTCCTTCACAATCCAGCCCAACCTGTGTGGAGTCATGGGGGTGCATGCGTGTATGTATATGTTTCTTCAAAAGAAAAATACGGTGGTGCCCTTGGTATCCACTGGGATACCAACATCCATGGAAGTCCAACTCCCATTATATCCAACGGCATAGTAAAACGGTGTCCCTTCTATAAAACAGCAAAACTGAAGTTTGCTTTTCGGAATTTTTTTCCAAGCCGCAGATGGTGGAATCCGTGGATACAGAGGGCTGACGGTCCGTGGTTGTGAGATAAAGACTCGGAGGAGCCAAAGGTCTCTTCCCCATTGTTTCAAACCTCGTGGCAAGACGGGAAGGGTGGCCGAGGGGGTTGGAACGGTGGCGGAAAGCATGCGGATGAGACGACAGGTTGGGCTGTATTTGTGAATCGGCTTGAGACCAGCCAGTACTCACCTTTGGCAACCTTTTACACGCTTTGAAAGTTGACTGTCCAAGCCTCAAGAATGGCCCCGGACTGAGCTTTCATACCAATGCAATCTGCCTTGTTTTAACCCTTTAGGTACCATAGACTTTGGATACGTCAACCTTGCAATCACCAGCTATTTAAAATAAACCAAACCAAAGGCAACCTACAACGCTAAATAACAAGTAAGGGAGCCAGGAGCATTAAAAACCCCATTATACAATGGAGTTCTTCCCCCCCCCCACTTTTCTTGCACTCTCTACTCATTTTACTTGAAATCTACGCTTTCCCAAATATTAAAAAGTAAACAAAAATACAATGAAAAAGACGCTGGCTTTTTCAGACCCAACAGCAAATTACCAATCTGTTGCTTTTGACTGTTGAGTTAGCCATAACGTATGCATTTCATTCATTTACAGTATTTATTTACCATTTGAGATAATAAAATCTCTAAGGAAGTTGGCAACCTGCTCTTCAACTTGTCCCCTGTCCCCGAATTATCTGGGTGGTGTTTTTGGGTTTTTTTATTTTTTTGGTCTCTTCCCTCCCACTTCTAAAATATTTGCTCATTTCTAGATATCCAAGTCTATTGTCTCTGGTACTTGAAGAGTTAAAGACAGACTTCTTTCAAGATCAAAAAAGAATACTTTACCTTTAGTTTAATGGATTTTTTTTTTAAAAAAAAGAAAATAATCTTGGGGTTTGATGCTCTGGATCACCACTCTGACAGAGTAGCGTCAAGTGCTGTGGAAAAGGGCGCAGCATGCAGAGAATGGGCGGGTGCAAAAGAGACCATGCGCAACGGCCGCGTGGAAGGCGGGGAGAAGCAGAACCATGGAGGGGAAATCTCACAAGCAGCGGACGGTGCAGGGATGGGTCGGGGAAAGAGCAGAGAGGAAGGGTGTGTGTGTATGGCATGAAACCAGGGAGAGAAAGAAGAGGACGTCATCTGCATACAAGCATCTCGGAGCTCTTCGGCTCAAACCTGGGAGCAGGCTTTGGAAAAGAACGGGGGAAGAAAGGAAGAAAGGTATTACAGGGGACGGAAAAGTCCTGAGTCAACAGTGGTCCTCAACCTGGTTCATTCAGCTGCTGAGATTGCAAATTCTTGGTGAAAGCAGGGACTGGATTTCTGGAGCAACCTCCGTCTAGCGTTGTCACGCTTCCGCTGAGGGTCCGTGCTCCGGAAAGGGGCCACGGTGGTGGACAAGAAGGGGAAGACCAGACGCTGCCCGTGAGTGTCTTGTTCACTCCTTCTGGGAGGTAGCAGAGGTTGGGCTCCGAAGAAGCCAGTGAATAAACGGAGGGGGAGCAATGAAAGCTTCTCACCTGCCAAGCTGGAACCAATTTAGGAGAGAGAACAGGAGGTTCCTCACCCAACGCATGAATCTGAGTCTGCATTCCACCAAATCAGAAAGTCAAACGGTGGATGGATAACAGTCCGGCTTTTTCCTTGCATATTAGCTGAGTGATTTTCCCTCCTTGTCTTAAGGGGCATATATGGACTGGATGGCCCTTGTGGTCTCTTTCAACTCTATGATTCTATATGTTTTTATGCAGTTGCTGTTCACTTGCCATGCACCTTACCAACTCCGACCCCCGGAACGACACAAAATCACGTTGTGCCCTTGAATCTCAATGACACATGTGCTAGCCAATAGGCCCGAGCGCAATCCTTTGTAAAGACAAAACCCTCTTTTCCTTGGGTCGCTTATTCTTTGCGCTCCCAGTATTTTTAGAGCTCACCTCAGCAGGAATGTTTTTTTAAAAAAGAAATCAAGCAAGTGTATTTCAGGAGCGGCAACAGAGGTGGCTTCAAGCCATTTCCGGTCCTGTTGTCTCTCTCTTTGCAAAGTTGGACAGGTCTGGAATGCTTTCCACGGTGAAATATCGGCTGGTCTGGAATGCTTTCCACGGTGAAATATCGGCAGGTCTGGAATGCTTTCCACGGTGAAATATCGGCAGGTCTGGAATGCTTTCCACAGTGAAATATCGGCAGGTCTGGAATGCTTTGAAAATGGGAATGAATCTGGTCTTTCCTGAAGAGAACACTTGATGCAGATAGGCCCAGAGAGAAAAAGAATATATATATATATATATATATATATATTTCTTGCAGACTGAATTGAACAAGGCACAGTTTCACTAGACAAAGCAGCCATGCATTCTGACAGGCATGCCAAGAAATGGACAAGGGGAAAGAGACAGAAAGAGAGAGAGAAAGAGAGAGAAAAAACTCGCCATGGAGTAGGCTGGGGGGGAGTTGTATGGCGTGGGGAGAGGGCTGCAATAGGACCAAAAGGGGAACAAAAAAAGAAAACCACACACACACACACAAAAAGCCTGCCCCGAGCTGGGAGGTCTGAGCGCCGAAGGATGCCACCAGGATCAGGGAAGAATTGAACTCGTTCCTCCAGCAGCCAGCCAGCCAGGAAACAAAAAAAGGGTTTTCACCAGGTTACAAGACCACTGTATAACGCCCCCCTCATTTCCCCCCCAATCGTCTGGGCCGGAATTAAATTCTCCTTGAACAAATTTGTGAGAGAAAGAAAAAAGAGAGAGGAAGAAAGAGAGAGAAAAAGAGAGAACAAGAACCATTGGCAAGCTCCCTTGCCCCCTTACCCAAACCTAGGTTTTCTGTTTTCCTTTTCTTTTACAAGACCACCAAAAAAACCCCGAGGAATATAAACCTCTCCAGCAAACAAAGCTGAAGTGAGCCCAAAGAACCGTCCAGCTTTAAGGAGGAAATAACGGGACTTACAGGCCACCAGCTAATCACACCCCTCCCTCCATCAATGTCCTTTTCGTTCGACAGCAAAAAGCAGACCACAGAAGAAAAATGGATCAATATCCCAGTATCGCTCATGCTACACAATGATAGTACTATTATTCCACGTTAACTGCCACGGCTTAAGGAATCCTGGGATTTGCAGTTTGGGGTGTGGCATTGAGAATTCTCCGCCCGAGAGCTCTAGTGCCTCCTTAAACGACAAAGCCTGGATGGTTAAAGAGGGATCATAGCACTACAATTGTGTAGTGTGACAAGTCACTTGGACCAGCAGCCTCGGTGATGGGTAGAGCAAATACAGTTGTCCCTTCATATTCCCTGAGGTTTGGTTCCAGGACCCCCCGTGGATACCAAAATCCGTGAATACTCAAGTCCCATTAGATGCAATGGCATAGCAATACGGTGTCCCTTATATAAGATGGCAAAATCAAGGTTGGCTTTTGGGATTATTATTTTTTAAAGAATATTTTCAAGCCGTGTATACTTAAATCTGTGGATACCAAATCTGGGGATACGGAGGGACAACTGTATGTGAGTGAAAGGAACTTCCTTCCTTTTATCTTTCATATAGTCATATATGAAAATTAACCATTCAACAAAAGGGAAATTGGATTCCACCCCAACCTCTGAAGGGAGCAGAGGCCTCCAAGGGAAAAAATAATGTAGGTGAGACATTCCAAGAAGTATTGGCCTCCTATGTGATGGGGATTATAACAAGGGAAGATGCAATTTTTAAAGACAACATATAGGTGCAGACTACGCAAGGTTTTTGCAACAATCCAGCTGAAAACTAGTGAGAACTTCCTAAAGTGGCTTTTTATTGCCTCCCTGTGCTGGCATACCTATCCATTTCTCTATTCTATTCTTGAAGCATCCTGTCTCTCTTGGGGACGTTTGTCACACTCCTGCACGATCAGAGATGTGAAGGCCCCAGGGGGGAAAAAAACCAGAAAAACTTAGGGAAGAAAAACAACAAATCTGGGAGAAAATTATAAACATGAATTATGGAATATTTTCTTTTGGAATGATGAATAAAATATCAAATACAATGTGGTTGTACAGCTGTCCCTATTTGCTGGGGTTTGGTTCCAGGACCCCCCTCCGTGGATACCAAAATCTGTGAATACTCAAGTGCCATGATATGCAATGGCATAGCAAAATGGTGTCCCTTATAGAAGATGGCAAAATCAAGGTTTGCTTTTGGGATGATTATTTTTAAAGAATATTTTCAAGCCGTTAATACTTAAATCCATGGATACCAAATCTGTGGATACAGAGGGACAACTGTATTAACGAACCCATGAATTAAATCATATGGATTTTTCTTGGCATTTTAACATGAACCAATTAATTTTCTTTAATGATCTAGCACTGAGGCATTACTGCAAATAGTAATGTTAGCAGTACTCAAACTCCAGGAAAAGGGATTCCACCTAAACATTAGGAAGAAATTCTTGATAATAAGAGCTGTTCAGAAGTGGAATACACTGCCTGGGAGTGTGGTGGAGTCTCCTTCTTTGGAGGTTTTTAAACAGAGGCTGTGGATGGCCATCTGTTGGGAATGCTTTGATTGTGTATTCCTGCCTGGCAGGGGGTTAGACTAGATGGCCCTTGGGGGTCTCTTCCAACTCTAGGATTTTAATGTCTCCAAACTATGCCACTCACTCCCTATAGGAAAAAACAAAGTGTTATATGTGGGAACAAATGGGGACAACTGATAGTCACATCGTCTGACCCTCACTTGTAAATCTAGAGCTCCTTGCTAGGGGTAGCATCCCCTTTAGGCTTTAAGTCTGAACTTTAAAGGAACTAATCAAGGTGCCAAACCAATTTAGGGGCTAGGGTTCAGCACCTTGGATAGGTCCATTAAAGGTTAGGGGGAGAAAAAACCCAGAGCAGATCTAGCACCCCACTGAGTGGGAAATGAAGGAATGCCCCTGATCTTTGCTTCCATATACAGTTGTCCCTCCATATCCATGGATTTGGTATCCACAGATTTAAGTATTCACAGCTTGAAAATATTCTTTAAAAAATAATAATCCAAAAAGCAAACCTTGATTTTGCCATCTTCTATAAGGAACACCATTTTGTTATGCCATTGCATATCATGGGACTTGAGTATCCACGGATTTGGGTATCCACGGGGGGACCTGGAACCAAACCCCAGCAAATATGAAGGGACAATGTCACAATGCAATAAGTCTCTCTCTTCCACAGTTTATGAGGCTTCCAGTCTTCACTCTCGCCCCCATGGAGACTGAGAGGTCTGTGCTACAGACCAAAATGGAGACATACTTTGAGGGGCTAGAATGGGTCATTCATTTTTCAGGGTGTGTGACAAGTTTCCGAAGAAGACGCCATTTGAAAACACAGTGTACAATACTGGTTTAAAGAGTTTCCAAGCAATTCAGATGCAGCTATTTACAAAAAACCTAAACCAAAGATCAGAACAGAAGCAAAACTTCACTTCTTTCTTTTTAGTCCTTTACAGATTTTGCAAGCAAACAATGTGCAAAGGGAAAAGGAAGGATAATTTCTGTTTCCTTGGCCAAGTGAAGGTATTTGCATGGTTTCTACGCTATGTGGGATACCCTGACCTCCATCTCAAGAACGAAAGTCTCACAGAAGAGAAAATGCCTGCCACAATAATATGCATAGCATTTGTATCTTTCTTTTCCTTTTTCAAATCCTCCTTAAAACTTCTTTTGAGAGAAGAGACTTTGGAAGAAAACCGCTACAAAAATAAAATGGTTATTGCCCTATTTATCGAGTATTCTTAAAGAGTAACTATAGTTGTCCCTTCCTATTTGCTGGGGTTTGGTTCCAGGACTCCCCGCGGATACCCAAATCTGTGAAGACGCAAGTCCCATGATATGCAATGGCATAGCAAAATGGTGTCTCTTATAGAAAATGGCAAAATCAAGGTTTGCCTTTGGGATTATTATTTTTTTATTAAGAATACTTTCAAGTCGTGAATACTTAAATCCATGGATACGGAGGGACAACTGTACTCAAGTCCCACGATATGCAATGGCATAGCAAAATGGTGTCCCTTATATAAGATGGCAAAATCAAGGTTTGCTTTTGGGATTATTAGTTTTTAAAGAATATTTTCAAGCCATGAATACTTAAATCCATGGATACTAAATCTGTGGATAAGGAGGGACAACAGTATACCCTCACTCGAGACAAGCCCAGCTTCCCTTCCAAATGCAAAGCCACCAAATTCACCTCAACGACTTGAGAGAGACATTTTTGCATCATCCCGAGTTATCGTATCTTACACCGGAGCAGCGTCAGCGAGACCAAGAGCAGCCTTTCCCAGTGGGGGTCGCTCCAGATGGCATTGGAGTGCAAATCCCATCAGCAAGCAATGCTCGGGAGATGATAGGAGTTGAAGTCCAAAACATGGGGAGGGAGGAGGCTGGTCTAGATGCTCACACTGCGCAGAAGCAGTTGATATAAAGATGAGTGTCAGGAGGGGAGGGGAGGGTCCACGGTGGGAGGAGATGGCAAATAAATAAAAATAAATGATTCCTTGAATCGAGGAGAGGCGGCAAGAGAGAGTACAGAAAGAAGGCAAAGCGACTTAGTCATCGGGAAAACGGCTGCTCCCATTTGATATGGATTTCCTAAGGGATGGAAAGCATTGCTCCGTCTTCACACACTGGCCTCCCCCCCCCAACTCAAGCCCACGCTGCTTGTGGCTACTCCGAACCCGTGGCCGAGTTCTTTATAGTAAAGATGTGAAAAGACAGGAGGGGGGAAAAACACAAAGAACAGCCTGCCACAGCCAATCATGCGGTTGGGGACGAACAGATGAAAGAAAACTGGGGGGGGGGGGGAGGAAGAAAGAAAGAGGAGGGAGGGAGGAAACCAAAAATTAAAATTAAACCAACAAAGAAAACCACCTCATTCTCGTTTTGTTCAATTAAAAAAAAAAATGATAGCAACGATCCGTGAAAAGCCCGGGTTGAGCTATTGCCAGCACAGGGATTGGAGACATCCCCCAAGGCAACCAGTGAAGGGAGACAATCCATTAAACTAAAACCTGCACCCGTTTTCCATCCTGGTTTCAATGTGATTTCTCACCTCTCCCTTATGGACTACAACGGCTCGGCTCTCCCAAACAACGCGTAGCAGGGAAGGAAGGCGGGGAGGATACAGGCAGGAGAAAAGCTCATCCTCAAAAACACAACTGCGTTATTCTTCTTATTCTTCACATTGTGTTTTCTTAAACCTCAAAGTCATCTTCTCTCGACCGCCCGTCACTTATGCACCCACCTGCTCAAAACCACATACCCCCAATGCTCTCCTCGATGCTGTGAGTTTCCGTGCGATTCAATGTGCAATTTTTTGAAAGGCACTCAAGACGATAACCACATGATAGGGTGGCAAAAAAGGGGATATTCCCTCCCACCATGCATGGGCGTGGGCACCGTTCGGACAGCCGTTCATGCGGGCATAGGAGTCCAAGCGCTGGCCCACCCCGATGGGGCTACTCACCCCATCGCCGCCTCTGCCTCCCACCCCAGCCAGGGCCAACAGGTGCCCAGGCAGCAAATACTTGTCGTTTTTCAGCCACGTCTTGGTCTTCAGACGGGGACGGTACTTATATTGGGGTAACCAATTGACTCACGCCCACCACATCTCAGCTCAATGGGGGCAATGGAGTCGTGAAGCCACGCTAGGTTTTAACCTAATCCACGAAGGAGCTCTCCAAGGTGCCGAAATTTATTCCTAAATAGATCCAGCACCTTGGACAACTCTTCTAAAGCTAATGAAAACCTAGGCTGCATCCCCCAACCCCTTGACATGGAGGCCACGAGTTGCCATGGGTCCAATGAGAGACTACTCCACTCTACGGAGGTTGGCCATGCTATCCAACTTTGGCAAAGTAACTTTGGATCCATGGGTAGTTGCTTCCACCGGGTGAAGAGGCAGGCCACCACAGTTTCAGAATAACCCATTTTGTTGAAAAGGAAAGAGAGAGCCAACCATTCATCGGAAAAGATAGATATGACTTCTTTTGACGTACGCCCCAGCCCTTTGGAAACAAGATTTCAAGTCTTGCATGACAGGGGGCTGGACTAGATGGCCCTTGAGGGCTCTTCTAACTCCATGATTCTATGATTCAAGTCTTCTATACTGGTTATGCAGCCAGACCCGAGACCAGCGAGGGCTGGCAACCCCAAAACACAAACACACACGCTCTCACACACCATGAGTACACTGGGACAGAAAACAACTTGAAGAGCAAATCTGATCCTCAAAATGATAACCCTTGTGATAAACCAAGCGCAGCCATCCACGTCGGT
Organism: Gambelia wislizenii; assembly: GCA_030847615.1. NCBI lineage: Eukaryota > Metazoa > Chordata > Lepidosauria > Squamata > Crotaphytidae > Gambelia > Gambelia wislizenii. The sequence continues at coordinate 9,447,762 of JAUMIR010000018.1, forward strand.
TGCGCAGACAGACCCGTGATCAACGTGAGTTGGCTACCTGACACATACACACACATGCCTTACAAGTATGTCTGGACTGAAACACAAGTGCAGGAGGAAAGCTGGTCCTCAAATTAAGTGTCACGGGATAAATTTAAGTCACAGAGCTCCCCACCTTTCCCGCTGCCCCAGCAATACCATTCCACGCCTCGCTTGCCCATCCTCCGTGTCTACTACCCGGTAGCGATGCCCCTCAGAGTATTCCGGAAAGGAAAATGACACCTACTAGACTGCAACGTGCGTTCCCTGACCTCCGGGGTGGGGGCCCCAAGGCCCAAAGTCGAGCGAGCGGCCAGCTGGAAGACATACTCGGTATTGGGATTCAAATCTTTCACCATGTACGACGTCACGGGGTCAAAAGTCTTCAAGAACTGCAGAAAGGTGGCGGGCGTGTGCATGTCGGGAATGCAAAGAAGAAAAAGAAAGGGGGGGAACACAAAAATCAAAGAGTAGAGACGTTAATAATAACAACAACACTATTATAATAACATTTATTTATATCCCACCCCTCTACAAAATGCAATTGGAGCGGCTTACAACATATAAAACCCTCCATCCCACCCACCCCTTACAATTAAATAATTAAACATTTAAAAATACTTAATAAATACTAAAACACACACACACAATAAAATAACTGGAATAGGGATCGGACCAATAAGATTTTTTTTTCTTCTGATGGTATCTATTCAGGAAAGGCCTGCCGGAAGAGATCTGTCTTAAGAGCTTTTTAAAAGCTATTTAAGGTGGTAATGTGACAGATCTCGTCCATCACATTACTGTTAAAAAAGCCCATGGACCAAAATCTAAACGCTTAGTTCCAACCATAGCAGAACCACCAAAACAGTTGCTGAATGGTCAGGCAACACTTGTGTAAATTTCATGGATTTTTGGGTTCTACTCTAGTGGCCAGAATATTCAAAAATATTTTTTAAATGGTTGAAAAGCATGTTTGTCAAGTACCGAGATGCCTTGACAAGAATTTGGGACTCACGAGAATTTTCCCAGTTCTGCACGTATTCTGTGCAAAATTAGTACATGATTGTTTTGCATAGAAAAAAGCATTTCCTGCATAGAAAATAGTATTTCTGTATAAAAATATTATTTCCTGCACAAATATTTTGATGCATAAATATTATTCTATGCACGAAAAGGAATAGTTTGTTATACAGTTGTCCCTTCCTATTTGCCGGGGTTTGGTTCCAGGACCCCCCTCCACGGATACCCAAATCCGTGAATACTCAAGTCCCATGATATGCAATGGCATAGCAAAATGGTGACCCTTATATAAGATGGCAAAAGCAAGGTTTGCTTTTTGGATTATGATTTTTTAAAGATTATTTTCAAGCCGTAAATACTTAAATCCATGGATACCCAATCCGTGGATACGGAGAGACAACTGTAGAAATATTTTCTGCACAGAAACTGTTATAATTGGAAGGCTCCGCAGAAAAGTTTCATGCGGTCGATTTGTGTAGAAAACAGCCTTTACGGTGCAGGGTCCAGCTTTTTTCAGCCCACGAAAGAATACTCTTTCCTGCTAAGAAAATGGTGTTTTCTTGGGGAAACAACCGCACACCAATTCTGCACAGAATAAATCTCAAATTGTGAATGGGCTTCAACAAGTGTGTGGTTCTCCAAGATTTTCTTGCAACAGGGGGAAAAAAAATGCTAGAATTACCCATTGCTTAGTTTGAGAGGAAAATTAGTAAATAATTGCATTCGTAGATGGGATTAGGCAGGGGTGGAAATCGTGAGGGCCTCCAGGTGTTGTTGGATTGCAACCCCCAGCATCCAGCATGCTTGGTGCTCGACTCCAATATCACCCAGAGGGCCATGAACTCCTTACCTCAGGGCTTCCTGGCTTGTTGCTGACTTCTTTGTAAAGCAGTTCATATTTCAGAATGATGTCCTGGCGAGAAGGACTCCAGGTCAACAGAATACTGCTTTCGCTCTTGGCTTCCGCTCGAAAGTTCATGGGCTGCCCAGGGACTGATGGCGGTTAAGGGAGGAAAGAACCAGCAAACATAGCAAAATGAACCAAAATTAAAAAAAAAACCCGATGTCGACTGCGTGAAGGTGAAACGGGAGACAACTCGGCAGGCCATTTCTGCCTCTTTTCCCTCCGAACGATGCTGTATGACACATGGAAAACCAGCAACGATATAGCAGGAGGGTGTTTCCCTTTTAAGAAAATGGTGCGGGCCACTTTGACTAGGCAAGGCCCGCTTTTTGGACTGGCCAGTGCTTGTTCAAGCAAAGGGGTTCTTTTATGGTTCAACTACAGAAAACTAAAATTTAAATTTTAAAATATAAAGAGATGGGGCAAGTGGCACACCCTGCCTTCTCACCTCACTTGCTTCCCCCGTTCCCTTTATAAAATTCCTATTTGTTGCCTTCAAATCCCTTCCAACTTATTGCCACCCTAAGGCAAACCTATCATGGGGTCTTCCCGGCAGGACGCATTTGGAAACCATTTGCCAGTGCCTTCCTCTGAGGCTAAGAGAAGGTGACTTGCCCAAGATCACCTTCCATGGCTAGATAGGGATTCGAACCCAAGGTCTCCAGGTCCAGTGGTCAAATCACTGCACTGTGCTGGCTCTCATTCCTATTTGGCTTTGCTTCTGAGAAAATATGTACAGGAGAGCGGAAGATGGGGGGGGGGGGGAGAAAGCCCTAAGCAAGATCTCCAGACTAACACTGTTCTCTCCCTCCCTCTCTTTTATTTATTATATAATTTTCCCAGTTCCAATCTTCTGCAGATCCTTTCTTCCCAGAAGCCTTGGGAATTCGTGATTCTTACGTGGCAGGGGGTTGGACTGGATGGCCCTTGTGGTCTCTTCCAACTCTTCAATTCTATGATTCTAAAGCATTCAAAACATAGGTGGGTGCCACATAGCACCTCCCCTTCCTTTGGCAGCAAGCAATGGAAGCTGGTGGCTTCCATCATCCCTTGGCTATGTAGACAGCCCCTTTAAAGCTAGCCAAAGCAGAATCACAGAGTTGAAAGAGACCGCAAGGGTCACCTAGTCCAACCCCCTGCCCTGCAGGACTACCCAATCAAAGTGTTCCCAACAGATGGATGTCCAGCCTTTGTTTAAAAACCTCCAAAGAAGGAGACTCCACCACACTATGAGGCAGTGTATTCCAGTTAAGAACAGCTCTTACTATCAGGAAGTTCTTCCTAATGTTTAGGTGGAATCTTTTTTCCTATAGTTTGAACCCACTGCTCTGTGTCCTAGTCTCTGGAGCTGCAGAAAACAAGCTTGCTCCATCCTCAGTATGGCATCCCTTCAAATGGCTACCATGTCACCTCTTAACCTTCTCTCCTCCAGGCTAAACATGCCCAGCTCCCTAAGCTGCTCCTCATAAGGCATCATGGCTTCCAGACCATTTTGGTCACCCTCCTTTGGACATGTTCCAACTTGTCAATTTCCTTCCTGAATTGTGGTGCCCAGAACTGGACACAGTATTCTAGGTGAGGTCTAACTAAAGTAGAATGGCACTATTGTTTCCTTGGATTGAGACACTATACTCCTATTGATGCAGCCAAGAATCGCATTGGCTTTTTTAGCTGCTGCATCACACTGCTGGCTCATGTTCAGCTTGTGGTCCACTAAGACTCCTAGATCCCTTTCGCATGTACATTCAGTACCTGGGAGAGCTACTTGAAAGCTAGCCAAAACAGAAAACGCATTCATTGCCTGGCTGACAGGGGAGCCACCAGCTGCCACTGGTAACATACAGGGGATGGTAGAGCCACCCATGTCTCCGTTGCCATTTTCCTCATCCTCCCTTCCTCTTCCTTCCATGGTGGGGAGGGGGCAAAGTTGAAATCACCGCTAAAAAGCAGGGAGAGTAAAGGGCTGGGGGACAGGAGATGAGCTGCTATATGGCTGCTGATTCCTGGCAACAAACTTCACCAAATAAATGTTGCCCAAGCTTTTTGATGCTCAGAGAGGCTGGGCTTCCGTGAAAATGGGAATCTGAGAGCCACATGCAGCCTATGCATTGTAGATTGGCCACCTCTGATTTAAAACACACTTTTAATATGCAATCCTGGCTTTACGCTTCACCTCTCTGCAAGCATCATCTTTTTGGAATTTGGTGGGGAGAGTTAAAATTAAGTCAGTAAAATAAGGCAGCGCTTTGTGCGTGGGATGCAACGTAGGATAGCAGAGATCGTAACTAAACAATTAAGCATCGGAGAAAGAAATCGGAGTAACCACAAATGCGGCCCAAGCAGCAAAATGTTGCCACCGTTTGCATTTAGAGCGACTGAATAAGGCTTTGGTAACGTTACTGTGTTGCCCGTTGTGTTCAATTTTTATTCTCCCTCCTGGTCCCAAGGTATTTCATAGCATGGTAGCACCAAGTTGTTAAAACAAGACGCTCTATTAAATCACTTTAAATGCGGAAGACAGAGGAAGCTATGGGATATTTAACGGATCAAAGTGCCCATTCCATCCGTTGTGAATTCTAAGAGTTATGGAAATGGGGCTTCTCGTACAGCTACGGTACTACTACCTCCTGGTTCAGCATGGATAACACAATCTCCATTGTTATTTGTGCCGCAGAAACAATAAACTGTTTTTCTCCCCCTGTAAAATTTCAGCCACTGCATTCTGCAGCACCCAGGCACCAAGATGTGTGACAAAGCTTGCTACACGGCTTAAGTCCAAACTATTTGCAAGACCTTACCTCCGCGCACGAAGCTTCCAGAGTCTTAAGGTCCACAAGGTGAGGCTTTCTCTCGCTCCCGCCACCATCTCAGGCTTATTTGGCGAGGACGCAGGGGAAAGAGCCTTCTTGGTGGTTGCTCCCACCCTCTGGAATTCCCTTCCATGGGAAGCTATGCTGGCCCCCTCTCCCTGATCTCCTTTCACCAGCAGGCAAAGATCTTTTGTTTAAGCAGGCTTTTAACGTGCAATTACAGGTTGACCCCCTTATCCGTGGGGTATACATTCCAATACACCCCCCCCCACCTATGGATACCTGAAAGTGTGGATAATAGGGGACCCTATTATTTTCAATGAGACAAACACCAGAATGTTCTGATAGCCTTGTGGCTGAAGAGTGGAGAATGAATGAATGAATGAATAAATAAATTGACCATAGAATCAAATTGGAGGACCTACAAATGCCTAGAGAGAACGTATTTTTCCCCAGGGTGTGGATAAGTGAAACCATGGATACCAAATCAATAGATACAGGGGCCGACCTGTACATGCAGGGAGATTGCTTATGGGGTGGGTGGGTGTTTTATTTATTTTATAAACTTTTGCCTGCTTTTTGAGGATTCAGCTACAAAGTGTATAGTGGAGTCTCCTTCTTTGGAGGTTTTTAAACAGAGGCTGGATGGCCATCTGTGGATTGGGTATTCCTGCATGGCAGAAGGGGGTTGGACTGGATGGCCCTTGGGGTCTCTTCCAACTCTATGATTCTAGGCTGTTTATAATCTATTGTTTTAATGTGATGATTTTAACTGTGTTCAATTTTTTAAATTGTTCTTTCTGTAAGCCATCTTGGGCCCCACTCTGCAAGAAAGGTGGCAAATCTATATATATAATTCTCTTGGGTACGTTGCCTTTCCCAGTGTGCTGACTGGCTGCTTAGGAAACATACCCAACCATGCAAACCTATATATTCCAATGCCATACTGGGAGCAACCAAACCATGTGCTACAGTATTGGCTATAGTTCCTAAGGCTGCAGGCCTTTCCAGTTCACCAACGTCTCAGGGCTGCACAATTCCCACTTATGATTTATGACTACACAGTAATATCATTTCTATTCCTGCTGCGACGGGACCCAGGCAGTCAACTGGCGACGGCGGTTGGGATGTCACCGCTGCCACTGCAACAGGACCTGTGCAGTCCATTGGCGGCCGCCGCGGCCGCCGCACGGTAACAGAGCGAGTCACCCTCAGCAATTCTGGGAAAAGTGGGGAACGCTGAGAAGGGGGAGAGGGAATTCACCAGCCTACCTTATAGGGTTGTCGTGAGGTCTACTTGTTTGTTTTGGGGAGTTTCTTAACAGTGTATGGTACACCAGGTCCAGCTAGTAAATAAATAAATGAATAAATAAATAATATGAAGGGAAATCACCTCCTTGCTGTGTTTTCACTTGGATGGGATCCGAGAGTGGCCCGTCTCCAACAGAAGTGAAAGCCAGCACACGTACGGTGTAGGTTTCGTGCTCCAGGAGGCTGCTGACGGTGGTCAGCAGGCTGTCGTCCACGTTGTGTTTCTGCCAGTTACTGACAGGCTGGTCGGGCTCCATGGTGTAGTACACCCTGTAACCCCGGATCTGCCCGTTGGGCTCCACGGGTTCTTCCCACTGGATAATCATAGTCGAGGCGCTCAACATCCGGGCCTGGACGTTCCGAGGGGCGCTGGCGGGCGCTTGCTCCCCAGTACGGGTCACCACCGATTCACTGTGCGGCCCCTGACCGATCGTGTTCACTGCAGACACCCAGATTTCGTACTCGGAGTTGGGGCTGAGCCCCCCGATGCTGTAGCGTGTGGTGGTGATGTCCTCCTTGATCTGATACGGCCCATCCTGGCTCTTCGACTTGTACTCGATAACGTAATAGGAGACAGGGTCAGGATTTCCCGAATCCCAGGTTATTGTTATACTTGTCGCAGTCACCTCAGTCACGATGGGAGTCCCCGGAGCCTTTGGAAGGGCTGAGGAAAATCAATAAAAAATATAAGATTCAATGCAAGCTCCTTGTTTTGACTTTTAAAGCCTGATACAACCTAGCTACCAGCTCCTGTAAGTCCTCATTTCTCTTTAGCAGCCTGCTCAGAATCTGTGTTTTAAGCTTCTCATTCAACGGAGAGTTTTCTCTTCCTTGGCTCAGCTTTGTCCTTTTTTAAACCTGTGGAATTGCCTCCCTAAACATTTACAGATGTCTCCCTCCTCCATTGGGTTTAAATCTCCACCAAAAGCTTAATTGTTTCCAAAGCTTTGGGCATTTTAATTCAATATTGTTTTATAATCGTGTATATTTTGATTATACCCATTTGTCAATGCACTTTATATTATATTGCATTGGTTTTTGTCTTTCTGCCTGGATAATTTCTTTTACAGTCCAATTGCATTGTCTTACATTTGTATGACTCCTTCCTTCCTCTGTGTGTGTGTGAATGTATATGTGTGTATACATATATATATGAATGATTCTATGTCTTCAGGAGGGCTGGCTTTTTACTAGTGTTTTTGTTCTTTAACTTGAAAAGCACCATGTACACTAATGGTGCTATAAATAAATAGATGATGACAATGACAACAATGGCTGATATTCCCTATCAGAGAACTAGCGTGGTGTGTTGGTTTGGGTGTTGGGCTAAATCTCTGGAGACTAAGGTTCGAATCTCCACTCAGCCCTGGAAGTGCACTAGGTGATCTTGGGCAAGTCACACTCTCTCAGCCTCACAGGAAGGCAAAGGCAAACCTCCTCTGAACAAATCTTGCCAAGAAAACCCATGATGTGGAGATCCTAAGGCAAACCTAAGTCGGAAACGACTTGAAGGCACACAACAACAATTCTCTATCAGCTAGTAAGTACCTTCTCCTGGCTCATCCCTGCAAAGCAGGCAGAAACATCATTCACCCATACTCTGTATTACGGTCAGAATAGACCTCCTTCTCCCCACATTGCTGATGCCTGGTGAAGTTGGATGAGCGCGGTGGTTTACCGTTAATGCAATGGTCTCACAATTGTGGCTAAGTAGTGGATGTGAATATGGAACTGGATATGTAAAGCTAGGTCACCAATCCACACTCACGATTACGACTTAGGCACAATTATGACACTATTGTCACGATCGAAACTCCCGCCGCGATCTACTTTACTGGGCGTCAGCAGCATGGAAAGACAGGAGTCCATTTTGCCAGCGATTGGAGCACAGGTGACTGGTATTTCTGTCAGGTTTGCAGGGAATCGGCCAGGAGAAGCTACTTAGGAGAATGACTTATGAGGAGAGACTTAGGGAGCTGGGTATGTTTAGCCTGGAGAAAAGACAGTTAAGAGGCGATATGATAGCCCTGTTTAAGTATTTGAAGGGGTGTCACGTTGAGGATGGAGGAAGCTTGTTTTCTGCTGCTCCAGAGACTGGAACACGGAGCAATGGGTGCAAGCTCCAGGAACAGAGATTCTACCTCAACATTAGGAGGAACTTTTTGACAGTCAGAGCTGTTCGGCAGTGGAACGCACTCCCTCGGAGCGTGGTGGGGTCTCCTTCCTTGGAGGTCTTTAAACAGAGGCTGGATGGCCATCTGTCGGGGATGCTTTGATTGTGATTTCCTGCGTGGCAGGGGGTTGGACTGGATGGCCCTCGTGGTCTCTTCCAACTCTGCAATTCTATGATTCTATGATTCTATACTGGCCCATAAGAATAATACATTGACTTAAAAAAAAAATCAGACATGTATATACACACATACAACAGTCCAACCCATATTGCCATCTGTTAAATATTGCACCTACTGGCAGGGAATGGGCTGGCACCAAGAGCAGTTGAGATATTCCCAGCCTAGTTAGGTATGCTTTATTACCCTCCTTAAACTGCTCCATCAAAACAGAAAGTGTTCAAGCTCGGCATCTGGAATCATTAATGGGAGCTTGGAACTTTAAGCAACAACAACACTTGGTTGCTCCTAAAAACAGAGCAGCCCTGACTCTTTCCCAGAGACGGGGAGGGAGTGTGTTGGGAAACAGCCAAGATTCATAGACTCATAGGGCTGGAAGAGACCCCCAAGGGCCATCTAGTCCAACCCCCTGCCCTGCAGGAACACGTTCACCAGTAAAAGCAGCAGCCTCTTATTGAGAGAGCTAGAAGGGTGAGGTTTTGCGGGTGTTTTGCTAGTGGGGACTAGACTTGAAATAGCACAACACTGGAATACACAAACGAGTAAGGGGAATCAAGCTTGCCAGGAAACTAACACAGATCACTAAGGGGCCAGAAAGAAGAGGAGGCAATTGAGAAAGCACGGGTCAAACTTACTGAGTAGCAAATGCTTCTCAGATTGGATACAGCCCTCTGTAACCACAGGGATACACTTGTTGTCATTGCATGTCTTCAAGTCGTTTCCAACTTCTCGTGATCCTTAGGAGATCCTATTACGGGGTTTTCTTGGCAAGATTTGTTCAGAGGGGGTTTGCTTTTGCCTTCCTCTGAGGCTGAGAGGGTGTGACTTGCCCAAGGTCACCCAGCGGGTGTCTATGGCTGAGCAGAGATTTGAACCTTGGTCTCTAGAGTTGTAGTCCAACCCTCAAATAACCAGGAGACGTAAATCACTACACCTTGTTGGCTCTCCACAGGGAAGCAATAGCAATCATACTTCTATTTCTATACCCCTTATCGGTGCCAAAGTACTCCCTAAGCAGTTTACGTGTTAGGGATGCACTGGAGAAGTCTACCAACCAAGAAAGCGTCTTAATTCTCTTGGCGAGCTCCCAATGTGCATCTTATTAGGTGTACACCCAAGCAACCAGGGGCGGACTTGATTTCCTTTCGTCACATGCCTTCGTGATATCCCATTTGGGTAACGGCAATGCCCTCTACGAAAAGCCAGCGTGGCCTAGTAGTTTGAGCGTTGGACTATGACTCTAGAGACTAGGGTTTGTTCCCCACTTGGCCCTGAAAATCCACTGGCTGACCTTGGGCAAGTCACACTCTCTCAGCCTCAGAGGACCGCCATGGCAATGCCCTTTTAAACAAATCTTGCCAACGAAACCTCATGATAGATTTGCCTTGGGAAACAACTTGAAGGCACACAACAACAGTGCCCACTACATGGGGCTGCCTTTGAGTGTTCGGAAACTTCAGCTGGTCCAAAGAGCAGCAGCCAGGTTGTTAATACCTATAGGCAGCACACACAACTCCCTTGTTGCAACAACTCCACTGGATGATGTGCATTTCCAGCCCAATTCAACATGCTGGTTACAACTTATAAAGCCCTAAAAGGCTCAGGTCCAGGTTATTTGAAAGACCGTTTTCTCCCATACAAAATTGCCCATTTTTTTTAAGGTCTTCTGGGAAGTCCCTTCTCTCTGTTCCATCATCCTCTTTTTCAATTCTTTCCCCCCACATTCATACCCATTCCCAACTGGATATACCTGAAATGCAACCTAACCAATGCAACATTAACTTCCACCTTCATCTCTCCTCTAGTCCAGTGGTTGTGGTGAACAATGTTTTGGGACTGCAGCTCCCATGGTGTCTGGAGGGAGTTATAGGCCAAGAAGCATTTGGAGAGCCGCAGTCGCTCAGCTTCTGCTCTGCTCCCTCAAGTGAACTGCAGACTGCAAGATGAATGGGTCTGCAGAATGGCCTTTACTGTTACTACCCTGTAAAATGTCACAAAGTTGGAGTGTGGTGGAGTCTCCTTCTTTGGAGATTTTTCAAACTGAGGCTGGGATGGCCATCTGTTGGGAATGCTTTAATTATGTATTCCTGCATGGTAGGGGGTTGATACTATGAAATATACAGATACACCATACTATAATCTATCCCCCACACTGGCAAACCAAAACAGCATCAAAAGACACCTCTGGCCCATGCAGATTTCACATGAAACAAATGCACACTGATGACCATAGTAGATGTTAACAACACATGTTGAAGGTGCATCGGCAACGCTCCCCTCCAAAACTGTCAGTTTTAAGTATCATGAAGACCTTAATTACATGGATGGATGGACAAGCGGATGGATAGATGGAAGAATGAATGAATGAAAAATAAAATGAACACAATTGGAACCACATGGGCAGATTCAATCCATGATGTTGTTAGCATTCCCTACCATGCACAGACTTCCTCCTGAATCTCACGCACCTTCCAAAATACTTCATCGCACGTGCATGCAGAAATGTGTCATGACCATGCTGTCAGGCTGAGCCCAGAAAAAAATTAAATAAATGCCCAGGGCACTTTTCACTGATGGATGAATCCCCCAAAGGCAGAACCAAACATAAGGCATTTTGGACTCTACCAGCAGATCTCTGGATCACTTGTGATAGATGAGCACATTTTTCTGGCTCCCAATTATGTAAGCAAAGCAACAGCTAAAACACCCAGAAGCGTTTCACCTCTTAGGCTGCTGAAAGAGAACATGGGGTGGGCAACAGAGGAGTACTTTTTGTGCAAAGGGTCTTCTGAGCTTGGATCAGACACCAACTGCAAATTCCTGGATTGAATCATAGAATCATAGCATTGGATGAGATCACAAGGGCCACCTAGTCCAATCCTTTGCCATGCAGGAATACCCAAATCAAATCATTCCCGACAGATGGCCATCCAGCCTCTATTTAAAAACCTCCAAAGAAGGAGACTCCACCACACTCCCAGGAAGTGTATTCCACTTCCGATCAGCTCTTACTGTCAGGAAGTTCTTCCTAATGTTTACGTGGAATCTCTTTTCCTGTAGTTTGAACCCATTGCTCCGTGTCCTAGTCTCTAGAGCAGCAGAAAACAAGCTTGCTCCATCCTCAATATGACATCCCTTCAAATATTTAAACACAGCTATCGTGTCACCTCTCAACCTTCTCTTCTCCAGGCTAAACACACCCAGTATATGCTCAGAGGCACCTTGGCCCTAAGAGTGCATGTCTGCCTTCTTGGGCTGCTGTCTAGCACCTCACAAAGAAGTTTAAAGTCTGCCCACTTCTGCCCTATCTAGGTCAAGCCCACTCGGATTCCAAGACATTTCCACGCTCTAGATCAACTGCAGTACAAGCAACAAGACCTAGTGGAGCAGGCAGACAATGTTGTAGGCGAGCCCGGGCTTATAAGGTCAGAGAAACAAGACTTTTTGATGAGTAGGAATAATCGTAGCATCTCCTTCCAGCTTCTGTGTTCCCTTGTGAGTTTAGCTGCAGCCCACAGAATACCTGAGAGAGTGGCAGTGATTTCCCCAGAAACAAATATTGGCCATTTTTAGTATAGTTGTTCCTCCATATCCATGGATTTGGTATCCACAGATTTAAGTATTCATGGCTTGAAAACATTCTTAAAAAATAATCATCCAAAAAGCAAACTTTTTTTTTTTTTTGCCATCTTATAGAAGGGACACCATTTTGCTATGCCATTGCATAGAATGGGATCTGAGTATTTACAGATTTTGGTATCCACAAGGGGTCCTGGAAACAAACCCCAGCGAATATGAAGGGACAACTGTACTTTTAAATAGCACTAGTGGTTTAAAAATTTAATAAACTAATTCCCAGAGTAATTCCATCTTCTTTTCTTCATTAGTTAAGATTAAACAATTTATAGGCTCTACGTGAATGTCTCAACGCTAACGCGGAAGTGTCAAAAGTATTCTAGGAGGCGTCAACAGTAGTGTCCTGATCAAGGGAAGACATAGTGCCCGCTCTATTCTGCTTTGGTCAGACCTCACCTGGAAGACTGTGTCCAGATTTGGGCACCACAATTCAGGAAGGACATTGAGAAGCTGGAACGTGCCCAGAGGAGTAAGACGAAGATAGTAAACCAAGCCTTATGAGGAACAACTGAGGGAGCTGGGTATGTTCAGCTTGGAGAAGAGAAGACTGAAAGATGACATGATAGCCATCTTTAAATATCTGAAGGAATGTTGCAATGATGGGAAGCTGTATCACAGATGTCATGGAGAAGATAGAGGATGCCTCTTTTCAGTTGCTCCAGAGACTAGGACATGAACCAGTGGATTCCAATGACAAGAAAAAGAGATTCCACCTAAACGTTAGGAAAAAGGGGACCCCAAGGGGGTTCTCTACACCAGGGGTGAAATGCTGAATGGACTCCCTGAATGTTCTGCCCTGGAGCCACCTCGGAGAAGCTCCGCTACCTGTTCCTCCGCAGGGATATCTGATAGATTGTCTGCACATATCCCTGCATCTGCTTGTTGCTTGGGCCTATCACCATGGCCTTCCTCCATCAGCTCCCAACAGATTACTGCCTGGCAGGTGTTAGAATCATAGAATCATAGAATTGCAGAGTTGGAAGAGACCACGAGGGCCATCCGGTCCAACCCCCTGCCATGCAGGAAATCACGATCAAAGCATCCCCGACAGATGGCCATCCAGCCTCTGTTTAAAGACCTCCAAGGAAGGAGACCCCACCACGCTCCGAGGGAGTGCGTTCCACTGCCGAACAGCAGAATGGTGATGGAAAGGTTTTTCTTTTCTTGGTGCTGCCATCGCTTTTGCACAGTCGCTTTGTTCTGAGGCAAACAAGGAGCCTAGATCACATGGTGCCCCCGCGCCCGAATCTAGGGCATATCCATTGTTCACACCACAGGGCACACCAGAGTTACCATCAAACTCTGGAGCAATCTGTGAATTTTTAAAACCTGGGTTAAAGGTGGTATACCCCAGGTTTGGTGTACGTACATGGTGTGGCCTTATGACACCAGATTAGGGGATAAGGTTGCATGTCCTGTGGTCTTATTGTGCCAGATTCAAGGGAAGGGATTTTCCCTTGCATGGACAAGCCCTAATCTGTTTGATAGTGGAATAGACTGCCTTAAGCCTTTGCAGGCCTTTAAACAGAGGCTGGATTGCCATCTATTGGGAGCATTTTAGATCTGTGATCCTGCACAGCCGGGGGTTAGTCTAAATGCTCTTTTTTGGTCCCTTCCAACTCAATGATTCTACAATTCTGTGAAAGCTCTGAAGGTGACCGACACCGGAAATGCTCGCGGCAAGCATGCAGATCTGACAAAAGGGCACGAACTTACATTTTACAGTGATCTGCGCCACCGCCTCAATGACACCCAAGCTGGACATGGCCACGCAAGTGTAGTTGGCAGAGTCCTTCACGTCCGTCAGCTCGAGAACGTTCCGTCCAACTGGCATGTCATCTTCCGGGGTCAAGTCTTCTGCCCCCTGCATCCACTTCACATACGGCATGGGCGACCCCACAGCCACGCACGTTATGTTGACGTTCCCGCCTGGCATGATCTCGTGGCTGGAGGGCGGGATGGAGAAGCGAGGCGCCACGCGGCGAACTGTGGACAAAATGCACAGAGGTAACAAAAACAAAAGCAAAAGAAAACAAAGAAAGAAACAAAAAAGATAAAAGAAAAAGAAAAAGAAAGAGAGAAAAAGAAAAGAAAGATAAGGGAGGAAAAGGAAAGAAGAGCAAAAGATATATTAAATACAGATGGGGCTGTAATTATTTGTCGTTCCTTCATTCAAAGAAACAAAAGTCTGAAATTAAAAATTATCAGAATACTAAGAAGAAGGGAAAAAACCAATCAATAAAGGAAAAACCAAAAAAAACCAAAACAGAACTTCAAAATAATTTACTTTCACAAACAATATAGAGAATATAGACATAAAAGCGATATTTCATAGCAACAGGGTTCCATTGATCAGTTTTTAGACCCATCACAGCACAAATAAATACACAAAAATTTATTAGCAATTTCTCATCTTTGAAAACGGCAAAGAGATGGCGTGGTGCTTCTGAGCTGGGCCCCGTAAAATGCGTGCACGTGGGGGGGGGGAAGGCTTGTACGCGAGTGACAGTTCTCCCCATTCCCTGCCCCACCTCTGAAACAAATCCTACTCCGTTCAAGCAGAGGCAGGGGGGGAGGTTCTTCCCCACTTCCTTTGCTTTCATTTCCTTGAAAATCAGGGGTTTTCTTAAGCTTCTAATAGGAAGGAAATTGGCCCCCTCCAGAGATCAAAAATATAAAATAGAATAGGACAAGGAAGGAGGGATGGAAAGAGGGAAGAGAAAGCCTGTTTATACTCGGGAATAATTTCGCATTCATCCGTGGTCAAAGAAGGGAATGAATCATAGAATCATAGAATCGCAGAGTTGGAAGAGACCACGAAGGCCATCCAGTCCAACCCCCTGCCACGCAGGAAATCACGATCAAAGCATCCCCGACAGATGACCATCCAGCCTCTTTTTAAAGACCTCCAAGGAAGGAGACCCCACCAAGGATTTAATTGCGTATTCCTGCATGGCAGGGGGTTGGACTGGATGGCCCTCGAGGTCTCTTCCAACTCTATGATTCTAAGAGCACCAAAAAACGTTCAAGAATGATGAGCATTTTACCTGCCAAGACAGAATTATTTCATGACGGAGGCAGACGGAGCCATTTCAAGTCGGGAGGCTCAAGCCGTACCAACAGCCATACAATGCCAGGGCGAAACTGCTCGCGCCGCTTAGCTTTGCCATCAGTGTTGCTATTCCAAGGGATAAAGGAGAGCCCTACCCATTAAATGCCGAAATGGGGTAAAATGGACACCAGTATGACCAGTGTTGTAGTGGTTCTCATCAAGGAGTACCTCTCCCATCATCATGACCTTTGCTCTTGCTAGCTGAGGGTGATAGGAGTTTGCAGTTGCTCGGCATTGGGAGAGCCAACAATGGGTACAGGATATCTCTGATTTGACTGTGTATTTAATTGCGTATTCCTGCAGGGCAGGGGGTTGGACTAGATGGCTCTTGAGGTCTCTTCCAACTCTATGATTCTTTTAGGTGTAAGCTAGTTCAGCAGGGAGGTGTCGGCTTCATTTCTCAACCAGGGTTCCCTGGAACCATAGGGATCCTTCAAGAGATTGCTAGGGGTCCCATGCCCTATGAGGAGTGGCTTAGGGAGCTGGGTATGTTTAGTCTGGAGAAGAGAAGGTGAAGAGGGGACATGATAGCCATGTTTAAATACTTGAAGGGATGTCATATTGAGGATGGGGCAAGCTTGTTTTCTGCTGCTCCAGAGACTAAAACACCGAGCAATGGACTCAAACAACAGGAAAAGAGATTCCACCTAAACATTAGGAAGAACTTCCTGGCAGTAAGAGCTGTTCGGAAGTGGAATGCTCTGCCTGGGAGTGTGGTGGAGTCTCCTTCTTTGGAGGTTTTTAAGCAGAGG
Source organism: Gambelia wislizenii (assembly GCA_030847615.1). Classification (NCBI taxonomy): domain Eukaryota; kingdom Metazoa; phylum Chordata; class Lepidosauria; order Squamata; family Crotaphytidae; genus Gambelia; species Gambelia wislizenii. The sequence goes on from JAUMIR010000018.1 coordinate 9,463,676, forward strand.
CTGGATGGCCATCTGTCGGGAATGCTTTGATTATGTATTCCTGCAGGGCAGGGGGTTGGACTAGACGGCCCCTGTGGTCCCTTCCAACTCTATGATTCTATGACTGTTGCCTTTAGGGTATTACAGAGTCCAATTCTTGGTCCTTTCTAGTGATGCAAAAAAAGCCAGAAGCTCCCAAGGGAAAGGTCGGGTGGGCGGGTGGAAGGGACGGGACTTGTTCCCTGGAGGCGGCCAACATTTTGCCTAAAAACGGAGGGGTATGCGCCAATTGCAAGTGGATCCCTCCTCCTTTTCCCCGGCCCCTCTGCAAAAATGAAAAAGCAGGGACAAGAGGGGAGCGTGGCTGGGAGGTGGGCGGGGGGGGGGGAGAGAAGAAAAGAAAGATGAGAAACTCTAATCAAATTTTTGTGGTTTTCGGGTATATCAACCCTAACGAAGCCTCTTTGAAAGATCTGACATGATTCCATCGATAGATGCAGCTCTCAGAAATCACAAACATCATGCAAAAGAGGAGGAAAACAAGAGAAGAGAAGAGAGAGGGAGGCAGGAAAGAAGGAGGAAAGGAAAGAAAGGCAAAGAGAGAGAAATAGAGAGACAGAAGGAGAGAAATGTAGAGCACTGGAACTTGTTATATGGGCCGCTAGCAAACGCCCACAAGGAAAAGGAGGGAGGAAGAAAGGAAGAGGAGAAAGAGAGAGACAGAGAAGGGTTAAGGATCAGGGGAAACCCACTGTTAAAAAAATGCTGCATACTCTTTATTTGTATTTTTATTTTCTAGCCGATGTGAACCAATGTCGTAGGTTTTAGCATTGGCACATCGCAGCCCCTGGCAGAATAACCATAACGATAAATATAAATATAATAAAATAGAATCGATAAGAATTAAAAAGGGGGAAGGGAGGTGGGGGGAGACCCAAGGACGTGGACACGAAAGATGAAATGGGGGAGGAGGGGAAAAAAAAAACCCAGTGAAAACACAAGAGGAGAAAAAAGAGGGAACGGAAAACAGAAAAGAAAAAAAGCAACCGGGGAAATTCTGTGTGTCTCCGAATGGATGTAGTTTGAAGATCTTACATGGGGGGGGGGAGGACTTGGAGACAAAAAATGGGCACTGTTCCATGTGGATCCATCTTTTTTTAAATAAAGAGATATTTTGGCATTTCTGCCCCATACCAGGCAGAAGGAAGGGGATGGAAGGAAACGAATGAGCCCAAAGCCTGTTCAAAAGGGGACCCCGATTACAAGGGATATTTCCCCTCTGCAGCTACCAAGTGGCTCAAACTGGTTTTCCATTTAAATTGGTTAAGACGATTAAGGCATTGCCTTCTCACCTCTAGTGGACGCTTCCAGAGGGCCGGATCAGGCAAACCTCAGTTTAACTCAGCCAAGACTTTTTAAAAAAATGTCCTCGTGTATTTGCAGAGAAACGATTTCAGATTCTTTCCCGCTCCGGAAACTTTAGCAATCCAGATTGGGGTGGCGGCATCGGCGGCTCTGCAAGAATTTCCAGTCTCCCTCTTTGCTTTCTTTTGGATTACTCAGAGTAGTCCTTCAAATGGACCCCCGTTTCAAGCCCCTGGAAATTGGGGTGGTCAAACTGCATCCTATGCCACCCCAGTGCTGCTTTTGTGGCCTCAAGGGTCAAATATTTTATTGCATCCCCCCCCGCCAAATTATTTTGCTCTGGAATGTCCTCAAATGATGTTTTCTTGGGGTGGTGGATGACATTTGCACCACACTGAGAGGCCCCCCGGGGGGGAAGCTACACCACACAAATAATCAAGTTTGAAACTGGATGATTTGCATAGCTCCTTTCTATGGGATCCTGGGATTTTTAGTTTTACAAGGTCTTTGGCCTTCTCTGCCAAAGAGTGCTGGTGCCTCACCAAACTACAAACTCCAGGATTCCATAGGAAGGAGCCAAGGCAAATAATCCAGTTTCAACCTGGATTATTTCTCTAGTGTGGATGCCCCCTGGAGTAAAAAAAGAAAAAAGAAGCAATTAAAACATTTTCTTGCCTCAAAATGTACCCAAATGCTCTCTAGGAGCTCAGGAGGTCCCCCCCCCTAAATGTCCCCATGGCTCTTAGAGGGTGTTTGGTGGTACAGTGGGGCACTTGGTATTCACTGGGATTTGGTTCCAGGATGCCCCCAAGTCCAGGATGCCCCCAGATAGCAAAATCTGTGGATGCTCAAGTGCCGTTATATACAATGGCATAGTAAAATGGTGTCCCTTATATAAAATGGCAAACAGCAAGGTTTATTTTTGGGGGAATTTTTTAAAAAAAATATTTTCAAGCTGTGGATGGTTGAATCCGTGGCTAAAGAATCAGTGGATATGGAGGGCTGACTGAATTTGGTAGTAAAAATTTCATTTATTTCTCTTGGGTATGTTGCCTTTCCCAGTGTGCTGATTGGCTGCTCAGGAAACACACCCAACCAATCACTACCCACATGCAAATTCCCTCTCCACCTCACAATCCACTCCTGCCACTCAGTCTGTGGCCCAAATTGGGACCCAGGCAGTCAACTGGCTGCGGTGGCAGAGCAACAGAGCAAGTCTCCCTCAGCAATTCCAGGAAAAGTGTGGAATGCTGAGAAGGAGGAAGGGGAATTTAAAAATCCACCAGCCTACCTTACAGGGTTGTTATGAAGTCTACCGAGCATTTTGGGATTATTTTTTTTTTCAATCGAGTATGGTATGCCAGATCCAGCTAGTACAGTTGTCCCTTCACATTTGCTGGGGTTTGGTTCCAGGACCCCCCCGTGAATACACAAATCCATGAAGTCTCAAGTCCCATTACATACAATGGCATAGCAAGATGGTGTCCCTTATTAAGATGGCAAAATCAAGGTTTGCTTTTTGGATGATTATTTTTTAAAGAATATTTTCAAGCCGTCAATACTTAAAACCGTGAATGCCAAATCTGTGAATGTGGAGGGACAACTGTATATGTCTATTTAGCCATAGCAAGAGCAGGTAAGGTGCCTCCAAGGCCTCCTGGAGGATAAATGTACACCCACTACCACACCTTCCGAAGTTTTCCATCCTGATCTAGAGGAATCAATAGTTTGGCTTAGAATAAGGCCACTTTTAAAGTTCATACTGCATTTAAGTTCCAGTCTAAATCATCTAAATGCACAGCAGGGGGTTGGACTGGATGGCCCTTGAGGTCTCTTCCAACTCTATGATCCTTTTATTCAGAATCATGAGGCTTACCTCATTTTTTAAGGAGAAAAGCTACAGCACAGCGCTGGAGCGAGCGCCTACATTGTGTGTAAAAGAGACCAGGGTCAACCCCAGAAGTCATGGAGAGTTGCCGTCTATTGTGCCACCTTACTAAAGAGTTCAATTCTTAAATCAAGGAATAATGCTTGAGCACAGGGAGACGTGTCTGTGTGTGCACACGTGTGCAGCGAGAGGGACAGGATCTTAGCATCTTCCAGAAACGCTTCTATTTTGCATGTAGTTGCAATCCAAATTCAACTGCAGGAAGTGTTTCAAAAATACTTCCCCCCCCCCAAAAAAAAATGGAGCCAGGAGAAACAGTGCTGGTTGCAGTTTGAAACAAAACCGGAGAGACCTTGGAGAACCAAAGAAAGAAACAGGCCAAACCAAAAAAACACAACCAGTTAAAAAGCATGCAAACAAGTCAGGAGTTTTCAAAAGGGATAGAAGGAATGAGAACTCTTTCTAAAGTGTGGAAGGGATCAGGGTATGATGTTTCCGGGTAGGGACAAAAGTAATGGGGTGGAAGGTGGAGGGGGGGAGGAGGAAATGTTCAGCCAAAGCAATTTTAAAATGGCAAACCAATGGCAGGGAGGAATGGGATGCAAACACTCAAAGTTGTCCTTGAAACAGAAGAAGACAGCAAATTTGGGCGGAATCTAGCACTCGAGGATGGGGACCGGGCAAGAGAGGATGGAAAGGGGGAGAAAAGAAGGAAGGAAAGAACAAACAAATCAGAATGAAATAAAACAGGTAAAGCATAGATCAGATGGGAACAGTGATGTGAATCGAAGTCTGAAGGGAACTCCGGTTTCTGTTCTCCGCTGGGACAGGGGCGGCTGTGGTGAACCCATCCCGGAGGAAAATAATGGGCATATATTTACATTCAGGGTGCAGCAGTCTGGGACCCCTCCCTCCCGAAATGACCCTACGAATAAGTAGGAGAAGATGCAAGAGCACGTCATTGGGGGAGAAAGGTGAAATGCAAAAGCCAGGGAAGGCATTTGGCATGTTAGAAAACATTCAGCGTTGAAAGAGCTGCAAAACCGGAACAAATCCAACTCCCTGTTGCACTATGCCCATCCTGGCTATAGCAGAATTGCCCAAAGTGCTGGAGCTAGCAGGGAACACCTTGGAGAGCTTGTTGATCCTACAGGACCCTTTCACACCCCAGTTATAGCACTATGATTCCACTATATAACTGCCACGGCTGCATCCTATGGAGTCCTGAGGCTTGCCGTTTGGTGAGGCCAGAGAACTCTTTATGGAGAGGTCTAAACGGCCCTCCCTAAACTGAATATTCCAGGACTTAGTGGGAGGGAATCTTAGCATGCAAAGTGGCATCATAGAGCTATAACTATATAATGTAGAAAGGCTACCCAGATTTATCACACAAGCTGTTTCATGAACGGACATTTTGGAAGCTCCGCCGCTAAATGGTTCTGCATACTTAAGAGCCAGTTCAGACCCAATGTGAAATCAGTTTGGGTAGGGCTGGGGGAACCCAACTGAAGGACATCTGGGCCCCCTATAACAACATTGGGTCTCAGCTGAACTATTAAGTGGCGCTTTTCCCACCAAGTATTCTGGCTGGAAACTGGTTTTCCTCCTCTCCCTCATTCTCTGAATGGGGAAACAGGGGTGAAGAAGTGACATCCTCTCGGGCAGAGCTTGCAGATGCAACCTGAGAAAAGAAAGCTTCACTCTTCCTCCCCTTTCCTGGCACCGGAAAGGCTAATCGTTCTTTTCCTCTGGCCCAACACAACCCAGGGGCTCAGTGAAAGGGGCTTGAAGCATTTGCTTCTTGAATTTAAACTAACCATGGCTTACTGTTACGATGAGAAAGGACAAACTGTGGTCAGTTTCAACAATGAGTCTAAATCTCGGAAGGGCAAAGACTTGGAGGTGATATGATAGCCATATTTAAATACAATAGGACCCCTTGTATACACCGGGGATTGGTTTGGGGGGGGGGGCGTGGATACCGAAAACTGTGGAAAATAGCAAACACCATTGAAAATAACGGGACTTCCAGTTTAAAATACCATAGAGTTGCCTTGGAGGACCTAAAAAATGACTGGAGAGGACCCATTTTCAAGGAAGACTCTATGGCAGGTGTGCTGTTTTGCGTCCCATGGATAGATCAGTGGATACGGGGGTCGTACTGTACCTGAAGGGCTGTCATGTAGGAGCAAGCTCCTCTTCTGCTCCAGAGACTAGAATATGAACCAATGGATTAAATTATAAGAAAAGAGATTCGACCTAAACATTAGGAAGAACTTCTTGGCTATAAGAGTTATTCAAGAGTGGAATAGACTACCTTGGAGTGCGGTGGAGTCTCCTTCTTTGGAGGTTTTGAAACAGAGGCTGGATGGCCATCTGTCAGGAATGCTTTGTTTGGGTATTCCTGCATGGCAAGGGGTTGGACTAGATGACCCTTGTGGTCTCTTCCAGCTCTATGATTCTATGATTTATTAAAACAAGATTACATTGCGGCTCATGATTTTCATGACCACGATTCAAGCCGTTAGCCTAACTACAATTTTCAGTTTGGCTGTAACAAGAGACCCTGGTTAGTTTAATCAAACCAGGTTCCAACCTTTTCCTCTTGGTTATAGAATCACAGAATCATAGAACTGTAGAGTTGGAAGAGACACCAAGGGCCATCCAGTCCAACCCCTTCTGCCACGCAGGAATCACGATCAAAGCATTCCTGACAAATGGCCATCCACCCTCTGTTTAAAGACCTCCAAGGAAGGTTGCAAAGTAAGACAAGTTGGTGGGGCAGGGAAGCATATAAACCTGGTGCTCTTCATTCAGGTAGTGCTAAACTTTAAATGGCTTATGAGACTTTGCTAACACTGGATATTTATGTGCTTCCTTGCTGTTTAAAACCACTGCTCCCTGTCTTATCCTGGTAGTAGTGACAGCAGGGTGGAGGGGGAGTGATCAGGATAAGGGCTTGTTATCATCTAACTGAGGTTATTTAAGTTTCTGAAGACTGGAAAAAATCTATTTTCTTGGTGGCTATATACCAGGGATAGGGAAAATGCGGCCTTCCAGTTATACTAGATGGGAACTCCGATTAACCCTCACTATTGGGTATGTTGACTAAAGCTATTTTATTTAAATAAAGCTATTTATTTAATGTGGCCTTCCAGGAGCCCTGGTGGCGCAGTGGTTAAATGCCAGTACTGCAAGTCACCACGTTGCAAGTTCGATTCCAGCGGGCTCCAAGGTTCACTCAGCCTTCCATCCTTTCGTAGGTCGGTAAAATGAGTACCCGGCTTGTGGGGGCAATTAGCTAACACACATTGGAAACTGCTTAATGCAGTGTAGATGTGTAAATAGCTATTGCTTAAAACAATTTGTAAGCTGCTCTGATAGCCTTGTGGCTGAACAGCGGGGTATAAATAACTAACTAAATAAATAAAAAGTTATACTAGATGGGAAGTCCTCACTATTGGGTATGTTGACTAAAGCTAACAGGAGTTGCAGTCCACCAACATCATGTATACACTAACACATATATAACACATTCCCTGATGACTTTCCTTGTATCCTTTCATCCCCTAAATAAGCTTTGGTCAAACCCTGACCCTGCGGTGGGAACCACAGTACTGTGACAGAGCACCGCCATTGCATGTTGAGTGGTGATTGGCTGAGGAAGGGAGAGGAGGGATTGGTTGGGTACGTTTCCTAAGCGGCCAATCAGCACACTGGGAAAGGAAACATACCCAAGTGTTATATGGGATTTTGGCAATGCCTAGGGTCTGGCAGGGGCATCAGGGGCCAGAAATGGGTCCAGGGGCTGCATTATGCTCATCCTGGCTATAGCAGAATTGTCCAAAGTGCTGGATCTACCGGGGAATACTTTGGAGAGCTTCTTGAAAGCCTATATTTAAACCTGGCATGGAATCACTGCCCCGCTAACATGGGAGCTACCACTTGTAGAAGACTTTTCAGGTGGGGATAATGGAAAAGGCTCTCCTCTGACTTTTACTGCATTGTTTAGTTTTACTTACAAATGTGTGCTAGAAGTATCCGCCTGGGTAACGGGGAAGAAGAGGAGGGAAGAAGGCGCAAAGCTTCTTACAGACCTGGTTGCTGAAGGATGGAGGATCCAGGTTTGGTGGCCAAATGCGACACCACCTTCTTCCCTCACTTGGCAATCCCAGACTTCGGCTGGAAAGAAAATTCTGCGGACCGATCGATTGCATTTCCTCCACCACCACCCCTCCGTAAATCATTTTTGCGGTGGAAAAAGGAACAATTTTCAGGGGATAAGGGAAACTGAAGGAGTTGGGATGACAACTCCGGGGCAGCGGGTGGGCAAAACACTTCGAGGAGTACGTGGTCACTTCAAACCCCGATTCACAAAGGGAAAAGCAAGTCAAAATTAGAAAGGAGGTTATGGAGGGGGGTATAGGAATTTGGGGTTGGGGTTTGAGAGGAAACCAAAATAAAGTGAAAGCAAAGCCAACATGTTAAAAGAGAAGTTACTTGTTAAAGGTTAAGTTAAAACATAAGGAAAGAAGGGGGAAATCATTTGGGGTATTTTTTTTTTGTTTTAAAAAAATAACACAACTTAAATAAATGAATAATAATAATAATAAAGGTGAAGTGACCAGTTGAAAGCACCAAACAAAACCAAATGGTGTTAAAAAACATTTTGACACCCGGCAAGCCGCTGCTCCGAATGAGGTGAGAAGGCGGACATTATTGGCATTTTGGTGAGACAGGAGTCCATTCCGTCTTACTCCCAAAATGAGGAGGTAGGGTCGGGGCGAGGAGAGGAAAAGGGGAGAGCCAAAATAATGTGCAGCCTCATTACATTTGTAGTGAAGATTAGATTACACCTGTCCGTCCTGCTTCAAAAAACAGGCTTCCAACCCTCTTTTCCCTAGGACTGGGTGGCTTTGGGCATATTATATTCTTTCTTTTTCACCTCCGTCCTCTTCCTCTCTTCCTCCAAATCCCAAAGAATTCCCTTCACGGCTTCTATCCAAATTTAAGAAATCAAGACAATTACACTCCCCCCTCTTTCCCTCTGCCATTTTAAAAGGACAAATTGTCCACGAATGGGATTGCTAGGTCGCTATTTTCTCTCCCCATTTGGCGTATGCGTAAAAAGAATTATTTTGCGTGATGGATTATTTTAAACTCCAATTGGATTCCCAGCGGCCCTCACACCAACCCTGTAATTTTTAGACACAGGACAGTGTTGGTTTTGTTGGGAGAAGGAAAAAAACCCCACCTGGATATATATATTTATATTTTTAAATAAAGGTGACGAGGTGTAATCTAAAATTTTCCCTTCTAAAAACAAAGAGCACAGCAATGCAAAGAAAAAAAAAGGCATAGAAGACATAAGCAGGCAGAAATTTCCAAAACCACGATAGCACAGTGTTCCTGCAGAGCACCATTGTAATAATTTGGTCACACCCGGGTCACGCTTTCCCCGCAACTCTTGAGAAATCCTTCTGCAGAAACAGAGTGTTAATTGAACTGGATTTTCGTTTTTAATTAATTTTTGTTGTTGTTGTTGTTTGGTTAAAAGAAAGTGGAATTTCAGAGCGGACACCTGACCAAAAACAGCAAAGGGCATCCACTTAACCCTGGGATACCAATTCTCTCTCTCTCTTTCTCAATGGAAGGATACAGATGATTAAGGATTGCAAAATTGCAAAATGTTTTTACTATAGACTTGCCCTCCGTCTCTGCCTCTCTCCCCAAGTTCCAGAGCTCAGTGCAAGGGGAAAAAAAGATAAATAAAAAAGGGAATCTGGAAAGGTTTTCCTTGCATGGAATTATTTGTCCCCAAATCTTAGATTCTCCCATCTCTGCTATCCCTCTGTATGGGGCACGAATTAGATTCCGGGAAATTTCCTTAACGTTTTTTCTAGCCCTGAGACCATAGCGGCTTCCAAGACGCAAAGAATCCCATCCACAACACATTAAACCATTGGGAAATCCAAGGGGAGAGACACAGAGGGACAAAAATGGAAGCCTAACCTCCTATATTAGCCTAGTATTCCTGCATGGCAGGGGGTTGGACTGGATGGCCCTTGAGGTCTCTTCCAGCTCTACGATTCAATAGTTCATTCTCCGAGGCATTCATTTCCATAGGTAGGGCAAATCTCAATCGTGGCATGTTCCTTCCTATATGGAAAGTAATTTTAAAAACTTCCGGCTACCAGGGAACATACAGTTGTCCCTTCATATTCACTGGGGTTTGGTTCCAGGACACCCCGTGGATACCAAAATCCATAAATCCTCAAGTCCCATTATATGCAATGGCCAAAATGGTGTCCCTTATAGAAGATGGCAAAACCAAGTTTTGCTTTTTGGATGATTATAGTTGTCCCTTCATATTCGCTGGGGTTTGGTTCCAGGACCCCCCGTGGATACCAAAATCTGTGAATACTTAAGTCCCAGGCTATGCAATGGTATTGCAAAATGGTTTGCTTTTTGGATTGTTATTTTTTAAAGAATATTTTCAAGCCATGGTCGCTTAAATCTGTGGATACCAAAGGACAAGTGTACTGAAGTCCCATGATATGCAATGGCATAGCAAAATGGTGTCCCTTATATAAGATGGCAAAAATCAAGGTTTGCTTTTGGGATTATTATTTTTTTAAAGAGTATTTTCAAGCCGTGAATACTTAAATCCGTGGATACAGAGGGACAACTGTATTTTCCATCTCATCCACGCTCCAGATATTCCAATGCTCCTGTTCCATGAACAGCCAATGTTTCATCCCCACTGACATAGTTTGGTATGGGGAGTCTATGATCCTCAAGATGTTGCTGGACTACAATCCCCGTCATTCTTGATGTGGGGCTGACCATGCTGACTGGGGCTGATGGGAACTGGAGTGAATCTATTTCACTCTGGTGGCAAAGACTGCCACCAGAAGCATTGCAGCATGCTCAATTTTGCTGTTCAGGCAATGCAACCAGTTCGTGGTCAACTTCAAGACACTTGCTTTTTCCCCTTCTTACCCTCCCTGAGCTTCGGACTGGGTTTGGACGGCATGACCGTGCAAAGCTTTCCTTTATAAAGAAAGACACATGACGTGATGCTGATGCCTGTATTGCTTTTAACCGTCTTGTTAAGAATTAAAATGACCACACAAAATCTTGAATTGTGTGCCTCTTTGCATTGGGGTTTTTACATGACAACCTCTTGTTTTAAATTACACTAACCTTTAAGTGTGAATATTGCTCTTAACTGAGATTCAACTACTCATATTTCTTGAAAATATTCTTGGATATTTTATTTAATTAATTCCTTATTTCTATAGGTTTCTTGAACCACATTCGACTGCCTTCCAAGGCAGAGAATTGGTCAAATCCTGATTTACCCCCATGCCGGCATAGCTGCTATGGTTTGGATATAAAATAGCTCTTATGCATGTAGCTCCCATTGAAATCACTGGGGCTTAATGACAGAATCCTAGAGTTGGAAGAGACCACAAGGTGTCATCTAGTCCAACCCCCTGTCATGCAGGAATACCCCATCAAAGCACTCCCGGATGAAGTCACGACTAGCACATCCCTACTTTTAAGATCAAACAACAGTGCAATCCCATATAGGTCTACTCAGCAGCAAGTCCCAGTGATTTCAATTAGGATTACTCTACAAAATAAGCTGTCAGTAGGGGAGAGATGAGATCCTGGCAAACTCTCAAAAGAAAAAAACAAACTCCATGCATGCAGAAAACTAGCTTGTGAGGAACAGCATCCAGCACTGCTACACTAATTTTCCACACTGCTGCAAAGGTTAGGTAAACTACAGGGGGTAAAATGACCACATCTAAAGGGGTAGCCTGGGTGATTTTCCTGAATGCTCATCTACATTCCTAGACTCAGACCATAAAAGACTGGGGGTTGGACTGGATGGCCTTCATGGTCTCTTCCAGCTCTATGATTCTATGAAAAGCAAGTCTTGTTGAATCAGATTTTCAAACAGAGAACTGGAGGGTGGGTGTTTCTAGGTCTGAGAATCAAATGCAAACCCCATTCAAGACGGAGCTGCTGCCCAGACATACGGAAGAAGGCAAGGATGCCATCTCATTCCCTCCAGCATTTCACAGACGTAAACTGAGATGCATGTGCACAAGCAACATCAGACCGTGGTCAGGATGGCCACAATTGTTACTGAGGGAGCTCGCCAAAGCTAGGCGAAGCTGCAGCGGTTTGCTTTTGCCTGAGCCTGCTGGGAAGATTGCTTTTGCCCGAGCTTTTCCTGCTTGCTTTTACCTGCTGGGAAGAGCAAGATCCTACTATAGATTTTCCTTGGTTGTTTTCCAGGCTGTGAGGCCGTGTCATGGAAGAGTTTATTTCTGACGTTTCGCCTGCATCTGTGGCTGGCATCTTCATGGCCTCACAGCCCGGAAAAACCCAAGGAAAATCTATGGATGCCGGCTGTGCAAGCCTTCAACTTGCTCTTTCCACTCCTCTTCCTCCTGCTGAGCTCAGTGCAAAATACCTTTACAATTTGAACTCAGATTGCAGCAATTGCAGCAAGCTGAGGACAAAAGTGAGGAGGAAAATAGAAACCGGGACATTTTAAAAGCAGCCGAAAAACTGGGATTGCAGAGGAGTAACTGGGATTGTCCCTGTCAAATCACAGGAGAGTTGGAGGGGATGCAATTTGCAAGAGCTATTTGGGTTCCTAGTGTGGCGACCAAGGGTCGAAAAAGGAGCAGTCTGGCCCAATGGGTTTTGCAAACGGCACAGCCTCGGACCTTCACAAGCAAGGAAGGAGAAGGCAAGAGAGGACGGTATAATGTGTATTTTTGTGGGTGGAAACACCCACACCGTGGTGCTTGAGCATGGAAACCTCTCCATCTTAAGAGAAAGACAGACAGAGAGAGAAAAGAAGAGAAAGAAAGAAAGAAAGAAAGAAAGAAAGACAGGAAGGAAAGAAGGAAGGAAGGAAAGAGGAGAGAGAGAAAATAATCATGACAATGAGACAGATAACTGTCAAAGTTGCACCGGATTTCTCAAATGAATAAACAAATAAATTTTTTAAAATCACACAGCTTTAATTCCTGTATTTCAGGAACGTGGCCTTCTATCAAGGTTGAAAATGCCACCGTTCTGTCCCAGTTAAGGAAACAGGAGTCATGTAAGCAACTGTTTTAGCTTTTAATCGGTTGGATATTGGCTTTCGATCTGATTTTAACCCTTTTATTTTAAATATTTTCACTGTGCACATATGGTATTTTTAAAACTGGTTTTATGGAAGCTGCCTGGGGTCCCATCCAGGGAGAAGGGTGGGATAAAAATGAAATAAATAAATAAAATATATAAATACACTATACGAAGAGGCAAGAGGAGGAGAGCTTGGGGTATGGCGGGGATTTGGGGAATTCTGGAATCTTTAAATTTCGGAGGAAAAAACGTAACCAACTGCCTCGAGGGAGAGGAGGTTGTAAGGCGTATTATTCTTGCTCCTGCTATTATTATTATTATTATTATTATTATTATTTCGAGATAGATAATACAAATGCATCACGGCTGCATTGGGGAGGGCGAAAGAAAAACTTCAGAGAGAAGCTGAACGCGAAAGCCGAGAGATGGTGTTTTTTGAAAACCAGTAATGCGGCGTGCAAGAATTTTTTTTTATATATTTTTTTTTTTTGCGGGGGGCTGTATAGATATAATTTTCTCTATGTAACGGGATTCTTGGCCATCTCATCTAACCAGCTGCCAATTTTGCTGTAAAGCAGCCATGGAGATCGTACATCCGCCTAATTTTTAGCAGCCCAGCCAGTTCAATCTCGTGGTGGATTGAAAGAACAGGGAAAAGTTAATCTAAGAAAGATTGAGGTGATGGTTAAAAAAATTGTGGTTTATCTTCTTTGCCTGTGTTTTGTGGGCAAGAAAGGCACTCTGAATATGCTCAGAGGCTTGCATGTTGAAAACCAAAAAGAGCTTGCATTGCTTTGGCCCCTGAAAGGGAGAGGAATCTGCGGCCAAATCCACACTACACAAATAATCCACTTTGGCACTGGATTATTTGCCATCCTTCCTATGGAATCATCGGATTTGTACTTTGGCAAGGCAGCAACACTCTTTGGCAGAGGAGGTTAATGCCCTGGTAAGACTACAAATCCCAGGATTCCACAGGAAGGCGCCATGGCAAACAATCCAGTGTCAAACTGGATTATTTGCGCAGTGTGGACTTTGGCCTGCGGTTCATTTAATTTCCTTGTACCTCCGGTCAAAATTCATGACTGGACATGGAAGTCAACAATCTTACATGAAGGCCATATATGAAACATGCATATAAAAGGTTACACTCTTTTGTCCACACATTTCGATTAAACGTTAAATCTACTTCATTGGTGGCAAGCAAGGGACCACAATATGGTCATCGTTTTGAGGCCATTAATTCTGACTAGACAGGATTTCTTGCGGCAAAAGCTGGGTTCAAGGATCCTGTCTGTGGCGAAGACGTTGGTTTGGGTTCTCCCGACCCCTTGAAATGTACGGAAAAATCAGATTTATTTGGCTATAAATCTACCTCAAGCCACTAAAAAAAAGTCTCTCTCTTGACCTCCCTCATCCAACCCCTTCCGACAGAAATTAGAACTGTGTGATTTTCATTCCTCTAGGTTGGGAGAGACTTTTAAATTTACCGAACGAGTGGGGAAAAAGGGGGGGGGAGATTCGAAAGGTGGGTAGGGAAGCAGGAACACTGGCTTTTCCCCCCACAATGCATTTAGAAGAGAAAAAAAATTACAGCACGGCATAACCAGTCGAAACCAACGAAGAAAGGGAGGGAGGAAAAAAAAGAGAGAGAAAAAAAAACAGAAAGCAAAAAATTGAAACTGAAAAAAAAGAGGGGGAAAATCCACTGAATTTTTTTTAAAAAAATACAGAACAATCATTCTTTGAAAATTATATGTATATAGATATATATATACACACACACACACACACACACACACACACGGACACAGTTTGAAAAAAAAATCAAAAATAAATATTCCGAAAGAAATAAAAAAGAGATTTAAAACCCCTCCTGAAACAGAAAGAAAAACCAAAACGGGGAAGGAAACAAAAAGGACTATCGCATGCAAAGAATTGGCGATCGCATTCTTCTCATCATGCATCAGGCCGAAATGTCCGTACGGCAAGGTAACCATGACGACAGCAAAAGGTGCACATAACGCAGCAACGTTACCAACGGGATGCAGAGAGACGCCCACAATGCAACTCAACTCATCACCGACGAGACCCGAGAACGAGCGGGTCTCGCTCGTCATCTTTTGTCGATATATCGATATATATAGATAGATAGATCGATTTCTTGCTTTCTTTCTCTCTCTCTTTCTTTTTCATTTTTTTAAAAATTAAAATTTCATATATTTCTCATTTTTTTTCCTTTTTTTTAATTAAAAAAAAGATTAATAAGATATCTAGATATATTTCTCTCTTTTTAAGAAATGTAAAAATGTGGGTATAAAGAAAGTAAAAAAGAAAAAAAACCACACCAACCTTCTCGTAGCTCTGAGGGATGTTAAGGGGATTTTGATGCAGAACACAATGACATGAGGAGAAGAGAGAAAATAGGGGAAACACAGAGAGAGTAAAAAAAGGCCTTCACGGCTGGCAACTGCAAATCGATTTGCTTTCGCTTTTCTTTTTCTCCGCCTTTAACTTTCGTAATTATTATTTTTTTAAAAATCTCAGAATGTCCCCTCTTTTTTTTTGATTATGAACCCCAATCTTTCCGGACCGTCAGGGCTACCGAGAAGCGGATACGGACAACATTGCCCAGGTTACAAGGGGGGGGGCACCTTATTTAATAAGGCTGCACCCCATTAATTTAGCATCTTCCCAATAACTCGGGGGTTCCCCGGTCGCCGCACCGGGTTCGGCAGCCCTGTGGCCCACCCCCGGTCCAACATCAAAACCTGCCAAGCCCCACCGCGGCTCAGGGAAAGAAAGATTAAAATGTACAACATTGCACCCCAAATGAAGAAAACGGGATCTCCCCCACCCACCCACCCCCCTCCCATCATTGGCATCTTCACCACGGTTTAGGCTCTTCGGCAGCATTTCCAAAATATTTTCACAGAGAGGCCTTGGCGGATGCCAGAAGACTCGGGAGACCTTTCAAGGCATGTCCCGCACGGGGATCTCGCCAGGAGTTGGATCCACGCATTTGGCGTGTGCCCACTCTTGCAACTGGCAACATGGCTCCTGCTCCAAATCCATAGTTTGCAGATATTGCATGGCAGGGGGGTTGGACTAGATGACCCTTGTGGTCTCTTCCAACTCTATGATTCTCCTCCACCAATAGAAGACAGGGGCTCAAAACCCAGCCTAAGCCCTGGAACCTTTTTTCTTTTTCTTTTTGGCCTGGAATGCCATTTTCCATATTCCTGGCTGACCATGATGCGCAACCCATGTGGACATGCCTTAAAAAAACCCACCACCTTCCAATCCTTCCCATCCAAATGCTCTCATGAAAATACAGACTCTCACAGCGTTTAAAATAAAATAAAAACAAAGGGAAGCAAGAACCATCTTACATGTGCTACTCGGCCCTGAAATTCTTTATAGAGACACAAGCATGTTATTGGAGAAAGCATTTGAAAAAAACTGCAAGCATGTTCAAGACTCTTTGATGCAGCAACCATCACCACCGGGGGAAATAACCATGGCTTACCGTTATGATCAGAAATCCCAATTTCCCCAAAAGGACTACGTCCAGCCCTTTCCATTTCCCCCCACTCAGAGAATATTAACACAAAAGGGGGAAAAATGTTATTAAAACAGCATTAAAAGATGGCCAAGCAAGTGAATGTCTATGGCGTTTGGCATCCACGGCCTAAGCCACCAGAGATGCTAGTTGCCAGATGCATCTAGCATAGTAGTCCCAGTTTTGAACTTGCACGGACGTCTCCATAAACAGTGATATACATGTGTGTGTGCACAACTTTTTGGAAGCATTACTCAAACTAGTTGCTGAGACCGCTGGAACAAGAACATACGCCAACATACAATTGCTGTTGGTTGCTTGAGTTTGGAACAGCTTAAATTGAGACAAACAAGTTACTTCTCTGGGCAGCAACATGTTGATGGATCAATCGATCGATTGATGCGATTACTGCTCTAATACCATGTAATGCTTGTTTTGTGCCACTAGGGGCCACAACTGCATAGCACAGAGTCAACACAAGCATGAATTCTTGCATGAAAACAGGTCTATCAAGGTTTCAGGAAAGACCTATTTTGCTGTTCATTATAGCCAAGCAGGCCAAACCATTCCCATTTTATGGGAAAAGAATGAAGGTAATTTACAGAACACAAGTCACTACGGAATTTATTTATTTTTTGGAAAGTCCTTCCCAGGAAAAAGGAACAGTTCCAAAGCTCCAAATCACGGCAAGTTCAAACTTTCACAGAAGCAACAGGAAAAAAAATATCTCTTGTGATGTGATGTAGCTTCACGATGGGAGCTGCAGTCACTCCATCACGACATGGTACAAGATTGGATGCTAATATTCTATACGGCCGGTTGCCAACTTGGACGTCCAGACAGACATTAATATAAAAGAAGCAATGTAACATTTTCCCTCTTTTTGCCCTATGGTCACAACGACAAACAACCACAACAAAAAAGGCTTCTTTAAAAATTTAGCTAGGATGTTAAAAAAAAAATCAACAACACAACAACAGTAAAAAAAACTAGTGGCACTGGGCAGTGTTCCTAAAACAGGAAAGAAATGGTAACATTTGACATTTTGTCTTCCGCCATCCGTATAACTTCTGATCCATTGTGATGAATGTAATGCATCCGCCATATATTGGCCCACGGCAGGGACACCAACAACCCCATTGGCACAGGGAGGAAAGACAAGATATTTACCAAATATGTAGCAAACCCCCCAACAGAGCTGGTGAGGTATGTACTGTTTTACGAGTCATAGATTTCATAGAAATTGGGGTGGGTGTGGAGGAGGAAATGCTGCCCCCCCCTTTTTAAGTAAAGGAACCATATTCAGGCATCCGCACAAAACGTTAGCTGAGTCCATTGTAGGAAAGGATACAAAATGGGGCTTATGGTGTATTGTGATCAAGGAGATTGGGTTTAGTTTGGACCACAATTCAAATGCCAATTAAAGGGGTGCGAGTGAGCCATTTCACTTCTCCTGGACTAGAAAACGCACAAAGAACGGCAGACCCTCCGTTCAAAATTCTCTCCACCCCTTGGTTCCTATTTGGCTTGCTGTTTGTGGAAATTTTGAAAGGCGGTTTGTTGACACCTGGATCCCTTTGGATCCGAAGCAAAAGCTACATATGGAAAGTACAGGGAGCTTGGACACCAAACCCAGCTTCTCAGTTTTTAAGGGAAAGCGCTCCAAATTCTAATTGGCATCTGAAACCCAAATCACGCATGTGTTTTTAAACATGGAAACAGGACTGGTTTAAGGAATTTTGGGGGTCCCTGCAACAGTTTATTTTTGGGAGGCATACGTTTATCTCAGGTCAGTGTAACCTCACCTAACCTATTCACAGTACAGGATATTCAGATTATTACTAATAGTGTTTTTGCAGGAGGAGGGTTACGATGCCCCCCATCCACAATGACGGGCCCCCCTCATTGTGCACGGAAACCACTAAGGCCATTTCTCCCCCAGTGAGAAATGAACTCATGGCGAGGATTCGCTGCCCACAAACAGGGATTCTGTCATAACCATAGTTGTGCCCTCTCCAAACTACAATTTCCAAAACTCCAAGGGCAAGGATTTGAGAAGTTTTTGGTGGTCGGAGGAAAAAAATGGCATGATGAGATAGATGCGTTACCAGATCTCATGCCTGTTTACTGGAGGGGTGTGTGGATGATCGATCCAGAAATAAGAATGTAATTCAAAATTAAAAGGCAGAAAGGAGTCTGGTCCCCAGATGTGGACGTTTAGGATTGTTTCTCTTTCTCTGGAAAGAGGGGAGGTGCAACCAGCTTTGGATTTGGGGAGGTCCTTGGCATCAGGTTGCCTAGAAGGGACATTCCCATGTTCCATGAATTCCAGTGGCTTTACCTGGTGAAGGTACCCAAGGAGAAGCTGGAATAAATAGTTTGGGTAGCCCGGACTTGCCAAAGGATGCCAGGTGCCAATGCCACCCTGGGGTGCCCACGCCCAACAACTATACCTTAATCATGACCAGCGCCTATTTACAAGGCAATTCCTTTTGTCCCATTAGCGCATGATCTCACACGATTGTTTTCTCCCTAAGATCCAAGTACATGTCAGAAATCCCCATGCCTTGCTTCCTCCCAAGATGGCGTCGTTTCTTTCCAGATGAAATTTGACTCCAACCCTTCTGAAACTCATAGAAAGGAAGGGAGGAAAACCCAACGACACCGCAGAGGGCGGCAAGAAAGCCCATCAAGAGCACACCAATATACATGTGTAAGAGGGTCGTATTTGCCATTGTTGTGAGCCGCGGCGCTCCCTACCTCTCACGTATAGGTTAGCGGGTGAGGAGTAGCGCACACCGGCGCTATTGCTGGCCACGCACTCGTATTTCCCCTGATCGGTCTCTTCGCTGCTGTCGATCTGAAGGCCACCTAGAACGGAAAGGAGAGAAGGAGAGAAAGACAGAAAGAAAGGAGATGCCAAGAAATATGTTAATTCGGGGATGGAGGGCACAGAGGGAAGGACTAGCAAAGTAGGTGAGAGCAGCTCCTATGAAGCCAACCTTGGTTCCCTCCCAGCATTTTGGCCAACTACTATCCCTGATGTTCTTCACTGGGGCTGATGTGAGTTGTAGTCCATAAGCACAAGGCAGCCCCTGGGTTGGAGAAGGCTGCTTTAATTCCTTGGGCATAAAATTACTCCTCCCTTTTCCCGCCTTCACAACGTTACTCTTCTTCAATCAATACCACTTTTCCTGCGATCCTTCATTGCAACTGACTTAAAGCATGTTGACTCAGACATGAGCCTTACCGTATCCAGTGGGATTTACTTCCTACTAAGGGTGGGAGGAGAGAGCCCATGCAGTGTAGTGATTTGACTGTGGGAGTAGGATTCCAGCAGGCCACGGTTCAAATCCCTACTCGGCCATGGAAACCTACTGTTGGCATGTTACACTCTCTCAGTCTCAGAGAAAAGCAATGGCAGCAAACCTCCTCTGAAACCCTGCATGGCAGGGGGCTGGACTGGATGGCCCTTGAGGTCTCTTCCAACTCTATGATTCTATGAAGAAATGAACTACAACCCCCCACCCCCTCTTTG
Source organism: Gambelia wislizenii (assembly GCA_030847615.1). Taxonomy (NCBI): domain Eukaryota; kingdom Metazoa; phylum Chordata; class Lepidosauria; order Squamata; family Crotaphytidae; genus Gambelia; species Gambelia wislizenii. The sequence continues at coordinate 9,483,167 of JAUMIR010000018.1, forward strand.
GACCAAACACCGAGCAGCAGTGAGCAAAAGTTGCTCTTTTGAACCGAACGCATGCCATTCATCTACATGAATGTCATCTACACCTTCTGTAAGATCCACTCTGATGTCTCTCCTCTGCATCCAGCCACTACTGAAAGCTTCTAACACCTTTGGTCATTGCATGAACTTTCCTGTTTCTAGGAATTTGTCAGGTCTGTTTTTGTGGACATTTTACGGTTTCAGATCTTTGGGAGCCTAGAATAAAGTCCAACCCCTCTGTTCGCAGGAGATCCCAGAAACATGAAGAATACCCATAGACTTTTTCGCCATACACTTCCCATCTCTAGGCAGAGTTTTCCTGTGGGTGAAGGCTAGCCAAAAGCAGCCCTTTCCACTTGTGCAAGCTGCACGTGGTCAATATTCCATAGCAGATTCTTGACAGAATGTGTCCAGAGGAGGGTGACCAAAATGGTGGGAGATCCGGAAGCCATTATGCCCTATGAGGAGCGGCTTTGGGATCTGGGCATATTTAGGTTGGAGAAGGTTGAGAGGGGACATGATAACCAGGTTTAAATATTTGAAGGGATGCCATACTGAGGATGGAGCAAGCTTGTTTTCTACGGCTCCAGAGACTAGGACACGGAGCAATGGACCCAAACTACATGAAAAGAGATTCCACCTAAACATTAAGAAGAACTTCCTGACAGTAAGAGCTGTTTGGAAGTGGAATACACTGCCTGGGAGTGTGGTGGAGTCTCCTTCTTTGGAGGCTTTTAAACAGAGGCTGGATGGCCATCTGTCGGGAGTGCTTCCATTGTGTATTCCTGCCTGGCAGGGGGTTGGACTAGATGGCCCTCGGGGTCTCTTCTAACTCTGTGATTCTGGCATCACAGAAGCTCAGCCAATGGCTAGAAAGAGCTCTGAGGCAAGCCATAGCCTGAATATCATAAACCCATCAATCCTTACAAATATTAGTTTATCATTTAAAGATTTTGTGGGGGAGTAGGGGTAGTTTGCCCTAAAGGCATCAGATCCCATTTTAAACAGAGGCTGGATGGCCATCTGTCGGGGATGCTTTGATCGTGATTTCCTGCATGGCAGGGGGTTGGACTAGATGGCCCTCGTGGTCTCTTTCAACTCTGCAATTCTATGATTCTATGATCTTGGAAGCTAAGTTGGGTCAGCCCTGATAAGTACGTGGAAAACCGCCAACAAATACCAGGTGCTGTGGACTAGTATTTCAGAGGAAGGAACTAGCAAAACCACATCTGGGTATTCATTGCCTAAGAAAACCCTATAAAATTCAGGGGGTCGCCAGAAGTCGCCAGGTGACTGTGTGCATGCATGCTCACAGATACATAGGAGTTGGATATGAGAGAGATCCAAGCTGGCATTATGGCTGCTTCTCTACCTTCTCTGAGAGCTGCAGTTCTGTTGGCAGAGTGCAAGGAGACCCAACAGGAGATATGGAAATGTTATCATCGGCGTTAATGGAGTCTCTTTGATATTTCCAGGAACCAGACGAATCCTCTCTGAGTACAGGCCAAGAATCCATAATCGAAGCAAACGCACTTGACCTATTTCTGCCTCTCTGTGGGCCACCTTCAATTGGTGCATCGCTAGCTACAATGGAGATGAACCAACTGCTAATAATCATTAGGTTTCTGCTCTTTTATTTTTCAGTTTTTTAAATCCAGCACGGACAAGCCTACATACCTACAATGACATTCCTGACACACATTGAAAACTGCTGAATGCAGTGTAGATGTGTAAATTGCTATTGCTGAAAACAATTTGTAAGCCGCTCTGATAGCCTTGTGGCTGAAGAGCAGGGTATAAATAACTAAATAACTAAATAATAAAAAATACTTTGACAGCCCATAGCTGTGAGGCAGGGGCTTTATCATTTAGCTGATTAATGAATTAATTGCTTTCCAAAGGTTTCTCAATTAATTGCTGGCTGTGTGAAGTCAAAGGCTTTCACAGTCAGCATCCATAGATTTTCCTTGGGTTTCTTCCAGGCTGTGAGGCCGTGTTTTCCAGAACTATTCCAGAACACAGCCTCACAGCCCAGAAAAAACCCCAAGGAAAATCTATAATTGCTGGCTGTTTATGAAACCCTAGGGACTCACTGATTTATTTCACATGGATAACGGACATTGTTTTGAACTGTTTTAATCTTTTAAACCTGTTTACAACATTTTAGTGTACAGTTGTCCCTCCGTATCCACGGATTTGGTATCCACGGATTCAAGTATTCACGGCTTGAGATTATTCTTATAAAAAAAGTAATAATCCCAAAAGCAAACCTTGATTTTGCCATCTTCTATAAGAGACACCATTTTGCTATGCCATTGCATATCATGGGACTGGAGTATTCACGGATTTTGGTATCCATGAGGGGCCCTGGAACCAAATCCCAGCGAATATGAAAGGACAACTGTACTAGTTTGGTATTAGATTATATACACATCATATGTATGATCAGCCTGGATACATACATACATACCATATGAGAGATCAGAAGGCACATGGGCTGAGATCAGCCAGCTGAAAAGCCCCAAAGAGGGTGGAAAAAACAGTGGCACAGCGGAGGAGCCAAGTCCCACCACATTTAAACCTCACTCAGCCCAGAGACACAACTCCTACGCAGGCACACAGTTAGGCCAAGAGCAGGGTTGGCCAACACATGGACACCAACGGGAGCTCCTCCAGAATAAAATTTCTGGGTCCAACCACTGGAGCCACATCTATCCTGGAAGGATTGAAGTTTGGATACAGCACAGCTTCAGCCAACCCAATGTCAGTTTAGCTGGGTCTTGGTCCACTTTCTGAGTTAGGATTGCACTATAAGCGTGCAACCCTTACAAACAAAACCATTGCTTTAGTCATAAGGAAACATATGGGGATAAAATCTGTTAACACGCTCACTGAGCTAAGCTTTCTTTAAACAAAGCTCAGGCCTCTGATACACTGCCTGGGAGTGTGGTGGAGTCTCTTTCTTTGGAGGTTTTTAAACAGAGGCTGGATGGCCATCTGTCGGGAAGGATTTGATTGTAGATTGCTGCAGGGCAGGGGGTTGGACTAGATGGCCCTTGGGGGTCTCTTCCAGCTCTATGATTCTAAGGTTAGGTTCTCAAAGCAGTGCTCAACCTGTCAGAGGGTGCAACCGTTTCAGAAGAGTCCAAATGATCACAATGTCCCACCAACATGTTACCCTTTCTGTTTGCAAAGAGAAATAAAACTGGGCAGGACAACGATTGCCTCCATTTCCTCTGGGCACAGCAACCATATGTTTACACTTTTCTTCCTTCCAATAATCTATAGAATGCTGGAACAGATTTTTCTTTTGGCTGTCTCTTATAACAGCAAAAATGAAGCCTCCATGTACAGGAGCAAACTACCTCCGGTTTCTAAATGCCAGAGAAAGCTACGGTTGCCTCCCATTTTGCTTATGGACATGCCATTGAGGTATCTCGATGGTTGTTGTGGGGAAACTGAAGTTTGGATTAGACAAGCCTGTGGTCTGATTCAGCAAAGCTTTTTAGGTCCTTTTCTCCTACTGCTTCATACCTCTCATCAGAAAATAGAAGAGTACAGTAATTTCATTACATTTTCCCACTTTCTGTGTTCCGGACCACAGTTATAGATCAAAGTAAGCATTACCACTTTTGCCGAACATGAGCATGGATTTCTCTTTTTGACAATGAGGGGGGGAAATATAACCAGAGAAATACACCCCAGCTCTTAAGTGTCCTCAAAAAGCTTAGTTTTTAAACCAGTAGCAATAATTGCAAACTTGTAAGCAACCGGGATGCTCTTCCTTCCTGACAGAGCTATAAGCCCAAGCTTATATCCGACAAGAACAAGGGTGAATAAAGAAGAATTATATATGTGTTGAAAGCAAAGATAAATCCAAGTGGAGAAAAGAAAGGGAGACACAGGTAACAGAGGAAGGGTGGGGCAGATACCCACAAAAACTACACAACTACACGCAACGAGAACTGGTTATAAGCAAGAGGTGAAACGCAGCATTTAAGAAGGGGGGGAAGACTTATACGCTCTTATGTGTGCTGGTGTGCGCGCAGGGTTTTCTTACCTCGGATTGGAGTACCTTCTGTAAGGAAAACGAAAAGGGAAACAAAAAAAAAAAATAGATGTGAAAAAAAACCGAGTGGAAGAGGAAAAAAAACAAAACACCACCCGCCCAGGAGTTTCAAGGACTTGTCCAGTGGGAGAAAGGAACTCAACGCCAGAAGAAAGATTCTGGCTAGAGATCTCTCTAGAAAATACCATTTTTCCAGGTCCTGTTTTGGCCGTGAAAAGGATGCATAAACACGGCACCATTTTGGACTGGTGGATGCTCTATGTTCCCAAGCATCTATGGAGCTGCATTAGTCAATTAAAAAAAAAAGACACCACATTATTGTTCTTGCGAATTTAGGGAGAAGGGCTATACAACTGTCCCTCCATATCCATGGATTAGGTATCCACAGATTTAAGTATTCATGGCTTGAAAATATTCATAAACAAAATAATCATCCAAAAAGCAAACCTTGATTTTGCCGTCTTATATAAGGGACACCATTTTGCTATGCCATTGCATACCATGGGACTTGAGTCTTCACGGATTTTGGTATCCACGGGGGGGTCCTGGAACCAAACCCCAGCAAATATGAAGGGACAACTATAATAATCCAAAAAGCAAATCGTGATTTTGCCATCTTCTATAAGGGACACCATTTTGCTATGTCATTGCATATAATGGGACCTGAGTATTCAGATTTGGGTATCCACGGGGGGTCCTGGAACCAAAGCCCAGCGAATAGGAAGGGACAACTGTAGTTCATGGGTAGGACACTGTCTTTGCCTGCAGAAGGTTTGGTCCAGACTCTTGGAAAGGCCACATTTCCCTACAGGAACCTGCCAGAGTCTTAAGCTCCGAGGGGAAGACTTTCTCTTGGTCCCATCACCATCACAGGCTTGGCTTGTTGGGTGCGGACCTCGGAGAAGGCTTTCTTGGCAGCTGCTCTCACCATTTGGCATTCCTTTCTATGAGAAGATAGGCTGCCCCCCCCTCCCTGCTCTCTTTTCCCTGGCTGGCAAAGACTGTCTCCCCCCCCCCCCAAAGGCTTTTAATGTCCCATTACTTCCAGGGAGGCTTCTGACATTGTGTGTGTGTGTGTGTGTGTGTGCTTGTTTTAAAATTTTATTTTTATCTGATCCTTTTTGTGAGCTGCCTTGTTCCACGCTGGGAGAGAGCTGGCATATACAGATGTCCCTTCACATTCGCTAGGGTTTGGTTCCAGGACCCCCCCCACCCCCCACCCCCGTCGATACCAAAATCCGTGAATACTCAAGTCCCATGATATGCAATGGCATAGCAAAACCGTGTTTCTTATATAAGATGGCAAAATCAAGGTTTGCTTTTGGGATTATTATTTTTTTGAAGCCCTGAATACTTAAATCTTTGGATACCAAATCCAAGAATACGGAAGGACAACTGTAAATGAATAAATAAATAAATTCCAGGTTCAATGGGAAGTTAAAGGCTTTCACAGCCGGCATCTATAGGTTTTCCGTGGGTTTTTTTTGGGGGGGGGGTACGAGGCCGTGTTCTGGAAGAGTTTATTCCTGACGTTTCTCTGAAGATGCCAGCCACAGATGCAGGCGAAACGTCAGGAATAAACTCTTCCAGAAGACAGCCTCACAGCCCGGAAAACCCCCCACAGGAAACCTATAAATTCCAGGTTCAATTCCTGGTATCTCCAAGGAGGACTGGGGAAGACCCCTCTCTGCCTAAAACCCCAAAGAGCCACTCCCAGTTTGGATAATGTACCCACCAACATTTCACAAGTGAAAACCAGGACACGTGTGGCCAAACTACAGAAGAGCTGTTCGGAAGTGCAATACACTGCCTGTGTTTGTGGTGGCGTTTCCTTCTTTGGAGGTTTTTAACAGAGGCTGGATGGCCATCTGTTGGGAATGCTTTGATGGGTATTCCTGCTTGGCAGGGGGTTGGACTAGATGGCCCTTGGGGTCTCTTCCTTGCTCATAGAATAACAGACAAGCTAGGAGAGGTTACAGCAGGTTACTTTTGCTGCAGCCTGTTGGAAACAGCTAGCGTCTGCTCTGCCCTCTCTTGTTCCCCTCTGCTGAGTTAATCGTGCCCGTGCACACTGCACAGAAAGCCATAGATGCCAGCCTCTCAATGCGAAGCCATCTTCCTTAGAAAATTTCAGAACAGAGGTCCTTTCTCCCACTGGCTTTCCAAGCGTTTTCTCACCCCATTCACGTCTACTATTTCACTCTCGAGGGTTTTACCCCAATCCTGAAAACAAAGCAAGGGCTCGCGTGACCGTTCTCAAAAACCAACCAATTGCTCTTTAATTTCGCCCTGACACAAGCTTTCGAGGAGAGCAGCTCATTGTCATCAACATCGGGCCTCAGCCATGGATCATACCATCCATTTTTGCAAGATATCCAAATTCCACTTTTGCACAACTCGATACTATGGCTTGCCAAAGGTCACCGAACAAAAGCAGCAGTTCTGTGCCATAGGATGCCTTTTCTACTTTGGATCGCCACTTAAAATTTAATTCCTTTGACGGTCCTTTTTTTCCGGGCGGCGTGAAATGCATCGTTTTCAGGATAAAGAGGTAAAACAAACCTGGTTATTCTTTCTTATCAGTCATCGGCAGTTGGGTGGGGAGAGGACAAACATTATATGGTTAAAGCTGGTTAAAGGATCTAGTTAGATTCAGGCTCCGGTGAAAGAAAGGGTTAAGGAAGGTCATCTAAAGAAAGGGTGTTAGCTTCTAATTAAGGTTAATAGCTAGTTTGTGTTAATGAAAGCAGGGCTAGTTAGCTTAGAGAGTTCGAAAAGAAGTACTAGAGTGGGAAAGGAAAGAAAAGGAGTGTTAAAAGTTGGTCGAGCCTCTATTGAGAAGCAGCTCCATCGGTTTTTAAAAGATAGCCAGAGAAAGAAGGAATGAGCAAGGAAGAAGAGGGGGGAAAGTAGCAGGGGATTGTTGGTTTATTCAGTGGAAATAGAACAGCCTCGAACGTATCCTTCTGTCTCAAAAATTCAGAGTGGAACAGGAATAATAAAAATAGTAAAAAAGAAAAAAAAATCTGCCATCTGTGCCGCATCCCTGGAGCATTTTGGAAAAAGAACAGGGACAGAGTCCGTTGGGGAACGGCTTGGTCAAAAGGCATCTTAGTCCATCTTGTATTTCTCACCCCATCCTTTTCTGGAATTTAATTCCAACCTTTTAATTTCCCAGAACTTGAAGTGGATGGGTGGGAGGAAGATAACCTTAAAGAATAGGGGTTTAAATAGCCAAATGGTTAAACAAGGACCTGAGTGGAATGGGGAGAGAGAAGAACCAAGGCTCAACCTTGCCTTTTTTCCCCCAGCTTGTCAAATGCCTTCAGCCTTGCCAGCAATTTCTCTGCTAGAAAAGGTCAGGGTTGAGAACTTGGGAGACGTAGATCTAAATTTGGGTTCAGGTGTCACCTTTACAGAGCAAAAACTTTCCCAAAGGCTTTGAGCGGCAAGCTGAGACATCTTTTAGAACAGGGGGTGAGCAACCTACAGGCCCCTGACGTCTATTTTTCCCCCAAAACCTGCAAAAACTTTTTTTAAAAAAATGGTTGAAATAGGAGAATTTCTGTTCCTAGAAGCCTCTACGAGCACTGATTTCCCCTTTAAATCAATGTACCCCTGCCTTATCAAAATAAGGCAGACTCCCCAAAAGAGCAGACCAAAAAAAAAAAAAAAGTATTTTAGAAAACCACATCGAATTGTGTCCTTTCAGATTTGTATTTTGGGAGGTGGTATAATCCACAACAGGTCCTATAGGTAAAAAACTGGATGGCCAGAATTTTTTTTTAAAAAAAAAGATGGGGTGAGAAGAAAGACCAGGGCTACAGCACTCTGATACCACTTTAATTGCCACAGCTCCATTTTATAGAGTCCTGGGATTTGTAGTATTTGTGAAGTACCTGGAATTTGCTATCAGCACGCTCTAGAGCTCCAATTCAAGGGGGACATTCTAAGTACAAGAGGGATAAACTCCAGAATCCACCTCAAAAATAGTACAGTTGTCCCTTCATATTCGCTGGGGTTTCGATCCAGGACCCCCGTGGATACCAAAATCCGTGAATACTCAAGTCCCATTGTATGCAATGGCAAAGCAAAATGGTATCCCTTATATAAGATGGCAAAATCAAGGTTTGCTTTTTGGATGATTATTTTTTAAAGAATATTTCCAAGCCGTGAATACTTTAATCTGTGGATACCAAATCCGTGGATACGGAGGGACAACTGTGCTAAAAGCTACAACTTGGAGTAAAAAAATAAACCGTGAATACTTTAATCCGTGGCTACCAAATCCGTGGATACGGAGGGACAACTGTGCTAAAAGCTACAACTTGGACTAAAAAAATAAAATAACTGAACATCTAATCTAATTGCATTATGATTTCTGTTATTGTATATATATTTGTAATGGCTCTACATAATAGTAATAAATCTCTCAGATTTTTGCCATATAATTAATCTACCATTTGAGCTAATTCCTAATTTCAATTAGCTCAAGTGGTAGATTAATTGTCTGGCAAAAAAAACCTGTTAGGAAATTATAAGTACCTCACCAATCTACAAAGTGTAGTTTTCTGTATGGAGCCAAGGCTGTTAAAGTGGTATCAAACTGCTGTAGTTGTGCAGTGCGGACACATCGTGGGACACAGATGGCCGATTTCTTTCCCCTCCCTGTTGAAGTTTCACATCTAAGAAGCTCAAGATTTCGGAATATTTCACATGGTGGGGTGAGCAGCAAAAAAAAGGGGGGTGGGATTTGGCCAGAGTGTGGAGGCAATGCACTCTGCACATTCTCAGGGGCCACACGGCATGTCTTTGCCCGCATCGCCAATTATGGCTTCCCACACCTCCCTGGAATCTAAACGCCAGCTTCGACGCTGCGGCTGGGTGATCAAACCAAGCCATGGAGAAGGCTCCCTTTAGCTAAGGGGAACGCACAAAAGACGAGAAAACGGAGAGCCAAGGAGATGCAGGTCTCCATGGTAACCACAGGAAGATGGTCCCTGGTAGGACGCACGCATCTGCCAAAGGAATTCTCTTGGGCAGTTGCGCACGCACGTGCGTGTGGGTGTGGGTGTGTTTGCTATTGTCACCTTTGAAACAAGCAACCAGGCTGTCTCCCACGGGTAATCTCTGGCAAATGGGCTAGACCAGGCCAGAAGGATGTGCCTTCAGAACAGGGGACGTACTCCGAAAAAAGTCCGAACATGACACTGTGCTAGTGCCAGAATAACATTTAACAGGGTTGCCTTAAAATATACCACTCTTGTGAGGCAAGGTTTTTCAGATGTTAGTGAAAGCCAATGCAACCCTAGGCTGCATCAATAGGAGTCTAGTGTCAGAACATGAGTCAGCAGCGTGACGCAGCAGCTAAAACAGCCAATGCGATTCTAGGCTGCAGCAGTAGGAGTAGAGTGTCTAGATCAAGGGAAGTCATAGTGCCACTCTATTCTGCTTTGGTTGGACTTCACTTGGAAAACTGTGTCCAGTTTTGGGCACCACAATTCAGAAAAGATATTGAGAAGCTGGAGCGTGTCCAGAGGAGGGCAACCAAAATGGCGAGAGATCTGGAAGCCATGATGCCCTCTGAGGAGCAGTTTAGGGAGCTGGGCATGTTTAGCCTGGAGACGAGAAGGTTGAGAGGGGACACGATAGCCATGTTTCAACATTTGAAGGGATGTCATGCTGAGGATGGAGCAAACTTGTTTTCTGCGGCTCCAGAGATTGGAGCAATGGGTTCAAACTACAGGAAAAGAGATTCCACCTAAACGTTAGGAGGAATTTCCTGACAATAAGTGCTTTAAGAGCCCTTGTGGTCTCTTCCAACTCTATGATTCTACGAAAATGCCCAGGTTGCATCTTTCCACTGCACGCTAAATCTCAAGCCCAGAAAAATTGCTAACCCCTATCGCTTAGATGTGAAACTTCAAGGCCTGAATGAAATTGTAGGGCAAAAAAAATAAGTCCAGAGACACACAACAGTTTTAGGGTGTCACGCCATTTTGCGATTACGAAATTCCGGAACACATGCCTGCATATGTCTTTTTAAGTAAAATAATAATAATAATAATAATAATAATTTATCCAAAATTAGGAAGCATTTTACAAACTTTTTGTTCCCTAGAGTGGAATTTGATATGCCAGGATTTTATTTTATTTTTATTGTTTGCAAGATTGGTAGGAGAACGGGCAGAATATCCCTACTGAAGAAAAGTAGTTAGTAATAGAGACAAGCTGCATGCCTGTTGGGAGAAAGCCATTAAGAAGGAATTAGTTTAAGGGGGGGTGAGATTAGGATGGGACAGGCAACGTCTGGGCAGTAGCAGGTTCGAGTCTCTTGGTTGTTCTTTTAAAAGAAGAAGGAACTATTTATTCAAGTGGAAACCACACTTACCAAAGGTATCTGAGTGTAACAAAATGAAAAGGAAACAGAAAAAAGGAGGGGGGAAAAATTAAAAGGAGAGCGTTGTTATAAGCCAGTTACTTAGAAGGAAACTTAGAAATAATAAAACATATACACACAGACACGCACAACACGACAGAATTCACGGACAGACAAGTTATTATGCACAAAACAGTTGAGACATCGATTCCCAAAATGGACCCCGTTGTAATAATATTAGATGCTGGACAAAGCCAGTGGATGATGGGGGAGGTAGTCCAACCACGTCTCAAGGGTCACCAGTTGCTCACCTCTGCTTTGGCACTGAGTGGAAGGCCATGTTTTTTGGCCCCCAAAAGTGCCAGCTGCAGTTCCTGGCCTATTCATTTCTTTTCCGCACTATGTATCCCATTGTTCTATCCAAAATAGGACGCCCAAGAACCTACGTCATGTCAGAGCCGCTTTTCTCCACCTTCTTACCCTGGAGGAACCCTTGCAATCATTTTCAGGTCTCAGGGAACCCTGACATAAACATTAATTATATCTACAGTCGAGATCTGAAAGCCTGGAAAAAAACTGGAAAAAAATTCTGAAAAAACCCTGTTACCTTCGTTCTTTTCCTGAAGCCTTTTTTTTCCTCAAAAAAATTGAAAAAAAGGAAGAAAATCTATTATGGAATGTTTTTCTTTCTCACTAACGTTGTTGGTTTCTTCTGGTTTTTGAAAAAAATGTTTTTTCGCCTGTTCCACATCAGCCAGCAAAACCAAAGCGGGTCCATAAAGTTCAGGAGATTGTTGCTCCATTTGTTACAAATAAAACATTTTAAAAATAAAACAAAAGTAAATTCTGTTTGCAATAATTGTTTGAATGCACTGTACTTTTAGTATACCAATTGTGATCGTTTCATGCCCAATCAAATTGTACATAGTCATATTTTATGTTCCAAAAACATCACTTCCAACCTATAAAAAGTGCAGATTTTCAACGACTTTCAATCTGTAAAAAGTGCAGATTTTCTTTTTTTATTATTATTTTCTTTTTAAAAAAACAATCCTTTTACAAAATATAAAATACAAAAAAAATAAAAAAATTGACTTCCTTATCAACTGAGTTTGAACTTGTTCCTTGTATACTCCATGGTCTTTCTTATACAATACAACAATATTTTTCTGTATTATTATACATCATGTTTTTATACATATCTACTAGAATTTAATATTCATTTCATCCTATATTTACAGACATAAACATAACCTTTTAATTCTTCTTCTTTACCACAAAACTTTTCAGTAGTTACGGTACTCTATGCCTCAGTTCATCTAGCCCAAAATTTTATTTTTTCCCCCGTATCCCTCAATCAGAAGATACCTTTCTTAGCTTCTCTCACTTTAGTCTGTAAACCAAGTGACCATATATTCGCTCCATTCACACTTCCAAAATTCTATCAATTTTCCCCATTCATCTCTAAATCTAGTATTGGAATGGTGTTTAATCCAATATGTGAGTTGATCCATTCTAGCTATTTCTAATAATTTCCTCATCCATTCATCTGTCTCCGGTATATCTTTTTGTTTCCAGTATCTGGCGTATGTGATTCTCGCTGTGGTGGTCATGTATAGTATTAACTTTCTATCCTCTTTAGGAAAATCTTTCTCTATAATGTTTAGTAGAAACATTTCGGGTTTTATTCTAAATTCAATTTTTTAATATTTTACTAATCCAATTGTGAATGTTTGCCCAATATTTTTTTGCTTTACTACATGACCACCACATGTGGTAAAAGGTTCCGTTCATTTCCCCGCATTTCCAGCAGTTTGTTCTTTTATCTTTATACAGTTTTGCAGATTTTAAAAAGTACAGATTTTCAATGATTTTCAATCTGTAAAATGAGTGACTTTCACTCTGTAAAAAGTACAGATTTTCAACGACTTTCAATCTGTAAAAAGTGCTCATGTTGCATTTTTTTCAATTTTTCCAAAAAATTCCTTTTTTTCTGGGGAGAAAACAGAAAAAAAAAAAAAACAACCCCAGGTTTTTTTCCTCACGGCTTCAAAATGTCTGGAAATTTTACATCTCTAATCTAGAGCTTAAAAAAAAATGTTCATCTTTTAAAATCATGATATCTTGTAGAACTCCTAGTGACCGTTCATGGGACCCTAGGGAATCCTGGCTGAGAAACTTTGCTGGAGTATCGGGTCTTTTGGAATGAAGCCCCAGAGAGCTGCTGCTAGTCAGTGCAAGACAACATAGCATCATAGAGTTGGAAGAGACCTCAAGGGCCATCCAGTCCAACCCCCTGCCATAAAGAGCTAGACCAATGCTCCGACTCAACCCCTATCCTATGTTTATATCAGGCAGGGACAGAATTGGGAGGGACCTCTCCACTCCTCCACTTTCTTTTAGGATGTTCAACAGTGGAACGCACTGCCTGGGAGTGTGGTGGAGTCTCCATCTTTGGTGGTTTTTAAACAGAGGCTGGATGGCCATCTTCGGGAATGCTTTGATTGCGTATTCCTGCATGGCAGGGGGTTGGACTAGATGGCCCTTGAGGTCTCTTCCAACTCTGTGATTCTACGATTCTATTCTAGGCTGTGCCATACAGCTCAAGTCATGGAAGATCTTGACAACTCCAGGGAGGGCTGGGGAAGACTGCTCCACCTGAAAGGTTGAAGAGCTACTGCTAGTTGGCGTTGCCAGTGCTGGCGTAGATGGACCAACCACTTGAACAGCAGAATCTAGTAGCTCCCATGTTAATGGAAATGATTAAGCTGCTCTGGACTTTACTCCAAACTTCCTTGGCTGCTCATCTTTATTCCCCAAAAAGGATTCAGTTGGATCAGATTAGAATCCAGAGCAAATTAAACACCATCCTGTGCCTCATCCAATATGAGGCAGTGTCCTCTAGCAGCTTTATTTTATCTAAAAGAAAACAAAAAAGCTACTTTACAGCCATGCAACTAAGGGCATGAGCTGAGTGAACGGAAAGCCTTATAGATTAGTAGTTCCCATACTCTGGTCCTCCAGGTATTTTGGACATCAACTCCCAACAGCCCTAGCTAGCTTGGCCAACAGCCAGGAATGCTGGGAGCTGAAATCCACAATCTCTGGGGGACCAAAGTTTGGGAATTACTGCCTTAGAACATGAGATTACCATACGTTGCAAGGTGGGACAGTGACGCCTCAAGAGTTAGCAAAAGCAGAATACTTCATGTCTAAGGGAGAAGGTTGCATTAATGAGGCAAGCATAACTTAATGTGAAGTCGAAGGATTTCACGGCCGGCATCCATAGATTTTCCTTGTTTTTTTCCAGGCTGTGAGGCCGTGTAGAAAGAAATAGAAAGAAACTATTCCAGAATACGGCCTCACAGCCCGGAAAAAACCCAAGGAAAATCTAAGCATAACTTAAATTGTATACAGCTCACAGAATGTCTCTTAATTTGCAAACAGGTTGCAGAATTGACCTTTCCCCCTTCCATCCTGTAAATGGGCACACATGCAAACCATATTTATTGCCCCATATGGAATGGATTTTGGCATATAGAGATTGTATCTTGCCTGGCCTTGCTATTCTGCTGGTTTGTTTTGAAAAGCGAAAACAATGTTGTCAGGGAGAAATAATATATGATTACTTCAGTAAAAGTGGCATAGAAGAAAGTTCAAGGAAACATTAGCTACATCAACACAAGAAACACACATACACACACATGGACACAAAATTAGAACATTTTTGGAGGGAACACAACACATCACGAAAGGAAGAAATGGAATGCAAAGCTAAATTGAAAGACATTGAAGAATCAAATAACGCAATATTGCGTTTAAGAATTAAAGCAAATAACGCAATAACTTAAGGACAGATGAATGGGCAGATGGCTGCCAGGGACGACAACTGATGCCCATCACAAAGGCGAGGTACAGCTGGCCAGGCCTTCTCCCATCTCTAGGCCACTCCACCAAACGGGCTACAATATGGGTTGAAGGCTGAGTAACCTACGATTTGGCCAGATTTGCAAGTCCACGGCTTCCACTTTCCGAGGGATAGAAGCGCCAGGTCCTGAAAGCTGCATCCTGGCCACGATATGGAAAAGGCACTCTGCACATGTTCAGATGCATCCATGCACTCAACCCCGGTGCAGCAAACAAAATCCCGGGCTGACACCTCACAAACCCACCACTCACGGTCGAAGCAAACACTGCTCTGAGACTGGCAGGGGAAGACTGAGAGATCCCTGGGCAAATTTAGGAATATCGATACTTAAGTGTTTTTCAGAGACATCAATTTATCCCATGCTCCTCCACCAGGCTGCCCTGTTGCCTTTTGCTGTGCCGGAAAGTGATGTAACATCACTTTCTGTCACCAGTTTCTTTGGTGGGATTGGGGCTGCTGGTGGTGAAAGAAGTAGACTGCCATATTTGTGGCCAGTTTGGGGTGCTTTGGGCTGGGTTAGAGGTGCAAAACTACCCCAGAGTCAACATGGGAAGGATCTTTCCTTCCCAGCCACTTTTATGGAGACAGCCTTCCTCCGCGAAATATCCTGCCTTTGGAAGCCTTTAAACTGAGGTTGGATGGGCATCTTTTCGGAGTGCCATAGCTGTATATTCCTGCACGGCAGTGGTTTGGACCAGTTGGTCCTTGCAGGGCCTCCCAATTTGATGATACTATGAACTCCATCCAGTTTACTATACTTGTACATTAGATATTTTATTTTAGGCATAAGTTGATAGGAGGTAAATGTGCACATCTAACAGTTGTACATCTTCAGTTTATGCCTTGCTTGGAACTATTAATATACCTGTGTTGTTCCCTACCCGCTGCTTTTTTATCATCCTTTGAAGGATACATACAAATATCTCCTGGTCAAAGAAATGGTCCCTTGTGATCCCGTCCAATTCTAAGATTCTATGTTGTGCATGGCAGGGGGTTGGACTAAATGGCCCTTGTGGTCCCTTCCAGCTTTATGATTCTAAATCACATTGGCTTTCCTTTCACCTCATAATAAAACCTACCTCATATGGAGGTTTTTAAACAGAGGCTGGACAGCCATCAGTCAGGAATGCTTTGATTGTGTGTTCCTGCATGGCAGGGGGTTGGACTAGATGGCCTTTGTGGGCCCTACCAATTCTATGATTATATATCTGCGGGGGATACATTCTGGACTTACCGTTTATAAGTGAAAGTGCAAATAATAGCAACTTCTATTAAAATAAAGCACTTCCTATAAAAACATACCGTAGAGTTGCACTGGAGGACCTAGCAATTCCTAGAAAGGATGCCTCTCTAGGCATTCGCCAGCACGGCTCTATGGTACATGTCCCTCTTTTTTCAGCTGTGGATAATTGAAACTGTGAATATTGGTTCTGCAAATATGGCAGGGGGGAACTGTACATTCGGAGACTTCATCTCTCCTTCTCATTAAGTCTTCCTTGGATGTTTCTAATTTCTCCTGCTTTAAAGGAATCCTAGGAAAGATGACCTCTCTGGCATGGGTGGGCTTACCTGGAGGCAGCAGAGGCCTTGCTTCAAGCGGCGTGCAGACCGAACAGTTAAGTGTGAGCAAGGACCAATACAGGCAGCAAAGTCTTTGAAGGGAGTCGGGTAACAAGCAACCCCCTGAACATTCCCGAAGGAGGGTCGGTGAATCCCCAAGAGCAGGAAAAGACATTCCTCATCACCGTCCCAAAACCTGGGAAGCGTTCGCAAAATTACATGGATTTGCAACAACAATTCTCCCGCATGGCTTCTGAAAACACTCCTCCAAAGCTCTAACAGAAAAAGAACCTTGCGTTTCAAAGACAGCGGCAGCAACTTTGTACAGGAAAGGGGTGACTGGGAGAAAATTGTTTATTCCATTATAACCTTTATTCCATTATTAAATGGAACGCACGCACACAGCACTGATTTTGAACACTGGAAGAGACTCAGTTTTGCTTGCCGCCCGGCCAAATCCCCCATACCTGATCTCAGTTGCTTGATCCTTCCATTGCTGGCACTGGGGTCGACAGGTAAGAAGTCTTTAAACCACGCTATCTCGGGATCCGGATTCCCACTGGCGGCACACAGCATGGTCGCTGTCCGGGTACGTTCGACCACCTTCAGCTGGGGTCCCATGTCAATGACCGGGAAGCCGGGAGGCAACTGATCCTCTGTTCAAAACAACACAACAAGATGGGTGAGAAGATGTAATGCATACTGAGATGAAAGTCAAGGAGGCTGGGTGGCCATCTGTCGGGCGTCCTTTGATTGGATGTTCCTGCAGGGCAGAATGGGGTTGGACTAGATGGCCCTTGGGGGTCTCTTCCAACTCTAGGATTCGAAGGAAGAATGTGCTAAAGCTGGATTGCAGCTGAATACTGAGTGAACAAAAATAATAACCCCCAGGCAATTTACACAACATCCAGGTGGAGGATGAAGACAACAAAATAGTTACAGATATGCTATCCCTACCCTCAGTCATTAATTAAAACTAACACTGGGCTTGTCTACATGAAAATGGATTGCTCCACAGTAAATAGGATGTTGTAGCAGCTGCAACCTGTCTTAATGGTTTTACAGCACCCCATAAACATCACATGCCTGTAACCAAGATAATAATAATAACAACAACAACAACAAAAACAACAATAATAAATTTATTTGTATCCCGCCGCTCTACAAAACGCAAACGGGGGGCTTACAGCATTTAAAATATACATTCAAGACCCTCCATCCCACCCCCCCTTAAAATATAATTAAATACTTCAAAAAATGTAAAACATACTTAATAAATACTGAAAACAAACAATAAATATGGCTGTATCGGGATTGGGCTAAATGAGATTTTTCTTTCTTTCTTTAAAATATACTTAATAAATACTAAAAACAAACAATAAAGATGGCTTTATCGGGATTGGGCTAAATTAGATTTTTCTTTCTGATGGCCAGGTATCTATTCAGGAAAGGCCCGCCGGAAGATGGCGGCCGCGAGTGAAATACTTGCATCTTTAAATCTGTTGCTGAACTTAAAAACAAACAACAAACTCTTTCTATGGTGCACCCAAGCGATATTTCACTTTCCAAAAAAAAAAGAGGAGAAAAGGGTGGCACAAATCCCCATTTTATCGCCTCAATGATCACTCACTAAGGCGAAAATCCAACATGGCGGCAGAGGGTGCTTGCCCTGGAACCCAGCCCTGCCCCCTGCGCTCATCCGGCCAATCAGGTTTGCGCTTCCTCTTAACGAGCAAGAATGCCCATACCACAGGGGTTGGCAAAAGCTGCAAATGCTTTCCTCGCGCGCTTTTTGCTCTTTTGGGGGGCCCCTCCTTCCCCTCCCCTGCCGCCATGTTGGATCACCATATAGACAACCCCACTGTGGCAGTTTGGGTGTTGGACTAAGGGCCTGTCTACACTGCAGAAATACAGCAGTTTGACACCACTTTAGCCACCATTGTTCTATCCTATGGAATCCTGGTATTTCTAGTTTTGTGTGTTATTTAGCCTTTTCTGTCCGAGAACTCTGGTGCCTCACAAACTACAAATACCTGGATTCCATAGGATAGAACGCTGGTGGATAAAGTGGTGTCAAACTGCTATATTTCTGCAGTGAAGACAGGCCCTAGGACAAGGGTTCAAATCCTGCTTGGCCATAGAAACCCACTGGGGAAGGTAATGGGAAACCCTCTGTGTATAAATCTTGCCAGAAGACACCATGGTAGGTTTGCATTAGGGTTACAATACACTGGAAATGCCTTGAAGATAAACAATAAAAACAACAACAGCAATGATAACAACTTTAGACAAGAAATCCAAAGAAGGCTAAATCTTGGAAGGGCAACTATGAAAGAACTAGGTAAGATCCTCATGTGGAAAGATATGCAGTTGTCCCTACGTATCCACGGATTTGGTATCCATGGATTTAAATATTCATGGCTTGAAAATATTCTTAAAAAGTAATAATCTAAAAAGCAAACTTTTATTTTGCCATTTTCTATAAGGGACACTATTTTGCTATGCTGCAACCGGACTTGTTTATCTCGGAGTGGCCTTTTCAGTCATCAGCGTGCTTGCAAAAAGTGTGGGATGAGTCCTTCCTTTATCTTTGTTTGCGAAGAAAAGCCAGAGAGAGAGAGCATATCATGGGACTTGAGTATTCATGGATTGTGGTATCCAGGGATTTCACAGAATCATAGAATAGCAGAGTTGGAAGAGACCACGAGGGCCATCCAGTCCAACCGCCTGCCAAGCAGGAAATCACGATCAAAGCATCCCCGACAGATGGCCATCCAGCCTCTGTTTAAAGACCTCCAAGGAAGGAGACACCACCACGCTCCGAGGGAGTGCGTTCCACTGCCGAACAGCTCTTACTGTCAAAAAGTTCCTCCTCATGTTGAGGTGGAATCTCTGTTCCTGGAGCTTGCACCCATTGCTCCGTGTTCCAGTCTCTGAAGCAGCAGAAAACAAGCCTGCTCCATCCTCAACTTAACACCCTTCAAATACTTAAACAGAGCTATCATATTGCCTCTTAACCATCTTTTTTCCAGGCTAAACATACCCAGCTCCTTAAGTCTCTTCTCATTTCCAGACCTTTCACCATTTTAGTTGCCCTTCTCTGGACACGCTCCAATTTGTCCATATCCTTTTTGAATTGTGGTGTCCAGAACTGGACACAGTATTCTAGGTGAGGTCTGACCAAGGCAGAATAGAGCGGCACTATTACTTCCCTTGATCTGGACACTATACTTCTATTGATGCAGCAAAAAATCGCATTGGCCTTTTTAGCTGCCGCATCACACTGTTGACTCTTGTTCAACTTGTGGTCTACTAGGACTCCTAGATCCCTTTCGCACATAGTCTCATTCAGCGAGGTCTCTCCCATCCTATATCTATGCATTTCATTTTTCCGCCCTAAGTGCAGTACCTTACATTTCTCCGTATTGAATTTCGTTTTGTTAGTTTTGGTCCAGCTCTCTAGTCTATCCAGGTCATTTTGAATTTTGATCCTGTCCTCCAGGGTATTAGCTACTCCTCCTAATTTGGTGTCATCTGCAAATTTGGTAAGTATGCCCCTAATTCCCTCATCCAAGTCATTGATAAAGATATTGAATAGCACTGGGCCCAGGACCAAACCTTGTGGCACCCCACTGGTCACATCTTTCCAAGACGAAGAGGAGCCATTGCTGAGCACCCTTTGGGTTCGGCTGGTCAACCAATTACAAATCCATTGAACTGTTAACTTGTCTAGCCCACATTTTACAAGCTTGTTTGCAAGAATGTCATGGGGAACCTTGTCAAAGGCCTTACTGAGATCAAGGTATGTGATATCCACAGCGTTCCCTTCATCTACCAAGCTGGTAATTTTATCAAAAAAAGAGATCAGATTAGTCTGGCATGACTTGTTACTCTGAAACCCATGTTGACTTTTTGTGATTATGGCATTGCCTTCTAAATGTTCACAGACTCTCTGTTTAATGATCTGCTCTAGAATCTTCCCTGGTATTGATGTCAGACTAACTGGACGATAATTGTTGGGATCCTCTTTTTCCCCCTTTTTGAAGAAGGGGACAACGTTTGCCCTCCTCCAGTCTGCTGGGACTTCTCCTGTTCTCCAGGAGTTCTCAAATATTATTGCCAATGGCTCTGAGATTATATTTGCCAGCTCTTTTAATACTCTTGGATGTAGTTCATCTGATCCCGGAGATTTAAATTCATTCAGATTAAGAAGGTATTCCTGTACTACCTCTTTGCTTATTCTGTGCTGGATTTCCCCTGTTGTGTCTTCTGTACCTTTATCCTCAGGTTGGTCCCCCTTTACCTTTTCTGAAAACACTGAGGCAAAGAAGGTGTTGAGTAATTCTGCCTTTTCTCTGTCCCGTTAGCATTTTGCCATCTTCTCCGCGTAGTGGCCCTACCATATCCTTCTTCCTCCTTTTGCTGCGGACATACCCCAAAAAACCCTTTTTATTGTTCTTAACCTCTCTAGCAAGCCTGAGCTCATTCTGCGCTTTAGCTTTTCTGACTTTACTCCTACACGTGTTTGCTATCTGTTTGAATTCTTCTTTGGAGATTTCCCCTTTTTTCCATTTCCTATACATGCTCCGTTTAAAACTTAGCTCTGTTGATATTTCTTTAGTTATCCATCCTAGTTTCTTGAGACACCTCCTATTTTTCTTCCTCAATGGTACTGTTTGAAATTGTGCCTTCAGTATCTCCCTTTTGAGAAAGTCCCATCCGTCTTGAGGTCTCTTCTCTTTTAGTATTCCTGACCATGGGATCACCCCCAGTATTTCCCTGAGTTTATTGAAATCAGCTCTCCTAAAGTCGAGAACGTGTGTCTGACTATGCCTGGCTTCTCCTTTCCATTGTATAAATTTAAATTTAAATATTCATGATTTAAATATTCATGGCTTGAAAATATTCTTAAAAAATAAGAATCCCAAAAGCAAACCTTGGTTTTGCCCTCTTCTATAAGGGACACCATTTTGCTATGCCATTGCATATCATGGGACTTGAGTATTCACGGATTTTGGTATCCACGGCGGGGTCCTGGAACCAACCCCCAGCGGATATGAAGGGACAACTATATACCAGTACATCAATACCAAAGTCAGAATAGTTCATGCCACTGTACAGAGTGAGAAAATGAAATTATTTTCTTTTTACAACCCAGTCACATCATCGCTGTAAAGAAGTCTGGGAGGCATGGGAAAATTTCAAGTCCCCAAAGACTTCCCGTGAACTACTGCTAAACCAAGTATCCCCTAATCTACGTTGCATGTGTGTGCCTTCAAGTCACTCAAATGTGAACTGATCACAGGGCTTTCCTGGAAGAATTTGTTCAGCAAGGGTTTGCCATAGTCTTCCTCTGAGGCTGAGAGAGTGTCACTTGCCCAAAGTCACCCACTGGGTTTCCATGGCTAAGCAGGGATTTGAACCCTGGTCTCACAGAGTCCTAAGCCAATGCCTAACCCTGGTTCTCCATCCCCTATCCTATACCCGTGCGCTTGAGTTTTGCACCCTAAATTTATTACTGTATAGTTGTTTTAATGATGTCGTTTTAACATTTGTGCTGGAGCACTGTTCAATGCCTTATATAATGTTTGCTGTCCCAATCCTGATGGGAGAGGCGGGATATAAACAAACTATTATTAATATTATTAGTTGCACTTTGCATTTGTCTCTGTTGAACTTCATTCTATTAGTTTCAGCCCAAATTATCTAGTTTGTCAAGGCCCTTCTGAATTCTGTTCCCATCTTCCAGTATGCTAGCTACCCCTCCCAGTTTTGTATCATCTAGAAACTAGATAATGATACCGATTCCCTCTATTTTTCATCCCCAAAATTTCTGGACCAATCTTGGCTGATCCCCTTGGTCTGCAACAATATGGGAATTGAAAATGTGGTGGAGTTTCCTTCTTTGGAGGTTTTGAAACAGAGGCTGGATGGCCATCTGTCGGGAGGGCTTTTGATTGGGTATTCCTGTAAGGCAGGGGGTTGGACTGGATGACCCTTGGGGTCTCTTCCAACTCTGTGATACTATGGGAATGGCCATTGGGTGGCATGAGGGATTGTGTTGCTCACAAGTTGAGTTGGGGTGGGCAGCACCAGGAGATACAGGTACATACCAGATGTACATCTCTATATCCAGGATTCCAGGCAGTATTTTTCAAAAATTAAGAAATGCAATAAATAGCCCATGTGCATACACGTGCATACCAAACAATATGTTCAAACAGGCGTGTGTATCCATGTTGGGCTCAGGGACCACACCTGATTTTCAAAACCAAAGAACCTCTGGGTCCCTCCGGGTCCCCCACAGTTGCCCGCCCTCTCCTGCAAGCCGTTCATAATCTTGCAAGCATCGATTTCAAACAGAGACACCCTCCAGTTACTGCAAATTCAGGTTGAAGCTGGTGACGTCTTGCATTTGACTGGCTGGGAGTGACATCATGCGCCGAACGGAGCCGCTTCGCCGTTCCAAGTGTGGCCAACGCTGCCCCTTCTTCTTGGCCTGAGCCTGTGCTTGTTAATTTCACAAACTAATTAGTCTGAGAGAGAGAGAGAGAGAAAGAACACCCTCTCTCGACAACCCGGGTGTATGTTATACAGTGTGTGTATGTGTGTGTAAGCGAGAGGCTGGATGTGTGCGCATGAGAGGGGGAGAGGCAACAGAGAATGTTGGGGGAGGACGTGCGACAACTATTATTACCGAGTGTTTCTAATTAAACAAAAATGTTAATCTTGTGGCACATTGTGCGAATTCCTCGGAGTTTAATTAAAACAACTGCGGCCAGAGGCGTGATCAGATTGGAGATGAGATTTGGTGGCGGAGGAGGCAGCGGCGGCGGCGGCTACTCCCGGAGGTTGACGCGTTCCTCGTTGATTTGGAGAGGCCAAGAGGAGGGTGGGTGCGGTTGCCTCTTCATGACAACAGTCTCACTCTCCTCCACCCTTACTGTGCTTTTGACACACACAAGCATGCAAAACACCACGGACGGTACACTCCAGTTGCTGAGGGGACTCAAGAGCGGGAAGACAGCGGTTGCGATTGAGTCTTGTATGTGGGATTCCCATTGGAGATACGTTCCTTTGGATTCAGCATGGCGCCCGCTATGGAGGCCTGTTACGGCCGCAAAACAGATCCTCCATGCACAAGAGCAGTCTATCTGAGATTATTCAACACAATGGATCGAGACAGCGAGAGAATGCTGCTGCCTTTATGTCCTCTTTGTAGGCTTTCTGTTGGCGCCTGTGGCTGTCCATGTGCTCTGCAGTACTGACTTGGCAACCTTGGCAAACTATATTAGGATGCATGAGCTTGTGGCGCGGGTCTCTCATTCTCTTCAGCTTCTAGGTTGTCGGTGGGGGGGGGGAGATAGAAATGCATTTCTTTCCCTAAATAAAGACAGATCCTTGATTCACTAGGCCTGATCTTCTAATTTCTCCTAGAGTTACAGGGGGAGGTAAGTCTCCTTCATTGGGAACGCAATGCTAGACTAGACAGGCTTTAGGTGTGATCCAACACAGTTCCTCCTATGCAGGTCTGTGATGACAGCAAAACAAACCTTCCAGGTACAAGAGCAGTCTACCTCAGACTACTAAACAGACTAGACCCATGGGACACTGTTGTTGTCTTGGTGACCTCCTCCTAAGCTTTCCATTCAGGCATCTGGCTGTCCATAGTGGGAACAGAATGCTAGACTAGAGAGGCTTTGGGTCTGATCCAGCATGGCTCTCCCTATAGAAGTGTGTTAGGAGAGGAAAACCAATCCTCCACGCATGAGAGCAGCCCATGTCAGATCATTAAACGTTGCAGCTACAAAACCAATGTGATTCTAGGCTGCCTCAATAGATCAGTATTTCTCAACCAGGGTTCCCCAAGAGGTTGCTAGGGGTTCCTCAAGAGATTGTGATTGTTGGGGGGAAGCAATAGCAATATATAGGATAATGTTTAGGCAGGGGTTCCCTGAGACCTGGAAATTATTTCAAGGGTTCCTCCAGGATAAAAAGGTTGAGAAAGCCTCCCACAGCTGTCCAATTATTATGGGGCCCCTACAACACACTATGAGACCCCATGTGGTGTAGTACTTTGAATGTTGGACTACATCTCTGGAAACCAGGGGTCGAATCCCAGTTCATCCATGGAAACGCGTTGGGTGACCTTGGATAAGTCACACTCTCTCAGTCTCAGAGGAAGGCACCCTCCCGAACAAATCTTGCCAAGAAAACCCCATGATAGGGTCGCCATAAGTCAGAAACGCACATACAAACACCAGCAGCAGCACAATATAGACCTAAATACCCTGAAG
Organism: Gambelia wislizenii; assembly: GCA_030847615.1. Lineage (NCBI taxonomy): Eukaryota > Metazoa > Chordata > Lepidosauria > Squamata > Crotaphytidae > Gambelia > Gambelia wislizenii. The sequence goes on from JAUMIR010000018.1 coordinate 9,507,418, forward strand.
GCATCTGTTCCCAATGGGTCTTGGCAGCTAAGCAGTGTCAGCCCTGGTTAGTACTTGGATGGGAGACCGCCAATGAATACCATGTGTGATAGGTTATATTTCAGAGGAAGGAACTGGCCAAACTACCTCTGAGGATTCCTTCCCTAAGAAAACCCTAAGAAATTCATGGGGTCACCATAAGTCGACAGGCGATTTGAAGGCAACCCTATAGATCCAATCTGGCAACCCTATAGTGGGAAACCAACAAATCTGGACAAATACTGATTGATTGATTGACTTGATTTAGATCCTGTCTTTCTCCTTATGTAGGATCCAAAGTGGCAACACTACTCCACACCCCAGACCAGAGATAGAGGCACTTAATGCAAGTTACATGGTCCTGGGTTCGACAGACGACGTAGAAAGCCATGGCCTTTCTTCCACTGAGATAAACACCTTGGCTTCCTGGCCTTGACAGCAAAGATGGTGAAGAATCGGAGGAGAGAAGAAGGAGGAAAAGGACAAAAGGAAGATCGGAGGGGAGAAGCTGAGCATGCAAAGAAGAAAGCAGAACCGGGCAGTGAAGGATTCAGAGAGATGGAAAGGAAGGAGGGAACACCACCGGGCTCTCCGGCTCTCTGTAAAAAGCAGAGGTTAATAGATTCGTTCTTTCTCCTTTTTAATGCTCCCAGCAGTTACAAATGAGCCTGGCACCAGGGAAGGAGAGAAGTCGATCTCTACAGCCCCGAAAGCCAGAGAAAGGTCAAAAGGATAAATCTGCCCGAGAAAAAGAGGGTCTGGAATGAATGAGAGAGTGAGTTTGTTTCTGAAGGCAAGGGGCGAACACAGAGAAACCTTGGCAAAGGTTGCAGCGGCATACTCATTCATAGAATCATAGATGGAAGGGACCTCAAGGGCCATCCAGTCCAACCCCCTGCCATGCAGGAATGCACAAGCAAATCATTCTCAACAGCCTCTGCTTAAAGACCTCCAAAGAAGGAGACTTCACCACACTACAAGGCAGCTCATTCCACTGCCAAACAGTTGGACTTTAAGCCACACTGTGGTGTAGTGGTTAGAGTGTGCTCAGCTTGGGAGATCTTAAGTCCCCGATGAGCCAGGGAACTCTTTGCATGATCTTGGATCGATCACACGCCCTCTCATTCTCTCTGGATGTCCTACCTCGTGGCATTGTTGTGAAGAGAAAGTAGGGAGTAATACAGCCACTTGCTGGAACAAAAGTGGACTACAAGTAATAGATACAGTACGACCCCTGTATCCACTGATTCAATTATCCACGAGACACAAAACAGCACACCTACCATAGAGTCTTCCTAGAAAATGCATCCTCTCCATAGCCATTTTCTAGGTCCTCCAAGGCAACTCTATGGTATTTTAAACTGGAAGTCCCATTATTTTCAATGGTGTTAGCTATTATCCATGGTTTTTGGTACCCCCCCCCGAATCAATCCCCAGTGGATACGGGGGTCCTACTGTAAAGAAAACTCTATGGGATTTACTTCTGAGTAAACAAGGGACAGTACCCTCTTGGTGGCGATCCCTAGGCTTGGGAACTCTCTTTGTAGGGAGGTTAAAACGGCCCCTTCCTTTTGGCATTTTCAATTCAAACAGGCTTCTGAGAACCGAACGTTTTCCATGAAAGGACTTTCAATAGCCCCCTTTTCATTAAAAGCTGTACTACTTTTAACTGCCCTGTTTTTAAACAGCTTTTAAAAATTATTTTAATTGCATGCTTTAAATCACTTTTAATGTTATTGGCAGTTTAATTGCATTTTAATAGTAAGCTTTTGCACATCCTTAGCTACATTGTATTTCTTTTAAATTTGTCAGTCACCTCTCACCTCCCGGTTTGGGGGGAAAGGTGGGTGATGATGGCGACGATGAGTATAATTGCACCATGGAACATCTCCATCAGTTACTGATGCTTACATCCGCCATCTCAAATCTGAAAATTGCCCAATGAATGTTGTGGGAGGGGAGACAAGTCAGGTAGTCATGCCCTATGAGGAGCGGCTTACGGAGCTGGGCATGTTTAGCCCAGAGAAGAGACAGCAAAGAGGTGAGCCATGTTTAAATATTTGAAAGGATGTCATATTGAGGATGAAGCAAGCTTGTTTTCTGCTGCTCCAGAGACTAGGACACGGAGCAATGGGTTCAAACTATCAAAAAAGAGATTCCACCTAAACATTAGGAAGAACTTCCTGACAGTAAGAGCTGTTTGGAAGTAGAATACACTGCCTCGGAGTGGGGAGGAATCGCCTTCTTTGGAGGCTTTTAATCAGAGGCTGGATGGCCATCTGTGTTCCTGCAGGGCTGGGGGTTGGACTAGATGGCCTTGTGGTCTCCTCCTCCTCTGATTCTATGACCCCAAGACATGATGAAAATACTTTAGAACACACTTTCTCCACCTTTTTATCCTTGAGGCTGGATGGCCATCTGTCGGGGATGCTTTGATCTTGATTTCCTGCGTGGCAGGGGGTTGGACTGGATGGCCCTCATGGTCTCTTCCAACTCTGCAATTCTATGATTCTATGAGGAATCCTTGCAATAATTTTCAGGTCCCAGGGAAACCCTGCACAAATGTTATTCTATATATTGCTATTGTTTCCCCCACAATCACAATCTCTGGAGGAACCCCAAACAACTTCTTGGGGATCAACCAGGGAACCCTGGTTGAGAACCACTGCTTTAGAAGGTATTTGGGGGCATTTCTGGGGGAAAATGGTATTTTTTTGCAGGAGTGGTGAGGTTTCCCAAGGTCTCCTGGGAGGCTAATACAGCCCCACAGTTGACCACCTCTGCCTTGAGCAACTGGTTGCATAACTGGGGGATCCAGAATAAATGTGCCAGAGTATACAGGTCAGCCCCTGTACCTGCGGAACCAATATCCACAGTCTCCGTTATCCATGGCAGAAAAAATAGGGATGCATACTGTGCTAGAAAACCAATAGAGGAATTGCTGGTCCCCCGTCACAACTCTATGGTATGTTTGCACCAGAAGTCCTTTATCTCATAGAACAATAATAGCATGTGTATTCCTGCAGGCTCCATCTTTGGAGGTTTTAAATAGAGGCTGGATGGCCATCTGTCGGGAGTGCTTTGATTGTGTGTTCCTGCATGGCAGGGGGTTGGACTAGATGGCCCTTGGGGTCTCTTCCAACTCTATGATTCTATGAATAATAATAACAATGATAATAATAATATAACACCATCCATGAAACCTTCCCCCAGAGGCACTGAAGAGGAGGGACGATTTTTCTCTTGCTTCTTCCTGCAGGTTTGTGGCTAGAGCAGATGCAATGGCAATGCGCAAGCCAAGCCAGCCAGCCAGCCTTTGCCTTGGCTCCTGCCACGTGGCCACTCCACTGCAGGGAGGAGTTGGGCCAAGCAACTTTCAAGCCTTTGTGGACCCCTTTTGAGGACATTGTGGACCCCTAGGTGTTTGCAGACCCCAGGTTAAGAACCACTGCTCTAGGCTACCTGTGGTTTCCAGTATCTGCAGTAAGTCCGGGAATTAAACCCCCGTAGATATGGGGGACACATACCTTTATTTACAGTACAGTAAAAATAGATAGGATTTTGGGCAGAGTTCTTTATTATATGCCATAACCAACCCCCTCTCCAAATTTGAACACCCAATAGTATACACTTGTCCCTCCGTATCCATGGATTTGGTATCCACGGATTTAAGTATTCACGGTTTGAAAATATTCTTTAAAAAATAACAATCCCAAAAGCAAACCTTGATTTTGCCATCTTCTATAAGGGGCACCAATTTGCTGTGCCACTGCATATCATGGGACTGGAGTACTCACGGATTTTGGTATCCATGGGGGGTCTTGGAACCAAATGCCAGCAAGTATGAAGGGACAACTGTACAGGCTTCCTCATGGAACAATTCTATTTTTTGAAAAAGCTAGAATTTCTGAGAGACCATGTATTTCTGCTGCTTGAATATTTCATTTTTTTTTAAAAAAGGAGTTTTTAAAAAGTTTGTGATAGCATGTATTTATTTATACATGGGTATCATATGTATTTATATAGTAAATATTTTTATACTGCCCTTCAATCTGATCCCCATATGGTAAGAGAACATTAGGTTGTTGTTTTTACCTTGCCTGTGTGTTGTTCAATTGCATAACCTACACATAACAATCACAGTGATGCGACTACAAATAATGACAACAATAGTCATAGCGATACTAACAGCGCAACCATTTATAGCGCGCGCTGCATACGCCCACGCTGCCTTCTGGGAAAATAAAATTCTCAGACACAATGCAATAAACAAATACAAAATAAAACTCAGAAATAAAAGAAAATAGTCAACAGTGAGATAAACATAAGAATTAGAGCAATTTTTAAAAACAGCTGCATATGAAATGCTAGAAGTTGTGGGTGGAGTTGAAGCTTCTGACAGACAGAAGGAGAGAGATTCGCTCTGCTCTCCCGTGAAAGACAGCACCGAAAAATTTGGGAACGTAGGACTTTATCAGACACGGCAAATATGGCGACCTAAGGACGCCCAATGAACGCAAAAGGGTGCTCATTTCACTTTCACGTTTTCGTGTTGTCAATAAGGCATTTTTTTTAATTGATGGGCCAAGCCCATCAATTGATACGCCCTGGCATTCTTTTCCACGTAATTGAGAGCGTCTGAAATTGTGCTTCATTCTGCTGGCGCAATTTCAGCGCCAATGGGCAGTTCCCAGTGGAGCACTTCTGGGCGAGAATATGAAAACTAGCTATGAGACGCTCTTTTTATGAACCTCCCCATTTTGCAGGCCTGTTTTCAAGTGTGTTTTAGTGCTTGTGTGTACGTTTTGTTTTTTAATTTAGCTGTTTTTAGACTTCTAAGTGCCCTAGCTTCTTCTCGCGAGAACCGCTGAGATCCTGCGCATCCACCAATGCGGAAGTACGGGGCTGTTTTTTCAAGCTATTATGGCAATGCTTGATATAAAGGGTTATTTTGCTTGCACACTAACTGTTTAAAATATGGTGGGAAAGGAACGCTTTCAGAGGCTTGTCTGATAAAGTCCTAAAATTAAAAAGACTAATCTAATCTAATCTAATCTGAACACAGTATAAAATAAGATACAGATTGAGCATCCCTTATCCAGAACTCCAAAATATTCCAAAATCCAAAATTGCCCACATGGGTGGATGAGTTAGTGATGACTTTGCTTTCGGATGGTTCAACAGACACAGACTTTGTTTCATTCACAAAATGATTAAAAATATCATGTATAAAATGACCCTCAGGCCATGTGTGTAAACTTGATATGAAACAAAAATGAAATTCATATTTAGACTGGGGTCCCATCTCCAAGATATCTCACTAGTGTATGCAAGTATTTCAAAATCTGAACCATTCCAAAATCCAAAATACTTCTGGTCTCAAGGATTTTGGATAAGGGAGACTCAACCTCTACCTATATTATAAATGGTGCAAGAAAAGGAATATAATATTACCTGGGTGCCCCCTGGATTGTGTTTGTCTTTTATCTGTACAGTGCAGTATTTTCATTATACTGCACATTGTGCTGTGGTTCTCTTTTATTCGTAATGTATGAGATTTATGTTGTTTTACAGTACAAATATGGTAGGACCGCCGTATCCACGGGGGATTGCATCTGGGGTCCCTCGTAGATACACAAAACCGTAGATAATAGCGAATGCCGTTGAAAACGTCTGGTTAGAATTGCCTTGGAGGACATAGAAAATGGCTAGAGAGGACACATTTTCTATGAAGACTCTATGGTAGGTGTGCTGTTTTGTGTCCCGTGGATAATTGAATCAGTGAATAAAGAATCAGTGGATACGGGGGTCCTACTGTAAAGGCTTTTTTGTTTAGGCAGGCATTTGATGATGGACTATACATAAGGCCATCTGACCAAAATAATGTGCTGGATCTTGGTCACCGTAGTGCTGGTGTGTATGTGTATGTGTTTAATGAAATCTGGCTCCATTGTTTTGATTGTTTAATCTCATTTTAACTTTTGTATTGTGTGGATTTTTAACAATTTTTTCTCCAATTTCTTGTAAGCAATTGAGGTGGCCCCTCGAAGAGATCTCAAACCTTGGGCAGGCTCATTCGCAAATATCAGATGGTTCTTTAGAACAAATGAAAATTCTCACCCCTCCCTCGATCATAGAATCATAGAGTTGGAAGGTACCCCAAGGGCCATCTAGTCCAACCCCATTCTGCCATGCAGGAAGACACAATCAAAGCATTCCTGCCAAATGGCCATCCAGCCTCGGTTTAAAAACCTCCAAAGAAGGAGTCTCCAACACACTCCGATGAAGCCAGCGAGGAAATAATTCCTGGTTGGGTGACAATCCAGTTTTGCTAACCAGAGAGCTACAGCAATTAACAAGTGGCTTAACAAGGCCTTTAGAGAGAGAGAGAGACAGAAAGAGCGAGAGAGAGAATGAGCCTTGTGGTTGGGGGGTGAATGGAAAAGAGAAGAAACCGCCTGTGACGGTGCATAATGCCATGGCGGCATAATGAGCGTGGCAGCTGTTTGGGGCATTCCCCGTGTTAACGGGTCTCTCTGACGCGCGCCTGTCTGCCAACACCCAACGGAGCTGCTACGACAAGGCGTGCAACACACAAACCCTCGGCTGCAAACAAGCACCATATGGGAAAAAAGAACAGACAGCCACAGCCTGTCCACGCCTTCCTCCCAAGGTCCTGTTTTGGGATTGCATTGGTCTGTGTTGTTGTTGCTTTTGTTGTTATGTGCCTTCAAGTCAACTTCTACTTATGGCAATGCTATCAGAGGGGTTACTTGCCAAGACTGAGCCAGAGGAGGCAATCCTCAAATTGGGGCTCAAAGTAGGTCACCATTACAAAAAAATTACAATTAAAAACATACAAAAAGTGAGCGTTAAAATGGAATTGAACCATTTACAGTATGAAAACAATGCAGATTGTAGTAAAAGAATGAAATGCAATTATATATATATATATATATATATATATATATATGAAAAAAGCTCTTCAGAATTGTTAACAGAATGAAGCACCCTCTAGCTTGTTATTTACCAACTTTCGGTTTTAAAAGCCTGTCTGGATAGAATGGTTTTTGCCTGCCGACGGAAGGGCAGCAAGAAGGGGGGCAATTTAGAGTCCAATGGCGGCCACGGAGAAGGCCCTCTCTTGTGTCCCAACCATGTTTGCAACAGTGGCAGGACTGAAAGATGGGCCTCTCCTAGAATCATAGTTGGAAGAGACACCCCAAGGACCATCTAGTCCACCCCCTGCCATGCAGGAATACACAATCAAATCACTCCCAGCAGATGGCCATCCAGCTTTTGTTTAAAAACCTCCAATGTAGGAGATGCCACCACATTCCCAGGCAGTGTATTCCACTTCTGAACAGCTCTTACTGTCAGGAAGTTCTTTCTAATGTTTAGGTGGAATCTCTTTTCCTGTAGTTTGAACCTACTGCTCCGTGTCCTTGCCTCTGGAGCAGCAGAAAACAAGTTTGCTCCATCCTCAATATGGCTTCCCTTCAAATATTTAAACATGACTATCATGTCCTCTCTCAACCTTCTCTTCCCCAGGCTAAACTCCAGGCAAATCCTGATGATCTCAGAGCCTGGGGTGCCTCAAACATGGACGCCTCTGCCAAATTGTTCAAATATGAACCAAAGGATACCAATAAGAAGAAAAGAGACTCCACTGAAACATTAGGAAGAACTTCCTGACAAGAAATACGGTAGCTGTTCGGAAGTGGAATACACTCCCTCGGAGTGTGGTGGAGTCTCTCTCCTTCTTTGGAGGATTTTAAACAGAAGTGGCTGGGCGTCTCTCTATAGTTCTATAGTTGCATCTTCCTGCGTGGCAGGGGGTTGGACTAGATGGCCCTGGTGGTCCCTTCTTAAGATTCTATGATTCTATGAAATCTATCCTTTGTTCAGAGCCATATTTTGCCTTTAGAATCCCTGTTTTGCATGCAGAAAGTCCTAGATTCAGTGCCAGGCAATTGGAAGTAGAAGGATCAGGTAGCAGGTGGTGGGAAACAGATTTCTATTACAGTATATATTTCTATTATCAAATATGAACCTGCAAATTTAAAGTCAGAAAAGCCAAGTCATCTGTATAGTTCTCTATTTTATGGTTAAGTATACTAAGGGAAGGGAGCATTTTCCACAGCAAATGGACTGGTGATGTAAATATGAAATAAATAACTCTCCAGGACTAATTTATCATCCTCAACCCTTCAAACGGGGGTGGGTTGGTGGAGAAAATGTTAAATTATTTTACAGTGGGCTCAGACTCTCAAACAAATCCTAAATTAGACAGATGTTCACAAATCCCTACTTTAGGACTGCAAGACTTCACTTACATACCTGGGAGAAATTCCCACTACAATCAATGGAACTTACATCGTTGTTGTTGTTATTAATCTTCACCATCATTTTAATCATTGTTACTGTTTATATAGCACCATCGATGTACATGTCACTTTACAAGTAAAATGATTAAAAAAAAACTGTGGGCCCTGCCAAAGGTGTACAATCTTAAACTTGGGTACAGAAATAGAAAAACTGCATATCCATGGTTTCAGTTATCCTCGGGACACAATACAGGGACACATGGAAACCATGCCTTATGAGGAGAGACTTAGGGAGCTGGGTATGTTTAGCCTGGAAAAAAGACGGTTAAGAGGCGATATGATAGCCCTGTTTAAGTATTTGAAGGGGTGTCACGTTGAGGATGGAGCAGGCTTGTTTTCTGCTGCTCCAGAGACTGGAACACGGAGCAATGGATGCAAGCTCCAGGAACAGAGATTCCACCTCAACATGAGGAGGAACTTTTTGACAGTAAGAGCTGTTCGGCAGTGGAACACACTCCCTCGGAGCGTGGTGGGGTCTCCTTCCTTGGAGGTCTTTAAACAGAGGCTGGATGGCCATCTGTCGGGGATGCTTTGATCATGATTTCCTGCGTGGCAGGGGGTTGGACTGGATGGCCCTCGTGGTCTCTTCCAACTCTGCAATTCTATGATTATATGATTCTATGATATCATAGAGGCATCCACTCTAGACATCTTCTAGGCCCGCCAATGCAACTTGATAGTATGTTTGTTCAGGAAGTCTTTTTGCTGTCATCCGTGGTTTCCGGTATCCACAGTAAGTCCGGGAACTGAACCTCTGTGGATATGGAGGCCCGACTGTATTATGGCACTGGAAAATCTTAATGTTGGAGTTCAGTATAATGAGGTAGAAACATAGAGTTGGAAGAGACCTCAAGGGCCATCCAATCCAACCCCCTGCTACACAGGAATACCCAATCAAAGCACTCCATCCAGCCTCTGTTTAAAAACCCCTAAAGAAGGAGACTCCACCACACTCCTCGGTGTCATTGAATTCCTAGGACAGGATTGTCCATGCCGTAGCATTTCTGATTTTTATGTAAGGCTATGAAAGCTGGACAGGAAAGGAAGCCATCAGGAAGAGAATCAACTCATTTGAAATGTGGTACTGGAGAAATGTGGTATCTACAGATACCATGGACACACAAATGGGCCCAAGAGCAAATCAAGCTTGAAGTCTCCTTAGAAGTCAGAATGACCCAACTAAGACATAATAGGAGATGACATATTAGAAAAGACAATCATGCCTTCTTTGGAGGTTTTTAAACAGAGGCTGGATGGCCATCTGTTGAGAATGATTTGATTGTGTATTCCTGCATGGCAGGGGGTTGGACTAGATGACCCTGGTGGTCTCTTCCAACTCTATGAATCTATGATTCTATACTTGGAAAAGTGGGAGGCAGTAGGAAGACCACATCATGGGAGTGTTGACTCAATCAAGGAGGCCACAGTCACCCTGGGCTTTCAGGACCAGAACAGGCCGCTGCTGACCCGGACCCTTAGAGGACTCTGATTCATACCATCACCATAAGTCAATGCTGACCTGATACCACTTAACAAGAAATACAATCTTGCCATGCTCAGAGGATAGCAGGTGTACAACTCACTCCCAGGAGCATGTAAACCCTGAATTCAACAGAGTCTATTCCTGATTTAGAATTGACAGAAAAAGAAAAAAACAAGCTTTGTTGCAGGATTTTACCTCTCAGGACAGTGAGTTTGGCGCTGACTGTGATCTCTGCAACAGAATTCTGGGCGACGCACTCGTAAACGTTTTCATCCCGGGGGGTGCGGAGTGGTTGGATCCTCAAGACCGCACCAGCACCTTCGTCAAATTCAATGGTCTGAGATGGGGAGGAAAGAAGAAAATAAACAGGTTTAGGGTCGGATGCTGTCCCTTTTGAGCTGAAAATATTGTCTGAAGTGAGGCATTACCTCCCATACTAGGACCCAAATCCTCTTGGTGATTTCTGCTAGTGTTAATATTAAGTTTCACCAGCACGAATACTTCCCTGGCAATTGCGTAAGGAGATATCTGGTACCTCCTTCCTTTACAGGGTTTCCCTAATGATACAATGGCAATTGGATGGTGCTTGCATCCAGGACCACCCCAAACAACCTAAACAGCCACTGATAGTCCCTGGGGACCCCCAGAAGATCTCCCTCCTTGTCCACCGCCTGGCTAGCAGCCATCATCCCCCGGGGCAAGCCAATGTAATTTGTTGTTATATGATACCATTGTAAGTTGTTTTTGACTCAAGGCAACCCAAAGGCAAAGCTATCATCAAGGGTTCTTGGCATTATTTCTTCAGAGATTTGCCATGGCTTTCCACTGAGGCTGAGAGAGTGTGACTTGCCCAAGGTCCCCCAATGGGTTTCCATGGTTGGGCAGGAATCTGAACCCTGGTCTCCCACTGTCCTAGTCCAACAATTAAACCACTACACCACCTTGGCTCCTTGTAAATATACTGTTCCATCTTGATGTTTTAACAACCACCGTGAGGTAGACCAAGAGCCAGAGAAGGTCTGCTTCACAGTTGAACAGTGATTTGAACTCATGCCTCCTGGGTCAATTTTAGTATTTTTATCAGCCACTTCACACCCTGGTTCTATCTTACAACTCAGTATTGATTAAAAAAAACCCACCATAATCCTAGGAATGCATCCACACTGCTCAATTATAGCACTCCCACACTACTTTTAACTGTGATGCCCCCTTCCTATAGAATCCTGGGATTTGTAGTTTGGTGAAATACTTACAATTTTCAATTCCATTCACAGCCTTGGAATTCTCTATCAGAGAATTCCAAGCAATTGAGATGTCATGAATCCTTTTGCCAAGGATTCAGAGAAGGAGAAGGCAGAGAATGCAGACGAAGTGGATAACATGCCGCCTTCCTTCTCTGAACCCAGGAGGGAGAAATGTCCCACCGAGCATCGTTTAAATATTAAACACTGATCTGATTACTCATTAATGAGGCCCTCCTGGCCTTGAAAATCTGGCTATAAATCTCCCCGAAATTTGCCTTCCAGACTCAGTGCTGACAACTGCTTAACATACATAGCTGTTTGCATCCCTCCTGTGTTCCTGCTTTGTCTTGGCTTAGAAGTGACTTCTGGATTGTTACAGTAACCCCTTGCTGACCAAGTACCTGGACCTCAGACCTGACTCTATTGATCTCTGGACTGGCTAGGAACTTTTCTGGAATCTGTTATGGACAATTGGTGACTGAACTCTGGACTGGCTATTGACATCTTTTGCATCAAACTACAAATCCCAGGATTCCACAGGGATGGCATCATGACAGTTAAAAGTGGCATCAATCTGCTATAAATGCCTAATGTGGAACAACCCCGCAGGCCAGTAGGAAAACCACTCACCTCAAACCGCTGGGAATTCACCTTCTTGCCCTTCTTGTTCCAGGTGACACGGGGCTTTGGGTCTCCAATTGCTTGGCACACAAAGGAGGCCACCCCTCCCGAGACCCCAATCTGGTCCACCGGACTCTTGACGAACACAGGAGGACCTTCCCCGGCAAGGAAAAAAAAAGCAGAGACAGAAAAAGGGAGGGGAGAAAGGGAGGGAGAGAAGGTATTTTCATCAGTCAAATGGTTAAGCCAATGGCATCCAACATTTCTCTTTATTTGAATCTCCTGTTGCTGAACTTCAGGTATTAACTCTCAGTTCGGTGAGTTTTATTTTATTTATTTATACCCCGCTCTTCAGCCACAAGGCTATCAGAGCGGCTTACAAATTGTTTTTTTAAGCAATAGATATTTACACATCTACACTGCATTAAACAGTTTCCAATGTGTGTTAGCTAATTTTTTTTTTCGTTCTTGTTGTTGTTGTTGTGGATCATTGAACCTCCTTGTTGTCTTTCCCTTCAAGTCAACATTTAAAAAAAAATATTTTTATTGCACATAGAAATGGTTACATCTTAGAACATATAAACACCTATATATACACACATATATTTCTAACAATAAAAAAAATCTAAGTATACCTCTCACATTTAGCTTTCTATATATAAGTCATATACATATAACATACTTCCTAGATACTACTAAATTAGAAAAATCTAATCTAAATCTAAATTAGAAAAATTAGAAAAATCTAATTTAGCCCGATCCCGATACAGCCACTGTTTATCGTTTATTTTTAGCATATATTAAGTATGTTTTAATTTTTTGGTATTATTTAATTGTATTTTAAGGGAGGGTGGGATTGAGGGTCTTGAATGTGTATTTTAAATGCTGTAAGCCGCCCCGATTGCATTTTGTAGAGGGGTGGGATATTATTATTATTATTAAATTACGACACACAGTTTTTAAAAAAACCTAAAATAAAAACCCCACCCCTTCTAACTTTCTATCTGACTCTAGTTCTGCTTCTCTGCACTTTTCGATAGTTCCATCTTATTTATTTTTTAAAAAATGTATTCAAAACTTTTACTGTATTTGTTTTCCCTTTTGATTTTCCCCTTTCTGTATTACACCTTATTTCAATTTCTTTAGAATTAATATTGTTGATTGATCTTAAGGAGATTTTTTTTTATATAAAATGATGTACCGTTAGCGTATGACACCTGAGAAACTATCTAGGATGTATAAGAAAACTGTGAATATATGCTGGAAACGTGAACAACAAGAAGGGACATTTTATCATATGTAGTGGAATTGTGAAAAGTCTAAAAAGTGCTGGATACAAATACAATACGTGGATGCAGAGAATTTGACAGATCAACATACAATTAAAACTTGAATTGTTTTTCTGGGATTGATGGACGAACATCTACAAAGGAGTTATGGGAGAATATATCAATATATGATTACAGCAGCAAGTTTATTATACCGTATATGCAGAGGTCGAAGAATAATATATTACCTACTAAGGAAGAATGGTTGTTAAAAGTCAGCAAGTTAGCAGAAATGGGTGAATTGTCTACTTTGATTAGGGAAAAATCGTTAGAAATTTTTTTGCAGGATTGGAAACCTCTGATGGACGTTTTGAGAAAAAAAGGAAGACGAATTGATGATTGTTGGTTCTGATAATTAATATGAATCGATCAATAGAAGAAGGGTAATGTTTAGCTTAGAGAGAGAAAGAGAAAACATTTTTAACCTCAGAAAAGATAGCCAGCCGGAAGTCATTTTTATATATTTTAGTAGTTTAGCTTGTAGCATATCTGGTTTTTATCTTTATGTTTCTTCTTCTTTTTTGGAAAGTGTTTTTGCATTTTTGGTCTGTTTTCCTTTGTCTGTTTTGTGTCATTCTTTTTATTCTATGAACATTTTAATAAAAATTATTTTTAAGAAGTAATACAGTTGTCCCTCCGTATCTATGGATTTGGTATCCATGGATTTAAGTATTCACGGTTTGAAAATATTCTTAAAAAAATAATGTTCCAAAAAGCAAGCCTTGATAGGGGACACCATTTTGCTATGCCATTGCATATAATGGGACTTGAATATTCATGGATTTTGGTATCCACAGGGGGTCCTAGAACAAGCCCCAGCCGATATGAAGGGACAACTATAATAATCCAAAAAGCAAATTGTGATTTTGCCATCTTGTATAAGGAACACTATTTTGCTATGCCATTGCATATCATGGGACTTGAGTATTCACGGATTTTGGTATCCACAGGGGGTCCTGGAACCAAACCCCAGCAAATATGAAGGGAAAACTGTATTTCATTATAAGTTCAACCCCTGTTTAATAAATTTTCCTGATGGTAAGATCCGTTCAGCAGTGGAATGCGCTGCCTTGGAGTGTGGTGATGTCTCTTCTTTGGAAGTTTTTAAACAGACGCTGGATGGCCATCTGTCGGGAATGCTTTGATTGGGTATTCCTGCATGACGGCGTTGGACTAGATGGCCTTTGTGGTCTCTTCCAACTTGATGATTCTAAATCATTTTTATTTAATGCACTTGACCCTCTGAGAATGGTACGTAAGGGATATTGGAAAGCTTGGCCTCGGTGCCGGGGTTGGACGCAGTTATTCAACTATGGTTGTGTCCAAGTGGTGGGATTAATGACTCAAGTCTCATGCAGGAACCATGAGGGCATCTAGAAGGTCCCCACATTTGATGCCATAGCAGTGAGACAGGAGTAGGAGGTCCTCACAGTGGTGGCAGAAGTGGGGATAAATTGAAGCCCCCACAATTGCTTGAAGAGGCAGGATTAGTGCAAGCTCTCACAGTTGGTGGCAGGGGTTGGGATAAGTGGAACCCCTCCGTCCATACCTCTCTTGCCAGCCAATGCCATGAGCGACAGGACTGTTTCAACTCTGAGTTCCACAGCTGTGCCAGATCCACTATTTCCCCCCAAGAACGACAGAAGGCAGTTTAATGATCAGAGCAGCGCGTTCTCACCCACCCTTAAAAAAAACCCTCCAAACTATTGAGCACAGCTGTGGCTCAGCTATTCAAATATTTCAGTAAATTTTCAAACAAACAAGACAGAAGGAGACGGACTGCAGAACGACTGCGTGCACAGCAGAATCTAAAACAGAAGCATGCCTTGCTTTTTTGCTCTGCAAAGCATGCATTTCCCACCCAGCCTCCAAACCAAATGCGGTCTCCCAACCATCTCGACCTGCACAGAGCAAATATAATGTTGTCCGAAGTTGCGATTTGCATTGAGTTCTGCTCCTTCTTCTCAGCACTTATTTATGCAGCATTTATTTTTCTTCTCCGCAGCGGGGGGATCGTGTGGCTCCAGAACTGAATGTGGTTACTCTTGCTTACCTGTAACCATAGATCTTCGAGTGGTCTTTTGTGAATTCACACAGCTGGGTCACTCCTGCACCTGCGCAGAGCATCGGAACCTTCTGGAATCGCTAGGCAGAATGTGCTTTGATACATTTTTGGCGGTAACTCCGCCCATCCTAACAGTCCTTTATAAGGGGTTCCCGCCTAAATCCACTCAGTTCCTTGAATGACGCCGCAACCTGCAGCATCAGGAACATTATGCATGTTTATATGATGTAGTAGGACATAGAGGGGAGGATGGGCGGGTCTGTGTGAATTCACAGAAGACCACTCGAAGATCTATGGTTACAGGTAAGCAACCTGCCCATCTTCTTCGTGGTCTCTGTGAATCACACAGCTGGGTGTAGACTGGCAAGCTTCCTCACCGGAGGAGGGTATGTCCTATGCAAATTGAACCTAATACCATGCTACACAGACAAACCTGAGATTGGAATAGTAATAACACATTCCTAAGAAAACTAATCAAACCACATATACGTTCCTATGTGAAAACATCAACTGACTTGGCAAACATGAACACCCACTTATTGAATAGAAGACAACAGTCCAGCTTTCCCAAATGCAGCCTCGTTCCTGGAACGAGAGTCAAGTCTGCAATGGGAAATAAAAGTCAAAGGTGAGGACCAAGTTGCAACTCTGCAAATGTCCTCCAGAGGCACCCTAGAGAGGAATGCTGTCGAAGTGGAGACAGCCCTCATAGAGCGTCCTCGAATCCGTGGCGGTAATGGCTTCTTTGCCAGTTCGTAGCAGAGAGCAATGGTCGATGTCACCCATTTCGACAACCGTTGTGGAGAGATGGGCTCTCCGAGTTTTGAGTCAGCATATGAGACGAACAGTCTAGGTGACTTTCTGATAGAAGCAGTTCTTTGAATGTAGAAAGCAAAGGCTCTCCTGGCGTCCATGAAGTGGAGGGTATGTTTGAATTCGTCCTTCGGGTCCTGTATCAAAGCAGGGAGAGTGATGGATTGATTGAGATGGAAGCTTGACACCACCTTCGGAAGGAAGGAGATGTGGGGTGAAGCACCACCTTGTGCTTATGGAAGGCAGTATATGGAGGATCGGATCTCAAGGGACAAATTTTGCCAGCCCGACATGCTGAAGTGACAGCCACCAGGAAAGCAGTCTTCCTGAACAGAAGTCGCAGATCTGTAGAAGCCAAGGATTCGAAAGGTCGGCAAACCAGCTGCGAGAGGACCAGTACGGATATAGCTGCCAAGTAGCACCTGATTGATGACAGTAACAGGCCCATAGAAGACAACTGGAGAAGGAACTCCAGGACAGTAGGAATGGAAAACGGTTCAAGGCTCGGACCCCGAGAGGCCAGAAAAGCTTCGTACTTCTTCCACTTGTAATGGTACAACTTGGGGGTAGCCGGTCTTCGAGCAGCGTTGATACAGCCTGGACCTCCTGAGGGAGAGATGCGGAGTGCCTCAGCCCCAAAGTCGAACCCGAGAGTTCAGAAATCGGACGAAGGGTCACAGAACCAGTCTCTATGCCGTCAGACGCAAAGTTTCTAAATCTGGATGTTGGACTTTGCCGTTCTGGATGGTAAGAAGATCCGGACGGGATGGAAGGTGGATGAAGCGATGTTTGGCCAGGCGGAACAGGGTTGCAAACCACGGATGATGAGGCCACCATGGAGCGATGAAGATGGCATCTGCTCGATCCTGGCGAAGCTTGGCAATCACTCTTGTCAGAAGCGGGAATGGAGGAAAGAGGTATAGAAGAGGACCCGACCAACGGAACAGGAACGCGTCTTCTCTTGATCCCGGGGCGCGTCTCCTGGAACAGAACTGGGGACACTGAGCATTTTCCGGAGATGCAAAGAGGTCTACTTGAGGAAGGCCCCACCTTCGAAACAGGCCCGAGATGACCGACCTGTGTAGATGCCACTCGTGGATGGAGAGGCTCGAACGGTTGAGTCCGTCTGCAAGAGTGTTTTCTTCCCTGGGAAGATGGATGGATTGGAGAAACACATTCCTGCAGACAGACCAATCCCAGATGTCCAGAGTGAGCTGCAGAAGTTGAGGGGATCTCGTGCCTCCTTGCTTGTTCAGGTAGTACATGGCGGAGGTGTTGTCTGTAACTACTAGAACAGTCTTGCTCCTCACTAGGGATTCGAAGGCTCGTAACGCCTTCTGGACACTGAGAAGTTCCAGGACGTTGATGTGGAGAGCTCATTCTTCAGAATTCCAAGACCCCAAATCTCGTAGGATCCGAGATGGGCTCCCATCCTTGTAGCAAGGCATCAGTTGTCAGAGAGACATCCGGTTGAGGAGGGTCGAATGGCATGCCTGACAGGACATTGTCCGGTTCCAGCCACCAGTCCAGAGACCGACGAACCACCACGGCATGGTGATCATCTTGCTCGGAGAATCACGGAGAGGATCGAACACCTGAAGAAACCAATGCTGGAGCAGACGGAACCACAGCCTGGCCAGACGGGTCACATAGGTGGTAGCCGCCATGTTCCCTAGAAGTACCTGGACCGAGTGAGCAGAATCTTCAGGAGCGATGGCAGAGATAGATTAGAGACCGAAGAGTGTTGAACCGGTCCTGAGGTAAGTATGCAGCGGCTGTCACAGAATCTAGACGAGCTCCAATGAACTGGATTACTTGAGCAGGTTGGAGCTGAGACTTTTCGATGTTGACAAGTCCCAGGCAATCTAAGGCGTTTAAGGTGAGGCCAACATCAAGTTCGAGCTGACGTCGAGAGTCCGCCACTATCAGCCAGTCGTCGATGTAGGGGAAGACCACCACGCCCAGCTGACGAAGGAAGGCCGCTATCACAGATATGCATTTCATAAACACTTGTGGAGCAATCGAGAGACCGAACGGAAGAACTCTGAATTGGAAGGTGTCGGTTCTGACTTGAAAGGCGAGGAAACGCCTGTGGGACGGATGGATCCCGATGTGAAAATAGGCATCCTTCAGGTCTATATAGAGGCAAACCAGTCGTACTGTTTCAGGAGTGGAAGGATGGAAGCCAAAGTGACCATCCTGAACTTCTTTGGGGCTATGTACCTGTTCACCCCACAGAGGTCGAGAATCGGACGAAGGCTGCCGTCCTTCTTTGTGACCAGGAAGTACCTCGAGAAGAAGCAGAGGTGGTGAAGGTCAGGGTCGACAGGTTTGATGGCTCCTTTCTGCAACAGAGTCTGCACCTCCTCAAGGAGGGGAGGGGAGGGAGGTGTTGACCGAACCAGTCCTGTCAGAGGTAGAGAGTCGAATTCGATCCAATAGCCATTCTGGAAAATTCGAAGTACCCAGCGGTCTGATTTTATAGAGGACCAGGCTTCTTGGAATTTCGACAGTCGATCCCCGAAGAGTGGTGTCTAAGAGAAAAGAGAAATAGAGTAAGCAAGGAGTTTAAAACTTCTTCCGGCTCTGATCCCTGGATCGTTGCCTCGGTGGTTGTCGGTATCGGGAACCTGAGCCCTTACTCCTCACCAATGAGGCCAGAGAGGGAGAGAGCATGTAACAGGACCAGTGGTATGACTGGCCAGAGTATCCATGGCAGAACTGTTGGCCAGACGATGAAGTCTGCCAGGAATATCGGCCTCTAGGTCAGTACTGATAGGCAGAGGCGGAACCCATACCATATTTCCTGGCAGTGGTCCTCATCTTTTGGGTGAACTCAAGTTTTTCATCAGTTGACTCATTAAATAAATTGGACTCATCAAAGGGTAGGTCCTCGATGGTAGCCGACGCTTGCGGTGTAAGGCCTAAAGAACGCAACCATGCATGTCGTCGCAGCGAAATGGAACCAGCAATGGTTTTCGCTGTGCAATCTGCAACATGATGGGCCGAATTCATTTGCTGCCTGGCAAGTGACTGGGCCTCCGTCTGAATTGCCTCTGTCATTCTACGGCATTCCACCGGAAGGTCTTGAATGAGCGGGGTCATCCGCTCCCACAACACTTGTTGGTAAGGCCCCATGCAAGCTGAGTAATTTGCCCCACTGAAGCTTAATCCAGCTACAGAGTAAATCTTTTTCCTGACAATGTCCAACTTATGGCCCTCTGGGTCCAGTGGAGTTGACAAAGGCCGACGTTGTTTTCTGTTCTGTGCAGCTTCAACAACGACGGAGTTTGGCTTCGGGTGGTTTTGAAGCCACTCCACATGTTCGCCACCAACACGGTACAGGCGATCAATCTTTTTAGAGGGGGACTGTATAGAGGAGGGGTTCTCCCAGAAGCCCTGCGTGATCTTCAACAGTGATGGCAAGACCGGGATAGAAGCCGTAGGGGGTGCCTTAGACTGGATCCGTTGAAAAATCGGGTCCACCAGATCAGATGCTCTTTCCTCCACTTTAAGGTCCAACGCATGGGACATCCGAACCATTTGTTCCGCGAAAGCGTAAACGTCATCAGTTGGGGAGGAGAAATAATCCTCCATCAACTCAGCTCTGGGCGATGGTAGGTAGGGTCGGTACTGGTCCCACGACATGGAGGAAGAGGACGTCGAACCCTCCGGCGATGGACTATGGTCCCAAGGCAGTGTGGGAGACCGGTGTTGTGGGGTTGGAGGAGTCCGAGGCAGAGGACGATATTCAGGAGAAGGAGAGATTTGAATCACTGCACCCTTTTTAGAAATAGATCTCACATTCCCAAGTTCGGACAGTCGTGGAGATCGAGTGGCCTGTAAGGGTAGTGCCGAGAATATCACCTCTCGAAGTCAAAATCTGTGAGCCCGTGGGAGACGCAAACCCCGCCCGGCAAATGGACTGGGCAAGATCGTATGCAGTATAGGCCGGTACATCTTCATGGATGATAGAAGGAGACGTATGGTCCCGAGGCAGGACTTCAGACTCAACGACTTCAATGTCAACATCAGAAGAGGAGCGTTCCAACAACTGAGCTCGCGAAATTACCAGAGCAGGTGATGTCTCCAACCGCTTAGGTGACCTCTCAGTCTCGGTTCCAGATGGAATGTTGACTGCTACTATCTCCACCGGTCCCGGTGGCGTTAGCGAGCGGCGAGCAGCAGGATCTCCTGCAGTAGATACAGGCAGTGGTCTGGCAAAAGTAGCCTCAGTATCAGCCGGCAGACGAGGTGGAAGCACCGGGGCAGCAGTGTCGAGGGACTTCAGTTTCTTGAAGCCCTCCTTCGGCTTGGGCTTAGACTTGGTAGAGTCATGTCGAGAAACATGCTTCTCCTTCCTTTTCTTTTTCAGGGATTGGGAGGTGCCAGTCACAGAACTCAGACAGCTCTCGGTGGTAGTAGGAGCCCGATCCTGAGGGGCGGTATTCGAAGTGGATGGTGTCGGCCCCTGGGTCGATGCCAAACGATCCCGTGTCAAACCTGAAGAGGCATGCTGAAGAGGGGTATGGAGAGCCTCAGGATCCGAAGCCGTTGAAAGGTGCCTAGATGGGCTTCGGGATCGACTGCATTTTTGGCCCTTGGATTTTGGAGACAGTAAGCGTCCACGTTCTCGGGGCTCGGAGACAGGAGTTGTGGCTGGGGCTGAAGCTGAAGTTGCGCCTGGAATCAAGGCTTTCTCGTAGAGGAATGACTTTAAGCGAGAGAACCTGTGCTTGTCAGCCTGCGGGCGTGAAGGCCTTGCAATGTACACATGCATCAACATTATGGGTTTCCCCAAGGCAAATCAAACAGCGGGAATGACCATCCGCACTTGGAAGCTTGGCCTGACAAATCACGCAGTGTTTAAATGGTCCTCTTCCAGACATTATTACTCACAAATTAGCTACAGAGAAGCGTAGTTAGTGACAGTCCGGGTCAGTAACAGAATCTGAGGTAAATGCCAAAGCCGAGGGAGTAAGAGAGAAATCGCCGTCAAAAGCCAAATCAGGTTGAGTAAAACAGCGGTCAGAAGTAGAATGCCAAAGACCAGGGAAGAGAAAAATCATCGTCAAAATCCGAAGCCAAGTCAAAACCAGAGAGATAGAAGTAAAACACCTAGCGAACAGAGGTTCCTTCAAGCTGCTAGCACGGCGGAAAGAAAGGAACTGAGGGGATTTAGGCGGGAACCCCTTATAAGGGGCCATTAGGATGGGCGGAGTTACCACCAAAAATGTATCTAAGCACATTCTGCCTAGTGATTCCAGAAGGTTCCGATGCTCTGCGCAGGCGCAGGAGTAACCCAGCTTTGTGATTCACAGAGACCACGAAGAAGATATAAAATGGCTGAAAAACACATTTGAAACATCTGAAAAACTGAGGAGGGTGACCAAAATTGTGGGAGGTCTGGAAGCCATGATGCCCTATGAGGAGCAGTTTAGAGAGCTGGGTATGTTTAGCCTGAAGAAGAGAAGGTTAAAGAAGGACGTGATAGCCATGTTTAAATATTGGAAGGGATGTCAAATACTAAGGATGGAGCAAGCTTGTTTTCTGTGACTCCAGAGACTAGGACACAGAGCAATGGGTTCAAATGACAGGAAAAGAGATTCCACCTAAACTTTAGGAAGAACTTCTTGGTGGTAAGAGCAGTTTGGAAGTGGAATACTCTGCCTGGGAGTGTGGTGGAGTCTCCTTCTTTGGAGGTTTTTAAACAGAGGCTGGATGGCCATCTGTCAGGAGTGCTTTGATTATTTATTCCTGCATGGCAGGGGTTGGACTAGATGGCCCTTGTGGTCTCTTCCAACTCTGTGATTCTATGGAGTCTCCTTCTTTGGAGGTTTTTAAACAGAGGCTGGATGCCTATCTTTTGGGAGTGCTTTGATTGGGTATTTGTGCTTTGCAGGGGGCTGGACTAGATGGCCCTTGTGGTCTCTTCGAACTCTATGATTTTATGGAGTCTCCTTCTTTGGAGGCTTTTAAATAGAGGCTGGATGCCTATCTTTTGGGAGTGCTTTGATTGGGTATTTGTGTATTCCAGGGGGTTGGACTAGATGGCCCTTGTGGTCTCTTCCAACTCTATGATTCTATCTTAAGGGGTGCAGGTTAGGTCATCTGTGGCATAGGCCTCTCTGTCCAAAATCCTTGTTGCCACCTCCCAAACTTCATCATCTGAGGTGATTGTGTCCGTCTACTTCATGGTACGGCCAGCCTTCTCTTGCGTCTCCTACTTCCCCACCTCGGTTGACTCTTCATTCCCAAAGGTATTTTAGCTTTTCCTTGCAGACTTGTTTAAAAGATGCATGTTCTTCCCAGTTACAAAAGCTCTTGGGTGAATCCACACTCAACAATTATAGAAGTTTTAACCACATTTTAGCTGTTGTGGCCCCATTCTATGGAATGCTGGGATTCGTCGTTTGGCGAGAGACTTAGCACCCCCTGCCAAATGGCTATAATGCTATAGTTCAGAGAGATGCACTAGAGAATTCTACGTCCCTTATCAACACTCAAATCCCAGGATTCCACAGAACGGCACCACGGCAATTAAAGTGAGATGAAACTGCTATAATTTTGCAGTGTGGATACACTCCTTGTAGGGAAACTCTGACTTTTCTCCCTCTCCCTTAACACACCAAAGGTACATAAAATGTCAAGGCAAACAGAACGAGCAAAGGCATTTACACATCCCCTCCAAATAATTCTTTTTTAAAAGTAGCTATATAGCCAGACAGGGTCTCTTGGCATGTCGAACTGAGAACAGCCAAAAAAGCAGACGGGACCGAGCAAAAAAACGGTGGAACCTTTTGGGCTCAGCAATCACACGACTGATTCCACACCTCGCCTCTCGAACTCTGACCCGCTGCACGGCCTCCAGCATGTTCTGTTCCTGTCACCAGATTCAACATTTGCTGCCACACAGTTGAACATGCCCGCCTGACAATAGAAGTGAGCTTCATCTACGTACGGTTGGCATTATCTGCTCCGATTTTCATCGGCTCCAGCTTGGAGCTGGTTGGAAACACTGTCTATTCTCGGATACGCACGGCCAGAAATCAGGCGTGGGGTGTAGGCAGCAGCCTAGGGGTAAATGAGTGGAAGTTTTTTTTTTAAAGTGCCAATTCTTATCAACCGAAAAGTTCTTGAAGTTTTCATCATCACCAGGTACGGGTCTTTTGCAAAGCCAATAGCTCCTGATTACTCTATTCAAGCCAAAGTCACCTCAAAATATTTAGTATTACAACAAGACTATCTCATAATGGGGGGAAAACTGTGGCTGGGAATAAATTTTCCCAGCCACAATATTTCCCCCCTCCCTGTGAAATAACCTTGTTCTAATACTAAGTATTTTGAATTCACTCCCCTGCCATCTAGGAATTGTTAGGATTCCAGTGAAGCTCAGAGGGGATATAAGACTTGAGGTATAATTTATGTCTGCTAGTCAGGGCCTTTTCATATTATACAATTAAAGTGCATTTAAAAGTTGATCCTTGTATCCACCGATTTGGTATCCATGGTTTCATTCATCCACGTCCAGGGGAAAAAAAGTTCTCTCTAGGCACTTCTAGGTCCTCCAATGTGATTCTATGGTCAATTTCTGGAGTTTGTCTCATTGAAAATAACAGGGTTCCCTATTATCCACAGTTTCAGATATCCGCTTGGGAGTGTCTATAGCCCCCACGGATACAGGGGTCAACTTGTACTTCCACTTTAATTGATGTGGCAACATCCTACGGAATCCTGGGAATTGCAGTTTAGGGTACTTGGAATTCTTAGCCAGAGAGCTCTAGTGCCTCTGCAAACTACAAACCTGAGTTTTCCAATGGATTTTGTTAAAGTTAAAGTGGAATTGTAGTGCTACAACCATAGGATGGAGCAGACAGTTAAACTGGATCAAAGCGCTATAATTGTGTCCCACTTTTGGAGAAGGCAGTATATGCTGTAAATAAAATAAAATAAAATAGTGGGAAAGAGAGCCAAACCTTGCATACAACGGATGGACAGAGAACATGCCTCGCTTTTGTACTTGGGGGCTGCCTCTCCTTCCCACAGAAGACTTACTGGTGTGGTGAATAATTTATCTTTTTGTGGGTTAACAATTCATCATTTTGCCTGGATGCCTCCAAGGTATTCCTTCGCCCACTGTTGCTAAGAAAAATTGCAATCCGCAGGCAGGCATTCACAAAAAGAACAACTCCAAGCCCCTATTAAAAGTGACTACGAACAGTCCAAATACACGTAGGTTTTCTTTTTTAAAAGTGAAAATAAAACGGCCTATTCTCTTCTCTGCCCATGGGCGTCTGCCTGTTTGCATGTGACAGCGAACCCACCATCCAAGTCCCACTGACCCAAGAAAGAAGTGGGAAGGAAGCATTTTTCAAATGCCATTCTTTGGCTTGGGAATTCAAAGCCAAAGTCTATGGGTCAAGAGAGGAGTCTTAAAGGCTTCCACACTGCAGTTAAAAATAGTTTTGATTCCAGGAGTCAGGTGACCCTTCCAGAGAGCCAATCCTGTGCTGCCACAAGGTAGGCAGCCCCCCAATTGGGTCATTCCTTCATGTGCTGCAGGGATGAGGAAGAACTTGAACTCAGACCTCTGCAATCTTAGAATCATAGAGTTGGAAGAGACCCCAAGGGCCATCTAGTCCAACCCCCTGCCATGCAAGAATACACAATCAAATCATTCCCGACAGATGGCCATCCAGTCTCTGTTTAAAGACCTCCAAGGAAGGAGACCCCACCACGCTCCCAGGCAGCGTGTTCCACTTCTGAACAGCTCTTACAGTCAGGAAGTTCTTCCTAATGTTTAGGTGGAATCTCTTTTCCTGTAGTTCTTTCTTACTTTTCAAATATCTTTTGCCTGATGAAGAAGCCAGTAGAGCTCCGAAAGCTTGTGTCGTGTGTTTTGCATTTTGGTTGGCCAATAAAGGTATCGCCTTTTTGGGGATTCCAACCTTGGGCTAACACTTATTTAACTGTGCGATACATCAATTGCCATCCAGTCATCTTCCAGTCTATAGCTTCACCCACCCCACTGAACCCGCCAAAATCTCCTCTTCACCTGCCAGAATTTCCCTTGGTTTCGCATTGCATGGTCCTCCAGATTCAATGGAGGAATTTCAGCCCACGTTAGTCTCCTTCTTTGGAGTTTTTTAAACAGAGGCAGGATGGCCATCTGTTGGGATTGATTTGATTGTGTCTTCCTGCATGGCAGAAGGGGGTTGGACTGGATGACCCTTGAGGTCTCTTCCAATTCTATGATTCTATGATTCAATTTACACCTACAGCAATATTCTGAGTTTATGCCAGAAGTCTTTCTACACACCATCTGTTCCAGGAATTGACCAACAAGAAAACAGGGCTTTAACAAAGGCGGGTCAGTATGAATCAAACAAAGCCCATTTTATTGCATAGCAAGAGACAGAAGGAATAAAATATCCATGAATGACTGGCTCTCAATCAAGATGGCTCAAACCGCACGTCTGCCAATGAAAGCTCACACACAGTGGTCAGCCTTAAATATGTTTACTTGGAAGTAAATCCACACCAGTGTGCTATAGTGTTGGACTAGTTTTCCTGCGTGGCAGGGGGTTAGACTGGATGGCCCTCGTGGTCTCTTCCTACTCTACAATTCTATGATCCACAGATTCAACCAACCACGGCTCGAAAATATTCGGTGTTGTCTAGATAGTGGAAAAAATTCTCAAGGAATGCGGGTAGAATACCTTTTTTTGTCCAGATGAGCTTCTGCTGGGATTCGCCATATTCAGAAGGAGGGGGGCTGAAAACTCCAAGTAGTTCGCAATTACAGCTTTCTCATTTCTCGCCATCTTTTTTAAAAAAATACACAAAAATGCGCATAACAACCAATTTGAATTGGGGGCACATCCAGGAAGTCAAAACGTGATTGGTCGGACGTGCGTGGGCTTGCCAGCAACGAAGCGGCCAGAGCCGCCATTGTCGTTTATCGCGGAAGCTATCGTGCACTATTTTTGATTGGCAGAGCAAAAAAAAGTTTTTAAAGCAGAAGATTGCTTTTCTACATCTCTCATTTAACAAAGCAAAAAAGGGGTGGGAATGGAGGGAGCTTTGGGGAGGATAATAAGGCAGGCAATTCACTCGCAGACGCCATTTCTTTTCTCGCGGGCATGCTCCATGTGAACTTCAAACTCGGATAGCTTTCCATGCCAGTGATCTTGCAAATGGATCACGGCGACAAATGTACACTGCTCCGATAGTGAGGTAATGCGCTATTTTCTGCAATCAATTCTCCCATCTGAGTGAGCCCCCAAAAGCAAACCTTGTTGTTCGCCATTTTAGATAAGGGACGCCATTTTACTACACCGTTGTCTATAATGGGACTTAAGCATTCATGGATTTTGGAATCTGCAGGAGGTCCTGGAACCAAACCGCAGTGGATACTGAGGGCCCACTATATAGGAAAGATATAGTTTGTTATAAAAAGTAACCCACTATTTTAAAAAAATCCGCTTTTTATAACAAATGGTACTCTGTGAAGTCCAAGGAAAATGGTACTCTCTTTATTTGCTTTACTATATTACTGAAGTGAGAGCCAGCATGGTGTTGAACATTGGACTACGACTCTGGAAACCAGGGTTCGAATCCCTCCTTGGTCATCGAAACCCACTGGGGGACCTTGGGCAAGCCACACTCTCTCAGCCTCAGAGGAAGGCAGTGGCAACCTCCCCCCGAACAAATATTTCCGAGGTAACCCCATGATAGGATCGCCTTAGGGTCATCATAAGTCAGAAACAAGTTGAAGGCAAACAACAACAACAACAACGCAACAGGCACAGAGGGGTAGCGGCTGGAGCTAAGGCAGAGTATCTATGGCCTTCTAGATAATAATAATAATAATAATATTTATACCCCGCCCCTCTGTTAAAACAATCGGGGTTAGATAGTTATGTACAGAGGTCCCGTTTAAAAGGGTGGGCATGGCACTGCCCCCCATGGCCACCTCATACTGAAGCAGGCCCTCAAGCCAAGATCTTTGGTGGTCCCCCTACCTACTGCTAAGGTTAAGGGCAGTGAGATGCTCTACAGGATTTAGGATAAAAATTAAAATAAGCCCGTTTAAATGATGACAGCAAAGTAATATATATATATATATATATATATATATATATATTTAAAAAAACTAAATGGATTTACACAATAAAAGCTTACAATAGTATCACACCATGCCCCCTCCTAATCCTAGGCCGCCAAGCTAGAGCCCTGTCTGCCCCTCCCCAAATAGAAATTCTGGTCTCCCAATGTAATTTGCTTTCATGCCCCACATTTCATCCATTGTAGTAACTTAAAACTTCAATGGAGCATTTAGATATGGAAGAGACCACAGGGGCAATCTAGACCAACCCCCAGCCATGCAGGAACACACAATCAAAGCACTCCTAACGGATGGCCATCCAGCCTCTGTTTAAAAACCTCCAAAGATAGAAACACCACCACATTCCTACGCAATGTATTCCACTTCTGAACAGCTCTTACAGTCAAGACGTTCTTCCAAATTTTTAGGTGGAATCTCTTTTCCTGGAGTTTGAACCCATTGCTCCGTGTCCTAGTATCTGGAGCAGCAGAAAACAAGCTTGCTCCATCCTCAGCACCACATCCCTTCAAATATTTAAACATGGCTCTCATATCATAGAATCATAGAATTGCAGAGTTGGAAGAGACCACGAGGGCCATCCAGTCCAACCCCCTGCCATGCAGGAAATCACGATCAAAGCATCCCCAACAGATGGCCATCCAGCCTCTGTTTAAAGACCTCCAAGGAAGGAGACCCCACCACGCTCCGAGGGAGTGTGTTCCACTGCCGAACAGCTCTTACTGTCAAAAAGTTCCTCCTAGTGTTGAGGTGGAATCTCTGTTCCTGGAGCTTGCATCCTTTGCTCCGTGTTCCAGTCTCTGGAGCAGCAGAAAACAAGCCTGCTCCATCCTCAACGTGACACCCCTTCAAATACTTAAACAGGGCTATCATATCGCCTCTTAACCGTCTTTTTTCCAGGCTAAACATACCCAGCTCCCTAAGTCTCTCCTCATAAGGCATTGTTTCCAGACCTTTCACCATTTTAGTCGCCCTTCTCTGGACACGCTCCAATTTGTCAATATCCTTTTTGAATTGTGGTGCCCAGAACTGGACACAGTATTCCAGGTGAGGTCTGACCAAGGCAGGATAGAGCGGCACTATTACTTCCCTTGATCGAGATACTATACTTCTATTGATGCAGCTCAAAATCGCATTGGCCTTTTTAGCTGCCGCATCACACTGTTGACTCATGTTCAACTTGTGGTCTACTAGGACTCCTAGATCCCTTTCGCACGTAGTCTCATTCAGCCAGGTCTCCCCCATCGTATATCTATGCATTTCATTTGTTCGCCCTAAGTGCAGTACCTTACATTTCTCCGTATTGAATTTCATTTTGTTAGCTTTGGCCCAGCTCTCTAGTCTATCCAGGTCATTCTAAATTTTGATCCTGTCCTCCAGGGTATTAGCTACTCCTCCTAATTTGGTGTCATCTGCAAATTTGGTAAGTATGCCCCTAATTCCCTCATCCAAGTCATTGATAAAGATGTTGAATAGCACTGGGCCCAGGACCGAACCCTGTGGCACCCCACTGGTCACATCTTTCCAAGACGAAGAGGAGCCACTGCTGAGCACCCTTTGGGTTCGGCCGGTCAACCAATTACATATCCATTGAACAGTTAACTTGTCTAGCCCACATTTTACAAGCTTGTTTGCAAGAATGTCATGGGGAACCTTGTCAAAGGCCTTACTGAAATCAAGGTATGCAATGTCCACAGCATTCCCTTCATCTACCAAGCTGGTAACTTTATCAAAAAAAGAGATCAGATTAGTCTAGCATGACTTGTTTCTCTGAAACCCATGTTGACTTTTTGTGATTATGGCATTGCCTTCTAAATGTTCACAGACTCTCTGTTTAATGATCTGCTCTAGAATCTTCCCTGGTATTGATGTCAGACTAACTGGACGATAATTGTTGGGATCCTCTTTTTTCCCCTTTTTGAAGATGGAGACAACGTTTGCCCTCCTCCAGTCTGCTGGGACTTCTCCTGTTCTCCAAGAGTTAATAGAAGTTAATGTCATCCCTTAACTTCTCCAGGCTAAACATACCCAGCTCCCTAAGCCGCTCCTCATAAGGCATGGCTTCCAGACCTCCCACTTTATTCATTTAAAGTATATTTTTTTCCATCATGCTCTGCAAGCAAAAATGCTTCTAGCTTGGCTTCTATGCAGATAACAACTATAACAGTAAATAACAATAGACACTCTCTATGGGCAGGCTTGAAATATAAGAAAGACACAAGACAAAAGGAAAAGGGATGGGGAGGGAAGAGGAAAATATAAGTGGCTTTTCAGCAGGGATGGCCTCCGGCTAACATTTTATTTCTAAATGATGCAGTCTCTGTTGGACAACAACTTCCATCAGCCATGATGGACGAGGCTGATATGAGTTGGAATCCTAGATTATCTGAATGGCCATAAGTTCTCCATTGCCCACGGGCTATATCAGCTTTGTTTTTGCCACTTAAAAGGCATTTTACCCAGAACACTATACTTTCAGAGAGGTGGGGAGAAAGAGATTTGACAGAGAGACAAAGATAAAAAATGATCATACAGCAACTAAATTCCCACCTTACCCTGGCTGTGCCCCTTCCATTTTGTCCATTTTCAAAGGATAAAGATTTGCACCTGATCAAATGAGCTAAGAAAATGGCTTTTTTTTTTCATTTTCAAAAGTCCCTCCAAATGCACATTAGTTAGAGCATTTACAGCAATGCCTTCCTGCAAAGCTGAAAGAGCCTGTTGTCTTTCTTTAAAATTTCCCTTTCAGAAATATAGTTCTATCAAGATGTGCTTTGACTTGCAACCAAACGTTCTGTTCCTACATTTTTATTTTTGTGGAATGGAGACAGAAATTTTCTCTGTTCACCCCATGGGAAATAAATAGTTCTTATTTCAGGGCCGGACAGGACTGTGGTTACTCTGATGTTGTTGGACTACAATTCCAACAGCCTGCAAGCCAACACCAAATACCCTCTGTCCTGATTTGGCATGGACAGTCCTGACTACTGCTCTACAGACCCTCTTTTCCAGCTCCCTTTAAACGGTCTCAGTTTCTTCTTCTCCTTTCCCCCTTTGTCCTCAGCTTACTTCCACTGCTGCAAATTGAGTTCAAAGTGCAAAAGTAGTTTATTAACTCAGCAAAGGGGAGAAAAGAGGAGAGAATCTCACCCTTCCCAGTTGGCTCAGGCAAAAGCAAACTGCTGCAGCCTCTTCTAGCTTATGTGTTCTTCCTCATTCATAACTGTTGCCATCTTGACCACACTCTTCCTCATTCACACCATCTGGACCACACTCTTCCTCATCCACACCATCTTGACCACATTCTTCCTCATGTTGATCACGTCTTGACCCCTCCCTTCCTCATTCACACCATCTTGACCACACTCTTCCTCATGTTGATCACTTCTTGACCCCTCTCTTCCTCATTCACACCATCTTGACCACACTCTTCCTCACGTTGATCACGTCTTGACCCCTCCCTTCCTCATTCACACCATCTTGACCACACTCTTCCTCATGTTGATCACTTCTTGACCCCTCTCTTCCTCATTCACACCATCTTGACCACACTCTTCCTCACGTTGATCACGTCTTGACCCCTACCTTCCTCATTCACACCATCTTGACCACACTCTTCCTCATGTTGATCACGTCTTGACCCCTACCTTCCTCATTCACACCATCTTGACCACACTCTTCCTCATGTTGATCACGTCTTGACCCCTCCCTTCCTCATTCACACCATCTTGACCACACTCTTCCTCATGTTGATCACGTCTTGACCCCTCTCTTCCTCATTCACACCATCTTGACCACACTCTTCCTCATGTTGATCACATCTTGACCCCTCCCTTCCTCATTCACACCATCTTGACCACACTCTTCCTCATCTTGACCACATCTTGACCCCTTTCTTCCTCATTCACACCATCTTGACCACACTCTTCCTCATCTTGACCACATCTTGACCCCTTTCTTCCTCATTCACACCATCTTGACCACACTCTTCCTCATCTTGACCACATCTTGACCCCTCTCTTCCTCATCCACACCATCTTGACCACACTATTCCTCATCTTGACCCCTCTCTTCCTCCTTCACACCATCTTGACCACACTCTGATGTTGCTTGGCCACATGCTTGGCCCATTTTTCCATCTCAGAAACATTGGAGGGTATGACACCTTCTAGATGGCTACGCTGCCCACTCACAGTTTGCAGTGGGCCTCTAGTTAATGTGGGACTGCAAGTTTCATCAGCCCTTGCCAGTATAAAAATGGTGAGAAATGCTGGGAATGGCAATCCAACATCATCTGGAGGGCTGGATGATCTCTGCCCTTGAGTGAGACTGAAGTCAGGAGTGCGAATCATGTGGCTTTCGAGACATTGTTGGACTGCAACTCCCAGCAGTCCTAACCATCATGATTATGAGAGATACTTGGGTGTTGCTATTCAACAACCTCTGGAAGGCTGCCTGATTGCCACCAATTATTTAACAATTATTACATTGCTTAGACACCTTTTCCTAAAAATCTTGCAACAACTAAAATAGACAACAAGTTACAAACAGAACAAAAGTGACACAATAAACCAAAAGCAAAATACAAATTTCTAAATAAATACAGGACATTAAAAATAAACAGAAAAGGGGACAGAATTTAGTACCAATTAAACCGAAAATTAAAAATGAATATAGAAAAAAAATGGAATATAGCTTTTTTTTTAAAGGTGGTGATGATTTCCATCTGCCTCCTGTTTCGTGAGCAGAAAAGAAAGACAAACAGTAAATTACATTCATTTTCTTGTCACTGCCTTTCTCCCTCCACCATGTCGCCTTGTTGTCATAAAAAATCCATTAGGAGTAGCATGGGGGAAAGGAGGGGGGGACACAGAGACACACAGGGAACATGCATGTACGAACCCAACAGACCCCTGTTCTGCTCAAAGAGACAAGATAATTATAGATGGTAAAAGGAAGAGGGAGAAAGAGAGAGCAAGCCCACTCCCTTCTACCAAATGTGACTCTCAGCTCCCTTGAAGCACAAACAGAGGAAATGGGTAGGGAGAAAACAGATGGAAAATGAACAAGAAAACAGTATACGTATTTGGGGAGGAGAAGGAGATCTTCAAAGTACTGGATCTACTTGGGCAGAAGAATAAGGTTTCACACCTTGCTTAGCTCCCCAAATAGGTTCAGCACTTTGGATAGTCCATAGAATCATAGAGTTGGAAGAGACCACAAGGGTCATCCAGTCCAACCCCCTGCCATGCAGGAATCCACAATAGCTGTTTATTCATTATTTAAGTTCCTCAAAGCTACCATTGCTTTGGCACCTTGGACAGTTCCTTAGGGGCAGCTCCCCCAATAGGTTCAGCACCTTGGACACGTTTCAGCTTCTCAATATCCTTCCTGAATTTGCCCAGAACTGGACACAGTATTCCAGGTGAGGTCTGACCAAAGCAGAATAGAGTGGCACTATTATTTCCCTTGATCTAGACACCAGACTCGTATTGATGCAGCCTAGAATCACATTGGTTTTTTTAGCTGCAGCACCACACTGCTGACTCATGTTCAGCTTGTGGACCTCTAGATCCCTTTCACATGTACTGCCATCAAGCCAGGTGTCACCCATCCTATATCTGTGCATTTCATTTTTTGTGCCTAAATGTAGTACCTTACATTTCTTCCTATTGAAACTCCCATGTTGGTAATAAGGCACAAATCAAATAAATAAAATACATTCTCAATAAATAAAGTTACGGAACTTGAAGCAAGGCCTTTGACTGCTTGTGTGTTGCCATGGTTAGAGTGTTGGACTGGGACTCAAGAGAGTCAGGATCAAATTCCTACTGAGCCATAAGGAAGAGAGATTCCACCTAACCATTAGGAAGAACTTCCTGATGCTAAGTGTGGAATACACTGCTCCGAGTGTGGTGTAGTCTCCTTCTTTGGAGGTTTTTAAGCAGAGCCTGGATGGCCATCTGTGAGGAGTGCTTTGATTGGGTATTCCTGCATGGCAGAATGGGGTTGGACTAGATGACCCTTGGGGTCCCTTCCAACTCTCTGATTCTATGAATCTATAAGACTCGGTGGGTCACCATGGGCCTGTCATTTTATCTTGGCTTGGTCTACCTCTCACGGTTGTTGTGAGGACAATGTGGTGAGGCTGTTACTCAGAATATTACTGGATAACATACGGCCCCAAAAAGAGATTCCACCTAAATGTTAGGAGGATCTTCTTGACTTTAATAGTTGTCTGACAGTGGAATAGATGGCCTTGATGGACCCTCCTTTCTTTGGAGGTCTTCAAACAGAGGTTGGACAACCATCTTTTGAGGAGGGGGCTTTAGTTGTTATGGCAGTTGGACTAGATGGCCCTTGGGCTCCCTTCCAACTCTACGATTCTATGCACTGCCTTACCTTTCGCCCTGTTGAAATTCCTTTTGCTAGCTTTGGCTCAGCTCTCCAACCTCCTAAGGTCATCTCAGATCCTGGTTGGGTCTTCCTTTTAAGCAGAGGCTGGATGGCTATCTTTTGGGAATGTTCTGATTGTATTTTCCCGCATGGCAGGGGGTTGGACTGGATGGCCCTTGGGGTCTCTTCCAACTCTATGATTCTATCATTCATTCAGCAACCCCTCCCAGTTTGGTGCCATTTGAAGCGCACGTCCTCAACTCCGCCGTCCAAGGCATTTATAAAGACGTTGAACACCACCAGACTTGGGACAGACCATCTCCAGCTTGGGGGAAGATAGGTAACTGTTTATAGAAGGAGATACTCTCCCTATCTCTCTGTGTGTGTGTATGTGTGTGTGTGTGTGTGTGAGAGAGAGAGAGAGAGAGAGAGAGAGAGGTGTGCTGGCTTCATTAATTATGCAGAATATGCAAAGAAAAAAAATCTCCCCTCATCCTCTGGTTGAGTTTAAAAGAAGGAGAACCCCATTTAGAATGGGGAGAAATTACTCCCCAAGGCAGCTGAAATTTCTCTTGCAACTTCAAAGGACAATAAATTATTCAAACAGCTCCTGCCATTTCGTTTTCTCTCCCTCTTTCACTCTGCACTCCCTCCTCTCCCCTTTTCTTGATGTTATGTTCTCAAGTCAATTAAAGGTTTTTGTTGCGGGAGGGGGTAAACTAAGGAAATAAGAAAGAGGGGGGGACTTTTTTGAATCTTAAAACTAGGATAGCTTCCACTTCCTCAAAATGCATATTCATAAAAACCTTTTTTTCCCCTCCCCGCACATACGAGCACGTGCATGCAAATAGATGTTTTCCTGCCTTTCCTCCCCCCTTGCTTTGCCCCCAAATTAATGCACAGAAACCCGAACATCTGGGCCACGAATGCCTTAACGAAAACGGCATCTGCTCTGATCATAAGAACATTAATGTGCTAACTCATGGAAGTACAGAGTCGGAAGAGGCCCCACTTCGGCGATTGAGCCCAACCCGCTACGCAATGCAGAAACTCCAAATAGAGCATCCCCAACAGGTTGCTGTCCAGCCTCTTTCAGATGTCTAGAGAAAGAGATTCCCCATCTCTCTAGGGAATTAGTTCCATTGCTAAACTGCTTGTTCAATTGAAACCCACCCTGCTGTATGGGCTTCCAAGAGCAGGGGTGGGGATCATGAGGTCTTCCAGATGTTGTGGGCTTCAAGTACAGTAGGACCCACATACCTGTGGGGGATTGGTTCCAGGGCCCCAACAGATAATGAATTCTGTGGATAATGAAATCCGTGGATAATAGCAAACACTCCCCCCCCCGTCACCATTGCTGCCACAGGAGCCATCCGGGGGCTGAAGGGGGAAGGGAGGTGAGATATCTCCTCCCCTCCCTTCGCTCCCTGTCACCATTGGAGTGTGGTGGAGTCTCCTTCTTTGGAGGTTTTTAAAGAGAGGCTGGATGGCCATCTGTTAGGAATGATTTGATTGTGTATTCCTGCATGGCAGGGGGTTGGACTAGATGGCCCTTGGGGTCCCTTCCAACTTATTCTCCTTCTTTGAAGGTTTTTAAAGAGAGGCTGGATGACCATTTGTTGGGAATGATTTGATTGTGTATTCCTGCAGGACGGGGGTTGGACTAGATGGCCCTTGGGGTCCCTTCCAACTTATTCTCCTTCTTTGGAGGTTTATAAAGAGAGGCTGGATGGCCACCTGTCCAGAATGATTTAATTGTGTATTCCTACAGGGCAGGGGGTTGGACTGGATGGCCCTTGGAGCCTCTTCCAACTCTTCTATGATGATGATAATATTATATTTGGCCACTGCATAATGGTGGAATGATGCATCCGCCATGGCCCAATGCGCATCCAAGCAGGAAGTGCTGGAGCAAAGCAGGTGCACCCAATGCACATCAGAACTGCTCAATGTATGTAAGAAGAATCCAACGCACATCAGACGTGCCCAACGCACATTGCCGCATTCTTTTCAGTGCCCTGATATACATCTTTGCAAATTCACTACCAGGCTTCCATTGTGCTCCTGCAAAGTAGCTAAGGATTCATAAAGTTACCCAACACAGACTGTGATGAAGAATCGCTCTGTATCTTTAGCCAACACAACGAAGGCTCAGCCTCTGGAAGGTACCAGCTGGGTGGACCATTATGGACAACGGCACCCTTGGCAAAGCCATCTGGGGGCGATCTCACGAACTTATGTGAGCCGGTGATTTAAAAGTTTCCCTCCAATACACTGAATTGGGTCAGGAAAAGGACTTTTTAACCATCAAACCAACTAGCGACATAAAACAGACGGTTCAAAGTTATCAAATTAAAACCAGCCGTGTGAAATATAGCCGAAGCTCAATTTAAAACACAGAGCCTGCCCGGTTATAAAAAATCAGCACTGCATGTTAAGCTGAAAGCAGACTTTTTTTTAAAAAAAGAAGGCCATTAACAACCTATTTAAAAACAGATAGGGAAGGAGACAAATGTATATTCCTTGTCAGGGATTTATATCTTGTTTCTGTTTGTTTCTGTTTAGGGAAAGCGTCACTGAAAGTGAGTATATCAATCGTGTAAATAAATTAATACCACGTCAACTTCTCTCAACACTCCACTTTTTCAGAATCCCTTGACTTTGTATAAACCTTTTAAATAAGAAAGAAGAAATACCTACCTAGAGAGTTACTCAGGAATGTTTAGGGCAGGGTTTGGCAAAATGAAACCCATGGGAGATGAGGTGGCCAGATTTATCATGGATCTCCCAAACTAACTCCCCGCTACGAAAAAAACCCCAGGGAGCATGGGGGCATTTTTATCATGTTTTGTCTCCATTGGGTCATTTGAAGCCCATGAGGCCAACAGGAGAGTGAACATCCTGTTATTACTCATTCATTCATTCATTTATTTATTTCCCACCTTTCCCACTATGAAGGGACCCAAGGCGGCTCACAGCATTTTAACAATAGCTAAAAATATAGTACAATAAATAAGAATTAAAAGAGATTAAACTACTATGTAAGTAAAATTCCATGTCAGTGAAAAAATATTTTAAAAACTCCCATCAAATTTAAAATGTCAGCACAAGCAGTACGACCTTAG
Organism: Gambelia wislizenii; assembly: GCA_030847615.1. Lineage (NCBI taxonomy): Eukaryota > Metazoa > Chordata > Lepidosauria > Squamata > Crotaphytidae > Gambelia > Gambelia wislizenii. The sequence goes on from JAUMIR010000018.1 coordinate 9,544,023, forward strand.
TTTGTCAGCAAAGGCCTGGGGGAATAAAAATGTTTTTACCTGCCGCTCCCCCAAATGGCAAAAATGCCCCTCAATCTAAAGATCGGCATTTTGGGTCATTTAGGGGCAAAACTAGATTTTTAAAAAAACAAATCGTGAGTGCTTGGGTTGTGTATTCCTGAAAGGCAGGGGGTTTGGACTAGATGGCCCTTGTGGTCTCCTCTGACTCTATGACTCTAAGTGAGATGGCAACTTCTGAAGGTGGATTTGTGCATTGGCTGGGGGTTCAAATAGATTGGGATTGGTCTCCCTTCTTTAAATTTTACATCTATGGATCACATCTGTGTCCACAGCGGCTCTAAATCAGTGGTTCTCAATGCCTGGTCCTCCAGATGTTGTGGACTTCAGTTCCCAGAATGTATGCCATGATGGCTTCTGGGAGATACAGTTCAAACCTTTAAGAGGACCAAAGGTTGAGAAACCACTGTCCAAATGCAAGACTCATGGAGCCCATCCCCTTCCTACATGTCTCTCTCTGGCTTTTCTTCGCAAACGAAGATTCAGGAATGACTCATCCCGCGTTTTCTGCAAGCGTGCTGATGACTAAAAAGGCCAATCTGAGATAGACATGTCCGGTTGCAGAAAGCACAGCAGAAGGTTTCCTCGGGTGATGTTACCGGGTTGTGATTCTTTCTGCGTTGTCGTTTCTCTTCAAGACTTGTTTGGCGTGAGTTCTCAAATAAGGCTGCAGCATTGTGGATAGTGCGTCTCCATGCCTCCCGATGTGAGGCCAGGGCGGACCATTGTTGGTGATCAATTTGGCCAAGCCTGAGATGTTGTTTCAGGGAGTCCTTGTATCGCTTTTTTGGTGCGCCCCTCTTATGCTGACCCGTGGAGAGTTCACCGTAGAGTACTATTTTTGGGAGGCGATGGTCCTCCATCCTAGACACATGCCCTGCCCAGCACAGCTGCGTTCTCAATATCATGGCCTCAATGCTGGTGATCCCTGCTTGCTCAAGGACAGCAACATTTGTCACATAGTCAGTCCAGTGTATATTTAGGATTGTGCGTAAGCAGCGCTGATGGAAGCGTTCGAGAAGTCGTAGGTGGTGGTGATAGGTGACCCATGTTTCAGACCCATAAAGGAGAATAGACAGTACAATGGCTCTATACACACTGATTTTTGTGCTTTGCCTCAGGTGTTTATTGCTCCAGACTCTTTTGTGAAGTCTTCCAAATGCACTATATGCCTTTGCTAATCTGTGATCGATCTCTTTGTCAATCTTGGCATCTGAGGAGATGATGCTTCCCAGGTAGGTGAACTGCTGAACGGACTTGAGCACAGATTTGCCGACGGCAATGTGGGGATGGTGGTGTTCGTCCTGTGGTGCAGGCTGGTAAAGAATTTCTGTTTTCTTCAGGTTAACTTCCAGCCCAAAGAGCTCTGCAGCTGGTGCGAAGTAGGATGTTAGGTGCTACAGAGCTGCTTCTGTGTGGGCAACAAGGGCAGCATCGTCAGCGAAGAGCAGCTCACGGACTAGATAGTTTAGAGTCTTAGTGCGAGCCCTCAGACAGCTTAAGTTAAACAAGCTACCATCAGTACGGTAACGTATATAGATGCCGTTGTCCTCTTCGAGCTCTGCCGTAGCCCTTTCGAGCATCATGCTGAAGAAGATTGTAAATAGAGTTGGCGGAAGAACACAACCTTGCTTCACTCCATTAGTTATTAGAAAGGGCTCTGAAAGAGCATCGCCATATCTGACTTGACCACGCTGGCCCTCATGTAGCAAGATAATCATTTTAAGGAATTTGGGTGGACATCCTAGTCTTTCCAGGATCTGCCACAGACCTTTCCTACTCACGGTGTCGAAGGCATTGGTGAGGTCAACAAATGTTACATAGAGACCCTTGTTCTGCTCTCTACATTTCTCTTGCAGTTGTCTAAGGGCAAATACCATGTCTGTAGTACTCCTATTGGCTCTGAAGCCACATTGGCTTTCAGGAAGAAGTTCTTCAGCAATGGCAGGAACTAATCTGTTCAGGAGTATCCTTGCAAGGATTTTTCCAGCAATAGAGAGCAGTGTTATGACTCAATAGTTTGAGCAATCGGTAAAACAGAGCTTAAAATGGAGTTTACTATCTGCATTTTTGTTGTTGTTACAAATATAAGCCTTTATATATTAAACCGAGGCTGGAGGGCCATCTGTCAGGAATGTTTTGATTGTGTGTTCCTGCATGGCAGAACGGGGTTGGACTAGATGGCCCTTGGGGGTCTCTTCCAACTCTATGATTCTATGATCTGAGGAAGTAGACCAAGTCTATGAAAGCTTATGCTAGAATTTCTTTTTCTCAGTTAGTCTCAAAGGTACAACAAGATCCTCTTGCTTACTAATATTTCAGACTAACATAACTATGTCTTTGAAATATCAATCAAGTCTTACAAGCGGTAGTAAACTTCTAGTCTACTAGCAAAGATTTGCCTCTTGGCTGGAGATATGCCCAGCAAAACTGGAGAATTCGCACTCCTATCTGCCACCTGGAGATGGCCCATTAAAAATGGAGACTCAGGGCCAGGCCCTGAGATCTGGCAACCCGACATGCAACACTAATTTTCTTGCAAGGGAACCATTTCTTGCAAAGCTCCTCTTCACCTTATTCTCCCAATCCCCAGGTCCATTAGGCTTCTTTAAATACCAAGCCAACAATGAGATGGGAAATGGAAAGCAGGGGGGGGGGCAGGAGAACCGAATGACATCACTGCAGCTCGATTTAATTTGATCAAGCAGTTATGCAAGGTGACACTTGGCATAAGCTTAATTCAGCGTCCTTGGTCGGAAAAAGGGAAGAGACTGAGCGAGAAGGGGGAGACAGACAAGGAGGAGGGACGATGGAAGATGACAGGAGGAGACACTATCCTAAACTGTTCTATAATGTCAGCTGGAGAGACCGAAAATGCAACATAAGAGAGAGGGGAAAAGATCATAGAGTCATAGAGTTGGAAGAGACCTCAAGGGCCATCCAGTCCAACCCCCTGCCATGCAGGAAGACACAATCATAGAACCATAGAATCATAGAGTTGGAAGAGACCTCAAGGGCCATCCAGTCCAACCCCCTGCCATGCAGGAATATACCAAACAGGTAGCCACCCAGCCTCTGCTTAAAAACCTCCAGCACTGGATTTACACACAAGCTAACTAAACTCCAGTTTATTGAGCAACGGAGGAGGTCTAGGGGGGCACATTAACCCCCCCAAGAGACTTTGGAGGGCCATACCTCCCCCATTGCATTCAGTCCTGCAAAACGTTACCATTTTTTAAACTCTCAATATCTCTGGGGAACACGTGTGTATTTTCACCACGTTTGGGGGACTTCCCAGGGCCATTGTAGGCCCATAAAATCATAGAATTGGAAGAGACCTCAAGGGCCATCTAGTCCAACGCCCTGCCATGCAGAAATGCACAATCAAAGCACTCCTGACAGATGGCCATCCAGCCTCTGTTTAAAAACCTTCAAAGAAGGAGACTCCACCACACTCCCAGGCAGTGCATTCCACTTCCGAACAGCTTTTACTGTCAGGAAGTTCTTGCTAATGTTGAGGTGGAATCTCTTTTCCTGTAGTTTGAACCCATTGCTCCGTGTCCTGGAGCAGTAGAAAACAAGCTTGCTCCATCTTCAGTATGACATCCCTTCAAACATTTAAACATGGCTATCATGTTCCCTCTCAACTTTCTCTTCTCCAGACTAAACATGCCCAGCTCCCTCAGCCGCTCCTCATAGGGCATCATAGCTTCCAGACCTCCCACCATCCTGGTCTCCCTCCTCTGGACACGTTCCAGAGTAACTCCAGCTATGCTGGAAATGCCCTCCATACCCTCTAGAGGGCATTTTAGGACATTGTGGAGCAAAAAATAAAAATAAAAATAATGGTTCAGGTATGTGTGTATATATGTCTCCCACTGATCCCCTAATTACCTAGAACCAACCCCCAGTGGATATGGGGGCCCTATTGTAAATATCATTATTAAAAAATTACAATTAGCACCCCCCTCCAAAAAAACCCACACCCCACACTTTGAGCCTTCTAAGTCCAATACTAGAATAGAACAGGATAAAATCCACAGATGAGAAACTTACTTTCAGCGGTGCAGCCAATCAGCAGCAAGGAAAGGCAGTTGACGAGGGGGACCAGGAGAGACATCCCGGGGCCGGGATTCATGGTGACACGACTGGCAGAGGCCTCCGACCGCAGCCGGATCGGGCCCCTTGGTTCAGCAATGCTCACAGCGCCTCCGGAAGGGGGTCAACACCTGCAGAGGGATGAAGAAAGATCTGGAGGTTAACTGGGAAGGTTTGATTTGGGAAGGTTTCCTAAGAAATGATGCATAGAATCATAGAACCACAGAGCAGGAAGAGACCCCAAAGGCCATCTAGTCCAACCCCCTGCCATGCAGGAATACACAATCAAAGCATTCCTGATAGATGGCCATCCAACCTGTTTAAAAACCTCCAAAGAAGGAGACTCCACCACACTCCAGGTTTTGCTTAGCTTTAAAGGCCCTCTCCAAGGTGCTGAACCTAGTAAGGAATAGGGCTCAACACCTTGGAGAGTTTCCTTGAAAGCCGGGCTTCAATCCTAGAGTGGATTCACCATTCCACTGACATTCCACTGCTGGCGCCGAGATTCCTGCCCCAAGGAGCCTCCAAACCTAATGTTCAAGAACAAGGGAAGAGGAAGGGAAAGGTAAACAGAGGGGAAATATGCATGCTCATATTCCACTGATTTGTACCTCCCTTCTGCTCCGTTCCTCTCCCGGAGCCCTTGACGGAGCCTGCCAGGAGAGGTATTAGGACATGTCAGCTCCAATTTGGCGACTCATCCTTCAGACAAAAAGGTACATCGCCTGGGCCCATCCGCGCTCAGCCTTGCCAAGCCTGGGAAATTCCAGAACAACAGGACACAGGCGTTCACCTCTGCCAGGTTGAGGGGGTGACGCTAGCCAGAGAGGGCAGCCAGCGGGGAAACACAGGGATGGAGATGTCTTGTTGGCTGGGGGCTTTTTGGAAGCCATAGCCTCCAAAAGTAACAACCCCAAGCTCTCATCTAGCGCTCTCAATTCAAACCTTTGAATATCCGCAACAGCTCCATTGACTACAGGTTCATTTCTGGGCACAATTTAAAGTTTGGGTTATGACCTTTTACAAAAGAAGGCATTATATGCTTTTTTTGATTATGTATTCCTGCATGGCAGGGGGTTGGACTGGATAGCCCTTGAGGTCCCTTCCAACTCTATGATTCTATGGCTCATGTCCTGGAATGGAGAACAAAACCTATGAGAAAGGGTTGAGGCAACTGGGCCTATTTGGCCTGGCGAAGAGAAGATGGAGAGGCAACAGGATTGCACTCTTTGAATATCTCAAGGCAGTTACAGAGACGAGGGAGCAGGTTTGTTCTCTGCTGCCCCAGAGGGTAGGACCAGATCTAGTGGTTTCAAGTTACAAGATGATAGATTTTGGTTGAACATTAGAAGGAACCTAAGCAGGGTCAGCTTTGGTGAGTTCAGTTGGACACCCATATCTGTGGGGGTTTGGTTAGCAGACTTACCATGGATACCGAAAATTCCAGATAACAGCGAACCCTATTAAAATAAAGGAATTCTGGTAGAAACATACCCTAGAGTTGTGTTGGAGGACCTAGAAGAGGAGACCTCTCTAGGCATTTTCCAGTGTGGCTCTATGGTATGTGACCCCTATTTTGTGTTCTACAGATAACTGAAACCATGGATATTGGTTCCAGGATACAGTGGTCCGACTGTACTTGGATGGGGGACCATCAATGAATACCAGGAGCTGTAGGCTAGATTTCTGAGGAAGGAACTGGCACGGAGCAATGGACCCAAACTACAGGAAAAGAGATTCCACCTAAACATTAGGAAGAACTTCCTGACAGTAAGAGCTGTTCGGAAGTGGAATGAGCTGCCTCGTAGTGTAGTGAAGTCTCCTTCTTTGAGGTTTTCAAACAGAGGCTGGATGGCCATCTCTTGGGAATGCTTTGATTGTATATTCCTGCAAGGCAGGGGTGGACTAGATGACCCTTGTGGTCTCTTCCAACTCTATGATTCTATTCTATGAAAATCACCTCTGAGAAAACCCTATGAAATTCATGGGGTCACCATAAGTCAACAGGCAACTTGAACACATGTACAGTTATCCCTTCATATTCACTGGGGTTTGGTTCCAGGACCCCCCCGTGGATACCAAAATCCTTGAATACTAAAGTCCTGTTATATGCAATGGCCTAACAAAATGGTGTCTCTTATATAAGATGGCAAAATCAAGATTTGCTTTTTGGATTATTATTTTTTTAAGAGTATTTTCAAGCCGTGAATACTTAAATCCGTGGATACCAAATCCGTGGATACGGAGGAACAACTGTACATACACAGTGTAATTCTGACAAGTGGATAATTATGCTCCAATGAGGTTAGTTTCCTCCCATTTTCAACTGCACACCCTCCATTTCCACACTCCACATTTTTCCCCTTTCCAGTCACACATTTTGTGTACAACTGCACCCCGAAACAAAACCCTGCCTGTCTTCATGACCACAAAGAAAAGGCTGGCTTAGATAAGAAATGGAACTGCCACGGACTGAATGGGAGACCATGTGCTTGCAAAAGCATATACTCTAATAACTGAGCTATAGTTCCTCTATGGTTAATAAGCTGCAGATATGGAGTCACTATGTGGGTCCATCTAACCCAGGAACTGGAATTTGAGACCCTTCTGAGGTTGCTGAACTTTAGTTCTCCGCTATCTGAACCTTGGCAATGCTGACAAGGACTGCTGGTAGTTGCAATCCAACCGCATCTTGGAGGGCCATGCAATTCTCATCCCTGATCTATCCCAATATCATCTTCAGAGCCTCATGTAAAGATAATTCCCATTGTTTGAGGCTACCTTTTAATTAGAGATGGTGGGGACTGAGCTTGGAACATCCATCATGTCTTCTACCACTGAACAGATGGTTCCTCCACAACCACTGGGATGAAAAATGCAGCAAATAAATGTACAGATGAAAAAAATTGTAGCAAACCCTTCCAATGTATACGCCTTTAAAAGGAGATAAGGCAAATGTACAGAGGATAAAACTAACAATGGTCACTACACAAGGTTTGTAGTTTGGGGAGGAACTAGAACTCTCAGTTCCCGACCCTCAACTGCAAATCCCAGGATTCCAGAACCATGGCAGTTAAAGTGGAATAACAGAACTATAATTGTGCAGTGTGAATGGGCCCCATGTCAGATTCATATTGGATGGAGCAAAGAAGAAATTCCACAAGCATTCCTAAGCTGCTAGAGCAAACTACACTTTAACAGACAAAAAAACAAAGACAACGTCACTGATACTGACCAATCATACCCAGCAATTTTCCCTCCCTGGTTCCAAATATCAAAGGAACAATGACCCCCAAAAGGAGGAGGCGGGAATGGATTGAAAGCAAACTAGTGCTTATAGAAAAATAACGTTTTATTTTTAGTGGGTTGCTAGAGACATTCTGAGCTAGCTGTTCTCTTCCAAGGCCAAGACAACTATACATTTCCATGCATTAACATGGATTAATTACTCCCATCTTGATTGTGCATGAGGCCCTGTAATATGGAAGCCCAAGATACATGCATTATGCAAACAGACTTCTAGTCAAGTAGTTGCTTTAGAAAGCCCTTCCGTTTCAGAGGGGAGGTTTGGGTGGTTCAAAATTTCAAAATTTCCTTCCCCTCCTCACTCTAAAAAATAAGCCTCATGCTATTCACTTTGTATAGAAGGTTCATTTTCTCCCCACACCACTTCTAAAACTCTTTGCCCCTTTATAAGCAGTCTGTTTCTGTTTGAAACACATCTGCACCCGCAACCACGCCCTCCTTGTCTTATCTGTATGCATTTCTGTAGCGTAGCACTCCCCGAAAAAGGCTCACCGAGCAGAAAATATCCTAGCTAATTTTTCTTCGTCTAAATATAAAGCCAGTCTTCTGATTTTGAAGCACTTCTGGATATTTTCCTCCCGCATCAGTTCCTGCCCACCCACCCACCCGATTGCTACAATTCTCCTCTTTTGGGAACCAAAGACCGGCTGCGTGCTGCCTCCAAGAGACACGTGGATAAAAAGCGAAGGTTTCGCCTGGGCTACGCTGTAACTGCATCTTCAGGGAAAGAGAGACAGTTCCAGGCAAAGACCCTCAAGTGTAAAAATACATCACTGAAGAACACCAAAGTCGGGATTGTTCATCATGGCATCCTATTTCCAATTTCGATGTACAGTTGGGAAAGCTGGACGGTGAAGAAAGCTAACAAGAAGAGAATCAACACTTTCGAAATGTGGTGCTGGAGAAGAGATCCGTGGATACCATGGACTGCTAAAAAGACAAACGAATGGGTCCTAGAGCAAATCAAGCCTAAACCTAGAAGCCAAAAATGATTAAACTGAGGCTATCATACTTTGGACATATCATGAAAATAAGATGGCTCAGTAGAAAAGACAAGAATGGCAAGTAAGGTAGAGAGGGTAGTAAGAACAGAGGGAGACTGCATTATAGGCAGATAGACTCAATCAATACTACAGTTGGGCAGTGAAAATGAAATGCGCAGATATAGGATGGGTGACACCTGGCTTGATGGCGAAACGGATCTAGGAGTCTTAGTGGACCACAAGCTGAACTGAGTCAGCAATGTGATGCAGCAGCTAAAAAAGCCAATGCAATTCTAGGCTGCATCAATAGGAGTCTAGTGTCTAGATCAAGGGAAGTAACAGTGCCACTGTATTCTGCTTTGGTCTGACTTCACCTGGAATACTGTGTCCAGTACTGGGCACCACCATTCAAGAAGGATGTTGACAAGCTGGAAGGTGCCCGGAAGAGGGTAAGCAAAATGGTGGGAGGTCTGGAAGCCATGATGCCCTATGAGGAGCAGCTTAGGGAGCTGGGCATGTTTAGCCTAGGGAAGAGAAGGTACCACAATTCATGAAGGATATTGACAAGCTGGAACAATCCAGAGGAGAGCGACCAGAAAATGCATCTTCATCTACTTCTGTGTGACAGTTTTTAAAAGATTTGAAAAGGGGTTTTCTCCCCTCATATACCCAGATCTTTCAACTTCTTCTAAAAGGCTGTGACCTCCAGATTTCCTGCATGTCCTCTGCTAAATCCGTTCCTATTTATCTAGGTCTTTCTTAAAGCATAATGCCCTTAACTGGATTCAGCAGGAGATCAAACAGGGAGAGTGATTTCCCCACCATTGAAATATGCAGGTTTGGGACCAGAAAAAAATGAACTAGGGAAGAAAGAGAAAGACAGAGTATCTGTAGGAAAGATTCATTTTCACTTGGGCGACCTTGACAGCTCAATGTCTAAAACTGAAAACCAGGGGCTGGCAACTGCATTTTTAAATACCCAACTCTTCCATAAAGTCCACTTCTCAGTGGCAGCCTGCGATTCCCATGCCGGTGGTGCGGAGAATCCATTCCAGGCTTTGTGTAGCTTTAAAGGAACTATCCAAGGTGCTGAACCTAGTTAGAGAGCTTCCTTAAAGCCTGGATGAAAACCAGGACTGGATTCACTGCCCTCCCGGAAATGACAGCCACCAATCACCACTGCCAGATTTGGCTTTCAGAATTTTTTTTTAATGTCAATCATTTTTTAATTTTAATCATGGGTTATCATAACCATGGCTTATGGTGACATCATCAGATGCCTGGATGCCACCATGTTTTGCAGGGAGATTGGCTTTGGTATATCTCTCCTCTCCTTTTCCCAGCTTTGCCACCTTTCTCCACATGGGGAGGAGGACCAGAGTGGAAAGAACTAGAAATCCTGCGTGGCAGGGGGTTGGACTGGATGGCCCTTGTGGTGTCTTCCAACTCTACAATTCTACGATTCTATGAAATCAGTGAAATACGAACATGTATATTTCCTCTGCTCTTCCCTTGTTCTTGAACATTAGATTTGGAAGCTCCTGGGGGCAGGGATCTCTGCAAAGGGAGTTGTGCCTATGGAGCAGTGGTGGTTGGATCAGTAAAACTCCCATGTTTTAATCCAGGCTTTAAAGGTAACTTTCAAGGTGCTGAACCCAACTCCTGATTAAGCTCATCACCTTGGAGAGCTCCTGTAAAGCCAAATAAAACCTGGAATGGATTTAACACCCCACTGACATGGGACCCACCAGCCACCCCTCCTCCCTTTTTACTGTGAAGGCAGCCATGCTGTACTCTTGTCCACTATAATATAAGAGAGAGGCTGTTCTTAATTTAAAAGGTAGCAAGAAGAAAAATCTATGATATCAAGTGTTTTTTTCTAAAAATAAATTCACTTGTCGAATCCTGACTGTCCAGTCCAGGCTGTCAATTAACTTGATGCCCATGCGTGGGGACCAATATTAAGTTCTGGAGAATGGAGTCAAGACTAGAACAGACAGCTGTGGTATTCTAGTGAAGATTTCAACTGGCTATTGGGATATTATTGCAGTCCTAGGAAGTGACCAGGAAGGCAGAAATGGTCAGTGTTTTAGAAATTAATTCCCTTCCCATGCTGACAGTTATCGACAAGCTGACACAAAGTGTGTGTTGCATCCGGGAAGTGTTTAGCACCTGGGGCACAAGAGAAACACAACTGATTCTAACAGCAAGGGAAAAAAAACTTGTTTTAGTTGTCAAGATGGGCTCTGGACCAAGCCAGCCCCGGGGCATGTATTGCTCAAACCAGATTTCCAGGAAACCAGTTGCAAAAAGGAAAAAAAAAAAAAAAGCCCATGCACAAGGTGGATCAATTCTACACCAAGAACTGTGATGAGTTTATAGGAAATTAAGATAACTGGACAAAGACAAGGCCCAAAGCTGTTTACACTTCCAAATTCCACTCCCTTTTAAGAGCTGCAGTACCAACACTCAGAGCTGATACTTCTGATTGAATGGAAAGTTGTCGGGTTAATGGTCTGTTTCCTGTCCCAAAGATCTGCTCAATTAGCAGCAAAAGATCATACTCAGCTTATCTCACCCCCACTCTTAGTGTGTTCAATGAACAATGCTTCTCAGGGCTTTTATAACCATTCACCTGAATTTACAAACAAGAGAGCCCCAATGAATCAACCCAACTTTTGAAAAAGATGAATTGGCAGAAGCAGAAATGGGTCAAAGTGAAAGCCATTCCCATTTATTCCAGAGCTGCAGCTTTGGGACATATAAAACCTTCTCAGTCTGCAAATCAGAGCTCCTGTTTCATGCAAAGCCTTCCAGAATTGCAACCAGAGTTAATTTCAATGCAAAACTATTTCATGCTTCAAATAGGCCATAGTCTATGATTAACAATAGCTGCTTGCACATAAGGAAGAAAGAAGCTCCAGAGAGCAGATGAGGAAATTTCCATGGGCTGGATTAGACTTGTAGGGCCAGAGGTTTACCTTTCCTACTGGACTGGTTGGTGAAGGGAACCGCAATTCCCCAGTTTAGCAAAATTTTAACATTTACACACTAACAAATGCAGTGTAAACATTACAATCCAAGAGAGAAGTTGACAAAAATGCTCAATTATACCCCAAGGAAGCATCTAAATGTCAAGCCAATTCTGAGTCAGGCTAAGGAGAATTTACCAATAACTAATGCCAAGCCAATTCTGAGTCAGGCTAAGGAGAATTCACCAATAAAGAATGCCAAGCCAATTCTGAGTTAGGCTAAGGAGAATTCTTCAATAACGAATGCCAAGCCAATTCTGAGTCAGGCTAAGGAAAATTCACCTGTGACTAGCAGTAAGCCAATTCCAAGTCGATTAAAGAAGATTGTGCCCATCCCTAAGCCTCCAAATTTAATCACTGTATTAATAGTTCAGATTTTAAAAAAAGATGACATACAGAAAACATTTTTTAAAAGGCTACAAGGATTCTCTGCAATTAGTGGAAAGCTAATTTCAAGTCAAGTCAAGGAGAATTTACCCAAAACAAACACCAAGCCAATCCCGAGTCAAGTTAAGGAGAATTTGTCACTAATGTTAAGCCAATTCTAAGTCAAGCAAAGGGAAGGATGCCCACCCATAAATCATCACTACGTTAATGGTTTGGATTTTTTTTTTTTAATGACACACTGGAAATATTTCAAAAAGGCTCAGGAGGAGGAGGAGAATGGCATGGATATTCTTTCAGAGTGACACATCCTAAGCAATTCAGGTGTAAGCTAAAATGTATTTCTGGTTTTAGGAACCGGCATCTGCAGGTGAGGAGTTTTAAGGATTCTTTTGATCAATTTTGATCAAAGCCGGCTACGTGCCAAGACTGATGAGAGACGGCATCAAGCAGAAATGGAATCTCAAAATATACACATGAAATCACACAATGGGCTCCTGTTTTAAGGGCCTTGGAGAAAGAAAGCAATTATCTCTTTTCACCTTTGTTTTGATGCTGCTGGAGAAAAAATGCAGATGTAGGGGAAGAGGGTTCTCCCCCCCCCCCATAGAGAAAGCAATGCTTTTCTTTTTCACATCATGTTTCTCTCAATGAAGCTGATCAGGAGGGGTTCACAAAATACTTCATATTTCTATTCTGCTTTGGTCAGCCCTCACCTGGAATCCTGTGTCCAGTTCTGGGCACCACAATTCAGGAGGGATATTGAGAAACTGGAAGGTGTCCAGAGGAGGGCAACCAAAATGGTGGGAGGTCTGGAAGCCATGATGCCTTCTGAGGAACGGCTTAACTATGTTTAATTTGGAGAAGAGAAGGTGGAGAGGGGATTTGAAAGCCATGTTTAAATATTAGAAGGGATGTCATATTGAGGATGGAGCAAGCTTGTTTTTTGCTGCTCCAGAGTCTAGGACACGGAGCAATGGACACAAATTACAGGATAAGAGAGTCGATCTAAATATTAGGAAGAACTTCCTGACAGTAAGAGCAGTTTGGGAGTGGAATGCACTGCCTGGGAGTGTGTTGGAGTCTCCTCATTTGGAGGTTTTTTAAACAGAGGCTGGATGGCCATCTGTCAGGAATGCTTTGATTGTGTATTCCTGCATGGCAGGGGGTTGGACTAGATGGCCCTTGGGGTACCTTCCAACTTATTCTCCTTCTTTGGAGGTTTTTAAACAGAGGCTGGATGGCCATCTGTCGGGAATGCTTTGATTGTGTCTTCCTGCATGGCAGGGGGTTGGAATGGATGGCCCTTGTGGCCTCTTCCAACTCTATGATTCCATGAAAATGCAAAAGTAGTTTGCACTCAGTTCCTTCAGCAAGGGGGAGAGGCAAGGAGGGGCAGAATTTGGCCCTTCCCTGCAGGCTCCAGCAAAAGCAAAATGCTGCAACTTCTCCTTTCAAGAAGGAGACTTTCCCCACAACTTTCCCCACAAGCCCAGTTCTGACCCTTAAGGAAATCATCAGATGCCATGTCAAGCGAGCACGTGCTATCCGGGGATGACCAGACACGAGTCGCACAACATTAGGCCTCCATCTCGCAGCTCTCCCTCAAAAGCTTTTCCCACCTTGGTCACACTCTGATGTTGCATGGCCTGGTTTCCGTCTATGAAACGCTGGAGAGTTTGCAAAGATGAACCAACAACAATTATTATTAACCTGCCCAGCTCGATCCTCAACAAATTTGTAAGTCCCCTCGGCTCTCTTCCTCCTGCGCTGGCAATGTTTTCTCTAATAAATCACTCCTCCTCGCCTTCTGCTGATCCCTAGGCATATGCTGCCCACTTCATCTGATGCATTCCAACCAAAGATGCTTTTGAGGGACAGCTGAGAGACCGAGGCCTAATGCCATGCGACTCGCGTCTGGTCATCCCCGGACAGCACGCGCTCGCTTGACATGGTATCTGATGATTTCCTTAAGGGTCGGAACTGGACTTGTGGGGAAAGCCAGGCAACTGAATGGTGGCAATGGGGCGGAAGAGCTGGCAAGAGTGGTTCGGCTGATAAAACCCTCCTGGGTCCCCCAAGAAGGGAGAGCCACAGATTTTATGGATGCTTTATGGTGGGTATGATGGAGGTGAAACTGGTAGATGGACAATGGAGGTGATTGGCTGGATGGGAAAGCAGGACCATGGGAAAACACACATGCCCCCATACTGGCTGAGCCATGTGGTGACATCACGGAATGTTCACAATGCTTTAAATTCTACTGGCTGAGCTCTGATGACATCATGGAGTGTTCCCAATACTTTAACTTTTACCGGTTGAGCTCTGATGACATCACAGAGTGTTCTCAATACTTTAACTTTGGCTGACTGAGTTCTGATGACATCACGGAGTGTTCTCAATACTTTAACTTTTACTGGCTGAGCTCTGATGACATCATGGAAGGTTCCCAATACTTTAAACTTCTACTGGCTGAGCTCCGATGACATCACAGAATGTTTCCAATACTTTAAACTTCTACTGGCTGAGCTCTGATGACATCATGGAGTGTTCCCAATACTTTAACTTTTACCGGTTGAGCTCTGATGACATCACAGAGTGTTCTCAATACTTTAACTTTGGCTGACTGAGTTCTGATGACATCACGGAGTGTTCTCAATACTTTAACTTTTACTGGCTGAGCTCTGATGACATCATGGAATGTTCCCAATACTTTAGCTTTTACTGGCTGAACTCTGATGACATCACGGAATGTTCCCAAAACTTTAACTTCTACTGGCTGAGCTCCAATGACATCATGGAAGGTTCCCAATACTTTAAACTTCTACTGGCTGAGCTCCGATGACATCACAGAATGTTTCCAATACTTTAAACTTCTACTGGCTGAGCTCCGATGACATCACGGAATGTTCCCAATACTTTTAACTTCTACTGGCTGAGCTCTGATGACATCACAAAATGTTCCCAATACTTTTAACTTCTACTGGCTGAGCTCCGATGACATCATGGAATGTTCCCAATACTTGCTGAGCTCTGATGACATCACGGAATGTTCCCAATACTTTTAACTTCTACTGGCTGACCTCCGATGACATCACGGAATGTTCCCAATACTTTTAACCTAGAAACGAACTCTAAAGCCTGGACAACACACACTGCTGTGTGGTTCTGTATGCCAAGCAACAGCAAGGAATGTTCATCACAGTCTAACTGCTCATGTTTGAGTGTCAAGAAGAGAACTCGGAAGGCACAGCTTATCTGTCACGAAGCCCCAGCCCTTCAATCGCTGACTGCAGGATAATGGGAGATGTAGTCCTTGCAGCATGATGGGAGTGCCATCACCTTGCAGGATGATGCGCCTGCCATCATGACAGGGTCAGCCCATCTGTAACTCCTATTATCATTCCCAGAATTCAGCTATGCAGAAGGTCTGTACAAAACAGGAGAGTGGCCAGACTTCCAAATGCAGGGTATTAAAGATGTTTAAATAGGGCTTCCCTCACTGTTTCTCTAGGCACCCGCTCTTTTTGTCATATGTAATGGGACATTACCAAGAGCCTACAAGTCTATTCTTATTTTGCACTTCCACTTTCCGGTAGGGGGAGGAGAACTGGCCATTAATTAAAGCCATTAGGAGAAAGTTTAGTGGAGACCATGGATGAAGATGATGACCACTTAGCCGCACAGCTTGTCTGGCGAGGGGAACCTTTAAAGTCAAGGGCACTGAGCCAACTGGGAGAAAAGCCAAGTTTGGACAGCTCACACGCAAGCTGCCATCATGGCAACGGAGGCCATATTTCTCCCTCCTGCTTCCCCCAGTGCCATCTGCATGTCAGGTTATTGGGACATACAGTAGTTACAGATTTATTCTGTAAAGAGCTGGAATGCAACAAACAGTTTGCAGAGTACAGCAGAGAGAGAGAGAGAGAGAGCTAGTGGCAGTTGCAAATGTATCAATATTGATGAGCTCTCAACACTGGTGCAGAGCTGACTGGGGGAGATGTTAGGAACTCTGCAGAGCTGGATATTTAGTTTGTCCTATAGAATTAAACTGAGCAGTTCTGCTTTGCATTTCACAGAGTGAAGATGTCTTTCTTTTGAATGCTATATATATATCTGTAAATATTCTTTATTATGTCCAAGTAAACAGAAGTTTATTTTAGACACAAAGCCTGTGTCTGTACCTTTATTCTGATTCCTGGCGGAACAACACTCTGCTGTCTATTTTATGCTGCATGGAACCTAACAGTGCGTGCTACCACCTGACACTGCAGGCCCTAAAGATGCCTCTGTCTCCACCTCTATAACCTGGCCAGCACACAGTGCGAAAGACAACCTCTTCTGCAACGTCCGTGAGCTTTGCTAGCTGCCATCTTGACTTAGTGTGTGAGACTTTAGAACTCCGTGTGGCAGCGGTTTAGGTCTCTTTCATGGTTGAGTCTCCCTTATCCAGAATGCTTGGGACCAGAGGTATTCGGGATTTTGGAATATTTCGGATTTTGGAATATAGTAGGACCTCCGTATCTGCTGGGGATTGGTTCAGGGTGGGGGCATGGATACCGAAAACTGTGGATAATAGCGAACACCATTGAAAATAATGGGACTTCCGGATAAAAATACCATAGAGTTGCCTTGGAGGACCTAGAAAATGGCTAGAGAGGTCACTTTTTCTAGGAAGACTCTATGGTAGGTGTGCTGTTTTCTGTCCTGTGGATAACTGAATCAGTGGATAAGGAATCAGTGGATACGGGGATCCTACTGTACTTGCATACACATCATGAGATATCTTGGAGATGGGACCCAAGTCTAAACACAAAATTCATTTATGTTTCATATACACCTACACATAGCCAGAAGGTCATTTTAGACACAATACTTTTAATAATTTGGTGCATGAAACAAAGTTTGTGTACACTGAACCACCCAAAGCAAAGATGTCACTATCTCAGACACCATTTTGTATTCCAACATAGATTTTCCTTGGGGTTTTTCCAGGCTGTGAGGCCGTGTTCTGGAAGAGTTTACTTCTCTTTCGGCAGGCCTTTCCTGATTAGATCCCGGCCTCAGGAGCTGCGTCACCTGGCCTTTTTTAGTCTTGTTTATATTTGTTTTTAATGTGATTTTAGTTAGGTGGTTTTAATTTTATATCGTTTAATGCCTTTTTATGGGGGATGGTGGGTGTGGGTGGTGCTTTTAGTCAGTATTGTAGTGTTTTAATTGTTGGAAGCTGCCCCGATTGTTTTTAGCAGAGGGGTGGGGTATAAATAATAATAAGAATTATTATTATTATTATTATTATCATTCTGACGTTTCGCCTGCATCTGTGCTGGCATCTTCAGAGAACACGGCCTCACAGCCTGGAAAAAAAACAAGGAAAATCTATGGATGCCAGCTATGAAAGCCTTCGACTTCACAGTATTGCAGCAGTTACAAAGTAAATCCTTCCATAAATTACAGTGTGAATCAGCTGGACAATACTGACCACTATTGTAACTAGAGTAATTCATAAATGGGGCATGTATTACGTAGACCTCGACTATTCCTCCACAGCCACATTTCCTAGTATGCAACCATGTCCATATCCACATTTCCCAGTACACAACCATCCTTTATATTCATATTTCCCAGTATGCAACCGTCTTCCCATTTCCAAACTTCCCAACATGCAACCATCCTCCCATATCCACATTTCCCAGTACACAACTGTCCCCCATTCACATTTCTCAGTACAGTAGGACCCCCATATCCACTGGGGATTGGTTCTGGGGGGCCTTGTGGATACTGAAAATGGTGGATAATAGCAAACACCATTGAAAATAATGGGACTTCCGGTTTAAAATGCCATAGAGTTGCCTTGGAGGACCTAGAAAATGGCTAGAGAGGACACATTTTCTAGGATGACTCTAGGATAGGTGTGCAGTTTTGTGTCCTGTGGATAACTGAATCAGTGGATAATTAATCAGTGGATACGGGTCCTACTGTACACAACTGTCCCACATATCCACGCTTTCAAGTATGCAACCATCCTCCTATATACACTTGGCCTCATGTACACTTTTTCTGAATGCCATCTCTTCTTCCAGATTCATATTAGCCACATGCAGCCTCCTCCACATCCCATCTATTTAATGATCTACCTACCTACCTATCTATTTCTCTTGGGTATGTTGCCTTTCCCAGTGTGCTGATTGGCTGCGCAGGAAACACACCCCACCAATCACCACCCACATGCAAATTCCCCCTCCACCTCACAATCCACTCCTGCCACTCAGTCTGTGGCCCAGATTGGGACCCAGGCAGTCAACTGGCGGTGGCGGCAGCCACAGATCAACAGAGCAAGTCACCCTCAGCAATTCCGGAAAAAGTGTGGGACGCTGAGAAGGGGGGGAGGGATTTAAAAATCCACTGACCTACCTTATAGGGCTGTTGTGAGGTCTACTTGGCATTTTGGGGGGAGTCTTTTTAACAGCATATGTTATGCTGGGTACAGCTAGTATACACATATTTTGGTACACTGTTTTTGATCCAATAGTGGCATTCCTAGCATTTGGAAAAAGGATGCAACCCAAATGATAACTGTCCTCTGAGCCACAGGCTTGTCCAAGAGGGGCAGATTTTGTTGGCTTCCAGCAAATGAACCCACCCTGGAGCATTGATGGCAAAAGGCACTTTGTCCCTGCTCAGAGATGTATATTTTCAAGACTGAGGGTTGTGCAGTTGGTGGGAGGGAAGCAAAGGATTCTGGCTCGCTGCCTTGTGCAGCAGCCTCCTATACGGGAGTTCAATTGTTCTCCTAATGAAGGCCTGCAATTCCTTTTAAATGTTAATTACCGGTGATGGCAGCAACAGAAGGCAGGGACACAACCCACTTGTTTCTCCCTGCACAGCAATCCCAGAGACTCCATTTAGCTTAGGTTAGGAGGGGAAACCTCCCCAGGGCCATTTCTCCTAGTTAGAAACTCACAACACATCGAGTCCTACTTGGAATAGATTCTGAGCAAGGGGCAAGGCGGGTTGCATCTTTGGAGTCCACACAACCCATGGACACAAAAGCCCCCTGCATGTGGAAAGATAGTACACCAAGACAAATGTTTAAGCATGCATGGCAACCCTATGCAGACCTGTTGTTGCGATGTGCCTTCAAGTCATTTCTAATTTATGGTAACCCTAAGGTGGCCCCCGCATGGGTTTTTCTTGACAAGATTGGTTCAGAGGAGGTTTACCAATCCCTTCTCTCTGAGGCTGAGACAGTGTGACTTGCCCATGGTCACCCAGTGGGTTTCCACACCTGAGCACGTATTTGGGATGTCACCCAGAGAATGGAGCAAGCTTGTTTCCTGCTGCTCCAGAGACTAGGACACGGAGCAATGGGTTCAGGAACAGAGATTCTACCTCAACATTAGGAGGAACTTTTTGATAGTCAGAGCTGTTCGGCAGTGGAACACACTCCCTCGGAGCGTGGTGGGGTCTCCTTCCTTGGAGGTCTTTAAACAGAGGCTGGATGGCCATCTGTCAGGGGTGCTTTGGTTGTGTATTCCTGATTCCTGTGTATTCCTGTACTCCATGATTCTATGGATCCTGGTCTACCAGAGTCCTAGTCTAGCACTCAAATCACTACACCATGCTGCCTCTCATTATCCAATCTTGCCAATGAGAGGCAATAAGAAGCAAAAAAAATAAATAAAAATTATATATATATATATATATATATATATATAAAAGGAAATACTGTATAAACAAAACGAACCGTGACTACTGACTTTCTCTTCAGCGGTTATACCTACATCTAAAGTATTCATACCTCTCTCTCTAAAACTACATCATAGACTTCTTCCGATAACCCAATCTTCCTATTTCTCATAATTTCCACTATGAAAAGATTTTCTGATAGCTATCAGTCATACCTAGGACATAGTGCCAAGATAAAGACCTCAGGTATCAATCTCAGCATATGGAGGGACTGATACGAGAGAAGGCAGTCTTTACAAGACTCTACAGAATCCTAGAGTTGGAAGAGACCACTAGGGCCATCTAGTCCAACCCCATTCTGCCATGCAGGAATACATAACCAAAGCATACCCAACCGATGGCCATCCAGCCAAGGAAGGAGACGCCACCAGACTCTGAAGCAGCACTGTATTCCACTATCAAATAACCCTTACTGTCAGGAAGTTCTTCCTAATGTTTAGGTAGAATCTCTTTTCCTGTCATTTGAACCCATTGCTCCATGTCCTAGTCTCTGGAGCAGCAGAAAACAAGCTTGCCCCATCCTCAGTATGATGTCCCTTCAACTATTTCAACACAGCTATCAAGCTTCTCTTCTCCAGGCTAAACATTCCCAGCTCCCTAAGCTGCTCCTCATAAGGCTTCCAGACTCCCACCATTTTGGTTGCCCTCCTCTGGACATGTTCTAGCTTCTCAATATTCTTCTGGATAAAGGCAAGGTCTGACCAAAGCAGCATAGAGTGACACTATGACTTCCCTTGATATAGACATTATGTTCCTATTAATGCAGCCTAGAATCGCATTGGCTTTTTTAGCTGCCGCATCACACGGCTGACCCATGTTCAGCTTGTGGTCCACTCCTATCACACTGCTTCGTTACACAAAGTGCCAAGATAAATACCTCAAGTATCAATCTCATCATATGGATGACTAAGAGAAGGCAATCTTCACCATATTCTATAGCACAGGTATTGTGTGACACATCTGATGAGGTAGACTTAAGTCTATGAAAGCTTCTGCTACCAATTTCTTTCTCCCCAGGCATGTCTAGATGGGCTGTTTTCCCCATCTTGATCCTGTCTTAGAGTCCTGCAGGCCTAACAACACATGGCTTTTGCTCCATTTTGCCTCCGAGCAGTCCCGACAATGCCTGCGGCAATGACACAGAGAAAATAGGGGTAAAGCCCATTAAAGTATTATATTAAAATATCCAGGAAAAACTGTCTCATTCCAGGAAAACGGATCAAGCCTGCTGTCCATGTTGCTCTCTCCAAAGCCAGGAAGGAGTCCCGCAACACGTGACCAAGGCTGGTCACATGCAGGAGGCCTTGGTCACATGCTGCGAGCCAGCTTCCTGGCTTCGAAAAGTGTGACACGGATGGCGGTGGTTGCAGAGACGGGCCGGTGTGGTGGTCGGGACTCCATCCCATTTCATTCAGGTGTCTGGGGAGGAACGGGAGCCCTCATTTAGTTTCAACGGTGCTACAAGATCCCTTTGCAAACCGATCCAGACTAGCACATCTTTGAATTTTAGCACATTTGTCGAGCCTGTAAATCACAGTGAAGGAAGAACAGAAAAACAGAAGTAACACTAAGAGAGGTTCTAAGAGACACACTGGGTTCAAAAATGTACCAGGAATGATTTCAAATAACAAGCAAGAAACCCGCTCTTTGCCTGTTACTGTTAGCAGTGTAGTGGATCGGCAACCGTTCCTGAACTGCCTTCAAGGGCAGCCCCACATAAACACACTGCAGTAATCCAACCTGGATTTTTATACACCTGCCGGAGGCATTTGCAAATTGGTTGTTTGATTATACAGTACTGCCGTTCTGTCTTGTGAACTGCCTTCAAGGCTGGCCTCACACAAAGTACATGGCACTAATCCAACCAGGGTTTCGACAGACCCACCTACAGGATCTGCCAATCTGTTGTTTGGTTATATTTCATTTCCATGTTTTTATTTTGCATACTGCTCCAAGCGCTACAGTTAAATGCTTTTTAATACATAAAGCAAAATGGATCAGAATGCCGGCCACTCCAGAGAAAGACAAGACGAAAGACACAATGGTGCAGGGGGGGGAATCATCTGTTTGAAAAGGCGGCAGCTGGCATCGAGACGGAAGCCGGCGGGAAAATTCCAAGCGAGCGCCCACCTCGTGCCAACCAGAGGCTGAGGCACACATAAAATTACAAAAGATGGTGAAACCCACAAGAGTATCCACGGGAGCGTGCAGTGACAACCCCAAACCAGATTGGTGAATAAATATTGCTTTGACAGAAGTCAAGATAAAGGCGAAGAGAATTAATGATGTGGAGTAGGTTGGTGCTTTCTCTTTCACAATGACCCTGAAGCTGAATTGGGGGGGGGGGTACGGAGAGGAGAGGGTGTGTGTGTGTATATGTGTGTGTGTGTGTGTGTGTGTGTGATGCACAAGGAAACAAACTTACATCCATGCTAAAGGATGTGTCACATCATAGGCCAAATCCACCCTACACAAAGAATTCCATTTGAAACTGGATTATTTGCCATGGCTCCTTCCTATGGAATCCTGGGATTTGTAGTTTTACAAGATCCTTTGCCATCTCTGCCAAAGCATGCTGGTGCCTCACCAAACTACAAATCCCAGGATTCCATAGGAAGGAGCCGTGGCAAATAATTCCATTTCAAATTGGATTATTTATGCAGTATGGGTTTGGCCATAGCTTCCCACCTACCGTATAATGTAACATGAAAATGCTACAATGGCTACTTTTTTAAAAAACTTTCTTCCACGAACACAAACTACAGGTATACCACAGTTAACCAAGCCTCTTTGCAAAGAAGTTCTCGTTTCACACACAAAAAAATGATCTCCACCAAGCCACCCTTTTTCTCCTTGCCCTCTGCCTAGCTGGAGGTCTTCTAGCACCATCAGCATGCTAGGGAGGACGGTAAAAGAGGGTTGGAAAAACACAGGTTGCAATGGGGTATATGCTGTGAACCATGCAATACAGGTTGGACTGGGAAATAATGGCTTCTGCTCTACCCTATCATAGAATCATAGAATTGCAGAGTTGGAAGAGACCACGAGGGCCATCCAGTCCAACCCCCTGCCACATAGGAAATCATGATCAAAGCATCCCCAACAGATGGCCATCCAGCCTCTGTTTAAAGACCTCCAAGGAAGGAGACCCCACCACGCTCCGAGGGAGTGCGTTCCACTGCCGAACAGCTCTTACTGTCAAAAAGTTCCTCCTAACGTTGAGGTGGAATCTCTGTTCCTGGAGCTTGCATCCATGGCTCCGTGTTCCAATCTCTGGAGCAGCAGAAAACAAGTCTGCTCCATCCTCAACATGACACCCTTTCAAATACTTAAACAGGGCTATCATATCACCTCTTAACTGTCTTTTTTCCAGGCTAAACATACCCAGCTCCCTAAGTCTCTCCTCATAAGGCATGGTTTCCAGACCTTTCACCATTAGTGAAAGTGCCTTTCCGCACATGCAATGGTATTTTCTGCACAGAAAAATACTATTTCTATGAAGGAATACTATTTTCAGCGCAGAAAATGCTGTTTTCTGTGCAAAACAGCTATGGGCGAATTTTGCGTGGACTAAGCCCCGAATTGTGAATAGGCTTCGAAAAAACTGTGTGGTTTTTGAAGACTTTTTTGCGGTGGGAAGAAAATTGTTAAAATTACTAATTGATTCCTTTAAGAAGAAACCTAGTGAAGGATCACACCGCTAATGAGAACACAGCAAACAAGCAACAGGTTCTAGGTGTGAATGATTTTCAACATCTCCCTGTGAAACCCTTGGGGATTGAGAAAAAATTTATTTGGCAGGCAGAATTCTTATTTTAAGGAGGCAATGCCCTATCACCTGCAACCCGATCAAGCTAAGTCAGGGTGGTAAGAACTGAATCCAGAACCCACCGAAGGGGAGAAATGTCTCTATGATGCCTTGAGTGGCACAGAAGACAGCAGGGAGAGCAAATAGAAAAAAAGACAAGTTCAAAGCATAGAAACCCAACAGGTTTTTGCTGCAGTTTACAGAATACAGACACACACTCACACGCCAGATTTGCAATTTAGTTAAGAAATTAATGCACAGAGAGGACATTTTGCCTCTTTCAAAAAACTAGGGAGACGGAGGGAAAGAAGGAAAAAAGAAGGGAGGGATTCAAAGGAACCCAATAAGAACACAACACCTCAAGCAGCAAATCTTTCTTTTACTTACTAACCCATAAAAAAGTAATAATGATCTCACGCCAAAGGCGCCAAGGTGGCTCAGATGGAGATGGAGCACTGGAGGGTTTGGGGGGTTTTTTTGCAGCAGCTTATCTTGACAACAAAAAGCCTTTTGGGATGAACCCATCACAAGAAATGAAGAGGGTGAAGGGGGAAAGGGTGCAAAACCACAAACACAAACACACCTTCCAGAAAACTGAAGAAGATGCAGAGGAAAGATTCGCCAGAGACCAGAAAAAGCTAATGTGCGCTTTCATGAGCATCCTACCCCAAAACACTGCCAACTACCAAAGCCACCATACTTACAAAACCAAGTTTGCAGAGAAATAAATACAATAAAATTAAAATAAATTTTAAAATACAGGGAACCATTTTCAAAGGATCTGGAACTCCGATTATGGCACAGCTAGGATCTTTACAGCAGTGGTTCTTAACCTGTTCTTTACCAGGGACCCCCTTTAAATATCTTTTGTTGCTGTCGATCCCTAAGATGGAACTCAAGATTTTAAACTATAATAATGATAATAATGCCACCTAATAATAATAATAATAATAATAATAATAATACAACTACGCGATCCATTACATCTTCCCTCAGAGGCACTGGAGGGAGAGGGAAGACTTTTCTCCTGCTTCTTCCTAAAAGCCTGTAGATGGAGCAGATTGAATGGCAATGTGCAGGCCAAGCCAACCAGCCAGTCCTTGCTCCTGTCAAGTGGTCACTTCACTGGGGGGAGGAGGTGGGCCAAGCAATTTACAAGCTTTTGTGGACCCCCTGTGAGGACATCACTGACTCCTGGGGGTTCCCGGACCCCAGGTTAAGAAACACGGCTTTACAGAACCACCATGTTTCACCCACAATGGGGTCCAAGCTGACCGCTAAAGTAAAAAGGCATAGATTAGATGCGAACCAAAAAAGTCTGGCCCCTTTCATTAACCCGTTGCTGTTGTGTGCCTTCAAGTCATTTCTCACTTATGAAGACCCTAAAGCAAACCAATCCCAGGTTGTGACATGCTTCCCATGTTGGTGGGACGGAGAATCCACTGCAAGTTTTCCTTAGCTTTTAAGGAGTTCTCCAAAGTGCTGAAACTATTTGAGGGGAATAGAGTTCAGGAAGTCTGAGAGCTTCTTGAAAGCTTGGTTTAAAGACGGCCTCCTTTAGAGGTTTTTAAACAGAGGCTGGATGGCCATCTGTTGGGAATGCTTTGATTGTGTCTTCTTGCAGGGCAGGGGGTTGGACTAGATGGCCCTTGTGGTCTCTTCCAACTCTATGATTCCATGAAACTCTGCAGTGGATTCACTACTTAATTTACAAGGAAACCACCAGCCCCCGGAATTGCTCTGCCAAGAGGGGTACAAGTCCCTTTGTATGCAATAGCGAGGAATAAAAGTTCCTTTATTCAAATCTGTCTCAGTGAAAGGATGAAGTTCTGCCTCTGTGATCACAGAGTAGCTGATGTCTCAGATCACAGCTTTCTAGCTCAGCCATCCCTCCCATCCACCGCACCTTATTAATATTATTATATATTTTTTTACAATGAACAAATTAGCAGGTGAGCAGCCGACTCGAACATCCCCTTATCGGTGCACAAGACCGTCTGCTGGGGATTTGCATAATTTTAATCTTTCTCACCAATGAGCATGAAAAAAAAATTAGTTTCCCCACTCCTTTATCTTCTGTTTATGCTCAACAAAATATCCCCAGTAGGTCTGAGACATTTATTTATCCAAAGGGAAGGCTGGCCTGGGGTGGCGGGGAAGGAAGGAGAAACTTGGAGATGGGGGGATCACCATACTTCTGGCTTTGTATGCACAAGGCCCTGGGTTCAGTTTCTGCCACCTTCTATGATTCTATGACAGTCTGGCTCTGTGGCAGAATATATGCCCTACTAACGGCCCATGTACTGCCATGATTAGGCTGAGACATCAAGGTGCTAGTCCCCACTGGGACATGAAACTCACTCGGCGACCTTGCATCAGTCACCCTTTCCTATTCTGGCCTAACGTGCAGGGTTGTTGTGAGAATAAAGGGGGGAGGTCTGAAAGAGCCATATAGCTTGCCTTGAACTCATGCGGAGTATAATTGGGAAACAAAACCCATCTAGCAGATGTAACAGGGCTTCGGAGAGGGATCAAAATGCCAGTACATTTTACGTCCTCCCCATAACTCATAGGGTTTCTCTCTGACCCCCATGCACTCTCTCCCCACATGGACCACTGATGGCTTAGAATCATGGGACCACAAAGACCCCATGGGTCATCCAGTCCAACCCCCTGCCATGCAGGGATACCCAATCAAAGCATACCTGACAGATGGCTATCCAGCCTCTGTTTAAAAAACTCCAAAGAAGGAGACTCCACCACACTTCCAGGCAGTGGATTCCACTTCTGAACAGCTCTTACTGCCAGGAGGTTCTTCCTAATATTGAGGTGGAATCTCTTTTCCTATAGTTTGAACCCATTGCTCCATGTCCTGGTCTCTGGAGCCTCAGAAAACAAGCTTGCTCCATCCCCTCAGCGTGACATCCCTTCAAATATTTAAACATGGCTATCAGGTCCCCTCTTCTCTAGGCTAAACATACCCAGCTCTCTAAGCCACTCCTCATAGGGTATGGCTTCCAGACCTTTCACTATTTGGGTTGCCCTTCTGTGGACACATTCCAAATTGTCAAAAACCTTGAATTGTGGTGCCCAGAACTGGACACAGGATTCCAGGTGAGGTCTGACCAAAGCAGAATAGACTGGTACTGTTACATCCCTTGATCTGGGCCCTATACTCCTATTAATGCAGCCTAGAATTGCATTGGCTTTTTTACCTGCCGCATCACACTGCTGACTCATGATCAGCTTGTGATCCACTAAGGGATCTAAGACTCTTCCCGTTCACATGTACTACCATCAAGCCAGATGTCACCCACTCTATATCTGTGCATTTCATTTTTATTGCCCAAGTGTAGTATCCTATATTTCTTGCTGTGGAAATTCATTTGGTTAGTTTTGGCCCAGCTTTCTAATCTGTTATGGTCATTTTGGATCCTGTCCTCTGGTGTATTAGCTAGCCCTCCTAATTTGGTACCATCTGCAAACTTGAGAAGCATACCCCTATTCCCTCATCCAAATCATGGATAAAGATGTTGAATAGCACTGGGCCCAGGACAGAACCCTGTGGCACCCCACTGGTCACTT
The DNA here is from genome assembly GCA_030847615.1 of Gambelia wislizenii. NCBI lineage: Eukaryota > Metazoa > Chordata > Lepidosauria > Squamata > Crotaphytidae > Gambelia > Gambelia wislizenii. The sequence goes on from JAUMIR010000018.1 coordinate 9,571,025, forward strand.
CTCTCCAGGACGAAGAGAAGCCATTGGTGACTTAAGCTGGAGAAGGTGATTAAAAACAAAAGAAACTCCAAAACTTTTAGCAACAGCACAACCGGGGATGGGGGTAAAGAGAAAGCCAGAGGAAGTGTGGGCATTGGGCAGGGGGAGGCAGACATCTTTTATCTGGGCACACAAGGGGAACCAAAACTGCACTGCTCAGCAGGATGAAAACAGAGCCTTGCTTATTTTAAGCTGGGGGAAGAGATTTGCTTCCCTTCGTTCCCACACTGCCAGCTCTTTCGGCCCTTCCCAGATTCCAGGCGGACTGAAACCTTCCCTGCCGCCCATCATACCCACTAATCTGGACCCGAAGGTACAATTACCTCTCCAGAGCGTTCCCTATTTACGCTCCAAAAACCGTATAATTTTCCAAAGCCAGAAACATAATTAAAAAGAGAAGAGAGCCCAGCGCCTTCCTGAAACCAAGGGCCTCGGCTTTGCTCTTTCTCCCCCCAGCAAGCACGTTCCCATTGCCCCCCCTCAAAGGCTTGGGCCCTGCAATTTCTCCAGCTTCATCTTGGCTAAAAATACAACCTTCGGTTGGCAGGACACAGATGGGATACAACAGGCTTGTGCCAAGACAGAAAAAGACCGGGGGGGGGGGGCAGAGGGAGCAAGAAGGAACCAGCCTTTTCCGAGGGCTTGGAAACAGAAGGAGGCGTTTTGCCCCGTGCTAGCCTCTTCTCTTCTCCTTTGGTGACCGTCTCTTTTGACTGCAGAACCCCTCATCCCCACTTTTCTGTTCTTTAAGAACATCTGACATTTTATGGGCCTACTGCTGGCTGGGGCATACAGGAATTACAATGCCAAATGTTTGGAGGGGACATTTGGGGTTTTGCCAAGATACATTGCTGCCTCAAGGCAGGGAAAACCCAAGAGAGCTATGGAGGGACAGCCTGCTCCTTGAAACAGGACAGAAGGATCAGGGCGTTGGAAGGGACCTACAGAGGCCATCTAGATCAGCCGCTGTAATATACCCCAATCTCTCTCTCTGGCTTTTTTTTTGCAAACGAAGATTCAGGAAGGACTCCTCCCGTGCTTTCTGCAAGCGCGCTGATGACTAAAAAGGCCAATCTGAGACAAACAAGTCCAGTTGCAGAAAGCACAGCAGGAGGTCTCCTCGGGTGATGTTTCCGGGTTGTGATTCTTTCTGCATTGCCGTTTTTCTTCAAGACTTGTTTGGCATGAGTTCTCAAATAAGGCTGCAGCACTGTGGATAGTGCGTCTCCATGCCTCCCGATCTGAGGCCAGGGCGGACTATTGTTGGTGATCAATCTGGCTGAGCCTGACGTTGTTTCAGGGAGTCTTTGTATTGCTTTTTTGGAGCGTCCCTCTTATGCTGACCCGTGGCAAGTTCACCGTAGAGTAGTATTTTTGGGAGGTGATGGACCTCCATCCTAGAAATGTGCCCTGCCCAGCGCAGCCGTGTTCTCAATATCATGGCCTCAATGCTGGTGATCCCTGCTTGCTCAAGGACAGCAACATCCGTCACATAGTCAGTCCAGTGTATATTTAGGATTGTGCGTAGACAGCGCAGATGAAATCTGTACCCCAATGCAGGTACAGAAACCAGGGCTGTGGATTCAGAAGCAATTTTGGATGAAATGGAAGTTGGAATTGGCAGAAATGTACTGACTTTGGGTTCAAGATAAAAACTTAGCATATTAAATGCCTATATGAGATCCATAAAAAAAAAAGATTAAAAAAAAAAACCTCCCACCATTTTGGTCATCCTCTTCTGGATGTGGAATCATAGACATGTTCCAACTTGTCCATATCCTTCCTGAATTGTGGTGCCCAGAAATGGACACGGTATTCCAGGTGAGGTCAGACCAAACCAGAATAGAGTGTCACTATTACTTCCCTTGATCTAGACACTAGACTCCTATTGATGCAGCCTAGAATCATATCGGCTTTTTTAGCTGTCGCATCACACTGTTGACTCACGTTCAGTTTGTGGTCCACTAAGATTCCTAGATCCTTTTTGCATTTACTGCCATCAAGCCAGGTGTCCCCTATCCTATATCTGTGCATTATATTTTTACATGTAAAGTTTTTTAAAATAATAATAATAAGAAAACTATTTTTACCACACAAGTGTACCATCCTGCAGGGAGCAATAGATTCAAACTTCAGGAAAAGAGATTCCACCTAAATATTAGGAAGAGCTTCCTGACATTGAGAGCTGTTTGGCAGTGGAATACACTATCTGGGAGTGTGGTGGAGTCTCCTTCTTTGGAGGTTTTTAAAGAAATGAAAATGGTGGGAGATCTGGAAGCCATTATGCCCTATGAGGAATGGCATAGGGAGCTGGCTATGTTTAACCTGGAGAAGAGAAGGTGAAGAGGTGACATGAGAGCCATGTTTAAACATTTGTCATACTGAGGATGGAGCAAGTTGGTTTTCTGCTGCTCCAGAGACAGGACCTGGAGCAATGGGTTCAAACTCCAGGAAAAGAGATTCCAACTAAATATTAGGAAGAACTTCCTGACAGTTAGCTGTTCAGAAGTGGAATGCACTGCCTGTGAGTGTGGTGGTGTCTCCTTCTTTGGAGGTCTTTAAACAGAGGCTGGATAGTCCTCTGTTGGGAGGGCTTGGATTGGGTATTCCTGCATGGCAGGGGGTTGGACTAGATGGCCATTGTGGTCTCTTCCAATTCTGTGAGAAATACAAGGCATCCCACTCACAGATGGAGAGGGTTTCTTCGCTGAAATTGAACAACCTTGTTCTCTGAAGCATTGCGGAGTAGCTGAGCGGGCAGCTAAAGCACCATGGGACTAAGGAGAAAAGAAAAAAAAGCTCCAAGGGCTGAGGGCTGTAGAGTGCTTCTGGATTCCTGCTTCCCGTCTCCTGCCAAGGGGCTCTGCAGAATCCTGCAGAGAGGGGGGAAAGCTGGGGCCAGGTCTTCGGACAGAGCAGCTGCCTTGGGTTCTTTCCAGCCAATCCTCCCAGCTGGCAGTTGGCGGGAGGCCCTGTTTGCTTCAGCTGCTGTTGCTCCTTTGCAGGATGGAGAGAGAGAGGGAGGCCATCCAAGCTGCTAACCAAAAGCCTCCCCCCCCCTTCAGCCTGCAGGCTTGGCCTTCAAATTAAAGCCTCTGACTGCTCCCATCTGGAGACTTTGTGGGGGCAGGAAGAGTGTGTGTTTTGTGTGTGTATGGTCACAAGTGCTCACATAGAGGCAGAGAAAGACACACAGACAAAGACACACGGGCACAGAGAGACAACACACCCAGAAAAATAGAACGATATCAAGGAATCCTGGACAAGCTCTGAGACTGAGAAAAAAACGACATTTCTAGTGTAAGCTTCCCATGACTCCAGTCCACTTCTTCAGACTGGACGGACAGAATCTTAGAAGCACTTTATCACAATGCAGTTGTCCGCAGCCTTATTTGAGAACTCACGCCAAACAAGTCTTGAAGAGAAACGACAAGGCAGAAAGAATCACAACCCGGAAACATCACCCAAGGAGATCTTCTGCTGTGCTTTCTGCAACCGGACTTGTCTATCTTGGATTGGCCTTTTTAGTCATCAGCGCGCTTGCAGAAAGCATGGGATGAGTCCTTCCTGAATCTTCGTCTGTGAAGAAAAGCCAGAGAGAGTGTGTCCCTCCGTATCTACAGATTTAAGTATTCATGGCTTGAAAATATTCTTAAAAAAATAATAATCCAAAAAGCAAACCTTGGATTTTGCCATCTTATATTGTACACCATCTTGCTATGCCACTGCACATCATGGGACTTGAGTATCCATGGATTTTGGTATCCATGCGTAGTCCTGGAACCCAACCCCAGTGAATATGAAGGGACAACTATACACTGTTGTAGCTCTATTATTCTACTTTAACTGCTAGGGCTGCCTCCTGTGGATTGTGGGGTTTGTAGTTTAGTGGCACCTAAGACCTCTCTGGATGAGCATGCAAAATGCTCCTCCCTAAACTACAAATCCCAGGATGCCACAGGAGGTAGCCAGAACAGTTAAAGTGGAATAATAGCGCTATAACAGTGTAGTGTGAAAATCTCTAAGTAGAGTTGGAAGGAGCCTCAAATCGCTGTCCTAGTGAGGGGGAACGTATACCTCCCTCACCGTTTTCCAAAAACTACGGGAAAAACCGCAAAGGCTTTGCTCATGAAGCTTTTTGGCCCTTTTTGGGCCCCTCCTTCTGAATGTGTTGAGACGCCATGCATTAGGACAGGTAGCCTTCTTGCATTCAATGAGTATTTTTACTGTATAGACAGCACCTGAGTGCACTGCTTCATAGCGTGGTGGAGTCTCCTTCTTTGGAGGTTTTTAAACAGAGGCTGGATGGCCATCTATCGGGAGTGCTTTGATTGGGTGTTCCTGCATGGCAGGTGGTTGGACTAGATGGCCTTTGGGGTCTCTTCCAACTCTATGATTCTATAAGACAGACAGAAAATCAGACAGACAGACAAGCAGAGATATACCAATGTGTATGCACAAAAGAGATTTTTAAAAAATGTCCACGTTTCAGCCTTGTGACACACACTCTGTACTCAACGAAGCCTGTATAGTATGCACAGTCCCAATTCACTGCATGCTGTTCCTTCTAAACAAACCAAAACCAATGGATTCAAATGACGAGAGAAGAGATTCCAGCTAATTATTAGGAAGAATGTCTTGACAATAAGAGCTGTTTGGCAGTGGAGCAGACTGCTTCAGAGGATGGTGGATGGGCCTTCTTTGGGGGTCTTTCAATAGAGGTTGGATGGCCATCTCTTGGGAGTGGTTTAGTTGTGTCTTCCAATGGGTTGGACTAAATGACCCTTGCAGCCCCTTTCCAGCTCTCAGCTTCTCTATAATTTGATGCCATCCTCTACCATGGAGAGGTTTGCTTCAAAGAGCAGGAGAAAGGACAGGGAGAAAGAATCATGGAATGCAACCCAGGAACTCGCCTGAACTTGCTGTAATTTAATTTCAGCCTGATTCCAAAGACTTGTGTGGGTGGAGGGTTTTTAACAACATTAAGGCGGGGCGGGTAGCAGAGGGAAGAGAAACATACCCCGGAGGCCTGAAAAACAACTGGAGCTTCAAGGAACAAGTCGAAACAAGAGGAGTGTTTTCCATCACTCCCAGGGACCGCAGAAATCAGGGTAAACCGAGTGATACAAATCCCGTCTGCTCTTAGAAAGGGGTGAACTGTAAAACTGGTGCTTTCAAATCCATCCGTATGGGATTCCATGCCCGCCAAAGATCCTGATTTTGCAGGAAAAGTCCTGATTGCTCCTCTGCTGTTCCATTTTTTCAGCTGCCTTTTCTCTCTCCACTTCCCACTTTACCCATTAACCTCAGAGCCAGTTATCCCAGCAATTTGTCCATGCAACAGGCTGGAGATGTGAAATGTTGGGGCCTTCGATTCATTTCCGGCTTAAGGGCACACTATCTTGACAAGATTTCATCAGAGCTGGTTTGTCAATGCCTTCCTCTAAGGCTGAGAGAGTGTGACTTGCCCAAGGTCCCCCCAGTAGGTTTCCATGGCTGAGTGGGGATTCGAACCCTGGAAAGCTAGGGAGAGGGAAACCACAAAATGCTACATGCGGGGAGGTAAAATGGATCCTCTCCCTTTGAACGTTTCCAAGAAAGTGTCAATGGCATTTCTACTCTTCCGCTTGATGGGCAAAACTTTGGTTTTGAGATATTTGCACCGTAACATTTCAAAACACGAACACGTCTACCATTTCTTTCCTTCTTTCTACATCTTTCCTTTTGTGTGTGTGTTTTAAATATAAGAGCTGAGTTAAGCTCAGGAGTCTCGGAAGAGATGACAGATCCCCTGGGCCTGCACTGTTTTGTCTTAGGCGACCTGAGTTGGCGAGTCTACATGCGAGTGGACACAGCGCTCCATCACACAAGCAAAGCCAAGAGCCCGTTCCAAAACTCCTCCAGATGACAGTCCTTGCCTTTGACCTTGGAGCCGCCAAGGAGGCAATGTCGGCTTTGATTATAACCTCCGCTCTTCTCCAAACAACATGCCAAGTCTTGACCTTCACTGGCGGCCATCCAAGCCTCCCCAGCACACGTCCCAAACACCAGACACCAAGCGCAGGAGTCTCTTCCAATCCCGGCAGGAGGAAACCAGGACATGTTTTACGAGGTCCCGGCTTCCCTCCAGGGCTCCTCGGCAGCCCGTGTTTTACGGATCCAAACATTAAACCAGGTGCTGTCAGGTAACTGTCAAATACCAGTAAATTCATCCGAGCATAAAAAAAAAGTCGGTGGTGGAGGCAACCAAACGTTGACTGCAGGGATGGGAATTAGTACTGCTTGCACTGAATGGCAGCAAATCCCAGGGGTTTTGGACAGGGGTTTCTTGGGGCCTAAATACCCCAAGAGGTAACAGATCCTGTCTGACCTTGGGAGCTAAGCAGGGTCAGCCCTGGTTAGTACTTGGATGGGAGACTGCCAAGGAATACCAGGGGCTGTAGGCTATGTTTCAGAGGAAGGAACTGGCCAAACCACATCTGTGTATTCCTTGCCTAAGAAAACCATCCAAAATTCATGGAGTCACCAAAAATCAATAGGTGATTTGAAGGCACATACAAGCACAAAATACCCTACAGGCACCCGATCCCGCCTGATCTTGGAAGCAAAGCAGGTCCGGCCCTGGTTAGTACTTGGATGGGAAACCACAAGAGGATACCAGGTGTTGTAGGCAATATTTCGGAGGAAGGAACTGGCAAAACCACCTCTGAGTATTCCTTGTCTAAGAAAACCCTAGAAAATTCATGGGGTCATCATAAGTCGACAGGCGATTCAAAGGCATGTAGACACAATCCTGTCCTAGACCCAATCTGGCAACCCTATAGCTGGAAACCAAAAAATCTGGACAAATATTATTAATTGATTTGAGCTGATTTATATCCTGTCTTATTGAGGATCCAGGGGGGGGCAAAGACTCCTGTACACCCAAAACCATGGATAGAGGCTCTTAATGAAAGTCACCTTAAGAATCTGGCAAAACCTCCTCTAAGTATTCCTTGCCTAAGAAGATCAAGCAAGTTTGGAGCAAGCTTGTTTTCTGCAGCTCTAGAGACTAGGACACAGAGCAACGGACTCAAACTACAGGAAAAGAGATCAAACCTAAACTTTAGGAAGAACTTCCTGACATTAAGAACTGTTTGGAAGTGGAATACGCTGCCTGGGAATGTGGTGGAGTCTCCTTCTTTGGAGGTTTTTAAACAGAGGCTGGATGGCCATTGTCGGGAATGCTTTGATTGCGTATTCCTGCAAGGCAGGGGGTTGGACTAGATGGCCCTTGGGGTATCTTCCAACTCTATGATTCTATGAAATAGGTTAAATATTCCTTATCCTGTCTCCTCAAGTAAGTGTGAATAAATACCCCTCTCATTTTCACCTTGATCTGGGAATAGCAGCTAAGATTTCTGTCTTAATTTCCAGATGAGAAAATAAGATTCTCTATGTGTGTTTAACTGATAAGCTGTGAGCAACAGGTACGTAATGCATAAGACTTAACGTCACCAGGGCAGTCCCTAGTTCCAGCTTTTGATCTGGAAACTTCAGCGTTTGGGACAATCCTCAATTGGCACCCTACCCAGGACATTCTAGCCAATGTCTCCTGGATCAAGAAATGGACCTGCCACAAAAATTACACTCCACGAACTACAGGTCCCAGCATTCAACAGGGTGGAGCCCTGGCAGTTAAAGCGGTAAAAAGAAATTTGGAAAAAAAAAATAGTGGGGGAAAAAACAAACCCAGCCCCATCACACCACGGTCACGACTGGAGTTTCTGAAAGCAAGTCTTAACACCACACTTTGTTCAAACCGTTCCTTTCCACTGTATTCCTTGGTGCTCATGGTGAAAATGTGTGGTTTTCAAAACTCTCGCTCTGTTTAGTTTTCTTAAAACGAAGCAAAAGCCCACCAATTTCAGACTCAAGTTTATTCAAACAGCGGTTTTTCGCCGACAGGCTGCGTTATGTCATAGGGAGAGAAAAAGAAAGGTTTGCTTTGAGAAGTCAGGCGCCTGTATGATCATAAGAAAATGGCTGGGAATAAAGTTATAATCACACAACCCTCGTGGGTGTTTTCTCCAGACTGATTAATACCATTTTGTTCTTCTCCCTCTTTTCTTTTATATCTTACCTTGTTAGAAGTAAAAAGAAGAAAATGGCCATGAGGATTTGGGCAGAAAGAGAATAATAGAATCATAGAGAGACCACAAGGGTCATCCAATCCAACCCCCTGCCAAGCAGGAATACACAATCAAAGCATTCCTGACAGATGACCATCCAGCCTCTGTTTAAAAACCTCCAGAGAAAGAGAATAAGTTGGGAGGGACCCCACAGGACATCTAGTCCAACCCCCTGCCATGCAGGAATACACAATCAAAGCCATCCTGACAGATGGCCATCCAGCCTCTGTTTAAAAACCTCCAAAGAAGGAGACTCCACTACACTCCCGAGTTTTCAAGAATATGTTGTTGTGTGCTTTCAAGTCATTTTTGACTTATGGGGACCTTAAGGTGAACCTATCATGGGTTGTTGTTGTTTTCCTGGCAAGATTTGTTCAGATGGGGGGGAGCTTGCCTTTGACTGTGGCAGGGGGGTTGGACTGGATGGCCCTCGTGGTCTCTTCCAACTCTGAAATTCTATGATTCTATGAAATATTTTTGAGCCGTGATTGGTTGAATCCATGGATGCAGAACCCGTGGGTGCAGAAGGCCGACTGTTGTGAGTTTTGTTGCGAGTTCAAATGCAATGGGGGCAGATTGGTCTTGATTGGAGTGATAAAGAGCCATTCACTTTACAAAAGACCTGCTCTTGCCAGAGATAAAAAGCTGCTAGCACTGGTGTTCAGAGATAAATGTTGATTGCACTTTTTGGATACTTCTGGTGTGTGTGAGATGCCAGTTATTCTCACAATAACATTCACATCAAGATCTATAGGGCCTGAATACCCTAAAGGCACAAGATCCTATTGGATCTCGGAAGCTAAGTAGGGTCAGCCCTGGTTAGTACTTGGATATGAGACGGCCGGCAAACACCAGATGCAGTAGGCTCTACGTCAGAGGAAGGAACTGGCAAAACCACATCTCTGAATATTCTTCGCCTAAGAAAACCCTCTGAAATTCATGGCGTTGCGGTAAGTTAACCAGCACCTTGAAAGCACACCCACACACCCACAAGATCTGACCTTGGTCCCTTTGCTCCAAATGCTGCAAGCTAGAACTTCCAGAGCATGGGGAAAAGTACCTTTTTGGACGGTCACTCCCAGAATCCCCCACTTGAGGGATTCTGGGAGTGGCAGTCCAAAAAGTAGAACCTTTCCCGAGCCCAGAAGGACAGCCAAGGAATGCCATGCACTGGGGGCTCTATTTCAGAGGAAGAAACTGGGAAAACCAGCTCTCTTTCGTTGCCTAAGAAAACCTTATGAAATGAATGGGGTTGCTGCAAGTTGCAGGTGGACACACAGCAAATCTATGCCAAAGATTTTTGCACCATGGGCTCTTCAGGGGAAGACATTTCCACTGCAACCAAGTGACCCACTTGCAATGTTTGAGAAAGGAGGGGAAAGCATAAAGGATCGGCCAGGCATTTCCACCAACTCCCCACCCGCATAAAACAGCAGGAGGTTTTCGAGGTTTTTTAAAAGTGCAGACAAGTCAATTGCAGCCGAGTCACAAGGAGCCATCAAGTCTGCTCTGGCAAAATCAATCCTGTATCAAATTTTACTCGTCACTTTGAAAACACACTCAGAACGCAGGGAGACAAGGAGTGCTAAAGAAGCCAGAAGCAATCTCTTTACAGAGGCAGGGATGAGTTCATGGTCTCATGGCTACTCAAAACACACGGGTATAAGCCCTCTGAAAGTTTGCTTTGGTCCAATAGGTGAGGAAACCCTAATGCAGGGGCTTTTAAAAACAAATCTCTTTTGTGCACACACATTGGTATATCTCTGTCTGTCTGTCTGCCTGCCTGTCTTCCTCTCTGTCTTATAGAAACATAGAATTGGAAGAGACCCCAAGGGCCATCTAGTCCAACCCCCTGCCATGCAGGAATAAACAATCAAAGCATTCCTGACTGATGGCCGTCCAGCCTCTGTTTAAAAACCTCCAAAGATGGAGATTCCACCACACTCTGAGGCATTGTATTCATAGAATCATAGAGTTGGAAGAGACCCCAAGGGCCATCTAGTCCAACCCCCTGCCATGCAGGAATAAACAATCAAAGCATTCCAGACAGATGGCCATCCAGCCTCTGTTTAAAAACCTCCAAAGATGGAGACTCCACCACACTATGAGGCAGTGCACGCAGGTGATATCCAAAATTACTAGATCAGATCTGAAAAAGAGCAGAGAATAGTTTTGAATAAGGTAGCAAGGATTTTATTGGGCACTTAGGAAGGGACAGAGGAGTCAATTATTTATAGAGTAATTTCTGTTACCCACTTGCACTTATGTGGTATCTTTTATTTGGACCCTTAAGATTTGCATCCAAGTGTTGCAATACAGGCAGAAGATTCCTGTCATCAAGTCCTGCCCTGGCAGAGAACTTTTGGGACAATGCCTTGGTGTCCAATTTAAGCTACAATTTGTTGCATTGTTGTTTAATACATGTATTGAAGATTTAAGATTAGGTTTGCAATATTCCATTGTAGCAATTCTGAAAACAGGTACACTGTCAGCTACTGTGAACAATGACTCATTTCACCAGTATTTTAATTTACATTCAGCTTAAGTTCTACTACTACTATACCAGCTGAAAATCATTAAAAGATTTCCAATTATAAGATTAAAAGATGTGGTTTGGGGGAGGTGGCTAGAGATATTTGCAGTTTTTCCACTTTGGTTTGGGTCCTGCACCCCTAACCCCCCCCCACAAGGTTGAGGGCTGACTGTACAGGTTAGAAGCATACAACAAAGTCATACACACATACAGACAGAGACATAAACATATGTATATGCATATATGAGATCCATTAGCTCTACAAAAGACCTGCTCCTGGCACCAATGGGGAAGAAATGCCTGCAATGTGTGTGTTTATTTTTTGAGATGGATCAAGCATTCAGCCTGCATTTTTGGAGTCTCCGTGTGTGTGTGTGTCTGTGTGTGTGTGACTCCAGTGACTGTCACAATGAGAACACACACATCAAAATTTACCAGTTGTGCCACCAGAACAGAGACCTTCTGATACATGCACAAACACAAATACATGGCACAATCTAGAGAATCAAAACCAACTGAAATTCATTAATAGATAGATGATAAAAAAGTCCATCAAAGAGCACAGTCCACCATTACAAGTCTATCCAATTCCTAAAAGCCTGATGGAATAGGAAAGATTTCACTTCCTGGCAGAAAGAGAGCAAGGATGGGAGTTCCAACATCTGGGAGTGGCCACCAAGAAGACTCTCTCTCTTTTCCTCACAAAAGAAGGTAGGGGGCAGAGAGAAAGGCTTTTCCTAAAGACCTTAAAGCTTGAACAGGCTCATATGCAAAAGGGATCTAGGAGTCTTAGTGGGCCACAAATTGAACATGAGTCAGCAGTGTGATGCTGCAGCTAAAAAAGCCAATGCAATTCTAGGCTGAATCAATAGGAGTACAGTGTCTAGATCAAGGAAAGTTATAGTGCCACTCTATTCTGCTTTGCTCAGACCTCACCTGGAATACTTTGTCCAGTTCTGGGCACCACAATTCAAGAAGGACATTGAGAAGCTGGAACGTGTCCAGAGGAGGGTGACCAAAATGGTGGGAGGTCTGGAAGCCATTACGCCCTAAGAGGAATAGCTTAGAATCACAGAATCGTAGAATTGTAGAGTTGGAAGAGACCACAAGGGCCATCCAGTCCAACCCCCTGCCACGCAGGAAATCACGATCAAAGCATCCCCAACAGATGGCCATCCAGCCTCTGTTTAAAGACCTCCAAGGAAGGAGACCCCACCACGCTCCGAGGGAGTGCGTTCCACTGCGAACAGCTCTGAATGTCAAACAGTTCCTCCTAATGTTGAGGTGGAATCTCTGTTCCTGGAGCTTGCATCCATTGCTCCGTGTTCTAGTCTCTGGAGCAGCAGAAAACAAGCTTGCTCCATCCTCAATGTGACACCCCTTCAAATACTTAAACAGTATTTTAAAATTAAAATACTTAATCTGTTTCTAGAAACTACTGCACTTGCAATGCTTGTTTTAAAGATCTGGTTCCTACCACAATTCCAACCCTCACTGGGGGCCTGGTTTACATCTGCCAACAAAAAAAACTTTGCCAAGGAGTGTTGGGCAGCGGCAGGGAAGCATTTCTGAGTCTTTTGAATCATAACATCCTAGAATACTCCCATCTAGCCAACTCGGGAGGGCTTCGTCCTCCCCACCTCATTGCAACGTTTGCATCGCACAGTGGTATGCTGTTATCGCTGTCGCACAGCACCGAAAACACAACCCACCCCCTGGGGGGGAGAGGAGGGACAGAGCAGCCACGCAAATGCGCCGGGGCCACCCTTTCTAATTATACCCTCCATTTTAGTGGGAAATGATTTATTTATTAGGTTGCTTTGCATTCAATCTCTCCAGCTGACGCTCTGCAAAGAAGAGGGCGGAAGGGGGAGACAGAATGTGCGAAGAGATAGGAAGACTTAAAGAGCGGCGGGGGGGGGGGATGTGGAGAGAAAATTGTACAATGCCCAGAATCCCTTTGCCTTCCCGGTATTCCACTGTTTTTCTTCATCTCCCCCCACACCCGCCCTGCATTGAGGATTACCGTCTGTCTCCGGCGCTGTTAATTCAATAACCTGCCATATAATTACTCCATAATAAACTGCTATTATTCTAACATTCGCTCAACAGCTGTGATCGCCTTAAAGCGCAGAAGCGGAGCTCAGGGGGTGGGTGGGGGAGACTCAAGCAACCTTCTGTCGGTTGGTGGATTGGGGGGGGGAGAGGAATATCCCATTAAATCCACCCTCCACCCAAAGAATTAAACAGAAGCACGGAATCAGGAAAGGCACACGGATCAGCGTACCCGTGCGGGTGAAAGCAAAAAATAGTGACATTTCAGCATTTGTCCCCCTGTTCTGGAGACAGAGGTAGAGACTGAACCTCTTGGATATGTACCATTTTGAATATTTTTGCAGTTTTCTTGTTGTTACCTGCAGACAAGTCAGGTTACAGCAACCCTATGCATTGACTTACGGCAACCCTATGCATTCGAGACCTCCAAGAACCCATCATCCACTCAGGTCTTCTTTGATGGAACCAATCCACCTGCGTATTGTTGTTGCTCTTGCTGTTTGTGTGCCTTCATTTCTGTCTGACCCACGGCAACCCTAAAGCGAATTTTTCACAAGGTTTGCTTGGCAAGATTTGTTCAGAGGAGGCTTGCCACAGCCTTGAGGCTGAGAGAGTGGGACTTGCCCAAGGTCACCCAGTCCGTTTCTGTGGCTAAGCTGGGATTCAAACCCTGGTCTCCTGGATTGCTAGATGAACACATAAACCATCACACTAGGCTGGCTTGAGCTGTAGTGTGTTCTCCCCATTTTCCTACGGCCTTCCCCTTTACCGAGCATTATCATGTTTTCCAATCGGTCATGTCATCTCGTGATATGTCCAACGTACGACAGCCTCAAACTGGAACGTGTCCAGAGGAGGGCGACAAAAATGGTGGGAGGTCTGGAAGCCATGATGCTCTCTGGGGAGCGGCTTAGGGAGCTGGGTATGTCTAGCCTGGAGACGAAAAGGTTGAGAGGAGACATGATAGCCATGTTTAAATATTTGAAGGGATGTCATACTGAGGTTGGGGCAAGCTTGTTTTCTGCTGCTCCGGAGACCAGGACACGGAGCAATGGACCCAAACTCCTGTCAGCATTCATACTCATATGCAGAAATCAGAAAACCCATGGCCTGGATGACTCTGATTTTGGGAATAGAGATGTGAGGGGAAAAAAACAGAAAAATTCAAGAAAAAAAATTCCCCCACCATTTTTTCCCTGAAGCTTTTATTGTTTTTTCCCCCAAAAGTTGAAAAAAAAGGAAGAAAGTTGATTACGGAACATTTAATTTTAGCATGAAGAATAAAATCTTTAGGACCATTATAAGTGGAATAAAACAGAGGGTGTAACCTTGACTTCCAGCTGTAATTTTTTTCAATTTTTCTGAAAATTTCATTTTTTTTTCTGAAACCCCACAGAAAAAATAGTTTTTTCCCCATGGCTTCAAAATTTCCAGAAAGTTTACATCTCTATTTGGGATTTAGTGATATGTCTTCACACTTGAGTCACTTTGCCTACTTCCTTCGTGGCTTCCTTTCCAAGGCTAACACACTCCAAGATATACATATAGATACATATACATATCTCTGGCTTTTTTTCACAAACGAAGATTCAGGAAGGACTCATCCTGCGCTTTCTGCAAGCGCGCTGATGACTAAAAAGGCCAATCCGAGATAAACAAGTCCGGTTGCAGAAAGCACATATACATATACACACATATATACATATACACTTGTCCTTCCGTATCCACGGATTTGGTATCCATGGATTTAAGTATCCACGGCTTGCAAATATTCTTAAAAAAATAATAATCCAAAAAGCAAACCTTGATTTTGCCATCTTATGTAAGGGACACCATTTTGCTATGCCATTGCATATCGTGGGACTTGAGTATTCACGGGGTTGGACTAGATGGCCCTGGTGGTCTCTTCCAACTCTCATTATTCTGTGTTCTGTGTTCAAACCCCAGCAAAGATGAAGGGACAACTGTATACACACACACACACACACACACACGTCTAATTGATCTGCAACTTTCTGGGATCCAGTACAAACTTGCCTGATGTGCTGTTCTACTTTAAAAACCACACTCACCCACGTACAATATATGTAAAATCTTCCTGCCATCAACACCCGGTTTGTTAACAATCACTTGACAAACTCCCTCTGGTTAGCAAATATCACTGCCAGGTTTACCAGCCAGGAAAGCTTTTCTCAAAGCAGGAGAGGAGGAACACACACAGACACACAAATGCACAATACAGTCTGTCCT
The DNA here is from genome assembly GCA_030847615.1 of Gambelia wislizenii. Classification (NCBI taxonomy): domain Eukaryota; kingdom Metazoa; phylum Chordata; class Lepidosauria; order Squamata; family Crotaphytidae; genus Gambelia; species Gambelia wislizenii. The sequence goes on from JAUMIR010000018.1 coordinate 9,586,073, forward strand.
CTTTTCTCCTGGGTTACCAACTCCTGGCAATGTCTTGTTAAGGCTAACATTTCCTTAGCACTTTCTGTGATGCCAGTGGCTCACAAGGAGCATCGACAGAGGTTACATTTATACCCATTTTACAGATGGAGAAAACTGAGGCAGAGACAAAAGCCACCCAATGGAACTACATAAAGGGCCGATCTGTTTAAATTTTTATTTGCCATGAATACCTCCACCTATCGGTTCCATGCAGCAACGTGGTGTAGTCGTTCCAGTGTTGGAGTAGGACTCCAAAAGACCAGGATTCGAATCCCCACTCAGCCATGGACACCCAATGGGGAACCTTGAGCAAGTCACACTCTCTCAGCCTCAGAGGAAGGCATTGACAAACCAGCTCTGAAGAAATCTGGTCAAGATAGGGTCCCCTTAAGTCGGAAATGAATTGAAAGCCCCAAAACAACTACATTTCACATCTCCAGCCTGTTCCATGTACAAATTACTGGGATAATTGGTGAGCAAGCCTTCCAAAAGGCTGAGGTTTGAACCAAGAAGTTTATTGTTCAAATCATCACCTTTTCTATGAATTGCGAAGTGGGAAAAATGCATATAAACATCAATATGTCATCATAGAGACAGAGAATCATAGAGTTGAATGGGGCTTCAGAGGCCATCAAGTGCAGCCCCTTGCTCAATGCTGGAACGCCTGGTAGAGCATCCCCAGCAGGTAGCTGTCTAGCCTTGTTTTCATAGAATCATAGAGTTGGAAGAGACCTCAAGGGCCATCCAGTCCAACCCCCTGCCATGCAGGAAAGATGTCCTGAAAAAGAAACCCCACCACATCTCTAGGCCAGAGCCTCTTAACCTTTTCTTTACCAGGGATCCCCTTTAAATATTTTTTCTTGCCACAGATCCCCCAAGACTTAACCCAAGACTTAAAACAACAACAACAATATGTGTATTCCTGCAGTCTCCATCTTTGGAGGTTTTTAAAGAGAGGCCAGATGGCCATCTGTCGGGAATGCTTTGATTGTATTTTCCTGCAGGGCAGGGGGTTGGACTAGATAGCCTTTGTGGTCTCTTCCAACTCTATGATTCTAATAATAATAATAATACAATAACACCATCCATGAAACCTTCCCCCAGAGGCACTGGAGGGGAGGAACGACTTCTCTCTTGCTTCTTCCTGCAAGTTTGTGGCTGAAGCAGATGGAATGGCAATGCGCAAGCCAAGCCAGCTAGCCAGCCTTTGCCTTGGCTCCTGCCATGTGGCCGCGCCACTGTAGGGAGGAATGGGCCAAGCCCTTTGTGGACCCCCCTTTGAGGACACTGTGGACCCCTAGGGGTCCGCGGACCCCAGGTTAAAAACCACTGCTCTAGGCTACCAGTTCCACTACCCAATCACTCTTACTATCAAGAACTTCCTTTGAAAGTTTGATCAAATTCCACCCTCCTGCAAGTTCAAACTATTGCACCTGATCCATCCCTCTGGGGCAGCCCTTGAGATATGTAAAAAGAACAAATCATGTTACCATCCAGTCTTTTCTTCACTAGGCTGAGGATGCCCACCTCCCCCATTTGTTTTGTTCTCTGTCCCTCTTAGCATCCTCATTGCCCTTCCCTGAACCCGTGCCAACTTGTCTTTATCCTTCTTAAAATGAGGCATCCAGAACTGAATGCAGTACTCCAGATAAGGGCTGGCTGGCACAGAGTCTAGCGGGACTATGACCTCCCTTGACTCGGAAACTATGCATCTATTAATGCAAGATAAAATATTTATTTGCTTTCTTTGCTGCAGCATCACACAGCTGGCTCACATCCAACTTAGTGCCAACAATAATCCCAAGGTGCTTTTCATAGAGATGCAAGGGACAAGAAAAAAACAGGAAAATTCATTTTAAAAACGTGTTCTCCCCCCCCTTTTGTGTGTGCATGTGCGTGCGTGCGCACACACAGACACAAAACATAACTTCCATTTATTCTACAGAAAAGGCAATGCATGGTATTTATTTTAATTTGTCTCAAAGTTCCATGGGGTTGGACTGGGTAGCCCTCGTGGTCTCTTCGAACTCTTAAGATTTTGTGATTCTATGATTCTTCATCCACTGAGAGATTTGGTTTCATGCAGAGATGTGAAGGCCCGGAAGAAATCTGGACAAATTCAGGAAAAAAACATGCCACCACCCCCATTTTTTCCTGAAGCCTTTTTTGTTTTTTTCCAAAAAAAAGAAAAAATTGGAATGTTTTATTTTAGCATGATGAATAAAATCTTTACAACAAAATCTTTAATACAGTAGGACCCTCGTATCCACGGGGGTTCAGTTCCCAGACTTATCGTAGATACCGGAAACCACGGATAGAAATAATGGGACGTCCGATTACAAATACCATACAGTTGGCTTGGAGGACCTAGAAAATGTCTAGAGAGGATGCCTCTCTAGGCACTTTCTAGGAAGACTCTATGGTATGTGTTCTGTTTTGTGCCTCGTGGATGGATATCTGAAACCACGGATATTGGTTCTGCGGATACAGCAGTCCTGCTGTATACGAATTGTGATAATTTTATGCCAAATCAAATTGGACATAGTCGTATTTTATCTTCCTAAAGTAACACAGTGACTTTCAACTTGTAAAAAGCACTAATGCTGCATTTTTTTCTGGAAAAAACTGCCATTTTTCTGGGGGGGGGGGGAACCTGCCATTTTTTCTGGAAAAAAATGTTTTTTTCTATGGCTTCAAAAATTTCAGAAATTTTACATCTCTACCTTTTCACACATATGGCTGCTAAGCCAAGTATCCCCTCTAACAACAGGAGGGTTCAAGGTGAAAGAAACTAAATAGTTGGAGAAAGTCAACTTTCTCCTATTGCAAAGTAATAAAAACAGAGGAGAGGGAATGAGCCTTATTTGGCCTCATTGGCTGTTTAATTTTTTAAACTCCTATTAGCTAGAGTCATTTGAAAATTGCAAAGCAGTGGCACGCCTGACACACACCAGACGCCTCAACAATTAGGGAGGAATAATTGCGAGAGGAAGCCATTGACTTCGACTTCAAGCACGCTACCTGGCAATCGAGTTCTTCAACTCCAACCTTGATTAGCGAGGCACAACATTTAAGAAACTTTTTTTAAAAGGCTTTTAAAGCACTTTCTAAGCTTAGAAGCTGGAAGGACGGGGTTCAGGACTGGAAGGCATTGAAAAAGAGCATGATTGTGGAAGCTAAGCAGGGTCAGCCCTGGATGGTATGTGGATGGGAGACCACCAAAAAGACTGGGCGCTGCCGGCTCTATTTTGGAGGAAGGAATTGGCAAAAGCTCCTTTGAGGATTCCTTGCCTAAGAAAACCCTCTGAAATTCATGGGGTTGCCGTAAGTCGACAGGAAACTTGGAAGCCACATGCACAAATGCGGCGATGAACATCCAACTCTCTACCTAGCATTACCCTCCAACATCCCAATTTGGCACGGAAAGTCCTGGACCCAAGCTGTATTGGTTCCCTGGTCCTTTTGGTGCTCACCTAGTGAAAATTCTCTATTCACCCTCGGGGAGCAGAACCATTTAACAAAGTAACCCAACACAAGCGTTGCAGCCAACACAAACACTGCAGACAGTAACAGAAAGCCAAGCAAGCTGAGATGCTAGCTTAACAGGGATGCTGTTTTCCCCACTCTTGAGATAAACTGGCACTGTTTATTTTTATTTTTAAAAAACAGCGCAAATAAAATTCTGAGTGACGAAGACCAAGGGCATGACACCCATCTGTTTCGGAGGCTGCTTGTTTTAAATGCTTACAATATTGAGCAGGGTTCTGCTGGCTTTGTAAACCAGGGTAGTAAAACCAAACTTTGTTCAAACGCCCCATAAACTTTAGTGCAGTACAGAGATATATTGAATGTAGACTATTTAGTCTGTCCTGAACAAGGGAAGCATGGCATCATTGGTTAGACTGGAGGGGAAGAGGCCATATTGTGAAGATTACTGGAAAATTTAGCCTGGAAGACTTACCGCAGTCACCATTGCAAAAACAGTGATACTCCCCCTCTGTTCTTCAGACTGGGGGTGCATCCAGACTGGCTGAAAAGGACCAGGTTTATTCGCTCTTTCCAATTTTATACTAAGTTAAAGTAAATCTAGAATCGTAGAGTTGGAAGAGACTCCAAGGGCCATCTAGTCCAACCCTCTGCCATGCAGGAATACACAATCAAATCATTCCCAACAGGTGGCCATCCAGCCTCTGTTTAAAAACCTCCGAAGGAGAACCAACCTGGGGGACAGGTATAAAAAGTCTCCGGTCGTGCCCGAAGCTGACAGAAAATATTCCAGGATAAACGAAATGTGTATGAATCTCCAAAATAAAACTGGAATGAATAAGTCAAAAATGTGGGACTTTCTGGTCTTTTTAATCAGTTTGGATGCACCCAAAGTATATCGATTTATAGTGGTTTGGTACCACTTTTAAAGTCAACATGCCACCTTCCAGAATCCTGGGATTTGTAGTTTGGAGAAGTTCTTAGCCTTCTCTGCTAGAGAGCTGTAGTTCATGCCCTTGAACTCCAGTTCCCAAGTCAGTTCCTGGACTTGATCTTTTCAGAGGATACTGGGAAGTGTAGTGATTGCCTTAGAGCTCTGTACAATTCAAAGACATAGCAGTGCTTTGGAGTTGTCTATATGGTGAAAATACTCCTCACAGAATTTGAGAATACGATTCGTCTAAACGCAATCCCGCATCAATCTGCCGTATTCGGAAGAACCACCAAAAAGTCATCAGGAAAAGCCCTCGCAGCTTTTCCTGTATTTTTAAAAAAGTTCCACAGGGAATGAGCATTCCCACTCTTTGGAACAACCAATTCGCTTTGATTCGCATTCCTGATGAGAGCAGGAGTGGAAAGCTGATTGGTTGGATGTGCGCAGGGGGCGGAGCTTGCTAGCAAGGCCTGGAACTTCCATGTTGGATTTTCGCCATAGCGATTGTGTGCTGAGGCAACAAAACAGCCTTTCTTCTGTGTGAAGTCAAAGGCTTTCACGGCTGGCATCCATAGGTTTTTCGTGGGTTTTTTTCTGGTGAAAAAAAAACACGAAAAAGCCTTTCTTTCTCCTTTTTTCTGTATTTAATTAGGAAGAATATTGCACTTTCACACCTTCGAAATGCTTTTCAAAAACCACTGTTCGGCGGCAGCAACGGCTGACAATAAAAAGGTGAGCAATTCACTCAGGCCGACCATCTTGATTCACAGGCATGCCCATTGGAACAGAAATAGCTAATAGTTTTGCATCCCTGGGATCTTGCCCCCAAAATGTGTTAAGATAAATGGAAGCTGTTGCGAATTGGCGTTAGTGTGCATCAATGAACATTTTTTCCCTCCTCCTATAGACACGCCCTCTGTCAGGATTGGAATTTCAGTATGCAATGAGATCTTGTAGCATCCTTGAAACTAACCAAGAGAAAGAAATGAGAGCATAAGCTTTTGGAGACTCAGTCCACTCAGAATCATAGGATCATAGAATCAGAGAGTTTGAAGAGACCACGGGGCCATCCAGTCCAACTCCCTGCCATGCAGGAATACACAATCAAAGCATTCCCGACAGATGGCCATCCAGCCTCTGTTTAAAAACCTCCAAAGAAGGAGAATAAGTTGGAAGGGACCCCAAGGGCCATCCAGTCCAACCCCCTGCCATGCAGGAATACACAATCAAATCATTCTGGTCTACTTTATTCCCTTGCTTAAAGCTCTGTAGCAGAGAATTCGAAGTACTCCCTTGAACTACCATTTTGGGAGCGAAAAAAGAAAGGCAACTGATAATTGTGGCAATTACACACCCAAGTCTGAGCATGTGCTCTGGGACGGTGGGATGCTGAATGTAGGAGAACATGAGACTGGGGGTATAAACGTTTCCATATGTTGCATGGCGAGACACAGGAAAAGAGAGAGGCGGCATAGATTTGCATCTCCTGTGGAGCATTGGATATCTGATTCCCCAAAGCTATACTCCTTGCTAGTCTTTTTATATCCAACTCTGTGGAGTAACTCTTTTCATGTTCTCTGCTGCTGTCTGGTGTTGTGTCTCCTGATGGTCCAATTCTTCCGGATCAAGGGGACAATAGCACTTGATGCTCAGCCTCCCCAATCCATGCTGCCACCTGTTGTGTGAATGCTTTGATTGGATATTCCTGCAAGCAAGGGGTTGGACTAGATGACCCTTGTGGTCTCTTCCAACTCTATGATTCTATGAATTCCCAGTGGACCTCCATCCACACCTTTGTTCACATCCTGCCTTCTTCCCAAACTTCCTAAGGCAGGTTACAACAGAGGGAGGATTACAATAAACACACACAGGCATGTGTAAGTTGCGCTATGCATGGGGAATGAATTACTCTCTATAGTGCAACATTCTTCTGCTGTCAACAGCAGACCTGGAGCTGCACATACAGCAAAGCTGCGCATTGGGGATGCACATAGTGGTTGTGTGCTGTAACTACTTTTGCAACTATAACTTTCCAGTTACTTTTCTAGTGACAAAGGAGGCATGTGCTGCCCAAAGGGTGGAGAAGGAATATCACCTTGTTCAAGGTCTGGAAGCCATGCCCTATGAGGAGCGGCTTAGGGAGCTAGAAGAGAAGGTTAAGAGGTGATGTGATGTTTGAATATTGAAGGGATGTCACACTGAGGATGGAGCAAGCTTGTTTTCTGCTGCTCCAGAGACTAGGACATGGAGCAAGGGGTCAAACCCCAGGAAAAGTGATTCCATCTAAACATTAGGAGAAACATCCTGATGGTAAGAGCTGTTTAGCAGTGAAGAAATCTCAAGGGTCATCCAACCCTTTGCCCTTCAGGAATACACAATCAAAGCACTCCCAACAGATGGTCATCCAGCCTCTGCTTAAAAACCTCCAAAGAAGGAGATTCCACCCCACTCCCAGCCAGTGTATTCCACTTCCAAACAGTTCTTACTGTCAGGAAGTTCTTCCTAATGTTTAGGTGGAATCTCTTTTCCTGGAGTTTGAACCCATCACTCTGTGTCCTAGTCTCTGGAGCAGCAGAAAACAAGCTTGCTCCATCCTCAATATGACATCCCTTCAAATATTTAAACATGGCTATCATGCCCCCTCTTAACCTTCTCTTCTCCAGACTAAACATGCCCAGCTCTCTAAGCCACTCCTCATAGGGTACATGGCTTCCAGACCTCCCACCATTTTGGTTGCCCTCCTCTGGACATGTTCCAGCTTGCAACTAGGAAAGGACTCACTAGCCTGGACAATGATGCTTGATAAGGTAGAAGGCAGTAGGAAAAGCGGAAGACCGCATTCCAGATGGATAGATTCAAATCAAGGAAGCCAAGGCTACCTTGAGCCTGTAAGACCTGAGCAGGGAGGTTGATGATAGGATGGCTTGGACGTCTCTCACTCATAGTGTTACCATAAATTAACATCAACTTGACAGCACTTAATAATAACAACAATCCCTTTTAACCTTTGTAAGCCGCCTTGAGACACAGGCTTGGGAAAAGGTAGCATAAAAATAAGAATAGACAATCCTAGCCAAAGGCAAGGTCCAAACCTCCCACACAGAACCAGAACCACAGAATCATAGAGTTGGAAGAAACCCCAAAGGCCATCTAGTCCAACCCCCTGCCCTGCAGGAATAAACAATCAAAGTACTCCCAAAAGATGGCCATCCAGCCTCTGTTTAAAAACCTCCAAAGGAGACTCCATAGAATCATAGAGTTGGAAGAGAACACAAGGGTCATCTAGTCCAACCCCCTGTCATGCAGGAATTACCCAATCCAAGCAGTCCTGACAGAGGGCCATCCAACCTCTGTTTAAAAACTTCCAAAGAAGGAGACTCCACCACACTACAAGGCAGCAGCCTATTCCACTTTCAAACAGCTCTTATCATCTTACCAGTGCAATAGCCTTTGGACATGGAGCTGCCCTGGATGCTCAGCGCTAGAGATACATCCCTCCCCACGCCTGGCCGGACAAACTCCCTCTTTTGAAAATTAAGTACCGAATCTTAAAAGGCTTCCCTCACATTCCACACTAATTTCGCATTTCAACCTCCATTTCCCCACAATTAGCAGACAGAAGACATTATGAAAAACCAGTGAAATAGGTTTAGGAGAAGAGTAAATACGCATACAATAAAGCAAAAGGAAGAAGGAAACCAGATTTACATTCCCCACATCCGCCAAAGGTTCATATTAATTGATATGTTGCTGGCTCTTGGTTGCTAAGTAGATATATATATTGCATCTGTGGCCTCTCTTTTTCTCCACGCCCTGCTATTTGGAATGGGTTCAGGGGAAGGGCAACAAGGATTGTAAGAGGTATGATGAACAAAACAGTTGAGGAAAGGTTGGGGAGCTGGGTGTGTGGACTGTCCTGCCTCGGAGTGTGGTGGAGTCTTATTCTCCTCTTTGCAGCAGCCCTTGAAGGTTTTAAAGAGGGGAATCCTGTCACCCCTCAGTCTTCTCTCCACCAGGCTGAACACAGAATAATAAAGAGTTGGAAGAGACCACCAGGGCCATCTAGTCCAACCCCCTTACCTGCAGGAATACACAAAGCATTCCCGACAGATGGCCATCCAGCCTCTGCTTAAAAACCTCCAAAGAAGGAGACTCCACCACACTACGAGGCAGCTCATTCCACTTCCGAACAGCTCTTACTGTCAGGAAGTTCTTCCTAATGCTTAGGTGGAATCTTCCTGTAGTTTGAGCCCATTGCTCCGTGTCCTAGTCTCTGGAGAAGCAGAAAACAAGCTTGCCCCATCCTCAGTATGACATCCCTTCAAATATCTAAACATGGCTATCATGTCCCCTCTCAACCTTCTCTTCTCCAGACTAAACATACCCAGCTCTCTAAGCTGCTCCTCATAGGGCATCATGGCTTCCAGACCTCCCACCATCCTGGTCGCCATCCTCTAGACTCCTTCCAGCTTTTCAATATCGTTCTTGAATTGTGCTGCCCAGAACTGGGCAACGTATTCCAGTTGAGGTCTGACCAAAGCAGAATAGAGTGGCACTATTACTTCCTTGGATCTAGACACTAGACTCCTACTGATGCAGCCTAGAATCACATTGGCTTTTTTTAGCTGTCACATCACACTGCTGACTCACGTTCAGGTTTAGTTTTTTTTTTGTTCACACACACTCAAGAAAGGCACTTGCTGGTAACCTTGCCTGTTCGAAATAGACACACATGGCCACCATTGGCTCGGCTAGATCTTTCTCCAGGCAAGCGTGTATTGTGTTGTTTATTGCAGACATGCTATTGAAAACTGACCCTGCAAAGTGTGCATTTCTCCAGCCTTCTTCACCACCCTCCCAATGTCAATGCTGCTAAAAAAAAAAACCCTTCCAGCTAGACAGAGGATAAGGAGGAAAAGGGAGCATAAAAAGACTGTAAAAAGGAGCTTCTTTGGCAAAGGTATGCCTGTAAATAAATTATCCCATTAGCATGGGCGATGCCAGGCAATGTTACATTTAGTTCAAATCCCTGAAGCACAGTGTAACTAGGAAATTCACTGGGAAAACAGACTAAATTATCCTCAGCTTGACCTACTTCTCAGGGCTGTTGTGGGTCTAAAACTATGTCAGCTCCCATCTATGTTGGAAAAAGTAGATATAAAGGCAACTGAAAAACACATACATATGCAACGTTGAACATCAGGCTTTTGAACAAGGTTGCCAACTTTTCAGCTGGCCACTGTAGCTACGCTTTTAATGGGAGCTCACAATGCTGATGGGAGCGGTTCCATTGCACACGCACACACAAACACATCGTAGGGATGGAAATCTTTCCTTCTTGCATTTTTAGCTGTGAGAATGAAAAAAAAAAAAAACCTGAGTAGCTGTGTTCCAGCTACAAGATGTTTTCCCCATTTTTAAAAATGTTTGCTATTTTTTCACACATTTTCACCAAACAAATTTCCCCGTTTCCCCCCCCCCCACACACACATTTCAGAAGTTTTGTTGCAAAACAGAAAAACATTGGTTGCTTGCAAATCCCAGTGTTTAGGCAGAAAATATCACTTTTGTGTGTGGGTTTTTTAAAAAAATCTATGGGTTTTGATGCAAAAACTCTCCAAAACTCACTCTGTGTGTGTGTGTGTGTGTGTGTGTGTGTGTGTAATCGCCAGTCTTTCTCAGGAACATTTTTTTTTTGTTTTGCAGCAGTTTTTTTTCCTGACAGGGTGTCTAAACAGGTCCCTTTCTCAAAAGAGGAGATCATTTATGAATTCTCTTTACCTCCCTTACACACCCCCACACCCCCACCAAAGCTGTCATCCTGCTAGTGACACATGCTACGCATGTGGGATGGTATTTTTACTATGTGCAACAGACATATCCAGATGACAACGGTACAACTCCAATTGCGCATTGAGGACTACTGCACATCCATGAGCGCATTAAAGTACACAGAGCAGAGTTCGAATGCATACTGCTCTCTGTGCACTGCAATTGCCCCAAGCGTTTGCCAGCTGTGCGCAGTGACCATCGATCGACAGACGTTGCGCTACATGGGTATTCGGTATAAAGGTTGTGTAACGCCACTCTACCAGCAAAGATTTACTTATTTAACTATTTCATTTATATGCCACCTTCCCCTCACTGTGGCACTATACGTTCCCTAAAATACCAGAGTGCCTCGCAGTAATGGCGTTTTGCAGCAGCTGCAACTTGTATTACTGGCTTTTTGACCCACAAAAGCTTTGCATGCCCACCAGTCAAGATGGCGGTTGTGAGTGAATTACTCATGTTTTCACCTACTGTAATCTGTCGCCACTGAACTTTAGAAAAAACAAACTATTTCAACTGTGCACTGGAGCAATATTTTGCCTTTCCAAAAAAGGGGAATAACACCAACACCCCATTTTCTTGCCTTAGCGCATGCTCGCTAAGGCGAAAAACCAACCTGGCAATGCTGGACACTTGCCCTCTTAGCAAGCCCCGCCCCTGCGCTCATCCAGCCAATCAGCTTTGCTCCTCCTCTCCTACGGAAAAGCGAATTATAGCAAATCCTTTGGCCCAACGGGCAGGAATGTGCATCCCCTTTGCTGTTTTTAAACGGAAAAGGCTTTTCCTTTGGACTTTTTGACATTTTTGGCCCCCCTCTTTCCGAATACAACAAAATGATGTGGAATGCCTTTAAGAGAGATCCACGAGGAGTATTTCACCGTTTAGACAACCCGAAGGCTAAAAGAATCAGCTAAAAGCTAACAACGAAAATGAATAATCATTGCATTAAAAAGATAGCTTGGAAAGAGTAGGAAAGGATCTGAAAGTTAAAAATAAGGCACCGTCCCCCATCCCCACAAGAAGGCTCCCTGCAAGCAATCCCACATTAAAAGCTTGCTGGAACAAAGAGGGTTTTTTTGCCAATTTGCAAAAATGAAAGCAGGCAGGGGCCAGCCTAGCCTCCCAGAAGAGGGAATTCCTGAGGGAGGGAGCAGCCATCCAGAAGATCCTCTCTCCTATCCTCCCCAAAGGGACCTATGATGGAGGCAGGATCAAGAGAAACCCCCACACACAGATTGGCAGGTTCATATAGGGCATGGTGGGCAACTGTCAAAGTCTGATTGTGTATTCCTGCATAGCTGTGGGCTGGACTAGATGGCCTTTGAGGTCTCTTCCAACTCTATGATTCTAGGGGGGGCAACATTAGCTTGCCAGGGGGACTTTGCCCCATTGCGCTGCAAAAAAATAAAATAAAAATCACCTGCTAGGAGACATGGGGGGTGCATGTTTTGGAGCTTTCTTGGGTCCTTGGAGAGCATCTGGAGGCCAAAACATTTTTTGGGGAAATGTTTTGCAAAGTTTCATTTTGACCCCCTGGGGGGGGGGGCTCCAAATATGGCAAACCTCCCAGAGCTTTGTTTGTTTTTTGGTCATTTTGGAGCAAAATAATTTTGGAGGGGGGAGGAACTCTTGAAAAAATCTTTTTGCAGAAATAAAATGTTGACCCCTGGAGGCCACAAAAATGGCCCGTGGGCCAAATTTTGCACACGGAGAGATAGAGCCTTTAAGGTTTACAGTGTACCTTAAAGGAAGCGCTGGAAACATGTGGCATCAAGTGGGTATGGAGTCCCATCCCATCTCAACCCATCTGCACCTCTTCACCCTTGGAGAACTTGAGGCCTCTAACTATTGCTCTTTTCTCTCCAATTCTGTCCCTTTTGCGCTTGATGGCACATTTCCAGCATTTCTCCACCTTATTATCCTGAAGGAACCCTTGAAATAATTTCCAGGTCTCAGGCAACCTCCGCATAAAGATTATTCTACATATTGCCATTGCTTCCCCCCCCCAATCAAAATCTCTTGAGGCACCCCTAGCAACCTCTTTGGGAACCCTAGGGTGCCAGGGAACCCTGGTTGAGAAAGTGGGTTAGATTACGAACCCAGGAACGCGAAACCACACAAGCAAATATAATGCAACCCTTTGACAAGGGAGGGACAGATGCAATTCCCAGGGTTTTATTTTTGTTTTTAAAAGCAAGGCTTTTCATTTCCCAGCTCCAACCCTCCCTGCTTTTTCTGTCCACCCCGTTCTCTTGCAACAGGGGGATGGGCTGGACACATCCAAAATGCAAAGCGCATGGGTTGAAGAAATGCAAGGGAAGAAGGAGAAGGAAGGCAGAGGATCGGACAAAAAGGTGGCAGGCCTAGACCGGCCCCTGAATGCATGATGCAGGGGGTGGAAATCACTCACCCAATGGGGAATGCATCCAAGGCTCTGCATCCTTTTTGGTCTCCCTCCCATGGCTTGCAAACAGTCTGGCCAATTTCTCCCTTGCTTAGAGATCAAACAAATTCCATCTGGTGTCCAATGGTGAGGGAGGGGAAGGAAGGCAGGGAGAAAGGAGGAGGGAAAACCACAGAGAGAGAAGAGGGAGAGAAAGGAACAGGAGTGGATGGATCAACCCATAATCACAGAAAGAAGATTTGAGAGTGGGGAACAGAGAACAGATGAGAAAGGGAAGGATACAGTATATCACATATATAAAACTTTCACATTTTATTTTTAATTTGCAACTGATCCCGGCCAAGTAGAGCAACGGGGATATTTTAAAAAATGACATTATCCAGAAAATTGGAGGGTCTCATGTCCAGAAGGGGGTGTGGACACAGATGGGCTGGAGGTAAATTTGGAGTGGGGGGGAGATTGAGAGATTAGGCATAAAATGTCTAATCTCTTGACTGGGAGGCAGACAGAAGGGGGAAAGGATTAGAAAGAGATCTGCATCGGAGATGGCTTTCTCCAGCATGTTCACAACTCTGTTGGTTCATAACATCAGAGAGTTGGAGGAGACCCCAAGGGCCATCCAGTCCAACCCCATTCTGCCATGCAGGAATAAACAATCAAAACATTCCCAACAGATGGCCATCCAGCCTCTGTTTAAAAACCTCCAAAGAAGGAGACTCCGCCACACTACGAGGCAATGTATTCCACTTCCGAATAGCTCTTACTGTCAGGAAGTTCTTCCTAACGTAATCTCTTTTCCTGAAGTTTGAACCCATTGCTCCGTGTCCTAGTCTCTGGAGCAGCAGAAAACAAACTTGCTCCATCCTCAGTATGACAAAAAGCAGCCTTAATTTTTCTCTCTCCATGGTGTAGTGGAGCCTAGGCATGTGGGGTTGAAGCACCATGATGTGTTGATGAGCAGGAAGGGTGACACAACCCAGTGGTTCCCAAACTTTGGTCCTCCAGGTATTTTTGGACTTCCGCTCCCAGAATCCCTGAACATCAGCCAAGCTTGCCTGGAGGGCCAAACTTTGATATTGTGATCCGCCTTGGGGTCCATATTGGGAGAAAGGTGGGAGATGAATTAAATAAATAAATACATAACCAGCCAGCGATGGTTGGATTAGATACTGAGACACCAGGATGTGAGTCAGCCATGGAAGCCCACCTTGGGTGAGTCACACTCTCTCAGCCTCAGAAAAAAGCAATGGCAACCTCCCCCTCTTAAGAAATCTTGCCAGAAAAACCGAGCCAGCATGGTGTATGGTTTTATGTTCATCTAGGACTTTGGAAGACCAGGATTTGAACTCTACTCAACCATGGAAACCCACTGGGTGACCCTTGGACAAGCCACACTCTCTCTGCCTGAGAGGAAGGCAATGGCAAGCCTCCATTTAATAAAGCTGGCCAAAAAAACTCTAGGATAGCTGACTTGGAAGTACATAAGAAAGGAGAAAATAATCAGCCAGCTCCAGAATCCTGGACTAAACATAAGTAATAAACAGCTCTTTAGAAGCCAAGTTTAAAAACAATGGTTGCTTATGAAAGCTTTGGAGCGTCATTGATTTTACAAGACACACTCATGCACATCCTTTCAATTCATTTAAAGCTATTTTAACCCTTTTAATCTGTCTTTTGATTTGTTAATTGTTTCATGCTGTATGTTTTTAGCCTTTTAAAATAATAATAATAATAATAATAACAATAATTTGTTGATGTGTGCCTTCAAGTCATTACTGACTTACAGCAACCCTACCACAGGGTTTTATGGGCAAGATTTGTTCAGAGGAGGTTTGCTTTTGCCTTCCTCTGAGGCTGAGAGAGTGTGACTTGCCCAAGGCCACCCAGTAGGTTTTCATGTCCGTGCAGGGATTCGAATCCTGCTCTCCAGAGTCCTAGTCCAACACTCGAACCATCACACCATGCTGGCTAAATTTGCAAAACTGGTTTTCTTGTACGCCATCCTGATATAAATAGAAAGCTGGATACAAATATTTAAATCAACCATCCAACCATGTTCCTTGGCATCCAAATCCCAAACTCTCAGGGCTGCTTTATGCCGTTCCCTGCTTTAATAATAACAACAGCAACAAAATAAGTCATCATGCTAATTTGTTTCCTTTCTGTGATACTCAAAATCCATTGCCTGGGGTGGTGGCCACACACCTGGGGCCCGCCACATGTTGAACTGCAACTCCCAGCATGCTTCACAAGTGAGTACGCTGATGGGAGATGCAGTGTAAAATCTGGAAGGCCACAATTTGTCCGCCCCTGACCTAACAGCAAAAGCCCACTACAAATCTAAACTCACAAGGCATCCTTTGCATCCAAAGGTATCCACAGAACTCTTCCCCAGCACATTTCAAATGAATTGTCAACAACCCTGCAAGACATGAATCTCAGAATTTCCTGGAGAACAAATTCCAGGAGCTATTGCAACTGGGAATTTTCCTAGCAACCCTACCAAAATTTTACAATCCCATAATAAATGCTTTGCAATTAAAGAAGGATCTAACACTACAGCAAGCAATTACTGAAGTAAAGAGAATTTCACCATAAACAGGCCATGATGCAAAATCATAGATTTGAGTCAAGCAGTTGACTCTGGGACAAATACCGTGGGTTTGGGGGCCAGTTTTTCTGACACTGCAAGTACGGATGTAAAATTTATGGAAATTTTGAAGCCATGAGGAAAAAAAATATTTTTTCTCGTTTTTTTCCAGAAAAAAAACTGGAAATGTTCAGAAAAACTGGGGGGGAAAGGCAACATTAGCACTTTTTGCAGGTTGAAAGTCGCTCTGTTACTTTAGGAACATAAAACATGATACACAATTTGATTTGGCTTAAAATTATCACAACTGGTATTTTATTGTCTTAAAGGATTTTATTCATCATGCTAAAATTAAACATTCCATAATCGATTTTTGCCCTTTTCTCATTTTTTTTTTCATAAAAAAACAAAAAAGGATTTTTTTTTCTGATTTCCCCCCCTAAATTTTCCAGTTTTTCCACCCAGGCCTTCACACCTCTAACTGGGACCCTCTTAGAGATCACCCAGCTGGCCCAGAATGCCACCCGAAACACACCCACACACACAAAACCACCTCTAGTTTTGAAAACTGCTCACCAGAAACATACTTCTCCAACTATCCCAATTTGGCAAGGACAATCCTAATTCCTTCTCCATGGGCCCCCTTTTTCAGCTGCTTTTAAAATGTCCCACTTTTTGTCTCCTCCTCCAACCTTCATCCTCAGCTTACTTCAGTTCAGAGAATCCTACAGTCGGAAGAGACCACAAGGGCCATCTAGTCCAACCCCCTGCCCTGCAGGAATACCCAGTCAAAGCAATGCTGCAAACCAACTTCAAACTGTACTGTTTTTTTTTATTTATTTATTTATTTATCATGTTTTAAAGCTTCTTTTAATGCTGTCTTCAACTTGTTTTTAACATGTACTTTTCCAAATAGAAAATTAATTAAAATTTTAAAGAAACTGTATCGTGCTTCTAAAATGTTGTACGCCACTTTGGATCCCATGTTGGGAGAAAGGCAGGATATAAGTAAATACAGTTGTCCCTTCCTATACGCTGGGGTTTGGTTCCAGGACCCCCCGTGGAGACCAAAATCCGTGAAGACTCAAGTCCCATTATATGCAATGGCATAACAAAATGGTGTCCCTTAGATAAGACGGCAAAAATCAAGGTTTGCTTTTTGGATTATTATTTTTTTTAAGAGTATTTTCAAGCCGTGAATACTTAAATCCGTGGATACCAAATCCGTGGATACAGAGGGACAACTGTAAATAACTGAAGTGCAAAAGTAGTTTGCACTCCATCAACTTGGCAGTGAGGAGCAGAGAAGAGAGGTGGGCTCTTACCCTTCCCTGTTGGCTCAGGAAAAAGCAACATGTGGCAATCTCTCCTACTTTGTCTGTTCTTCTTCATTAAGAACTTGGCCATCTTGACCATACTCTGACGCAGCTTCCCCATAGGCGTTCTGGTTTTCATTTGTGAAATTTTGTGGCTTTAGGCTCCACAAAAGTGGCACCACAACCCACCCACCCTGGCATATGTAAAAACTCCACAAATAAATTTCTTTATTTCCTGGCTGGGAAAAAAACACTATTGTTCTTGACTCTGTCATTTTCAGTCCAAAGTTTCTTGTAGCCACCTTCGAGCATCAGTGTTGTTTCCTGCCACATACAACGTGCACTTGCAGAAAGCGCGGGATGAGTCCTTCCTGAATCTTCGTTTGCGAAGAAAAGCCAGAGAGAGAGAGAGAGAGAGAGACAACAGCACATCCCAGAAACCTCTAGAAATGTGCAGGGATTGTTTCTGTAAATACTTTTATCAGGGGTGTCCGAATCTGAACTAGGATGTGGTCTCCCCAATCCTGTTTTCAGGGTCTGAGGATGCACATAAAAATAACCAGCTCAAAATAAGTAAAGAGGTAGTACAGGAATACCTTCTTAATCTAAATGAATTTAAATCTCCAGGACCAGATGAACTACATCCAAGAGTATTAAAAGAGCTGGCAAATATAATCTCAGAGCCATTGGCAATAATCTTTGAGAACTCCTGGAGAACAGGAGAAGTCCCAGCAGACTGGAGGAGGGCAAACGTTGTTCCCATCTTCAAAAAGGGGAAAAAAGAGGATCCCAACAACTATCGTCCAGTTAGTCTGACATCAATACCAGGGAAGATTCTAGAACAGATCATTAAACAGAGAGTCTGTGAACATTTAGAAGGCAATGCCATAATCACAAAAAGTCAACATGGGTTTCAGAGAAACAAGTCATGCCAGACTAATCTGATCTCTTTTTTTGATAAAGTTACCAGCTTGGTAGATGAAGGGAATGCTGTGGACATTGCATACCTTGATTTCAGAAAGGCCTTTGACAAGGTTCCCCATGACATTCTTGCAAACAAGCTTGTAGAATGTGGGCTAGACAAGTTAACTGTTCAATGGATTTGTAATTGGTTGACCGGCCGAACCCAAAGGGTGCTCAGCAGTGGCTCCTCTTCGTCTTGGAAAGATGTGACCAGTGGGGTGCCACAGGGTTCTGTCCTGGGCCCAGTGCTATTCAACATCTTTATCAATGACTTAGATGAGGGAATTAGGGGCATACTTATCAAATTTGCAGATGACACCAAATTGGGAGGAGTAGCTAATACCCTAGAGGACAGGATCAAAATTCAGAATGACCTGGATAGACTGGAGAGCTGGGCCAAAGCTAACAAAATGAAATTCAATACGGAGAAATGTAAAGTACTGCATTTAGGGCGGAAAAATGAAATGCATAAATATAGGATGGGAGAGACCTGGCTGAATGAGACTACGTGCGAAAGGGATCTAGGAGTCCTAGTAGACCACAAGTTGAACATGAGCCAACAGTGTGATGCGGCAGCTAAAAAGGCCAATGCAATTTTGGGCTGTATCAATAGAAGTATAGTGTCTAGATCAAGGGAAGTAATAGTGCCACTCTATTCTGCCTTGGTCAGACCTCACTTAGAATACTGTGTCCAGTTCTGGGCACCACAATTCAGAAAGGATATTGACAAATTGGAGCGTGTCCAGAGAAGGGCAACTAAAATGGTGAAAGGTCTGGAAACGATGCCTTATGAGGAGAGACTTAGGGAGCTGGGTATGTTTAGCCTGGAAAAAAGACGGTTTAGAGGCGATATGATAGCCCTGTTTAAGTATTTGAAGGGATGTCATGCTGAGGATGGAGCAGGCTTGTTTTCTGCTGCTCCAGAGACTGGAACACGGAGCAATGGGTGCAAGCTCCAGGAACAGAGATTCCACCTCAACATGAGGAGGAACTTTTTGACAGTAAGAGCTGTTCGGCAGTGGAACACACTCCCTCGGAGCATGCTGGGGTCTCCTTCCTTGGAGGTCTTTAAACAGAGGCTGGATGGTCATCTGTCGGGGATGCTTTGATTGTGATTTCCTGCGTGGCAGGGGGGTTGGACTGGATGGCCTTCGTGGTCTCTTCCAACTCTGCAATTCTATGATTCTATGATTCTAACCAAAGTGCATGCCCCAAAGCCAAAAACGCACACAAATGTGCCGCCTTGACCATGCTCAGTGGTTGCTTGGCCACATATATATCCCTGTGAAATGTTGGAGCGCATGCTGAAGATCCAACTCCCCCCGCCACCCCATAGCTGAACACAGCTTTCCCTCCAAACCCCATCCTTCTTCCCTTAACCGAACATAGGCGCACAAGAGGAAAGCCATCTGGTTGACGCAGAGCGTGCCAAGACTGTTGCTATCAGCTTTCTCATTCCAGAAAATGGCTTCATTTGTCAGCAGGCCAATGGAGAAAGGGGAGAGGGGATTCTCCGAATTACTACTTCCAACTTCCCCTGCATCATTTATTCAGGCTGTTTTCTTGTGGATCGATAAGATGAAAAAAGAACGAAAGAACACCACAATAGGAAAAACAACTACTACATAACACTTGGTCTCCCCCATCCAATAGCAAAAATAGAATTTCCAGTCCTGTTTTCCCCCCTCTTAAACTCCTGCATTTATTAGTGATATGTTGTTGTTCATTGCCATCAAGTTATGCCGCACATTCATGAGAGACCTCCAAGGTCATCATCCACTGCGCAGCCGTGGAATCCTTGATGGCGCCTGGTACGGGCTCCCCAATTTTCCTCCTGCCTCCCGGTTTATTCAGCACTGTCATCTTTTTCTAATGTGTCCGGTCTTCTTCCAAAGGAAGACAGCCTTCGTTTAGAGCCAATGGTGTCCACCCTTTGGCCCTCCGGGTGTTTTAGACTACAGCTCCCAGAATCCCTGACCATTGCACCAGCTGATTCAGGCTTCTGGGAGTTGGGAGTCTGAAACACCTGGAGGGCCAAAGGTTGGACACCACTGGGTTAGACAGCTTGGATTCGAGGGAGAGTTCAGGCCTGATTTGCCCTCAGGTCCATTTATTGGTCATTTTGGCAGTCCATGGCATCCACTCCTCCTCTAGTATCTTATTCCCAATTAATTGATTCTCTTCCTATCAGTTTTCTTCACAGTCCAGCTTTCACAACCATACATAGCAATCTGAAATACGAAGCCACAGACAATCGGACATCAGTATTCAGTGATATGTACCGTACACCTCACTTTCCCTCCATGAATTCCAGATGTTCCTCTGCACAACATCCTTGTGAGGTAGGCCAGGCTAAGAGAGGGTGACTAGTGCAAGATGAGCATTATGCCTTCTTAGGGTCTAAAACATTGACTACTCATCCTCACTCCTGGAGTATATCACCAATCACCCCAAAAGTGACCCTGGCGGTTGCTAAATTTCTTACAGAGGCAGCTAGGATTAGAGCTAACTGTGTTTTAAGTTAAAAGCCAGTTGTAAATGTTTTACTGTTTAAATCTTTTTTGTTAATTGTTTATTTTCAGCCTTATGTTTGTGTTACTTTTTTGTGATGGATGTATGGAACGTAATAAACAAACTTGTACTCGTACCAATTACCAGCACTTGTATTTTGCCTCTGAGCTATAAGGGATTCAAACCCTACCTTGTTACGGTCTGGTGTGATCTGGGCTCACAAGTTACATTTATATCCTACCTTTCCTCCCATGAGCTCAAGCCCACACCCACAGCTCTTCTTTCTCCCTATTTTATCCACATATCAGTCCTGTGAGGCAGCCCTCTCCAAGCCCCACACCACTTTAGACACCAGGCTCACATAGTTAGAAGGGATCCCGAAGGTCATCCACTCTGACCCCAATACATTTCAGAATCTTGTGGCAACAGGATCCCTAATAGATGGTGATACTGCCTCTGCTTCAGTGAAGGAAACCTCAGCAGCTCCAAAGGATGTTTGCTCTGCTCTCAGACAACTCACACCAACCATTTTCAAAAGACTGTCCCACCGAGAGGAGGGAAAAGAAATAACTCAAAATGCCACATTGGTTACTTACCGTGAAGGTGCATTCTTGAGGGAGTGGGGTGATGCGGGTCCTTTACATCTGGGTTTCGTCAGTCACCGCCCAGGTGTAGCAGGAAGTTACATTAAGCCTCTTCATATTCAAATTTCTTTGTCTTCATCTCCTCCATCCTGGAGCCACGAGGCCAGTTCACTGACTAGCAAAGCCCTGTAAGGACTAAAGAAATCGTTTAAGTCAAATAACATTAAGCAGCGCTAAATAATAAGGGTACCGCCATGTAAGGAAAAACGCACGCAGTCACTGGGCGGGGAAAGGACCCGCATCACCCCACTCCCTCAAGAATGCACCTTCACGGTAAGTAACCAATGTGGCATTCTCTGAGGGAGGGGTGATGCGGTTCCTTTACATCTGGGACGTGCCCAAGCTGACTCAATAGGGCGGGAGTGACTGCGGGATTGGCGGACTCAGTCTCTGAGCACCTCCTGGAGCACCCTCCGACCGAAGTTCGCCTCGGCGGAACGGAACTTATCCACCTTATAGTGTCTAATGAAGGTGGATGGTGTGCTCCAGGTTGCTGCCCTGCAGATTTCTACCAGGGAAGCGTTAGTGGAGAAGACCGCGGATGTCGCGGCTGACCTAGTCGAATGTGCCGTGACCCCTGAAGGTCTGGGAAGCCTAGCTGAGTCATAGGCCTCGAAGATACAAGCCCTGATCCAGGAAGCAATGGTCTTCTGCGAAGCTCTGGACCCTATGGCTGTCTGAGAGAAAGAGACGAATAGGGCGTCGCAACGTCTGATGGGGGCAGTACGTCTAATGTAGATCTTCAGGGCCCTCCTGACGTCCAAGTTATGCCAGAGCTTCTCCTTCGGGTGCGAAGGGTCAGGGCAAAAGGAGGGCAGAATCAAGGGCTGCGAGACATGGAACTCGGAGACTACCTTTGGTTTGAATGACGGGTCTGGGTGTAGGGTCACTACATCCTTGGTAAAGGAACACAGGTGTTCCCTAATTGACAGAGAGGCCAACTCCGACACTCTTCGCGCTGAGGTGATGGCCACTAGGAAGGCAACCTTGATGGTGAGAATTCTAAGGGAAACTGTGCGCAACGGTTCAAACGGGTGCTTCATGAGTTGCCTGAGGACTAGGGAGAGGTTCCACGACGGAAACCTGTGCCGCACCGGGGGTGAAACTATCGAGGCACCCCTGAGGAAACGCCTGATATGGGGGTGCGATGAGAGGCGGTTTCCGTCCTGTGCTGTGAGGAAGGCCGACAGAGCGGCCACCTGTCTCTTCAGGGTATTTGGTCGTAAGCCCGCCTCGAGGCCTTTCTGTAAGAATGCCAGGATGTGTTTCACCGAAGCTTCTTCAGCGATCAATTGGCGAGGGGCACACCATCTCTTGAAGGCTCGCCATGTAGCTTCATAGATCCTCCTGGTGGACACGCGCCTAGAGGAAAGAAGGGTACTAATGACTGAATCGTCGTATCCATGTTCTCTTAGGGCTTGCCGCTCAATCTCCAGGCTGTCAGTTGTAACCAGCTTGGATCTGGGTGGAGGATCGGACCCTGATGAAGAAGGTCGGGTCTCTGAGGTAGACGCCACTGGCTCTGAACCCTCATGTCCATCAACTCGGAGAACCAGGGGCGCCTCGGCCAATGTGGCGCTATCAGGACCACTTGTGCCTTCTCCTGGCGAATCTTCCGACAGACTTTCCCTATGAGGGGAAGTGGGGGAAACAGGTATAGGAGACCGGCCGGCCAAGGGGATCGTAGGGCGTCCGTGCCTTCGGCGTTGTGGTGAAAGAACCTGGCGAAGAACCTGTCCAGCTTGGCGTTTGATCTTGTCGCGAACATGTCCACCTCCAGCTGGCCGAACCTGGCCTGGACCTGAGTGAACACGTCGTCGTTTAGCTCCCACTCTCCGGGTAGAACCGAGTATCTGCTCAGGTAGTCCGCTTGTTGATTGCGTTCCCCCTGCAGGTACTGAGCCGCAAGGGACTGCACCGTCCGTTCGGCCCAGAGGAAGATGAGATCCGCTTCCTGTTGCAGGGACCGGGATCTCGAACCTCCTTGTTTCGCTATGTACGATCGGGCTGTAGTGTTGTCCGTCATCACCATGACGTGTTGACCCCTCAGGACTGGGGTGAAGTGTTGCAGGGCCAAGCGAGCCGCTCGTAGCTCCAACCAGTTGATGCTGTGCGTCTTTTCCTGTGGGCTCCAAATCCCTTGCGTCACTTGTCCCTGACAGTGTGCTCCCCAGCCCCGTAGGCTCGCATCGGAGGTGACCAGGATCGCCTGGGGTACTGTGAACGGAGAACCCTTGCTGACTGTCTTCATCTGAGACCACCAGGCCAGCGAATCCTTCACATGCTGTGGGAGGAGAAGGAGAGGGGACTTCCTCAATGCAATCTCCTTTTGGTAAGGCATCAGGAAGTTCTGCAGGGGTCTGGAGTGGAACCTTGCCCAAGGCACAACCCCAAAGGCTGATATCATAAGGCCGAGGAGTCTGGCTAGTAGGGACAGTGGTACCTTCCTTAGTAAACGAACGGTGCGAACTTCCCGTAGGAGGACCTCCTGTCGCTCCTTGGACAGGGTGATCTTGGAACGTTGTGTGTCTATTTCCACACCCAGGTGGACGATGGTGCGGGCAGGAGACAGGCTGCTCTTTTTGAAGTTCACCAGAAAACCATGGGCCTGCAGGTAGTGAATTGTGGTCTGCAGGTCTCTCCCTGCTTTGTTCAGAGAGGACGCACGCAGTAAGATGTCGTCCAAATATGGGTACAGGTGGATTCCCTGTGCCCTCAGGTTGGCGATTAGGGTGACCAGGACCTTGGTGAAGACCCTTGGTGCTGAGGCCAGACCAAATGGAAGGGCCCTGAACTGGAAGTGTTGATCCCCGAATGCAAAGCGGAGGTATTGTCTGCTGTCCTCGTGGATCATGATGTGCATATACGCATCGGAGAGATCGAGTGAGGCTAGAAAGTCTCCTGGTTGTAGCGCCTCCCTTATGGATGTAAGCGTCTCCATCCGGAACTTTCTGTATGTGATGTGTCTGTTGGTGTATTTTAGGTCCAGGATGGACCTCTGGCTGCCATCCTTCTTTGGTACTGTGAAGAAGAAGGAGTACACGCCTAAGAAGCGCTGAGAGGGTGGTACCTCTTCTATGGCTGCTATGTGTCTTAGGTGAGATATGGCTGTCGTCAGGTCTCTCGCCTTCTTTGGGTCTTTGGGTATTGGGGCTGGGAGAAATCTGCCCCTTGGCCTTGAGTCGAACTCGATTTTGTACCCGTGGGTGATTGTTGAGACGACCCACCTGTCCATTGTCGAGTTCGACCAAAGCTGCAGGAACAGACTGAGGCGGCCGCCCACTGGGGGCGACCCCGAGTCAGGATTGTTGTCGCGAGCCTCCACGCTGGGCGTTGGAGCCTCCCCTTCTGCTGTTGTTGGGCTGCGGTCCAGTGTTCTGTCTGATGACGTAGTTTGGCTTAACCCATGGTGGGCGAAAGGAGTTGTAGTTTCGCTGCTTCCCGAATCCCCGAAAGGAACGAAAGGGACGAGAAGTCTGAAAGGGTCGTCTGCCGCTCTTCTTGTCTGGCTTCTTGAGTGTGGAGGGCATGGCCAACTTTTTGTCCTTTGTCTCGACTAGGATACCTTTTAGGGCCTCTTCCCCAAACAGTTTAAGGCCCTTAAAGGCCGCTGAGGCCAATGCTGCCCTGGTAGGAGTATCCACCTGCCAGTGCTTTAGCCAGACTGATCTCCTGGCCAGCGTGAGGGCCCCGATCGCACGGGCGGAAAAAATCATGGCGTCCTGTGCCGCGTCGGCTATGAAGAAGAAGGTACGCAGGAATCTAAGCAGAGACTTGTGCAGCACGTTTGGATCGAGCTCCTGGATCTCCATGAGCTCTTGCAGCCACACTATCGCCGCTCTGGAAAAAAGCGATATTGCCAGCGTGGATCTGACCCCGCATGCCGCGGAGTCGTGGGCCTTCTTGATGGCTGCGTCGGTTCTTTTTTCGTCTGGGTCCCGGAGAGAGCCCTCTCCTTCCTTAGGAGCCAGACAATTGGAGACGACGGACGCGACAGGATTGTCGACCACTGGGGGCTTTAGGAGGTCCAGAAAGCGTTGAGTGGTGTTGTAATATTTCTGAGCCACAGTGGTGCCCCGCCTTCCCATTGAGGGTTTTTCCCATTCGTCGGTTACCAGGGACCAGAAGGCCTCTGGGAAGGGAAGCTCCGGCTTCTTTGGGCGTGAGGTGCGCATCACTGCAGCGACCTTCTCGTTGGACGACGATGTCGATGGAGCTTGGTCTGTGTCTGTAGGAGTAATTTCTAGTGTTGCCATCACCCTAGTAAGGAGGGGAACATACCACTCTCCTTGGAAAAGGCGATCCGATTGGTCCTGGTCTGCAAACTCGGAATCAGAGATTTCTCCTTCTTCCTTGTCGGTTAGGATTACATCGTCGTGGGTCCCAGACGCCCTGACGACGTCGGTGAGGGCGCGCTCCTCATCCGAGGGAGGTAGGGACTCTGCAGAAGAGTGGGTGGAGGGAGGATCCTTCCTCTTCTTGGCCAGGACATCTGTGCCTCTTAATGGGTCCCTAGGGCCCTTGGACGCGGACTTAGCTTTTGCCTTGCCCGGTCCTGCTGGCTGCTGGGACTGCGCGTTGTTCGCCTGGTCCTTAGGGGGAACCCCCGAGGTTGAGGCGCTCGTGCCAGGCTCTTCTGACGAATCCTCGTCTGAGAGCAATGCCTTTGAGAGTAGCTGTAGGGCTGCCTTAATGGCGCCCTTACGCTTTCTACGACCCCCCCGCTGTGTGGGTCTAGCTCCCCTGGCCTTGGGTGGGTGAGCGGCCAACCCCTCGATGTCGGACTCTTCCCCGCTAGAGTGATCGTAAAACACTGGGATGCCATGGTGGTTTTGGCTGGTATGGCCCGTGGGTGCCTGGAGAGGCGGGGCCTGAAGGACTGGGGCCTGGTAGGGCTGTGCCTGAAAACCCACCGCCTGCATAGGCTGAGGCTGGACCACTGGTGGGAGGAAAACCTGATTTTGGTTACCCAAGCCCAGGGTCTGGTTCACCGGCCCCTGTGGCGGCAGGGCCTGGTAAACCAACGGTTGCTGCGCCTGGATAGGTACTGCCTGCTGAGGCATTGGTTGGAGCACCAAGGGCAGCTGGTGTTGCTGGGGTGGCACCTGGGCAGGCAAGGTCGGGAGGAGTGGAGGTTGGGAGGCCAGGGCCTGTGGGGGGGGTGCTTGAGGAGTTGGGGCCTGTAAGGCCTGCTCCTCCATGCCCAGGCTTTGTGGTGGTTGGCTCGGTTGGGGTAGGGCCTGGCTGCTTCCTGGAGTGGGGTCAGACAGCGAATGCGGTTCCCCATGCGGTGTGCCCCCCTCCCCCGAGGCAGCTGCGGCGGTTGCTTGGGGCCCGGTGGATGGTGAGGGCTCCGCATGGGAGCGCGAGTCCTCGCTCTCCCCTTCCCCCTCCTGCGCTCCGTTTGGCCTCCAGGGGGGTAGAATAGGTGCCGTCCCCAAAAGCAGGGAGGGCACGATGCGTGGGGGAAGGGGCAGTTCGTCCCCGCTCCCCCCAAGGGCCCCTTGTACCTTCCTAGGGGCTCCTGCCCCTGGCCAGTCCTGGCAGCAGGCACCTGGCGCGTGCCAAGCACTCCATAGGGCCGGAGGTTCCATCGCGGTCCCGCTGGAGGCATCGGAGGCCAGCTTCTTCCTGGGCTGTGCTGGCCTCTTCCGTGGCTTGGCTGCTGCTTGGCCATCGGAGGCTTTCCCAGTCACGATGGCCTGGTGTGCCTTCCGGGCCGCGTCCCTCTGAGGGACGCCCACATGGGAGCCGGCAGCGGCAGCAATGGCGACCGCGGCTCCCTCAGCAGCGCTCTCCGCGTCCTCGGAGTGGCCGCGGTCGAGAATCGCATCCCCGGCCACTCCGGAGTCCTTCCCCGCCTGCTGGGGAATCTCCTGGGCCTGCATGGCCTTGGTGGAAAGAAAACAGTAAGGAGAGAGGTGGGAGGGGGGAAGAGAGAGAGGAGGAGCAGGCTGGAGCCGACTGAGCAGCCGCGCGGAGAGAGGAGAGGATTTTTTTTTTTTTTTTAAATAGGTAAAGGAACAAGAAAGGAAAAAGAATAAAGGTGGAGATAGAAATTCCAGACGGAGGAGATTTCTCAGCTACCTACTGGGCGAAGCAGGAAGTTAGAACTGGCCTCGTGGCTCCAGGATGGAGGAGATGAAGACAAAGAAATTTGAATATGAAGAGGCTTAATGTAACTTCCTGCTACACCTGGGCGGTGACTGACGAAACCCAGATGTAAAGGAACCGCATCACCCCTCCCTCAGAGAATAATCAGGAATGAAACCACAGGTTTACCAGAGACAGAAGAGAGAAAAATGACAACCATCATCATCATCCAGAATCCTGTTGGGGACTTACTTCTGCAGGAATTTAAACTTGGCAATTCCATAACAACACAAAAGGTCTGGAAGCCATGCCCTATGTGTGATGCAGCAGACAGAAAAGCCAATGCGATTCTCAGCTGCATCAATAGGAGTATAGTGTCTAGATCAAGGGAAGTCATAGTGCCACTCTATTCTGCTTTGGTAAGACCTCACCTGGAACACTGTGTCCAGTTCTGGGCACCACAATTCAGGAAGGATATTGAGAAACTGGAATGTGTCCAGAGGAGGGTGACCAAAATGGCGGGAGGTCTGGAAGTCATTACATCCTATGAGAAGTGGCTTAGGGAGTTGAGTATGTTAAGCCTGAAGAAGAGAAGGTGAAGAGGTGACCTGATAGCCATGTTTAAATATTTGAAGGGATATCATACTGAGGATGGAGCAAGTTTGTTTTCCGCTGCTCCAGAGACCAGGACATGGAGCAATGGGTTCAAAGTATAAGAAGAGATTCCACCTAAACATTAGAAAGAACTTCCTGACAGTAAGGCCTGTTTGATAGTGGAATACAACTGCTTGGGATTGTTGTAGAGTCTCCTTCTTTGGAGCTTGTTAAGCAGAGGCTGGATGGCCATCTGTCAGGAATGATTTGATTGTATATTCTTGCATGGCAGGGGATTGGACTGAATGGCCCTTGTGGTCTCTTCCAACTCTATGATCTGTATCCAATAAAGAGCTGCTATAACGTTACTATGCAGCAATGCCAGCAAAGTGACCAAATGTACATTGGGATTGATGCAGAATGGAGCAATGTGCATTGGAACACCAGCTAGGGAACACCAGTGTGCGCCAGTAGATCCCAATGTGCATTGGGATCCTCTTTCCAGTGTCCTGTTGTGCCTCTCTGCAATCATCTAACAGGGTTTCTTAGCGCCTCTGCTACGCAGCAAAGTATACTAAAGTACGTAAAGTGACGAAGATCCTGATAGAGGATTCTGGCCATTACAATTTATATCCTATTTTCCCCTCTACTTCAGGAGTCAAGGCAGCTTGCAACAAATCAAAAAACAACCACCCCACCACATGGGTAAACCGTCACAAAATACAAAGCTTAAAAAGTGATTAAACTATCCAAAAATGTTTTAAACCAGTTACAAACATAAATCATTTAAAAGCAAAACCCCCAGCACAACAAAAATAACGAATCCAACACATTGGGCTCGTCTGTCCAAGGCAATAAAATATGGATTGATGTGTGCTAATGTCAATTCGTGGAAGCGAATTGTATCCACCATTTCCCCCCAAAATTGCAGGCATGTGAAGCCATACGCGTCTGTTGTTCAAATGGACATGCCTGCTAATCAAGTTGGCTGTCATGAGTGAATTACTCGCATTTTTATTGCCACCAGTTGCCACCACCAAGCAGTATTTTTTTAAAAAAGCATATCTAAGATGCAAAAGTGCGATATTCCACTTAAATAAACAGGAAATAAAGGCTGTTTCATCACCTTGGTGCACGATCGCGACGGCAACAATTCAACATGGCGGTTTCGGGTGCTTGCATTTTTAGCAAGCCCCACCCCCTTCGCACGCCCAACCAATCAGCTTTCTACTTCCGCTCTTATCAGGAATGCACAGCGGGAATGTGTATTTCATTTGGAGGTTTTTGGTTTTTTTTTAATTATCACAAAAGCTTTTCCTGCAGAGGATTTTGCATTTTTGCCCCCCTCCTTCTGAATACAGCGATGCGGGATCCCATTTGGACAGATCATATTTTCCTCGGATACTATGAGGAGTATTTTTGCCATTTACACAAGCCCAGTGATTTAGGGAGGACAGGACTTGTACAATCAGTTCTTAAAAGTAATCTCCTGGAATTCTATGAGGAGCGGAAAGAGAACAGGGAGAGTGCCAGTCGTGCCTCTCTGGGATGGAAGATCCAGAGCTTGGGGCTATCACCGAGAAGGCCTCGTCTCCTGTGTTCCCACCAGATATACCTGTGAGGGTGATGGGACAGAGAGAAGAAGATCCTTCGCAGAGGATCTCAAAACACAGGCAGTGAGAATATGGTCCGTCAAATCACCCAGACAAGAGCCGAAGAACAAACACTGTAGCATTTATCGACAACCATATCTGAACCTGCTTTGGTCAGACCTCACCTGGAATCCTGCGTCCAGTTCTGGGCACCACAATTCAGGAAGGATATTGAGAAGCTGAAACACATCCAGAGGATGGCGACCAAAATGGTGAAAGGTCTGGAAGCCATGCCCTATGAGAGATGGCTTAGGGAGCTGGACATGTTTAGTCTGGAGAAGAGAAGGTAGAGAGGGGGCATGATTACTATATTTGAGAGGATGTCATACTGAGGATGGAGCAAGCTTGTTTTCTGCTGCTCCAGAGATTAGGACACGGAGCAGTGGGTTCAAACTACAGGAAAAGAGATTCCACCTAAACATTAGGAAGAACTTCCTGACAGTCAGTGCTGTTCAAAAGTGGAATGTGCTGCCTGGGAGTGTGGTGGAGTCTCCTTCTTTGCAGGTTTTTAAACAGAGGCTGGATGGCTATCTGTCGGGAATGCTTTGATTGCATATTCCTGCATGGCACGGGGATGGACTGGATGGTCCTTGAGGTCTCTTCCAACTCTATGATTCTATGAACCTATCTTGCATCCTTCAAAGTTTGGGGTTGGGAGCAAGGGGAAGGAAGGGAAGAAACTGCCAGACAAGACATATTTGCACCAAGGTCATCTGAGGTGAGGGAAGTTGTTATCGATGGAAATTCGTTGGCAACAAAGAAATTGCGTGCAGAGAGAAACGCATGGAGGCAACCTGATATATTACATATATACGTGTGCGAAACTGCAGCCAGCTATGTTTTTTTGGAAGAACACCACTGGAGTGGAGGGTTTTTCAACATCAACCCATTCCAGCCTGGTTAAAAAAAAAATAAATAAAGAAAGAAACAGAAGAAAAAGATGTACAGAAGGAAGAAGAGATGAAATCTCCCTTGTTTTCTCCCTCCACCACCTGGGCAGGCATCTTCAATTGCGTGACTTTAGGTCAAATTTCTCCAGGCCAGGAGACGTTACAAGATCCAGCCCAGCCCTTCTTGTTTGACGCCTCTGTAATTTCTCCAGGGTTTCTCACTATCAAAACACCTTTGGCAAAGCCGCCCCAGAAATTCTCATGCACGCATAGGTGTTGAAAGCACTTTATTTATCCCCATTTTTTTTTTAAAAAAAAAGCAACTGAGAAGAACCATTTGAGGGGAAAAAATTAAATTCCCCCACGCACCTCATCTCGCACGTAGAGAATGGGTTGACTCACTGCACGCTCATGCTCGCACCGAAAGACAATACGGAGGTGGTACAAAGCAACGAGCAATAATGCATATTGCAGCTCTGGTTTTAGACCCACAGTTGCCCCAGCTGTGGGGTTGTCTTCTTTCTATTTACTTATTTATTAAAATAACAGGTGTACCACCCCAGCTAACAAAGTCAGTAGGTTCATGGGCATGGCTTCTTTAACGGAAAATTTCATCCCAGAGGCAGGAAGGACATGGAACGAATAGGGAGAGGTTCCTACGCCACAGAAAAACAGCAGTTCTGTATGTTTCAGGAAACTTTCTATTCAAAACTAACAATAGGCACATGGGAGATGAAATAATCAGGTCAGGTATGAGTTCTGTAAATGACGGGAAACATTTTGAACCTTTTGGAGACCGCTTGAAAAGTTCTTCCAAAATGATTGCGGGATGATATTCTTATTTCACCAGCATCCACTTTTCTTACGATTTCCAATTTGTTGGCCAGACTTATAGAGCCACACAGTTTAACATGCTGGGGGCAGATGGCATGTGTGTGTTTCTGTGTGTGTGTGTGTGTGTGTGTGTGTGCCTGCGGACTTACGCTGGCCCTGTGAATTTCATCGGGTTTTCTTAAGCAAGGAATACTCAGAGGTGGTTTTGCCAGTTCCTTCCTCCGAAATACAACCTACAGCACCTGGGATTCATTGGCGGTCTCCCATCCAAGTACTAACCAGGGACAACCCTGCTAAGCTTCCAAGACCAGATGGTGCCTTTAGAGTACTGGTTCTTAACCTGTGGTCCGGGGAACCCAGGGAGACGCAACATCCTCACGGGGGTCCGCAAAGGCTTGAAGGCTGCTTGGCCCACCTCCTGCCCACAGTGGAGCAGCCATGTGACAGGAGCCTAGGCAAAGGCTGGCTGGCTTGGCCTGCACATTGCCATTCAATCTGCTCCAGCCACAAACGTGCAGGAAGAAGCAGGTGAAAAGTCTTCCCTCCCCCTGCAGTGGAATGGTTAAATGGATGGTGTAATTGCATTATTATTATCGTCATTATTAGGGTTTTTAATCTTGAGTTAAGTCTTTGGGATCCACAGCAACAAAAGATATTTAAAGGGGGCCCCTGGAAAAGAAAAGATTAAGAACCACTGCTTTAGAGCATTTAGGCCATTAAAAAAAAATAGGCAGGTTAATCTGATCTCTCCTTTTCTCTCCATTTTCTCTTCATGCCTGGTCACTAAGGGCTTCCGGAGGCAGCTTCCGTTTACATTGCCTATTGTAGGCAAGCTACAGCAGGACTGGCTAGGACAGATTCCCATGCTTTCCCATCTAAAGCTTAATTGGATTATTTACTATAGACAGACTGCTGCAACCCAGCAAAAGTCTGTGTTTCTTCAGCTTCACTATCCTCCCTATGCCGATGCTTCTAAAAAAGCTTCCAACTCGACAGAGGACGAGGAAGAAATAAATTGGAAAAAAACTCTTTGTCAGATGTTTTGTTAACTGAGGCATGGCAGTATTTTTATCAGTCTCTTGAGCATGGCATCTCAGGGCAGCAAAAAAAGATAAAATAGACAATTCCAAATGAAAATCAGTAAAAATTTAAACAAGGTCTTCTTTAGAGGTTTTTAAACAGAAGCTGGATGGCCATCTGTCAGGAATGCTTTGATTGTGTATTCCTGCATGGCAGGGGGTTGGACTAGATGGCCCTTGGGGTCTCTTCCAACTCTATGATTCGAACACATTAAACCATCCAAACACATTAAACCAGCTTCTGTCTAATGCACATGGTCAGTGAAGGTGCACAAACAGCAACAGTGGTCAACTAAACCACATCAGGGATGAGCGAATTTGCTTTGGGTTTTTTTTTGCTAGAATCCTCTAGATCAACCAAATAGAGTTGAAAAAGAACAAAATGGCAGTTGGAGCCAAGAGTAAAATGGCTGCCGGAGGCGGGCAGAGCCAAATGCAGACTACAGAGTTTCTCCTAGGGTTGCCAGTTCAGGATTGTCCCAGGCCCTGGGGTTTCGGGGACAAAACTTGAGACTTCGGGACAGCTGCTGGTGATGTCAAATATCGGCCACACTTGCTTTGCAGCTTTTCTTTCAAACACACCCTCCCACACAGAGAGAGACAGACAATCAGAAATAACATATTTTCTTTCCTGTTTGGAAATTAAGACAGAAATCTTAGCTAAAGGAGCTCTTCCCAGATCAAGATGCAATGAGGAAATCATTGGGGAATGAGGTCACTGGGATAAGAAACATTCGATCTAGCCAGAAGGTGGATGCAGAGCAGAGCGGAGGGTGAGCCCTGGAGCCAAAACAACTAGGAGGAAAGGAAGAAGCTGAGTCCTGTCTTGGAAGAAAGATGAGGTATAAATGTAATGGTGGGCATGTTTAGTCATAGAATCATAGAATTGCAGAGTTGGAAAAGACCACGAGGGCCATCCAATCCAACCCCCTGCCACTCAGGAAATCACGATCAAAGCATCCCCGACAGATGGCCATCCAGCCTCTGTTTGAAGACTTCCTGGAGAAGATAAAGTTGAGAGGGGAGATGACAGCCATATTTAAATATCTGAAGGGATGTCACACTGAGGATGGAGCAAGCTTGTTTTCTGTTGTTCCAGACTAGGACACGGAGCAATGGGTTCAAACTACAGGAAAAGAGACTCCACCTAAACATAAGGAAGAATTTCCTGACCGTAAGACCTGTTCGGAAGTGGAATGCACTGCCTGGGAGTATGGTGGAGTCTCCTTCTTTGGACGTTTTAAAACAGAGGCTAAATGGCCATCTGTCGGGAATGATTGGATTGTGCATTCCTGCATGACAGGGGGTTGGACTGGATGGCCCTTGGGGTCTCTTCCAGCTCTATGATACTATGATTCTAATAAATCAATAAATTAATAAGCCAATACGCAGATCGTTGGAGAGTCCTTGCCAGTTGTAGCAGCCGATCAACTAATCTTTGGAAACTGTCTCAAGGCGCTGCTCTCCTAGCTGAGCTGGAAGTTTTAACGTAGCCTGGAGCTGAGAATTTGCATCCTTATCTCTAGCCCGGAGATGGTCCATGAAAACTGGAGACTCAGGGCCAGGCCTGGAGATCTGGCAACCTCACGATCTCCAAACAAGGCCCATGGGAAGCTCAATCATCATCATATTTCAAAAGCAAGGTGAAAGCTGCCAAGAGATCCCCACATAACCTTTCATCATCCATCCCAGAGTTAAAGAATGAGCAGGTATGCAAGTGGTAGCACCCAACACAGAGGGTGGAAGAAATGCATTCCAAGTATGATAATAATGATTTGCCTCCGTCTGGTCTCTGTAATGAAGATCTACCTTAGGCACAGATGGAAACCTACTGGGAGACCTTGGAAAAGCCACACTCTCTCAGCCACAGAGGAAGGCAAAGGCAACCCCCCTCTGAACAAATCTTGGCAAGAAAACCCCACGATAGGGTCGCCATAAGTCAGAAATGACTTCACGCACACATCAACATGTACAGTAGGACCCCCGTATCCACTGATTCATTATCCACTGATTCAATTATCCACGGGACACAAAATGGTACACCTACCATAGAGTCTTCCTAGAAAATGCATCCTCTCTATCCATTTTCTAGGTCCTCCAAGGCAACTCTATGGTATTTTAAACCAGAAGTTCTATTATTTTCAATGGTGTTCATTATTATTCATAGTTTTTGGTATCCCCCCCCCCAGAACCAATCCCCAGTGGACACAGGGGTCCTAGTATATTTTCAATATTTTAACTAAATAGACTATGTATTAGCAGCCACGGATGTTGTGGCATTACATGCTAACTTGACCCCATACAGAGAATCTTAACACCCTTGCAGACAAATGGAAGTGGGAACCCTTTAGCACAGTGGTTCTCAACCTGTAGGTCTCCAGATGTTGTTGGACTACAGTTCCCAGAATCCTTCACTACTGGTTTTGCTGTCTGGAGTTTCTGGGAAGTGTAGTCCAACAACGACAGAACTGGTTCAATTTATTTTGAGTGATACCCATGACTATGTAACCCATAAGGTTGGCCCGGGGGAAAAAAAGATTCAAAACAGAGGGTTGGATAAAACTGCCACAATCTGTCACGGAGACTCTAAGGATTAAATCGATATTCACATTGGCAAATCAGATAGAAATTTAGCTTTTTACTTTTTATACCAGCTCGGCAATAACTTGGGTTACTGCGTGTAAAATTATGGGGTGATTTGGGGTATTTTTGTAGCCTGGTACCTTTTATCCTCAATGTTTCGTGTATTTTAAGCTCTTTGCCATGGGCTAGCTGATTTTAAAAAGTTTTTAATTGTTTTCATTTTTTTAATGGCTTAATTATAGTGTATTGTTTAATGCTTTCGAAACTTTAGCACTCCATATTGTTTTAGAGGATGGAGCAAATTTGTTTTCTCCTGCCCCAGAGACTAGGACACCGAGCAGTGGGTTCAAACTACAGGAAAAGAGATTCCACTTAAACATTAGGAAGAAGTTCCTGACTGTAAGAGCTGTCTGGAAATGGAACAACCTGCCTGGGAGTGTGGTGGAGTCTCCTTCTTTGGAGGTTTTAAACAAATGTTGGATGGCCATCTGTCGGGAATGATTTGACTGTGTATTCCTGCATGGCAGTGGGTTGGACTAGATGGCCTTCATAGTCTCTTCCAACTCTAGGATTCTATGAATACACTGCCTGAGAGTGTGGTGGAGTCTCCTTCTTTGGAGGTCTTTAAGCAGAGGCTGGATGGCCATCGGCCGGGAATACTTTGATTGTGTATTCCTGCATGGCAGAATGGGGTTGGACTAGATGGCCTTTGTGGTCTCTTCCAACTCTATGATTCTACAAGAGACCTGAGCAGGGGTGTTGCTAACAAGGTGACTTGGACTGTTCTCCTTAGGGTCAACCTAAGTCAAAGTCAACTCTAGCTTCTAGGTTCTGTTTAAATTTATACTGGA
Source organism: Gambelia wislizenii (assembly GCA_030847615.1). Taxonomy (NCBI): domain Eukaryota; kingdom Metazoa; phylum Chordata; class Lepidosauria; order Squamata; family Crotaphytidae; genus Gambelia; species Gambelia wislizenii. The sequence goes on from JAUMIR010000018.1 coordinate 9,621,350, forward strand.
AACCGCTTTGAGCCCCATTCAACAGAAAAGTGGAAAATAAATTAAATAAATCTAAATTAAATATAAATTAAACATAATATAAATTAAATAAATCTGTTGGGAATGATTTGATTGGGTATTCCTGCATGGCAGGGGGTTGGACTGGATGGCCCTTAGGGTCTCCTCCTCCAATTCTATGATTCTATGATTCTATGAAATGAAGTTCAGACTGAAATTTGGAGCAGATACGCCAGCCCTGGCCAAAGTAGGACCCACCAGGTGTCACTACAACTCTGGCAGTTATCTTGTCCAGCGATTTTGAGGCACGCCTTTTAAAAAAAAAAGTCACAGCACAAAACCAAACCAAAAGGAGAAAAAGGAAAGAACGAAATGGACAGATGTTTTCCCACAGTCCACATTTGGAGAGGGTTGGGAGAAGGGGCAGCAAACCCGGACAATCTCTGATCGTCACGCTTCCCTCCTTCTGCCCAATGCAGATTTTTCATGCCCTTGAAATGAGCCCTTTTTAAAAAGAAAAAAAAGGCAACCTGAAGTCATTGGCGGGTGGGTTTTTTTAAAGGGGAAAAAAATGACCACTACAAAAAAAAAAAAAACATAAGTGATGTGTGTGTGGTTATGTGGACTTGCCTTTCCCAATTCCAAGGGAATGGATGTCACCCAAAATTTCGTTGGCTGGAACGACCGGACAGATTTTCTGGGGCCAGGAGGGTTGAGGAGATAAACATTGCAACCATTGGCATGGATAAAATCGCCTCCAAAAAAAGATCCCAAAAGGAATTGCCTAAAGGGAACTGTTAATGCACCACTGATTGGGGGGGGGGGATATTTTCCTCCACAAAAAAGACCTCCTGAAACTCTCAAAGGGCTCACCAAAAGGACTTAATTGCTCCAGTCTCTGCAATTTTTGCTCTGCTCCTTTCCCTGACATGCCTCCACTAGATGGGCAGTTCTATCTAACAGACCAGGTGTGTCTGGACAGAAGTAAATCATAGAGTTGGAAGAGACCACAAAGGCCATCTAGTCCAACCCCTCTGCCCTGCAGAAATATACAATCAAAGCATTCCCGACAGATGGCCAGCCAGCCTCTGTTTGAAAACCTCAAAGAAGGAAACTACACTACACTACGGGGCAGCTCATTCCACCTCCGAACAGCTCTTACGGTCAGGAAGTTCTTCCTAATGTTTAGGTGGAATCTCTTTTCCTGTCCTTTGAATCCATTGTCCTAGTCTCTGGAGCAGAAGGAAACAAGCTTGCTCCATCCTCAGTATGACATCCCTTCAAATATTGAAACATGGCTATCATGTCCCCTCTTCACTTTTTCTTCTCCAGGCTAAACATACCCAGCTCCCTAAGCCGCTCCTCATAAGGCATCATGGCTTCCAGACCTCCCACCATTTTGGTCGCCCTCCTCTGGACACGTTCCAGCTTCTCAATATCCTTCCTGAATTTGCCCAGAACTGGACACAGTATTCCAGGGGAGGTCTGACCAAAGCAGAATAGAGTGGCAGCATTATGGCCCTTGATCTAGACACTAGACTCGTATTGATGCAGCCTAGAATCGCATTGGCTTTTTTAGCTGCCGTATCACACTGCTGGGTCATGTTCAGCTTGTGGTCCACTAAGACTCCTAGATCCCTTTCGCATGTACTGCCATCAAGCCAGGTGTCCCCCATCCTATATCTGTTCATTTTGTTTTTATTGCCCAAGTGTACATTCCTTCCTGTTTAAAGCAGAAGGTGCCAGGTTCAACTCCTGACATTTCCAGTTTCCTTTTTCAAAAAACCAGATCATGTAGTAAGTGTCAGTTGCAAAATAACTTCCTCAGCTTGAAATCGTGGAGATGGTAGAGGCGGGCGGGGCGGTGGGGGGAGAGGATTATATACCATAGCTTTATTTAGCTGAAGTATTTCTGTAACATTAGGGAGCAAAAAAAAAAAAAAGAGAGAGAGAGAGAGACCATCTTTCTCTCTCTTTCTTCTTCCCCAGAGACTGATGCATGTCTATCTTTTGGTTAAAAAAAGAAAGGAAGAAAGAAATCTCCAAACAAGTAAGAAATTGTTTTACAAAATGAGTAGATGGAAGGTACTTTGTCACAAAGCGCTCGTGAAAGGCAACACTGCTGACACATTTTGAACAAACTAAATTAACTCTTATGTAAAAATTTCATTCCTCCACCCCTCCATTCCTGCCTACTCTCCTTGCCTTTTCTCTCCATTTCCGACTTTTTCCCATAAGCACCAGATTTATAAATATCAACCTGTTGTGGGGAGAAAAAAAAGGGGGGAATAATTCTACATTGGAGGAACGCTCTTCTTCACAGACAGCTAACTGATTTTCTGTAGGTGGACTTGGAAAAAAGAAGAAAATAGAATGTGCTTGATGAAACATACAGCCTCTTAGAGGAGATATAAGATTATACAATTGCTGGTGATATGTTGCAATTTTTTTAAAAAGCACAAAGTGACATTATTGGGAATTTTTATTCCCTCCTGCTTCTTCCTCTTTATCACTGCACTACTAAATTCCTTTTATATATTTATGATTGCTTGCCTGTTTGTTTGTTTGTTCAACTTGTTGCTAAAAAAAAAAAGGATTTTCCTTGTTGTTGTTGAAACAATAGGAAGTTTTTAGCACTGTTAGAATCATAGAGTTGGAAGAGAGACCTCAAGGGCCATCCAGTCCAACCCCCCGCCATGAGAGAACACATTTTGATAAAAGCACGGACACCAAGCCAGCAGGACTCTTAAGTTTCGAAACAGCTTTCTATGTCTCTCCATCATTAAGTTGGGAATTCCTGGCACTCCAGATGTTTTGCATGACAACTCCCATAATCCACAGGTTATGGCAGCCAGGTCTTCACGGAGCTGAAGTCCGAAGCATAAGAAAGGCTCAAAGTTCCCTGCTACTAGTACGCAGTCTCACCCGCTAGGGGGTGCGAAGTCCCCTTATTATAAGGTTTCTTTGAGGGTTAGAACCTTTTTGTTTTTATAGGAACTGAAGGAGATGCCAAAAAATCCTAGATTTTAGGGTGTGGGCTCTTCATAAAGCCAGAAATATCTCCGTCATGGCATTGGTGAATGTGGACAAAATGTTAATTTTACAGAGAAACACATGGTCAGGTGAAATGAAATCAATAGTTTCATTGGGGATTTTGGAAGGACACACACTTACTAATAGCCTCTTCCTGTTTGCCAGCCTTGCATATCATGAATTTCAACTGTCCCTTACTGCTATTTTGAAAACCTGGCAGCTTTCTCTCTCTCACACACACACACAATTTTGTGCATGCTGAATACCAATGATAGGGATCCTCTTGCCCTCCCAATGTTCGTGGACTACAAATCCCATCATCCCATCATGGCAGGGTGTTGGACTGGATGGCCCTTGTGGTCTCTTCCAACTCTACAATTCTATGATTCTATGATCCCTGACCATTGGTTATACACGATAGCTGGGGGAGAGTGCTCCTTTGTATAACCCAGAGGGACAGAAAACTGCAGCTCCCCAAATAGTTAGAATCATAGAATCACAGAGTTAGAAGAGACCCCAAGGGCCATCTAGTCCAACACCCTGCCATGCAGGAATACCCAATCAAAGCACTCCTAACAGATGGCCATCCAGCCTCTGCTGAAAAACCTCCAAAGGAGGCTCCATCACACTCCCAGGCAGCACAATCCACTGCCTTACAGCTCTTATTATCAAGGAGGTTGCACTAGATTTCCCACCATTTTCAACCCCTGACTACTCTGTCTGTGGCTGATGGGAACAGGAGTTCCACAACATCTGGAGGATCACCTTGCAAAACATGCACATAGAAGCTGGGGGTGAGGGTAGGAACTGATTAAAGAAATCTTAGCTAATTAATTGTGAGCATGTGTCTAACTAATATTTGTGTATTGGACCAAAATAATACTGCAGCAAGACGTGTTTTCCTTATGTTTTTAGACCAGGGACAGCCCTCCAGCTGCATGTGGCTCCTGAGGTTCTTTGTGTGGCCCTTGGACCTCCAGACACCCCACAGAATCATAGAACCTTAGAGCTGAAGGGGACCAGAATGGTCATCTAGTCCAACCCCCTGCCATGCAGGAAGACACAACGCCAGCACTCCAGAAAGACACCCTTCCAACTGCTGTTTAAAGACCTCCAAAGCAGGAGAGTCCAACACTCTTAGGGAGTCTGTTCCACTACCGTTGGACGGACACCCCAAGGGCCATCTAGTCCAACTCCCTGCATGAAGGAAGACACAGCGAAAGCACTCCTGAAAGACACCCACCCAACCTCTGTTTAAAGACCTCCAAAGATGGACTCTCTGAGGCACACCAATCCACCCTCAAACCGACTATATAGTTAAGAAGCTCTTCCTAACCTTGATATGGAATCTATTTTCTTGGAATCTGAATCCATTGGTTCATTTCTTAGTCTCTGGAGGAGCAGAAAATAGGCTCACTCTTTCCTCTACATGACATCCCATCAGATAACTTAAGATAATGCCTTCCCCCTCTCCAGACAAACAAAGAAAGTGAATTCTCTCCCCTGGAAACCTCTAAAAGCACTTCCCATTTTAAATGCACCACAGATCTCCAATACTTAAATTAAAAAAATACCAGTACTTTTCAAAAGCAGAAGTGGACTTATGACCATTTCTTATTTTATTTTATTTTTTAATGGATTTTTGCCAGGTGGTTTATGTCTTGGACTAGGACACTGAGAGTGTGTGACTATCCTGAGGTCACCCAGTGGGTTTTCAGGGCTGCATGGGGATTTGGACCCTGGTCTCCTGGAATCCTAGTCCAAACCACTACAACACGCTGGCTCCTGAATTCCATTTTCCGTTGTTGTTGTTGTGTGCTTTCCAGTTCTTCCCAACTTAGGGTGACCCTAAGGCCATGGGGTTCCTGAGGCTGAGGGTGTGTGGCTTACCCAAGGTCACCTAGTAAGCCTTCATGGCCAAGTACGGCTCCAAACCCTGGTCTCCAGAATCATAGTTCAACACTCAAACCACTTTGCCATGCTGGCTGCTCCTGAATTCCATAATACTGAGGATGGAGCAAGCTTGTTTTCTACTGGTGGGGAGTGGAGGAAAGATGGCTCCTTCAAGTTGTTCCCAACTTAGGGCGACCCTAAGGTCATGGGGTTCCGAAGGCTGAGAGTGTGTGACCTACCCAAGGTCACCTAGTGGGTCTTCATGGCCTTAGGGCACCAAATTTCGACAAAGTGGTTCCTTTTTGCCCCCACCTCAAATTGCTTCCAGCAACATGCCTCCCCCAACCTCTTGCTTAGCCAAAAGGTACATTTGAGAGTCCAGAGATATTTTGACACCATCATTTCAGCCTTCCCACTGACCAAAGCTGAAACATTTGCAATTCCAAAGGGCTAGAGCGAACTAGCAAAATTTAAAAAAGGCACATTTGTATTCAAAGAGCAGCAAGTGCACCCATTTTAAGAGCCATATATTTACCCGTAACAATAGAGATCCAAAAATACACTTTTGGGGGAGGGGGCGAAAGGGACATTACTTGCATTTTTCTAGAAGAAAATGAATACTTATCACCCCAACAGAGTGTTAACCCCCTGTGTCTCTTCTCTCTGTCTGCCCTGACTCTCCTTTGTTCATTAATGATCTAGCAGTAACAGGAGGGGATTTGGGAAGGGGAGGGTGGGGGAAAGGAACAAAGAGGAGCAGAGAAAGAGAGATTTAAATGGATTTTTGGAAAGTTTATTCCTCCACCATCACCACCACTGAAAATTAAAATCCGTCCAACTGCCAATAAATTAGGGACACTGGTCAAAATGATGCAGCCCAGTTTGCTCAACCCGTTACCCTTTCTGGTAACTAAGACTTTCACTTAGTTCAGATTAAATAATTTCTTTTCAGAACATTCCAGGCCAGAGTAGGGAAGAGAAGAAAGTGAGAGAGATGAGGTGGGAGGTGGGTGTTTTTTTTTTTAAGCAATTCAAATTCAAATTTTTGCACAGTTTTTTTTACAGCAGTGTGAGATTGCTGGATTTTTTCTATGGTCCCCAATTTCCCCCAGCTACCAATGAATCAGACTAACTCAAGGGAATAGAGTTGAATGAAGAGGGTATAACAGCTGGATGGTGCACCCAAAAGATGCCCCCTTTTTCCACAAAGCCACCATATCCTCCCAAAGTTATACCGCAAATAAATAAATAAATAAATATCCAACTGGCATTATTTTAAAAACTTTCACGCCTTTGCTTCTATCACCCAATGCAACAGGATCTGCAACCCCAGAGAAGCAAAATTTACTCCCCTCCACCGCTCCTGGACTATGCACATACTTTTAAAACGGGTTTTCTCTGCAGAAAAATCTAACCAGCTATATTGGGTTTAAAAATGGAATAAGCAAAAACCCCAAAGGCAGAGGCTAAGAACTGCAGAGAAGGGGATGTGTTGTATGCCTACGTGAGTGATCAGGGGGAGCAATGGAGATTTCTAAGAGGGCCTATATAATGGAAAATAAAGAGAATTTTATTCTTGGGAAAGGACAACAGGGCAGGGAACATATTTGGTGTGTGTCAGCTTACCCATGTGCGGCTGAGCATAGGTTATGTACAGCAAATGTGTATTTTCCTTTTACATCCCACTAACGGAAAAGGAGTCCAGCAAATTCCCTCTGAGTTTCAAAAACTCAGTAACCAGAGCAAACAAAAAAGAGGCAACGGTTGATCCACTAGTGCATACAGAAAGATTGGCCAGATACAACATTTCCTTTTGAGGCTGTTGGATACATATACAGTATATACATTTTGGAAAAAATAAGAGTTCGGGTGGTAATTTGTCTTTCGGAAGTGAATATCCATCTCTCTCCAAAAGTGGGGGAAACATCCAACTCTGTTTTTTGCATTTCTCTCTCTTCTGCCTTCTCTCCCACCAACACATCCTGGGAAGAAAGAGGACTCCACAGCGAATCATAATGGTGGAAAAGAGAGGCACTGGCTGGATCTTTTAAAAATGGAGAGGAGAGGGGGGGGGGAAACCAAAGTTGGGAGACAATGCAATCTAAAACATTCGCACAGCAGTTTTCTAACTACAGTTTTGGAGTATTACGCTCCTACCAAAGTGCCCATTGGAAAGATGTCCCTATAAGCGAACCATAGCGTTTGCAAAGGGTTGTACAAAAACCAAAGTATGCACTTTTGTTAAACTGTTAAATAAAGGGGGGAAACAAAAGCTAGGACTCACCAAACAAGCTGGAGCCCTTCTCCATCAATGACCACATGCGGACCCCAAAGCACAGCCGGAGAAACTTGAGAGGTCCTGAACTCTGTTAATCCAACTCCCCCCCCATCCCTACTTTTGTTGTTGTTTTAAATTTGGGAAGCCAGAGAGAAGGCAATGGTGAATCCAGCCAAGCTCTGGGGAGTGGGTGGAGCTGGCGAGGGGGGCACAGAAAAAGAATAGGGAGGAGCAATCCCAGCACCAGGGAGAGGAGGAAAGAAAGAAGGAGGAGAGTAAGAGGAGAATTTCCCTCGCACTGTTTTCTTTCTCCCTCATTGGAAAGGGGATCAGATTTCATTTTTTGCTCAAAAGCAAAGGGGTTCAGTTGAGTCCAAGGGTTGAATTTCACTGGCAGTCCTGGCTACAGCAACCCCTTTCAAATCATTCTTAAATGGTAGACTCATAGAGTTGGAAAGGACCACAGGGGTCATCTAGTCCAACCCCATGCCATGCAGGAATATAGAATCAAAGCATTCCCGAAAGATGGCCATCCAGCCTCTGTTTAAAAACCTCCAAAGAAGGAGACTCCACCACACTCCCAGGCAGTGTATTCCACTATCAAACAGCTCTTACCATCAGGGATTTGTTCCTAAAGTTTAAGTGGAATCTCTTTTCCTGTCCTTTGAATCCATTGTCCTAGTCTCTGGAGCAGAAGGAAACAAGCTTGCTCCATCCTCAGTATGACATCCCTTCAAATATTTAAACATGGCTATCATGTCCCCTCTCAACCCTCTCTTCCCCAGGCTAAACATTCCCAGCTCCCTAAGCCGTTCCTCAGAGGGCATCATGGCTTCCACACTTTCCACCATTCTGGTCTCCCTCCTCTGGACACGTTCCAGCTTCTCAATATCCTTCCTGAATTGTGGTGCCCAGAACTGGACACAGGATCCCAGGTGAGGTCTGACCAAAGCAGAATAGAATGGCACTACGACTTCCCTTGATCTAGACACTATACTCCTATACTCCTCTGCTGTCTCCTTTTTGGGAGATTTTTAAACAGAGGCTGGATGGCTATCTGTCAGGAATGCTTTGACTGTGTGTTCCTGCATGACATGGGGTTGAACTAGATGGCCCTTGGGATCTCTTCCAACTTGAGGATTCTATGATTTTAAGAGCCAAAATTTGAGCAGAAAGATTTGGTTTAACCCACAGTGCTTCTTCCTTTCCATTATCCCAGGGACTAGAAATCTGCTTCTGCTCCCAAAAGCTATCTCATCTTTAAGCAACCAGGGTGGGGAAGCCTACAGTGGGAGTGTGGGACAAGTCCTATTTTTATCCCAAGCCTCTCTGTAGGCCTTGGTTAAAAAGGGAGGCGGAGGTTATCTTCGAACTCTCCCCGACTTCAGAGGGCTGTGGTCTAGAAAAACTGAGGCATTCCTCACCCAGAGCCTCCCTTTGAAGGCTTCCTTTTGTGTCTGGAGGGAGAACATTATCTAGACTTCAGCAACTCCGGCTCCTTTCTCCCTTCATCCTTCCTGAAAAGAAAGGGGCAGCACACTTGACTCTTAAAATCCCTAGAGGGTTATATTTTGGGGACCCAATCTAAGCACTTGTTGCGGGGGAATTCAGAGGGTTTGTGCTTCAGCTGGTTCAAAGAACTGCAGCCGGATTGTTAGCACACAACTCCCTTGTTGCAAAGGCTCCACTGGCTGCCCAGTTTGTTTTGGGGAACAATCCCAACTGCTGGCTAAGACCTATAAAGGCCTATACAGCTCATTTCCAAGTTATTTGAAGGACCCCATTCTCCGCCCTTGTTTTGAGATCTGCTGAGCCCATCCTTCTCTTTCTCTTAAAACGCCCACAAGTACATTTTTGTCCCTCCCTATGCACGGATTTGGTATCCACGGTTTTAAGTAGTCATGGCTTGAAAATATTCTTAAAAAAACAATAATCCAAAAAGCAAACCCTGATTTTGCCATCTTATATTGTACGTCATTTTGCCATGCCATCGCATATCATGGGACTTGAGTATTCATGGATTTTGGTATCCATGGGGGGTCCTGGAACCAAACCCTAACAAATATGAAGGGACAACTGTACATCTAATGGAAACAGAGCAGAGGGCCTTCTTGCTGGCTGCTCCCAGGAACGCATAGAATCACAGAGTTGGAAGAGACCACACGGGCCATCTAGTCCAACCCCCTGCCATGCAGGAATACAAAATCAAATCATTCCCGACAAATGGCCATCCAGTCTTTGTTTAAAAACCTCCAAAGGAGGAGACTCCCTCCTTGCTCTCCTTCCATAGGCAGGGGAAGACTTTTCTTGGCAGGCCTTTGAGGGCAGACTGCTCATGGGGTGAAGGCCCTTTCAGAAAATGCTCTGTTGTTTTGTTTTCTTCTTTTTAATGGTCACTAGCTGTACTCAGAGTAACATATGCCATTAAACCCCCCAAAAAACTCCCAGTAGACACCACAACAACCCTGAAAGGTAAGCCAGTGGATTTTTAAATTCCTCCTCCCCTTCCCCAGTGTTCCACACTTTTCCTGGAATTGCTGAGGGTGACTCGCTCTGTTGCCCTGCAGCCGCCGCCAGTTGACTGCCTGTCTCCCGTTGCTAGTGGCCCGCCGCTGCCACTTGACCGTCTTGGTGGCGGCGTCGGTGTCCTGATGCCGCCAGTTGACTGCCTGAGTCCCAATCTGGGCCACAGACTGAGTGGCAGGAGTGAATTGTGAGGTGGGGAGGGAATTTGCATGTGGGTGGTGCGGTGGTTAAATGTTGGTACTGCAGCCATAACATTGCAAGCTCAACCCTAGAGGGCTCCAAGGTTGACTCAGCCTTCCATCCTTCCATAGATCAGTAAAATGAGTACCCAGCTTGTTGGGGGCAATTAGCTAACAGGTTGTAAACCACTTAAGAAATGCTTTGGCACTGATAAGCGGTATAGAAATAGAAGTGCTATTGCTGTTTGTTTGGGTGTGTTTCCTGAGCAGCCAATCAGCACACTGGGAGAGGAAACGTACCCAAGAGAATAATATATAGATAGATAGATAAATATAGATATTTCTAACTGGTTCTAATTCTATTGATAGCTTAACTGTCTTTTTACCTTTTGTAAGATGTAAATTCCTTTAAACGGTATCAGCGTTAAACTTTTGCAAAGTTGAAAAGCCTTGAAAAGGGAAACAGTCAGGAGATGATGATTGATGATGATGATAGCAGCAACAGCAGGCTGGGAGGTTTAAAAAGGTTCAGCTATGTTGGATCCTGCTTATAGTATTTGAGGAATGGACATGTTTGATGAGTCTAGGGGAGAACTCCGTCCCCCTGGACTTGCCATAGGCAACATCCTTCTCCAACCTCTCTCTGCAAACCAGAAGTACAGTTGTCCTTCTGTATCCACGGATTTGGTATCCACGGATTTAAGTATGCACAGCTTGAAAATATTCTTTAAAAAATAATAACCCAAAAAGCAAACTTTGATTTTGCCATCTTACATAAGGGACACCATTTTGCTGTGCCATTGCATATAATAGGACTTGAGTATTCACGGATGTTGGTATCCACGGGGGGTCCTGGAACCAAATCCCAACGAATATGAAGGGACAATTGTATTTGGAAGTCTATTTCCGGTGTCCTAAAGAATTTTTACAAGAGCCAGTGTGGTGTCATGGTTTGAGTGTTGGACTAGGACTCTGGGAGACCAGGGTTCAAATCCCTGATCAGCCATGGAAAGCCACTGGGCAACCTTGGGCAAATCACCCTCTCTGTGTATGAGCTCCCTGTGTTGTAATGCAGAGTATTTGAGAGATATCTTGGTCCCGAATGGGCAACCAAGAACCGTTTGCTTTACAAAGTACAAGTTGAACCCCATATCCATGGGGGTTTGGTTCCTGGACTTACCTTGGATACTGGAATCTGAGGATAACAACAAACCCTCTTAAAATAAAGGACTTTTGGTACAAGCATACCATAGAGTTCCACTGGAGGACTTAGAGGATGCCTAGATAGGTATTTACCAGCATGGAAATTTACCAGCGTGGAATTTTAAGAAAGACTGGGTCTATGCCACAACTTATACGGGGCTCAGCTGTAGGGGAAATCATCTATATCACGTTTTGATAACTAGAAGATTCCCAGAAATAGTAGGAAAAAATGTAAAAGATAACATAAATGAGAAAGTTAGACCGAAGAACAAGTATTATCAGTAACTGGGACGTAGGAAATCAATTAGATATTATGTGCAATTTTGGATGTTGCAGATATGGTAGTTGATTTGTTAAGTTTGTTTTGAGTTGTGTTTTGGTTTTGTAGTTGTAATTGTTATTTGTGTATATATGTGTACGTGTGTGTATACACACACATATATACATACAGTGGGACTCCCATAGCTGCAGAGGGTTGGTTCCTGGACTTTACCGTGGATACCAGAAACCGTTGATAAGAGCAAACCCTATTAAAATTAAAATAATGGGACTTCTGATTAAAAATACGGTATGATTGTTTTAACAGAGGGGCGGGGTATAAATAAATTTTATTATTTATTATTATTATAGAGTTGGAGGACCAAGATGATGTCTAGAGAAGATGCCTCTCTAGGCATTTTCTAGGAAGACTTTATGGTGTGTGTTCCTGTTTTGTGTCCCACCGATAACTGAAACCACCAATATTAGTTCCATGGATACGGGGGCCAAATTGTATATTAATTAATTAATTAATTAATTAACTCAAATGACTTGATCCAGGATTTCATTTGATTCTCTGGGGGTTTGAATGACGTTGTCTCAAACTTTACACACACAACAAATGGCTACCATATTGATGCAAATTAAACCTTGTATTTCCCCAGTCCCAGTCCAAGGCTCTAACCCTAATGGTTATGGCACACACTACCAGTTAGTGACAGCACACAACCGTGTTTGGCTACATTAATTGTCCCTGTGCCATTTTTCTCCATTCATCCATCTCCGGTGACGCTGAGAAAACGTTAGAGAAAAATCCCAAGGGGTTGCACTGAAAGGAGTTTCCGCGTTCTCCCAAGGGGCTGACGACACTAGAGGGAAACCATGCCAGTTTCTAACAGCCTGAAGTGATGATTCCTTCGCCATTGCTGGTTGCTTTATAAGCCTTTGCCAGACTTTCTTTCAACACACGGTGGGGTGGAAAATGACATCTGAGACCTGAAACCAACTGTTTCTCCCAAACAGAGGGGTTGACTCACCCAGTAAATAAAGGGGAACTCTGTAAGTCGGTACTTAAGTTCCCCTGATTCAGTTCTTCGAGTCTAGTCAGGATTAAGTCAGGATTTAGGCCTCTATAAGACATAACCAGCCTTTCTTCCTAAACAGCTAAATAGTAAAAGTACAATATCAAAATGAGTAATAGCCCATGAAAGCTGCAAATACACAGACACATAATCTCATTTCAACCACAATTCAAAGTGCCTGGAATCACAGAATCACAGAATTGTAGAGTTGGAAGAGACCACGAGGGCCATCCAGTCCAACTCCCTGCCATGCAGGAATATGCAATCAAAGCATCCCTGACAGATGGCCATCCAGCCTCTGTTTAAAGACCTCCAAGGAAGCCATAAATAGTTTTTTTTTTTAAGGGTCATAGAATCAGAGTTGGAAGAGACCACAAGAGTCATCCAGTCCAACCCCCTGCCATGCAGAAAGACACAATCAAAGCATTGTGGCTTCAGGAATGTAGAATAGATGGGAGATAAATCTCCTTGGAAGGACATTACTTAGCTGATGGAACCACTACTAAGAAGGTCCTCCTATCCCATACTGTTGTTTCTACCTGCCTCACTTCTAGTAAAAGAGACATCAAGATCTCTCTATATAAAATGCTTAGGTATGATTCCTTTCCCAGTGTGCTGACTGGCCGCTTAAGAAACATACCCAATCAATCCCCTCCCTCCCTCAGCCAATCACCACCCACATGCAAATTCCCTCTCCCCCTCACAATCCACTCCTGCCACTCAATCTGCATCTACACCCCCAGCCTCACAAGGGCCCTGCCCTCTTCTCACTCCCTCAGCCAATCACCACCCACATGCAAATTCCCTCTCCCCCTCACAATCCACTCCTGCCACTCAATCTCCAGCCACACCTCCAGCCTCACAAGGTCCCCTCCCTCCTCTCACTCCCTCAGCCACTCACCACCCACATGTAGAACAATGCAATATTTTTTCCTAAAATAATAAATATCATGTAGCTGAACCGTGTGAAAGGATTCTGAGAAAAAACATGCAGATTATTTTTAAAAAATAATGTAGTGCAGAAATGTGGAACGCTGCATCACCAACCTCCAGGTCGCAACCATCACTTGAAAGCCCAGCATGGCACATGTGCCAGACACCAGCCACAAGCTCCAGGCCGCAATCACCACTTGAAACCTTACAAGGGCATATGTTATGCTGGGTACAACTAGTATTACCATAATGTATTATGACTCTGGCGATCAGGGTTCGAATCCCTGCTCAGCCATGGAAACCTGCTGAGTGACCTTGGGCAAGTCATACTCTCTCAGCCTCAGAGAAAGGCAAAGGCAAACCTCCTCTGAACAAATCTTACTAAGATAAACCCCATGGTAGGGTTGCCTTAAGGTCGCCACAAGTCAGAAAAAACTTAAAGGCACACAACAACAACACACATGCTGCTACAAAGATAGGCAGTCTTTCCAACTCCAAGCCAAAGACATCCCTCCAGTGAAAGTAAGCAAATTCACAATTCTTAAGCCAGAGAGAGCACTTTTGAACATAAAGCAATTCTTATTCCAAGCCAGAGAGCACGTCATGGAACATAAGCAAAGTTAGACACAAAGCGTGAGTAAGAGAGAGAAAGAGAGAGCTCTATTTAATGTAAGCAAAGAGAGAACGCTCTATTTAATACAAATTCACACTCCAAGCAAGACGGTGCATCTACATAGTACAAATAATGCAGCTTGATACCACTTTAACTGCCATGGCTCCATCCTACAGAATCCTGGGATCTGTAGTTTCATGAGGCATCAGCGCTCTTTGGGCAAGAATCATAGAATCATAGAATTGCAGAGTTGGAAGAGACCACGAGGGCCATCCAGTCCAACCCCCTGCCATGCAGGAAATCACGATTAAAGCATCCCCAACGGATGGCCATCCAGCCTCTGTTTAAAGACCTCCAAGGAAGGAGACCCCACCACACTCCAAGGGAGTGCGTTCCACTGCTGAACAGCTCTTGCTGTCAAAAAGTCCCTCCTAATGTTGAGGTGGAATCTCTGTTCCTGGAGCTAGCTTCCATTGCTCCGTGTTCCAATCTCTGGAGCAGCAGAAAACAAACTTGCTCCATCCTCAACGTGACACCTCTTCAAATACTTAAACAAGGGCTATCATATCACCTCTTAACCATCTTTTTTCCAGGCTAAACATACCCAGCTCCCTAAGTCTCTCCTCATAAGGCATCATTTCCAGATCTTTCACCATTTTAGTTGCCCTTCTCTGGACACGCTCCAATTTGTCAATATCCATTTTTAATTGTGGTGCCCAGAACTGGACACAGTATTCTAAGTGAGGTCTGACCAAGGCAGAATAGAGTGGCACTATTACTTCCCTTGATCTAGACACTATACTTCTATTGATGCAGCCCAAAATCGCATTGGCCTTTTTAGTTGCCGCATCACACTGTTGACTCATGTTCAACTTGTGGTCTACTAGGACTCCTAGATCCCTTTCCCACGTAGTCTCATTCAGCCAGGTCTCTCCCATCCTATATTTATGCATTTCATTTTTCCGCCCTAAATGCAGTACTTTACATTTCTCCGTATTGAATTTCATTATGTTAGCTTTGGCCCAGCTCTCTAGTCTATCCAGAAGGCTAAAGATCTTGCAAAACTACATACCCCAGGATTCCATAGGATGGAGCTATATAGCATTTAAAGTGGTGTCAAACTGCATTATTTGTACAGTGTAGATCCAACCGGAGTGTACCATGTCTGTAAGCAAATTCGGACTGCAAGACAGAGAGAGTGCTCTGTTGAAAGTAAGTCAGTTCAGACTCCAAGCCACAGAGAATACAGTAGGACCCTCATAGCCACTGATTCATTATCCACTGATTCAGTTATCCACAGGACACAAAACAGCACACCTACCATAGAGTCTTCCTAGAAAATGTGTCCTCTAGCCATTTTCTAGGTCCTCCAAGGCAACTCTATGGCATTTTAAACCAGAAGTCCCATTATCTTCAATGGTGTTTGCTATTATCCATGGTTTTCAGTATCCACACCCCACCCCAAGAACCAATCCCCAGCAGATACGGGGGTCCTACTGTACCCCACTGAATGTAATCCACCATAACATAGGAAATGCAGGAAAAGTTACAACTGGTCTGAGAGCCAGTACAGGGTAGTGGTTTGAGTGTTGGATTAAGACTTGGAAAACCAGGGTTCAACTCTCTGCTCAGGCATGGAAACCCACTGCTTGACCCTAGCCAAGCTGAACTCTCTCAGCCTCAAACCCCCTCTGAACAAATCTTGCAAAAAAAAAAAAAATTATAGGTTTGCTAGCAATATTTGGTCCATCAAACTTCCTGCCCTTATTGCCTTCAGTTTCTAAGGCATTGAGGCAGGGAATTTTCCACGCAACCTTTCCTGGACATGCCAGGAGATTGAATCTAGGAAGAAGTAATGCACATGCTGTGCCGCTGAGCTTCTACAATCAAGAAAATAGCTTCCAGTTCGCATTATTCTCAGTGCAAGGAGGCATTAAAGAACCTTGCAATGAGTCACAGCATTGATCCACCAAATTCAACACTGTCTAGTTGACATGTTGCCTTCAAGTTGACTCCGACTTATGGTGACCCTTTCCTAAGGGTTTCCTTGGCAGGACATATTTGCCATTGCTTTCCTCTTAGACTGAGAGAGTGTGACTTACCCAAGATCACCCAGTGGATTTCCATGGCCAAGCAGGAATTCGAACCCTGACGTCTAGGACATGTAGTCCAACATTCAAATCACCATGCTGGCTCTTTTGATTTATTCAGAAGAGGTTTGCCAGTGCCTTCCTCTGAGGCTGAGAGAGTATAACCTGACCAAGTATAACTTGATTTCAGTAAGGCCTTTGACAAGGTTCCCCATGACATTCTTGCAAACAAGCTTGTAAAATGTGGGCTAGACAAGTTAACTGTTCAATGGATTTGTAAATGGTTGACCGGCTGAACCCAAAGGGTGCTCAACAGTGGCTCCTCTTCATCTTGGAAAGATGTGACCAGTGGGGTGCCACAGGGTTCTGTCCTGGGCCCAGTGCTATTCAACATCTTTATCAACGACTTGGATGAGGGAATTAGGGGCATACTTATTAAATTTGCAGATGACACCAAATTAGGAGGAATAGCTAATACCCTGGAGGACAGGATCAAAATTCAAGATGACCTGGATAAACTGGAGAGCTGGGCCAAAGCTAACAAAATGAAATTCAATATGGAGAAATGTAAGATACTGCACATAGGGCGAAAAAATGAAATGCATAGATATAGGATGGGGGAGACCTGGCTGAATGAGACTACGTGCGAAAGGGATCTAGGAATCCTAGTAGACCACAAGTTGAACATGAGTCAACACTGTGATGCGGCACCTAAAAAGGCCAATGCGATTTTGGGCTGTATCAATAGAAGTATAGTGTCCAGATCAAGGGAAGTAATAGTGCTGCTCTATTCTGCCTTGGTCAGACCTCAGCCAAAATACTGTGTCCAGTTCTGGGCACCACAATTCAAAAAGGTTATTGACAAATTGTAGTGTGTCCAGAGGAGGGCGACTAAAATGGCGAAAGGTCTGGAAACCATGCCTTATGAGGAGAGACTTAGGGAGCTGGGTATGTTTAGCCTGGAAAAAAGACGGTTAAGAGGCGACATGATAGCCCTGTTTAAGTATTTGAAGAGGTGTCACGTTGAGGATGGAGCAAGCTTGTTTTCTGCTGCTCCAGAGACTGGAACACGGAGCAATGGATGGAAGCTCCAGGAACAGAGATTCCACCTCAACATGAGGAGGAACTTTTTGATAGTAAGAGCTGTTCGGCAGTGGAACGCACTCCCTCGGAGCGTGGTGGGGTCTCCTTCCTTGGAGGTCTTTAAACAGAGGCTGGATGGCCATCCGTTGGGGATGCTTTAATCGTCATTTCCTGCATGGCAGGGGGTTGGACTGGATGGCCCTTGTGGTCTCTTCCAACTCTGCAATTCTATGATTCTATGATTCATGGTCTTACATGGCTGAGTGGCGATTTGAACCCTGATCTCTCAGTCCTAACCCAAGACTCAAACCAACTACCCCCCACCCATGGCTCTCAGCTGTTTTTATCCTGCCTGGTAAACGGGTTTCCTAGAATTTCAAGCCAAAGGGTCGATCCCAGCCCTACCGGGTAACACCAAGGGAATTGAACCCGTGACTTTTAGCAGATCACAACAGCGCCTGGGAAGCCGAGCTGCTGCTCTTTGATTCATTGCCCAGACACAGATGAGTTGCCTTAAGCACCAACCAGATACAATCCCGGGCGCTCCATCTCCTTTGTAGCATGCCGAGCTAAGAGAGATCAGCAAAGTCAATCAGGTTTAGGAGGAAATCTATCTGCACAGAAATTTGAAATCTAGAAGCCATTTAGGCACAGAAGAGGGACTGAGGAAGATACCTGCATTGTCACGCACAGGCCTTCTCCCAGCACACCCATGGGATCCTTCCAGCTCCCCTCCAACCATGAACAGTTCAACAGGAACTCCATGGGCCAGTGGTATTGCAGATATTTATTACATTCACTCCCTTAAGTCTCTCAATCTGCTTCTCTAATACAGTGAAACAAGAAGGGATGGGCACAGCGGATTCCCACCTCGCCTGAGATCAGATTAACCCGGATGATCGGAGCTTTGAGGCTCCCTCCTTCATAGGGGGTGGTCAGAGGTTAGACTGGGTGGGGGGAGAAAACGTCAGGAGAAGAGAACAGCGGCAAAACAATATGAGAACATCTCCATTTCCAAATATTTTATCATTTGCATCCTCTCCCAACTGCTCTGCATACTCTGCTCTCTCTCTATCACCATTTTCCATTTAAAGGCACACGGAACACACAAAGCCATCAAACATCCATCACCAGACTCTGCCAAATCCTTCTCCAAAAACCATTATCCCAAGCTGGTCTCTGGGCTGAGGAGGGGAGCTATCTGGACCACAATGTAGACCAGAGATTCCCAGACTTTGGTCCTCCATAGAATCATAGAGCTGAAAGAGACCACAAGGGCCATCTAGCCCAACCCCCTGCCATGAAGGAATACACAATCAAAGCATTCCCGACAGATGGCCATCCAGCTTCTGTTTAAAAACCTCCAAAGAAGGAAACTCCACCACACTCCCAGGCAGCAAATTCCAGGAATTTTTTCCTAATATTTAGGTGGAATCTCTTGTCCTGCAGTTTGAGTCCATTGCTTTGTGTCTGAGTTCCCGGAACCGCAGAAAAAAAGCTTGCTCCATATTCTTTCAAATATTTAAACATGGCTAGCATATTGCCTCTTAACCTTCTCTTCTCCAGGCTAAACGTACCCAACTCCCTAAGCCGCTCCCCATAGGAAATAATGGCTTCTAGACCTCCCACCATTTTGGTTGCCCTCCTTAATAGAATCATAGAATTGTAGAGTTGGAAGAGACCACGAAGGCCATCCAGTCCAACCTCCTGCCATGCAGGAATACACAATCAAAGCATCCCCGACAGATGGCCATCCAGCATCTGTTTAAAAACCTCCAAGGAAGGAGACCCCACCACACTCTGAGGGAGTCTGTTCCACTTCCAAACAGCTCTTACAGTCAGAAAGTTCCTCCTAATGTTGAGGTGGAATCTCTGTTCCTGGAGCTTGCATCCATTGCTCCGTGTTCTAGTCTCTGGAGCAGCAGAAAACAAGCTTGCTCCATCCTCAATGTGACACCCCTTCAAATACTTAAACAGGGCTATCATATCGCCCCTCAACCATCTTTTTTCCAGGCCAAACATACCCAGCTCCCTTAGTCTTTCCTCATAAGGCATGGTTTCCAGACCTTTCACCATTTTAGTTGCTGTTCTCTGGACACGCTCCAACTTGTCAATATCCTTTTTGAATTGTGGTGCCCAGAACTGGACACAGGGAGCTCCATATGCTTCGTCTGGAATAGAGAAGGTGAAGAGGGGACATGATAGCTATGTTTAAATATTGGAAGGGATGTCATACTAAGGATGGAGCAAGCTTGTTTTCTGCTGCTCCAGAGACTAGGACACGGAGCAGTGGGTTCAAACTACAAGAAAAGAGATTCCACCTAAACATTAGGAAGAATTTCCTGACAGTCAGAGCTGTTCAACAGTGGAATGCACTGCCTGGGAGTGTGGTGGAGTCTCCTTCTTTGGAGATTTCAAACAGAGGCTAGATGGCCAACTGTCAAGAGTGCTTTGATTGGGTATTCCTGCAAGGCAGGAAGTTAGACTAGATGGCCCTTGTGGTCTCTTCCAACTCTATGATTCTATTATTATTATTATTTTATTTATTTATATCCTGCTTTTCTCCCTATAACAGGTCTCAAGGCCGCTCACGACATTTAAACACAATAGCTTGACAATATAATCCAATAAACAAGAAATAAGAAGAGGTTAAACCACTTATATAATTACAATTTCACACAAATGATTAAACATTTTGTTAAAAAAAACGCCATAAAAATTAAAGGTAGATCTTAAAAACAGGAGCAGCAGCAGTCCAACCTTCATTTGTCAGCAAAGGCCTGGTGACATAAAAAAAAGTCTTAACCTGCCACATGAAAAAGCGTAAAGATGGGGCATCCTTAGCTCTCTAGGGAGGGTGTTCCAAAGTCTGGGAGCAGCCACCAAAAAGGCTGTGTCTCCCTTGTTTCCACCATAGCCTGAGAAGGTGGTGGGACAGAGAGAAGGGCTTCTCTGGATGATCTTAAAGCTCTACTGGGCTCATATGGGAAATAGAGTTCTCCCGTAGCTATATGAACTGTACAAGTCGGTTAGTAACAGATTTTAGCTAACACACATTGGAAACCACTTAATGCAGTATAGACGTGTAAAGTACAGTTGTCCGTTCGTATTCGCTGGGGTTTGGTTCCAGGACCCCCCGTGGATACCAAAATCTGTGAATACTCAAGTCCCATGATATGCAACGGCATAGCAAAATGCCGTGCCTTATATAAGAGGGCAAAATCAAGGTTTGCTTTTGGGATTATTATTTTTTTAAGAATATTTTCAAGCTGTGAATACTTAAATTTGTGGATACCAAATCCATGGATACAGAGGAACAACTGTATTAAGATGGCAAAACCAAGGTTTGCTTTTTGGGTGATTATTTTTTTAAGAATATTTTCAAGCCGTGAATACTTAAATTTGTGAATACCAAATCCATGGATACGGAGGGATAACTGTACTACTGCTCAACAATTTGTAAGCTGCTCTGAGAGCCTTTGTGGCTGAAGAGCAGGGTATAAATACCAAAATAAATAAAAATATAAAATAGTAACAGAGGAAAATTCACTCTTCCAGTCTGTTCCCAGGCTTTGTCTCTTTGTCCAGATCCAGACAAAGTTTCAGTATCAGACAAAGCCAGCATGGGTTTGAGCACTGGACCATGACTCTAAAAACCAGGGTTCAAATCCCTGCTCAGCCATCAAAACCCACTGGGTGACCCTGGGCAAGTCCCACCCTCCCTGCCTCGGAAGACGGCAAAGGCAAACCTCCTCTGAACAAATCTTGCCAAGAAAACCCCATGATGAACCCCAGCCTTAGGAGCAGAAATGACTTGAAGGCACAAAACAACAGTAACAACAGCAGCAACAACTGACTCTTCCTCTACCACTGGGCAGCTGTTAGCCATGATAATTTTCCACCACAAACTGAGATGTGTATAGTACTAATATTATGATAAACACCGTCTATAAATGGAGACCAAACACTGTAGAATCTGGGCCTCGCATTTATCTGTGATGCTAACAATCACTCCGAAACCCATCTGCCTGGTGGCAGAGGCCAATCACACTACAGGAGGCCGTCGGAAAGAATACAGGTCCGAAGGGGAAGCGCAAAGGCCAACTGAGCACACCACCAGACTGAAAACACAGCATGGCATGGAATCACTCAGCTGGAGGGGGACACAAAGATCATCTAGTCTAACCCCAGGCCATGCAGGAATGCATAGCTAAAGCAAGAAATGGCCACCCAGTCTCTGCTTAAAGACCTTCAATGAAGGAGAGTCCAACAGCCTCTGGGGCAGTCCGTGCCATCGCCATTGCTATTCCAGAGTGGAAATATTTCCCTACAGATCCATACAAGTGAGATTACTGAACTACACCAGACCGCCAGGTTGGAGGAACAGAGGAAGCTACCTTGAACCCACACAAGACTATCACAGCACAGGACTCACCAAGGCAGTCTATCCCATAGTCCGAGATCTTTTACAGCTATGAAATTCTTCCTAAAGGCAGGACCTCTTTTCTTGCAGAGTTGGGAGGTTTCCCCCAAAGGGCATCTGGTCCGATCTCTGCCAGTGCAGGAATGGACTGGAAGCTTCAGAACCGGATCTCGACTTCTCAAAGAAAAAGCACAGGAAAACCTGGCTTTCTCCAAACCTTAGGCCTTTCCCCAGCTGCAAAACCAAAGATGATGAATACTGAGCTGCCTGTCAGTCAGGTGGTTTGGATTAGGAGACTGAAGACACCTGAGCATGATGTAGCTCCCTGTAAGCTCTCTAGAATCCTAGAGTTGGAAGAGACCCCAAGGGTCATCTAGTCCAACCCCCTGCCCTGCAGGAAGACCCAATCAAAGCACTCTCGACAGATGGCCATCCAACCTCTCTTTAAAAAGCAGACTAGAGATGACTATATTAAATTCACCATATTACAGACAGATATTTATAAGCCAGTTTCACCTCCCATGAATAATAGAAATGAACTGTAGCAGTTAAGGGAGAGTGAAGAGGAAAGAAATACCTTTTAAAAAGAGAGAGAGAGAAAGTTTAAGGCTTTTCTTTATTGCAAGAAAAGTTTGGAAGGTTTCCTCCTGGGGAATTAATTAAGTTTCAAATCTTTTTCTTTTTTCAAGAAAAAAACCTTGTGTGCCATAAATTTCGTAACTTAAGCCTGAACGCAGAGATAACAGATCTGATGAATCTTTACGCCGTTAATATAAGTCTAATAACGCTGCTTAGCTTAATTAAAAAAGAAACCCTGGTTGATATGCTGAAGGCAAAATGATAAGCGTTAACAGCATGGAGTTGAAAGTACAATGGAGCTGCCTCGCTTCTGTATTAATGTTGCTATTTCCATCCATCCAAGAGAATGTCCTTTCATTCTTTCGCCCCTCAATCACCTCAGCGGTTCAATTCTCTGGCTCTGGAATCATCATCATCATCTTATTGATCTAGAAGGAACCTTAGAGGACAGCTAGTCCTACCCCATCGTGTACAAATCGTGCCATGACAGCTGTCCCTGATAAACGTCAGTCCAGCCTCTGCTTAAACACAGAATCATAGAGGTTGTCTATACGGTGAAAATACCCCTCAAAAAATTCGCCTGGAATACGAGCTATCTTAATGGGATCCCGCATTGCTTCATCGTATTGTGAAGGAGTGGGGCCAAAAGAGGAAATTATTTGTATTTTAAGGCGGGGTGGGATTGAGGGTTTTGGATATATACTTTAAATGTAAGCCGCCCGATTGTATTTCGTAGAGGGGCGGGATTTTTTATTGTTGTTGTTGTTGTTATTATCATTTTAAAAAGCTCCGGTGATATCACGGACCCCTGAGGATCCCCAGACCACAGGATAAAAATCACTGCAGTAACCGCATGCATCTTAAGAAAGGTCAATCTATGGATTTTTAACATGTCTGGATTTTAGTTCCCCCCTCTTAGTTTTAGCAAAAAGAAGAGGAGGAGGAGGAGAAAGAAAAGAAAGAGGGAGGGAGGGCCTTTTTTAGTGCCTGCTCTAAAATTTCTTTCCTAGAGAGGCCAGACTGGCCACTCCATGGTGTCGGGCACAGACTTGTTCTTTCTTTTAATGGGACCCTGAGAAATAGCTTCTCTCGCATCCACGCTACGTAAATAACGTGGTTTCAAACTGGATTATTTGCCATGGCTCCTGCCTATGGAACCCTGGGATCTGTAGTTTGGCAAGGCACCAGCGTGCTTTGGCAGAGAAGGCTAAGGACTTTGTAAAACTACAAATCCCAGGATTCCATAGGAAGGAGGCATGGCAAATAATCTAGTTTGAAACTGGATTATTTGTGTAGTGTGTTTGTTAACTATCGTACACCTGTATTTTAAAACCAGGAGGCAACAGGGGGGAGTGGTTTGAGTGTTGATATAGGACTCTGGGAGACCAAGGTTCGAATTCCCCCACTCAGCCATGAATCCCAGGGTTCAAATCCACTACTTTGCTGTGACATTTTGTTCATAGAATACCTTCACTGCAAAATCCCGACTGGCATTAATGTTGGTGCCATTCTGGTACCAAATCAAAACACGGCTTTTTATCAAGACCTTTGGGGTCTAATTCATTTTGTGTGCTACGGCTGGCATTGTTTAAAATGGTTTCTTAGAGTTCATAGAGTTCATAGAATCATAGAGTTGGAAGAGACCACAAGGGACATCTAGTCCAACCCCCTGCCACACAGGAACACACAATCAAAGCACTCCCAACAGCGGGTCATCCAGCCTCTGTTTAAAAACCTCCAAGGAAGGAGACTCCACTGCACCCCCAGGCAGTGTATTCCACTGCTAAACAGCTCTTACTGTCAGTAAGTTCTTCCTAATGTTTTGGTGGAATCTCTTTTC
The DNA here is from genome assembly GCA_030847615.1 of Gambelia wislizenii. NCBI lineage: Eukaryota > Metazoa > Chordata > Lepidosauria > Squamata > Crotaphytidae > Gambelia > Gambelia wislizenii. The sequence goes on from JAUMIR010000018.1 coordinate 9,645,360, forward strand.
TTGTAGTTTGAACCCATTGCTCCGTGTCCTAGTCTCTGGAGCAGCAGAAAACAAGCTTGCCCCATCCTCAACATGAGATCCCATCAAATATTTAAACATGGCTATCATGTCCCCTCTTCACCCTCTCTTCCCCAGGCTAAACATTCCCAGTTCCCTAAGCTGCCTCTCATAGGGCATGGCCTCCAGACCTTCCACCATTCTGGCCGCCCTCCTCCAGACACGTTCCAGCCTCTCAACATCCTTCCTGAATTGTGGTGCCCAGAACTGGACACAGGATTCAACTACAGTTGTCCCTCTGTATCCACGGATTTGGTATCCACGGATTGAAGTATTCATGGCTTGAAAATATTCTTTTAAAAATAATCATGATGTGCCATTGCATATCATGGGACTTGAGTATTCATGGATTTTGGTATCCACGGGGGGTCCTGGAACCAAACCCCAGCAAATATGAAGGGACAACTGTAGTTTTAAATCATTGGACTTTAAGTGATGAATTGTTTAATATATTTTTAGCTTTTTAAGTTGCTCCTATTTATTATCTAAACATAATTTTATTGTGTTTATTGTGTTATCCCGCTACCATGGGATCTTTGCAAGCAATCCTAAATTGGATAAAGACCTCCGAGCTCCCAAAATCATAAGAGTTGAATGGGATCCCATGAGGCATCTAGTCCAACCCCTGCCAGCACAGGAATCCACTGCTTAAAAAAATAGTTCAAGAAATGGGCATCCAAACTCGATTTAAATACCTTCAGCAAAGGAGAGTCTACCATCTTCCAAGCAAATCACAGAATCATGGAGTTGGAAGAGACCACAAGGGTGATCCAGTCCAACCCCCTGCCATGCAGGAATACACAATCAAAGCCTTCCCAACAGATGGCCATCCAGCCTCGGTTTTAAAACCTCCAAAGAAGGAGACTCCACCACACTCCCAGGAAATGCATTCTACTGCCAAACAGCTCTTACTGTCAGGAAGTTCTTCCTAAAGTTTAGGTGGAATCGCTTTTCCTAGAGTTTGAACCCATTGCTCCATGTCCTAGTCTCTGGAGAAGCAGAAAACAAGCTTGCCCCATCCTCAGTATGACATCCCTTCAAATATTTAAACATGGCTATCATGTCCCCTCTTCACTGTCTCTTTTCCAGGCTAAACATGCCCAGCTCCCTAAACCACTCTTCATAGGGCATCATGGCTTCCAGACCTCCCACCATTTTGGTTGCCCTCCTCTGGACACATTCCAGCTTCTCAGTATCCTTCTTGAATTGTGGTATCCAGAACTTCATCACTTTTCTTTCTTAAAAATAAAGAAAGAAAAGTGATGGTTTTGAAGTCACAGGCCTACATGTCGTCTCAAACATCTTTTGCCCATTGAAGAAGCCAGCAGAGCTTCTAAAGCTTGCATCATGTGTTTTGTATTTGGGTGGCCGATAAAGGTATTGCTGTGTGTGTGTGTGTGTGTTGTTTTGCTGCATGGTCAACACAGCTACCCTTGAATGTGTTTTCTAGATTTAACCAAGTAGCTGATACAGAATATTGGTCTTACTGTTTAAGGGATGGGCCACTTCTTAGTGTCCCCTTTCCCAGTCAGGAACAGATCACGGGAAAAATCATAGTATCATAGAGTTGGAAGAGACCCCAAGGGCCATCCAGTCCAACTCCCTTCTGCCATGCAGGAATACCCAATCAAAGCACTCCTGATAGGTGGCCATCTAGCCTCTGATTAAAAACCTCCCAAGGTTTTGGGAGGTTTTGGAGATCCCTCTCTACTGGGCAAAACAAATGGCAGTCAGAATCTGTAACACTGATGTGGATGGACATAAGAATCACAGAGTTGGAAGATACCTCAAGGGTCATCCAGTCCAACCCCCTGCCATGCAGGAATACACACAGAGTCTGGCTTGGTATAAATCACGCTTCTAGCGTTCCTACGGTTCTTCCCAGCCTTCCTTCTCTTGGCCGTACTCTTTTCCCCACCTCTGTGTCTCTCTTTCTCTCTCTCCACTCCAAAGTATCAAACCATTTGGTTTTCAAATTAGCAATTATGCTGCGAAAACCATCATCTGCAAAGGAGGGGAAGAGAAAGAAAGAGAGAGAGAGGCTGACTCCCTTCCCAAGCAGGGCCTATTATCTGAACGCTTAGCGTTTTAATAAAAAGCTGCTACCAGAGTTGCAAATAAATAAATAAATGAACAGGGCCAGGCGTTCAAGCATGTTTATTTAATAGGCTCCCTCCTGGCTGCCAAAAGGGGAGGATTTTGGTGCCGCTGGCAGCACTTTACAAGCTATGTCCCAAAGTTTATCTGTCCCAAGATGAAGAATGTGCAGCCAGAATGGGCAGAAAGAACCAATAGGTCTTTGATGTTTTTTTTTTGTTTTGTTTTGTTTTTTTTGAGGATGGCTGCTTTTTCGAAGACGCAAACCGGGGTCTCATAAGCTCAAGCCCTACATCACGCCCACTCCCAATCTGGTGAAGCCTTCAAGGGTACCCAATAACTCAGGAGGATGCTAAGTCTCCCGATTGGCTAGCGGCCATGTTTCCATCAAGCCAGGTCAGTCTGCGGTCCGGGACATTTTGTCCACGGCGTCCTGCCAGACAAGAGAACCGGCTGCCGGGTGTCCAGCTCGAACCTCTCCTCTGAACAAAGGCTGTGGCCAAAAAAAATTGATTTCCTAAGAGCCTTCGGGAGAGAAAACGTCTGTTTACATAAAACTGAGAGCCAGATGACGTTATCTTGCAGTGGTTGCACCCTGCCCATCTTTTTCTTTTCTTAAAAAATAAAATAACATAGCCCTCTTCCTACAAGTGGCTTGAATGAACAATAAAAAAAAAACCCAAAACAGGCTACTGTCATTTACACTAAGGATGTAAATCTTTGATTGTTTTCACCCTCGCAGGAGAAAAATTGTTATTTTTGCACAGTATTCTCCCTGTATTTGAATGTTCCTGGGGATTTTTCTGCGCAGAAAACAGGGGCTCATGCAAAAGCCACATTTCCTACGCAGAAAACAGTTTCCAGCAGAGAAAAACACAGGCTCTGTGCCACCTGTGGGTTGAAAGCCTGATCAAAAAACTCCTGATAATAAATATTATAAGTACATAAAATAGTTGCTCAGAGGACAGGATCAGAATTCAAAATGACCTCAACAGATTAGAAAGCTGGGCCAAAACGAACAAAATGAATTTCAACATGGAGAAATGTAGGATATGACAATTGGGCAGTAAAAACGAAATGCACAGATATAGGATGGGTTACACCTGGCTTGATGGCACTACATGCGAAAAGGGATCTAGGAGTCTTAGTGGACCACAAGCTGAACATGAGTCAGCAGTGTGGTGCAGCAGCTAAAAAAGCCAATGTGATTCTAGGCTGTATCAATAGGAATATAATGTCTGGATTAAGGGAAGTAATAGTGCCACTCTATTCTGCTTTGGTCAGACCTCACCTGGAATACTGTGTCTGGTTCTGGACACCACAATTCAAGAAGGATGTTGAGAAGTTGGAATGTGTCCAGAGGAGGGCGATCAAAATGGTGGGAGGTCTGGAAGCCATTATGGCCTATGAAGAGCAGCTTAGGGAGCTGGATATGTTTAGTCTGGCGAAGAGAAGGTTGAGAGGGGACATGATAGCCATGTTTAAATATTTGAAGGGATGTCATACTGAGGATGGGGCAAGCTTGTTTTCTGCTTCTCCAGAGACGAGGACATGGAGCAAAGGGTTCAAACTCCAGGAGAAGAGATTCCACCTAAATATTAGGAAGAACTTCCTGATGATAAGAGCTATTTGGAAGTGGAATACATTGCCTGGGAGTGTGGTGGTGTCTCCTTCTTTGGAGGTTTTTAAACAGAGGCTGGATGGCCATCTGTTGGGAATGCTTTGATTGTGTATTCCTGCATGGCACGGGGTTGGACTGGATGGCCCTTGGGGTCTCTTCCAACTCTATTATTCTAATCCAGAACATGGATCAAGTTCCTAGCGATTTCGCGTTAAACATTCTGAGCCACGTCTCAAAACTTTCTTGACATGTTCTGATGATAAAACAACAGCTAGATCACCGGAAATAGATACAAAGATCATGTGTGATGTATGTAACACACAAATCGTGCTTGCTCTTTTTTGGCAAGCTTGGATGGATGCCATAGCCCAGTGGTTCATAACCTTTTCTTTACCAGGGACACTCCCTTAAATATCTTTTGTTGCTTTGGTCTCCCAAGACTTAACTCAAGATTTAAAACCCTAATTATAATAATAATAACAACAACAATAATGCCTGATGATGATGATGATACTAATACAATAACAGCATCCATTAACCCTTCCCTCAGAGGCACTGGATGGAGAGGGAAGACTTTTCTCCTGCTTCTTGCTGCATGTTTGCAGCTGGAGCAGATTGAATGGCAATGCACAGGCCAAGCCAGCCAGCCTTTGCCTTAGCTGTCACATGGGCTGAGCAGCCTTCAAGCCTTCCCGGACCCCCTGTGAAGTCATTGCAGACCACAGGTTAAGAACCACTGCCATAGCCTGCTGTTGCTCAACTGCTGCCATGGCATGTTTTTGTTGCATGACGTGGGTTCAAACCCTGGGCTTGCAAGCCAGGCTGCACCCAGCACTGTGTCAGTAAATAAATGCTGATTTTGATCTACATACCAGACTCCATTCATGAACCTTCAAGGGTTAAAAAAAATCCCCTTCAGTTGGGTTAGTTCCCCTACCACTCTGTGCATGCCAAGTAGCAGCTGCCTTCTGTTGTCCCCCTAGAGATTTTGACCAATTCCTCTCTGTATTCTCTGCCCTCCCACCTTTCTACAGCTCTCCCCTTAACTGGGCTACCTAATTCCACCCAAAACATGCCTTCAGGGAGAGAAAATGGCCACTGTCATCTTTCCACCTCCAAGATAACTGGCCAAAAGTATATATTTGATTTCTTTGGGGTATACCTCTAGGGTGGGGAATCCCTCCCCCTGCCCACCCCAGATTAAGCTGAAATAGGAAACCAAGAGCTGGGAGGATTGTCAGTGGACCTGACGCAAGAGCCAAATCCCCTCCCCTGGGGCCCAAAGAAGCAAAAAAACAGTATTAATTAGTTCTCTAGAGGAGCAGCAGGCAGGGCTCATTAAGATCTTTGGCTTAGCGCTTTCATAGGGCACCTTATCCTTTTGGGCAAGGTTTATAGATATATGTTTTCCTTCCTCTCTTCACGGGTTAAATGTTGTTTCAGGTTCGGATCGGAGCAGAAGCAAACTCCAGGTTTCTCAGTTTGGGGACTATATCTCACGGAATGTCCCACTAACTCCAGCTTTCTTGGCTAAAATAGAGAGGCATGTTTCTAGTAATAGAATCATAGAGATGGAAGAGACCACTTGGGCCATCTAGTCCAACTCCCAGCCCTGCACTATCAAAGCATTCCTGACAGATGGACATCCAGCCTCTGTTTAAAAACCTCCAAAGGAGACTCCACCACACTCCCAGGCAGTGCGTTCCAGGAATGTCTTCCTCATGTTTAGGTGGAAATTCTTTTTTTGTAGTTTGAACCCATTGCTCTGTGTCCTAGTCTCTGGAGATGCAGAAAACAAGTTTGCTCCATCCTCAGTATGATACCCCTTCAAATATTGAAACATGTCCCCTCTTTACCTTCTCTTCCCCAGGCTAACCATACCCAGCTCCCTAAGCAGCTCCTCATAGGGCATAATGGCTTCTAGACCTCCCACCATCCTGGTTGCTCTCCTCTGGACACGTTCCAGCTTCACAATATCCTTCCTGAATTGTGGTGCCCAGAACTGGACACAGTCTTCCAGGTGAGGTCAGACCAAAGCAGAATAGAGTTGCACTATTATTTCCCTTGACCTGGACACTATGTTCCTATTGATGTAGCCTAGAACTGCATTGGCTTTTTTAGCTGCTGCATCACACTGCTGACTAATGTTTAGCTTGTGCTCCACTAGGACTCCTAGATCCCTTGTGGATCTAGTCCATGTGGTGTCGAGATAAGGTTGGAAATGAGACAACCAATGTTCCGAGAGTGGGCAGTCTCCATGAACGAAGAAAAATTGGGTGTTTCCAGACTTTATAATGTTGTGATAAAGGTCAAAATGTGATGATGGTGGAATATAAAAAGTTGGAATAAAAGTGTGGGGGGGATTGTTGTTAATTGCTAGCAAGTCAACTTCAACCTATGGTGACCCTGTGAATGAGAAACCTTCACATCCCCCAGATATCAGGTCTTACAAACTCTTCATGTTATGTTGCTTCTGGCTGCCATATTGGCCAAAGTTCAGCCTTTTTTTGGGGGGGGGATGATGGGGGTTAGGTGTGTAAATGTCACATTCATGTGCATATATGTCTTCAAGTTGCCTGTCGACTTATGGTGACCCCACGAACTTCAGAGGGTTTTCTTAGGCCAGGAATCCTCAGCGGTGGTTTTGCCAGTTCCTTCCTCAGAAATACAGCCTCCAGCACCTGGTACCTTCTGGGCTTGGGGGCGGTTCTTTTTTTTTGGACTGCCATAGCTGGCTGGGGGATTCTGGGAGTGACAGTCGCAAAAGGCACCTTTCCCCATGCTCTGGAAGTTCTAAGCTGCAGCATTTGGGGGGGAAAGGACCAAGGTCAAATCTTGTGTGTGTGTCTTCAAGTTGCCTGTTGCCTTGTGGAAACCCCATGAATTTCACCAGATTTTTTTTTATGCAAGGAGTCTTCAGAGGTGGTTTTGCCAATTCCTTCCTCTGAAATACAGACTACTGGTATTCCTTGGTGGCCCCCCCACCCAAGCACTAAACAGGCAAATAATACCCAGAGGTAGTTTTGCCAGTTCCTTCCTCTGTAATAGAGCCAACAGCATCTGGTGTTCATTGGCGGTCTTCCCATCCAAGTACTAACCAGGGATGACCCTGCTTAGCTTTCAAAACCAAATAGGATCTGCTGCCTTTAGGGTATTTAGGCCCTTAACCAGAACATCTGCAGCTTGGTTTTCAGGTGAAGAAAAATCATGCAAAAATCAATGCACATTTTTTTTAAAAAAATTGGGGGGAGCCCTTGAGGGTACTTCAAGGGCTATCCTTTGGGCAATCCCTGCATGTGGCCCTCAGGCCTACCCCTGCTTTGAACCTGCAAATCTGGGCCATCTGCAGAGAAACAGCCTGGGTGACGAGTGCCGGGTTCCATCCATCCTTAAGATTCTGAGATTCCAGCCCGCCGCCCATTGTTTCCCATGGAACGTTGTAAAGCCCTTTCAGTTGGCTGGAGAGGAAAGTAGACCCACCATTGTCCCAGGTGATGATGGGGGGCCAACCATTCACAACCCTTAGACAACAGCAGGTGTCAATGTGAGATCATAGTGCTCCTTTGTGGTGGCGGAGAGCTGGAGTGCTCCCCTACATCCACTCTGGTGTTACAGATCACAGGTTGATCGGGTGGTTAGGAAATCTGGGGTTCCTCTTGAAAAACATGCCCGAAAGAATGTCTTCATGCTCCTCGAGTCCGGTAAGCTCAGTATGTCTGAGAACACAGACTCCTTCCCCAGGATGTGGCTTGGAGCAGTCATCCGGATCTCAGGCCTCTTTCAGGCCAAGGTCAAAGACTCCTGAACGGGGCCATAGGGTTGCCAATGCACGAGCTGTTGTGATCGATACAGGGACTGGCATATGTAAAGCTGGCTTTGCAGGTCAACAGACCCCCCAAGTATCCATCCGGACGTTGGTTGCACATCCAACGAAGAAGTCTAGGAGCAATACAAGAGACAAACGAGATACGTTTGTTGGACAGCAGGCCCTGTTGGAAGCTGATCTGGACATGGTTTTGCCAGTAAGGCATGGCATCATCATCGACTGGGATGCAGCCGAAATCCTTTGGCGGCACCTCTTCCATGAGCTCAAGGCCTCCCCGGAGGACCATGCCCTCCTTATGTCAGATCCTCCCTTCTGTCCAACCACAAACCGGGAGAAGCTGGTGGAGGTGGTCTTTGAGTCACTCAACTCCCTGGGAATGTATGTGGCCTATCAGTCCGTGTTGTCTGTCTACGCCTATGGCAAAACTACTGGGCTGGTGGTAGACACGGGCCATGCTGTGACCTACACCATACCAGTCCACCAGGGGTACAACCTGCCACATGCAATGGAAAGGATGGATGCTGGCGGGATCAACGTGACGTCATTTTTGACGGACCTGCTAAAACTCAAGGGGCATAACTTCGATGACAGGATGCTAGACGTCATTGAGGAGATCAAACACAGGTGCTGTTATGTCGCCCCTGATTTTCAGGCTGAATCTAGCCGTCCCAAGAAGGAATACTTGATGGACTACCAATTGCCTGACGGTCAGATGATCACTTTGGGGAAAGAGAGGTTCCAATGTCCAGAGCTCTTGTTCCACCCACCGCAGGTGCCAGGGCTTCCTCTTCTAGGAATCCATGGAATGGCCCAAAAAAGCCTGAGGAAAGTCCCCAAAGAAATCAGAAAGGAGATGTACGAAAACATCCTCCTATGCGGAGGCTCATCCCTCTTTGAGGGCTTCGAAAAGAGGTTTACACATGATGTCATGACCAGCGTGCCTGGCTATACAGAAGTGAAAGTCACAGCCATCCCATTGAGGCAGTACTCGGTCTGGACCGGAGGTTCCATACTGGCATCCCTGAAAAATTTCCAGTCCTTCTGGATCGGGAAAAAGCAATACCAGGAACAAGGCCCGTCCATCGTCTACAACAAATGCTACTGAGAGGAGCCAGGCGGACATCGTTCCTCCCAACTAAGGTAGCTTGGGGTTGAAAGGTGGGGAGGGAAGGAGCTGAAAATAAAATCAGTGTATTTATTCAGACGTGGAATATGGTTTGCTGTTGTTGTTGTTGCCATCTTCCATCAAATTGATTCAATTTATGGCAATCCTATGAATGAAAAGCCCTGGTGGCACAGTGGTTAAATGTCAGTCCTGCAACCACAACGTTGTGAGTTCAACCCTACAGGACTCCAAGGTTGACTCAGCCTTCCATCCTTCAGTAGGTTGGTAAAATGAGTACCCAGCTTGTTGGGGGCAATTAGCTAACAGCTTGTAAACCACTTTAGGGAGTACTTTGAAGTACAAATAGAAGTGCTATTGCTAAAAACCTCCAAAACCCCGGTCATCTGTTGCTCTGCTCAATTTCTGCAAACTCTGGAGCAACCGTGGCAGGTCTAGGATGTTTTGGTTCAGCTGTTTGAGTGTGGGGTGTGGTTCTGCTTGCGTATCGATTGATAATCAATCATTTTGTCAAGAAAATGCAATGAACACCATTTCGATTGGGTTGGGATTGTCTTGCAAAAGCATTTGGGTAAGGGTTTGGGTTATTATCAATTTGATCGTGATTTCCTGCGTGGCAGGGGGTTGGACTGGATGGCCCTTGTGGTCTCTTCCAACTCTACAATTCTATGATTCTATGATCAATTGATATTATTGATAATGGACAATAACTCTAACTCTAACTCTAACCCTCACCTTAACCCAAGACAATCCCAGCCAAACAGAAATGGCTTTGATTACATTTTTTTGACAAAATGAGCAACTCCCAATTGATACACAAGCAGAACCGTGCCACACTGAACTGGCCGCTATGAAAGGTCCCATTCCAGTCGTGGTTTCCTTGAATGAATCAATTCACCTGCAGTGCGGTCTCCCTCCTTTTCCAACTGCCTTCCACTTTGCCAAGCAGTATCATCTTTTCCATTCAGCCACGTTATCACATGATACTTCCAAAGTACAACAGCCTCAGTTTAGTCATCTTCTCTTCTAATGAGAATTCAGGCTTGATTTGCTCTAAGACTCATTCATTTGCCTTTTTAGCAGTCTTGGTGGCGCAGTGGTTAAATGCCAGTCCTGCAAGTCACCATGTTGCAAATTCGATTCCAGCGGGCTCTAAGGTTCACTCAGCCTTCCATCCTTTCGTAGGTCGGTAAAATGAGTACCCAGCTTGTGGGGGCAATTAGCTAACACACATTGGAAACTGTTTAATGCAGTGTAGATGTGTAAATAGCTATTGCTTAAAACAATTTGTAAGCCGCTCTGATAGCCTTGTGGCTGAAGAGCGGGGGTATAAATAAATAAATAAATAAATAATTTTTTTTAAAAAGACCATAGTATCTGCAGAAATTCTCCACAACACCACATTTCCAATGACTTGATTCTCTTCCTGCCAGCTTTCTTCACTGTCCTGCTTTCACAAACAAACAAATCAGAAATGCCATGGTATCAGTGGTCTTGAATTTGGTATTTAATGATACATATTTGCATCTGAGGATCTTATCTGGTTCCTCCATAGCTAGTTCCTTCATATTACAGGAAAAGAGATTCCACCTAAACATTAGGAAGAACTTCCTGACAGTAAGAGCTGTTTGGAAGTGGAATCCGCTGCTGCCTCGGAGTGTGGGAGTCTCTTTCTTTGGAGGTTTTTAAACAGAGGCTGGATGGCCACCTCTCAGGAATGCTTTGATTGCATATTCCTGCAGGGCATGGGGTTGGACTAGATAGTCTCTTGTGGTCTCTTCCAGCTCTATGATTCTATGGCATAGTCTGCATTCTGACTGAGTCAAGGTACAGAAAACCTTCAACAAAGTTGATGTTTCCATCATTCACTTTAAAGTTTCCATGGTCCTTATTTGGTTTACTGGTTACCTTTTCAAATTTCTTACCTTTCCCAACAAAACAAACAATTCAATAACTAAAATGCTAAGAATGTAAATCTTTGCTTCTTTTGTTCTTGCAGGCTAGGATGAAGAACATGAGAAGCCTTCTTCTCCTCACTGATGGGAGTCTGAGTATTTGTTATCATTTCAGGGATGAATCTTCACAACGAGACTTCTTTTTGTAAAATTACAATACTGTACTTGCACAAAAATTATTTTGTACAAAAAAAATGCATTTACCATTAAAAAAAAATACTTTTTGGGGTAGAAAACACTCCAAAAATGAGGCAGAAGCACCAGTCTTATCAGGCTTGTTCAACAAGCACAAACCTTTTCTTGGTTGTGACCATTTTTTCAACAGGGTATTTTGAAAATTTGGAATTTTTGTACACTGTATTTGGTAATATTCTTTGTGTTCCTAATTAATGTTCATTGAACCCAAAGTGTTGTTTGTCCTCAAGTTGTTTCCAACATATAGTGATCCTAAGATGAACTTATCAAGAGGTTTTCTTGGCAAGATTTTTTAGAGCGGGTTGGCCATTCCCTTCCTCTGAGGCTGAGAGAGTGAGACTTGCCCAAGGCCACCCAGTGGGTTTCCAGGGATGAGCAGGTATTCGAACCTTGGTCCACCCAGAGTTCTAGTCCAACATGCAAATTACTCCACCATGCTGCCTCTCAAGAATTCTTCAGAGGAGTTTTATCATTGCCTTCCTCTGAGGCTGAGAGAGCATGACATTCCCAAGGTCACCCAGTGGGTTTCATTGGCTGAGTGGAGATTCGAACCCTGGACGCATAGGGTGCATCTTCATTGTAGAAATACAGTTAGTCCTCCATATGCACAGATTATGCAACCACAGATTCCACCATCCATGGCTTGAAAATATTTAAAAAATAATAATTCCAGAAACGGAACCTTGACTTTGCCATTTTAAATAAGGGACACCATTTTACTATGCCACTGGATATCACGGGATGTAAGCACCCACAGATCATGGTATGTAGTTTGACACCACTTTTAACTGCCATGGCTCCTCCTACAGAATCCTGGGATTTGTAGTTCTGTAAGGCACCAGCATTCTTTGGCAGAGAAGGCTAAAGACCTTGTAAAACTACAAACCCCAGGATTCCATATGATGGAGCTACAGCACTTCAGGTGCTTTCAAACTGCGTTATTTCTACAGTGTAGATGCACCCCTAGAGTCTGAGTCTAGCACTCCAACAACTACCCCATTCTTATGCGCCTTCCAGTTGACACCGACTTATGACAACCCTCTTCTAGAATTTTCTTGGCCAGATTTATTCAGACGAGGTTTGCCGCTACTTTCTTCCAGGCTGAGAGAGTGCGATTTGTCCATGGTCACCCTGTGCGGATTTCTACTGCCAAGCAGGGATCCAAACCTTGGCCTACTGGAGTCCTAGTCCAGCAATGAAAACACTACACCACACTTACCCAAAGCGTACGTGTTACCAGTTAAGGTTGCAAAGTCATCAGTTAAATGGCAAATACAATTTTTCAAACAGTTTGCAGGAATGGAAAGGGACGATAAATGAGAGAGTAAATGTCCAGGGCTCCCTTGAGTTGATGATGTGCCCTAAAGGAAGCAGGATGACTTGAAGGCAGTACATACGAAAGGGGATCTAGGACCACAAGCTGAACATGAGTCAGCAGTGTGATGCAGCAGCTAAAAAAGCCAATATGATTCTAGGCTGCATCCATAGGAGCCTAGTGTTTAGATCGAAGGAAATCGTTGTGCCACTCTATTCTGCTGTGGTCAGACCTCACCTGGCAAACTGTGTCCAGTTCTGGGCACCACAATTCAAGAACGATATGGACAAGCTGGAATGTGTCCAGAGGAAGGCAACCAGGATGGTGGGAGGTCTGGAAGCCATTATGCCCTATGAGGAACCTGGTAGCAGGGAATTCCACAGATACACACACACAAAGATTTCTCACTCTTGGTTCTGAACCTGCCACCCATCAGTTCCACTGGGTGACCGGACGCTCTCCATACATGCATCCTTTTATACCAGGCCTCTGACCTCTGGCTAGCTGGCTCAAATTCATGCTCCTATGTGAAAGGAGACATCCAAATACATAAAAAAATTGGCATATTCCAATCCAGGAAATCTATTCAGGTGTAGCTGTGTTGGCCATGAAGCCCAGAAAGAAAAACACTGCAGTTCCTTCCACCTCCTGCTTGTCATGCTTTCTTTGCTAGATTCCCATCTTTCATCCCCAGCCCAGCGGGTGGGTGGAGGGAGAAAATGGTCTCCCTCTCTCCATGACAGCGCAGATGATGGAAACCAGAAGTTCCCCCTTACAATAAAGCCAGAGAGCTGCGCCTATCCAAGAGGTGTCCAAGGCGGCTGTTGCTTCTCCAACTCCCTGCCCCTCTTCATGTTCCTGGAGCCCTCCAAGTACCTGCCACCCCCATCCCTCCCTCTCCTCATGTTGCCCCCACTCTCCAGTTCCCCATGCTGGTTTTGGAAGGACAGGAGAAATGCCATCCGAGCACCATGGAGTCCTTATAAAAGTGAAATCAGTTTCTGGAAAAAATTCAAAGTGCTGATTATAGCCTTTAAAGCCCTACATGGGGTTCAAACGACATGAAAAGAGATTCCACCGAAACATTAGGAAGACAGTAAGAGCTGTTTGGAAAGTGGAATCCACTGCCTGGGAGTGTGGTGGAGGCTCCTTCTTTGGAGGTTTTTAAACAGAGGCTGGATGGCCATCTGTTGGGAATGCTTTGATTATGTATTCCTGCAGGGCAGGGGGTTGGACTAGGTGGCCCTTGGGGTCTCTTCCAACTCTATGATTCTATAATTCTTACCATCAGGAAGTTCTTCCTCATGTTTAAGAATCTCTTTTATTATTGTTGTTTAAGTCCTTTTTTGCTTTTGTAAACTGTTTTAGCTTCATCTTTTAAAATTAATTATAAGCCACGTTGAATCCCATCTTGGGAGAAAGTCAATTCAGTAAGAGCTGGTCAGCAGTGGAATGCACCACCTGGGAGTGTGCTGGAGTCTCCCTCTTTGGAGGTTTTTAAAGAGAGGCTGGATGGCCCTCTATCGGGAATGATTTGATTGTGTCTTCCTGCATGGCAGGGGGTTGGACTGGATGGCCTTTGTGGGTTCTTCCAACTCTATGGTTCTAATAAACAAACAATCTCCCCCAACTTTCCTCCTAGCTTTCTTCCATCCTCTGCCCTCTGCATTTGCCCACCATCCCTGGGGGCTTGGAATCTTCTACAGGGAATCTGTCTCTTTCCAGCACACTGTGTATAAATAGTGCAACAGGGTGTGGAGTTGATTTGCTTTTTCAAAAAGGTGAAGTCCAAGATTACATCTTCCCAGAATAGCTGCTTCCTTTAAAACAGACCAGAGTCTGCAAGCTCTCCCCCCCCCGTTCCCTCAAATCTCTCCCACTCTGTCTTACACACATTTTATTTCGCTCCAGTGGTGCTGCAGCTGTGCCCACCCCCCAATGCTGCTTCTCAGCTGTAAACGAAGATCTTTGCTCAGTGACCTGCGGCTATTCATTTCAGAACTCTGTTCCTACCAGCTAGTGTGAATACAAGGAGGAAAAAATATATATATAAACCAGTCTAAGCCAGGCTCTGGTTAGTCACGGTGCAATGCTCCTCCGAGGTATTTTAAACCTGATGTTGGAAATGTGTGGGGGAGTTTTTTGGGGGGAGCAAAGCAACATCTGGTATGCACATATGCAGTATCTTTGAACATTGCATGGGATTCCTGGGAGTTTTTTCCACTAGCCACAGCCTTTCTCAACTTTTTTATCCTGGAGGAATCCTTGCAATAATTTCCAGGTCTCAGGGAACCCCTGTATGGACATTATTCTACATACTGCTATTGCTTCCCCCCCCCCCCGCAATCCCAATCTCTTGAGGAACCCCTAATAACCTCTTGGGGAACCTCTTGAGAAAGACTGGTCTAGCCCTTAAGGTTAGAAGTTAGATCAAGGGGTTGTGGGCATCTGTGCCCTCAAGTCGCCTGTCGGCTTACGGCGAACCCATGAATTTCATAGGATTTTGTTAGGCAAGGAATACTCAGAGGTGGTTTTGCTAGTTCCGTCCTCCGAAATATCACCAACAGCATCCAATATTGGTTGGCGGTCTCCCATCCAAGTACTAACCATGGCTGGCCCTGCTTAGCATCCAAGCTCAGACAGGATCTGGTGCCTTTCGGGTATTTAAGCTAGAACCAGCTAATTCACATATAGATATTTTACTTCTTTCTCCACTCGTCCCTTCCCATAATTATGAGGATGTTTTTAAATCTATATTTTAAAAAACATTCTCAGAAAGCATATAGTTTTGAACTGAAAGACCTTTCCTAAAAGTTTTATTATTATTGGAGCTTCTGAGAGGTCCACCTCTTCTCCCAACTCTTTCAAGTTATGTACTCCGGCTGCAAAACTATTTCCGTTAAAGTGCTATAAAGCTTGCAGAGCGTGTCATGAAAATGCATTTTATTCCAGCCAGATTGTGATCGACTCAAGCCCTATCCAAAAGTTT
The DNA here is from genome assembly GCA_030847615.1 of Gambelia wislizenii. Lineage (NCBI taxonomy): Eukaryota > Metazoa > Chordata > Lepidosauria > Squamata > Crotaphytidae > Gambelia > Gambelia wislizenii. The sequence goes on from JAUMIR010000018.1 coordinate 9,660,538, forward strand.
AGATTTATCACCTCATTTCTCGTAGCTGGTTTCCCGAAACCCTCCAAAGGCTTAGGACTACAACTGCCACCAGTCCCACCCAGTGAAACCAATGACCCAGAGTTCTGGAAGTTGTAGTCCTAAAATCTATTGGGCCTGAAACTAGGGATAGCTGCATTGAGCTATGTCTTTTTAAAACTAGCTGCTGTTTCCACATTGCAATTTGTTTTATAAAAGGCATATAACCTTAAAACAAGAGGGAGCTCATGGACTGGGACCTAACTCTTTTGGGGTTTTCTACTCCCACCGAAGGCAAAACTTTGATTACAACTGGAAATTTTTACCTATACACCACCTGAAAGATTTTCCAGATGTAACAGTACAGAAATTCCTTGAGAAATTCAATGTTCTCTGCTTCAGACAGGAGCCATTAGCTTGGCACTGGATAGGGGCAGTCTGGATCTCAAGGGAAGTTACTTTTCTGTTGCTAATGGAGTGGAAATTTTATTATCTATCTTTTTCTTATTAACCTTTGTTCCCACCTGGTCAAGAAGGGGATTAGCCTCTGCCTGCATTGAAACCCTGTTATACCATCTTAACTGACAACAGAAATAACATCTGAGACAGAATGAAGGCCTGCAACGCTACCATCGTCACCTATCTTCTCCTGCATGATTTTTAACATCTTTGCCTGATGAAGAAGCCAGTGAAGCTTCAAAAGCTTGCCTGATGCAGTTCATGCTTCGCATTTGGGCCAATAAAGATATTGCTGCTTTGCGGATATTTTTCTTGTTGTTGTATTTGTTGTACTTTGTTGCATGGCCACACAACTACCTCTTAACATATTTATAATAATAGAATCATAGAGTTGGGAAAGTCCACAAGGGCCATCTAGTCCAACCCCCTGCCATTCAGGAATACACTATCCAAGCATTCCCAACAGATAGCCATCCAGCCTCTGTTTAAAAACGTCCAAAGAAGGAGACTCCACCATACTCCTAGGCAGTTTATTCATAGAATCATAGAGTTGGAAGAGACCATGAGGGCCATCTAGTCCAACCCCCTACCATGCAGAAATACCCAATCAAAGCATTCCCAACAGATGGCCATCCAGCCTCTTTTTAAAAACCTCCAAAGGAGACTCCACCATACTCCGAGGCAGCGCATCCCACTGCCGAATGATTGTTTTAATATTAAAATTAAATTTACGCATATGTAACTTAGTATAAGGAGACAATATTAATAATAAATATAATTCATACTTAAATATTTCATCTCTTATGTACCATTTGTTGTTATGTGGCTTCTGGCTTCTGGTAAACCTCTCCTAGAGTTCTCTTGGCAAGATTTGTTCGGAGGAGGTTTGCCACTGCTTTCCTCTGTGGCTGAGAGAATGTGACTTCCCAAGATCATCCAGTGGGTTTCCACGGCTGAGTGGGGATTTAAACCCTGGTATCTTAAGAGTCCTAGTCCAACACACAAACAACTACACTACACTGCTTCCTAGTGCCTCCTAGGGACTCGAATATCTAGCAAGCCTCTCTTTGGGTTTTCTTGGCTAGATTTATTCAGAGGAAGTAGGCTGAGAGAGTCTGGTTTGCCCAAAGTCACCCCGTGAGTTTCTACAGCTGAACAAAGATTCAAACCCTGATCTTCCGGAGTCCTACTCCAACACACAAACCACTATGCTACACTGCCTCTCACTGGTAAGATTCATTCAGGGGGGATTTGTTGTGGTCTTTTTTCTGAGGCGGAGAGAGCATGATTCAGCCAAGATCATGCAGTGGGTTTCCATGGGACTTGAACTCTGGTCTATGAGGAACGGCTTAGGGAGCTGGGTATGCTTAGCCTGGAGAAGAGAAGGTTGAAAGAGGACACAATAGCCATGTTTAAATATTTGAATGGATGTCATACTGAGGATGGAGCAAGCTTGTTTTCTGTTGCTCTAGAAGCTAGGACATGGAGCAATGGGTTCAAACTACAGGAAAAGAGATTCCACCTCAACATTAGGAAGAAATTCCTAGAATGCACTGCCTCGGAGGTTTTTAAACAGAGGCTGGATGGCCATCTGTCAGGAATGCTTTGTGTATTCCTGTAAGGCAGGGGGTTGGACTAGATGGCCCTTGTAGTCTCTTCCAACTCTACGATTCTATCATTCTTCTAGAGCCCTACACAGAAAACATTACACCACACTGTCTCCTATATACTACATACAAACACCACATATTTTATGACTCTAGAGAGTACACATATCGTACACCCCTGCAAACTAAAGCATTTCATTTATGAACAAAGGCAGCATTATATCCCAAAGCCGAGAATGCATCGTGTGTGGGTGTATGGAAAAGTTCCATTATGTTATTAAAGCCACATTACAGAAAAACCGTTAACATTAACATGATGTCCAAACTTCCAAGCATCAGTTACAAAAGCCGTCACTCTGCCCCCACGTCCGTGTTTCGTTCTCGTTCCACCTCTTCAAGTCAAACACACAATTCATTTTGCAAGGCTACCAAACTTTCCTTGAACTGAACCCCCTACTTGCTAAATTTGAGTGGCTAAACCTTCCCCAGTATGGCAGCTGTTCAGAGATGGGAAAACATCATTTCATTTGTTCTGGGCATGCTCCAATAAACCAAAGAGACTGAACTCGGGGACGGGTTCTGGTCCTGCCGCTAAACATGCAAAATGTGTCCAGAGGAGGGCAATGTTAAGAAATGTCTCTGAAGATGCCAGCCACAGATGCAGGTGAAACATTCCAGAACATGGCCACACAGCGCAGAAAAAAACCATGGAAAACCAATGTTAATCATAGAATCATAGAATCATAGAATTGCAGAGTTGGAAGAGACCACGAGGGCCATCCAGTCCAACCCCCTGCCATGCAGGAAATCACGATCAAAGCATCCCCAAGAGATGGCCATCCAGCCTCTGTTTAAAGACCTCCAAGGAAGGAGACCCCACCACGCTCCGAGGGAGTGCGTTCCACTGCCGAACAGCTCTTACTGTCAAAAAGTTCCTCCTCATGTTGAGGTGGAATCTCTGTTCCTGGAGCTCGCATCCATTGCTCTGTGTTTCAGTCTCTGGAGCAGCAGAAAACAAGCTTGCTCCATCCTCAGCATGACATCCCTTCAAATACTTAAACAGGGCTATCATATCGCCTCTTAACCGTCTTTTTTCCAGGCTAAACATACCCAGCTCCCTAAGTCTCTCCTCATAAGGCATAAGGTTAAGAAATGTTAGGAAAAACCTCTTGATAGTAGGAGCTGTTCTTGATTTGCAGGCATGCCCGTCTGAACAACCAACCTAGATAGCTTCGCGTGCTGGTGAGCTTGCTGAAAAAAATTGTGGAGACAAACAAAAGCTGCTACAAATTGGGGTTAGTGTGCATCAATCCACATTTTACAGCCTCGTATGGACAAGCCACAAGATGCGTACAGAAATGTGAGGAAAGTAGGGTTTGGGGTGGGGAAATGCCCCCTTTTTGAACTGCATTAGAATACTATATGCAAACCTTAAAAACAGCACTAGCATTAGAAGCCCGACCCTCCTAGTCAATTTGTAAAAGCCTGATAGCACAAAAATGCTTTGACCTGCTGATGGAAGGAGGCCAAGGACGGGAGGATCCAAGCCTCCCTAGGAAGGGAGTTCCAAAGTCTGGGGGCAGATGTCATACTGAAGATGGAGCAAGCTTGTTTTCTGTTGCTCCAGAGACTAGGACACAGAGCAATGGATTCAAACTCTAGGAAAATAGATTCCACCTAAACATTAGGAAGAATTTTCTGACAGTAAGAGCTGCTCGGAAGAGGAATACACTGCCTGGGAGGATGGTGGACTCTCCTTCTTTGGGGGTTTTTAAGCAGAGCCTGGATGGTGGCCATGTGTCAGGAATGCTTTGATTGTGTATTCCTGCATGGCACGGGGTTGGACTGGATGGCCCTTGGGGTCTCTTCCAACTCTACCATTCTATGATTCTAAGAAGGCCCTCTCCCTTGTTCCCACCTAATGAGCCAGAGATGGTGATGGGACAGAGAGAAGAGTCCTTCCAGATGATCTTAGAGCTTTAATGGACTCATAAAGGGAGATACAGTCCTTCAAATAACCTGGATACAAGTCATTATAGCGCTTTATAGGTTAAAAAAACCAAACACTTTGAATTGTGCTCAGAAATGGACCAGCAACCAATGGAAATGTTGCAACAAAAAGAGTCATGTACTTCCTGTAGCCAAACCCAGATTTTTTTAACTACAACACCTAGATGCCTGGGTTGGATGGCTGCTGGGACTGGTAGTCCAAAAGAGAGAGACAGGGAGGGGGACTTCTCTAAACTCTGGAAAGGAAATTGAAAGCCAACCGCCATGCATAAACAGACTGAGTTCTCCTCTTCTCTTCCCTCCCCAATCCACATTCTCCCACCTCTTGCCTTCTTGGACGTTCTGTTCCAGGCAGCTGTCGCTTGTGTTCCTTCCAACACCTACGCCTCGTTCCAAATCAGTTCTTCCCCTACACGGACGTTGCCATCTGCTGCCTCTACCCCATCACTTTCTCATTCCCATCCATTCACTGAGGTTCGCCTGCCATTTTGCACCTCTTTTCCTGCACCGCCAACACAAAGACACAAACACACACAGCTCCCCCCCCCACTGCAACGCCTATGCCTTCCCATTAACAAATGCTCTCTACATTCCCATAAAAAAAAAAAAACTTTGCCAACTTTCAGGTAGAAAACTGCAGGGTGAAGCCAGGAAAGGATTATGGGATTGGATTAGGATTGCTAACTCAGCATCACCCCAGGCCTTGAGTTTGTAATTGGTTGACCAGTAGAAACCAAAGGGTAGTCAGCAATGGCCCCTCTTCATCCTGGAGAGGTGACCAATGGGGTTCTGTCCTGGGCCGAGTGCTATTCAACATCTTTATCCATGACTTGGATGAGGGAATAGAGGGCATCCTTATCAAGTTTGCAGATGACACCAAATCAGGAGGGGTAGCTAATACCCCAGAGGACAGAATCAGAATCCAAAATGACCTGAACAGATTAGAAAGCTGGGCCAAAACTAACAAAATGAATTTCAACAGGGAGAAACATAGGATACTACACTTGGGCAGTAAAAATGAAATGCACAGATATAGGATGGGAGACACTTGGCTAGATGGCAGTACATGTGAAAAGGATCTAGGAGTCTTAGTGGACCACAAGCTGAACATGAGTCAGCAGTGTGATGCATCAGCGAAAAAAGCCAATGTGATTCTAGGCTGCATCAATAGGAGTATTGAGGGAATAGTTGTACCACTCTATTCTGCTTTGGTCAGACCTCACCTGGAATACTATGCCCAGTTTTGGGCACTGTAATTCAAGAATGATATGGACAAGCTGGAATGTGTCCAGAGATGGTGGGAGGTCTGGAAGCCATACCCTATGAGGAGCGGCTTAGGGAGCTAGGCATGTTTATCCTGGTGAAGACAAGGTTAATAAATGACATGATTATGTATTCCTGCAGGTGAGCGGTTTGGACTAGATGGCCTTTGTGGTCTCTTCTAACTCTATGATTCTATTGGGGGGGCATTTCCCCCCTGAAAACTGCACAGAGAGCCCCCCAAAACATGCCAAAACTTACCAGGCATACCCAGAAATCCTCCCAGAGCCTCACAGCATCCCAAATTAGGTCTATTTTTGTTTGTGTCCTTCCCAAAAGGGTGGCACAAAATGATAGGATGTCATGTCTGTGTGCCATTTTGTGAAGGACTCGAGTGAAGATGAGGTATTTGAGAGTGCTTCCAGGGGTGTTTGTATGCAACACACAGAGAGGAGCTAGGGGTCATAGTCAACTTTCCCCACAAGGGACCAAATCTAGACACAGGCTTGCAGCATACGAATTCCATCTGCTCAGAGCATCACAATACATGCTCATGTAGACACACACACACACACACACACACACTTTTCTACTTGCCTCTTTCTTTGGAAAGAAAACTGGAGATGGTGTGACTCATCTTAACGGCAGATCTGACCCACTTGCCACCTGTTCCAGTGTTCTTACAGAACATTTTATGTCCTTATTTATGAAAAAAAGAAAACAAAAAGTTCATTTCTGAAGATTTTGTGGTAAGGTACAACAACGATCAAAGGCCTGATTAAAAAACACATCAAGTACAATTGTCCCTCCGTATCCACGGATTTGACATCCACAAATTTAAGTATTCACGGCTTGAAAATATTCTTAAAAAATAATAATCTAAACAGCAAACTTTGATTTTGCCATCTTATCTAAGGGACACCATTTTGCCATGCCATTGCATATCATGGGACTTGAGAATTCACGGATTTTGGTATCCACGAGGGGTCCTGGAACCAAACCCCAGCAAATATGAAGGGACCACTGTAAATATGAATACATCCCATGACTCCAAATACCTACACCTTCACCCCAGAACGTTTGTGTTGAAGCAGCAGATGAGCTTCCAGCTAAGGTGAGATTATGGAACTTCCAACTCCCAGAATGCCCAACCAGCATGGTTGATGGAAACGTCTTGTGGGAGCTGGAGTCCAAAACATTTGGAGCACCAAGAATTCCCTGCCTGTCAGTCGAAAACTTAAAGCACTCCATCCCTGAGTCAATGGCCCACATCCAAATTAGGACTCTTCTGCAACCGTTTTCAACTTTCCCAAAGCACTAATCATATTATCTCGATGACACTATCTTTTTTCTTTTCTTTTTTTTTTACATTTAGGGGGGAAATGCTTATCTAATGATTAGTGTTTCATCTGCATTGCCTAAGAATCAACTTAGATCTGGTTAGCAGAAGAAGCCAAGAACTCTCGTGTGGGATGAGGCTACAATTCTATCTGCTCCTTAATAGAATCATACAATCATAGAGTTGGAAGAGACCCCAAGGGCCATCTAGTCCAACCCTCTGCCCTCCAGGAGTACCCAATCAAAGCATTCCTGACAAATGGCCATCCAGCCTCGGCTTAAAAGCCTCCAAAGAAGGTTGTATGATTCTCCTTATATAGAATCATAGAGTTGGAAGAGACCCCAAGGGCCATCCAGTCCAACCCCCTGCCATGCAGGAATACACAGTCAAATCATTCCCAACAGATGGCCATCCAGTGTCTGCTTAAAAACCTCCAAAGAAGGAGACTCCACCACACTCCCAGGCAGTGTATTCCACTTCTGAACCACTTTTACTGTCAGGAAGTTCTTCGTAATGTTTAGATGGAATCTCTTTTCCTGTAGTTTGAACCCATTGCTCCGTGTCCTAGTTTCTGGAGCTGCAGAAAACAAGCTTGCTCCATCCTCAGCATGGCATCAGGGCATCTTGGAGGTGTCTCATTCATTCAGTCATAGAATCATAGAGTTGGAAGGGATCACAAGGGCCATCCAGTCCACCCCCTGCTATGCAGGAATACCCAATCAAAGCATTCCCAACAAATAGCCATCCAGCCTCTGTTTAAAAACCTCCAAAGAAGGAGACTCCACCACACTCCCAGGCAGTGCATTCCACTCCTAAACAGCTCTTACTGTCAGGAAGTTCTTCCTAAGGTTTAGATGTTTAAACATTTCCTCTACATTTTTAGAGATGTGAGCTTTTCTCTCTATCTGTCCTGGTTCTTGAAAGTCTCCGTGGCTGTGGGAAAAAGCAAGGTACAGAGAAATAAAACAAGCAACAACAGACCTAACAAAGTTGTGACAGTAACTCAATGAGCCTTCAACTGCTTGGCTTAAATTGCTTGATAAAAACAAGATTTTTTTTTAAAAAAAGGACTAATAATTCATGAAGGTTAAAGTTATCAATGATTGTGAGTACACAATAGTTAAAACAGAACCTTTCCATCTAGAAGCAGTCTATCCTAAAGGCACGGGGTCAAACAGAGCATGTCTGTTGCCCTAGCATCCCACTCTCAGATGCATCCCAGTGGTTCAGTAGGGCAGCAAATCCTTCTCTGGTTTTACAAGAGCTCTCCAAGGTTCAGATTTCAGTCTGGGGCTAGGGTTCAGCACCTTGGACAGCTTCTTTAAAGGGAAGACCTCTGGCCTGTCTAAAAGGTGAAAATAATCTTCTTAAAATTCACTTAGAATCCTACCCATCCTAACGGGATCCCACATAATTCCACCATATTCAGAAGGGGCCAAAATCCACCATAAACCCCAAGGAAACAGCCTTTGGAGCTTTCCCCGACATTATTTAAAAACCCCGTGGAGAATGCGCATTAGTGATCATTAGGACAGGTGATTGCATTTATTCGCATACCTCAGAAAAGCGGAAGCAGAAAGCTGATTGATTGGATGGGAGCAGGGGGCGGGGCTTGCTAAGAAATCAAGCGCCCTGGAACTGCCATCTTGGATTTTCACTTTAGTGAGCAATCATGCGACAAAACAGCCTTTTTCTTTTCTTTTTAAAAATTTATTTATGCGGAATATCACAATAACACACTTTCACACTTTAGATATGCCTTTTTAAAAAAAATATAGGCAGAGACTGGTGAAAATAAAAACGCGAGTCATGGCCGCCATCTTGAATCGCAGGCATGCATGTTAAGACAGCTAAAGCGGGTAGCCTCACATGCCTACAATTCTGCCAAACACCATTAGGACAAGTTGATCCTGTTTTGAATTTGCGTGAGTACGCATCAATCCACATTGTTTCCTCTCCTATAGATTGAGGTGGATTCACATGGAGGCCGACGGCTACTCATTTTGGGAAAAGCAGCTTGTTCTTTGAACAGACAAATGTGGCTACTCCTCTGAAAAGTCTAATTCAAAAGGCGCACTTTTCAGAGAGTCACACAAGCTTCTGAACAGATTGATGCTATCACAACAAAGAAGATGGAATACTGCTGATGTCCAGAGTCTAGGAGGGATAGTCAGAAGAACAAAAGTGATCCAGAGAGAGTAGGGCAAGACCCCTCGCATGGGTTCTTTTGGTAAACCGCAGCCTTTTAACAAACAGCCTTCTCGTCAACCTCCAGATGTGTTGGACACACAGCAGTGTGATGCGGCAGCCAGAAAAGCCAATGTGATACTAGGCTGCATTAATAGGTGTCTAGTGTCTAGATCAAGGGAAGTAATGGTGGCACCCTATTCTGCTTTGGTCAGACCTCACCTGGAAGACTGTGTCCAGTTCTGGGCAACACAATTCAAGAAGGATATTGAGAAGCTGGAAGGTGCTCAGGGGAGGGCGACCAGGATGGTGGGAGGTCTGGAAGCCATGATCCCCTATGAGGAGCGGCTTAGGGAGCTGGGCATGTTTAGTCTGGAGAAGACAAGGTTGAGAGGGGATGTGATAGCCATGTTTAAATATTTGAAGGGATGTCATACTGCCGATGGAGCAGGCTTGTTTTCTGCTGCTCCAGAGACTAGGACACAGAGCAGTGGGTTCAAACTACAAGAAAAGAGATTCCACCTAAACATTAGGAAGAACTTCCTAATGGTAAAGAACTGTTCAGAAGTGGAATACACTGCCTGGGAGTGTGGTGGAGTCTCCCTCTTTGGAGGTTTTTAACCAGGGGCTGGATGGCCATCTGTCGGGAATGATCTGATTGTGTATTCCTGCATGGCAGGGGGTTGGACTAGATGGCTCTTGTGGTCTCTTCCAACTCTATGATTCTATGAAACTACAAGAAAAGAGATTCCACCTAAATATTAGGAAGAAAATATTGATTGGAAGACCGGTTTAACAGTGGAACAGAGCGCCTTAGAAGGTGATGGACTCTCCTTCTTTGGAGCTCTCTGACGTGTTTTGTTTGGAGGAGCATCTTTTAGGAGTGCTGTCATTGTGTGTTCCTGTACGCCAGAAGGTTGGCCTGGACGGTCCCTGTGGTCCCTCCCATCTCTAATATCCTGTGACACCCCATCCATGGTTCCATCTTCATTAACACAGGACAAAGACATCCCTTCAATCTCTGCCTATCACCAGCTCTCCCAAAAGCCTCCAAAGCAAAACGTGCAGGCAAGAGGAAGGAGGGAAGATTGGGACTCGTGGCAATTTATTCACTGAGCTAGAAATTTTCTCCCTCAAGAGAGAGAAAGAGAGAGAGAAAAAGAGACCAACCCATCTCTCCCCTGCTTCCGTCTTCCAGCTCCAGGAGATGAGGAGGCAAGAGGGGGGGAAAGGAAAAAGAGATGTATTAATTATCTTCAAACAGCTTCTGGCAGGGTGGAGAGATCTCTCACCGATTAGGAGTCCTGTCTCAGGAAGCTATAATGAAGGTGGGATAGCAACACCGCTGATTAATATTTTATTTCAGGAAAATTTAAATGAAACGATCCATCATAATTCTGAATGGGGAGGACTGGCAAACCTTCAAGCCAATTGCTAGAGAGGCACAGAAGAACAGGGGCGGGGGGGGGGGTGAGAGCAGATAAAATAATATTAATAGTAATAACAGTATAAAGACTAATATCTCTCTCCAGATTAGAGATAAGAGTCTACACCAGGGATGGGCAAAGTGTGGAAAAATCATAGATAGAGTGTATGTAGAATCCTAGAAGGGCAAAGTGTGGAAGAATCATAGATATAGTATGTAGAATCCTAGAGCTGGAAGAGACCCCAAAGACCATCTAGCCCAACCCCCTGCCATGCAGGAATACACAATCAGATCATTCCTGACATATGGCCATCCAGCCTCTGTTTAAAAAACTCCAAAGGAGACTCCACCATACTCCAAGGCAGTGCATTCCAAAATTCTTTTGCTCCAAAATGTCTCCCAAAGCCCTCTAGAAGGTGTGGAGGGCTTGTCCACCAGGGTGGGCCATGGGTAATTCTGACTTTTCCAGGGTTCGAGGTCAGATGGAGGTCACAAGGACCTAGGAAGATATCATGGGAAAATACAACAGACACACCCAAGACAGGATTAAGCAAAGGTCTAGTAAGCAACGTCACTAAGGTGGTATGTGCTAATCCCCTCTTGGGTACCCATGGTGATGAATCACACATATGAAACAAACAAGTGTGTATTCCTGCATGGCAGGGGGTTGGACTGGATGGCCCTTGAGGTCTCTTCCAACTCTATGATTCTAAGTGACAAAACCATTCCTATCCTCAGGTAAGATCCCTCGGCACCCCCTCCTGTCCTACAATGCGAGGTTGTCACAAACCCATCGATTCCTATCTCTCAGCCATTAACAGCAAACAGGAGCGTTTTGGTTTCCTTTGTTTAAACGGTGGGAAACTCATCAAAGTTTTGTTCTAAGCCCAAATACCCCTTCAGGACATGAAATACAGTATAAATTATCCCCATACAATAGCAAGGTGCGTACGACACCCTGCCACATTCTCTGTCGGCGTGCCCCCAAGTCGAATTCCAGTGCCACCCTTGGACTTTCGGCCAAGTTCTTCTCTTCTCTACAAGACTGGCAACTATACTCCCATTTACCAAATCTATTCCTCTATCCAACCTTTCTGCCTTAAACTCCTTGTCAGACTTTGTGTGGTTCTTGTGAGCATGTGTTGCATGTCTGTGTGTACACTTTCTGGGTTATTTCCCAATAAAAACCATTTATTTTACTTCAACCTGTAGTTCTCTGCAGTAAGTATTTTATACACAGGTGAAAAAATCCAAAGTTGCCTGATTCTCACATCCTTCCCTTTGAGCTAATAATAATTCCCCAAAATATTAATATAGTTCTGAGATCATGGGTGGGCTCTCCACAAACCCCACTATGTCTTTGGGTATCACAACCATTCCACAGTTGTCGACCCTTGGTGGATTCCCTACTGCAGTTGCAATTTTGCCAAGAGACTCCCGTGCATCAGAATAGGAAGGACAACCTTAAAACCCCCTACTTTAAAAAAAGAGAGAAGAAATTAAATGGAATATTGGCTTAGCAAGCGATTTCGGCCAACACTTTCAACAGAGATTAAGCCGTCTGGAAGAAAAATGGAATTCAATTTGCAGCACGATATGAACCCACAGAGCTCTTGGCTGGGCAGCAGGGACTTTGTTAACTAAGCCAAGCCTTTGACTGGGTCAACTGTCTTCGTTTTTCAAATTTAACTACAGAAACACTTAAGCATTCAATTTTTAAAATCACAAATAATGATTCAGAAATCACGTTTCCTGCTCACCGAGGTTCCCCTAAATGATGCACAATAAAACCACAATGTAATAGCAGAAAATTATTTAAGAAGAGACTATTTTTTAAAAATCTATATACTGTATATGAAACGCTTGGGTATGTTTCCTTTCCCAGTGTGCTGATTGGCTGCTCAGGAAACACACCCAACCACTCATCACCCACATGCAAATTCCCTCTCCACCTCACAATCCACTCCTGCCACTCAATCTGCATCTAGACCCCCGGCCTCACAAGGGTCCCGCTGCCGGCCACTCACCTGAGTGCATAGTGGCGAAGAGGAGGGGCAGATGTCACCACCATAATCTCATGGGGTGACAGCAAGGGCAGCCAACGTAGAAGCTATGGCAAGGGCTCTGTGAGCCTAAACAGAGGTCCCTTTCCACCCCCACCATATGCCTCACTGTAGAAGCGCAAAAGGAGAAACTTCAGAATCTATAGCTGCATATGTTAGACTGCGTACAGCTAACAAATGTACAGTAGGACCCCCGTATCTGCGGAACCAATATCCAGTTTCAATTATCTGCAGGACACAAAACAGAACACCCATCATAGAGTCTTCCTAGAAAATGCCTAGAGAGGTTTCCTCTCTAGCCATTTTCTATGTCCTCCAAGGCAACTCTATGTTATTTTAAACCAGAAGTCCCATTATTTTCAATGGCGTTTGCTATTATCCATGGTTTCTGGTATGCGTGGTAAGTCCAGGAAACAAACCCCTGCATTACAGGGGTCCTGCTGTACCAGGTAACTCTAACTGGGATCTAGAAGGTCAGTAAAAATAACACCAGATTTCTCTTCACAGAGTTGTAAAGTTGGAAGGAATCCTAATGACTATCCAGTCCAACCCTCTGCCATGCAGGAATAGACGAATAAAGCAACTCCAAAAGATGGCCATCCATTAAAGACATCCAACAAAGGAGAGTCCACTGTCTTCTGAGGCTGCTGACACACAGCAGAAATAATGCAGCTTGATACGGCTTTAACTGCCATGGCTCAATGCGATGGAATTCTGGGATGTGTAATTTTGTCAGAGATTTAGCCTTCCCTGTCAGAGAGCCCGGGTGCCACAGCAAACTACAAATCCCAGGATTCCATAGGATGGAGCCATGCTAGTTAAAGCGGTGTCAAACTGCATTATTTCTTCAGTGTGTCAGCAGCCTGAAATAGAGGACATTCCACTGTTGAACAGCTCTTACCATCAGGAAGTTCTTCCTAATGTTTAGGTGGAATCTCTTTTCCTGGAGTTTGAACCCATTGCTCCATGTCCTAGTCTCTGGAGCAGCAGAAAACAAGCTGGCTCTATCTTTTACATGACATCCCTTTAGGTACTCAAAGATGGTATCTTATCTCCTCTCATCACCTTGGCTAATGCTGCTGCGCTCAAGTCCATGGATTTCCATGTTTCAAAATGAAAGCTGGCAATGTTATTGTCAGATCACATAGAATCACAGAATCATAGAGTTGGAAGAGACCCCAAAGGCCATCCAGTCCAACCCCCTGCCATGAAGGAATACACAATCAAATCATTCCCAACAGATGGCCATCCAGCCTCGTCGAACACTTGATGGATACATCCAGAGGCAACGGCCAAGAGGAGTTCTCATTGGTCCATCCAGGAGCACCCAAATTGCTCAAAGCACAGTGGAAATGGAATGTTTTGTGTTATCCTCCTAACAACCCTGCACAGTAGATTACACTCAGTAAAAGATGGGGAGAAAGAGAGAAGCTGTTCCGAAGTCACCAAAGCCTCCAAGGCAGTTTGGACCCATTACTTGCACTGCATTTTCTCTCTGGAGAATGTCAAAAGCAGAATGCATGGGGACAGATGTCCAGAAGGAAGGTAAATGGATCAACCACGTTCACAACTAATGGAAGTTTTTTTTGGGGGGGGGTTATTTCTAAATGCCAAACACTACACCTCAACTGTCAATCACACAGATAAATACTTTGCCTTTTCTATGTTTGAAAGCTGGTAGACTAGACAAAACCAGTCATTCATACCCCCCCCACACAAATTTTTAAAGTCCTTGCAAGTAGAAAGGTAGCACTTCAAGCGAAAGTGCTAGATTTCTACCTGAGGGGAGGTGTTTTTTCCTGCCTATGTGTTTATTTCTGCATGTTTATTCAACACAGGGAGCATTCAGAACTCCAGACCTGCAGCCAGAAACAGCATGGTCTATTATTGGACTACATTTTCTCTCTCGCCACGCCACCTTGCAAAACCTCCTCCTGTGGCGCACTACACCTCAGCTGTCCAAAATCTATTTGCCATGCTGAATCAGAGCAAAAAAGTGACATGTGATGTCGATGCATGGGTGCAGCAGAGTGGTCCAGCAGGAACCCACAGCTGAGCTCAACGCATGATGCGCCGCTCCGCTACACATCACAAAGGCACCACGATGGACAGGCCAGGGTGCTGACTGGGTGACTTCCAATTTGGAATCTCCGCCTTGCAGCTTTTATGTTAATTTACAGAGCCTTACCCAGAGTGCCTTGCAGCCAGGGAAAAGATATTCTTGGCAGGCACCCTAAGAGCTGAATACTTTATGTGCCTGCATGCAATCAACACAAGGCATCAGAAGTAGCAGAAGGGGGCAGAAGCGGAGGGAGGGTGGGGAGAGGACAGAGACCATAAAACAAAGAGGAAAGAGAGAAGGGGAAGAAAAATAAGGCGTGCGGGAAGATATGAGCCTGTACAATAGCTCAGTCCTCAGATTTGCAAAATATGCTATGTGCCTCTGAGGACATGCAAAGTTCCCCTGTCCCATTCACTAACAGGGCTGTACTCAGAACATAAAAGGCAGGTCCTAGAGCAAGGGTGGGATATCAGGAAGGGGCCAGGGGGCATTTTTATCACCTGGCCTTGCAGGCTACAATATGCCAAGAAGTGTGCCAAAATATAGTAGGACCCCTGTATCCACTGATTCATTATCCACTGATTCAATTATCCACGGAACACAAAACAGCACACCTACCATAGAGTCTTCCTAGAAAACGTGTCTTCTCTAGCCATTTTCTAGGCTCTCCAAGGCAACTCTATGGTATTTTAAACTGGAAGACCCATTATTTTCAATGGCGTTTGCTATTATCCACGGTTTTCGGTATCCACCCCCCCCCCCAGAACCAATCCCCACCAGATGCAGGGGTCCTAATGTACCTTAATTTTTTTCTTCCAGTTCCCCTCCAAAATGGCCACCGGGACTGACACCATGTAACTTTCCATCACCATTTTAGTGGGGGACACAGAGGCAAAATTGGGGTGGGGTCCGCACATTAATGGAGGGGATGTATTTTTATGCTGTTCCCTTCAAGTCGAACCCGGCTTGTGCAGGGTTTTCTTTGCAGAATTTCTTCAGATGGGGATTGCCCCTGCCTTCCTCTGAGGCTGAGAGAATGTGACTTCCCTATGGTCCCTCAGTGGGTTTCAATGGCTGAGAGAGGATTCAAACCATGATCTGCGCAGAGTTTCAGTCCAACACTACACCATATTGGTTTTTTGGGTGGGGGCTCCAGTTGCCTGAAAATCACACTAAACTGTAAAAAGAAAAAGATTTGGGGTTCAGAATAGTTGGGGTGCTACACTTTCCTTGCCTTCATCCTAGAGCATCCTAGAGCCTTCATCCTGGAACCCATTTCAACTGAAGTTCTTGAGGTCTGCGTGCCGGTGGTTGGCGGGGCGAAACAAAAGGGGGTGAAGCCAAAACACAAACCGATTTTCGCTTACGTCTCTTATTGCCAGTCTGAGGGGCTGAATTCAAGGAGAAGCCTACTTGTCTTAATGGAATCTGTGTTGTTATGCCATGTTCGCTGGGGGGGGGGGCAAACGGCAAAAACTCCAAAGGAAAAAAGCCTTCACAGCTTTTCCCGGAGTTTTTGAAAAACAGTGAGAGGGATGCGCATTCCCCCTCATTAGGACAGTGATGCGATACGAGAGTAGAGGAAGCGCAACCCTGGTTGACTGGACAAGCGCAGGGGCAGGGCTTGCTGACAGGTTAAGTGCTCGCAGCCGCCATTTTTTTCACCTTTAGCGAGCGATTGGGGATTGCCGTCACCGCCACAATGGGGAAGGAAGGAGGGCTCTCTCATCCTCTTCTCTCTTCCCCAATCCCCCCACCGTGCCGCTGTTCGCGCCGCTGCTGCAACGGGCAAGGGAGGAGGGCTCTCTTGCCTCGGCTGTCGTCAACTTGGACACAAAGCTTAAATGAGCTGCTGGGGTCAAAAACGCCATTAAGACAAGTCGCAGCTAAAGCAACTTTGCAGCTTCCTATTACTGTAGGTCACTACGTTTTTCGCCCTCGTATAGATGGGGCCTAAGCCTCAGGAGGTCATAAAATCATAGAGTTGGAAGAGACCACAAAGGCCATCCAGTCCAACCCCCTTGCATTGCAGGAAATGCATGCGAGATAATGCACAAACTTGTGAAGCTCAACCCAACATCACGCTGGCTGGGCAGCGGCCATTGGGAGAGGGGGCACAGAAGGGCCAAACTGAGATGCCAGGAGGGCCAGATTTGGCTCCAAGGCCCAAGGTTTCTCACCCATGCCTTTGCCGGACTGCTGCTTCCACAGCTTTCTTTTTGCTTCCGTTGCGAGCTCTGCACTTGATACAGGGCGTGAAGGTGGTGCCAGAGAGAGGAAGGGATCATGGTGTGTGTGTGCAAGCTTTTTCAACAGCCATCCCTCTCTAGATTGCATTGAGAGGGGAAATGAACAGCCCGATTTGCATAATTCATACCGGTCACGGAATACAGCTTTTTGAAAATTTCCCGCATGGTGCATAATTCAGATTGCAAAGCAAAGGGCCAAAATAGATCTTTCTTCCTTGCTCCATGGCCTCTGAGATTAGCAGCTGAACTTTAACCTCTTCAAATGCTAGAGCTGCGGCATAAGGGCAACTGGGATAGAAAGAATGTTCACAAATATTTGAAAAAAATGATAGAAAAGCATGTTTTTTGAGTGCTGAGAAACCTTGATGAGAAAAATCCCAGAGTGATAAGAATCTTTGCTGTCGGAACTTATATCATACATGGTTATTTTGTGCAGAAAATGCATGGAAAATAATATTTCTATGCAGAAATATTATTTCCTGCACCAGAAATGCTGTGTTCACCAAAGAAACAGCAACTGGGAATCTGTTCTGCATAATATTGCCACATTGTCAATCTGAACAGAAAACTAGATTTTCCGCACAAGAAATACTATTTCTACATTGAAATATTATTTTCTGCACTGAAAATGATGCTTCCTGCAGAAAAAAGGCAAATTTTGCAGAGTAAGTCCTGAATTGTGAATACTCAAAAACAGTGTGATTTTTTAACATTTTCT
The DNA here is from genome assembly GCA_030847615.1 of Gambelia wislizenii. NCBI lineage: Eukaryota > Metazoa > Chordata > Lepidosauria > Squamata > Crotaphytidae > Gambelia > Gambelia wislizenii. Next base: position 9,677,915 of record JAUMIR010000018.1, read on the forward strand.
CCCAGTGGAAAGAAAATCGCTAATATTACTTATCCTTCCTTCAAGGAGAACTACTGGATGGAGAAGGGCCATCCAGTCCAACCCCCTGCCATGCAGGAAGACACAATCAAAGCACTCTTCACAAATGGCCATCCAGCCTCTGTTTTAAAACCTCCAAAGAAGGAGACTCCACCACACTCATGCGATACATTCTACTTCTGAACAGCTCTTACTGTCAGGAAGTTCTTCCTAATGTTTAGGTGGAATCTCTTGTCCTGTAGTTTGACTCCATTGCTCCGTGTCCTAGTCTCTGGAGCAGCAGAAAACAAGCTTGCCCCATCCTCAGTATGACATCCATTCAAATATTTAAACATGCCTATTATGTCCCCTCTCAACCTTCCCTTCCCCAGGCTAAACATGCCCAGCTCCCTAAGCCACGTCTCATAGGGCATGGCTTCCAGACTTTTGGCCATTTTGGTCACCCTCCTCTGGACACGTTCCAGCTTCTCAATATCCTTCCTGAATAGTGGTGCCCAGAACTGGACACAGTATTCCAGGAGAGGTCTGACCAAAGCAGAACAGACTGGCACTATGACTTCCCTTGATCTAGACACTAGACTCCTATTGATGTAGCCCAGAATCACATTGGCTTTTTTAGCTGCTGCAGCACACTGCTGACTCATGTTCAGTTTGTGGTCCACTAAGACTCCTAGATCCCCTTCGCATGGACTGCCATCAAGCCAGATGTCTCCCATCCTATATCTGTGCATTTCATTTTTAGTGCCCAAGTGTAGTATACTACATTTCTCCCTGTTGAAATTCATTTTGTTAGTTTTGGCCCAGCTTTCTAATCTGTTAAGATCATGTTGAATTCTGATCCTCACTTTGCCTCATGGCAGGGCCGGTGCCAGGCTATGGTTTGTTTTGTTTTTTTTACATCACATACCAGTCAATTAGTAGGAAACTGCAGACATGATCTCCACTATCCACTCACAAAAGCTGCGACTGGAAAGGCGGGCAAAGGAAGAGGAACAGTTCCTTTTATAGCTGGACTGAAATTTTTAATAGTGCGGGGGCAAGGAAGAAGGCACGAATTTCCCTCAAATCATCCTAAACGAGGCACCAGTCCTCTCTGAACATGTGGTAGATTGCTGTAACTAAGCATCTTATTATATGAGCTCATGGCCTACGCCTAGAAATTACAGACACACAGAAACCAAGCACTCTCTCTCTTTCTCTGTTGCAGTCTGGATTTAAGGTTGCCAGATCTCCGGGTTTATCCTGGAGTCCCCAGGTTTCATGGGTCATCTCCAGGCAGGTAACAAAGGCATGAGTTCTCCAGTTTTGCTGGAATAAGCTGCAAGCAAGAGGAAAGGACAGTGTGCAAATCTCCTGTTCAGCTAACAGAGGAAAGGGGGTCTATGTATTTATTTTGTTATCTCTCTCCTTCCGTCCCAGTCCGTGTAGCGCCCTCTGCTTTGCATCCATGTTATGGCTAGAAGCTAATCAGCCAGACTCAATGTTCCTTATCCCATACAAGTAAGTGAGAAGGAATAGTCCCCTCATTTTGAAAGGGATCTAGGAGTCTTAGTGGACCACAAACCAAACATGAGTCAGCAGTGTAATGCAGCATCTAAAAAAGCCAATGCAATTCTAGGCTGCATCAATAGGAGTATAGTGTCTAGATCAAGGGAAGTAATAAATTACATATATATATATATATATATAGTTCCACTCTATTCTGCTTTGGTCAGACTTCACCTGGAATACTGTGTCCAGTTCTGGGCACCACAATTCAAGAAGGATGTGAACAAGCTGGAACATGTCCAGAGGAGGGAGACCAAAATAGTGGGAGGTCTGGAAGCCATGTCCTATGAGGAGTGGATTAGGGAGCTGGGCATGTTTGGCTTGGAGAAGAGAAGGTTAAAAGGGAACATGATAGCCATGTTTAAATATTTGAATGGATGTCATACTGAGGATGGGGCAAGCTTGTTTTCTGCTGCTCCAGAGACTAGGACACGGAGCAATGGGTTCAAACTCCAGGAAAAGAGATTTCACCTAAACATTAGGAAGAACTTCTTGATAGTAAGAGCTGTTCGGAAGTGGAATGCACTGCCTGGGAGTGTGGTGGAGTCTCCTTCTTTGGAGGTTTTAAAACAGAGGCTGGATTGCCAACTGTCGGGAATGATTTGATTGTGTATTCCTACATGGCAGGGGGTTGGACTGGATGGCCCTTGGGGTCTCATCCAACTCTATGATTCTATTATCTTTTAAAAAGTGAATCACAAGTTCCTAGGTCTCATGATGGTGGAGAAACAACCCCTCTCCACTACATACCCACACTATTAAGGCCCCTTTAATCAAAATCAAGAACTATTAGAGCTGTCAGACAATTATAAAGAATTTTTAGTTGACTATTAAAGCTGCCACCCGCCTGCCTTCCCCCCCTCCAGGATTCAATCAATTTAATTTACCGACATTTGCATATGAAAACTCAAGACAGGTGCCTTTTGGAGATAGGTTTCCTTTCCTTTTTTTTTTTTTTTAATGGGTAAGGTGACTTACAGCTTCATGAAAGACGCAGCCTTTCTTTTTAAAGTATATTTTATTTTTCTGATCCCCATTACAGAAACAAAACACCCTGAAAAAAAGATTTATTATTATCTCTCAAGCCTGTCCTCTCCAATTTCAACAGTTAGGAATGCCTCTCGGCTTAACATGGTGGTAGTAAGAACCGTAATACAGTAGAAGCTCGATAGAAAACTCCAAAAGGCCAGAGCAATACTTATAAATGAAGTATTTTTTTGCTGCTCCGACTTGCCAATGTGGTCATTAAGCATTAAACTTTGCAGGTATGACTGCACTTCTCTTACGATATTTATACACAAGTGGAACCTGCCACAAAAAATTGCAGTATAGAGTCAGTTCTTGGCGTGAATGGTAAACCAGCCATGCCCTTTACAATAACTCCATTACATCTCCATTGTTCTTGTTGCTCGGTGTCTTCAAGTGGTTTCCAACTTCTGCTGGCTTGGAGGCAAAAGTATCACTGGATTTTCTTGGCCAGATTTGTTCAGAAGAGATCTGTCATGGCTTCCAAACAAGGCTGAGCAAGAGAGTGTGACTTGCCCGAGGTCACCCACTGGGTTGCCACGGCTGAGTACGATTCGAACCATGATCCCCCAGAATCTGACAGTCAAACCACTACACCCCATAAGCCCTTAAGATGTTTTCATTGCCTTCATCTATGAGGCTGAGAGAGTGTAACTTATCCAAACAGATCTACATGGCTGGACCTTGTTCAAAGCCTTCTTTCAAAGAATCCCAGTTCAGCATTCACTGCTAGCTCCCCTACATCTCCAAGCACTCCATTATCTCTGTTCCTTCACTACATTTCCCCTCCCTGTCTTCTCTCCCAACTGAAAAGTCAATATTCAATAATCAATGACTCCTGGAACCTGCTGAACATATTCAGTTCTTAATACGCACTTTTCCTTTTGGAAGCTGGCTTGTAATGCATATAAACATATGTATATGTATAGGAGCTAGAGTGGCATAGTGGTTTGAATGTTGGACTATGACTCTGGAGACAAGGGTTCGAATCTCTGCTCAGCCATAAAAACACACTGGATGATGCTTGGGGCAAGTCACACTCTCTCAGACTGAGAGGAAGGTGATGGCAACCCCCCCTCTGAACAAATCACGCTAAGAAAACCCTGTGATAGGTTCACCTTACGGTCACCATAAGTCAGAAACAACTGAGAATAATAGAATCATAGAGTTGTAAGAGACCACAAGGGCCATCCAGTCCAACCCCCTGACATACAAGAAGACACAATCAAATCATTCCTGACAGAGGCCCATCCAGCCTCTGTTTAAAAACCTCCAAAGAAGGAGACTCCACCACACTCTCATGCGATACATTCTACTTCCGAACAGCTCTTACTGTCAGGAAGTTCCTCCTAATGTTTAGGTGGAATCTCTTTTCCTGTACTTTGAACCCATTGCTCCATGTCCTAGTCTCTGGAGCAGCAGAAAACAAGCTTGACCCATCCTCAGTATGACATAGCAAGCACCATTAAAAATAACGGGACTTCCGGTTTAAAATACCATAGAGTTGCCTTGGAGGATTTACAAAATGGCTAGAGAGGACACATTTTCTAGGAAGACTCTACGGTGGGTGTGCTGTTTTGTGTCCCATGGATAATTGAATCACTGGACAAGGAATCATTGGATGCAGGGGCCCTACTGCATATGTTTGCCTTTTCAGATTATAATTTATGGTGACTTTATTTGTAATGGTTCTTTAAACAGATTGTGAGCCAACCTGAATCCTACTTATAAATCAGGGGTAGAGTTCCAGATGTTGTGGGACTGTAACTCCCAGCATTAATCACTACTACCTAGGCTGGGAGGGATGCTAGGAGCCACAAGCCAATGACAAACAGCCTATCAACACTGTAGAATTATTGCAGTTTGACACTTTAACTGCCACGGCTCCATCCAACAGAATCCTGGGATTTCTAGTTTGGCAAAGCACCAGCACTCTTTTAGCAGAGAAGGCTTAGGGCAGTGAATCCACTCCCAAGTCGTTTAAAGGAGTTCTCTGAGGTGCTGAAACAGTTCAACACCTCGGACAGTTCCTCAAAAGCCTTAGGGGTGAATTCACTGCCCAGATGACTTGAAAACCACCAGCATCACTGACAACAACCACCGATAACCACCATGCCAGAAGCTGGGAAACTTCACCTGGAATACTGTCTCCAGTTCTGGGCACAATTCAAGATGGATATCTAGAAGCTGGAAGATGTCCAGAAGAGGGCGACCAGGATGGTTGTAGGTCTGGAAGCCATGATGCCCTATGAAGAGTGGCTTAGGGAGCTGGGCATGTTTAGTTTGGAGAAGAGAAGGCTGAGAGGGGACATGATAGCCATGTTTAAATATTTGAAGGGATGTCATACTGAGGATGGAGCAAGCTTGTTTTCTGCTGCTCCTGAGACCAGGACACGGAGCAATGGGTTCAAACTCCAGGAAAAGGGATTCCACTTAAACAGTAGGAGGAGCTTCCTGACAGTAAGAGCTGTTTGGAAGTGGAATCTGCTGCTGCCTGGGAGTGTGGTGGAGTCTCCTTCTTTGGAGGTTTTTAAACAGGGGCTGGATGGCCATCTGTCGGGAATGATTTCATTGTGTCTTCCTGCATGGCAGGGGGTTGGACTAGATGGCACTTGGGGTCTCTTCCAACTCTATGATTCTATGATTCAATTCTGCAGGCAGACCAGCAGATCAGGTCTGCTTTCTTCCTTCCTTCCTTCCTTCCCCCTCCTGCCCCATTCATCTCCCGTGTCTCAGTAAACAAGCTGCCAGAGGAAAATAAATAGTTACTAACGTGATCATTAATTGGAGTCTGGGAGAACCATCTTTTTTCTTCCAGCCAGGCAGCCCGGAGTAAGCCATCAGACCCAAATGGATGCTCTCATTGGCATACAAATGCCTTCATAATTCAATGTTAGGTAAGGAAAGAGGAGGAAGGCAGGGAAGAGAGAAGCAAGGGGAGACAAAAGGGGGAGGAAGGAGAAAAGATACCAGGCCCAAACAACTTAATTGTACTAGCCCTTGCTCAGAGACCCTGAATATAGATGGAGGCTCACACACAGTACAGAAAAACTGAGCAAATGTTGAAGCATTCCTAAGCATAGGACTGCAGGCCTGGCACCAGGACAAACTCATTTGCAACAATGAGTCTCTACATAAGCTGTCCTATCAGGGCATACCACTTTATCCAATGGCTGCTGGTAGATCCAATGTCAGTGGAATGGTGAATCCATTCAAGGTTTTTGATCACTCCAAATGCATCAACCAAGGTGCTGGATCTATTTGCAGGATATGCTTCAGCACCCTGGATAGTGCATTTAGACTAGCTAGAAACCTGGAGTGGATTGACTGCCCACCAACATAGGAGTCACTGTGAAGTCAAAGGCTGGCATCCATAGGTTCATGGCTGGCATCCATAGGTTTTTTGTGGATATTTTTCCGGACAGTGAGGCCGTGTTCTGGAAGAGTTCTTCCAGAAAACGGTCTCACAGCTTGGAAAAAAACCCACATAAAACCTGTAGGAGTCACTAGCGGCCACTACCTATACAAGTTTCCCTAGACCTAACACATCCGCTTTGAAATCAAACACAGTCGATTTGGGGCAAAAATGTAGCAGGTGGGCCCAACTCAGGTCTGCAGGGGTGCAAATGGGCATCCCCACCTTTTGCGGTTGCTCACCCCAAGTTTGAATAGGCCGTGCTTCAGTGTATACAGAGGTAAGAGAAAGGAGGCATGGTGCAGATTCACCCTGAGCTGCTGCAAACCGTGTGTGTTTGGATTTCCAAAACGACTTCATCAGTTTGCCTGGTTCACATCCAGAAGAGGGCTATTTCTAAGAATATCTCACGCTCAGAATGAAGAGAGAGCTAAGCACTCTCCTAAGCCCTCGACCTCAAAAGGGGAATCTGATCAATTTCACTTTCTCCCAAATTTCAAAGTATTTCAAACGCGAGCTATCATTTTGCTGATGTGTGCCTTCAAGTTGTTGCCGACATAAGGCAGCCCTCCTAAGGCAAAGCTTTCATGGGATTTTCTTGGTGAGATTTGTTCAGAGGAGCATTTGCCTTTGCCTTCCTCTGAGGCTGAGAGAGTGTGACTTGCCCAAGGTCACCCAGTGGGTTTCCATGGCCAAGCAGGGACTCAAACCATAGTCTCCAGTCATCATCCAATGCTCAAATCACTATACCATGTTGGCTCTTAACCAAAATACAGGTTGTGCCCATATTTACAGGTTCCTGGACTTACCATTTATAAGTGTATTGTTTTATGTGATTTTAGTTTAGGTGGTTTTTAATTTTATACTAGTTTAATATCTTTTTATGGGGAAGGGTGGGGTGGGTGGTGCTTAGGGATTTTAGTCAGCACTGTTGTATTTTAATTGTTGTAAGCTGCCCTGATTGTATTTAACAGAGGGGCAGGGTAAAAATAAATATTATTCTTATTCTTATTAGTGAAACTGCAAATAATAGCAAACTCAATTAAAATGAAGGACTTTTTGTACAAACATACCATAGAGTTGCATTGGAGGACCTAGTAATTCCTAGAGAGGACACCTCTCTAGGCATGTTCCAGCATGACTCTATGGCATGTCTCCCTATTTTTTCAGCCGTGGATAACTGAAACCGTGGATATTGGTTCCGCAGATACGGGGAGTGGGCGCCTATATACAAGATGCTAAATCAATATTAAACTAAAATTCCAAAAGCTTTGGAAAACATGAAAGGTTTCAATTGATATTTTAAAGCAATGAGGGAAGGAGCCATCCACAAATGATCTGGGAGGCAATTCTAAGAGGATGGAAGTTCTCCCCATCAAAGACAGTCACAGATTCTGAGAGAATTCTTACTACGCCTGCCTAAGATCCTTTGGAAAAGACATTCCCCTCAGTCCCACCACCATCACAGGTCTATCTGGTGAGGACATATGAGGTGGTCTTCTTGGTTGCTGATCCAGGGCTGTGGAGTGCCGTCCAATCGGTCCCTTCTCTGCTCCCCTTCCATCAGCAGTCAAACAGTGTATCCACACTGTAGAATTACCGCAGTTTGATACCACTTTAATGGTCATGGCTCCATCCTACAGAATCCTGGGATTTGTAGTTTGGGGAGGCACCAGCACTCTTTGGCAGAGGCACGAAACACCTTGTAAAACTACAAATCCCCAGATTCCATTAGATGGAGGTACGGCACTTAAAGCGGTGTCAAACTGTTATAATTCTGCAATGTGGTTAGACCCAAAGTCTTTTCTATTCGAAGAGGCATCTAATGATTAATTGGTTGCAGGGAGTAATTTTTATGGGGCATGTGTGCCGTATTTTTAACTGTATTGATTATTTGTATTGATTTACACTTTTATAGTAATGTTTTAATCCTGTTATAGTAATATTTTATTAATTTTATAACCTTGTTTGTGGTTTTAGATTGTGCGCCGTAGGCAGGCTTTTGTGTTTCTTTTGGATTGTTGTTTTTCTCCTTTGTAAAGCACTATGTAAAGCCTATGGCGCTATATAAATAAATGTAACAATAATAATAATAATAATAATAATCGTATTTTTATACAACTCTTCCATGTTTAAAAAATTTAATGAGATTTTAATAACTTGTGCAATTATGTTTTAACTTTGGTTTAACTATACGGGGGGTGTTGTTGCTTTTTCTTATTTTAACAATTGTAAGCCACCTTGGGTGACATGCCAGGGGACAGGAGGGATACACATAAAATAAATAAACCCTGTCCAAACAATGTCTGGGCAACCAGCCAAAGGGTGATTACTACACAGCTGATAAGCAGAGGCACAGCACAGTCAAGCTCATTACAGGCAAAGGAATCAAGGCAGTGTGAAGTCAGACACTTACTTTACTAGCAAGCAAAACACAAGTCCACAAGCAAAGTCCAAGATACAAGGTCCAGGTCTGGCAAACAGAGTTCAGGATAGTCCAGCAGAATCCAGGCCAGGCAAACTGAGTCCAGAGTAAACAAACACAGTCCAGGTCAAACAAAGTGAGCGGGAACAACCCCTGGAAGGCAGTGATGCGTATTTCTAGAGCTGCAACTATCGTAGCTGCTGTTTAGCTAATTGCTGCTTCCTATAAATACAATGAGACCACCTCAAACTCTCCTTTTGCTTTCTCCATGCTGAGAAGGTAGTCATTGCATCTGGGAATGCCAGGACATGACAGTGTGACCTGCTCATAGAATCATAGAGTTGGAAGAGGCCACAGGGGCCATCTAGTCCAACCCCCTCCTGCCATGCAGGAATACACAATCAAAGCATTCCTGACAGATGGCCATCCAGCCTCTGTTTAAAAACCTCCAAAGAAGGAGACTCCACCACACTCCCAGGCAGTGTATTCCACTTCCGAACAGCTGTTATCATCAGGAAGTTCTTCCTAATGTTTAGGTGGAATCTCTTTTCCTATAGTTTGAACCAACTGCTCCGTGTCCTAGTCTCTGGAGCACCAGAAAACAAGCTTGCTCAAGGCCACCAGTCAGGGGTTTCCATGACTGAGTAGGGCATTTGAACCCTGGTCTCTCTGAGTCCAAGTCCAACAGGGTTTCTCAACCAGGGTTCCCTGGAATTCTAGGGTTCCACAGAAAGTTGCTAGGGGTTCCACAAGAGATTGCAATTGGGGGGGGGGACATTTTTTTGAGCTGTAGATATAATAATTTTTAGGCAGGGGTTCCCTGAGACCTGGAAATTGGTTCAAGGGTTCCACCAGAGCAAAAAGGTTGAGAAAGAGTAGGGTCTAACCACTACACTACTACACTGGCTCTCACACCTGTAGTGTGGTCTCCAACTTTTCCTACTGCCTCCCACTTTCTGCTGGTTTTGCTGGAGTAGCGGAAAGGTAACCTCAAGGGTGGTTTTGCGGGGACGTCAGCCACTTCTGAGTTTCTATGGTTCTCTGGCACCCTAGGGTTCCCCAAGAGGTTGCTAGGGGTTCCCGAAGAGATTGTGATGGGGGGGAGCAATAGCAGTATATAGAATAATGTTTATGTAGGGGTTCCCTGAGACCTGGAAATTATTTCAAGGGTTCCTGCAGGATGAAAAGGTTGAGAAAAGGCTGTTCTAGATGGTGGGATGAGGGACAGATTCCACACTGCTGGTTGCTGGAATCTCCGTTTTTTAAAACTTTCTTTTAAATACAAGCCTGCCCAGAATTCTGTCTATTAAGTCCTTAACAGTGGACTCTTAATGTGCCCAAAAACATTAACACAACGATCTTGTAATCAGAATGAAAAGAACACCGCCTCAAAGCTGACCTTCAAGTTTTGGGAAACAAGATAGAGTCCAGCAAAAAATATACGCCCCCATAGTTTAGGATTTTTATTTTTATTATTATTTTTTTTAAAGGACAGTTTTGATGAAGTTCTTCCACAGGGAGTCATCAATGTGCCATTCCTCCCTCTTTCCATCCCAAATAATACAGCTGCAGAAAAAATTCAATGCCATGTATACACGAATAACATGCACGAACAGGGCGCCTCGCGTGCTCTTCATCCATCTGTCCCTCTGTCAAAAGATAACTGCAGTTTTCAGGACAAAGATGACATTTTTGATAGCCAGACACACAGGGTCACTTTGAAGGAAACAGCGGTGATGGTTTTTCCCCTTCCTGCTATGCCCCATGCCTCTGACAGATCGCAACAGGGCTGCTTTGGCACGCTTAGCAAAGGACTCTTGTTTTCACACTTGGGACAAACAACTCTACTGCACACACATACAATAGGACCCCCATAACCACTGATTCATTGTCCACTGATTCAGTTATCCATGGGACACAAAACAGCACACCTACCATAGAGTCTTCCTAGAAAATGTGTCCTCTCTAGCCATTTTCTAGGTCTTCCAAGGCAACTCTATGGTATTTTAAACCGGAAGTTCCATTATTTTCAATGGTGTTCGCTATTTTCCACTGTTTTCGGTACCCACAGGCTCTCCCAGAACCAATCTCCAGTGTATTTCTTCCTTTAAGGGGCACTGCTATTCTCACAAGTGAAGAAATAATTGTTTGAATAGCTGCATTTTTGCAATAACTGTTTGAATACCCTATATTTTTAATATATCGATTATGATAATTTTATGCCAAATCAAATTGTACATAGTCACATTTTATATTCCTAAAGTAACAGTAACTATCATCCACAGTTTTCAGTATCCACGCCCCCCCCCCAAACCAATCCTCAATGTATACAGGATCCATACTGTACACACCCACACATACACACACAAGCATGGGCAGGCTTCAGCCTTGCAGGAGGCATTTTCTCTTATCCTCTTTCTTTTTTACTAGGACTTCAAAATCTGCCAACTATAAAGAGTCTTTTTGGTAGCTGCTCCCAGGCTGTGGAATTCCTTCCCATGGGAGGCTAGCCTGGCTCCCTCCCTGCTCTCCTTTGCCCCCAGGCATATATATATATATATATATATATATATATTTTTAAAAGGCATTAAATGTTGGTTGCAAAGAGTGGAACTCCAATTTTTATGAAGTGTGCTAACTGTATTTTTAACTTTATTTTATGCTTTTAAATGATTTTGCACTTTTTGAAACGTTACAGTGACAACTTGTTTAATTGTGTTTTTATTTATTTATTATTCTCAGGGTTTTTAAAAACGATTTATCTTGTTTTAGCCTTTGTGTAAGGGGTCTATGGTGGGAGAATTATATATATAATTCCCTTGGCTATGTTGACTTTCCCAGTGTGCTGATTGGCTGCTCAGGGAACACACCCAACCAATCACCACCCCCATGCAAATTCCATCTCCACCTCACAATCCACTCCTGCCACTCAGTCTGTGGCCCAGATTGGGACCCAGACAGTCAACTGGAGGCAGCGGCAGTGGGATGCCACCACTGCGACGGGACCCAAACAAGTCAACTGGTAGGGGCTGCGGCAGCGGCAGGGCAAAAGAGCGAGCCAGCCTCAGCATTCCTGGGAAAAGTATGGAATGCTGAGAAGGGGGAGGAGGAATTTAAAGACTCACTGGCCCACCTTGCAGAGTTGTTGTGAAGTTTACCAGACATTTGGGGGGGGGATTTTTTAAACGGCATATGTTACACTGGGTGCAGGTAGTATAAATTAAATAAATAATATTCAGACACAGCATAGCTGCTCTAAAAAGAGGAAAGGGGATACATAGTGCACCACTTTGCCCAGAGGTGTGCAACTGCAGAAGGAGTGGAGACATTTTTCCCAATGAGCTGCGCTGTCATGACAGGAAGTACCGGTAATGTCACATCACTTCCTATGCTGAGGCCACAACATCAAACGTACAAGTATAGGGTGGAGGATACTTGGCTTACCAGTATATATGAAAAGGACCTTGGGATTACTTTTGAACATGACCCAGCAATGTGATGCTGCAGCAAAAAAAGCAAATACTATTTTAGCCTGCATTAATAGAACCGTAACTTCCAACCACATGCAAATGTTGTACATAGTAAATCCCAAATTGTGAAGATTCACATCAGTCCAGGATTCTTCTTGTCATGGTTTCCTCACACTCAGGAAACATGTTGGCTTTGTTTTTTGAAACCATATTTTCCAAATATTTTTAAATTTTCTTTCCCTCACTAACATGGAAAGCACCAGTCCCTGCTTAATATCACTAACCATAATGAAGGTGTTAGAAGTTCTCTCACACAGCCTTCATCCTCCCTGGGGCACATGGGTGTTGTAATCCAAAGCAATCAGGAGGACTGCACTGCCTCGGAGTATGGTGGAGTCTCCTTCTTTTGAGGTTTTTAAACAGAGGCTGAATGGCCAACTGTCGGGAATGCTTAGATTATGTCTTCATGCATGGCAGAATGGGGTTGGACTAGATGGCCCTTGGGGGTCTCTTCCAACTCTATGATTCTATGAGCAGCAGCAGGTGGTGGCTCCCATCCAAATTTGTATTCCACTCCAAATTTTGGTCTTTAAACTAGCTATCCACAGTGCTATCTGACCCTATCTCTAAAAGAGATTCAGCCCCTTAAATGTCACCTTTAAAATTTGGACTAAAAGCCAAAGCTGAATCACAGCTCCCTTCTGCATTGGCATGGACGCCACTACTGCTCTTTCCACCATGAGAGCCCTTTTATCACGAGAAGCCAGGGAGAAGACCCCAACCTCTGTTTTAACATTTTCCATCGTTTGTCAATTAGGGAGCCACTGACCGAATATTTGCTACGATAAGCTTGTGAAACATGGAACCAATTAGCTTTCCTTCCACATGGATTTCATTAGTGCTAGAGTGAGTAAGTGCCTTTGTATACAAGTATTCACCTTTTCCTCCTCCCCTTCGAAGCGGTACAGACTCTCCCTCCATAATGCAACCCTTTCTTCCACCATTATAATTTTTCCCAGCTGTATACAGATTTGAGAAATCTTCAGCCTTCAAACCGCGTCTTACGACACCCAGAGTTATGGAAAGATGAACAAGACATCCAGTTCAAGCCAAGAGTATAGGGAGGAGGTTTGTGAGGTGTAGGTACTCATCATAGTACCTTCCACCCTGCACTATTATAGCACAATGGTTCCACTTCCATGGCCAATGCTGCAGCCTAGGAAATCCTGGGATTTGTAGTTTGGAGAGACATGAGAACTTCTCCAGTTCTCATTAGGAAGAACCTCCTGACAGTAGGAGCTGTTCAGAAGTGGAATGCAATGGCTCGTAGTATGGTGAAGTCTCCTGCTTTGGAGGTTTCTAAAGAATGGCCATCTGTTGGGAATGCTTTGACTGGGTATTTCTGCATGGCAGGGGGTTGGACGAGATGGCCCTTGAGGTCTCTTCCGATTTTATGATCCCAGCTGAGACAACTAATTACTCTTCCTTAAACTTCCTTAAGTGCTCTAAAGGTACCAGATCCCATTGGACTTTGGAAGCTAAGCAGGGTCAGCCCTATTTAGTACTTGGATGGGAGACCACCATCGAATCCCAGGTGCTGTAGGTTCTGTTTCAAAAGAAGGAATTGGCAAAACCACCTCTGAGGATTCCTTGCCTAAGAAAACGCTAAGAAATTCATGGGGCTCCCATAAGTTGTCAGGCAACTTGAAGGTAGGTACACACAAGATCTGACCTTAGTCTCCTTTCCTCAAAAGCAGCAGGCTAGAGAATGGGGAAAGGTGGCTTTTTGGACTGTTGCTCCCAGAATCCCCCAGTGAGCTGGCTCTCATCTGAAGAGTCCTTGCCTAAGAAAACCCAGTGAAATTCATGGGATCACTGTAAGTCGACAGGCAACTTGATGGCAGACACACACAGCCTGCAAATCCCAGGATTTCAGGCAATGGAACCACAGCAGTTAGAGTGGAATCATAATGCTATAATTATGCAAAAGTGAAAAATCCCCATGACAGCAAGACTTCCCCACCCCCAAGCAGGCAATCATAGAATCCTAGAGTTGGAAGAGACCCCAAGAGCCATCCAGTCCAACCCCCTGCCATGCAGGAATACACAATCAAAGCATTTCCAACAGATGGCCATCCAGCCTCTACTTAAAAACCTCCAAAGAAGGAGAGTCCACCACACTTCGAAAACAAACCGCTTCTAATAGTTTTCATCCCTAGCAAGAAGAGGTCTTTTTTGCAAGCCAAATAGTTCTTAGTAGCCCAACACAATGTCACACTATGCCTTGCAATACAATAGGGATCACTCACAGCAATATCTGTGGTGGCTTCCACACCAGAGTCACTCTGGATTTCTCTCTGTGTTGTCCAAGGTGCTGGACCTATTTTGTAGGCCATGTTTCAGCACTGTGGAGAGCTCCTTTGAAGTCTCAAATCCTGGAGCGGAATCACCAAATGCTTGACTTGGAAACCTCCAGCCTCTACTGAGTAGCCTATTGTCCTACAGAGAAAATCCAATACAGGGACAATGTCTGCTGAGCTCAGAGGAAACAAAGAAGCCTAGGGAGTTTGGCAGATATCATCATAGAGTTGGAAGAGACCACAAGGGCCATCTAGTCCAATCCCCTGCCATGCAGGAATACACAATCAAATCATTCCCGACAGTTGGCCATCCAGCCTCTGTTTAAAAAACCCCAAAGAGGGAGACTCCACTACAGTCCGAGGCTGCACGTTCCACGTTTGAACGGCTCTTACTGTCAGGAAATTCTTCCTAATGTTTAGGTGGAATCTCTTTTCCTGGAGTTTGAGTCCATCGCTTCATGTCCTAGTCTCTGGAGCAGCAGAAAACAAGCTTGCTCCATCCTCAGTATGACATCCTTTCCAATATTTAAACATGGCTATTATCATCATCCCTTATCATCAAACCCTCTTGCCTGAACCCAGGCTACACTACAACATTGGGGCTTGCAGTATAGCCTGCCGCCGCCAATATACACATCCCACTCTGGTTACTTTTGCAGGAGAGTAAGGGTCAAGTTTGAACACGGGTTGCAACCGTTAGAAACCTTCACTCATAGCTGTTGACTGGAAGAGCTCCAATGTGTTAAACCGAGCCTTCCTACTCTACCGGCTCAGCTGCCGAGGCGGCGCTGGAATGTCCACAAACATTCTGCCGGCTCTGGACTTTCACGGGCTGCCAGCACACGGCTGGAGACAGATGGGGCTGGGTGGTGATGAGAGAGATTGTAGCTGAGCAGAGCAAAGAGTAGGCAGTCCTGTCATACGCTGGCCAACTGAGCAAGCAGTTCGAATCAGGGACATGAATCATACCCCCAAGTAGTACACATCTAGAGATGTGAAAGCCTGGGGAGGAAAAAAACAGAAAAAGTCAGGGGAAAAAAGTGTTTTTTTTTCTGAAGCCTTTTTTGTTTTCCTCCGAAAAACTGAATAAAGGAAGAAAATTGATTATGGAATGTTTTAGTTTAGCATGATGAATAAAATCTTTAAGACAAGGTGTTCACTTATTCTCCAACTCATTTCTAAAAACTAGGTACAGTATCAGATTATTCTCATTTCTGTGCCCTGAGGACAAGCAAGTCCTAGGTTACAAATTGAACTTTCCAATGCAAGAGCAAGAGGTACAGTAGGACCCCCGTATCCTCTGATTCATTATCCACTGATTCAATTACCCACAGGACACAAAACAGCACACCTACCATAGAGTCTTCGTAGAAAATGTGTCCTCCCTAGCCATTTTCTAAGTCCTCCAAGGCAACTCTATGGTATTTTAAACCGGAAGCCCCATTGTTTTCAATGGTGTTCACTATTATCCATGGTTTTCGGTATCCATGGGCTCCCCCAGAACCAATCCCCAGTGGGTAAGGAGATTCTCATTTCTGTGTACCGAGGACAAGCAAGACCTAGGTTACAAACTGAACTCTTCAATACAAAAGGAAAATGTATTTCTTCCTTTTAAGGGACACTGCTATTGTCACAAGTGAAGAAATAATTGTTTGAATAATTGCATTTTTGCAATAATTGTTTGAATACCCCATATTTTTAATATACCAATTGTGATAATTTTATGCCAAATCAAATTGTACATAGTCATATTTTATGTTCCTAAAGTAATAGTGTGACTTTCAATCTGTAACAAGTGCTAATGTTGTATTTTTTTTTCATTTTTTCTGAAAATATCAATTTTTTTCTGGGAAAAATTGTTTTTTTTCCATGCCTCCAAAATTTCCAGAAATCATAGAATCATAGAATTGTAAAGTTGGAAGAGACCACGAGGGTCATCCAGTCCAATCTCCTGCCATGCAGGAAATCACGATCAAAGCATCCCCGAAAGATGGCAATCCAGCCTCTGTTTAAAGACCTCCAAGGAAGGAGACCCCACCACACTCCGAGGGAGTGCATTCCACTGCCGAATGTTACATCTCTAGCTATAAAACAGATACATACACCCAACACACCACAGTAAAATGAAGCAAGCTTTCGGCATTTCCCTCCCATATCTCTCCAATATGACAAAAAGTATTTTTCTTCTAAAACTATGGAGTGGAACCCAGGTAGTTAGTGGCTACTAAAATGTATCAGTTTTACTCTGTCCCACATGTGATTTTTCAGATTTAGACCTCACGTTCTTTCCATCCCACATATGGAGAAATTGGTAGATTTGAGGTAGATTTGTTCAAAACCAAGCTAAAATAAAATTCATAGAATCACAGAGTTGGAAGAGACCACCAGAGCCATCTAGTCCAACCCCATGTCATCCAGGAATAAACAATCAAAGCATTCCTGACAGATGGCCATCCATCCTCAGTTTAAAAACCTCCAAAGAACGAGACTCCAACACACTCCCAGGCAGTGTATTTCACTTCCAAACAGCTCTTACCACCAAGAAATTCTTCCTAATGTTTAGGTGGAATCTCTTTTCCTGTAGTTTGAACCCATTGCTCCGTGTCCTAGTCTCTGGAGCAGCAGAAAACAAGCTTGCTCCATCCTCAGTATGACAAAAAAATTCCATTTCTCATTTGTAGCATACCTATTCAGAAGGTATTTCCAGGGGTGTAGTGAGACCATTTTCATTGGTGGGGGGTAGAAGGGGTTGGACAATGGTCACTAAAAATAAAAGGTTTATGTGGACAGCACTCACTCAAAAAAAAAAAAGTTTATGTGGGGAAAGGTTTTCATAGATAATGACAAAAGATACCACTCAAATTAATGCATTTTCACTAGAACGTCTGCCGTGAAGCTTCTAAAAAGGCAAATCTATCCAAAACACAATATATTCCACGTACAAAAGAGATGCATAAACTAAATAACCATGACTAGGCAAGCAAATGCATATTATTAAAGTCTTTTTGGTATCATGATCTGAACTGTTAGCAAATCTGAACACACCGTGCTCTCTCTCCCTGCAAACCCGCAGAAAGACTGTCCTTGTGGAATTCCTTCAAATAGGTTACTTTGGAAAGCCGAGATAACTAAAATTGCTTTTTCTCTAATGAAGGAAGCACTTGAATTCTAGTATAGTGTCGGCACAACAGTCCATGAAATGTTGTATAGCATTGGTGTGTTGGAGGATATGACCATGATTTGCAGGATACCTAAACTATATTTCTAAGTGCTCAACTGGATTGCGACACGAATGAAGTGAAATTTAAAGGGGGAGACAATGCCCATAGCTGGTGCCCTGGGTACCTTCTCTTCCAACATGACAAGTGGGTGATAAAGATAAGAAATTTTTGAATAAAAAAGAGACAGTAACCTTAATTCGGCATTAATAGGGTTGTAGAACTGTATAGTGGTTTGAGCGCTGGACAATGACTCTGAAGACCAGAGTTCGAATCCTCACTCAGCCATGGAAACCCATGGGTGACCTTGGGCAAGTCACACACTCTCAGCCTCACAGGAAGGCAAAGGCAAAACCTCCTCTGAACAAATCTTGCCATAGGTTCACCTTAGAGTTGCCGTAAGTCGGAAACGACTAGGAGGCACACGACAACATAAGAATTCAAAGCCAGACTTTTAAGAGTGAAGCATATCAAAGCCCTGATCCTCAATAGACCAAGCCATCAGTTTTAGGTTCTGCTACATTTATTATTTTTAAAAACACCTATACTTTCCATGTTGAGTATGAACACTTTTGCAAATTCTGATCAGACACAAAGGGCTCAGCTAGATGGGAGAATTAATTGAGAAAAATAGTGCATTACGTCACTATCAACAGCAGTGTTTGTGAGCCCCCATGAATCATTTGCGCAATCACTGGCATCCGAGATTGCAGTTCACATGGAGCACGCCCATGAGAAAAGATGGTGGCCGCGAGTAAATTACCTGCCATGTTATCTCCCAAAAAGCTCCCTCCATTTCACCCCCCCTTTTTGATGTTAAATGAGAGATGCGGAAGAGTGATCTTCTGCTTACATTTTTTTTTTTTGCTCTGCTTCTTAAAAACAGCGCTAGATCATGTCCGCAAATGCAACAATGGCGGTGCCAGCCACTTCCTCACCAGCAAGCCCACCCTTGCACATATCCAACCAATCACGTTTTTACTTCCCGGATGTGCCCCAATTCGGATTGGTTGTTCAGACGGCCTGAGATGCGCATTTTCACGTACTTTTTTAAAAAAAGATTGCAAGAAACAGCGAAAGCTATTATCACGAACTACATGGAGTTTTCAGCCCCCCTCCTTCCCAATAATGGCAAATCCCGGCAACAACTCATCTGGACAAAAGGTATTCTGCCCTCATTCTTTGAGGATTTTTTTTTTCGTTGTCTAAACAACCCCCCAAACAATGAAAATTTACACCCGTTCTGTGACCTGAAGGACTAAGGTGAATGTCAAAAACATTTTTATTTAAGCAGGCTTTTAATATGTAGCTGCGTGCACAGAGGCTTTAAAAAACAAAACAAAACTGGAGTGTGTTTTTATTTTTATTTTTAAAACATTCATATGTTTTATATCATTTTAAATTGTGGTGATTTTAATTGTTTTTAATTGTACAGTTGCCCCTCCGTATCCACGGATTTAAGTATTCACGGCTTGAAAATATTTTTTAAAAAACAATAATCCAAAAAGCAAACCTTGATTTTGCCATCTTCTATAAGGGACACCATTTTGCTATGCCATTGCATATCATGGGACTTGAGTATTCACGGATTCTGGTATCCATGGGGGGTCCTAGAAGCAAACCCCAGCGGATATGAAAGGGCAACTATATGTTGTATTTTATGTTTTTGTGAGCTGTCTTGGGTCCTATTCCAGGAGAAAAGCAGCAATAAATAATTTAATTAAATAAATAAAAAACTGGGTATGAGAGCCGAACATGCTAAACACAGAAACTTGCACTTGTGATGTGAGAGTTTGCACTCTGCACATGTTCAGAGATAACATTGGCTCCTACTTTCTGAAATCTCTATGAGGGACTGTATGGGATTTGGCATGGAGGGGGACTGGTGGGGAAACAGCAAACTTTTCTTTTCAGGAGTAAACAGAGGGAAAATAAGGGCACCAAGACATCAAACTCTTTACTTTGGACTTGCCAAAGCACGTTTAAAAAGGATGTTTGCAGAGAGGTGAACCACGGAAAACACCACACGTAGGGGGCTTGCTGATCTTTAAAAAAAAGAATAAGACAGATTTGTACCATTCTTAGGAGACTTTTTAAAATATATATATTGAAAGCCAAGCACACGTAGGAAGGTAAAATGCCAGCCATCTCATTAAATGCATATCCCATCCTGGCAGAAAAACAATTAACAGTTCCCAATAATCAGCTAGAAGAGGCGGCAGAGCTCCTTTGCTTCGCCGTGGCAAAGATTTCTGATTGCTGAAATATTCCTGCCCCCACTGTCTAATTACCCAGAAAGCTTTGTTGGGCACAAAACCCACAACAGCAGGGGGAACGGATGGACGCGAGAGAGGAGCGGCCATTTTGTTCCAGACGGGAGTCAGCGGGGATTATGGGAGCTAGTCCAGCTCTAAAGAGCGGCAAGGGAAGCCCACATTAAAAAGAAAAGGAGAAGGAATGTCAGAAATTTCAGACGGATGGATCAATACAGAGAAGCTGAAATTAGTATGCTAGAAGAGGGGACAGGCCGTAGCGCAGCTGTAGAGCACATGCTGTGCATACAAAATCATAGAGTTGGAAGGGACTACACGGGCCATCTAGTCCAACCCTCTGTCCTGCAGGAAGACACAATCAAAGCATTCCTGGCAGGTGGCCATCCAGCCTCTGCTTAAAAACCTCCAAAGAAGGAGACTCCACCACACTCCCAGGCAGTGTATGCCACTTCCGAACAGCTTTTACTATCAGGAACTTCTTCCTAATGTTTAGGTATAGTTTGAACCCTTTGCTCCGTGTCCTAGTCTCCGGAGCCACAGAAAACAAGCTTACTCCATCCTCAGTATGACATCCATTCAAATATTTAAACATGGCTATCATGTCACCTCTTGTATCCTGCCTTTCTCCCAATATAGGGACTCAAGGCGGCTAAGAATGAGGTTAAAACAGCCCAAGTTGAAAACAATACACAATAATAAAAGTATAAATATCAAGTTGAAAAACAAACCAAACTATTTACGCAGCTTAAAAGCCACAAACGTTAAAATGCTAAACTATAGAAAACTTTAAAATCCAAGTCATGCAGCATTTAAAAGCCTAGCTAACACACGTTGGAAACCGCTTAATGCGGTGTAGATGTGTAAAATGCTATTGCTTAACGATCTGCAAGCTATTCTGGGAGCCTTTGTGGCTGAAAAGTACCAAAAAACAAAAAACCACGCAAAAAAAAAATTGCACACATCAGATTCCACCGAAACATTAGGAGGAACTTCCTGAAGGTAAGAGCTGTTCTGAAGTGGAATACACTGCCTGGGAGTGTGGTGGAGTCTCCTTCTTTGGAGGTTTTTAAGCAGAGGCTGGATGGCCATTTGTCAGGAATGCTTTGATTGGGTATTCCTGCACGGCAGGGGGTTGGACTAGATGGCCCCTGAGGTCTCTTCCAACTCTACGATTCTAAGAAATGCAATGCAAAAGATAAAATGCAATTAAAACAGTCAAGCACCCCCACCTGGCCTCTTGGAACCCTTGCTCTAACCACTACACCATGCTGCCTCTCAAGTATATTCACAGCCAGTTCAAAATCCATACCCCATGACCCTTGATTTGGTATATCCAGCCTTTAAAAGATTATATTTAAATAGGAAAGATTTTACATAAAAATACAATACATTCCATCCATATGGAACATAATTATTATAACTAGGATAGCTGTACCGGGCGTAATGTATGCTGTTAAAGTAGATTTGAAACCTTCACATGGTCCAGCTACATGCTATTATCTTAGGAAAATAATATTGCCTTGTTTTACATGTGGGTGGTGAGTGGCTGAGGGAGTGAGAGGAGGGAGGGGCCCTTGTGAGGCTGGGGTTGTATATGCAGATGGAGTGGCAGGAGTGGATTGTGAGGTAGAGAGGGAATTTGCATGTGGGTGGGGATTGGCTGAGGGAGGGAGAGGAGGGAGGAGCCCTTGTGAGGCTGGGGGTGTAGATGCAGATGGAGTGGCAGGAGTGGATTGTGAGGTGGAGAGGGAATTTGCATGTGTGTGGTGATTGGCTGAGGGAGGAAGAGGAGGGAGGGGCCCTTGTGAGGTTGGGGTGTACATGCAGATTGAGCAGCAGGAGTGGATTGTGAGGGGGAGAGGGAATTTGCATGTGGGTGGTGGTTGCTTGAGGGAGGGAGGGGCCCTTGTGAGGCTGGGAGTGTAGATGCAGATGGAGTGGCAGGAGTGGATTGTGAGGGGGAGATGGAATTTGCATGTGGGTGGGGATTGGCTGAGGGAAGGAGAGGAGGGAGGGGCCCTGGTGAGGCTGGGGTGTAGATGCAGATGGAGTGGCAGGAGTGGATTGTGAGGTGAAGAGGGAATTTGCATGTGGGTGGTGATTGGTTGGGTGTGTTTCCAGAGCAGCCTATCAGCACACTGGGAGAGCAAACATACGGAAGAGTTTAGATTGCATGTAAGACATTTTTATAGTTTCTGTCATACAGAATATCTTTTCATATATGGAATACAGTTTTATAATTTCAAGCATTTCATATTTTATGCACGATGGCATATATTTTTATATCTCATGTAAAATCAATATAGAGTATATTCTTCCATGTCTGCAAAACCTTATATATATTTACATAAAAAGTTTTCAAACTAAACACATGCATTGATTGCTATCATTTTCTTGACTATGGTCCCTTTACCTTACACAAATCAAGTCCTTACAAACCAAAGGAGGTCTTCCAACTTTAATGCAAGACACAGTATGCCCACTCTGTTTGCTTGATCATCTTAGGTGATTTTATTTCTTATTAATGTACTGTTGGGTCATTTTATTCCTCTTTTAAAAAAAAAAGTAAGCTGCATTTTATTGATATCTATTTTCTACGTATTTTGTTTAACCACAGGCTTGATGAGCAAGGATTTCATATTTTGGAAGAAAATGGAGGCATTGATTTCTTTTTTAAAAAGATAAACGAAGGCTTCCTCGGGATATCAGAGCTTTTGCTTTAGCCTGAAGACCTCTCTTGCAAACACTGGGGAATTTTGACTCCCTCGGGACAGGACAGACTGCCTGCAAAAGCTAGGCATGGAATATTTTTGTATTACTCGTTGGAAATGTGGAACCTGAATTGTGAATGGCAGCCAGTCCCCTTTGTCTGGGCTCCAATGCTCCCCCAACAGGGGAACATGTACGCCCCAAAATGCTGTGCAAACTTCATCATGCAACGTTGCAAGGAAGAACACAAGGGAAGACTGTAAGCTCTGTCCTAAGGGAATTGCAGCAATTCCCTGTTACAAGACTGGAACAAGTAAGCATTCATCTAAGTACTGCTCTAAAAAAAGAGATTCAATTGCATTAGGTGTGGAACCAAAGGCTGTATTAGTAGAGGGGGTGAGGGGAGTCAATGCCACCCCCACCACCATCCCTAAATATCTGGCCAAGAATAGCTGAAGCAGTTATGAGCCAGGGGGAGCCACCCAATTCTCCTCAGCCGTTCACACACCCACAAACAAAAATGGAGAATCAAGACCACGGAATTGCAACTAAGATCCCACCCAAAACAAAGTCAAATGACAAGAAAAGAGATTCCACCCTAAACATTTTCTTTGGAGTTTAAAAAAAAATACTGGAAAAGCCACGAAGGCTTTTTCCATGGAGCATTTGGCATTTTTGGCCCCCGCTCCTTCTGAACATGGCAGATTGATACGGGATCCCATTTAGACAAGCTTGTTTTCTGCTTTATTGAGCAAGGTTGTTTTCTGCTGCTCCAGAGAATAGGACATGGAGCAATGGGTTCAAAGTCCAGGAAAAGAGATTCCACCTAAACATTAGGAATAACATCCTGGTGTGAAGAGCTGCTCGGAAGTGGAATCCGCTGCTGCCTTGGAGCGTGGTGGTATCTCCTTCTTTGGAGGTTTTTAAACAGAGGCTGGATGGCCATCTGTTACATGTGTGTGTGTGTGTGAGTGCGTGCGTGTGCTTTGATTGTTTATTCCTGCGTAGCATGGGGTTGGACTAGATGGCCTTTGTGGTCCCTTCCAACTCTATGATTCTATGGCATGGGCTGCCTTAGACTGTGGTGGAGTCTCCTTCTTTGGAGGTTTTTAATCAGAGGCTGGATGGCCATCTGTCGGGAATGATTTGATTGTGTATTCCTGCATGGCAGGGGGTTGGACTAGATGGCCCTTGGGGTCTCTTCCAACTCTATGATTCTATGACTGATGGCAGTATACGATTTGCCCCCCTGATTTTTTTCCAGGTCTTTCCCCACCTCTAAGTGAAAGTGGTGCTTTCAAGCATATGTGTATTTCTCCTTCTTTTTCTGAGAAACCACTGCCTGTTCGCACACACACTTTAAATCCATAGAGTGGGCAAGGAGACCTTAGCCACTGTTGTTGTCTGCTTTCAAGTAATTTCCAAATTATGGCAACCCCAAGGCAAACCGATCGTGTGTTTTTCTTGGCAAGATTTGTTCACATTGGAAAATTTTGCTTTATGTGACTACTGTGGCAAGATTGATGATAGCTCAAAAATGGAAAACCAAAGAAATCCACACATTCAATAAATGGCTGGTTAAATTAATAGATATGATTGAGATGGATGACTTAACATTTAAAATACGTGCCAAAAAAACAATTTTAAAAAAAGACTAGTTGCTAGTGATTAAGGCCAAATCCACACTACAGAAATAATCCAGTTTGAAACTGGATTATTTGCCATGGCTCCTTCCTATGGAACCATGGGATCTGTAGTTTGGTGAAGCAACAGCACTCTGTAGCAGAGAAGGCTAAAGACCATGTAAAACTACAAATCCCAGGATTCCTTAAGGAAGGGGCCATGGCAAATAATCCAGTTTCAAAGTGGATTATTTGTGTAGTGTGGATTTGGCCTAGGTATTAGAAGGAGAAATGGGAGATTGATGTTTAAATCTTTTGTAGATTTAAATTCGTATAATGGAGACAGAGAACTTTTATGATCAAAATGAAAAACGATTGTGTAGGTAGAGTGTCTTACTGTAGAACGTGGATCTAAACAGAAATCTATTAGAGTTGTAGGTTAAGAAATAAGCCATTTAGGATATATAAAAGGAAGCCAGTAAGGAAGATTCACTTAAATATGATGGGGACAGAGAAAATATCACTCTTTTTTATTATATAATGTAATCAGAGAATGCATTATGTTCATTCAAATAAACAAAATTTGTTTATTTTTTATGTGAAGATAACTTTATTCTTTATAGATGTGTGTCTATACACACACACAGATAGGCAATGCTTTGACTTTGCCTTCCTCTGAGGCTGAGAGTGCACGACTTGCCCAAGGTCACCCAGTGAGTTTCCATGGCTGAGTGAAGATTCGAACCCTGGTCTCCAGAGCCATAGTCCAACACTCACATTGGCTCTCCTTAAGCCCCTAGCACTTCTTTAAAAGGGGAAAAAAGGGGGAATTAATACCTTCTTTGGCAACATTCCCAGAATTCAGTCAAAGAGGGAGAGAGGAAAAGGAAAACAGATTGGAAACTTTTAAAGTTCATAGGTTAGGCAATCTTCCCAGACCACCATTAAATCTTTTCCTCTGCCCAGATACCATTCCTTTCCACATCTGCAAGAAAAGAAAAAAAAATCTCTCTTTGTGGCTTTGCCATCAACAGGTTTATTCTAGAATCACAGAGTTGGAAGAGACCTTAAGGGCCATCCAGCCCTGTAGCTAGAAAGTGGAGAGATTTTATATTTTTTTAATGAAGTAGATTCAGATACAACCAAGATGTATATATATATATTTAAAAAGGACTTGGATGTGAATATGTAGGAGACCAGAGAGGGGAGAGATTTGGCTTAGAAAATTGGAAGGTTGCAGAAGGGGTGGAATGGGGGGAAAGAGATGACATTTGGAAGTCCTTCTGAAAGAGGATTGTTCGGAGTTATCAGTGTCTTGGAAACAGATGCTCTCAAGCCTAGCTTTTGCATTTTTTTAATGCTACAAGACGATGAAGACAGGGGGAGTTTTCTATCTGCCCAATAGCATGTTATTCCAGATGTTCAAAGAGCACTGGGGAAAATCCACTTGTCCGCTAGTGCTTCGGCACCCTTTGAGAATGTACAGAGCGAGCCTAGGTATGGTAGAAGGCCCAAAGGGATGGCAGGTAAGAAGCAGGACGTGAGAAAGGCAAGGGAAATTATTCCTCCCCCTCTTCAGAACACAAACTTCATGCTGTTCTAAAAAGTCAAAGCATGTTCCAATATTTCAGCCTTGGCTCCCAAACAATAGCGAACCTACCTATGGAACTGATTGCTGCAGGACTCTGCAAGGGTCAGGCTGGAAAAGAATGGAATGCCCTCACTTCCAACAGACATGAAGGTAGGTAGCAATTGACTAATACACTCTGAACAAGTTAGAGAGGTAGACTGCCCCCCTATGGGGAAGTTCTATTAATCAACTGTGGCTTAAACCAGTCAACAGGCCCTGTCTATTTATCTGTGAATTTATCCATTTGTTTTTTTAAAGCCCCCCCCCCCCAAGCTAACAGCCATTGACATATCAATAAATTCTTTGGATGGATGCCGTAGGGTTTCGACAAACAAGGCAAGCGTTACTCTTGGTCCTCCTAGAACTAACTTTACCAAATCTCTGTTATACACACACAGATGTTCATGCAAGATGGCTTTGTACTCCCTCCCCCTCGGTCTGCTGTCATAGAATCATAGCGTTGGAAGAGACCTCAAGGGCCATCCAGTCCAACCCCATGCCATTCTCACCTCCATCCATATTTCAACTGGATGCTCTTCAGAGGCAGATACTCCATTCAGATCTTGCTGAGCAAGGAATTGGACCCCAAATCCCACCAGCCCCACCCAGTCTGGTCACTGGGGCGGCATTAGGGGAGACGAGCTGATATTCCTTAGGCTTCATTTTAAGTGAGTGGCCCCATCTTTTTTAAAAAAACACCACCATGTAAATCCATTGCACAATCTCTCCTTTGCAGGACTTAAGCACTTAGGAATTCTCTCTTGCATGCTCTGACTTCATAACCAATTAAATCTTCACACAGACATACACTTTTCCTGCAAAGGAGCAAGCCTGCTAAATCCAACAGACCCATCCATAGCTCCGCAGCAATGCCTCTTTGCCCAAGCAATTCCAATAAGACCCCTCAAGGACTTCGCCACTGCCTTCCCCTTCTCCCCAAATAGGCACCCATTTCATGGTGGAGTTACTGTACAATGACAAGTCAACTCTTCTCACCAGAGTGCTTCCAATTAGATTTCAAAACAATCATTTTGAAAAGCAACGGCCGCTGTGAAAGAGGCATGGGTGGAGGGTCTTCTGCTCTGAGATCTGAGGAAATCAAAACACAACCCAGAAATCCACCACGGCTAGGCTTGCTAGTTCCACGGCTTCTAACCATCCAGACCACAAGGAGCCGATTAACATCACTTGTTAAAGGAATTTATTTTTAAAAGCAAAAGGAAAAGAAGACAGATGTCTTGGATGCTCAATAGGGTACCAAACACATCTTGTTGAGAGAGGTATGAGGAGGAAGGAGGTTTGAAGAATCAGCAGATCCTGCTGGAAGCATGCAGAATGATGGACAACCACAGACCCTCAGGGAACATGATCACAACAAATCTGTTTGTACAAAGTGCCTGCTTTTTGGAGGTAGACTATGTCTAAACAAGGAGGCTCCATCCAGCTATTACGGATCATTGCCACAAACCAAGCACCATTTCAGGTCTTAACATGCACAACAAAAGAAATGCGAGAACCACATATGGTGGCAGTGAATTAACAGAGTGGAGGATAGATCTGATCGCGCTAAACAGATGAATTCTTGATCACTAAACGTCGCCCCACAGCGATGGCAAGCAAAGAGCCTTTTTGCTCATACCCATTACTTACTGTTGACACAGAAGTATTCTCGGGCACTGCTGACATCCCTGTTTAAACGCCACAAAGCCACATTTTCGAGAAAGCCTGCCACCCAAAAAGAGGGCATGGCACACCTTGCAAGTGATAAATCCATCCAATTGTCAGATAAGGGGACAAAAAGACAATCCAAGGTTGGAACTTCTGGTGGTTCTAAAGAAAATAGTAAACGTTAGGCTATTTTATCATCGCCAAAGGAATATGCCGTAATGCACCCATTTGGATTCCAGCAGTTCCCATCCCAAAATCCCCCACTTCGCTTCCCACTAGAAAACCAAGGTTTCTCAAACGCACAGCACACAGGGGATTATTTCCTTGAAGACACACCAAAAACGCCTGCGGAGTATCTCTGAGAGCATAGCAGAATGAACCGAAGGAGCTGAAGCAACCAGCTGCCGGCAGCTCTACGTTCTGTTAAAGAGCTCTCCGAACCAGTTTAATATTTGGGGATAAATGTGACAGAGCCCCGGAAGAAGATTGAATTTCTTCAAGTGCATCAAAGACCAGGCACTTCATTGGGGAAAAAAGATGCCGCTGAGCACTGAACGCCAAACAGAGGATGCTAATCCACTACTGCCTCCCACAGCCCAGAATGGCATTTTCTCCTACCACCACCATTATGCACCCTCTTCTGTGTCCCCCCTCCCCATGGGCACCCACCCCACACCATTACGTTAAGAAGCCACACCTTCATCAGGTCTTTTGGAAGCCACCATTTCAACTGAATCCTCATCTCTTTCCCTTTCCCAGTAGCTGGTACCTCTTGCCATTTGTAGAACACTGAACAGCATTTACTTTTACAGCTCATCTCATTATGCACCGGGAACAGAATGGCATTTCTGAAGGTGAACACATGCACACACATTTATTTATGCACCTTCTTTTTTTGCATCTTTGTCCTTTTTTAAAATAGGAAAGCCAAAAGCATTTATTTATTTAAGGCTGCCAAGCAAAGCATGCACGAGCACGGCATTTAGGATTCCTTGCATATGTTTATTTCTCTGTGTGTAAAATTTAACCACATTGTTCCCTGGGGAAACTCTCCTTGGTTCTTATAGAAGGGTAACATTTCAAAGCTGGGTGCAAATCCATCTGCAAAGACCAAAGCAGAGAAATCTAAGAAGGGAGATAAAGGGAGATGGAGGGATGGGATGCCCTATACTCCCATGTTTTTAAAAAACCGAGCTCCATTATAGTCTTGTTCTACAGCAACAGGTAAAAATGTTTGACCCTGGAATTGTCTCACTTAACTAGGTGTTTAGAAGAAGTCTCAACAGCAGGGAACGCAGGAGAAGAAACAAAGAAACTAGAGCTTCACACCCAGTCATGGAGAGGTTTTCAGGTGTCACAATTTTCCTGACTCGAACAAAGGAGAGCAACAAAGAAAGAGAAAAGAAAGGAAAGGAAAAGAGGGACGCAGAGAAGAAAATGCTATGGCGTATCTTTTGAGCAAGCTGCCTTTAAGTCTTGGTGTTGTTCATAGAATCATAGAATCATAGAATTGCAGAGTTGGAAGAGACCACGAGGGCCATCCAGTCCAACCCCCCTGCCACGCAGGAAATCACAATCAAAGCATCCCCGACAGATGGCCATCCAGCCTCTGTGTAAAATCCTCCAAGGAAGGAGACCCCACCACACTCCGAGGGAGTGCGTTCCACTGCCAAACAGCTCTTACTGTCAAAAAGATTCTCCTAAAGTTGAGGTGGAATCTCTGTTCCTGGAGCTTGCACCCATTGCTCCGTGTTCCAGTCTCTGGAGCAGCAGAAAACAAGCCTGCTCCATCCTCAGCGTGACATCCCTTCAAATACTTAAACAGGGCTATCATATCGCCTCTAAACCGTCTTTTTTCCAGGCTAAACATACCCAGCTCCCTAAGTCTCTCCTCATAAGGCGTCGTTTCCAGACCTTTCACCATTTTAGTTGCCCTTCTCTGGACACGCTCCAATTTGTCAATATCCTTTCTGAATTGTGGTGCCCAGAACTGGACACAGTATTCTAAGTGAGGTCTGACCAAGGCAGAATAGAGTGGCACTATTACTTCCCTTGATCTAGACACTATACTTCTATTGATACAGCCCAAAATTGCATTGGCCTTTTTAGCTGCCGCATCACACTGTTGGCTCATGTTCAACTTGTGGTCTACTAGGACTCCTAGATCCCTTTCGCACGTAGTCTCATTCAGCCAGGTCTCTCCCATCCTATATTTATGCATTTCATTTTTCCGCCCTAAATGCAGTACTTTACATTTCTCCGTATTGAATTTCATTTTGTTAGCTTTGGCCCAGCTCTCCAGTCTATCCAGGTCATTCTGAATTTTGATCCTGTCCTCTAGGGTATTAGCTACTCCTCCCAATTTGGTGTCATCTGCAAATTTGATAAGTATGCCCCTAATTCCCTCATCTAAGTCATTGATAAAGATGTTGAATAGCACTGGGCCCAGGACAGAACCCTGTGGCACCCCACTGGTCACATCTTTCCAAGATGAAGAGGAGCCACTGCTGAGCACCCTTTGGGTTCGGCCGGTCAACCAATTACAAATCCAAATCCATGTTGTGTGCCTTCAAGTCGTTTCTGGCAACCCTAAGGCGAAACTCTCATGGGGTTTTCTGAGGCTGAGAGAGTGTGGTTTGCCCAAGGTCACCCAGTGGGTTTTCATGGCTGAGTGGGGATTCGAACCCTTGTTTCCATAGTTGTAGTCCAGCACTCAAACCACAACTCAGAATGTGGTGGAGTCTCCTCCTTTGGAGGTTTTTAAACAGAGGCTGGATACCCATCTGTTGGGAATGCTTTGATTGGATATTCATGCATGGCAGAATAGGGTTGGACTAGATGGCCTTTGTGGTCTCTTCTAACATTAGGATTCTATGGTCTATTTGAGGACAGAAGGGCAAGGGAAAGACTCTGCTTTACTGGCTGTCCAGAATTGCCAAAGCATCAGCAAGTGGGCGAATGGGGAAAGTTGTTGAGCCTCCTTGGACCCATTTCCGAGCTGTGTAGCAAGAGTCTTGATTCAGACTTGATGAATATTCCTTTCCTTTTCTTAGCTGTTCAGATGCCCTTCCTTTTGTAGGTGGGTGTAGTTCATTGTCGCACATTCCCTTTCCCCCCTCCCAGACCACTCCTCTCCTCCACAACCACAAGTGCTTTCAAATCACAAAGGTGGAGAGGAAGAAGAAAGACAGAAGAAGGCTGTTCTAACACACTCAGATGTGTTTTCATTGAACACTGGTGAGAAAGGCTTCTAACCTGAACTGGGACAGAGGAAGGGAAGAAGTGCAAACTTTGATGGCCGAAGTTCAATCAGCCCTGCTCACACAGCCCTCTAGGATTGTCTACAGAATCATAAAATCTTAGAACTGGAAGGGGCCACAAAGGCCATCTAGTCCAACCCCTGACCAAGTAGCCACACACAGCTAAAGCGCTCCTGACCCTAAAAACCTCCATAGCCTCTTCGTGTTGGAAGGGATCACAGGGTCATCTAGTCCAACCCCCTGCTATGCAGGAAGACACAACTATAACTCCTGAAGGATGTTAATCCAATCTTAGTTTAAAGGCCTCCAAAGGAGGAGGGTCCACCACCCCTCAGGACCGCTCCAGGCCTTTCTTGCATCAAAAGAAACCTCAGAAAACAAAAATCAAAGAAGCATCTATCCAAGAGGCTGGAAAAGGATTTTGAACAATGGCACATTAAAAAATAAAGACAAAAATCCTAGTTGATGAATCAAGGCATATCTATACACACACGGATGCATGATCAGCTATCCATCCCGAGCGACCAGGCAGTGGGAAGTGAGAAAAATGGAAGAGCCTCTAACGCCCCCCTTGGGAGAACGTAATCAATACAGATGGAAAGAAAAAGAGACAGCCCAGCCAATAACATGGGATGTTCAGGAGCAGGTTTTGGACAGCGCAGATTCATCCTTTTGAGATGCCCGTTGGATCTAAGATGAGATCTGAAGCTAAGAATTTTTTTGTGGGCGGGTGGGTTCTGGACCAGGGGACTAGAGAAGGACTGGCAGGAGGTGGGAAAGTGCCACCCCAAATGGATGGGTGCCAATGCTTGTGTGTGTGACTCAACCACTGCTGGGAAGTCTAGGGGGAGGGGGAGGAAAGGATCTGACCTTTTTGCATGAGGAAAAAAAACCCCTTTAAAAAAGGAGCTTTTGGCTCTGCAAAAGAAAAGAGGGGAAGCATTCGTTGGCCGGCAAACTGCTCTTCCAAGTTTTTGGTATTTTGCTTTTTTTTTTTTTTTTTTAAAGGAAACTAAGCTTGAATTCAAGTC
Organism: Gambelia wislizenii; assembly: GCA_030847615.1. Taxonomy (NCBI): domain Eukaryota; kingdom Metazoa; phylum Chordata; class Lepidosauria; order Squamata; family Crotaphytidae; genus Gambelia; species Gambelia wislizenii. Next base: position 9,709,588 of record JAUMIR010000018.1, read on the forward strand.
TGGTCAACATCACAGGATTCTGTGTGACCTCGAAGGATTTCACGGCTGACATCTGTAGATTTTTCGTGGGTTCAGATGCCAGCCGCAGATGCAGGTGAAATATCAAGGAAAAAACTCTTCCAGAACACGACCTCACAGCCTGGAAAAAAACCATGATAAAATCACAGGATTCTATCTTCTCACTTGCCCAGCTGGGTCACTCTGGTAAGGCAATCTGGCTGTTTTTTAATCACCGACGGTGAGGGGGGATGCTTACTTTCTGCCCCTGAAACTGAAAATGCAACAGATCGCTAAAAAACCCCAAAACTTGAATAGATAGATTCACACCTACCTCAGGTGTTCCAAACAGCATTGGCACTTTCGAGAGATGCCAACTTCATGCAAGTTTTTTTTTAAAAAAGGCTGGACAGGAGAAACGTTAAGAAGAAATGGCCATTTCACTGCGCTAAAGGAGGTTGCGCCAGCATGCGCATACACAGAGAACGTCCATTTTTGTGCACAAATGAGCACTAGGGAAAACCCCAAAAAAGGGGACATGCAAACAAAGTCTAGCAAGACCTTGCCTTCCCCGACTGAGGGAGCTGGCAGCTGCAACCTGATGCAACAGGGAGGAAAAACGGGGTCCTAGCTGGTAAGAGGGCACATACATGCGCTTAAGTGCTCAGTGTGCCATCTCAAACTACGGATGCCCCCAAAAGGAAGGGAATCTGAGCAACTAGGCTGTGTGAGGGAAGGGGAATGAACAGGCCAGCAAGAGTGTGAGTGAGGAAGGGGAGGGATATTCATCAAGGATGAATCAGGCTCTTGCTACCCAGCTTGGAAATGGGTCCAAGTGATGCTCAAGGGATCATGACTTTCTCCATTCAGTGATGGTTTGATGACATCACTGGTTGTCCCTTTCTGGACAACCAGAAAGGGAACATAGTCTTCTTTGAGGGGGGAAAGGGGTGCAAACTAGACAAGAGAAAGAAATTGTAATTTTGATAGGAGTAGGGAGATCAAGTGGCCAATATCCCCTAAAGGTACCAGATCTTGGAAGCTAAGTATGGTCAGCTCTGGTTAGTCCTTGGATGGGTGCCCACAAACAAATCCCAGGTGCTATAGGCTGTATTTCAGAGGAAGGAACTGGCAAATCCACCTCCGAGGATTCCTTGTCTAAAGAAACCCTATGAGATCCTTTGGGTTGCCATAAGCTGACCAGCGATTTGAAGTCACACACGCATACAGAGGGAGATAAAGACAAAAACACACACACGGACACACAAACCCAAGAATGGAGTCTGTGAATGAGTGAATGGTGCGTGCGCCAGCAGAATGGGAAAAAGCAAAACCATCTGGGAGCAAGCAGAGGGATTCTCTTCATTCTCTCGTCCTATGAGCTCAGAAGGATGTTGAAGGAGGACCAGAGATGTCCACCAAAGGGAAAGAAAAGAGAGTTGGATGGACTTTGAAGCCATCTCACATTCTCCATCTTTCACCACCGCCTCCTTCTCCTTGCCTCTCTCCCTGTTGCACTGAACCCTGCTGGGATGACCAGATGTTTGCTGGCATCCCCCAAGACCATGTTGGCTTGCAACCCAAGGGAGGGGGGTCTCTTTGGGCAGACACTCCCCTCCAACACACACACACACACACATCACAATCCAACACCAAGCCTAGATTCCCTCTCTTCTCCATCCATCCAGTTCCGAAAAACCACCTCAAGCTTCGGGGCGAAGTTGCCCGCTTGGACATCATCTTGCCCCACCAGAAAGAGCCAGGTTTCAAATATTGGTCCCTTGCCCTTCACCAGCCCAACTCCTGCCATTCACCACCCTTTGATAGCTCCATGTTGGCACTTCTTCTATTAACCCGCCCCAAATCCTCCAAGGCATCTGCTTGACAACTAGCCAGGGCAGCTTGCCAGGTAGCCCAAGGCAACTCCCTACCTCTAAAGCACACCCCTTGGTCAAATAGTCCTGTGAGGCATCTATACCACCTTGCACACCATCCACCCACCTCCCTCTCAGCAATCCTTCATGCCTGGGATCAGAACTCCACACCACCAACAACCAACCCCCCCCACTCCAAATCAAAATCATGCCACCTGCCCCTTAGGAGCCTCTCCCCAATCTTTGCAACCTGCCCCCAGGGACAAAGCCAGCTGCAGTTTGGATTTGCAACCGTACACCCCCCCCCAACACACACACAAAATGCAAAATTGCACACATCGCTTGAGGAAGCCCACCTTGGGCCATGCAACGCCCCCTCCCCTCGCGTTAAAAAACCCACCCTTGATGCCTTTCCTGCAAGCAAGGCCACCTCTCCTCCTTCTCCACGACCCCCCTCGACCCCCTCCAGCTCGCCTTCTCCCCCCTAGCAACCCCGCCCCCACCCCACCCACCCCCTCTCCCCTCCCCCTTCTCTTTCCAAGGGAAGGAAAACCGCGAGGCAGCATCCCCTGGTCCACAATGCAATGCCACCTCAAACCCTGTTTCCCACCCACCCCAATCTTTCCTTAATCGAAACGGGGAGGGGGGGGGAGGCAAGGTTGCAACCACCGCCTTGGACTCCGGAGCATCCTGGCTGCCCCTCCCCCGTTGCAATGGAACTAGAGGGTTTTGTTTTTTTAAAAAAAAAATTGCCACCTTTTTTTTTTTTTTGCATTTTGGGTGGAATTTATTGCAATTTTCCAAATGCATATATATTTTTTCTAAAGGCAGCTTCTTCTCTGGAGGCTCCGCTGCCCCCCCCCAGTCCTTCTCCCCCTCGGCATTGATTGCATATGATTGCAATTGATTGCAATGGGTTGCAATGGTTTCTAATGGGTTCCAGTTGATTGCAATGGGTTGCAGTGGTTTCTAATGGGTTGCAATTGATTGCAATGGGTTGCAATCGATTGCAAGCCACCCTCCCCCGCCCGGCTGGCTCGCTCCCCCTCGGAAGCCTTACCTGGTTCATGGCTCGCCTCACATCCTCGCCCGGCTGCATGAAGCCCGGTCCGGTCCAAGGCTCCGCCACCCCACCCCCTGGCCTCCTCCCCCCCCAGGGCCCCCAAATCGGGGGGGCTCCCCCTCCCAGCTTTGCAGGGGGAGGGGAAAAAAGAAAGAAAGAAAGCAAAGGATGCAAAGGGGAGGGGAGGGGGGAGAGACTGCGGCTCGCGCTCCCTCCCGGGCTCGAGCTTGCAACCCTCGCAGGTGATGTCATTCCCCGGGCCGCCGCCGGCTGACGTCACCCGAGGGGCGTGGCCGAGGAGGGAAAGGGGCGGGGCGGGACCGAGATGGGGGGAGGAGCCGGCGAGGAAGCCAAGGCGACGACGTCACCGCCTCAGGTGTGGCTGGAAGGGAGAGAAAGAAAGGGAAGGGATGGCTGGGTGGAGTGGGCGGAGCCTGGGAAAGCGAGCTAGAGGAGGGAGCCAATGGGGAGAGAGGAAGGTGTGAAAATGCAAATGAAGTGGCGCGGGGCTGAGTGGAGCACGTGGCTAGAAGCGCTTGGCTTTGCAGGGCGGATTGAATGAAGGCTTTTCAGTCCCATTGATTCTATTTATGTCTATGGGCTAATCCAGTGGCTCTTAACCTTTAGATATTGGTTGCTATGGGCCCCCAAGACTTAACTCAAGAATTAAAACCCTAACAACAGCCACAATAATAATACCTGATAGTAGTAGTAGTAGCAGTAATAATATTAACAATCATAGAATCAGAGTTGGAAGAAACCACAAGGGCCATCCAGCCCAACCACCTCACTATGAAGCAGTGTATTCCACTGCCGAACAGCTCTTACTGTCGGGAAGTTCTTCCTAATGTTTAGGTGGTCTCTCTTTTCTTGGAGTTTGACCCCCACTGCTCCGTGTCCTAGTCTCTGGAGCAGCAGAAAACAAGCTTGCTCCATCCATCTGTCGGGGATGCTTTGATCAAGATTTCCTGCGTGGCAGGGGGGTTGGACTGGATGGTCCTCGTGGTCTCTTCCAACTCTGCAATTCTATGATTCTATGATCCTCATTATGACATCCCTTCAAATATTTAAACTTGGCTATTATATCACCAATTAACCTTCTCTTCTCCAGGCTAAACATACCCAGCTCCCTAAGCCGCTCCTCATAATGTGGCAGACTCTCCTTCTTTGGAGGTTTTTAAGCAGAGGCTGGATGGCCATCTGCCGGAGTGCTTTGATTGTGTATTCCTGCATGGGTTGGACTAGATGGCCCTTGGGGTCTCTTCCAATTCTATGATTCTATGACACTCTGTGAAGACATCACACACACCCCGGGGGGGGGGGGTCCCAGGTGAAGAACCACTCATGTAATATATCCTGCCTTTCTTGTGTTTTCCCCAAACATGATGTGTTTTGTTTCATTTTGTTTTTTTATTAAAAAGAAGTAAATGAAGCCACAAATGAATTCTAATATCCAAACATTGCATTATTATTATTATTATTATTATTATTCTCTTTATTTCTAGCTCACTTTTCCCCCCATGGCTGGGACCCAAAGCAGGTCACAGTTTTAAAAACGCAGAATTAAAAAACATACCAAAAGTGCACATTAAAACAGAATTTAACCCCTTATGTCATTTAAACAGCATCAACATATTTAAAAGAGTAAATATATACTTAAAAACATTTAAAACTTTTTTTAAAACAAAAGATAAAAGTAACATTAGTCATTGCATTACTTATTTATTTAATTTGCATGCCGCCTTTCTCCCAGAATGGGACCCAAGGTGGCTCATAACATATAAAATAAAATTCAAATACAACGATTAAAAATTTAAAAAACAATGAAAATCATGATAATATGAAACAGATAGTAGAAAACATATAAAAGTTAAAAGAATAACAATAGAAAACACAAGTGACTTTTTAAAAAGTACAGTAGGACCTTCTTATCTGCTGGGGATTTGTTCCAGGGGGGGCGTGGATACTGAAAACCATGGATAATAGTGAACACCATTGAAAGTAATGGGACTTCTGGTTAAAAAATACCATAGAGTTGCCTTGGGGGACCTAGAAAATGGCTAGAGAGGACACATTTTCTAGGAAGACTCTATGGGAGGTGTGCTGGGGGGGTGGTTGTCCTGTGGATAATTGTATCAGTGGATAATGAATCAGTGGATATAGGGGATCCTATTGTAAGGCAGGAGTGGGTGGTGCTTGTTGGGTTGTTCAACCAAAATAGAGGTCATCCCCGTATCCATGGGGGTTGCAAGACACACACACCCTTGGATACCTGAAACTGTGGATAATAGGGAACCCTATTATTTTCAATGAGGTAAATGCCAGAAGTTGACCATAGAATCACATCGGAGGACCTAGAAATGCCTAGAGAGTACACATATTTTTGGACATGGATACCTGAAACCGTGGATAATAGGGAACCCTATTATTTTCAATGAGGCGAACGCGAGAAGTTGACCATAAAATCACATTGGAGGACTTATGGAGAACATATTTTTCCCCCGGACGTGGATAAGAGAAATTGTGGATACCGAAGCTGTGGATACCGAAGTCGACCTGTATTCCATACTCTCCAGTGTTTCACAGATGAAAACCAGGACATGTGCAGCCAAGCATTACCAGTGTGCGGTCAAGATGGCAACAGCTATTAATAGGGAATCACACACAAGCTGGGCACTGCTGCACCAGTTTACTTTTGCCTAAGCCTACTGGGAAGGACAATATTTTCTGCTGAGTTAAGCACACACTACTTTTGCAGTTTGAACTCAGTTTCTGGCAGCCTGTCAGCCTGATCAACATCCCAAGATTGTTGCAGGGATTCAAGGATAAGAGCAGCACCTTCAGCAAATTGGAGGATACAAATGTAACTAACATGTAAGTAACTAATAACTTACTTGTTAATTTAGGTTGCATCTCGATACTGTTGTTACCAATAGCTCACTTGTTAACTTTGTTCGCAAAGTTTACTTGTTACTTATTAGTGACATATTAAGTAACCAACAATTAATTACTAAGTAACGGTTAGTAAGCAAGAAGTAACTAAAAATAAAGGGGAGAGATGGTAGTCCAATAACCACAGGGCTGTCACTTTTATGATGGAATTGACTTGTCCTGCATTGCTATGCTAGTTTTGAACCGACAGGTGGAAATGAACAGGCGCGTGGATTTAGGCTAAACATTAGCAGAAATTTCCCATTGGTAAGAGCTGTTTCCAATTGAAAGACTTGATCAAATTAAATAAAGTCCAAAGAGTTCTGGAGGACTTAATGGCCAAGGAAAGTAGGAGATTCCTAGATAGCATAGAATCATAAAGTTGGAAGAGACCACAAAGGCCATCTAGTCCAACCCCAGCCCTGCAGGAATAAACAATCAAAGCATTCCCGACAGATGGCCATCCAGCCTCTATTTAAAAACCTCCAAAAAAGGAGACTCCATGACACCCTGAAGCAGCGCAAGCCTTGTGACAACACTGGGCCTAGCCAATCAGCAATCTATTGGCTGTGTAGAACGCTGATTGGCTAGACCTAGTGTTGCCCAGAGCTTGATGCTACACATAAAAGCATGCATTTGAACCAGATAGGTCGAATGTGCTTTCCCAGAGACTGTGATCTGAACAAAGTGAGTAACACTCTCAAGTCCCATTGATTTCAATCAGAGACAACTAAGTCTGCACTTAACTGTACTAGGAAAATCAATAGGACATGAAGTGATTAACTTTCCCTGGATTGTGCCTAGACAATGCAGAAATACAGTAATTTTTAAAAGAAGATTTTTTTAAAAAAAAAAAGTCTGGAAATAATTCCGAGGGAAGTTGTCTCCAAAAATTGAAGATACTCAAGAGGGTGTGTTTATACTGAGTTATTGAGAAGAATTTATTTATTGTTTCACCTCAGGAAGGCTTCATATAAAACTGTTCTGCTTCAGCAAAATAGCAAGGCTATTGATCTCTGAGTTATTTATTATCGTACATAAACGGTGTTTAGTTCTGAAAATAGTGAAGGATCAATGACAGCTGGAAGCGGCAGAGATGGGAAGCACTTCTGTTAAGAAGCCTGAGGAAGTGCTTTGCTGAAAATGGAATTCTCAGTAATTCTTCTCTTCCCTGAATACTCAGGCTCCTTAGGTTGAGCAGAGATATCTTAACTGAAAGCGAGCTGAGGTTTAGCAAAGCTGGGAAAGAAACAGAGCTGTCTTAGAATCATAGAGTTGGAAGAGACCACAAGGGCCATATAGTCCAACCCCCGCCCATGCAGGAATACTCAATCCTGCATGGCAGGGGGTTGGACTAGATGACCCTTGTGGTCTCTTCCAACTCTTAAACATTGGCAGTATTTTTGATCTCACAACAGCAACACTCTAAACCAAAATACAGTCCCATATGTGCCTACTCGGAAGTAAGTGGCATTGCATTCAAGGGAGCTTACTTTCAAGTAAGTGGATCCTATGTATAGGACTGCAGCCTATAGTCAGTGCAGCTGTCTCAAATTCGGGCTAGCAAAGTGGAGTATAAATGCAAAAGATAAATAAAAATGGATTGGTTATGTAACTTCAGCCTCTCCTAGCATCTTGCTTTTAAAAAAATCTCACTAGTATCCTACATCGGCTACTTAGGCCAAATCCACACTAAACAAATAATCCACTTTGAAACTGGATTCTTTGCCATGGCTCTTTCCTATGGAATCCTGAGATTTGTAATTTAGTGAAGAATTAGCACTCTTTGGCAGAGAAGGGTAAAGGCCTTGTAAAACTACAAATCCCAGGATTCCATAGGAAGGAGCCATGGGAAAGCATCCAGTTTCAACTGGATTATTTGTGCAGTGTGGATTTGGCCCCAGTTACATATGCCTAAGTAACTTCTGCTGGCCCAGTCCTTCAAGCCCACCTTAATAGCCAGCCGCTACATTGAGCAATGGAGGTCAGTTCAACTAACGATCAGGGTGCAGGATGATGAAGATGATGATGATGAAGATGACGATGATGATGATATTTATTTATATCCCACTTTTCCTCAGTTTGAGACTCAAGGCAATTTACAACAGATTTTTTTTTAAAAAAAGTTAAAATTCACAAAATGTAAAAGTTAAAAACTGATTATACGATCAAAATAGCAATAATAAAACCAGTTAAAAGCATGGACCATATGGAAAGAAAGTAGGAAGTGTGCAGGTCTAACCTCTCTGGGAAGGGAGTTCCAGAGCCTCAGGCGGCGGGGGGGCGGGGGGGGCGGGAGCAGCCATTAAGAAGAGTTGCATATCCTTAATTGTTCTGTCTCATGTACTGGCATCCCCAGACTCAGTGACCAGAAGTTTCAGAGTTCAAAACAGAAAACTTTTATAGGCACAGTAACCCAGAAAGCAAACCCTCCAAGTTTGTTGCTCAGAATGAAACTTAACTGACAAACAGTATAGTAAAAGCATATTCCAATCTACAAAATCTGGCGGGCTACCCAGTCATTGGCTACCCATCATCCCTGCTCCTATTTCCCACCGTGCCAGGGCTCAGCCTCCTTTTCCCAGAGTCGAGACCCAGGTGCATGGCTTATCAGAACCGTTATAGACACAGAGCACATACTCCCTTTTACAGTCATGCTACATACTCATTAACAAGCACAGAAAAATGCAAACACAATTGGCCACAAGGTTCTACTGCAAAACTGAACGTGGCAGGAAAAGGTCGCGTCCAAGACTGACCCGGACATCTGTATTCAGAAAGACTATGGGGTTGTCTGATTGGTGGAAAAACCTCTCGCAGAACGAGAGGAGAATCCTACCTGTCCTAACGGTATTCTGTATTATTTTGTCCTATTGTAAAGAGGAAGATAAAAAAGGCCAAAAAACCTCGCCTGGAAAGCCTTTGCAGCTTTCCCTGTCTTTTAAAAAAAGCAATGCAAGGGTGCGCAGTTCCGCTCATTGGGACGAGCAGGTCGATCTGATTCGCTTGCCCAAATGAGAGGAAATGCAAATCTGATTGGCCAAACAAGTGTAGCAAGGGGGGCTTGCTAGCAAGGCAAGTGCCTGCAGCCACCATTTTTCCCCCCGGAGCAACCAGGGATGGGGAAGGGAAGAGGGTGGCGGTCATTCCCATGCTGTGGATGCCAACGCCGTCAAGTGTGGCTGCTGTCTGTTCAGGTGGGCTTGGGGGGCATTCATGGTTAAGGCAATGGTGCCACAATTGTGACTATATACAGAGTAGTTACTGATCTGTAACTCTAGGTTATGAATCATATACAGCTTCAACACAGAACACCTCCTGTAGGTTTGGTGCTGTTGTTTTTTCAAATGACAGTGCTTCCTTTGAAAAAGCAGTGAAAAACCATTTTGTTGGGAGGACTCTATGAGTTTCCAGATATGGTACAAAAATAAAGGACTACTTAATTTTATTCCGAAAAGCAAGCAAGCAAGACAATCGGACAATGATAACAGCTGGGCAATGGGTCAAGGGATTGTGTAATCGCCAAATGTCTTGGAAATGTTATCTATTTATTGAACTGTTAGAGTTCTCTGGATAAACGAGTAAATTTAAAACACACGCCCACACCATGAGATACAAAAGCATAATGAAACAATAATAGAATAGCACAGAATAAAATAATATTTAGTGGGGCTAGGAATGATGCAGCTGTCCAGATGTTGGCAGACTGCATTGCCTAGCATGCCTCACCATATGCTGGCTAGGGATGATGGGTGTTGCAGTACAACAATATCTAGAGGGTCACAGCACCCCCACTCTTGAGACAGTAAAATCAGTGGCATTCTACGGCAAAAGTAGAACTGGCAGGGGGAAAATAAAATAAAAGTGAAGATATCTAGAATCATGTAAAGTTCTTAAAATGTCTGGGAAAATACAATGGTCTTTACTGAAGAAGCCAGAAGTCCAAGGATTCTGGGAACTAATACCCCAGAGGACAGGATCAGAATTCAAAATGACCTTAAGAGATTAGAAAGCTGGTCCAAAAATAACCAAATTAATTTCAGCAGGGAGAAATGTAGGATACTACACTTGGGCAGTAACAATGAAATGCACAGATATAGGATGGGCGACACCTGGCTGATGGCAGGACATGCAAAACGGATCTAGGAGTCTTAGTGGACCACAACTGAACATGAGTCAGCAGTGTGATGCAGCAGCTAAAAAAGCCAATGCGATTCTAGGCAGCATCAATAGGAACATAGTGTCTAGATCAAGGAGATTAATGCCACTGTATTCTGCTTTGGTCAGACCTCACCTAGAATACTGTGTCCAGTTCTGGGCAACGCAATTCAAGAAGAATATTGAGAAGCTGGAAGGTGTCCAGAGGAGGGTGACCAAAATGGTGGGAGGTCTGGAAGCCATGATGCCCTCTGAAGAGCGGCTTAGGGAGCTGGGCATGTTTAGCCTGGAGAAGAGAAGGTTGAGAGGGGACATGGTAGCCATGTTGGAATATTTGAAGGGATGTCATAATGAGGATGGAGCAAGATTGTTTTCTGCTGCTCCAGAGACTAGGACGTGGATCAATGGGTTCAAATGACAGGAAAAGAGATTACACCTAAACACTAGGAAGAACTTCCTGACAGTAAGAGCTGTTCAGAAGTGGAATACACTGTCTCACAGTGTAGTGGAGTCTCCTTCTTGGAGGTTTTTAAACAGAGGCTGGATGGCCATCTGTCACAGATTATTTGATTGGGTATTCCTGCCTGGCAGGGGGTTGGACTAGATGGCCATTGAGGTCTCTTCCAACTCTATGATTCTATTATTCTTCTAACATGCATTTGGTGGCAAAAATGATTTTTGTAGTAGACAATGCAGTGGGGTTAGTATATCCCCCTAGCCCTCCACAGTTGTCCAAACCTGAGAATCGAAGGTCACCAGATTCTTATAGATCTTTCTTGGATGACATAACAGATACACAAAACTACACATCATTGGAACAGTTTCTCCTGCATTCATCCATACAATTAGAAGAAACTAAATACACATTCTTATGAGCTGGATTGAGTCATATTGTGGGTGGAGTGGGGAGACAGGTTACAATCCTAGAAGTAAATAAATCAATGCGCTCCTTGAGGAAAGAACACCATGAATAGGACTGGAGAGATCCAAAATGGGTTCTCATTAAGGAGTATACAGAAAGGATCAAAGTTTAACAAGATCTTACTGCTGCATGAGAGAGAGAAAAATGGCATATACATTTCTCTGGAACACGACGGTGCTCTTTATAGGAAACTGAGCACTCAAGAAGAAGAAGAAATTGCAGAGTAGATTGTCGAAATTGCAGCGGTGGCTAAAGTGGTAAAAAGAGTTACTGAGCTATTCACAGATCAAGAAGAAGGAGGATGAAGACATAGGTGTGTCTTGCTCAGGAACACTAGAAGAGATCATCTTTTAAAAATTGATTTTATGAATTTTAGTTAAAACCTGTCTGCAGTTTTAGTCAGGCACCCCTAATGTTCTAGAGATTCCACCTAAACCTTAGGAAGAACTTCCTGACAGTAAGAGCGTTTTCGGACAGTGGAATACACGGCCTTGGAGTGTGGTGGAGTCTCGTTCTCTAGAGGTTTTTTAACAGAGACTAGATGGCCATCTGTTGGGAATGCTTTGATTGGGTCTGCCTGCATGGCAGGGGGTTGGAGTAGATGGCCCTTGTGGTCCCATCCAAGTCTACAATTCTAGGATTCTACGAACATCAGTCAGCTTGGCTGATCTGGGACCACCTTTCATGGCCAAGCAAGGGTACAGAAATTCCTTCAGCCAATTTGCAACAAGTCCCTCTCATCATTAGCTGTGTCAGTTGATTTTAATGTGGAATACACTGTCTGGGAATGTGGTGGAGTCTCCTTCTTTGGAGGTTTTTAAACAGAGGCTGGATGGCCATCTGTCAGGAGTGCTTTGATTGGGTATTCCTGCATGGCAGGGGGTTGGTCTGGATGGCCCTTGGGGTCTCTTCCAACTCTATGATTCTATCTTTAAATTAGGAGGTGGTTTTTAAGCTGTTTTTTCTATAATTCTATAAAAACAAAGATTCTATGAAGACAAAGCTAGAGATGAGCCTGCAATATTCATTTCTCCACAGGGCCTCCTGGAACTTCCATGTGCTGATTTCCTTAGCAGGGCCTCTGCAATCTATAAACAGTTTAGAGGGAGACCAAGAGAGACCACTGCTGCCTGGTACGGTGTGAGGGAGAAGACTTAGCAGAAAGAAAGGCACTGACATGAAGAGAAATTCCAGGAAGGGGGGAAAAAGTGTACATTGATGTTACAGAAAAGATAGGGAATAGAAAAAGAACTAGGATTTTTAAAAATTTTAATGCAATCTCCTTCTTTGGAGGTTTTGAAACAGAGGCTCGATGGCCATCTGTCAGGAATACTTTGATTGGGTATTCCTGCATGGCAGGGGGTTGGACTAGATGGCCCTTGGGGGTCTCTTCCAATGCTATGATTCTATGATTCTATAATCCATACAAACTTGGTACTCCCAGTCTGAAAATAAAAATGACCTGCAGAAATGGAGAGAAAAGGATTCATCTCAGCCAGACAAAACACTTAGTAGTCTGTCCCCCATGGTGAAACTTGTGCGGAATATAAATTTTAAACTCCAGTACAACTTACTCAGAGAAATGCTTGTCCCTAGATAAGGAGATAACAGCAAGAATCATATCAGCTTCTCAAAGTGTTCTCTTGCTTTGTATCAGCTAGAACCAGAAACTCCCAAATATTTTTTTTAATGTTCTTGAGAGCTCTAGTGCTGTCGTTCAGAGGAGTGGACTAGAACTCTCCAGCAGAGAATTCTAAGTCATCCAGTGAGTTTCCCATGGCCGAGCAGGAATTTGAACCCTGGTCTTCAGAGTTATAGTCCAACACTCAAAACCATGTTGGATCTCTTTCCCTCCTCTAGTACCACAGTACAATAATCTATACAGTTGTCCCTTCATATTTGCTGGGGTTTGGTTCCAGGACCCCCCATGGATACCAAAAACTGTGAATATTCAAGTCCCATTATATATGCAATGGCATAGCAAAATGGTGTCCCTTACAGAAGATGTCAAAGTCAAGGTTTGCTTTTTGGATGATTATTTTTTTAAATAATATTTTCAAGCCGTGAATACTTAAATCCATGGATACCAAATCTGTGGCTATGGAGGGGCAACCGTATATTAAAAAAAAAAACTATTGTATGTTTTAATCTTTTTCTAATTTATATATTTTTAATTTACTGTATGTTTTTAATCTTTTATAGTTTAATATTATTTTAAGGGGGGGTGGGCTAGGGTACTGGGACTATGGAGTTTTTATATTGTAAGCCGCCCCGATTGCGTTGCAGAGGGGCGGGATAGAAATAAAATTTTATTATTATTATTATTATTATTATTATTATTATATACAAAAGGCTTGGTTATGTTTCCTTTCCCAGTCTGCTGATTGGCCACTTAGGAAACATACCCAACCAATCCCCTCCCTCCTCTGAATCACCACCCACATATAATAGAATTCAATATTTTTTCCTAAAATAATGTGGTAAAGAATTCTGAGAAAAAAACCACATAAAACAATTTATTAATTTTTAAAAATTTGTAAAAATGGGTGAGCTCTGGGTGAAAGAACCCTGAGAAACCATAGAAGAAATTGCAATGAAACTTTAGAGGACAGATCAAATATTAAACATTACGACGAAAAAAGACAAACAGAGAACATTACAGAAAGAGAAGAGCGATTGGGCGTACGTTTATGCCGGGTACACCTAGTAAAAGTTTAACAGCTGGAATCTTGTAGTGGCATTACATATATGTAAAGTTCAATTCAATTACATTCAATTCAAGGACGCAGAAGCGTTCGCGCATGCTAATGTACACTTGCTTGAGCCTGCTATTGTGTATCTGGTTGCATCATTGGTTGCGCAACGTTGCCATTCAGTGCAATTGTTGCATAACGTAGTCATCACGTTCACTCCACCTGGGAAGATTTATGCAACCCAACGCTTGATGTAGTATCTCAGCCGTCATAATGGAGCGCGCACCGCTGTCGCTATGCTGGATCCTGCAACTGCACAGCTGATGCCATGGCCTTGAGCTCTTCCGCTGCGATTGCCACGGATGCTGGCACCAGTCGCGAGAAATGCCAAAGCAACTTCTGGAAATAATCTACCTATTCTGTTATTTTTTTAAGAGGTGCCATTTAAAAGTACAGGTCAACAGTGTGAGGAGTGGGTTGCCTAACGAATTCTATTATATTTCTAGACCAGTGCCTCTCGCCTTCGATAATGCGCTCACAAGGCCATGCAAACAATATCAGGTTAGACAATGGAGCTCATTGACTATAACCTATTCAGCCTGTCTTGTTGCAAAATGGTGTTGGAAGGATTCAGTTGATGCAAAAAAATAAAATAAAATTTTAAAAAATGGTGTACTGGGAAACAGTGCTTAAATTCATCCATCTATCCCTTCTTTTCAACTAGAACATGTTTTACCCCTCACCCCTCACCGGGTAAGACAGATCGTCCAGCATGCCTGCTGGTGGAAACTTCAACATGTCAGAGAATGTCTATTTCCCCCTTCATATAGCCATTCAGGAATAAGAAACTTGAAAGACCATGGAAGTCAACCCAAAATCATTTTCAAAAAAAGACGGTGTGTTAGCATACCCTACTACCCCTCCCGTGAGATTTCATTACTGTACCTACTGAACACTTTTCGGGCCCACACTGACCTGGGGACATTCAGGGTCAAGCTGGCCAGAGAATAGTCGCGGTCATAGAATCTTAGAGCTGGAAGAGAGCCCAAGGGCCATCTAGTCCAACCCCCTGCCATGAAGGAATACGCAATCAAAGCACTCCCGTCAGATGGCCATCCAGCCTCTGTTTAAAAACCTCCAAAAGAGACTCCACCACACTCCCAGGCAGCATGAGACCACAAGGGCCATCTAGTCCAACCCCCTGCTTTGCAGGAATACACAATCAAGGAAGCAACAGCGCTGAGTCTGCAAGACCTGACAGGGTGACTTAGAGCCCTCTCATTCAGAGGGTCACCATAAGCTGGAGTCAACACGGTTAACAACAACAAAGCATAGCTTCTTGCATCACCAAGAATGCATGGGAAGCTTTAAAAAAAAAAATTCAGCAAAGGATCTCCCCTCTTCTTCCCTCTTCCCTTAAGCCTTCGTTAAAAAACTCTGACAATTTCTCGTTCTACTCTGGGCCTTTCTGAAATGAATTCCATCCTCCACATCTATCTTGTAGCAAAATCTGCTCTCCCCATTATGCCTCGGCTATATCGGGAGTAGCTATATTATTAATAGGCGTATAACATTTTACAGTAATTTGCTCGTTTGTCATGCAATCACCTCCTTTGATCAGACGGAAGGGAAATGGGGCTATCAATTATTAAGTGTACTCATTTCGGCCCTGCCCGACCCCTTTCTCTCCCTTAACCATATTTTTTTGTTAATATATATATATATATATATATAATAATAATAATAAAATGAAGTAAAACAAAATAATAAGTCACAAAAGAAGATGATGTACAAATTATTATATTTTAGAGTAACAAGATTCATTTCCAATTCTGCTCTTTAATGCATATATATATATATATATATGTTTTTAAGTGGGATACTCAGCTGCTCTGATGTGATCATAGATTTTAATGATCAAAACAGGAGGAATCAGTATAGCCAGCTGGGCTTCTGCCACCAGGCACATGGTTTTTGGAGTCCTTGTTAGGATCATGGCCAAATGTTAACAGTGGAATGAAAGAGTTAACTTGTATTAGTGACCTCCTTGGATCCTTTTTGCATTTGATTGGCAATCTGAGGCTGGGAAAAGAGATGAAGGCTAAAGATGAACTGCGGAAATGGATTTTTCTCAGGCTTGTACAGTTCTTATTGCTGTTAGGGTCTGGCACATTCATTTTCTTTGTTCCCTTCTGCATTATAGAACTCTTTTGAGTCAATTGGCTTTGGCCTCTCCTGAAAGAGTGCGTCTCAACCAAGTGCCCTATATACAGTTGGACTCCCGTATCCATCCAATCCCTTACCGTGGAAGCACAAATAACAGCAAACCCTATTAAAATAAAGGACTTTGGGTAAAAACATGCCAGAGTTGTAATGGAGGACCTAGAAGATGCCTGGAGAGGATGCCTCTCTATGCATTCCCCAGTGCAACTCTATGGCATGTGTCCCTATTTTGTGTCCTGCGGATAACTGAATCCACAGATATTGGCTCCACAGATATGGGACTCAAAGTGTATCCAGTGATGTGGACTGAATTTGATCGGTGTCCAAGGGATAGTCTGGGTAGAATTTGTTTGGGGTCTAATTCTCCCATTGGCTATGGGGGGGGGGAGATGCTAGACCCCCATCAATAAAATAACTGGAATACTTCTCTGACCATTTGCTGCATCATTTACCACCAATAACCCCCCCCGCAACATTTCATAGATGAAAAGCAGAACACACATGCCTAGTAACATCAAAGTGGGTCAAGATGGCAAAAGTTTTTAGTGAGGAGAAACACACAAGCTAGGAGACCCTGCTGCAGTTTGCTTTTGCCGGAGCTGACTGGGAACAGCATGTTGCACCCCCTTTTCTCTTCTCCCCCACATTGAGTTAATTAAGTACAAACCACTTTTGCCCTTTGAACTCCATTTGCTTCAATTAAAGTAAGCCATGAACAAAGAGGGAAGGGGGGGGGGAATCATTTCCGACTAATGGCGACACTAAGGCGAGCTTGTCGCTTTTTTTTTTTTTTTGCAAGCCTTGTTCAGAGGGGGGTTGCCTTTGCCTGTCCTCTTCTGCCCTTGGCACCAGCTTAGACTCCCTGTTGGAGAGCTCAAACTTCAAGGGAGAGACAGGGAGTTAGCCAAGTTCACCAAAACAGAGAGCAGAGGCAATCCAGTCCAATCCAAAGTCATGCACTGGTGGGCAAGCAGTCCAGACAAACAGCCCAAAGGGAAATCCAGAAGCAGGTCAAGAGACGAAGCTTGAGTCCAAAGCAACAGGTAAATGATCACAGCACCGGCGTAGCTTCTACCGAGAAGGATGGTTGTCAGCCATGCTTTTCTGGGGGAGGTGCTGGGTTATTTGTGGCCCAGCCAAGTCTCACAGGTGCTCCCTAAATGTAGCGTTTTCTATATAAACACTCCGACCACCTCCGAGCTTCCTTTTCCTGATGACGTTCGGCTGGGGTGAGGATAGGTAAGTCTGTACTTTCCTTGGAGGGTTGTGGCTGCTGGACACGCTGTCATTCTCTCTGGGCTTTCAGGCTCTTCATCAGAACCTTCACTTCCAAAATCATAGTCCACCCCAGGGTCTGGGAGGCAGGGCATGATGCCACCTTCCTCTGAGGCTGAGAGAGTGTGACTTGCCCAAGGCCAGATGTATATTACACAGTGATTGTTTCTAGTAGATAGGAACAAAACAAGAGCAGAACAACAGAAGTTCTTTCTAAGAACTTGATTTGGCACTTTGTCCCTGTTTGTGGGAATGGAAGGAACCAAACCTCCCACAGAGTATGGAGGGGGATGAGATGGTTTTGCTCCCACCAGCAACCCCTCACAGACATTACACTGTTCCATCATTCAAATTCCATTCAATGCATTGGTCCCCGCATACCGAGCAAACTTTGCATCTGTAGTTCCTCTCCAAGGCCGTAGCAATGGCAACCTTTTTATGCAATAAAATGAGAGAAATAGAAAGGTCTGGCGGGGGGAGTGGGAAGGGAAGAGTGACGGCTTTTATAGAATTGGCTCCTATTGACATTTTAAGTTTGCATGCCACAAACACTTTAACAAGGCCCAGCAAAAGCGATCTGGATGTGTTGTGCTGAATTTTTGAAAGGATGTTGGCCAAGCATCGCAAAGAAGGGCAGCAGAGCAGCGGCAGGGCACATGCTTTGAATTTGGAAGGTCTTGGGTTCTGTCCCCGACAATTCCAGACTCTGCGCCTGAAACTCTGGAGAAACATTGCAAATCAGCGCTGGGAAGCACTGAGTTAGATGGACCACCAGCCGGACAGTGCGCGAGGCTGCTGCTTCTTTCAAGGAGCCCTTTTCCATCTCTTCCAATTGTCTAGATTTGGCAGAGAAAGTCATGATCAACCCTCTGCCATCCACTGGGTTCAGTTCCTTTTTTAAAAAGGCCTCTCCTGGGCCTAAAATGGCCTACAGAGACTTGAAACCTAGTGAGAATATACCCCCGCTCCCATGAAGCCATTTGGGCACAGTTTGGCACACTTTTCCAATCCCCGAGGAGCCAAAATAATGGCTCTGGGAGCTCCATGTGGCTCATGGGCTGTACTGTGCCCATCCTTGACCTGGATGTATCACTATTAAGTCACAGCTCCAAATGTTCATATTTAAGCCAGCCCTACATAGAATCATAGAATTGGAAGAGACCATCAGGGCCATCCAGTCCAACCCCATTCTCCCATGCAGAAGGAAACAATCAAAGCGTTCCGACAGATGGCCATCCACCCTCCGTTTAAAAATCTCCAAAGAAGGAGACTCCACCACACTCCCAGGCAGCGCGTTTTAAGACACTGGTCTGATAAAGTCCTAAGTGCATTGAGTATCAATCACAGTTTCTCATAGTTAGTCATTCAAACACACCAGCTTGGAAATTAAGACAAATCTTAGCTAAACAAGCTGTTCCAAGATGGGATGAGGAACATTTAATCTAGCCTAATTTTAGACAGAAGGTAGATGCAGAGTGAATGGTGAGCCCTGGTACCACCAAGACTGGGAGGGAAGGAGGAAGCTAACTTCTCCGCCTTGGAGAGTCTTGCAAGTTGCAGCAACAAATGCATTAAGCCTTGCAAAATGTACCAAGCTGCTGAGGTGGAGGTTTTCAGCCTTGCCTTGGAGCTGAACTCATCAAAAAATGGAGAATTTGCATCCTCATCTCCCACGTAGAGATTACTCATGAAAACTGAAGACTCAGGGACAGGCCCTGAGATCTGGCAACCCTAATGCTGGGTGTTATAGTCCAGCCAGGCTGGGGGAAAGGGTTGTCCAAGTATTTAAACAACAAAGGCAAGCTGCCAGCATTGTTGGCTGGGGCCAGGCAGTCCCTGTGAATGCACTCCTTCACCATATATTGGAGAGAGGGAGAGCAATGATCCAGGAAAGAGTTTAAGGTTGGCTCTAAGTCATGACAAGAAATTCAGCTGAGCTTGCAGCTGAAAAGGACTCTTCCCCCACCTCGCAATTCTGCACAAAATCCTCAATTCCCCCTGCTCCCCCTTTCTGCCAGCCCCTGAATAAATATTGGCCAAGGGGCTGCATTGCGATTGTAAAACCACATGCATGAGTTCACTAGGAAGCCAGGGTTTGAAAAGTGTGTGTGTGTGTGTGTGTGTGTGTGTTTATCCAGGCAAATCTGTATTTCTACACAAACAGAATAGGAAAAAAGGAAGGTAGTTCTCTAACAGACACG
Source organism: Gambelia wislizenii (assembly GCA_030847615.1). Taxonomy (NCBI): domain Eukaryota; kingdom Metazoa; phylum Chordata; class Lepidosauria; order Squamata; family Crotaphytidae; genus Gambelia; species Gambelia wislizenii. The sequence goes on from JAUMIR010000018.1 coordinate 9,728,925, forward strand.
GGATTGTGATCGAGCAGTTCGTTTCATTGCTTGCAGAAGAGAGGAATTTCCATGGACAAAGGAATTTGGAAAGAACAAAATGAATAAGGAAATGGGAAATATACATTGAAATAGTGAGACTTTTTATAAAAGAAAGAATGTAAGAAAGGATTTATAGAACAGTAGAAGTAAACCATGACAAGGTTGGATAGGAAGTTTTAGTAGTAGAATGATTGAGTGATATGTGTGGTAGAAATGAAGGTATGTTTGTTGTTGCCATATATGTTATATATGATGTATATAATGAAGATGTATGAGTTATGGGTATGTAATGCAATGTCTTAGTAGCTTTAATGATAGATGTTTTTCTTTTACAATAAAAATATTTTTTTTAAAAAAGAGGAATTTTAAATGCACAAGGGCTTGTGGAACTCCTGGCTACAAACAAAGCCTTTCCATCTTTCCTATAAAAGCAAGAGCTGGTAATGGTGGCTTTTCAGAAGTGTTTATACTGCAACACCCATCATTCCTGAACATTGGCTATCGCGGCTAGAGCTGGATGGGAGCTGAAGGCTAAAAAACACATGGATGCCCAGTTTTCCATGCCTCTCGTCCCCTCCAATTGCCCTGATTTGGCAGGGACAATCCCAATTAACCCCTCTGTAGAGAGGAGCTTAGCATTGCCAGACCTTTTGCTCCCAGCACTCTCCAACTGTCCTGCTTTGACAGAGACAGTCCCAATTCCCGGTTAATCCTCTGCCTTCCCGCTTTTCAGCTGCTTTTAAAATGTCCCACTTCCTCTCCCTCCCTCCCACTTTTCCCTTCATCTTGTGTAAGTTTCAAGTTCAAAAGTAGCTTGCATGCCAATAACTCAGCAGGGAAGAGAAGAGGGGTGGAATCGTGCCTTTCCCAGTTGGCTCAGGCAAAAGTAAATTGCTGCAGCCTCTCCTAGCTTGCGCGCTCTTCTTCATTATTAACTTTTGCCATCTTGGCCACGCTCTGATGTTGCATGGCCACATGTGGTCCTGGTGTTCCTCTGTGAAATGCTGGAGGACAAGCAATTTTTCCCCCCTGGCAGAGGAGATGTCAGGATCTGCCTCTCCTCGCAGGACTAGGCCCCTGGCTGTACAGCCTCTTTACAGACTCAGGCCCTGGCTTTGGGCCACACTTTGTCCACCGATGATGGCCGTGATGATGCTCAAGCTCTCGAGGTTTCATTACAAGTTGCATGGATTCAAATTCCAAGAAAAGAGAATCAGCCTAAACTTTGGGAAGAGCTTCTTCCTAATGTAAGAGCTGTTTGGCACTGGACTTCGGAAGACAATGGACTCTTCATCTTTGGAGGACTTTAAACAGAGGTTGGCTGGGCATCTTTCAGGAGTTCTGTAGTTGTGTATTCCTGCATGGCAGGGGGTTAGACTAGATGGCCCTTGTGACCCCTTTTCAATCTAAGATCCTGTGATTCATAAGAATCCCCAAGATCAATGTATGACATTTGGGGGAATTTGGGAAATGTCCATGCTCTTTTGCATCGGCCCAACATAACTCTCTGGGGTGCCCTTCCCTTTCAATGTCCTTCGCCTCCACCAATTTGCTCGTGGGTGGTCTGGGGTGAAACAGTCAACAACAAATGGAGATTAACATTTGCACAGCATCTGGGCAGCTTGAGACAGTACCCGTTCCAAGACTGACCAAAAGACCAGGCAGAGGGTGACATTTGTCAGCAGCACAAGGACTTGGGAGGATTATGCTGAGAAGAACATACTTTAATGCAAAAGGATGGGAAAGCTTGTCTTTTCCTGACCCTATTAAGCTTATTAAAACCAGAGCCTGGAAGGCTTTGCTCTGGACTTTTTATAATGGTTACTAGCTGTTCCCGGTGTACCATACACCATTAAAAATCTCCCCAAAAAACGCCCGTCACAACACGTTGACTGAGTGGGTCCTGTCGCACATGGCCTGCCACCACCAAGTTGACTGTATGAGTTTTGTTGTGGTGGCAGCAGCATCATTCTGGCACTGCCAGTTGATTGTCTGGGTCCCATTGCAGCCTGTGACCGGTGAGTGGCTGAGGGAATGAAGGGGCCCTTGTGAGGCTGGGGGTGTAGATGCAGATTGAGTGGCAGGAGTGGATTGTGAGGTGGAGAGGGGATTTGCATGTGGGTGGTGATTGGTTGGGTGTGTTTCCTGAGCTGCCAATCAGCACACTGGGAAAGGCAACATACCCAGGCCTATTGTACATACCCAAGCCTTTTAGATAGATAGATAGATATCCCATAATCTGAACCAGGAGAACTAGAGTCATTCTCCACACTATTACCCCCCTCTACCTCAGCCTTTTTGTCTTGCCACAACTCAGAGAAACAATCAAGGCTCTCTCTAAACATGTCTAGAGTTCCGTTGCTTCACCACCTTTCATCCGGGGATGAAGATAGACAAGAGATGGGAAAGACTAATTTGTTTTGGACTGAAGTTCTTAGGGAGAGCCAGCATGGTGTAGTGGTTTCGGTGCTGGACTAGGACTCCGGGGACCAGGGTTCAAATCTCTGCTCAGCCATAGAAACCCCTTCAATGAACCTTGGGCAAGTCTCACTCTCTCAGCCTCAGAGGAAGGCAATGGTAAACCACTCTGGAGACATCTTACCAAGAAAAACTTAGGATAGAGCCACAAGATCCAGCATGGTGCAGTGGTCTTGAGTGTTGGACTGAACTCTGGGAGAGCAGAATTCAAATCCAGACTCTATTATGGAAATCCCACTTACTTGAAAGAGGTCATCCAGGAAGTCTTGGAACATATCACCCATGGATACGGGAGTTGACCTGTAGAATCATAGATTTGGGAGAAACCACATGGGCCATCTAGTCCAACCCCCTGCCATGCAGGAATACACAATCAAACCATTCCCAACAGATTTTATTTTATTTTATTTATATCCTGCTCTTCAGCCTCATGGCTATCAGAGCAGCTTACAAATTGTTTTAAGCAATAGCTATTTACACATCTACACTGTGTTAAGCAGTTTCCAATGTGTGTTAGCTAATTGCCCCCCACAAGCTGGGTACTCATTTTATTGAGCTACGAAAGGATGGAAGGCTGAGTGAACCTTGGAGCCCGCTGGTATCGAACTTGCAACATGGTGGCTTGCATTTAACCACTGCGCCACCAGGGCTCCCTGGTGATGGCCATCCAGCCTCTGTTTAAAGATCTCCAAAGAAGGAGACTCCACCACACCCTGAGGCAGCGCGTTCTGCTGCTGAACTACTCTTACCGTCAGGAAGTTCTTCCTAATGTTTAGGTGGAATCTCTTTTCCTGTCGTTTGAACCCATTGCTCCATGTCCGAGTCTCTGGAGCAGCAGAAAACAAGCTTGCTCCATCCTCAGTATGACATCCCTTTCAAATATTACTTGCTCAAGGCTACTCAGAGGGTTTTCATAGCTGAATGGGCATTTGAACTCAGAATCCAACCCTCAGACCATAAGACCATGCTAGCTCTCCTTAAGAGTTGTTTGCTTGAGAAAAGAGTTGCTCTTGATGGGGATTACAACTACCAGAACTAGCTTGTTGATAATGAATCAACCCAGCTAAAGAGATTGATTTTTGACTGTCCAACTTCTTCTCCAGTCTGTCCCTGCGCTGGATGGCTGATTCGCCAGTGACAATTTCAGCTCTATGCATCCCTTCTCCTCTTTAATTTTGAAAACAAAGGGTGTTTGACTCTGTCACCATTAGGTTGCAAAAAGGTATAATTGATCCTCCTCCTACTCCATGGGTGGCATTTGAATTTCTTTCCTGAAATTAAAGGAACTCTGAGAAGGTGCTGTTGCATTGAAAGAAATGAACACAATTTAAAATCAATCCCCTCTCACTGTTCAGGAGTTAGAAAGGGCAGGTGTCAATCCATAACCTCACCTGGGACTCTGTTTTTGATTGCATTTCAGAGAATCATAAAATCCATAGCTTGATTGGTGGTTTTTTTTTTTAAAGAAATCCCTTTTTGGTTTTCTGCCAGTTAACCGTTGACCAGCTTCCCCTGGTTTTGGATAGCAATTCCCATCCTCCTTGGCCATAGACCATGTTGTCTGGGGTTGCTGAGAGTTGTAGTCCAAAAGATTTGGAGGTACCAGGTTGAGAGAGGCCACTATGTGCACCAACTGATTTATTCTACTGGGAACACTGGTGCATGATTGCAAGATCTTAGGGGCAAGGACTGAATTTGTTATTCTATCATAAGTCAGTTTTACCTAATTTCCATGTTGCTCTTATGTGCCTAAGGCGAACCTATCATGGAGTTTTCTTGGCAAAATCTGTTCAGAGGCATTTACCTTTGCCTTCCTCTGAGGCTGAGAGAGTGGGACTTGCCCAAGGTCACCCAGGAGGTTTCCATGCAGGGATTTGAACTCTGTTCTGGTAGTCCAATGCTCAAAACCACTACACCATGCTGGTTCTCCAATTTCCATATCAGTCTGCAATTGTGTTTTTTTTAAAGGCATGAATCATCATATTTATTTCAAAGTGCAGATATATATTCAGATCATATCGATGGATTCGGTTTCCATGGTTTTATATCCGAAAAAAGTGTTCTCTCTAGGCATTTCTAGGTCCTCCAATGTGATTCTATGGTCAGTTTCCAGTGTTCATCTCACAGGAAATAACAGGGTTCCCTATTATTCCAGGTTTCAGGTAACCATAGGGGGTTGGGATATGGAAGTTGACCTGTACATTTATATGCAAAGTTAACCATATGTGCATTTTTAAAATTTGGTATACGAATTCCACCAGTTTATGTATTTTTGAGGCAGCCTTCATGCTATGGCAACATTTGGGGAAGAAAGCTATCCAAAATATGACTGTGTTGCAGTGATATTTGCTGGATCCCATGTCAATGGAGCAGTGAATCCACTCTAGGGCTTAATGCAAGCTTCAAATTGCTTTTTCAAGGTACTAGAAGTTCCACTGATGTTCCTCAAGGAGACGAAACCATTTCCCCCTAAATTTCCAGAACAATGCCCTCAATTTTTGAAAAATGTGCAAGATATAAGCAAAGGAATTCCATGTACGACATCAACAATTTCTAGATATAATGATCATTTTACTTGTGTTAACCTTTCCCTATAGACTCAACTTTAAAGCTGTCTATCTATCAAAATCTTGTGCAGTATCTTTGATTAATATGGTTATATTTATCCGAGATACATCTTTGGGAATAACTGTACCCAAATAGGTAACGGAGTTTGGGCAATAACGACACTGCCATTAAAAATAACAATAACTGGTCATGAGCTCAAAATAGATACCATAGAATTATAGAATCATAGAATTGCAGAGTTGGAAGAGACCACGAGGGCCATCCAGTCCAACCCCCTGCCATACAGGAAATCACGATGAAAGCATCCCCGACAGATGGCCATCCAGCTTCTGTTTAAAGACCTCCAAGGAAGGAGACCCCACCACGCTCCGAGGGAGTGCGTTCCACTGCCGAACAGCTCTTACTATCAAAAAGTTCCTCCCAATGTTGAGGTGGAATCTCTGTTCCTGGAGCTTGCATCCATTGCTCTGTGTTCCAGTCTCTAGAGCAGCAGAAAACAAACTTGCTCCATCCTCAACGTGACACCCCTTCAAATACTTAAACAGGAATATCATATCACCTCTTAACCGTCTTTTTTCCAGGCTAAACATACCCAGCTCCCTAAGTCTCTCCTCATAAGGCATGGTTTCCAGACCTTTCACCATTTTAGTCGCCCTTCTCTGGACTCGCTCCAATTTGTCCATATCCTTTTTGAATTGTGGTGCCCAGAACTGGACACAGTATTCCAGGTGAGGCCTGACCAAGGCAGAATAGAGTGGCACTATTACTTCCCTTGATCTAGACTACTATACTTCTATTGATGCAGACCAAAATCGCATTGGCCTTTTTAGCTGCCGCATCACACTGTTGACTCATGTTCAACTTGTGGTCTACTAGGACTCCTAGATCCCTTTCGCACGTAGTCTCATTCAGCCAGGTCTCCCCCATCCTATATCTATGCATTTCATTTTTTCGCCCTCAGTGCAGTACCTTACATTTCTCCGTATTGAATTTCATTTTGTTAGCTTTGGCCCAACTCTCCAGTCTATCCAGGTCATTTTGAATTTTGATTCTGTCCTCTAGGGTATTAGCCACTCCTCCTAATTTGGTGTCATCTGTAAATTTGATAAGTATGCCCCTAATTCCCTCATCCAAGTGATTGATAAAGATGTTGAATAGCACTGGGCCCAGGACAGAACTCTGTGGCACCCAACTGGTCACATCCACACACAAGAGCAGCCTATCTCACATGACTAAATGCCAGGGACTAGAGCCATGGAAAGCTGCTGTTGCATTAGTCCAGAGAGCCCTCCCCCGTGATCCACCATGCCCTATAAGGAGCAGCTTAGGGAGCTGGGTATGCTTAGCCTGGAGAAGAGAAGGTGAAGAGGTGACCTAAAAGCCATGTTTAAATATTGGAAGGGATGTTATATTGAGGATGGAGCAAGCTTCTTTTCTGCTGCTCCAGAGATTCAGACATGGAGCAATGGGTTCAAATTCTAAGAAAAGAGATTCCACCTAAACATTAGGAAGACCTTCCTGACAGTAAGAGCTGTTCGGAAGTGGAAAGCACTGCCTGGGAGTGTGGTGGAGTCTCCTTCTTTGGAAGTTTTTAAATAGAGGCTGGATGGCCATCTGTCGGGAATGATTTGATTGTTTATTCCTGCATGGCAGGGGGTTGGATTGGATGGCCCTTGGGGTCCCTTCCAATGCTATGATTCTATCTGCTTTGTTAAGTGACACATCACAATGCGTGGCAAGCTGATTGCCAGTTTTTTAACTTCGAAGCAGAGTGTGGGCTGCCTCTCAGGGTGATAAACCCAGTTTCCAGTGCAGGTGGCTTGGAGCAAGACAGCAGCTCATGAAAAACTGGAAGCACTCTTGCGTAGGGACGGGTGGTTGGTTCGAGGTTGACAAGAACCATTGTGCTAAATGAACTGCAGAGCATGATCACCCAAAGCCAAAGGCCTTGCACCTGTTTAGCATTTGCGTTATTGAGTATTTGCGACCAGAGAATAGGAAGTGACTCTAAATCCCCAAAGTTAACCTCTGCATAGACGGCCATCCAGTTAGAGAGAATGGCTGTAATTCAGCATAGATGTATGTCTTCATAAGGAAACTTCACTTGTGTGGAAAATAGAAATAAGTAAATTTGCAACACCCATATTCACCACAGGGCTGCTGTGACGTTACTAGCTATGGACGCCCATTGTGCTATGGTAGCCAGTGAAATGATTGATGTATCATAGAACCATAGAGTTGGAAGACACCCCAAGGGCCATCCAGTCCAACCCCCTGCCATGTAAGAAGACATAACCAAAGCACTCCCGAGAGATGTCCATCCAGGCTCTGTTTAAAAACCTCCAAAGGAGACTCCACTACACTCCCGGGCAGTGCATTCCACTGCCAAACAGCTCTTAACACCAGGATGTTCTTCCTAATGTTTAGGTGGAATCTCTTTTCATGTAGTTTGAACCCACCCTCCTCTGGACACGTTCCAGCTTCTCAATATCCTTCCTGAACTGTGGTGCCCAGAACTGGACAAAATATTCCAGGTGAGGTCTGACCAAAGCAGAATAGAGTGGCATCATTATTTCCCTTGATCTAGACACTAGTCTCCTATTGATGCAGCCTAGAATCGCATTGGCTTTTTTAGCTGCTGCATCACACTACTGACTGGTCAGTTTCTGGTGTTCTTCTCATTTAAAATAATAAGTTTCCCTATTATCCATAGTTTTGGGTATCCACAGGGGGTCTTGGATGTATCCACCTGCAGATACAAGGGTCAACCTGTAATTTGTAAAGATATAAAGTGTAGACTGTGATGTAGAATCTCAAACGACATCATTTTACCCCTTGATAATTGCAGGCTGTTGGCTTTCTGGAGCACTTAATCCACCCCGAGTTTTAGTCTGAACTTTTAAGGTATAGAGGCCTTTTCCATGGGTTCAATGCCATGGAGAGCTCCTTTTAAAGTTCAGACTGAAACTCGGAGTGTATACATGACCATCACAGCCACCATCTGTTTTGCTCAAAACACAGATGTGACACTTAAGTCCAAACTTTAAGGGCACTGAACCCCATCCCTGAAAAAGGTTCAAAGCCTTTGTTAGCTCCTTTAAAGTTTGGACTGCAACCCGGAGTGGAATCACTGCCCTCCTGACATGGAAGCTACTGGCCACTGCTGATCTTGAAACACTCCTGGAAGAGACAGTACCTCCTCCGTTGGGATCAAAGCTTGGAAATAACAAGTTACAAGTAACTACATTACTTCTGACTAATTACTTTGAGGGGTATCAAGGGTGTAACAAAGTCACATTTCAAAAATAGCAAAGAAGTATGAAGTTGCTCTGTCTGTGTAAAGAGTAATGCCTTCTAGTTACTTTCAAAAGTTTCTTTTTCATGTCATTTTTGGAGTCACTTTGGTGGAATTTTTTTCCAAATTTTATGCCATCCTCTTGTTATTCCTAAAAGTGGTTTTAAAAAGTAATGGAAAAGTCATCAGTAATTCCGTGAATTATTTTTTCCACCAAATATCCAGGGAGTTACTTTTCAACCACTATAAAGATGAGTGGAATGAACTACTTTTAAAAAGCAAAAGTTGAAAGCTCTGATGTAGAAGGCCTGTAGCACTGAGGTTTCTTTTTTTGGAAAATAAGTTACTGAAAGAGGCAGCTTAGTTGAAAAGAGCCAGCGTGTAGTGGTTTGAATGCTGGGAGACCATGGTTTGAACCTTGCTTGGCCATGGAAGTCATACTCTCTCAGCCAAAGGATTTTCATGACCGAGCAAGGATTTGAACCCTGGTCTCCAGAGTCGTAGTCCTAGGTACTTAATGCATAACACTTAATGCCATCTCCAGGGGCTATCCCTAGGTCTCAAGGCCTGGGATCTGGCAACTTTAGATGAGGTATACATTTAAAAATAAAGAAATAAAAAAATAAGTAAATAAATATTTCTGGTCCTCTCCTCACCTATTTGCTCCAGCAGAGACTGGAATCTGCATCTCTTAAAATCTCAAACCATTGCTCTAACCACTAGGCTGGGCATTCTCTGGTGAATGATGGCACCTTCTCCCTTCTTTCTTTAACGTGTAACACATAAGATTTTGAAGTGCAGTTAGTTCTGTTGGGTCACCAAGAGGTCGCTCACAAGATGAGAAAGAGTGTGTGTGTGTGTGGGATATATATATATATATATATATATATATATTCTAGTCAAGTCTGTTTGAACTTTCCCAAGTGGCCAGAGAGTGTCGAGAAGAGAATTTTCTGCACGTTAATTAGACCCTGGGAAATTAGAAACCCAGCTAAAGATAGCTGGCCGATCAGTCTGCTTTTCAGATCAGGGAAGGGTGTTCTGAACATTTCTACACACATATTTCTTCCCATTCAGAAATATGAAAGCGAGCAAACGTGAACATTATCAATACTGAAAGATCCAAGATCAGGCAGTCTTTCATCAAAGAAGAATGAATTTTTCTAGACAGTGGCAATGCCTTTCCAGCACTCTTACATAACCCAGACCACAGAAACTGGCATGCATTTTCATGCCTCCACAACATTTCACAAATGTGAACAGGGAAACATGCGGTACTCAAGATGGCCAAAGTTATTAATGAGGAAGAGCAAACAAATTAGCACAAACAGTGCATGCAAAAGGGATCTAGGAGTCTTAGTGGACCACAAGCTGAATATGAGTCAGCAGTGTGATGTGGCAGCTAAAAAAGCCAATGTGATTCTCGGCTGCATCAACAGGAGTATAGTGTCCAGGTTGAGGGAAGTAATAGTGCCATTCATTCTGCTTTGGTCAGGCCTCACTTGGAATACTCTGTCCAGTTCTGGGCACCACAATTCAGGAAGGATACTGAGAAGCTAGAATGTGTCCAGAGGAGGGTGACCAAAATGGTGGGTGGTCTGGAAGCCATTATGCCCTATGAGGAGCAGCTTAGGGAGATGGGTATATTTAGCCCAGAGCAGAGAAGGTTAAGAGCCATGATAGCCATGTTTAAATATTTGAACGGATGTCATACTGAGGATGGGGCAAGATCGTTTTCTGCTGCTCCTGAGACTAGGACACGGAGCAATGGGTTCAAACTACAGGAAAAGAGATTCCACTTCAACATTAGGAAGAATTTCCGGACAGTAAGAGCTGTTCAGAAGTGGAATACTGTGTGGTGGCATCTCCTTCTTTGGAAGTTTTTAAGCAGAGGCTGGATGGCCCTCTGCCGGGAGTGCTTTCATTGGGTATTCCTGCATGGCAGGGGGTTGGACTGGATGTCCCTTGTGGCCCTTCCAACTCTATGATTCTGTGATTCTAAGGAGTCAAGGACTGGAGTTAAAAGTCAAAGCCAGGAGCGAAGAAGAAGAGTTGCAACAGCTCTTGTAGACTTCATCATCAGAGCAAAGTCCAATGGCCACAGGAAGTCAATTTATACTCCTTCCTGCCCAGGAAGAGCCAATGGCCTACTGGGAGGGCAGAGTCAGTTTGGAAAATTTTTCCCTGTTCGAAGCGCAATGCTTTAGTTGACCAGAAGGGGCCATAGGCTGCAATACCCAACATTTTATTGAGAGGCTGCAGTCATGTACCTGGCCACGTGGGGCAGCACTGAGCAATTCCCGCTACCTGATGTTTTGCACATTTCCTCAGGTATAAATCTCCATTGGTTTTTGTAGAGATTTATTTCTGAGTAAGTATGGACAAAATAGCAGCCTTCAAGCTCCCAGTAGCTCTCCTCCAAATCTTTCCCGGCCAACACCATCCATCTCGATCAATCTGATTACAGTAACTTTTATGTCTTCAGCGATACTTATCTCGCACCTCTGTCTCAATTGTCTCTTGGAATAAAACAGCCTGACAACTCTGAGTGCTTTTGAAAATTTTATTTGCTAGGTATATCACTTCCATCTGGAATTTGAAGAGAACAGATTTTTTAGTAGGATTGTGTGTTTTTTTAAACCACCAACCTTGCTCGTTGAATCCTATAATTTGTTCCCCCAAGTAAAACTATGAAGGAAGGTGTTTTTTTTTTTTTATCTTGAAGAGAAAGAAGGACCCGTTAATGCCCTTGGTTGTGAAGTAGTTGGACAGTACTGAGGAAACTTTGGCCTACCATAAGTTCCAGACTACAGTTCCCATAATCCCTTGCTGTTGGCCATGGTTACTAGGGCTTCTGGGAGCTGGAATTCAAAGCAACTGGATAGCCAAAGGTTCTGCACCCCTGATTTAGAGGAGTGGGTTTTCCTTCCTCCCTTTCCCCTTCTCCTCCTCCTCTTTGTTTTTCTTCTTCCTCCTCATCCTTCTTCCTTCTTCTCTTTCTTCTTTCTCCTTCTCCTCCTCCTCCACTGCCACCACCACCACCAGCTCTTCTTCTTTTTCCTCTTCTTCCCTCTTCCTCCTTCTTCTCTTCCTTCCTCTTCTGCTTCTTCCTCCTCCTCCTTTCCCCCTTTCCTCCTCCTTACTCTTCTTCTTCTTCCTTTTCCTCCTCCCCCTCCTCTTCCTTCCTCTTCTCCTTCTTCCCCACTTTCCTTTTCCTCCTCCTCCTTCTCCTCCTCCTCTTCCTCTTCTGCTTCCTCCTCCTCTTTTCTTCTTCCTCCGCTTCCTCTTTCTTCTTCTTCCTCACCCTCCTTCCTTCTTCTGCTTCCTTCTCTTCTTCATTTTCTTCTTCCCTCTTCCTCCCTCTTCTCCTTCTCTTCCTTCCTCTTCTGCTTCTTCCTCCTCCTTCCCTTTCCTCCTCCTCCTCCTCCTCTTCTTATTTCTTCCTCTTCTTCCCTCTTCCTCCTACTCTTCTTCTTCCTCTTCCTTCTTCTTCCTCACCCTCCTTCCTTCTTCTGCTTCCTTCTCTTCTTCATTTTCTTCTTTCCTCTTCCTCCCTCTTCCTTCTCTTCCTTCCTCTTCTGCTTCTTCCTCCTCCTCCTTCCCTTTGCTCCTCTTCTTCTTCCCTCTTCCTCTTCTTCCCCCTCCTTTCTTCTTCCTCCTCCTCTTCCTCTTCCTTCTTCTGCTTCCTCCTCTTCCTCATTTTCTTCTTCCCTCCTCCTCCCACTTCTTCCTCTTTCTCTTCCTTCCTCTTCTACTTCTTCCTCTTTCTCCTCCTTCCCTTCCTCCTTCCCCCCTCCTCTCTTTTCCTCTTCCTCCTCTTCTTCCTCTTCTTCACACAATGCCAAAAGCCAGCAGGGCATAGAGATTTTGTTGGAAAAGATTGACATTGCAGAGGGGAGTGCCCACTACTCCTCACTGCCACAAAGAGCAGGACTCCCCAATCCAGCATCTCCCAAATATTGTCAGGATAGAGCTCCTATAAATCCAGCCATACAGTCTGGGGGTGATGGGAATTGCAGTCTGACAGGTCTGGAAGGCTTCAGGTTAGGGGAGTCTGTATCGGAACTAGGTCTCAGGGACTGAGGCTAGCCAAAAGTTGCCTGGTGTGATCTGCAGCTAGGTGGAAAAACAAATTCCTGTCTGCTAGGTCAATGGTTATTGCTCTACCCATTCCTCCACACAGCCTCCTCTGCTGAGCACTGAAAGTGTGGCTCACCACTCTCCCTGCCTGTTTTCCTTGCATAGCTACTTGTCAGTCTGAAGACAGGTACACACACCTCTGGCTAAAATGAGCTGTGGCAATTGATTTTTTTTGGCTTCTTGCAATTCTGTCCCGGGTAATGACTGTGATAAAGAGGGAGACACAAGATTTCTGACAAATGGACACAGAACGTTCTCCCTGAAGCACCTTATTGACAAAGCCAGGCTCTCATCTGGCAACAAGATGGAGTAAGCAGAGCCAGGCATAGGCATCACCCAGGCAGGGGGAATAGGTCTGCTCCCCCACATAGGTTTCAGCACTTTGGAGAGCTCCATTGAAGTTTTGATGGAAGCCAAGAGTAGAATCACCGTCTCCCAGAATCATAAAATCTCAGCCATCTAGTCCAAGCTCCTGCCTTCCCAGGGATACACAATTAAAAAACTCCTGAAAGATGCCCATTGAACCTTTGTTTAAAAATTTCCCAAGAAGGAGAGTCAACCGCCCTTGGAATCAATCTATACCACAGTGGACCAGTTCTTATAGTCAAGAAGTTCTTTCTAATATCCAGGTGGAATCTCTTTCCCTGAGCTGTGAATCCATTGGTTCATGTTCAAGCCTCTGGAGCAGCAGAAAACCAGCTTGCTCTATCTTTTAAGTGACATCCCTTCAGATATTTAATCATAAAACCATAGAGTTGGAAGAGACCACAAGGGCCATCTAGTCCAACCCCATTCTGCCATGCAGGGATACCCAATCAAAGCATTCCCGATAGATGGTCATCCAGCCTCTGTTTAAAAACCTCCAAAGATGATGGCTCTCATGTTACTTGTGGCCTAAATACCCTAAAGGCATCAGATCTCATCTGATCTTGGAAGATAGGCAGAGTCAGCCCTGGTTAGAACGTGGATGGGAGACTGTCAATGAATACCAAGTACTATGGGTTATCTTTCTGGAGAAGGAACTGGCAAAACCACCTCTGAGGATTCCTTGCCTAAGAAAATCCTGAAATTCATGGGCTCACCATAATTCAAAAGGGGATTTGAAGGTGTGTGCATGCACAGGCACACACAGAGTCTTCTCTTATTCAAGATGAGCATATCCAACTCCCATAGTTGTTTCTCATAAGGCTTTGTTTCCAACCCTTTAACCATTGTGGTCACCCTCCTCTGGACACGTTCCAGCTTCTCAATATCCTTCTTGAATTGTGGTGCCCAGAACTGGACACAAGTATTCCAGGAGAGGTCTGACCAAAGCAGAATAGAGTGGCACTATGACTTCCCTTGGTCTAGACACTAGGCTCCTATTAATGCAGCCCAGAATCACATTAGCTTTTTTAGCTGCTGCGTCACACTGCTGACTCATGTTCAGCTTGTGGTCCGCTAAGACTCCTTGATCCCTTTCACATGTACTACCACCAAGCCAGGTGTCACCCATCGTATATCGGTGCATTTCATTTTTACTGCCCAAGTGTAGTATCCTACGTTTCTCGCTGTTGAAATTCATTTTTTTTGTTTTGGCCCAGCTTTCTAATCTATTCAGGTCATTTTGAATTCTCATCCTGTCCTCTGGGGTATTAGCTGTCCCTCCTAATTTGATGTCATCTGCAAACTTGATAAGCACGCCTTCTATTCCCTCATCAGTGTGTATAGAGCCATTGTACTGTCTATTCTCCTTTATGGGTCTGAAACATGGGTCACCTATCGCCACCACTTACGACTCCTCGAACGCTTTCATCAGTGCTGTCTATGCACAATCCTAAATATACACTGGACTGACTATGTGACAAATGTTGCTGTCCTTGAGCAAGCAGGGATCACCAGCATTGAGGCCATGATATTGAGAACACAGCTGCACTGGGCAGGGCACGTTTCTAGGATGGAGGACCATCGCTTCCCAAAAATAGTACTCTACCGTGAACTCGCCACAGGTCAGCGTAAGAGGGGCGCTCCAAAAAAGCGATACAAGGACTCCCTGAAACAACATCTCAGGCTTGGCCAAATTGATCACCAACAGTGGTCCGCCCTGGCCTCACATCGGGAGGCATGGAGACGCACTATCCACAATGCTGCAGCCTTATTTGAGAACTCACGCCGAACAAGTCTTGAAGAGAAACGACAACACTGAAAGAATCACAACCCGGAAACATCACCCAAGGAAACCTGCTGTGTTTTCTGCAACCGGACTTGTTTATCTCGGATTGGCCTTTTTAGTCATCAGTGTGCTTGCAGAAAGCGCGGGATGAGTCCTTCCTGAATCTTCGTTTGTGAAGAAAAGCCAGAGAGAGAGTTTCCCTCATCCAAGTCAAGGATAAAGATGTTGAATAGCACTGGGCCCAGGACAGAATCCGGGGGCACCCAACTGGTCACTCCTCTCCAGGATGAAGAGGAGCTATTGGTGAGCACCCTTTGGATCCATCCCATCAACCAATTACAAGTCCACCTAATAGTTGCATGACCTGAAATAGCCCAACTCACCTGCACTGTCTCGCCTGTTACAGTCTGTCTGTTACTTGTTGCTTGTAGGCACAAGATAGCATCACCTTTTCTCTGAGGGCTTTCCCCAAACCCACAAACTTTGGTCCCTTCACTCAAGAGTGGTGCTATGAGTGTTAACAATCCCACTGCCAAGCTTCTTGCGCAGACAGTAGGCACACAGCAGCAGGGATTGGCAAGTGTGGCTGCAGCCCTGGCTCTCCCTTCCCCTTTGCATCCCATCATAGAGGGCTGTGCCAAGCTGTTGCAGCTGAGGTGGAGGCTCCTGGCATTGGCACCACTGTCCAAGGGCACCGTTGGCAGCTCCACTGAAGCTTAATGCATGTGGACAGATTAGCGTGTCTCTGACAGACTCCATCAGGCACATTCTGTTCCGGGGAGCAGATGGGGACTTGCTCCAAATTGGCAGTGCCAACTCCATGCACCTTGCATGTTTTAACTCTGTAGCCACCACAAGCTTGTGTGATGCAGTGGCTTGAGGGTTGACTTTGGGAGACTAAGACGTTGGGAGACCAAGGTTCAGATCTCTGCTTAGCCCTGGAAACCCACTGGTTGAACCTGGGTGAGTCATACTCTCTCAGCCTCAGAGGAAGGCAGTGGAAAACCCCCTCTGAATAAAGCTAGCCAAGGAATCATAGAATCCTAGAGTTGGAAGAGACCAGAAGGGCCATCTAGGCCAACCCCCTGCCCTGCAGGAACACCCGATCAAAGCATTCCCGACAGATGGCCATCAAGCCTCTGTTTAAAAACCTCCAAAGAAGGAGACTCCACCACACTCCGAAACCCTAGGATAGCTTTGCCATAAGCCAGAGTCAACTTGAAGACAGAAAACAGTGTGGTGTAATGGTTTGAGTTTTGGACTAGGGCTCTGGAAGACCAGGGTTCAAATCCTCACTCAGCCTTGAAACCCACCAGCTGACCTTGGGCAAGTTACATCCTCTCAGGCTCAGAGGAAGACTAGGGCAACCCCTTCTGGGGGAAAAAAAAACAGCTAAGAAACCCCTAGCACAGGGCGCCATAGGTCAATGTCAGATTGAGGGCACATAAAAACAACAACACTGTAAGTACTCTTTTAGAGAGCCAGTATTGTGTAGTAGGCTAGAACTCTGTGGGACCAGAGTTCGAATCCTGATCAACTCAGGAAATCCACTTGGTAACCTAGGACAAATCACACTCTCGGAGTGTGAGCTATTTGTGTTGTAGTGCAGAGTATTTAGGGGCCAGCTTGGTCTTGAATGGGCAATGAAGACCCCGTAGCTTTATGAAACATGTGTTCCTAGTGAAGACATGAGAGCCAACATAGTGCAATGATTTGTGCAGTTGGATTAGGATTCTGGGAGACTGGGGTTCAAATCTGCACTCAAACATGGAAACTGACTGGGCAACTTTGGAAAAGTCCTACTCTCTCAATGCCATGGCAAAGCTCCTCTAAATAAATCTTATATATTACAGTATATGGTTGCCATAATTTGGGGTTGACTTGAAGGCACATAACAACCAGCAGAAGTAACAAGGAAGGGAGAAGGGAGAGCAAGGTGTATTGTTTTTATACACTGAAAGTACCAGGTCCTATTTGAACTTGGAAGCTAAGCAGGACCAGGCCTGGTTAGGACTTGGATGGGAGACCACCAATGAATGCCAGGTGCTGGAGGCTCAGAGGAAGGAACTGGCAAAACCACCTCTGACACTTCCTTGCCTAAGAAAACCCTAAAAAATTCCTAAGTTGATAGGTGAGGACTCAAAAACACATGCACACACGCTAGCAACCTTGAGTACCATTCTTGTGAAAAAGGAAGGATATAGGTGGATCAAATAATTAAATAAATTGTCAATGCTAATTGTGATCTTTATCATCCTCATCCTCATCATCCCATCCCTTCACCTGAAAATTGGAGAGCAGGATTAGTCATAGACCTTCTTTGCCAAGGAGGTGCTAATTGTGCTGTTAAAATCCCTGCCACCATCTGAGATGTGACTCATTCCAGCATTGAGTCTGGAGCACCCAGCAGCTAAGCCATCCCTCTTTTATGGGTATTGCTCATTCCCACCCCAATCCCCTCCATCCCCTACCCTGACCCAACAAGGGAGCAGGGAAGAAGGAATGAAAAGAATGAGCAGAAGAAGATGGTACCAGAGGAGGGCGATGAGGATCGTGGGGCGTCTGAAGCCATTACGCCCTATGAGGAGCGGTTTAGGGAGCTGGCATGTTTAATCTGGAGAAGAGAAGGTTGAGAGGTGACATGATAGCCATGTTTAAATATTTGAAGGGATGTCATACTGAGGATGGAGCAGTCTTGTTTTCTGCTGCTCCAGAGATTAGGACATGGAGCAATGGGTTCAAACTCCAAGAAAAGAGAATCCACCTAAACATTAGGAAGAACTTCCCGACAGTAAGAGCTGTTTGGAAGTGGAATACACTGCCTTGGGGTGTGGTGGAGTCTCTTTCTTTGGAGGTTTTTAAACAAAGGCTGGGTGACCATCTGTCGGGAATGCTTTGATTTTGTCTTCCTGCATGGCAGGGGGTTGGACTGGATGGCCCTTGGGGTCTCCTCCAAGTCTATGATTCTATGAAATGCCCAGTAATCATCTTGAAGGCATGTAACAACATTGCAGGTACTCTTTAGAGACCCAGAGTTGTGTAGTAGTTTGTGTGCTGGGCTAGGACTCTGGGAGACCAGTGTTCAAATGGCTGCTCAGCCATATTTATTCTCTGAATAAATCTGGCCAAGAAAATCCTTGTATACATAGCTATAATTTGAAGATACATAACAACAATAACAACACTGCAGATAATCTTTAGAGATCCTGTACTCCTACTCCACCAAGGGCACAGGAATATGGCAGGAGATGTCTGATCTACAGTGTCTACCTAGCTGAATAGTTGGATACTATGAGATAAAACCAAAATAGAATGATAGAGTTGGAAGAGACCACAAGGGGCCATCTAGTCCAACCCCCTGCTGTGCAGGAATAAATAATCAAAGCACTTCTGACAGATGGCAACCCAGCCTCTGGAATTATAGCTGAGAAAGAAATCTTTCCCCTTTTTGGGTTAGAGCCACCAGAATTTCCCCTAGCCAACATGGCCACAGGGAGCTGTAGTTTATAGAATCATACAATCATAGAGTTGGAAGAGACCACAAAGGCCATCTAGTCCAACTCCCTGTCATGCAGGAATACACAATCAAATAATTCCCGACAGATAGCCATCCAGCCTCTGTTCAAAAACCTCCAGGAACTTTTCAGAGCTCTTACTTCAGAATTTTTTTTTTGAGCTCACAGTGTCCAAACAGGAGCCTCTGGGAAGCCCACTAGCCAGAAAAGTGACGGTTTTCTCCCATGTTGTTTCAAAGTCTGAGCTAGACTGCTCCTGTACAAGGAAGTCCTGAACATAAGCGATAACAGCTTTGCTAAATAGGCGCATTTTAAAGTTTTTTTTTAAATGCCTTTTTTATTCTAGTCAATATGATGAAAATCAAACTGTCCCTCTGCATGTGTGGTATATGAAAGGAAGGGTATAGATCCGATATAGTATCTTCACCCTATCTCCAAATGCAGTGCTGTTCCTTCTTACCTCTCTAATCCTACTTTCCTATTGCTGACTCATAAGGGAAATAATAATCGTGGTAATGCCAGTCTTCTTGGGAATCTAGAAATGATGGTTGCCTCCCATTACTGCTGACAAGAGATTGCTCATAAATTCCCTGGCAGAGAGTTTTTTTATTTAGTGGAGTGAACAGGATGTTGAGAACAAACTCCAGTCCTTGCTTCTCACAGCTGCTGAGAACTGTCTCTTTTCAGTCTGCTGGGAGTGTAGCTGAGGGAGCGAGCAAAGGCTGTGTTTTAGGAAGAGTGAAAAGTAAATTAGGTTTGTTTTTGCTTTTTCTGAATCTGAGTTTTCTTTCACAGAGATGCGATGCGCTTTCGGAGAGATGCGGGCAGCCTGCTTTCCTGCCGTTGATGCCATCGGCGTGATGTAAAATCAATATAACAGTGAAAGAAAATGGCCATTTCACATTAAAAACGAAAACAAAAGACACCAGTGACAAATCTGTACTGAGGTGCAGGCTGCTGCCACACTGCTGAAATAATGCAGTTTGACACTGCTTTAACTATCATGGCTCCATCTTAAGGAATCCTGTGGTCCAAGGACCCTCAGGGGGCCACAATGTCCTCCCGGGGGGTCTGTGAAGACCCATCTCTTTCCTGCAGTGGAGTAGCCACGTGACAGGAGCCAAGGCTGGCTTGGCCTGCGCCTTGCCATTCAATCTGCTCCAGGCACAAACTTTCAAGAAAAAGCAGGAGAAAAGTCTCCCCTCCCCTCCAGTGCATCCGAGGGAAGGTTTAACAGATGGTGTATTATTATTATTATTATTATTATCTGGTATTATTACTATGGTTTAAAATCTCGAATTTAAAACCTTGGGGACCCTGGCAACAAAGATATTTAAAGGAGGTCCCCTGATAAAGAAAAGGTTAAGAACCACTGATGTAAAGGATAAAACCAACCATTTGCTTAGTATGCTAAACTGTTTCCTTGACACCCACCAATGAGATACCTCAGGAAAGCTCAACACCAGTGATGTGTGTGCGTGTGTGAAAGCAACACCTCTTTTGTATAGACCACTTCTGATTGATAATTCCTGAAAGCAACACCTCTTTTGTATAGACCACTTCTGATTGATAATTCCTGAAAGCAACACCTCTTTTGTATAGACCACTTCTGATTGATTGATAATTCCTGAAAGCAACACCTCTTTTGTATAGACCACTTCTGATTGATAATTCCTGAGAGGGACCCAACTGCCTAGGCGTCTTGATGGTTCAATTTTGTCTGATTCTTTTTTGAAGGGTGTGTGTGTGTGTGTGGATCAGCCCTCAGCCTAGTCTTAGGGGGGCTCAAGGTGCCTCTGGGGTCCATGTCTATTTCCCACATGTTTTTAGAAAATCTGCACAGAGGCATTTGCTCTCCTTGGACCTTCTTGTCTCTAGCATTTAACCATTTCAGATAGACTGCCCCTATGTATGGGGGTTCCGCTGTTCTGTCATCATAAAATAATGGAAAAGCTCCATGTTTCTGTGCATTCTATTTCCGATGCTGGTCAAACAGTTCCCTCCAGTGAACCAGGACAGGCTTAAGCAAAACTCTTCCACTCCTGCTTTGATAAGAAAGACTATGCCTACATGTGCTTTGTTTCACAAAGCAAAATTCAGACGAGTCTAGTGTCTAGATCAAGGGAAGTCATAGTGCCACTCTATTCTGCTTTGGTCAGACCTCACATGGAAGACTGTGTCCAGTTCTGGGCAACACAATTCAGGAAGGATATTGAGAAGCTGGAGCGTGTCCAGAGGAGGGTGACCAAAATGGCAAAAGGTCTGGAAGCCATGATGCCCTCTGAGGAGCAGCTTAGGGAGCTGGGCATGTTTAGTCTGGAGAAGAGAAGGTTGAGAAGGGGCATGATAGCTATGTTTAAATATTTGAAGGGATGTCCTACTGAGGATGGGGCAAGCTTGTTTTCTGTGGCTCCAGAGACTAGGACATGGAGCAATGCAATCAAACTACAGGAAAAGAGATTCCGCCTAAACATTAGGAAGAATGTCCTGACAGTAAGAGTTGTTCGGAAGTGGAATACACTGCCTGGGAGTGTGGTAGAGTCTCCTTCTTTGGAGGTTTTTAAACAGAGGCTGGATGACCATGTGTCGGGAATGTGTTGATTGTGTATTCCTGCATGGCAGGGGGTTAGACTAGATGGCCCTTGGGGTCTCTTCCAATTCTATTATTCTGTGATTCTAGTCCTCATAATTGAGCTAGGCTTTTTCTTCTTTGTGGGTTTCTGGCTTAAGGGATTATTGGTTGACAAGATCTGGCTTTCCCCCTTCCTCCCAAATTCCTCCTTTGTCCTCAGCTTTCTTCAGTTGCTGCAAGCAGAGTTCAAATGCAGTTTGTGCTCAAAGGGAAAGAGGGAGAGAAAAGAGGTGGAACCTTGCCCTTCCAAGGAGGCTGAGGCAAAAGCAAACTGCTGCAATCTCTTCTAGCTTAGGTATTCTTCCCCATGAATAACTTTTGTCTTCTTGATCGCACACTGGTATTCCTTGGCAACACGTTTCCAGGTTTTCATCTGTGAAATGTTGGTGCATATGCAGTCACACTGTTTGTGTGTGTGTGTGTGTGTGTGTGCCTTTAAGTTGCCTGTCATCTTACAAAGACCCCATGAATTTCACAGGCCTTTCTTAGGCAAAGAACTCTCAGAAGTGGCTTGCTAGTTCGTTCTTCTGAAATGCAGCCTGATGTTCATTGGCGGTTCCCATCCAAGTATTAACCAGGGCTGACCCTGCTTAGCTTCAAAGATCAAAAGGGGTCTGGTGCCTTTTGGAGTTGTCATGATATACCTGAATTTCACTTCCTCTGTGCCAGCATTCTATCTGATGTTCAAGGATTGGGGTCACAATGATTTGTGATCCCTCTTGTGATGGGAAAGCCAAGAGAAACTCATTGGGAGCCAATGGACCACAAAGGGAATGAGGCTCAGGCGTACAGTTGCGTTGGCTGGCTCAGGAAACGGCAGCGCAGTTTTCTATTCCAGTAAACTTTGAGGCTGGCATTCTTTCCCCGTTCCCATTTCCCCAGTGATCAGGATTTCTTGCAGTTAATTTGAGACCCCTTCAAAGTTCAATGCCTTTCATTATAACAGACCTTCCAGAGCAGAAGGCTTCTGATGAATGATCAGTCCAGAGAACAAAAGGGCATTTATTTACCCGAAGTCTACAATGGAATTGACCAAGGGGGGAAAGAGAGTCTTTCTCTGTATGTAATAGGGTTGCTGGTTCAGGATCATCACAGGCCTGAGCCTGAGACTTAGGGGCAGCAGCTGGTGATGCTCTTAAGCATTTTGCATTAAGCAACAACCACACTTGCTCTTGGCTTGTCATTTAAAAACACACACGTGCACACAAACAAATATTTTCCTGTTTGAAAATTAAGGCAGAAATTTTAGCTAAAGGGGCTGTTCCCAGATCAGGATGAAATGAGGGGATTGTTCCTTTTTATTTGCTTAGGAAGACAAGGTAAAGAGCATTTAATCTAGCCCACTTGCTTCTAGCCAGAAGGTGGATGCAGAGCAGAGTGGAGGGTGGGTCCTGGAGCCACAAATCCTACTGAGCCACCAAGAAGGATCTGCCTTATGTTCCTACCGTTACCCATTGGCACTTTGATGGCTCATGGCAGCCCCTTGTTGAATATGGATGTTGCAAAATTGCTCAGTTCTACTTCCTGCAAACATAAGTCCACTTACATAGACGTAAGTCCCATACTGAATTCCATCCATTAAGTCAGCTACAAAAATAAATGCAATTTAAGGATGATTTCAAAAAAGGGATAAGAAAATCACAGTCAGATGCAGAAATGGGATAGCTTAGTGTTGTACCTGCATGCACACCACAGACCGAGGTAGATGGAGTTTTCCATCTCTCGTATGAGCACTTGCGTGTGTGTGCGATACAGCCATATACAAAGGAAAATTTGTTTTGAATCATTGCAACTGTCTCTAGGATACAGTAGCAGCAATTCAAAGTTGTCTTTAGCAGCATCTTTAGCTCTTCACTCTCTTGCTGCATATTCTCTTCCACCACTTCAGAGCTGAAGAATACTTGTAAAAAATATGGATTATGGAAAACAAAAAACAGATGGGAGCTGCTCTGTCAATGGGGCAAAAGAATCGCTTCTGAGTTCTAGCTGAGTTTTTCAAAACAGCTACCCAAGGTGCTGAGCCCCATTCCTTCAAATCGATTCAGCTCATTGATGCAGCCTTTAAAATTTGGATGAAATATTGGAATGGATTCATTGCTCTCACTGACATAGGAGCTTTTCATACTACACTGTTATATTGTTACTATTCCACTTTATTTGCTGTGGCTGCCTCCTGTGGAATCCTGGGATTTGCAGTTTAGGAAGGGGCATTTACAACACTCAGCCAGAGAGCTCTTAGGCCTCACTAAACTACAAAGCCCAGAATTCCATAGGAGGAAGCCAGAGCAGTTAAAGTGGAATAGTAACACTATAACAGTGTAGTGTGAAAATCTCCATAGAAGCTACCAGTCACTACTAGTTGAAAAAGGAAAGGAAATGTACTTTATATAATCTGTGGGGAAACATCCTTTTTCTGTCAAGAGCTGAATTCCTCTAGGGCAAGGATAGACAACTGTCAGAGGCGAAAGGGTTCATAAATTCATAGAGTTGGAAGTGACCACAAAGGCCATCTAGTTCAACCCCCTGCCATGCAGGAATACACAATTCAAGTATTCCCAACAGATGGCCATCCAGCCTCTGTTTAAAACCCCCCAAAGAAGGAGACTCCACCACACCACAGTACACGAGGCAGTACATTCCACTTCCGAACAGCTCTTACTGTCAAGAAGTTCTTCCTCATGTTGAGGTGGAATCTCTTTTCCTATAGTTTGAACCCATTGCTCTGTGTCCTAGTCTCTGGAGCAGCAGAAAACAAGCTTACTCCATCCTCAATATGACATATTTAAACATGGCTATCATGTCACCATGGTAAGAATTATTTGGCAATGGAATGCACTGCCTCAGAGTATGGTGGAGTTTCCTTCTTTGGAGCTTTTTAAACAAAAGCTGGATGGCCCTCTGTCAGGAATGGCTTGATTGGGTATTCCTGCATGGCAATCAGTTGGACTAGATGGCTTTTGTGGTCTCTTCCAGCTCTATGATTCTATCATTCTATGAGCAACAAGAACAACAGATATTTCAGAGAAAGGAATTGGTAAAAAAAAGAGAAACTTTACTGAGTATTTCTTACAAACTCCCTCTGAACAAACCTTACCAAGAGAACCCCGTGATAGGTTCACTGTAGGTTCACTGTAAGTCAGAAATGACTGGAAGGCAGACACCGACAAGAATTATTGCGTTTTATCACTTTGTTTATAGCTCGCCTTCCCCACACTCAAAGCTGGGATTTGAGGAACCTTGGACAAATCCTTTCAAATTCAGACTAAAACCCAGGGCAGATTCACCACACCACTGACATGGATGCTTACCAGATGCCCCTGCCTAGGCAATACTGCCTGCTACAAGCCAAGGTTATTTTTGCCATATTTCCATAAATGCCTGTAAGACTCACACTGTCCGGAGCATATGTGTGATGTGTCATTGCCCGCTTGATCTATTTCTTGCTCCGCCAATCAAGAGATTCTGATTGCTTGGGAACCATTATCCACCTGGTTCCCATTTTTCTTCGTCAGCTGGGCCTCTCGGTGTCGTTTTCCCAATCTCGCCCGGATGGCAGAAGCCTCATAAAATAAGGTGCACAGGCTCCCAAAAAGGATAGAGA
The DNA here is from genome assembly GCA_030847615.1 of Gambelia wislizenii. Classification (NCBI taxonomy): domain Eukaryota; kingdom Metazoa; phylum Chordata; class Lepidosauria; order Squamata; family Crotaphytidae; genus Gambelia; species Gambelia wislizenii. Next base: position 9,753,327 of record JAUMIR010000018.1, read on the forward strand.
GAGAGAGAGAGACAGAAAGAAAGGGGGAGAAAAATCAATCTCTTCTCTATTAATTTGGGTCCCTTCAGATTTATCGTTGTCTTTTGCATTGGCAGATCAAAGGCAACTGGCAACATCTCAAATAACCTTTTTAATTTTGAGATGGGTTGGAAGCTCGGCTTGCCGTGGGGAGGCGTGTGGCTGTGTTCCATTCCCAGGTTGGGAATCAAGGGCTGATCTCAACGGGACTGTAAGGAGCGGCGTGTACTTAGAACGACAATAATAGAATCATAGAGTTGGAAGAGACCACAAGGGCCATCCAGTCCAACCCCCTGCCACGCAGGAATACACGATCAATACATTCCTGACAGATGGCCATCCAGCCTCTGTTTAAAAACCTCCAACGAAGGAGACTCCACCACACTCTGAGGCAGCAGTAGATTCCACTTCCAAACAGCTCTTACTGTTAGGAAGTTCTTCCTCATGTTTGGGTGGAATCTCTTTTCCTGGAGTTTGAGTCCATTGCTCTGTGTACTAATCTCTGGAGCAGCAAAAAACACGCTTGCTCCATCCTCAGTATGACATCCCTTCAAATATTTAAACATGGCTATCATGTCCCCTCTCAACCTTTTCGTCTCCAGACTAAACATGCCCAGCTCCCTAAGCTGCTCCTCATAGGGCATCATGGCTTCCAGACCTCCCACCATCCTGGTCATCCTCCTTTGGACACGTCCCAGCTTATCAATATCCTTCTTGAATTGTGGTGCGCAGAACTGGACACAGTAAGCAGAATAGAGTGGCACTATTACTTCCCTTGATCTGGACACTATACTCCTATTAATGCAGCCTAGAATCACATTGGCTTTTTTAGCTGCTGCATCACACTGCTGACTCAGGTTCAGCTTGTGGTCCACTAAGACTCCTAGATCCTTTCCTCATGTACTGCCCTCAAGCCAGGTGTCACCATCCTATATCTGTGCATTTCGTTTTTACTTCCCAAGTGTAGTAAGTATCCTACATTTCCCCCTGTTGAAATTCATTTTGTTAATATTGGCCCAGCTTTCTAATCTGTTGAGGTCATTTTGGATTCTGGCCCTGTCTTCTGAGGTACTAGCTACCCCTCCTAATTTGGTGTCATCTGCAAACTTGATAAGCATGCCCCCTATTCCCTCATCCAAGTCATTGGTCTCTCAACCAATGTTGGCGACGCAGATTGGCAGAAGTGCTCTCTCTCATTCCCCACCTGGAGGAATCCTCCTCAGTGGAGAGAGACAGCAGATGGATCCCATGTCAACAAGGTGGTCATAAAATCATAGAGTTGGAAGAGACCACAAGGGCCATCCAGTCCAACCACCAGCTTCAAGGTTTGAGATGGGGCATGCACGTGTCTTTCCTGTCTGTAAATAGTTATTTATTTAGAGGATTGATTACCCCCCCTTCAGCAAAAAAGGCTCCCAGAGTGGCTTATAAATTGTTAATTTGACAATTCCTTGCCCTAAGGCCAACAATATAATAAGAAATGACACACACACAAAAATGTAATGGCAATAGGGTTGTGGGGGGATTAAATCCAGCAAACGCTGCCTGCTCTTCTCTCCCTCAGAGGCCACAGCAGTGGCAGTTGGGAAGGAGGGAGAACTCTCACCAGCCACTATGGCCCAGGCATTACAGAGCTGTGCTTGGCTGCTCTTCTCTCCCTCAGAGGACACATATATTGTAAGCCGCTTATATTGTAAGCCGCCCCGATTGCGTTGCAGAGGGGCCCGATATAAATAAAATTATATTTATTATTATTATTATTATTATTATTATCATCAGTGGCAATTGACAAGGAAGGAGGGCCTCTCACCAGCTGCTGTGACCAAGGAATGATGGAGCTGCCTCTGGCTGCTCTTCTCTCCCTCTCACAGAGATGCTATGAACCAAACCTGGGACATTCTGCTTGCTTTGCCACTGAGCTACTGCCACCTTTAAAATAAAAGAAGGCCCAAATCTAATGTGATAGCGTCAAAATTTTTAGCCTCTTCCTTTGCATCCCTCTCTGGTGATGAACTTGAGAGGTTTCCTGTCCTCCAAGATCTCTGGCATGGTCATGGCTGCACTGGAAAGGAGAGATGGGACCCTTACATTCAGTTTCACTCTTACAAGAGTGGAAGTCCAGTGGTGGACACACGAAATCTGGCTTATATCAAATTGGTTTATGTAGCTTGGTATTGGTCATTGCATGCCTGAAATGTGAGTCCTGATATCTGAGCAGATGTAGATAGAATTGAGCTGTGCTTTGCCAGCCTGAAAACTGTTGCATCAGGCCTTACTTCTGAGTAGGGTTCACCAGAGCTGAGCTGTGCTTTTCATGCCTGAAAGCTGTTGCATTAAGCCTCACATCTCTGTAGGCATGCATAGAACCGTGGTGTGCTTTGCATGCGTGAAAACAGCTCCCCCAAGTTTTACTTTTGAGCATGCACAGAACTGAACTGTGCTTTGCATGCTCTCTCTCAGTTGCCTGAGCATAGATTGAACAAGGTCCATGTGTAACCTATTAAAGAACTAAATATCTGGTGCCAAAACCTGTCCTCTGATATTCATAGAGAAAGATGTCTTCTGTTGCAATCTACTTGCAAATGGCTGTCGTGGGCCAGGATCTAGTAGCAGAGTAAAAGCAAACACACATTCAGGTATTCCTGCAGGGCAGGGGGTTGGACTAGATGGCCCTTGGGGGTCTCTTCCAACTCTATGATTGCATGATTCTATTAAGAAATGGGTTCTAAATAGATCAATAATTGAGCCACCCACCACACTCCCCTTTCACCAATAGCAAACAAAGGAAACACTTCTTGAGACTTTGTTAGAATCATAGAATCACAGAAGTGCAGAGTTGGAAGAGACCACGAGGGCCATCCAGTCCAACCCCCTGCCATGCAGGAAATCACGATCAAAGCATCCCCAACAGATGGCCATCCAGCCTCTGTTTACAGACCTCCAAGGAAGGAGACCCCACCACGCGCTCCGAGGGAGTGCGTTCTACTGCCGAACAGCTCTGTCAGAAAGTTCCTCCTAATGTTGAGGTGGAATCTCTGTTCCTGGAGCTTGCATCCATTGCTCCATGTTCCAGTCTCTGGAGCAGCAGAAGTATATAAAAGTAGTTTACTTACAGTATCTTGTGTAAGAAGGTTACACAGGCTTAATACTTGAAGAATATATGCTCTTGTAACAAACAGGAAATTACCTATAAACATCTATTACATGCAACGTAATTCTTTAACTACCATGTAACCATGCAGACATGCATGCATACTAGGCTGCATGTCTCCAACACAACCACAGTCTACTCGCAACTCTAGCTGCTCAAAGCAATTCCAAACAGCGATTTGTGTCAGCTGAACTTGGAGATGCCAAGGGTTGAACCAGGCACCTTCTGAATGCAAACCCAGTCTTCTAACATGGAATTATGGCCTTTCTCCTAAAAATAAACCAAAGGTCCCAAACTCGTGGTCCTGAAAAGAAAAGAAAAGAAAAAAAAAAAAAAGCTGACACTGCCTTACATGGAACTGGTCCATCTAGATCAGTATTGCCCATACTGATTGGCAGTGACAATGGTCTGACCCAGTCACCTGACCTTGGGACTTTCTGACAGCCAAGCAGGTGCTGTGGAACTCACTGCCACAAGAAGAAGGGAAGGTGACGTGGCTGAATAGGGATTTATGTCAAGGCTGGGCTTATCATTTGAGGGATTAGCAATGTGCATCTCACACTGTTCCCCGGACGGGCTCGGTTTACCCTGCAGCCAATGCCCCTTTTCACACAGGGAGATGCAGGGCTTTTTGATGGCATTAATTAACCTGTTTCAGATGCCGCCAGCACTTTGATATTTGTGGTTCCAGTCATGGGAAATGGCTGTGATAACATTAATGATTTGCATAGTAATTGTTTCTTCTTCTAACGATTGGAGGAGGAGACGGGGGACGTGCCCAAGGAATTTGTCAGGTGAGTGCACAGTGGAATTTTAATTTGGGCTGTTGAGACTCGAGGTTGGAAAGTTACCGTATTACGAAAAAGGAATTAGCGGCACTTGGCCTTTTATGGCCCTGGGGTGGTTAGTTACCATTACAGCTACACTTTCCCAAAGCAAAACTTGCTCTCCCCATTTCTCAAAAAGTAACTAGTTACTTTTAATTACTTTATTTCAAATGTTTAAAAACCATTATGTTTTATTGGGTTACACTATAACAGTGTACGTTATGCTGGGTCAGGTAGTATCTTTCACTTTCAATAACCAGTTAGTTACTTTAAAACCCTACCTGAATACTACAGTTTCCTGGCTCATAGTACAAGGCACCCTCTCCTCCAATCTGCCTCTTTTCTGCCTCAACCTCATGACAGAATATGAAGCCAACAACATGAGCCAGCACTTGGACCATGTGATCTTCCCCCTCCATTGTTTAATGAGGCTGTACCACCACCCACAGCTACAAAAGTAACTAAAACCAGTTAGAATTACACTACACACACACAAAAGTCAAGTTATCCCTCATTAAGTTAACATTCTGATGTAATGTAGCTGTGCCTTTTTTTCTATATATGTCTACCTGAATGGAGGGGCCCATCTCTGTGTTCCACCACAAGGGGAAATAGGTTGTGGGAGGATCTTTTCTGCAGTGGCAACCCGGATGTGGAATTCCCTCCCTCTGGAGGCCCAAATGGAACCAACATTGGAATCATTTCGGTGCCAAGTTAAAATTTGGCTTTTTATTAAAGCCTTTGGGCCAAACTGATGTTATCCAGGCTGTATACTGAGAAGCTATTTAATCTATTTGTAATCTTTTTGATGTTATTATTATTTATTATTTTAAACTGATTTTACTGTAAGTCACCCTGAGATCTTTGGATATAGGGTGGGATATAAATATGTAATCAAACAAACAGCAAATACAAGATGATACCATAAACCATGGATAATAGAGAACTGTATTGAAATGAATGACTTTTGGCCCAATCATACCATAGAGAATATCTCTCTAGGCATCTTAGAATCATAGAATCATAGGGTTGGAAGAGACTACAAAGGCCATCTCATCCAACTTCCTCCCAGGCAGGAATACACAATCAAAGCATTCCCGACCGATGGCCATCCAGCCTCTGTTTAAAAGCCTCCAAAGAAGGAGACTCCACCACACTCCAAGGCAGCAGTGCATTCCACTGTTGAAAAAGCTCTTACTGTCAGGAAGTTCTCCCTAATGTTTAGGTGGAATCTCTTTTCTTATAGTTTGAACCCATTGCTCCATGTCCTAGTCTCTGGAGCAGCAGAAAACAAGCTTGCTCCATCCTCAGTATGACATCCTTTCAAATATTTAAACATGTCTATCATGTCACCTCTCAACCTTCTCTTCTCCAGGCTAAACACAGAATCACAGAATCGTAGAGTTGGAAGAGACCCCAAGGGCCATCTAGTCCAACCCCCTGCCATGCAGGCATACCCAATCAAAACACTCCCGACAGATGGCTATCCAGCCTCTGTTTAAAAACCTCCAAAGAACTCCACCACCAAATACCCAGCTCCCTATGTCGCTCCTCATAGGGCATGATTTCTAGACCTTTCTCCATTTTGGTTGCCCTCCTCTGGACATGCTCCAGCTTGTCAGTATACCGTAGAATCATGCTGGAGGACCTAGAAGGTGCCTAGAGAGAACATATTTTTTAGTGCATGGGTAAGTAAATCCTCAGTTATTCCCTTTTGTAGTGTAAAAAGTTTCCATTGTAATCCAACATTGGCAAGCTTTCGCTATTGAAAGAAAAAGGGAATCGATGACCAAGCAATTACCTGCTCTGCTATGTTTGAGGTGTATGTGGAAAGAAGAGTTCAACTCTGCAGTTGTCTGCCTGGTAGTGCTAATATGGGAGACAAGGTTAAATGTGCTGTATTCCTTTTCTTCTATGAGATGGCCAGTGTGGTGTTGTGTAGATGGGTGCTAGAGTGGGGGGAGCTGTAGCTCTCAAGATGCTGTTGGACTACCAAACTGGAATACTGTGTCCAGTTCTGGGCACCAAAATTCAAGAAAGATATTGAGAAGTTGGAACGTGTCCAGAGGAGGGTGACCAAAATGGTGGGAGGTCTGGAATCCACTATGGCCTCAGAGAAGATTCTAGAGCAGATCATTAAACAGAGAGTCTGTGAACATTTAGAAGGCAATGCCATAATCACAAAAAGTCAACATGGGTTTCAGAGAAACAAGTCATGCCAGACTAATCTGATCTCTTTTTTTGATAAAGTTACCAGCTTGGTAGATGAAGGGAATGCTGTGGACATTGCATACCTTGATTTCAGTAAGGCCTTTGACAAGGTCACCCATGACATTCTTGCAAACAAGGTTGTAAAATGTGGGCTAGACAAGTTAACTGTTCAATGGATTTGTAATTGGTTGACCGGCCGAACCCAAAGGGTGCTCAGCAGTGGCTCCTCTTCGTCTTGGAAAGATGTGACCAGTGGGGTGCCACAGGGTTCTGTCCTGGGCCCAGTGCTATTCAACATCTTTATCAATGACTTGGATGAGGGAGTTAGGGGCATACTTATCAAATTTGCAGATGACACCAAATTAGGAGGAGTAGCTAATACCCTAGAGGACAGGATCAAAATTCAGAATGACCTGGATAGACTGGAGAGCTGGGCCAAAGCTAACAAAATGAAATTCAATACAGAGAAATGAAAGGTACTGCACTGAGGACAGAAAAATAAAATGCATGGGGGAGACCTGGCTGAACGAGAGTACGTGCGAAAGGTATCCAGGAGTCCTAGTACATCACGAGTTGAACATGAGTCAACAGTGTGATGCGGCAGCTAAAAAGGCCAATGCGATTTTGGGCTGTATCAATAGAAGTATAGTGTCTAGATCAAGGGAAGTAATAGTGCCGCTCTATTCTGCCTTGGTCAGACCTCACCTAGAATACTGTGTCCAGTTCTGGGCACCACAATTCAAAAAGGATATTGACAAATTGGAGCGTGTCCAGAGAAGGGCAACTAAAATGGTGAAAGGTCTGGAAACGATGCCTTATGAGGAGAGACTTAGGGAGCTGGGTATGTTTAGCCTGGAAAAAAGACGGTTAAGAGGCGATATGATAGCCCTGTTTAAGTATTTGAGGGGATGTCACTCTGAGGATGGAGCAGGCTTGTTTTCTGCTGCTCCAGAGACTGGAACACGGAGCAATGGGTGCAAGCTCCAGGAATAGAGATTCCACCTCAACATGAGGAGGAACTTTTTGACAGTAAGAGCTGTTTGGCAGTGGAACGCACTCCCTCGGAGCGTGGTGGGGTCTCCTTCCTTGGAGGTCTTTAAACAGAGGCTGGATTGCCATCTGTCAGGGATGCTTTGATCAAGATTTCCTGCGTGGCAGGGGGGTTGGACTGGATGGCTTCCAACTCTGCAATTCTATGATTCTATGATTCTATGAAGTGGTTTAGGGAGCTGGGCATGTTTAGCCTGGAGAAGAGAAGGTTGAGAGTTGACATGAGAGCCATGTTGAAATATTTGAAGGGATGCCATATTGAGGATTGAGCAAGCTTGTTTTCTGCTGCTTCAGGACGTGGAGCAATGGGTTCAAACTACAGGAAAAGAGAGTCCACCTAAACATTAGGAGGAACTGCCTGACAGTAAGAGCTGTCAGTGTTCAGAAGTGGAATACACTGCCTGGGAGTGTGGTGGAGTCTCCTTCTTTGGAGCTTTTTAAACAGAGGCTGGATGGCCAACTGTCGGGAATGATTTGATTGTGTATTCCTGCATGGCAGAGGGTTGGACTAGATGTCCCTTGTGGTCTCTTCCAACTCTATGTTTCCATGATTCTATACCATCATCCCCAGTCAGCACTGCCAATGGTTAGGGAGGATGGGAGATGCAATCCGACACCTTCTGGAGGGCTATAGATCTCCAGCTCTTGGTGTAGTGGCTAGCACCCTAGTGCGGGATGAAATTTAAATTACCACTCAGCCACAAAATTTAACCGGCCTCTCCTTCTTTCTCTCTAGGAAAGCCTAAGATTAAATATAATTATTGTCTGGCCTTTCTCGTAGCAATAATAAATATCCTATTAATGTGGCACAATAATAAACGCCCCCAACAACAAACGCCCCCAGCCAACCACTGGCGGATCATTATCATCTGACACTTAAGTGCCTCGGCTGCCTCTCCCCACGGGGGCCCTGAAAGAGATGCACGGCCTGAAACAAGAATACAGCAATGTGCGCCGTAAAATCAGAAGAGAACAAGAAAGCAAAAAGATAAGCCTCCTGGAAACCCAGCCAGAATGAAACATTAAAAACCTAGCAGAACAGCCCTGTTTTTAACACCTGTTGGGTGAGAGCATACATGGTTGAGTGTAGCATGAGTGGTGTGTACAGAAGTCCACCACGGCTCTCCTCTCCCTCAAACCCAGGACTCTGTGTTATACTGAAATAGCCCTCCAATGCTCCAATGGCCATTCTGTGGCTCGTGGAGACTACAGGGGATTGTCATTGTGGTGTTTCTTCAAGTTATTTCCGACTTATGGAAACCCTAAGGCAAACCTATCCAACAGGGTTTTCTTGGTAAGCAGAAAACAAGCTTGCTCCATCCTCAGTATGACATCCCTTCAAATATTTAAATATGGCTATCATGTCCCCTCTTCAGCCGTTGGTGATTATGCTAGAGAACTGGCTAAAAACAAGGCTTCCTGTAACTCATTTTAGACCATGGTTGGGCAAACATCTGGCGCTAGGCCTTTATTTGTGGCCCCCAGGGATAAAAATGGCCCCCCAAATGGCTTCTGAGAGCTGTGGAGGGTGCTAGGCCTTTATTTGTGGCCCCCAGGGATAAAAATGGCCCCCCAAATGGCTTCTGAGAGCTGTGGAGGGTATCGTACCATGTTACCTCCCCTCCACACCAATTTAGGTCCAGGGGAGGCCTTTTTTTATATATATAAAACAGAAAATGAACACGAAGTGGCTGCTTAAAATGGCCTTCCCCAGCATGGTGAAAATGCCCTTTCTGCACCTCCCTAAAGTGTGCTTGGGGGCATTCAGGTGCAAAAATTGATTATTTTTTTTAATTTATTTTTTTGGCAGGAGTGTGTGCGATGTGTGGGCATGACCAACCAAGCTCTCCTTGGGGGTAATAAGGCCCCTTAGCCTTCCATTTAGACCCTCAACTACATCTCCCCACAACTGGAAGCGACTGGCCCACTGGAAGTGCACCTTGGAGGAATCTTGGGGTTGGAAAATGGGGCAGGGGTATCCCCTGATTCCACTGCAGCTGCCCACTTCTGCTCTAACCACTGTACCACACTTCCCCTGGGAATGAGGCCATAAGACGGGTGCTGTGGCTCAGCCATAAACCCTGCCTCCCAAAGGCCCACAGCTTGTAGGAATGAATCCGGATTTCCAAATTGTTCCCTTTTCTGTCACTCTGCTGCTCTCTCCTCTTCTCCTCCCTCCAGCTATTTGCCTGCCTCCGGAATAGCCGCCACCCCCCCAGTTGAGCCCCCTTGGGGAGTGGAGGAATGAAGGTAAGCCATCCAACTTCAGGGGCTGAGCCAGCCTCCATCTGCTCTGGGTGTCTTCTTGAGCCCCACAGGCCAGTAAATATTTCTGCCGAAAGCCCGGGCTCTTGCTTCCAACTGGCTTTTAGTTTCCCCCGGGGGGACTTATAACCTTGGCAAAGATGGAGCTTTTATAGACCTCCGCAGTTCTTGACTTGACTGTTTCACGACAGCCAAGGAGAGGGGAAACAGCTCTTGGCTTCAGAGATATATCGAATAAAGCAGCTGAACAGCATTGGTTACAGGCAGATCTTAGAAAGATACTGCAGAATTGAATAGATTGAATAAAATGATTGGAAATAGGTAGTTAATTAAAAGGGGGGTGGGAAGGAGAGCCAGGGTGGTTTGAGTGTTGGACTAAGACCCTGGGAGATTTGGCTTTGAATCCCTGCTCAGCCATGGAAACCTAGTGGGCAAGCCACACTCTCTCAACTTTGGGCAAGTCACACTCTCTCAGGGCTCATCTACATGAGCCGGGATATGTCAGTTCCCTGTTGGCATATCTTGGCTGCGGATTAGGCCCCTTCCCCTATTACCACCTCCAAACGGGAAGAAGTCTAGACAAGCATGCTGGCGCATCACTGCAACAGCCGCTGGGGTCTCCCTCACCCTCCCGGAAGCTATGAAGCTGGCCTGCAACATGTGTGTAACCAACCAGGCTCACATGCTGTGGGAATCCTTTCTGCATCCGAGCGAGTGAGGCAGACCTGCAGCTGCAGTGACAGGCTGGGCTGCTGGGACAGACTCCTGTAGTCTTGCAGGGCTCAATCCGTTCCTTCCTGGCAGGAATGGATTAAAGCAAGTATTTTAATATAATGGTTTATTGAGCCCTACCTCGTCTTTCCTCCATCTTAGCCCTAGGGGTCATGAGGATTGCCCAGGGGCAGAATGGGACAAAAGCCCTGCATTGTCAGGGGTCTAAGACGGGGCAAGATGGGGTATATTGCCCATGTATACAAGCCCCCAGCTTCAGAGGAAGGTAATTGGAAACCTTTCCTGGAGAATCCTGGCCAAGAAAGCCTTATGAATAATAGAATATCATAGAATCATAGAGATGGAAGAGACCCCAAGGGCCATCTAGTCCAACCCCCTGCCCTGCAGGAATACCCAATCAAAGCATTCCCAAGAGGTGGCCATCCAGCCAACGTGGTGGGAAGTCTGGAAGCCATGCCCTATGAGGAGCATCTTGGGGAGCTGGGTATGTTTAGCCTGGGGAAGAGAAGGTTAAGAGGGGACATGATGGCCATGTTTAATTATTTGAAGGGATGTCATAGGATGGAATAAGCTTGTTTTCTGCTCCTCCAGAGACTGGGACACGGGGCAATGGACTCAAACTACAGGAAAAGAGCTTCCACCTAAACATCAGGAAGAGCTTCCTGAGGGTAAGAGTTGTTCAACAGAGGAATATACTGCCTGGGAGTGAGGTGGAGTCTCCTTCTTTGGAGGATTTTAAACAGAGGCTGAATGGCCATTTGTCAGGAGTGCTTTGATTGTGTTGGACTGGATGGCCCTTGGATGGGAGTTGGACTGGATGGCCCTTGTGGTCTCTTCCAACTCTGTGATTCTATGATCTCTCCATGGTGCTGAAATTGTTTAGAACTAGAGGCGGGATGGCCATCTCTTGGGAGTGCTCGGAATGTGTCTGGAAAAAGGGGGTTGGACTGGATGGCCCTGGTGGTTTCTTCCAACTCTATGATTCTATGATGATGTTGTTGTTGTAAGAATTCCATGTGAGAAGACAGTGGAGGCATTCTGGATGCTGAAAGTGTTGAAATTTCTTCTCTGTCCATCTGTCTGTCAGGGCAGCAGGCTTTAATCAAATTAATGAGTAGGTTAATTAACTGAAGTTGCGCTTGATTCATTGTTGGGGGCCGGTTTTAATCACCAGAGTGGAGGCTGAAGGGCATCTGTTCATTCTGCAGAGTCTATTTGGGCTGTGATGCGTTATTAATGTAATAGGGAATATTAATTTTTAAAAGGCATTTATTTATTAAAGAGGCCTTTTCCTTTTAATGAGTGATAGCCCATAATTTCCTAAAATATTTCAAAACTTCCTTAAATAGCCCCTTGATCGAGGGCTGAGCTAAATGCTCTCCAGGATGTCTTTGGGGGTTGAAAGTATTACTCTGACAGAGGGATACTGTATAAATACCTTATTTTATTTGGCTACCCACAACTGTCCATACACATTTTCTCCCTGTTGGCTGCTACTTCAACAAATCATCCCATCCACCCCATCCTCGCCTTCATTCTTCTTCTATTGATCTCAACCAATCAGGGTTGATCTCAACCAATCAGGGATCGTGCATTATTTCATTCCTCTTGTATCGATCTCAACCAATCAGGGTCACAACACTATGTAACCAATCAGGCTCGCCTACTTTCTGATGTTTATCAGGGGAAATAAAACCTATTTAGACTCAGGGCTGTGCTTCCTGTGCAGATTTCAAGTGTGACCTTAAACAATCAGGGATTACAACATTAAAAGCACGTTGTTTTTCACAAGTGTCGCCAAAAAGCTGCTAAGGCTCTGCTTCCTTTCCTAGGGCCCAGAAAGGCCTATTGACTTCTCTTTATGGAGTGTTTTTGCCTGACCTACAGAACCGTAGTTGGTAACACCCAGAAATTGTCATAATTGCTTGTCCTATCACAGGCTAAATCCTTTCATTCATTATTTTACTAGTTCACCCTACCAAATGTTGGTGAATTATTCATTCAATCATTCCTCTCTGTTGGTCAGGCCGAGTAGAGATGATAGGTGGCAGAATTTGACAACATCTGGAGGATTTAGGGATTGAAAAAATATTTGCAGTTATTCACAAAATAGGTTTCCTAAAAGTCATTGGCGGTCTCCCACCCAAGTGCTAACCAGGGCTGATGCTGCTTATCTAGGGTAGCTAATATCCCAGATGACAGGATCAGAATTCAAATTGACCTGAACTGGGCCAAAACTAGGAAAATGAAATCCAACAGGGAGAAATGTAAGGCAGAAAAAAATTGGCATGCACAGATACAGGATGGGGGGCACCTGGCTTGGCAACAGTACATGTGAAAGGGATCTAGGAGTCGTACAAAATGCAAAGAGGGAGGGGATTGGTTGGGTATGTTTCCTAAGCGGCCAATCAGCACACTGGGAAAGGAAACAAACCCAAGTGTTTTATATATACAGTATAGATGTAAAACCGTGAGAACAATTTAAACAGACTGAAAACATATTAAACAACTGGACGAGTGAGAAAGAAACAAGTTTTAAACCCACTCAAAACAGGTGAAGACAAAGTAAAGCCATGCCGATGTGGAGATTTGGGTGACATCAAAGTGGCATCATGGGCTTAAACAAAAGGGGTCTTAGTAGACCACAAGCTAAACAAAGGTCGCCAGTGTGATGCAGCAGCCAAAAGAGCCAATACAATTATGGTCTACATCAATAGGAGCCTAGCATCCAGACTAAGGAAAGCGGTTGTACCAGTGTATTCTGCTTTGGTCAGATGTCATTTGGAATCCTGTTTACGCTGTTGCAATTATTTTAAATACTTTTGAAAAGTAACTTTCCAATCGCTGATCAAACCCAGTTTCTGCCTCCCTGTGGCAATTCTTGACGGTTGCCATTTTACTTTTCCAGAAAACCTGCATTGTTCTGGGGCGTTCTGGGGTGACATTTTTGGCAGGAAGGCTGAACAATGACACAGCCCAGGGCATTGTGAGAACCATGGTGACAACCAGGAACGAAGAGCACACTTAACTCTCCCAGAGAAGGATACCCCCACACACACACCCATGGTAGTGAATATAAGAGGAGAAAGTACCCGTTCGTTATTCATGGCTTTGGTTGAACCAAATGTCCCTTTTTACAGTTTAAGGCTGCCTTCATTCTAGAATAAAAACACACCTCTGTTGTAGCCAGTAGGACGCACTCCCTCGGAGCGTGGTGGGGTCTCCTTCCTTGGAGGTCTTTAAACAGAGGCTGGATGGCCATCTGTCGGGGATGCTTTGATTGTGATTTCCTGCGTGGCAGGGGGGTTGGACCGGATGGCCCTCGTGGTCTCTTCCAACTCTGCAATTCTATGATTCTATGATTCTATGAAGTGTTGAAGATGGAAGTGTCTGTCTGCCCTGGGATTTGCAGTTTAGGGAGGGTCATTTACCATTCTCAACCAGAGAGTTCTTAGGCCTCCCTAAACTACAAACTCCAGAATTCCATAGGAGGCAGCCAGAGCAGTTAAAGTGGAATAATAGCACTATAACAGTGTAGTGTGATAAATTCCTTTAGACTGTAGGCCTGGGGGCAGGGAACTGTGAAATGAATGATTTGTAAGCCATTCTGGGAGACTATAGGATTAAGGGCAGGGTAATAATATTTATTTATTTATTTATTTATTTATATCCTGCCTCTCCCATCAGGATCAGGGCAGCAAACATCATATAAACATCAGACGACAATCCAATAAAGATATTAAAAGTACCCTGAACCAACCAACCAACCAATCAATATTATCACGCACACCCCCAGGGGGCATTTCAGGACACGGGGGTGAGATTACAGCTGTCCCTTCCTACTCGCTGGGGTTTGTTTCCAGGACCCTCTGTGGATACCAAAATCTGTGAATACTCAAGTCCCATGATATGCAATGGTATAGCAAAGTGGTGTCCCTTATATAACATGGCAAAATCAAGGTTTGCTTTCTGGATTAACATTTTTTAAAAGAATATTTTCAAACCGTGAATACTTAAATCCATGGATACCAAATCCGTGGATATGGAGGGACAACTGTATTTCCATTTTTGAAGAATTGCTCTAGAATTGCTCTCATACAGCCCACAGCCTGCATTTTTTCCCCGCACCCATGCTTTAGCTGCCTGCCATTTTTCTACTAGGTATATACACTGAGATTTTCCCATGAGTTCTGTCCCCATCCACACCCCACTCCCCAAAAACCATCAGCCATGTCCTGGAGGGCAGTGTATGCCGTAATTAAAGGTGCGTACGGCTGACATCTTCTAAATGGTCCCCCCACCGCTTTCCGCCGGGACCCAAGCAAAACGCTGGCTCTCTTTGAAAGGGATGGTGACAAAGGGACATGAAGAGGCCTTTGAAAAGCTCCAATGTGTTGGCACCTGGAATGACTAATGCGCCAGAATGTTCCCTTCAGCCCGGCACATCATGTCAGGTGGGAAAGCGGCAGCCACATCAAGATCACTCTGGGATGGAAGGGAGGCACTTCAAAGTTAAGAGCTTAGCTCTTGCTTTTTTTTTTTTTTGGTATGGAACCTCTCATTCGCTCTTAGTATGAAAAAGGAAGCAAGCAAGCACCCATTACGGTGCCTGAGGACAGGAATGAGAACCCCTCTCTTGCTAACTTCTCTGTCTGCAAAATAAAACCAACTGCTCATGTTTCGTCATGTGCTAAGTCTGTTGCGAGTGACGTCCTTGGCCTAGCTGAAAGAGTTCGGCTCCCCTCTTCTAGTTTATTGCTTAGAAAAATGCACCTTTTACAAAAGAAACTAGCAAAACAAATAATAAAATCAGCAACTGTATCCTTGAATAAAAGAAATGTATCACGTATACAGTTCGCATCTCCCCCACATCCTGAAGCAGGCCCCCAGGCCAGGATCTTTGGCGGGCCCACTACCTACTGCTAATATTAAGGGCACCGAGATGGTCCCCAGGGTTTAGGATAAAAATTAAAATAAATCAGTTTAAATGATTTTTAAAAATATTTATTTATTTATTTATTTATACCCCGCTCTTCAGCCACAAGGCTATCAGAGCGGCTTACAAATTGTTTTAAGCAATAGCTATTTACACCATGTTGATGACACCAAAGTAATATTTATATTTATTTTAAAAAACCTAAATGGATTTACATAATAAAAACTTACAAAAACTTACACACCGGGGGCCCTCCTAATCCTGGGCCCCCAGGCTAAAGCCCTGCCAGCCTCCCCTTGGGGGGGGGGCATGGCAACCGGACCCCCCATATCCATGGGAGGGGGGAGTGGTTCCCAGACTTACTGCTGATACCAGAAACTGTGGGTAACAGCAAATCCTTTTACAATAATGGGACTTCTGGTTAAAAATACCACAGAGTAGCATTGGAGGACCTAGAAGATGTCTACAGAGGATTCCTCTCTAGCCATTTCCAAGGAAGACTCCATGGTACGTATTCCTGTCTTGTGTCCCGCAGGTAACTGAAATGGTGGCTATTGGTTCTGCAGATATGGCGGTCTGAGTCTAGTCTTAAAATAATAGTTTCCTAAAACGGGACCATAGCAAATGTACTAGCCACACTGTGCTCAAAAAACCCAAACATATTTCTGGAGTGTCAAGAAACCCTGATGTGAAGAATCCTGGACTAACAAGACTCATAGAATCATAGAGTTGGAAGAGAACACAAGGACCATCTAGTCCAACCCCATTCTGCCCTGCAGGAACATACAATCAAAGCACGCCCGATAGACGGCTGTCCAGCCTCTGTTTAAAAACCTCCAAACTCTTCATAGTTTGGAACATATTCTGTACAAATGTTGCACTTAGTTGTTTTGCACAAATAAATTGCATTTTTGGTGCAAAATGGATTTTTTTCTGCGCAGAAAACATTTCTGCAGAGAAATCTGCCTATTTCTTCATATTCGGGGCAGAAAGAAATTGATGTTCAAAAAAAAAATCAAGTGTGGGAGAAACTGAGAGATTTTCTTCCTTTTGAGTGAAGGATGCTAGAGAGGAACCATGCTGGAGGCTTTATGAGTGAGACATAATGGTGGATATGGATAGCCTCCATATCAATGGGTTGGTGAATTGACTCTGAATTTATAAGAATGAACCAAAGTGCCATATCCTCTCCCCATAATACACCGTGGTTCTCGGATAGCTTTAAAGTTCAGACTAAAACCTGGAGTGGATTTGCCACCAGCCTGCACTGATAAAGCCGGATTGGTCCCTGCAGCAGAGAAGTGGTTCGGCTTGAAAGACCTTTGGTCTGATCCAGCAAAAAGCAGCTTCTACGTTCTTACAGAAATCATCAGGTATAATCAACCCGTCAGACCTCCCCTTCATGAAGCACATAATCTCCCCTCCCCATCTCTGCATCACCCCCTTGCTGAAAGTATAATTGAGTGTCCTTGCCATTTTAATAATGGCCCTGTCAGCACTCGCGTTGGGCTGTGAAGCACAAAGCTGGCTCCCCAAAGCAAATGCACTTGTCATTCTTAAATATTTTTTTAATGTCTCTAAAAAGAGAAAAGAGCCATTAAAAGGTGGATGAACCACAAATGCACACAAACACACTCCATAATTCTGAAAATCAAGGCATCGCCTCCCACGGCACCTTGCACTTTGTTGGATACTGAAACAAAAGAGCGTCTTTGCCCCACTTCAAATACGATTGCCACAGCTGTCGTGATGGGGGTAATTGTGAAGGGTTTAGCTTGAATGCTGAGCCTCCTGTGAAAATACCTTTGAAAAACCGGGATGGGCAGAGAAGGCAGGCAGGTGGGGCTTTCGCAGATTTCAAAGTAGCACAACTGCAGACAGTGACCAAAATAAAGATCTCTTTAATTAGCTAATGGGATTGCAAGTTCCAGGGAAGGAGGGCTAACATCAAGGACAGCTAAGGCAATGCAACAGCGACAAAACCACAGCTCTCATGCGTGAGCTGGTTAGTGAGTTGCAGAAACAGAATCATAGAATCAGTGCATTCCATTGTTGAACAGCTCTTCCATTCTTCCTAATATTTAGGTGAAATCTCTTTTTTATAGTTTGAGTCCACTGATTCATGTCCTAATCTCCAGAGCAGAAGAAAACAAGCTTGCTCCATCCTCAGTATGACATCCCTTCAAGTATTTAAGCATGGCTATCATGTCCCCTCTTCACTTTCTCTTCTCCAGGCTAAACATGCCCTGCTCCCTAAGCCTCTCTGAACAAATCTTCCCAAGAAAACCCCATGATAGATTCTCCGTAGGGTCACCGTTAAGTCAGAAATGACTTGAAGGCACACAACAATAACATAGGATCATAGAGTTGGAAGAGACCACAAAGGCCATCCAGTCCAACCCCTGGCATGCAGGATCATCATCATCATCATCATCATCATCATGGGGCAGAAGCCCTCCAAGGGTCTATGGAGGGCCAAATGTGGCCCAGGGTTGCCAGATGGAAAACTGGAGAAGGCTCCTATACCTTCAACGGTTGTCAGGCCTAAATACCCTAAAGGCGCCAGATCTTGTCTGATCTTTGAAGCTAAGGAGGGTCAGCCCTGGTTAGTACTTAGATGGGAGGCCACCAATGAATATCAGGTGTTGTTGGCTGCACCTCAGAGGAAACAACTGGAAAAACCATCTCTGACTGTTGCTTGCATAAGAAAACCCCATGAAATTCATGGAATCACCATGGTGATTTGAAGGCACACATACACAGAGAGAGAGAGAAGAAAAGGGAATTTCAGCAGGCGTAGCTTGTCTCTGCCTTGGGGTGAATTAAACTGCCAAGTAGGTCTCTTCCTTCCTGTGCCATCAAGTTAACTGGCAACATATCCTTCAACTGTCCCAATTTGCCTCATTAATCCTCTATCTTCCCACTGTCCCCTCTGCTTTTAAAGCAGCCCGGCTTCTCTCTTTTCCTCCCACCTTTCCCCTTTGTCCTCAGCATACTTGAGTTGCTGCAAACTGAGTTCAAGCCAACATTTGTGAATCCCCTGCTTTTACGCAACCATTAGAAGAACAGGGGCCCCTAGCCAGTTTTCAATCAAGCAACCCTAGGATTATAGGATCTGGCCACCCTCGACTGTCAGACATAATGGCTTCTAGACCTCCCACCATCCTGGTCGCCCTTCTCTGGACACGTTCCAGCTTGTCAATATCCTTCTTGAACTGTGATGCCCAGAACTGGACACAGGATTCCAGGAGAGGTCTGACCAAAGCAAAATACAGTAGCACTATGACTTCCCTTGTTCTAGATACTATACTCCTATTATCTCTCTGGCTTTTCTTCGCAAACAAAGATTCAGGAAGGACTCATCCCACGCTTTCTGCAAGTGCGTTGATGACTAAAAAGGCAAATCCGAGATAAACAAGTCTGGTTGCAGAAAGCACAGCAGAAGGTCTCCTTGGGTGATGTTTTTGGGTTGTGATTCTTTCTGCGTTGTTGTTTCTCTTCAAGACTTGTTCGGCATGAGTTCTCAAATAAGGCTGCAGCATTGTGGATAGTGCGTCTCCATGCCTCTTGATACAGTGTAGAATCACATTGGCTTTTATAGCTGCTACATCACACTGCTGACTCACGTTCAGCTTGTGTTCCACTAAGACTCTTAGATCCCTTTTGCATGCACTGCCATCAAGCCAGGTGTCACCCATCCTATATCTGTGCATTTCATTTTTACTGCCCAAGTGTAGTGTCCTACGTTTCTCCCTGTTGAAATTCTTGCTTAAACAGAAGCTGGATGGTCATCTGTCAGGAATACTTTGATTGGGTATTCCTGCAAGGCAGGGGGTTGGACTGGATGGCCCTTGAGGTCTCTTCCAACTCTATGATTCTATGACCACAGGCAAGTCACAATCGCTCATCTGTAGAAGAAGGTAATGACAAACCTCCTCTGAATCAACCTTGCCAAGAATACCCCCCAAATAGCATTGCAGTAAGTTGAAGTTAACTGGAGGGCTCATAGCAACAACGTAGGAGAGCACACGCTGCTGCAATTCCCCCTAATAATGACAAAAGAGCCAGATGAACATGTGTAAGACTGTATTTCTAGATGCCGCCTTGAGCACTCTTGTGGTCGATAAGGCAATGTTTGCTTTGAGGATGCCTGCCCCCTCCATTTCTGAACTTCGCCTCCTTCATCTTCTCTGGTACTCTCTTCCCCAAACTGGAAGCATTGATTGTTCGAATGTAGCCATCACCCTAGAGCAGAAAGTGTGCAGTCTGCAGGAACTGGGGAGGGTTTGGCCAGAGGCCAGAAGTTTTGAAGAATGAAGCAAAGGAAGCCCACAGAGAGAAAGACAGAAAGAAAAATAGACAGCCGAATGGTATTTGGATTCAGTAGGGAACATTTGGGCTCGATTTACCCGTAAATTAAGTATAAACTCTCAAATGTTATATACAAACAATAAACAACACACAAAACAACACACAATGTTGGATTATCCTGTTATGGCATGGCTTGCATTTGACACAGTTCAGGGCATGTACCTTGTGGTCTACCTGCAGACCCTGGGATTCTTTTTGCAAAATTTGCCCCCTAATGTTAGAATCATAGAGTTGGAAGAGACCCCAAGGGCCATCCAGTCCAACCCCCTGCATTGCAGGAAGACACAATCAAAGCACGAATGGCCATCTGTTGGGAATGCTTTGATTGTGTACTCCTGCAGGGCAGAGGGTTGGACTAGATGACCCTGGTGGTCTCTTCCAACTCTTATCATTCTGTGTATTCTGTGTTCACTCCCGACAGATGGCCATCCAGCCTCTATGTACAAACCTCCAAAGAAGGAGACTCCACCACACTCCCAGGCAGTGCATTCCACTTCCAAACAGCTCTTACTGTCAGGACTTTCCTCCTAATGTTTAGATGGATTCTCTTTTCCTGTAGTTTGAACCCATTGCTCCATGTCCTAGTCTCTGGAGAAGCAGAAAACAAGCTTGCTCTGTTCTCAGTATGACATCCCTTCAAATATTTAAACATGGTTATCATGTCCCCTCTCAACCTTCTCTTCTCCAGACTAAATATGCCCAGCTCCCTAAGCCAATCCTCATAGGGCATAAGGCTTCCATATCTCCCACCATTTTGGTCACCCTCCTCTGGACGCTATTACTTCCCTTGATCTAGACACTATACTTCTATTGATACAGCCCAAAATCGCATTGGCCTTTTTAGCTGCCGCATCACACTGTTGACTCATGTTCAACTTGTGGTCTACGAGGACTCCTAGATCCCTTTCGCATGTAGTCTCATTCAGCCAGGTCTCTCCCATCCTATATCTATGCATTTCATTTTTCTGCCCTAAGTGCAGTACTTTATATTTCTCTGTATTGAATTTCATTTTGTTAGCTTTGGCCCAGCTCTCCAGTCTATCCAGGTCATTCTGAATTTTGATCCTGTCCTCTAGGGTATTAGCTACTCCTCCTAATTTGGTGTCATTTGCAAATTCGATAAGTATGCCCCTAATTCCCTCATCCAAGTCATTGATAAAGATGTTGAATAGCACTGGGCCCAGGACAGAACCCTGTGGCACCCCACTGGTCACATCTTTCCAAGACGAAGAGGAGCCATTGCTGAGCACCCTTTGGGTTCGGTCGGTCAACCAATTACAAATCCATTGAACAGTTAACTTGTCTAGCCCACATTTTACAAGTTTGTTTGCAAGAATGTCATGGGGAACCTTGTCAAAGGCCTTACTGAAATCAAGGTATGCAATGTCCACAGCATTCCCTTCATCTACCAAGCTGGTAACTTTATCAAAAAAAGAGATCAGATTAGTCTGGCATGACTTGTTTCTCTGAAACCCATGTTGACTTTTTGTGATTATGGCATTGCCTTCTAGATGTTCACAGACTCTCTGTTTAATGATCTGCTCTAGAATCTTCCCTGGTATTGATGTCAGACTAACTGGACGATAATTGTTGGGATCCCCTTTTTCCCCACTTTTTGAAGATGGGGACAATGTTTGCCCTCCTCCAGTCTGCTGGGACTTCTCCTGTTCTCCAGGAGTTCTCAAAGATTATTGCCAATGGCTCTGAGATTATATTTGCCAGCTCTTTTAATACTCTTGAATGTAGTTCATCTGGTCCTGGAGATTTAAATTCGTTTAGATTAAGAAGGTATTCCTGTACTACCTCTTTGCTTATTCTGAGCTGGATTTCCCCTATTGTGTCCTCTGTTCCTTTATCCTCAGGTTGGTCCTCCTTTTCCTTTTCTGAAAACACTGAGGCAAAGAAGGTGTTGAGTAATTCTGCCTTTTCTCTGTCCCCTGTTAGCATTTTGCCATCTTCTCCGCGTAGTGGCCCTATCATTTCCTTCTTCCTCCTTTTGCTGCGGACATACCCCAAAAAAAACCCTTTTATTGTTCTTAACCTTCCTAGCAAGCCTGAGCTCATTCTGCACTTTAGCTTTCCTGACTTTACTCCTACACGTGTTCGCTATCTGTTTGAATTCAGTGGGGTCCAAACTGCTGAAGTGATTGAGAAACACAGTTCAGTACCTTGGAGAGACCCTTTAAAGCCTAGGTGAAAACCAGGATTCACTGTCCAATAACACGAGAGCCACCATGTGATTGGCTGAGTGGAGATTCTAACCCTGGTCTGCCAGAGTCCTAGTCTAACATTTGAACCACTTTACCATGCTAGCTTTTCTATGACTTATGTTATTTTTTTATTTTTAAAATTAGTCTTTATTAAGATTTTCAAATGGTAATAAATGCAACATAAACCATAAATGACAAGATGTGGAACATGGATTGAGGCCATGATATTGAGAACGCAGCTGCCCTGGGCAGGGCCCGTTTCTAGGATGGAGGACCATCGCCTCCCAAAAATACTACTCTACGGTGAACTCGCCACGGGTCAGCGTAAGAGGGGCGCTCCAAAAAAGCGATACAAAGACTCCCTGAAACAACATCTCAGGCTCGGCCAAACTGATCACCAACAGTGGTCCGCCCTGGCCTCACATCGGGAGACATGGAGACGCACTATCCACAATGCTGCAGCCTTATTTGAGAACTCACGCCGAACAAGTCTTGAAGAGAAACGACAACGCAGGAAGAATCACAACCCAAAAACATCACCCAAGGAGACCTTCTGCTGTGCTTTCTGCAACCGGACATGTTTATCTCAGATTGGCCTTTTTAGTCATCAGTGCGCTTGCAGAAAGCGTGGGATGAGTCCTTCCTGAATCTTCGTTTGCAAAGAAAAGCCAGAGAGAGAGAGAGAGAGAGAGAGAGAGAGAGGAACATGGATCCATATGATTGTACTTGAAAGAGCATTCTTGAACATCAAAAGTAGTGTGTGAATCTTCTTATCTAGTTGTCAAGCTGGTCAGTACTTCATCTGAAAATGTATCTCGACTTAAGACTTATTCTCAATGTGTTACCTGAAATGCTCGGGGTCCATTGGGACTCTCTGGCACACCAATATTAAGATGGGGAATTAATATACTTGACTTCACAACGTGAGAAGAAGTAATGAGCAGGATCTTGTAGACCTGTATATACCAGTACTAAGGAAGAGACTTTAAGCTAGATAGTTCAATTAAATTATTTTTATTCAGAAAAGAATAACAACAAACACATTCAGGCATCAAGCCCTCATGCAAGACTAAGGAAATAAGTAGGAAGTATTTGGACAGAGGAATAGAGTGAAGGGAATTTGTTGGGTGATACTGTACCGATCAGACCATCCTCTGAAGATGCAAGCCACAAATGCAGGTGAAACAGCAAGAATAAACTCTTCCAGAACACGGCTTCACAGCCCACAAAAACACCATGGAAAACCTCTGGATGCCGGCCGTGAAAGCCTTTGACTTCACAGACCAGACCTCCGTTGCTCAATACAGCTGATGGCTCTTAAGGTGGGTTTGGGGTTCAGGGGTTGGCATCCAAGGCACTGGCCACCAGTGCCAATCCCATAGACACCCACTTGACAAAGCCTCCCAGCTCTCATTGTTCCTCAGGCGTGTAGACATCAACAGGGGACGTTCAGCCTTATAGAAAACCTCCCTGCCTTTTCCAAGGTGGGCATTGGAGGGATAAAAGCGACAGGCTCAATATTTCTATTTGTTCTTCCCCTCCCAATAAATTGAGATGTATTTGCAAAAGTGTCAGGCTGAGCCCGGAGGAATGAAACTATAAAACAACAAAAGCTGCTCGGTGCCTCGATGACAGACAGACCTAGATTAATGTACCAGCGTTTTTATGGTCTGTTAACAACTGATATGGGTTTTAAATATATTATCTTCCCTTCTATTGTCTGTCATTTGCAAACCCAGCCCCCGTCTATTGTGCCTGCTTCGAAAGGGTGGAATAATCAGAAGGGAAGCTGCACTCTTTATTTATATATCCTATTATTATTATTACTCACCCCTTGCTTCACTTTTCCCCATTGATAGATCATGGCTATTTCTCCGTCTCTCCCATTGTTCCCCGTCAGGTAAGAGTTTTCCCCATGGCCTCTTCATGGGCAATTTACCTTGAAATCTATTGAAACATCTTTAATTCCAGGAGCTTTTTTAAAAACAAGATCTCCTTTCTTTTAGTGCTATTGGAGAAGGCCAGCTATATACGTCGTTGAGAGAGAGGTTGATACAAGGAAAACACACTCGGGAATGAGAGGGTGTTTTTGATCCACATACAGGGCAACAATGCAGTATCACCATCACCATCATCACCACCACCACCACCATCATCATCATCTTGCCTTTCACCCAGTTTGGGACTCAAAGCACCTTACAACAGTTAAAGCAAGTGTAGGGCTTGTCTAGATGAGAAGATATCATGTGGCTTGGTGCAAATTAACGCAAATTTGCAGCCACATTCATTTGTCTCCACGTTTATTTTTTTGGCAAGATCACTGGTATGCGAAGCAATCTGTGTTGGATGTTCACATGGAGATATGCCAGTGAATCAAGATGGTGGCGGCGAGTGAATTACTCGTGTTTTTATTCTCCACAAGTTGCTGCTGCTGAGCAGTATTTTTTTAACAGTAAACCTTAGTTTACTGTTTACTGTTTACTTAGTTTACTGTTAAAAAGTAAACTTAACAAGTGTGACTTTCCACTTTAAAAAAAGCTTTAAAAAGCTGTTTTGTTGCCTCAGCACCATGAAAAAAATGCATTAATGAGATTCCATCTAAACATTAGGAAGAACTTCCTGACCATAAGAGCTGTTCGGCAGTGGAACACACTGCCTGGGAGTGTGGTGGAGTCTCCTTCTTTGGAGGTTTTTAAACAGAGGCTGGGTGGACATCTGTTGGGAATGATTTAATTGTGTGTTCCTGCATGGCAGAATGGGATTGGACTGGATGGCCCTGGTGGTCTCTTCCAACTCTATGATTTAAAGTTCAGGCTAAAACCCAAAGTAGTTCCACTGCCATCATTGGTGGTTGGTGGCACATGTCAGTGTGCTGCTAAATCCATTCCAGGTATTAAACTAGGCCTTAAAGAGTTCTCTAGGGTGCTGAACCCTATTTCTAAATAACTTCAGCACCTTGGAGACCTCCTTTAAAGTTAACCACAGCTTGGAATGGATTAACCCCTCACTGACCTGGGAGCCACCAGGCACGCAGAAGACACCAACCGTGGTTGATGGGGACCAAGACTTCCCATGTTGTCGTTCTGCCCCTCTGAGCGAGGAAGATAAAACGGAAAGCCATTACTCCCAAACAATATCTGCACAGCTGTAGCCAGAATGAAACATCTGGGAGAATCTGGAAGACATCTGGCAAAGAGTGACATTTCAGGCTGAGCGGGGGTGGCATTCGTGGATGAAAAAGATGCCCATTGCCAGCACTTGCTTTGAACCATCTGCTGTCCCCTCCGCCTCACAACCAGGCTACCCTAAGGCAACTCTGGAAAGATCTTGATTGGAGCAAGGCCGGAGAGAATGAGCAGGCTGGACTGAACAGAAAGGGCTGTCAGACATGGGGTGAACCTGTTCTCCTCCTGTGTGTTTGCATGTATCTAAGGGGCTTGTGTTCTGGTTTATTTTCACATACTCATAGAGAGATGACATGACGGGGGGTGAAGCCAGTCTTTAAATGTAAATCCCATTCCTTTTAATTGCAAACTCAAGCAGTGAGTTACCACAGAACTGTATTGTTGTTGTTAGCCTGTATTCTCTACCAGCTACTTAGCTAAGTATACTCATAGAATCATAGTATTGGAAGAGACCACCAGGGTCATCCAGTCAAGCCCCTGCCATGCAGGAAGACCCAATCAAAGCACTCCTGACAGATGGCCATCCAGCCTCTGTTTAAAAACCTCCAAAGAAGGAGACTCCACCACACTCAAAGGCAGTGTGTTCCACTTCCGAACAGCTCTTACTGTCAGGAAGTTCTTCCTAATGTTTAAGTGGAATTTCTTTTCCTGGAGTTTGAACCATTGCTCCGTGTCCTAGTCTCTGGAGCAGCAGAAAACAAGCTTGCCCCAGCCTCAGTATGACATCCCTTCAAATATTTAAACATGGCTATCATGTCCCCTATCAACCTTCTCTTTGCCAGACTAAACATACCCAGTTCCCTAAGCCGCTCCTCGTAAGGCATCATGGCTTCCAGACCTCCCACCATTTTGGTTACCCTCCTCTGGACATGTTCCAGCTTGTCCATATTCATCTTGAATTGTGGTGCCCAGAACTGGACACAGGATTCCAAGTGAGGTCTGACTAAAGCAGAATAGAGTATCACTATTACTTCCCTTGATCTAAACATTAGACTCCTATGGATGCATTTAGGCGGGAAGCCCTTATAAGGGACCGTTAGGATGGGCGGAGTTACCGCCAAAAATGTATCAAAGCACATTCTGCCTAGCGATTCTAGAAGTTTCCGAAGCTCTGCGCAGGCGCAGGAGTAACCCCAACTGTGTGATTCACAGAGACCACGAAGAAGATTCACTATTACTTCCCTTGATCTAAACATTAGACTCCTATGGATGCAGCCCAGAATCACATTGGCTTTTTTTGCTGCCACATCACATTGTTGACTTATGTTCAGTTTTTGTTTACTAAGATTCCTAGATCCCTTTCACTTGTACTGTTGTCAAGCCAGGTTTCCCCCATCCCATATCTCTGCATTTCATTTTTTTTCTGCCTGAGTGTAGTACCTTAGATTTTTCCCTTTTGAAATTCATTTTGTTAGTTTTGGCCCAGTTCTCCAATCTATTAAGATAATTTTGAATTCTGTACTTGTCCTCTGGGGTGTTAGCTACTCCTCTTAATTTGGTGTCATCTGAAAACTTGATAAGCATGCCCTTTTTTCCCTTATCCAAGTCACAGATAAAGATGTTGAATAGCACTGGGCCCAGGACAGAACCCTGTGGCACCCCGCTGGTCACTTCTCTCTAGGATGAAGAGGGAGCCATTGGCGAGCACCCTTTGGATTTGGTCAGTCAATCGATTACAAATCCACCTCACAGTCGCATTGGCTAGCCAACATTTTTCTAGCTTGTTTGAAGAATATCATAGAAGACTTTGTCAAAGGCCTTATTGAAATCAAGATATATTTCATTCACAGCATCCCCTTCATCTATCAAGCTTGTAACTCTATAGAAAAAAGAGGTCATGTGCTGAGGTGACAAAACAGCCTTTTTTTTCTTCTTTCTTTCATTATTTCAGTGGGAGATTGCTCTTCCACACCTTGGATTTAGTTTAGTTTTTTTTTTTTTAAAATACTGTTTGGCAGGGGCAAGTTGGGGAGAATAAAACCACTAGTAATTCACTTGTGGCCACCATCTTGATTCACTGGCATGCCTCCATGTGAATAGCAAACACGGATAGCTTCGCATGCCAGCAACCTTGCAAAAAGATTGTTGAGATGGATGAAAGCTGCTGTGAATTGGCGTAGGTTCACACCAATCCACATTTTATTCCTTCATCTAGACCAGCCCTTAATGAAGAATTGCATCCCTGTTTTGGGCATGTCTGTCATTACGGCTCTTGAGTTGTCTTCAAGCTGGCTTTGCTGGATTCAACCAGTTCTTTCCTCCACACTTAAATGTTCATATTTTCAGGATGGGTGCTTCAGCTGCCTGTCTGAATCTCACCAACATCCACGCATATGTGTTTTGTACCGCGAGGGGATGAGGGGGTGGTAATGGATGTATGTTTGCGTACATAATTTTCTCAAAAGTCTTGAATTGCTGTATTCTAAATTACATTAGATGGGAAGAACAAAGATGCCCTTTTTGATGCTTCAGAGCTGCGCCGAAGATAATGAAAGAGAACAGGAGAGTGATAAGGCGGCAAGATAGCTTCCCCCGGCTTCCCTAACAGATAAAGTACTTCCCACATGAAGAGAATTCAGAATGAAAAGCCCCGTGAAAAGGAAACAACGTAAATAGGAAAAGACGCTGTTTAAGGCGAGATAAAAATTACACTGATGAGAGGTGAGAAATAGGACAATAAGAGAAAGAGAGGAGGAGAGGCAGGATACAGTGGAAAGGAAGAAAAGACTCAAGATAGAGGAGGTACGAATAAAGAAATATAATTGGGTTATTGTCAGGATAGGGTTGTATGTAGTGGTCTGGGGGGAGCCAGGAGTCAGGAGCTGAGAAATGGACATTTCTAGGATCTTAGAGTTGGAAGAGACCACCAGGGCAATATAGTCCAGCCTCCTGCCATGCAGGAATAGCCAAATAAAACACTCCTGAAAGATGCCCATCGAACCTCTGTTTAAAGACCTCCAAAGAAGAAGAATCCACACCCTCTGCAGCAGCTTAATCCACTGCTAAGCACATCTTATACTCAAGCAGTTCTTCCTAATGTTTATTGTTTAGTTAGTTAGTTAGTTAGTTATACCCCACTCTTCAGCCACAAGGCTATCAGAGCGGCTTACAAGCCTGCTGGAATCGAACTTGCAACGTGGTGACTTGTAGTATTGGCATTTAACCACTGCGCCACCAGGGTTTAGGTGTGATCTCTTTCCTTGTAATCTGAATCCATGGTTTTGTGTCCTTGTCTTTGCAGCAGCAGAAAGCATGTGATGTCTTCTGCCTGATGTCTCTTCAGATATTTAAACATGGCTATCCTATCACCTCCTCGTCTTCTCCAAGTTAAATGTACCTAGCTCCCTCAGCCATTTCTCATAAGGCGTGGTTTCCAGACCTTTGGTCACCCTTCTCTGGACACCTTCTAGCTTGTCAATATCCTTCCTGACATGTGTTCCCTAGAACTGGACACAGTATTCCAGTAGTTCCCTAGAACTGGACACAGTATGTTTAGCCTGGAAAAAAGACGGTTAAGAGGCGATATGATAGCCCTGTTTAAGTATTTGAAGGGGTGTCACGTTGAGGATGGAGCAGGCTTGTTTTCTGCTGCTCCAGAGACTGGAACACGGAGCAATGGATGCAAGCTCCAGGAACAGAGATTCCACCTCAACATGAGGAGGAACTTTTTGACAGTAAGAGCTGTTTGGCAGTGGAACGCACTCCCTCGGAGCGTGGTGGGGTCTCCTTCCTTGGAGGTCTTTAAACAGAGGCTGGATGGCCATCTGTCGGGGATGCTTTGATCGTGATTTCCTGCGTGGCAGGGAGTTGGACTGGATGGCCCTTGTGGTCTCTTCCAACTCTGCAATTCTACGATTCTATGATTCCAGGTAAGTTCTGAATAAAGCAGAATAGAGTGGCACTTCTACCTCCCTTGACCTGGACACTGTGCTCCAACTGATGCAGTCTAGAATTGCATTGGCTTTTTTGCCTGCCACACCACACTGTTGACTCATGTTCAGCTTGTGGTCTGGTAGGACCCCCTAGACCCTTTTCATGTTGGTGAAGACTGGAGAGTAGTCCTGGTGGCACTGTGGTTAAATGCCATTACTGCAGCCACAATGTTGTGAGTTGGATCCTGCAAGGCTCAAGGTTGACTCAGCCTTCCATCCTGTCGGTCGGTAAAATGCGTACCCAGCTTGTTGGGGGGCAATTAGCTAATACATTGGAAATAACTTAGGGAGTGCTTAGCACTATAAAGCGGTATAGAAGTGTAAGCGCTATTGCTAAAACAATTTGTAACAATTTGCTATTGCTATAGAGTAAGTCTGGACTGAAGTGCAAAGCAAGAGTCAGGGGCAAGGAGCAAACCAGGACTAAAATGCAAATAAGGTGGTACAGCAAAGGAGCAACCCAGAACTCAAGACCAAAGTGCAAAGCAGGAGGCAGAGTTGAGGAAAAAAGCAGGAGCAAAGTACTAACTGTAGGCAGGCTCAACGTGCAAGCCACAACTGAGGACCAACTGTCGAAAGAAGAGGATCTTGTAGCACCTTTGGGACTAATTGAGAGAAAAAAGTTGTAGCATAAGTTTTCATAGACTTGGTCTACTTCCTCATAGAATCATAGAGTTGGGAGAGACCACCAGGGCCATGTAGTCCAACCTCCTGCCTTGCAGGAATATACAATGAAATCACTCCTGACAAATGGCCATCCAGCCTCGGTTTAAAAACCTCCAAAGAAGGAGACCCCACCACACTCCCAGGCAGTGCATTCCACTGCCAAACATCTATTACTGTCAGGAAGTTCTTCCTAATGTATAGGTGGAATCTCTTTTCCTGTAGTTTCAACCCCTTGCTCCGTGTCCTAGTCTCTGGAGTAGCAGAAAACAAGCTTGCTCCATCCTCGGTATGACATCCCTTCAAATATTTAAACATGGATATCATGTTTAAATGCATGTTCAGATGCCTGAGGAAGTAGACCAAGTCTACGAAAGCTTTTGTTACAACTTCTTTCTCCCACTTAGTCTCAAAGGTGCTACAAGATCCTTTTGCATACTGATATACCAGACTGACATGGCCATGTCTTTGAATGCTACCCTTATGTCAAACAAGAGCCAGGCAGGTCTGAGGAACAAATCAGGAGCAAAGTGAAAGCCACTGGCAGGTTCAAGGAGTAAGGTAAGAGTCAGGACCAAAGGGCCAACCTGGAGATGGAGCAAGGAGAAAGCTAGAAGCCAGGAACAAATACAAACCAGAGGTGGGGTGAAGAGCAAGCCAGAAGTCATGACCAAGGGACAAACCTGGAGACAGGAGTTGTTGAACCATCCAGAAGGCAAGACTGAAGAGCAAACTAGGATGTAGGGTTGAGGAGGAAATCAGAATGCAAAGGAGGCAGGAGGTAACTGAAAAGCAAATTAGGAGCAAAGTACAAATGTAGGCAGGGTTGAAGAGCAAGTCAGGACCAAAGGGCAAAGCAAAAGGCAGGCAGGGTTGAGGTGTAAACCAGAGTGAACCAGAAGTTAGGGACAAGGGGCAAAGCTAGAGGCAGAGCTGACAAACAATACAGAAGCCAAGACCCAAGGGCAGGGTGGAAGAACAAGTCAAAAGCCAGGCCCACAAGACAAACTGAATGGCAGGGTCAAAAAAAGAAGAAGAGCCAGATCATAGGATCATAAAGTTGGAAGAGACCACAAGGGCCATCTAGTCTAACCCCCTGCCATGCAGGAATACCCACTCAAAGCATTCCCGACAGACCAAAAGATAACCAAAGGATTGGGAATGCACCAGAGCGCAAGAAAACCTTTTTGCTCCAGGAAGACTCAACTGAAACAGGAAGGTGAGCAGCCCTCCATCCATGTTCCAACTCCTATTGCTCTGGCCTCTGAGGGAGAGAAAAGCAGCCAGGAACAGCTCCATCATGCCTCGGCAGGTGAAACATCAGAAATAAACTCTTCCAGAACACGGCCTCACAGCCCGGAAAAAAACCCAAGGAAAATCAATCAATCAATCTGTACAGTAGGACCCCATATCCATTGCTTCATTATCCACTGATTCAATTATCCATGGGACACCTACTATAGAGTCTTCCTAGAAAATGTGTCCTCTATAGCCATGTTCTAGGCCCTCCAAGGCAACTCTATGGTATTTTAAACCGGAAATCCCATGATTTTCAATGGTGTTCGCTCTTACCCACGGTTTTCAGTATCCACAGCGCCCTAGAACCAATCCCCAGTGGATATGGGGGTTCTACTGTATATATGTATGTGTGTGTGTATATATATGAAGTATATATTTGCTGAGATGTAAAATAGTTATTGGCATTAGCACTGGTGCATGAGAGAGATGAAAACCAAGCCAAAACCTTCCCTTCGGTTGCTGCAAAGGGTTCAGGGTTGTTATTCTGCTACGTGATATTCAAATGCTACAGCCGGTTGAAATCTTTACAGTTATTTTTGTGTATAGGGGCAATGGAGGAGGGAGGGGAAGAAAGGTGTGGTGGTGGTGGGAAGGAAAGAAAACACATCTCCTGTCAGGCACTCCTATTAGCCAAGTGCTAACATCTCCTCCATTGCTGCTGCGCAGGAAACTTAGCAACATATTGTCCGTACTGCCGCTGCCATGACAACCCATCGTGAGGTCGGTGACAACAACTGAGTGAGAGGTGTGGGGGGGGGACACAAAGTGGAGGATTTGGGGTGTGGGAAATAGGATGAAATAAAAATACATTCCAAATCAAATAGGTTATTTCCCCCCTTTCCAATGACCCTCAAATCACCTCCCCTCCCCGACAATTCTGGGTTTAAGGGGTCCCTCACCCCAGCAAGAAGAAACCAGTGATGTGGAGAAAACAAATATATATCCTATATGGATTCAATCCGTCTCTCTCGTTTTTTAAAGATGTCTGTGGTGTTGGGCTCCCATTTTTCTCAGCTGGTTGGAAATTTCCAGCATCTCTAGTGGGGAATGGGGCTCCAGCCAAGAAACAGTGGGGTGGAGTGGTCCAGCATGGCCCACCTTGAATCATTTGGGGTCCCCCCTGCAATTTGAAGCAACATTTCTTGCTTCATTAGGACCCAGTGCCTTATCACACTACATGGTTATAGTGCTATTATTCCACTTTAACTGCTATAGTTGCCTCCTATGGAATTCTGGGGTTTGTAGTTTAGTGAAGGCTAAGAGCTCTGTGGCTGAGAATGATAAATGCTCCTTCCTAAACTCCAAATCCCAGGATGCCACAGGAGGCAGCCATAGCAGGTAAAATGGAGTAATAGTGCTATAATAGTATAGTGCGATAAGGCCGGTCTACCACAGGAATCAACCACCAAATGTTGGTAGTGTGGCAGTGTTGCAATATGTATTTGGCCCTTAGTGAGTCTTGGAGTAGGGATTAGAATCGATCCCTGGCTCTGCAACATTTCACAATCCAGAGCGAGAATCTTGGAGTTGGACTGGGGAAGACCCACATTCAAATTCCCATTCAGCCTTTCAGTTTGCGTGATGATCTTGGCCAAGCCATTTTCTCTCTCAGTCTTTCAGCCTAACCTACCTCACAGGGTTGGTGTGAAGATTAAAGATGGGGAGTTGGTGGGGAGTGAAACCATGTATACCACCTTGAGGTCCCAGGAGACAAGGCAGGGTAGAAATGTAGCATATTTGTAGCATGTAGACAGTAAGAGCCGTTCAGAAGTGGAATACACTGCCTGGGAGTGTGGTGGAGTCTCCTTTGCAGGTTTTTAAACAGAGGCTGGATGGCCATCTGTCGGGAATGCTTTGATTGTGTCTTCCTGCATGGCAGGGAGTTGGATTGGATTGCCTTTTGGTCTCTTCCAACTCTATGAGTCTATGACTCTATGAAAAGCCACCCAGAAGCAGCCAGAGTTAGGGCTGCAGTGAATCTATGCCAAACTATAAAGGAGCTATAAAGATGCTGAGCCTATTTTGGGGGCACCTCAAAGGAACCCTTCAAGGTGCTGAACCTATGGACAGCATTGTGGAGCTATCCCTGGTGCTGAACCTGTCCTCAGCTCTTCGATGTGCTGAATCTACTGACAGCTTTAAGGAACTATCCATGGTAGTGAACCTGCTTTTAGCGCTCCAAGGTGCTGAACCATATTTCCAAAATAGGTTGCAGCACTATGGAGAGCTCCCTTCAAGCCTAGAGCAAAGCCCTGCATGGATTCACTATGTCACTGATATGGAAGTCTCTGGCTATCCTGGTGCTTCCAAAGTATACCATAACTAGCTGGACCTGGCGTACCATATGCCATTAAAAAAACTCCCCCCAAAATGCCTGGTAGACCTCACAACAACCCTGTAAGGTTGGCTGGTGGGTTTAAATTCCTCCTCCCCCTTCTCAACATTCCACACTTTCCCCAGAATTGCTCAGGGTGCCTCGTACTGTTGCTCTGCTGCTGCGGCCGCTGCCAATTGACTGCCTGGGTGCTGTCGCAGTGGCGGCAGCGGCATCCCACCACTGCTGCCATTGCTAGTTGACTGCCTGGGTCCTGTCACAGCTTGTGAGTGGTGAGTGGCTGAGGGAGTGAGAGGAGGAAGGGGCCCTTGTGAGGCTGGGAGTGTAGATGCGGATTGTGTGGCAGGAGTGGACTGTGAGGTGGAGAGGGAATTTGCATGTGGGTGGTGATTGGTTGGGTGTGTTTCCTGAGCAGCCAATCAGCACACTGGGAGAGGAAACATAACCAGGCCTAGTGTACATACCCAAGCCTTTTATATAGATCGATAGATTCAGAAAGTCCTTTTCCAGTTACTTTAACTGGGGAAAAATTGAAGTATTAGGGTAGAAGTGTGTTGGGGTTCAGAGGGCAGCAGTTTGTTGGTTTGAACCATCCCTTTGTTCATTGGACAACTGTATTTCTCCCTATATTAAAAGAACCATCAGCTCTTGCCGCCAAATGACGGACATCAGGGGCAGAAGGTCAAGCAGTATCACCAAGCCACCTGGGAGAGCAAATAGATTTAAGGTCTGCCATAAAGAGATATCGACTTCCTTCCGCCGAGTTGGGTTCCTTGACCTGATAGGCAAGTATCGACTGTTGATGACACACAGGCCAGATTGCTTCTGGAAGGGAAAATGTTTGTCTTCCGTTCCAGATAATCAAGAAATCAGTGCCTGTGTGTGTCAGCGTGCAGCATGGGGCATTCCTTCTTAAAGACATTTCCTTCAAGAGACACACCTCTGTTTTGCAAGGAAAATAAAACATTGATCCAAACGAGGTCCATTTGCTTCCAACCAACATCTACGCATTCATTCCTAAGCATAAACACCAGCATAACCAAACAGTATCGCAAGAGATGGACAACTGCCCAAGGGCTAGGGAGGTCATTTTCCCTCTCTGTGTTGGCCACACCGATGGATTTTGACACCTCCAAAGTGACATGACATCACCTCTTGTTGCCATTTTGGCCCCAGTTTTTTCTTTATTTTTTGGGTGTGGGTCTGAGGAGGTTTGGAGGGTTTATGGAGGCAAACCTTTGAATTTGAGGCAGCTTTGGAAGATTTTGGCCAGTTTGGGGGCAAAATGTCACCCCCAAAATTGGCTCATTTTTTTTTAAAAAATTGGGGGATCTCTAGAGGCTGTGGGGGGCTTCTTGGGAAGGCAATGGCCACATGCCACCTCACCTCTGGTCTACAAACATTTATTTTCAACAAATCATTTGTATCAGTTTGTCACTCATTCAAGGTTTATGGGATAAGATTTGCCTGCCCGATTTTCAATGGCCGTCTTCAGATACACAGCCTTTGATTTCTCATGAAGACCCTGATTACTGTGCAGGCACATTGGTTTTTTCAGGTGTTTAAAATCATGGAGTTGGAAGAGACCTCAAGGGCCATCCAGCCCAACCCCCTGCCATGCAGGAATAGTTTGCACTTGAGCTTTCTGCAATTCGTTCTTCATGAATTCCCTCCCATGCTGGGTGTCTTTTCCCTTTAGCATCTCTAGCCAATGGAGTCTGTCCAGCAGACAGCTTAGTAAGATCAGATTTCCTGAAATCCAAGGTTCACCTTTGAATATATAGTTGGACCCCCGTATCCGCGGAATCAATACCCATGGCTTCAATTCAATTATCCATGGGACCCAAAACAGGGACACATACCATAACATTTATATATATAATTATCTTGGGTATGTTTCCTCTCCCATTGTGCTGATTGTCTGCTCAGGAAACACATCCAACCAATCACCACCCACATGCAAATTCCCTCTCCACCTCACAATCTACTCCTGCCACTCAGTCTCTGGCCCAGATTGGGACCCAGGCAGTCAACTGGTGGCAGCAGGGCAACAGAGCGAGTCAGTCTCAGTAATTCCAGGAAAAGTGTGGAATGCTGAGAAGGGGGGGAGGAATTTAAACCCACCAGCCAACCTTACAGGGTTGTTGTGAGGTCTACCAGGTGTTTTGGGGGGAGTTTTTTAATGGCATATGGTATGCCGGGTACAACTAGTCATCCTAGAAAATGCCTAGAGGCATTCTCTCTAGACATCTTCTAGGTCCTCTGAGACAACTTTATGGAATTTTTTACTGGAAGTCCATTACTTTTAATAGGGTTTGCTGTTATCCATAGTATCCGGTATCCATGGTAAGTCTGGGAACTGACCCCCTGCAGATACTGGGGTCTGACTTTATTCTTCTTTGGCCTGTCCCACACCACGAATTCTAGCATCGCATGGTCACTTTCCCCTAAAGTACCAACTGCTCTGATTCTAGTGACCAATTCCTCCCAGCTGGTTAGGATCAAGTCTAGGAATGCTGCTCCCCTTGTTCCTTCCTTCACCTTTTGAAAGAGGAAATCACTTACAAGCCACATCAGGAATTTGTTGGACAGCCTATGCTCAGCAGAGCTAGTCTCCCAGCAGATCTCAGGATAATTGAAGTTCCTCATAACTACCAGTTCTTGCATCTTGGAGATGTTTGTCCTGCCCTGCTTCCAGAACTTGGAAATGGACTCAGAGATGGAAGTAGTGGACATGCCAGGACCTGCTGAACTCAAGTAGTAGGATGTTCCAGAGCCACAGGCCTCAGACACAGACAATAGTGCAGTACCAGCTCTGGCAGAGGGTCCGACCCCTTCAGATACAGAGGACAACTTACTTTTACCTACCTTCACAGCATGGAGACAACAAAAGGAGGGCTTGAGGTGGTCTCAGCATATTTATAGGAAGCAGCAATTAGTTAAGCAGTGGCTGCATTAGCTGCTGCTCTATAAATACGTAGCACTGCCTTCCAGGGGTTGTCAGAGATTATCTAACCTACCTGGTGACCTGTCATATTCCTGCTCACTGTGTTTGACCCAGACTGTGTTTGTTACTCTGAACTCTGTTTGTTTGGATTCTGCTGGACTACTCTGAACTCTGCTGGACCTATGCCTTGATAGTTGGATTTTGCTTTTGAACTCGTATTTGCTTGCTAGTAAAGTAAGTGTCTGACTTCACGCTGCCTTGATTCCTTTGCCTATAATTCGCTTGACTGTGCTATGCCTCTGCTTATCAGCTGTGTAGTAATCAGCCTTTGGCTGGTTGCCTGGACAATGTTTGGACTATGTCTGAAATTTGTTTCTGAAAAGCATCATCCACCACCTTATCTTGGTTTGGTAGCCTGTAGTAAACTCCTACCACAATGTTGTTTTTATTTCTTTCTCCATTTATCTTTGCCCAAATGCTCTCAACTGGTCCAGTCTCATCACTTGCGTGGATTGCGGTAGAAGTGTATTTGTTCTACTCTCGGGTAGGCTTGTGACTGAGTTTAATTATATCAAATTTCAGGCTAATTCAGGGGAGAGAGGAAGTGGTTTGTGAATTATTTCATTCCTTCCTAATGCTAAGAAAGCTTTCCTCAAAGAAACAAGCTGTTAAATTATACCCTTCAGGGCACGCTTGAAATTGGTTGTCGATATTGGATTCCAGAGCAGGGCTAGACAGAAGGGTGTTTCTGGACTGGTTATGGATGCCTGGGAGATGGAGGTACAAAATTATGAACCTTCCTTGGCCATTGAGAATTCACAACATGATCTCAGGCAGGAAACTGCTTTCTTTCTCTCAGGGTTTGAGTTTCTCATCAACGTAGTCCTGTTTGGACAGGATGGTAGCCAGCGATTCCTTCTATCTGTGTTCAAGACTGCCAAATGCCAGGTTAGAACAATAATTGTGGGAAAAGGAGGTTTGACAACTTTCTTTGGTTGGCTGAAGGAACCCTTGATAATGATCAGAACATGCCAGGAATGGGGTAAGAGAGAAAGAGAGAAAGGCACCAATTAAATTTTCCCTGTGACCAGCCTTCCATCTGTTTTCTTTCCTGGGCTTCTAATTCTCACTTTTTCCATCTCCTTCGACCTCACGGGTTCTGTTTTTAAAGCGAGTGTCTCATTTTGTTGAGTGCTGGATAACAACCCAATTTCTCCTGGCTGCTGGCTCTTTCTGTGTTGCTTCATAAAGCAGATGCTAAGCCAGACTAGAAAAGAGATCTGTGTGCTTTGGCTCCACCGAGGGAGAATGGCAGGTGAACCCAACTGTTGGTGGGCACAGCTGGTGATGAGAGGGACTTGTTGCAAACTGGCTGAAGGCATTTCTCAAGGTTTACTCCACCCTTGCTTGCCTATGAAAGGTGGTCCCAGATCAGCCAAGCTGACTGATGTTCAGAGAACCCTAGAGTTGGAAGAGACCACAAGGGCCATCTAGTCCAAGCCCATTCTGCCCTCCAGGAATACGCAATCAAATCATTCCCGACAGATGGTCATCCAGCCTCTGATTAAAAACCTCCAAAGAAGGAGACGCCACCACACTCCCAGGAAATGCATTCCACTTCCGAACAGCTGTTACTGTCAGGAAGTTCTTCCTAATGTTTAGGTGGAATCTCTTTTCTTGTAGTTTGAACCCATTGCTCTGTGTCCTAGTCTCTGGAGCAGCAAAAATTGCAGTGGGGATGGGAAACAGTGGCTACTGCTCAGCTGCCTCCCTCCCTCCTTCTTCCAGATGTTTAAAAGCCATAGCAACATTCCATAGGATGTGACAGATGTCTGGATGGAGATTTTTAATGGAGCACTGGTAAATATCTCCTTATGCTCACAGAACAATGGCATACACAACCATGATTTGCATGCATGTGTATCACAAACAGGATCCTTATCTCTGTATGAAGGTGGATTCTATAGGAGGACACCAGCTTTGCATGTGGGAAATCCCCAGTTCAGCCCCTCAGGATTGCCGCCAATCACAAGCTGAGTTTGAGCCAGCACTGTGATGTGGCTGCAGAAAAGGCAAAGGTGATTTTAAACTCAGTCAAGAGGGCCGTCATTTCCAATTCACAGGAAATAAGCAGGCCACTTCATTCTGCCCAAATACTACCCTAGAACGTTTCGACTACAACTCTTATCCTTCCTAACTATTGCCCACCTCACTGGGTGGGGATTATGGGATCTGTAGTCCTGGAAGGTACCAGGTTGCCTTTTACTGCAGAATGGAATACAGTCGGACCCCCGTATTTGCAGAGCAAATATCCACAGTTTCAGTTACCCGCAGGACACAAAATAGGGAGACATGCCATAGAGTCATGCTGGAAAATGCCTAGAGAGGCACCTTCTCTAGGAATCTTCTAGGTCCTCCAGTGTAACTCTATGGTATGTTTTTATTGCAAGTCCATTATGTTAATAGGATTCATGGTTATCTGTGGTTTCTGGTATCCACGGTAAGTCTGGGAACCAAACCCCCGGAGATATGGGGGTCCAAATGTATATACAACTTTTTTTCCTAATGGAAGAAGCAAAAAAATAAAAACCAGGCCACTGTTTGTACACTCCCCCTCCTTCCTCTGTCTCTACATGTGTTTATATATAGATACGACCAAAACTATCATTTATTTTTATTTATTTTTGATCATGTTGTTCTTTGGAGAGATAAGCCACTTCCTTGGGAAGAACAACTAAGAGGCAAACCTTCATTCCACTGAAATCAGACTGTGAAAAACAAAGGAAAAACATTGCATTGCCTCCGCAAAGAAATAAAGGGGAGCGAGAAGATATATTTTTTTACCTGCAGCATCAAGAGAAATGCCAGTTGGAATCTCATTCACCATTCTGACATTCAGCTCTATGTGGAAGGAACAGCCTTTACTTCGCTCACATTTGAAAAGACTCCTCTTTGTCTTAAATTTAATTACATTTCTTTTTTGAAAACGGGGTTGGAAAAGTCCAACCTGTGACCCCCACACAGGCCTCTCAGGCTGTTTTTACACGTACTACAGTCCCCCATTGTTACTATATCTTACAGCCCCTTCCTATAATATTTCATCATTGGCAATATTAAGACACTTCATGGGGTCTGGTAGATCAGGGTAGGCCAAAAGGTGAAATCAAACAGAGGTCACAAGGACTTAGGAACGTGGGGTGGAAAAATTCCAGCAGACACAA
Organism: Gambelia wislizenii; assembly: GCA_030847615.1. Classification (NCBI taxonomy): domain Eukaryota; kingdom Metazoa; phylum Chordata; class Lepidosauria; order Squamata; family Crotaphytidae; genus Gambelia; species Gambelia wislizenii. Next base: position 9,792,680 of record JAUMIR010000018.1, read on the forward strand.
CCAAGATAAGGATTAAGAGGTGTTCGGAAGTGGAACACACTGCCTCGTAGTATGATGGAGTCTCCTTCTTTTGAGGTTTTTAAGCAGAGGCTGGATGGCCATATGTCAGGAATGCTTTGATTGTGTATTCCTGCATGGCAGGGAGTTGGACTGGATGACCCTTGTGGTCCCTTCCAACTTTATGATTCTATGATTCTATAACTTCCACCTGAGCCTCTACATTCCCCTCTTCAAGGCTGGTAACTATATTCCCATCTCCCAAATCTGTTCCTCTATCCAACCTTTCTGCCTTAAACTCTTTGCTAGCCTTGTGTGGTTCTGGCAAATGTCTTGCACGTGGGAGTGCTTCTGTGTTATTTTCCAATTAAAACCATTTATTTTACTTTAACCTGCAGTGAGTATTGGTATACATAGGCAAAATGATCCCGAAGTTACCCGGCCTCTTGCAGCCTTCCATAACTGACCCAGAATAACATGCTCCGCTATAGTAGATTTGAAAGGTTCACATGGTTCAGCTATACACTATTATTTTAGGGAAATAATATTACATTGTCTTACATGTGACCGGTGAGTGGCTGAGGGAGTGAGAGGAAGGGGAGTCCTTGTGAGGCTGGGAGTGTAGATGCAGATTGAGCAGCAGGAGTGGATTGCGAGGTGGAGAGGGAATTTGCAGGTGGATGGTGATTGGTTGGGTGTGTTCCTGAGCAGCCAATCAGCACACTGGAAAAGGCAACATACCTAAAAGAGTTTTAAAGAGAGATATTATAGGGAGGGGGTGTAAGGCATAGTAACAGGGCGATTGCAACAAGGCCACAAATCCTGTCAGGGCCTTTGTTATCACTCAGGGAAATACTGGGGATGATCCCATGGTCAGGAATACTAAAAGAGAAGAGACCTCAAGACGGATGGGACTTTCTCAAAAGGGAGATACTGAAGGCACAATTTCAAACAGTACCATTGAGGAAGAAAAATGGGAGGTGTCTCAAGAAACCAGGATGGATGACTAAAGAACTTTCAATGGAGCTAAGTTTTAAACGGAACATGTATAGGAAATGGAAAAGGGGGGAAATCACCAAAAAAGAATTCAAACAGATAGCGAACACGTGTAGGAGTAAAGTCAGAAAAGCTAAAGCGCAGAATGAGCTCAGGCTTGCTAGGGAGGTTAAGAACAATAAAAAGGGTTTTTTTGGGTATGTCCGCAGCAAAAGGAGGAAGAAGGAAATGATAGGGCCGCTACGTGGAGAAGATGGCAAAATGCTAACAGGGGACAGAGAAAAGGCAGAATTACTCAACACCTTCTTTGCCTCAGTGTTTTCAGAAAAGGAAAAGGAGGACCAACCTGAGGAGAATGGAACAGAGGACACAATAGGGGAAATCCAGCTCAAAATAAGTAAAGAGGTAGTACAGGAATACCTTCTTAATCTAAATGAATTTAAATCTCCAGGACCAGATGAACTACATCCAAGAGTATTAAAAGAGCTGGCAAATATAATCTCAGAGCCATTGGCAATAATATTTGAGAACTCCTGGAGAACAGGAGAAGTCCCAGCAGACTGGAGGAGGGCAAATGTTGTTCCCATCTTCAAAAAGGGGAAAAAAGAGGATCCCAACAATTATCGTCCAGTTAGTCTGACATCAATACCAGGGAAGATTCTAGAACAGATCATTAAACAGAGAATCTGTGAACATTTAGAAGGCAATGCCATAATCATAAAAAGTCAACATGGGTTTCAGAGAAACAAGTCATGCCAGACTAATCTGATCTCTTTTTTTGATAAAGTTACCAGCTTGGTAGATGAAGGGAATGCTGTGGACATTGCATACCTTGATTTCAGTAAGGCCTTTGACAAGGTTCCCCATGACATTCTTGCAAACAAGCTTGTAGAATGTGGGCTAGACAAGTTAACTGTTCAATGGATTTGTAATTGGTTGACCGGCCGAACCCAAAGGGTGCTCAGCAGTGGCTCCTCTTCGTCTTGGAAAGATGTGACCAGTGGGGTGCCACAGGGTTCTGTCCTGGGCCCAGTGCTATTCAACATCTTTATCAATGACTTGGATGAGGGAATTAGGGGCATACCTATCAAATTTGCAGATGACACCAAATTGGGAGGAGTAGCTAATACCCTAGAGGACAGGATCAAAATTCAGAATGACCTGGATAGACTGGACAGCTGGGCCAAAGCTAACAAAATGAAATTCAATACGGAGAAATGTAAAGTACTGCATTTAGGGCGGAAAAATGAAATGCATAAATATAGGATGGGAGAGACCTGGCTGAATGAGACCACGTGCGAAAGGGATCTAGGAGTCCTAGTAGACCACAAGTTGAACATGAGCCAACAGTGTGATGCGGTAGCTAAAAAGGCCAATGCGATTTTGGGCTGTATCAATAGAAGTATAGTGTCTAGATCAAGGGAAGTAATAGTGCCACTCTATTCTGCCTTGGTCAGACCTCACTTAGAATACTGTGTCCAGTTCTGGGCACCACAATTCAGAAAGGATATTGACAAATTGGAGCGTGTCCAGAGAAGGGCAACTAAAATGGTGAAAGGTCTGGAAACGATGCCTTATGAGGAGAGACTTAGGGAGCTGGGTATGTTTAGCCTGGAAAAAAGACGGTTAAGAGGCGATATGATAGCCCTGTTTAAGTATTTGAAGGGATGTCACGCTGAGGATGGAGCAGGCTTGTTTTCTGCTGCTCCAGAGACTGGAACACGGAGCAATGGGTGCAAGCTCCAGGAACAGAGATTCCACCTCAACATGAGGAGGAACTTTTTGACAGTAAGAGCTGTTCGGCAGTGGAACACACTCCCTCGGAGCGTGCTGGGGTCTCCTTCCTTGGAGGTCTTTAAACAGAGGCTGGATGGCCATCTGTCGGGGATGCTTTGATCGAGATTTCCTTCGTGGCAGGGGGGTTGGACTGGATGGCCCTCGTGGTCTCTTCCAACTCTGCAATTCTATGATTCTATGATTCTATGAGAGTGGAAAAGAGGACCAACTTCTGCAAGGAACAAAGGGGTCACACATTAGCTTAGGGTGGGCTTACACTTGCGTATGTCAATAACAGGATACCAACTAAAAAGTTAAAAGGTATCTCAGGGTCATCTAGTCCAACCCTCACCCCCTGTCAAGGCAAAAAATCCTCACCTGAAGACATGGGCATCACACCTCTATTGAAAATTGGTTAGAAAGATGAAAACAGATCTCATCACCTTCCATGGTAGCTTGTTCCATGGCCAAAGAGCTCAACCCATCAGGAAGATCTTTCTAATGATTATTGAGAGCCTCCTGTCCTTTGAATCCATTGATTTGGGTCCTGTCTTCTGAAGCTGCACAGACCCAATCCTGCTCTATCCCTGCCTACTCTTCCATCTCCAGTCCTTTGCATTGTATTATTTCATCCCATCTCTCTCCCGCCAAGCATCGGTTAGCCCTGTACACATCTCAAGGTTCCCATCATGGGTGTCTTCTCCCTCTCTTGGTCGGGAGGGTAAACAAGAAAGTAACCTTCAATTAGGACTAGCCATAATCTTTGATTGCTTGGCCCGGATTCCTGATGAGCTGCGGCCCATTTGATTTCTGGTTTCCTTGGCAATTTCACCTCTCTCTCCCACCCTTCTCCTTCCTTCCCTCTCTCCTGCCAGTCCCCCCCCCCATCCTGTTTTTGTGGAGAAAGAAAAGCAGTCTTCTTTTTTTTAAAAAATCTAGCTATTAGCGATGCCTTTAATCCACCTCTGTACTCTTAATAGCACTCTTGCGGTAGTTCATCATGGGGAGACAAGAGTGAAAATACCCTCTCAGGAGTTAGCACTTCTCCTTGGACCAAAATCTCTGATATCTACACAGCAAGAAGGATGTGTGTGTGTGTGTGTGTGTGTGTGTGCTCGAGAATGTGTGTGTATTGAACTAAGAAAATATAAAATGAAAATGTGCGTGGTGGGGTCTCCTTCCTTGGAGGTCTTTAAACAGAGGCTGGATGGCCATCTGTCGGGGATGCTTTGATCGTGATTTCCTGCGTGGCAGGGGGGTTGGACTGGATGGCCCTCGTGGTCTCTTCCAACTCTGCAATTCTATGATTCTATGATTCTATGTTTCAGTTTCCACCTTCTTCAGTTGCTAAAGATGAAACCGAGCTGCATCCAAGGGGGACATTTAGAACCAGCTCTGTTTACAGCATTCTTCAGCAGATGATGGTATTATCCTCCAGGGTGAAGCCATGTGGTGGTAGAATCCTCAGTCCATGAATCTAGAAATTCCCCCTTTAGTCCAAAATGGCTGAAGGAGAAGGCACTCCTGTACTACACAGGGACAAATCAACGAGGCTGTGATCCTAAGATCTAAGAGTCTTAGTGCACCACAAGCTGAACAGGAGTCAACAGTGCGATGCGGCAACCAGAAAAGCCAATGTGATTTTAGGCTGTATCAATAGGTGCATAGTGTCTAGATTGAGGGAGAGAATAGTGCCACTCTATTTGCTTTGGTCAGACCTCACCTGGAATACTGTATCTAGTTCTGGGCACCACAATTCAGGAAGGATATTGAGAAGCTGGAACATGTCCAGAGGAGAGTGACCAGGATGGTGGGAGGTCTGGAAATCATGGCCTATGAGGAGTGGCTTAGGGAGATGGGTATGTTTAGCCTGGAGAAGAGAAGGTTGAGAGGGGACATGTTAACCATGCTTAAATATTTGAAGGAATGTCATACTGAGGATGGGGCAAGCCTGTTTTCTGCTGCTCCAGAGACTAGGAGATGGAGCAATGGATGTAAGCTGCAAGAAAAAAAGATTTCACCTAAACATTAGGAAGAACTTCCTGGCAGTAAGAGCTGTTTGGAAGTGGAATACACTGCCTGGGATTGTGGTGGAGTCTCCTTCCTTGGAGGGTTTTAAACAGCGGCTGGATGGCCATCTGTCGGGTGTGCTTTGATTGTGTGTTTTTGCAAGGCAGCGGGCTGGACCGGACGGCCCTTGGGGTCTCTTACCATTCTATGATTCACAGTTGAAATGCCTGGCCACTGGTTGCTCTAGCTTCCTGGTCAGGATTGCAGACTCGCAGTCCCTGAAGCATTACTGTGGTTGTTTTGCCAACGTATTGCGGATGACATCCTGTACATCTGCTTCCGATCACAGAAATAAGATGGCTGAACTGGCAGGTAATGTATTCCTTAGTATAGTAGTTCCTGCCAGTCACTGGGCTCCTAAAAGTGACATTAGGCTTAAGGTACTTACAGGTGAGGCAACCCTTTGAATCACGAGGGTGTGATCTGAGACTGTTGACTGGAGTTTTCAGGACAACTTTCCCCAGCAAGCTCTGTAGATTTGGTGGCTGGTGGAAAGCACTAACTGGGTTGCTGATGGATCTAGCAAGTTCTTTAGAATTTGTGAGTGTATATATTTGAAATCTACTGCAGTTCCCATGTCTGGGTATCTGCATGCCATTTTGGCTCCTATGAAAATAGCACCTCTGTCTAATCTGGTTCAGATGGAGAGGGAGCGTTTTGCGAAATTTGCCAGAGAGATGAAAAACATTGTCACTTCTTTCTTTCTTTCTTTTTTCCTGGCCAGGTTGTCAAAAGCATTTGGAGCGGGAGAAAGAGTGAGCACGAAGGGGAGATGCATAGAGGTGGTTGTTAGCCAATTAAATATCTTTTATTATCTGAACCTGATGGGAAAGGATAATAGGAAGAGACAAGTGGGAATGGGGAGATGGGATCAAGACAAACAACAGCTTTCTAGCCGTGTGTGTTGCATGGCTGTCCAGGCAGTGGCGGATGGTGATGGATGACCGTGGGGCAGTGAATCCGGCCTGAGTTTAATTCCAGACTTGAAAGCAGTTATCCAGGGTGTCGAACCCAATGGGGGCTCCCATGACAACAGAGGGGTGAATCCACACCAGACTTTATAGCAGATCTCCAAGGTGCTGAATCTCAACCCCCAAAGAGACCTTGGATAGTTCTTTTCGAGCTAACCCAAACACAGAACAGACAACAGCTGACTGACATGGATGCCACTATTCTGGTTGAATTTGTTGGAGGCCACTATTCACCACTAGTCCAGAGACTGAGATAGGCTCAGATCTCAACAAAATTGGATTTGTAATTGGTTGACCGGCCGAACCCAAAGGGTGCTCAGCAGTGGCTCCTCTTCGTCTTGGAAAGATGTGACCAGTGGGGTGCCACAGGGTTCTGTCCTGGGCCCAGTGCCATTCAACATCTTTATCAATGACTTGGATGAGGGAATTAGGGGCATACTTATCAAATTTGCAGATGACACCAAATTAGGAGGGGTAGCTAATACCCTAGAGGACAGGATCAAAATTCAGAATGACCTGGATAGACTGGAGAGCTGGGCCAAAGCTAACAAAATGAAATTCAATACGCAGAAATGTAAGGTACTGCACTTAGGATGGAAAAATGAAATGCATAGATATAGGATGGGGGAGACCTGGCTGAATGAGACTACGTGCGAAAGGGATCTAGGAATCTTACTAGACCACAAGTTGAACATGAGTCAACAGTGTGATGCAGCAGCTAAAAAGGCCAATGCAATTTTGGGCTGTATCAATAGAAGTATAGTGTCTAGATCAAGGGAAGTAATAGTGCCACTCTATTCTGCCTTGGTCAGACCTCACTTAGAATACTGTGTCCAGTTCTGGGCACCACAATTCAGAAAGGATATTGACAAATTGGAGCGTGTCCAGAGAAGGGCAACTCAAATGGTGAAAGGTCTGGAAACGATGCCTTATGAGGAGAGACTTAGGGAGCTGGGTATGTTTAGCCTGGAAAAAAGACGGTTTTAGAGGCGATATGATAGCCCTGTTTAAGTATTTGAAGGGATGTCACGCTGAGGATGGAGCAGGCTTGTTTTCTGCTGCTCCAGAGACTGGAACACGGAGCAATGGGTGCAAGCTCCAGGAACAGAGATTCCACCTCAACATGAGGAGGAACTTTTTGACAGTAAGAGCTGTTCGGCAGTGGAACGCACTCCCTCGGAGCGTGGTGGGGTCTCCTTCTTTGGAGGTCTTTAAACAGAGGCTGGATGGCCATCTTTCGGGGATGCTTTGATTGTGATTTCCTGCGTGGCAGGGGGGTTGGACTGGATGGCCCTCGTGGTCTCTTCCAACTCTGCAATTCTATGATTCTATGATTCTATGAGTCCTATAGAGGATTAGCTAAGGTTGTTTGAAAACCCATTTTCTTCCAGATAAATCTGGGCAGCATCAATAGGAGCCTGGCATCCCAGATCAAGGGACGTAGTAGTGCCACTCTACTCTGTTTTGGTCCTATGTCAACTGGAATCCCGTCTCCAGTCAGGGGCACCACAGTTCAAGAAATATATTGACAAGCTAGGATGTGTCCAGATATGGGTGGCCAAGATGATAAAAGATCTGGAAAACCTTTTCTTCTCTTCTCCAGGCCAAACGTATCCAACTTCCTGAGCCACTCCTCACAGGGCTATCCAATATGAGAAGATCATTTTGAATTCTGGTCCTGTTCTCTGGGGTTAATACCCCTCCTTATTTGGTGTTATCTGCCAAGGAAGGGGGGAGGGAGACAGCCTCAGGGAAAATTCCTTTCCAGGAGATGGTTTTATTTATTAATTTATTTATTGGCCCCATCATTTGGAGAAACTTGAGCTGTACACCAACCTGCATCCCAGTACAGTGGGCCCCTGTTAGGTTTGGTTCCAGTCCCCCCACCCCCGTGGATACCAAAATCTTGGATACTCAAGTCACATTATATACAATGGTGTAGCAAAATGATGTCCCTTATATAAAATGGCAAACAGCAAGGGTTGGGGTTTTGTTTGGTTTTTTTGGATTCTTTTTCTGGAATATTTTCAAGCCATGGATGGTTGAATCTTTGAATACAGAATCTGTGGGTACGGAGGGCTGACTGTAATGGAAAACTGGGTTCAAACAGGTCCTTGATTGTGAAAGCCTGGTTTGCATGCCTGGGCTATTCTCCCCCCTATTTTATATCAGGCATGCTTGGGTTGTGTATGCCTGCAGGGCAGGGTGTTGGACTAGATGGCCCTTGCGGTCTCTTCCAACTCTTCCAATGATTCTCAGAACAACCCCGTGAAGTAGGTTAGACTGAGACAGAGCGTTGCCTTCCATTTCTGCATATATCCTGCCTTTATTCCAACATGGGACCCAAAGCAGCATAGATTACAGCAAAATACATTTGAAAGACATAATCAGTCATTGTTTTGTTTTAAAAAAGCAACACTTTCAAAATGCTTTATTCATATGCGTAGATTTGGAAATGTTTTTAAAAGGTTGCCAGGTTTAAACACCCAGGAACTGCACTGTGACATTTGGATAAGTATGAAATCTGGCAGCTTGCTAAATACTGATTTAAATTTTGACTTGTTGTTCTGACTAGCTTGTTATTTGACATCAAGTCAACTTCGACTTATGGCATCCTATGAATGTGAGACCTCCAAGATTCCTGATCATCAGCAACCCTGCTTATGTCTTGTAAACGCACGGTAGCCATGGCTTCATCCATGTAGTCAATCCACCTGTAATGCAGTCTCCCTTTTTTCCTCACCACGTTTTATCATCTTTCCCAATTAATTGGAAAAGGAGGCCGACCAAAATGGTGAAAGGTCTGGAAGCCATGATGCCGTATGAAGAGTGGCTTAGGGAGCTGGGTATGTTTAGTCTGGAGAAGAGAAGGTTGAGAGGGGACATGATAGCCATGTTTAAACATTTGAAGAGATGTTATACTGAGGATGGGGCAAGCTTGTTTTCTTCTTCTCCAGAGACTAGGACACGGAGCAATAGATTCAAAGGACAGGAAGAGAGATTCCACTTAAACTTCAGGAACAAATCCCTGATGGTAAGAGCTGTTTGATAGTGGAATATGCTGCCTGGGAGTGTGGTGGAGTCTCCTTCTTCGGAGGTTTTTAAACAGAGGCTGGATGGTTATCTGCTGGGAATGTTTTGATTGTGTATTCCTGCAGGGCGGGGGGTTGGACTAGATGGACCTTGTGGTCTCTTCCAACTCTATGATTCTATGCATGTTTAGCTTGGAGAAGAGAATGGCGCCAATACAGTATCACTATCTTTAAATATCTGAAAAGTTGTTGTATAAAAGATGGAGCCAGCTTGTTTTCTACTGCTCCAGAGACTAAGACAGCAACCAATAGATTCAAATGACAAGAAAAGCAATTCCACCTAAACATTAGGAAGAACTTCTTTACTGTAAAAGCTGTTTGACAATGGAATGGACTGCCTCAGAGAGTGGGGGAGTCTCCTTCTTTGGAGGTTTTTAAACAGAGGTTGGATGGGGCATTTTTCAGGAATGCTTTAATTGTGCATTCCTGCATGGCAGGGGGCTGGACTAGATGGCTCTGATGGTCCCTTCCAACTCTAAGGTTCTATGATTCTATGTCATCACATAGTATGTCCAAAGTCCACACCCTCAGTTATCTTGGCTTCTAGGGAGAATTTAGGCTTGATTTGCTGTGAGACCCACTCATTTGTCTTTCTAGCTATCCGTGGTATCCATAGAACACATCTCAAGCACCACATTTTTGGACTAGTGACTTCCAATAGTGCCAGATCAAAGACCTGAGTGCCTCTGTTTTAGACAAAACCATTCTCTATTAACCCTCAGTTCCCTTCTCCTGTTTGCAATATGGTGGAACCCCCCCATCGCCCGACTAGCCTACCTTACAAGGAACTTGTAAAGAGTATAATATAGCAGATGTGAAGCAGTCTGCACACTTGACAACGTTATGCTTAAGTATCGCTGAGATTTACTTCCAATTAAGGATTATTTGGATTGCTTTCCTTGAATATTCCCTGCTGGGCAAAGCTTCATATCCCCTTTGATGCATCTTCTGCCTCCTAATGTTGTCCCATAAAAACACGCCAAAGGTGCCCTGCTGAATAATTTGCTTTATTTTTTTATATATTCCTTTGCAAAAGAGTGGTAATATTTCATAAAGAGCTGGAGCAAGCTGGGGCCTGTTTATGGGCCATTATGTTGGGCAGGCTGGAAATGAGGTACTTGAATTTAATAGGATGGCTCCAAGAAAGGAAGAAAAAAGTCTTGTTTAATACATTTTAAAAAGCTGTAGAGGTCTGAGAGCTCTAGAACAGGGATGGACCTCATGCTCCAGGCCTGAGAAAAATGCTCATTAATAGGGGTATAGTGTCTACATCAAGGTAAGAAATAGCACCACTCTATTCTGCTTTGGTCAGATCTTACCTGGAAGACTGTGTCCAGTTTTGGGCACCACAATTCAAGAAGGATGTTGAGAAGCTGGAACAGGTCCAGAGGAGGGCGACCAGGATGGTGGGAGGTCTGGAAGCCATGCCTTATGAGGAGCAGCTCCATGTCCTAGTCTCTGGAGCAGCAGAAAACAAGCTTGCTTCATCTTCAGTATGACATCCCTTCCAATGTTTAAACATGGCTATCATGTCCCCTCTCAACCTTCTCTTCTCCAGACTAAACATACCCAGCTCCCTAAGCCACTCCTCATAGGGCATCATGGCCTCCAGACCTCCCACCATCTTGGTTGCCCTCCTCTGGACTTGTTCCAGCTTCTCAATATCCTTCCTGAATTGTGGTGCCCAGAACTAGACACAGTATTCCAGGTGAAGTCTGACCAAAGCAGAACAGAGGGGCACTATCACTTCCCTCGATCTAGACACTATGCTCCTATTGATGCAGCCTAGAATTGCATTGGCTTTTTCCGCTGCTGCATCATTCAGTTGGCTCATGTTCAGCTTGTGGTCCACTAAGACTCCTAAATCCCTTTTGCATGTACTGCCATCAAGCCAGGTGTCACCCATCCGATATCTGTGCATTTCATTTTTACTGCCCAAGAGTTAATTCCTTCCTTCCTTTGCCTCAGGAGAAACCCCACTTTTTGTTTCAAGAAATCACCCACTGAACAGATTTATTTTATGCTTTAAAGGAAAGGTGCCTGGAGAGGTGGTGACAGCGCTGTGGGGAAGGGGCGAAGACAGCCTCAGGGAAAATTCCTTTCCAGGAGATGGTTTTATTTATTAATTTATTTATTGGCCCCGTCATTTGGAGAAAAGCTTTTAAGTCTCAAAAATTGGCTTATCTCCAGACTCTGAGAGCAGGCAGGGAGGAAGGGAGAGAAAGAGAAATGGAAGGCATAGATAGCAACAGCATTGAGGAAATGGGAGAGGTAAGAGGGCATTGGAACCCATTTTCTGGTTGAATTATGCACCCTCTTTTCAAGAGGAAAAAAATAATAAGTGGGAGCCACTGGAGTGGATGAGAGAGAAGCAGCCAAACTCGCACAAAACAGATTCTTGTTGTAGTGAACATTTTCAGGAGGAAATTAAGCCTCTTCTTTGAAACTTATGGGCCAGGTTGGTCATTTTTCAGTTCTAGACACCCGATCACACTCACACACACACACACACACACACACATATATATATCAGGCTTTTGGCAAAAAAAAAGGGAGGAGGATTTTTTAAAAAAAAGGAAGGAGGAAAAAATCTAAATTGAAAGCAAATAGCAAACAGAGCTTCTCTGGGTGATAAAAAACTCCCATTCCGCCGCTTCCTTGTACAATATTTATTTTATCCTTTTTATAACTACCCGGCCTGCCTCTACATGTTATTAAAGTAATGCATTTGCTTAACCTCCACTTAAATTCTCCTCCCGGCCCTCCCGCTCTTGATTGTACACCTCCCAGTTACACAGTTTCCAACGGCTCATCCATGTCGTGGCTGGACAATTTTATTAAACTCCTCGCTTTCCAAGGAGGGTGAATCATAGAGCAAGCCAGGATGTGAAATTGCACACTGTTGCATATGTTAACAGCAGCTTTAGGGCCTCCCTGGGTTTGGGGAAAAGATTCAGGGAGTTGGAGATGCTCGGAGAGAAAGCACCTTCCTTGGAAGAAGAGCTGAGCTTGCATGGAGTAAATATGCAGCATCCGCAGGACATCCCACTGGGTGACCTTGGGCAAATCACATTCTCTCAGCCTCCGAGGAAGGCAATGGCAAATCTCTTATGAGACAGCATGGTGTAGTGGTTTGAGTGTTGGCCTAGGACTCTAGGAGACTGGGGTTTGAATCCCTGCTTGGCCATGGAAACCCACTGGGTGACCTTGGGCAAGTCACACTCTCTCAGCCTCAGAGGAAGGCCTATGTAAACCCACTCTGAAGAAATCTTGTCAAGAATAACCTATAGTAGGTTTGTCTTAAGTTATTTCCAATTAATGGAATTCAGTTTGAATCTGGATTATCTGCCATAACTCCTTCCTATGGAATTCTGGGATTTGTAGTTTGATGAGGCACCAGCATGCTTTGGCAGAGAAGGCTACCGACCCTGTAAAACTACAGATCCTAACATTCAATAGGAAGGAATCATGGCAAATAATCCAGTTTCAAACAAAAGAGATGTCAGAAATTATCTGACCTACCTGAGTACCCGTCATGTTTTGTGTTTGACCTGGGCTATGTTTGTTTACTCTGGACTCTGTTTGCCTGACCTGGATTCTGCTGGACTATCCTGAACTCTGTTTGCCAGACCTAGACCTTGTATATTGGACTCTGCTTGTGTCCTTGCTTTTTGCTTGCTAGTAAAATCTGATTTCACGCTGCTTTGATTCCTTTGCCTGTAATGAGCTTGACTGTGCTGTGCCTCTGCTTATCAGCTGTGTAGTAATCAGCCTTTGGCTGGTTGCCCAGGCATTGTTTGGGAAACCTGGGGTAATTTTACTCCATGCTGTAGCTGAGGGACAATGATGATTGGCTCTGGGTGGTGTCTTGAAATAGTCTGTCATTGGGCAGGTAGCAGGGGGAGAATTTAAGACTTCAGTATACACCTTGGCACCCTTTTGGTGAAGGATAAGACTCTGGAATGGCTGCAACACGTCTTGGGACCTAGGGGCGGGGAAGGAGTTTACCCTTGAAGCCGATCTGGGGGTTTTGCTCTCACTATAAAATCCTAGGACTTGGGTTGGGAGTACCCCTGGCCTCAGCTGGGCCTGCATTAGGTTGTTCCCCCTCTTGCTCCTTTTAGGCCCAAATAACTTAGATAGGATATAGGTCAAATCAAGTGGCCCTTATTTAACCCAACTTTCTGTGTCTGGTTTTGTTATTCCGTGGTTGGTCATCAATAGTATGACTGCTGCAGCTGGATTTCTCCATGAGAGATGAAATTATGAGAGGTATTTTTAGGATGTGTCTGTAGGGTCTTTTTGAGTGTCACTGCATAACCTTTTCTCATAGTGTGGTGGAGTCTCCTTCTTTGGAGGTTTTTACACAGAGGCTTGATGGCCATCTGTTGGGAATGATTTGATTGCATATTCCTGCAAGGCAGGGGGTTGGACTGGATGGCCCTTGGGATCTCTTCCAATTCTATGATTCTATGATTCCATGATTCTTCCAAACTGGGGCTGCTCCACTGCAGTACTATGTTGTCAAATTGGCTTTTTGTGTGTGTGTTTATGCTTTGTCCCCCCTCAACCTTCCTTGAACTAACAGATATACAACTCAATTTTTAATTGTGGTAGGAGAGTGGCTGACAGATGTCTCTAGGAAGCAACCTGTTTTGTTTTGCTTCTCACCAAGTGTGTATTCACTGACACAGACTGATGTTGTGAACACTTAGCAGTGTCTTTCCAGGCTTCTTAGAAGTGACCAATGTGCATCACAAGGGTCCAAAGAACACCAGAAGTGCCTGATGCACACCAGGTGAGCACCTGATGTGCATTGGAACACTCATGCCAGTGTTAGGACACACATCTTCCCAATTTGCTAACAGGGTTTTGTTGCAATGCAATGCAGGTATGGAATTGTAAAGTTATGAAATGTAGAACAAGATGTAGATTTTCAACCAGTGTGTGTTCTGTTGAGCACACAATTTAGCCACCTGGAATACAGTGTCCAGCTTGTCAAGGATATGGACAAGCTGGAACGTGTCCAGAGGAGGGCGACCAAAATGGTGGGAGATCTCGAAGCAATGATGCCCTAACACCAGAATCACAACACCCTAGTTGGTGCCACTCTATTCTGTGTCCAGTTCTGGGCATCACAATTCAAGAATAATATTGAGAAGCTGGAATGTGTCCAGAGGAGGGCGACCAAAATGGTGGGAGGTCTGGAAGCCATGATGCCCTAAGAGGAGCGGCTTTGGGATCTGGGTACATTCAGCCTGGAGAAGAGAAGGTTGAGAGGGGACAGCGTAGCTGTGTTTAAATATTTGAAGGATGGAGCAAGCTTGTTTTCTGCAGCTCCAGAGACTAGGACATGGAGCAATGGGTTCAAACTGCATGAAAAGAGGTTCCACCTAAACATTATGAAGAACTTCCTGACAGTAAGAGCTGTTTGGCAGTGGAATGCACTGCCTGGGAGTGGGGTGGAGTCTCCTTCTTTGGAGGTTTGTAAACAGAGGCTGGACAGCCATCTGCTGGGGATGCTTTGATTGTGTCTTCCTGCATGGCATGGGGTTGGACTGGATAGACCTTGGAGTATCTTCCAACTCTAAGATTCTATTATTCTAATTCTCACATTAAAAAAATCACACACATTTCTTCACAGAATAATTTTCTGAAAGATTTTAGGATGTGTCAGTACTGAGTGAGGACTGCAAAAATATTCATTGTCTCAAAACAAACAAATAAACAACACCCCCCAACCCCAAACCCTGTCAAAATGATTCACCGTCACTTGCAAGGATGAAATAGTCAAATATAGGTTGAGTATCCCTTATCTGAAATATTTGGGACCAGAAGTGTTCTGTATTTCAGACTCTTTTTTGGGGGGGGCATACTTGCATATACAGAACGAGATATCTTGGAGATGGGACCCAAGTCTAAACATGAAATTCATTTTTGATTCATCTACACCTTATACACATAGCCTGAAGGTAATTTTATACATGATATTTTTAATAATTTTGTGCATGAAACAACTCTTGTGTACACTGAACCATCAGAAAGCAAAGATGTCACTATCTCAGCAACCCATGTGGACAATTTTGGATTTTGGAGGATTTCAGAATTCCAGATAAGGAGACTCAACCTGTATTGTGCCTGGTCTCTTCCAACTCTGCAATTCTATGATTCTATTGGAAAGTACAGAAAAATTTCTCTGGTTCCCCCAAGTGGCCAATTCAGATAGTGCACCTTAAAATGCAAAATCCTCCTGCACCCTGGAGATCTACTCACTGACATGGTGATCACTGGCTATTACTGAGTGCCTTTAAGAAACCACAAGAGCAGAATGGCTCAAGGGTATGGGAGGCTTTGCCTACCCACTAGGCAGCACTGCCAAAGGTGAAAAAAAGTAAAACAGGAAGAGAACTGCAGAAAAGGAAAAAAAGGGAGCTGTCAGATCAATTGCTAAATGCTTATTTGGGATCAGAGTTAGACGGGACGTGTCACTCACTCTGATTGATAGTACCGCTGCCACTGGAAAACAGTTTTAAATTAAACTAAATACATGCTGATTCCTTAATTAATTAGCATGGTTGAAAACTGCCATAGCAGAGTGGTATGCATTCTCAGTATGCAAGCCAGCTGCTCCAAAGTGACAAGGAATAAAAAGGGTGCCTCCAAAGAGCCGCAATGAGTTGCCTTCACTCAGGTAGGGTTTCCAAATCTCTGGCCCTAGCCCTAAATCTCAGGGTCTGGATCCTTATCTCTCATTCTCAGGGTGAAAGGGGAGAATCTCAGAGTGAATGCACTGCCTTCAAAATGACATACATCTCTACATTCTTGACCTCTTGTTGCTTCAGGATGCTTTGGGGCAGTTAGCCGTGCACAGGACAGAGATAGCCTGCAACTCAATGGAAGTTACTTTTCTGCTCCTGATGGATTTGAAACTTTATTGCCTGTCCTTTACTGCCCTTTGTCCCTGGTCCCCACAGGGCCAAGAAGAGGAATGGCCTCTCCCCACATTGAGATCATAGAATCATAGAATTGCAGAGTTGGAAGAGACCACGAGGGCCATCCAGTCCAACCCCCTGCCATGCAGGAAATCACAATCAAAGCATCCCCGACAGATGGCCATCCAGCCTCTGTTTAAAGACCTCCAAGGAAGGAGACCCCACCACGCTCCGAGGGAGTGCGTTCCACTGCCAAACAGCTCTGACTGTCAAAAAGTTCCTCCTCATGTTGAGGTGGAATCTCTGTTCCTCAAAACCATCTTAACTTACATACTGAAGATGGGGCAAGCTTGTTTTCTGCTGCTCCAGAGACTAGGACACGGAGCAAATGGATTCAAACTGCAGGAAAAGAGATTCCACCTAAACACTGGGAAGAACTTCCTGACAGTAAGAGCTGTTCAGAAGTGGAATGCACTGCCTGGTAGTGTGGTGGACTCTACTTCTTCATTGTTTTTAAGCAGAGGCTGGATGGCCATTGATCGGAAATGCTTTGATTGGGTCTTCCTGCAGGGCAGAAGGGGGTTGGACTACATGGCCCCTGGGGTCTCTTCCAACTCTATGATTCTATGATTCTAGATCACAATACTACATATAGTGTATTTGAGTTTCTTTCTCTGTGTATCTCTCCCTCACCCTGATTCCCTCCCACACCATTTGTGCAGTGGCCTCCAACTCTACTTTTCTCTTTCTCCCTTTTTTCCTGCTGAAGTTTATCCAGGTATGAAATCCCACCCACTGCTAGTCCTAACTCCCCAAGTAGAGGAGACTTACTGAATCAATGGGATTAATTAATTCATTAATTATGGTTTAATTCTCATTCCCATTACAGGTCACCCCCTGTTTATGCAGGGGACACATTTCCAGACTCACCGCAGAGATGCAAAACCGCTTATAATAGTGAGCCATCATATTATACCATAGAATCACACCAGAGGACCTAGAACATGCCTAGAGAGAATGCCTCTCTAGGCATCTGGTGTGACTCTGTGGACAACATCCAGTCACACTGGAGGGCCTCCTGATGCCTAGAGAGGCCAACTCCAGCACAACTCTATGGTCCTCTGAATGCCTAGAGAGAGTTTTCCTCCCCAATCGTGGGTAAGTGAAACAGCGGGTACCAATCCTGTGTAAATAGGGGACAGGGATATTATATATATATATATATATATATATATATATAATTTAGATTAAATTAAACAATTAATTAATTTTATTTCAGTTGAATTAATTACATACATATACACATAATATAGATATAAAGTATTTCTACCCCACCCTCTTTTAAGAGTCTCAGGATGGTGTACAACCAACCCAACTAATTTAAAACAACATAAACGATAAAAAATGATTTTTGACAGGGTAAAACCATGTCAAGCAGTTTAACAAGTTTTCAAAGGACAAGTTCAAGTAATTTAAAATAATTTAAGAACAATTTATGGGGGGAAATATTGACTACTCTCCATGAAATAGTGACAGTTTGTAACGATGATGATGATGATGATGCCAGTGGGTAGTGAGTGAATCTACTCTTGACTGTAGTAGAAAATTTAAAGGAACTGTCCAAGGTGCTGAACCCATTTCAGGGATCAGATTCAGTACCATGGATAGTTCCTTTGAAGTCCACACTAAACCCCAATAGATTCACTGCTTCACTGCCCCTAGATGTCCCTGAAATGCCTTGCAATTGTTGTTGCATCCCTTTTGAAAGAACACATGTCTTTTTAAAAGTGCTATTCTAAAAAATTGGCTCAGTTTCCCCCTCCCCCTTGCAACTGACATCAACGCAGATAAAACCAATTGCTTGTGGAAGCAATAGGAAATCACGGCTCCTTATTAAAAACGTTGCGCGTGGCTTCCGACGGCAGTTGCATATTGAAAATGAAGGAAACAGAGATGCTGCTGCAGGAAAGACAAGAGTTATTAAAAGGGGTTAAGGGAGGACAGAAGCTTCCGTCTCTCGGAGAAGGAAGTTGTTTCATTTGCCTGGCAAACTTATTTCCTCTCCACATCCCTCCTGCCTCCGCCTTCCCCGCTCTGTATCCGCCTCTTCTTATTCTGGATGCTCGTGTCATTTCAGGTCTGCATCAAATTGCTTTCTCTAAAATAACAAACCCATCCAAAACTTCAGGCTCAAGCTATGCCAAAAGAAAGAAACTCTTAAATGCAAGGATGATGCACATGTGGCTAAAAAGGTGTATGTGTACATACAATTTTAAGGGCCAAAAAGAGTGAACAGGTAGAGTCCTCTTACCTGTCTATGTGTTCTACCTCTCCCTAGGGATCAACAGTGGTTTGGGGCTGCCCTTTCAATGGGGCAGTGAATCTGCTTTTGGCTTTGTTCTGAAATCCCAGGTGCTGAACCCTAGCTCCTATAGTTTCCAGACCTTGGACAGGTCCTATATAAAGTTTGGTCTAAAATCCAGAGTGGGTATAAATAATAATAATAATAATAATAATAATAATATTGCATCTCTGAAACAGATGCCAGCAGCTACCACACCTTGGGGTCTTACTAGACCATGAGCTAAACATGAGTGATATGGTGACCAAGATCGAGAGCAGAGCATTAAACAGTATGTAAGCACTTAGAAAGGGATGCCATGATCACGAAAACTCAACATGGTTTTTTCAGAAACAAGTCATGCCAGACCAATCTTATCTCTTTCGTGATAGAGTTACAAGCTTGGTAGATTAAGGGGATGCTGTGGATGTAATGTATCTTGATTTCAGTAAGGCTGTTGACAAGGTCCCCCATGATGTCCTTGCAAACAAGCTAGTGAAATGTGGGCTACACAATGCAACTGTTAGGTGGATTTGTAATTGGTTGACTAAACAAACCCAAAGGGTGTTCACCAATGGCTCCCACTCATCCTGGAGAGGAGTGACTAGTGGGTTGCCACAGGGTTTTGTCCTGGGCCCAGTGCTATTCAACATACTTATAAATGACTTGGATGAGGGAATAAAGGGCATACTTATCAAATTTGCAGATGACACCAGATTAGGAGGGGTAGCTGGTGGGCTCTCTTTATTTGGAGGTCTTAGAAGAGAAGTTGGGTGAGCATCTCTCAGGAGTGCTTTAGATATGTATTTCTGCATGGCAGGGGGTTGTACAAGATGGCCCTTGTGGTCCCTCCCAACTCCCAGGTTCTATGAAATTGTTCATTTAAAACTCTCCATGGCTTCATCCACTTGGAGAGATCCTTAAGGCGATCCACAGTTCAGCACCATGGACAGATCATTTTTTGGAAACCACACCCGTGGGTTCAGGACCTTGGAGAGTACCTTTCAAGTTTGGGTTGACCTGGAGAGGATCAACTGCTGGCCATAGCCATGGGAGTCCCACGTTGCCACTCTCAGGGCACAATCTCATCAGAACATGGAGACGTTTTCATGCTTAAAGGGGGTCCCCAAGGTGCTGAATCTAATTTTGGAATGGGGCCCAGCACTTTAGGCAACTCTCTCTCTCTCTCTCTTTTGGATATATTTTTTATTAAACAAGGCAACTCTTTTGAAGTTCTGACGAAAACTTGGGAGTGGATTTCACTGCCTCACTGACATGAAAGTCACCAGCTGCGGCTGACAGGGATCTAAATCATGGAATCATAAATCTGGAAGGGGCCCTAGGGGCCATCAAGTCCAGTCCCCTTGCACAATGCAGGATCTCCAGCTAGAGCTTTCCCAGCCTCTTTCTGAAAACATACAGAGAAGGAGACCCCTACCAACTTTCTAGACAACCCAGAGGAGGGCAACCAAGATGGTGGGCTTTCTGGAAGCCATGATGCCCTATGAGGAGAGGCTTAGGGAGCTGGGCATGTTTAGTCTGGAGAAGAGAGGGTTGAGAGATGACATGATAGCCATGTTTCAATATTTGAAGGGATGTCCTACTGAGGATGGAGCAAGCTTGTTTTCTGCAGCTCCAGAGACTAGGACACAGAGCAGTGGACTCAATCAGCAGGAAAAGAGATTCCACCTAAACATTAGGAAGAACTTCCTGACAGTAAGAGCTGTTCGGAAGTGGAATACACTGCCTGGGAGTGTGGTGGAGTCTCCTTCTTTGGAGGTTTTTAAACAGAGGCTGGATGGCCAACTGTCAGGAGTGCTTTGATTGTGTATTCCTGCAGGGCAGGGGGTTGGACTGGATGGCCTTTGTGGTCTCTTCCAACTCTATGATTCTATGATTCTTTCCATCTATCTCATTCCTTTATGCTAAATGTTTTCTCCGTCATCTCCTTTCACTAAATTAGCAGCATTGTGCAATGAGTGCTGGCCAGGGGTTTGCCTGTCAAGTGAATCTTGCTCTTTACTATGTTAAAAATATTTACTATGTTTTAAAAACAGCAACTTTGTACCAAACATACATGTGGCTCCCTGAAAGCAGTGCCATTCTCAGGAGGAGGAGTGTAGCTTCAGGAAAACTGTGCACCCCGAGTGTCTCAAACCTATGGGATGAAAATCTATTTCATTGTTCTTAGCTTCTGTCAGGACTTGGAGAAATTGAGATTTCCCATCCCACCCTCACATCCATAACCATATTTCACCTTAATCCCTTTAATAAACACCACTCGATGTTTCCCGAAAAACTCCATTAACGTCACAATCTACAAATCGAGATTTAGTGTCTCTGGGAAAAGAAAACCACTGTGGCTCCAGGGGGAATAGGTGCTCTTGGAGCAATCCCCAATAGGCTGACAAAAGTGCGGAATGAAATCACCCCATACAGGTACATCTTACGTGGAGAAGATGGCAAAATGCTAACAGGGGACAGAAAAAAGGCAGAATTACTCAACACCTTCTTTGCCTCAGTGTTTTCAGAAAAGGAAAAGGGTGACCAACCTGAGGATAAAGGAACAGAGGACACAATAGGGGAAATCCAGCTCAGAATAAGCAAAGAGGTAGTACAGGAATACCTTCTTAATCTAAATGAATTTAAATCTCCAGGACCAGATGAACTACATCCAAGAGTATTAAAAGAGCTGGCAAATGTAATCTCAGAGCCATTGGCAATAATCTTTGAGAACTCCTGGAGAACAGGAGAAGTCCCAGCAGACTGGAGGAGGGCAAACGTTGTTCCCATCTTCAAAAAGGGGAAAAAAGAGGATCCCAACAATTATCGTCCAGTTAGTCTGACATCAATACCAGGGAAGGTTCTAGAGCAGATCATTAAACAAAGAGTCTGTGAACATTTAGAAGGCAATGCCATAATCACAAAAAGTCAACACGGGTTTCAGAGAAACAAGTCATGCCAGACTAATCTGATCTCTTTTTTTGATAAAATGACCAGCTTGGTAGATGAAGGAAACACTGTGGATATCATATACCTTGATTTCAGTAAGGCCTTTGGCAAGGTTCCCCATGACATTCTTGCAAACAAGCTTGTAAAATGTGGGCTAGACAAGTTAACTGTTCAATAGATTTGTAATTGGTTGACCGGGTGAACCCAAAGGGTGCTCAGCAGTGGCTCCTCTTCGTCTTGGAAAGATGTGACCAGTGGGGTGCCACAGGGCTCTGTCCTGGGCCCAGTGCTATTCAACATCTTTATCAATAACTTAGATGAGGGAATTAGGGGCATACTTACCAAATTTGCAGATGACACCAAATTAGGAGGAGTAGCTAATACCCTAGAGGACAGGATCAAAATTCAAAATGACCTGGATAGACTGGAGACCTGGGCCAAAGCTAACAAAATGAAATTCAATACGGAGAAATGTAAGGTACTGCACTTAGGGCAAATGAAATGCATAGATATAGGATGGGGGAGGCCTGGCTGAATGAGACTACGTGCGAAAGAGATCTAGGAGTCCTAGTAGACCACAAGTTGAACATGAGTCAACAGTGTGATGCGGCAGCTAAAAAGACCAATGCGATTTTGGCCTGCATCAATAGAAGTACAGTTGTCCCTCCACATTCGCGAACTTGACATTCGCGGTTTTGGTTATTCGCGGTTTTGGGAGGGCCCCCCCGGGCCCCCACAAAACCGCGACATGGGGGCTCCAGAGGCCCCGTGAAAGACCTGGAGGGAGCGGGGAGGCCCGGGGAGGGGTGAGGAGGCCTTCGCGGGTCCCCCGGAGGCCCTCTGGAGGCCCCGCAAAGGCCTGGGGAGGGGTGGGGAGGCCTTCGCGGGACGCCCGGAGGCCCTCCGGAGGCCCCGCGAAGGCCTGGGAAGGGGTGGGGAGGCCTTCGCGGGACGCCCGGAGGCCCTCCGGAGGCCCCGCGAAGGCCTGGGGAGGGGTGGGGAGGCCTTCGCGGGACCCCCGGAGGCCCTCCGGGGGCGCCGCGAAGGCCTGGGGAGGGGTGGGGAGGCCTTCGCGGGACCCCCGGAGGCCCTCCGGAGGCGCCGCGAAGGCCTGGGGAGGGGTGAGGAGGCCTTCGCGGGACGCCCGGAGGCCCTCAGGAGGTGCCGCGAAGGCCTGGGGAGGGGTGGGGAGGCCTTCGCGGGACCCCGGAGGCCCTCCAGGGGCGCCGCGAAGGCCTGGGGAGGGGTGGGGAGGCCTTCGCGGGACCCCTGGAGGCCCTCCGGAGGCCCCGCGAAGGCTTGGGGAGGGGTGGGGAGGCCTTCGAGGGACCCCCGGAGGCCCCGCGAAGGCCTGGGGAGGGGTGGGGAGGCCTTCGCGGGACCCCTGGAGGCCCTCCGGAGGCCCCGCGAAGGCTTGGGGAGGGGTGGGGAGGCCTTCGAGGGACCCCCGGAGGCCCCGCGAAGGCCTGGGGAGGGGTGGGGAGGCCTTCGCGGGACCCCCGGAGGCCCCGCGAAGGCCTGGGGAGGGGTGGGGATGCCTTCGCGGGATCCCCGGAGGCCCTCCGGAGGCCCCGCGAAGGCCTGGGGAGGGAGGGAGGGAGGGCGGGCCGGGGAGACCTCCGCGGGGCCTAGCAAGGCCCCGCGAAGGCCTGGGGAGGGAGGGGGGAGGGGAGTCGTTATTCGCGGATTTTTCACATTTGCGGGGGTCCGCGGAACGGAACCCCCGCGAATGTGAAGGGACAACTGTATAGTGTCCAGATCAAGGGAAGTAATAGTGCCGCTCTATTCTGCCTTGGTCACCTGAAATACTGTGTCCAGTTCTGGTCACCTGGAATACTGTGTCCAGTACTGGGCACCACAATTCAAAAAGGATATTGACAAATTGGAGTGTGTCCAGAGAAGGGCGACTAAAATGGTGAAAGGTCCGGAAACGATGCCTTATGAGGAGAGACTTAGGGAGCTGGGTATGTTTAGCCTGGAAAAAAGACGGTTAAGGGGCGATATGATAGCCCTGTTTAAGTATTTGAAGGGGTGTCACGCTGAGGATGGAGCAGACTTGTTTTCTGATGCTCCGGAGACTGGAACACGGAGCAATGGATGCAAGCTCCAGGAACAGAGATTCCACCTTGCTCTATTTTTATTTTATTTTTTCATTCTCATATGTGAGAGGGAAAGCTGCAAAGCTTTCTCTTCCTGCCTTCCTCTCTTGGGATTTTCCACTCCTGCTGCCTGCCAAGTGCAAAAGATTTGTTGTTATTGTTACTACTGCTATTGCGTGTTTTTTTTTTTTAAGGAACAAAGGTAGGCAAAAATCATTTTAACAACAAGGAAAAAGCAACTAAACCTCACTGATTTTTCAGGAGCTCAGTAGATGGAAACTCTGGAAAACCCCAAGGGAGGAAGTGATGAGACGATCACAGAATCATAGAATCATAGCGTTGGAAGAGACCCCAAGGGCCATGTAGTCCAACCCCCTTCTGCCATGCAGGAATACCCAATCAAAGCACTCCCGACAGATGGCCATCCAGCCTCTGTTTAAAAGCCTCCAAAGAAGGAGACTCCCCCAAACTCTGAGGCAGTGTATTCCACTTCCGAACAACTCTTACTGTCAGGAAGTTCTTCCTAATGTTTAGGTGGAATCTCTTTTCCTGGAGTTTGAGTCCATTGCTCCTTGTCATAGTCTCCGGGACAGCAGAAAACAAGCTTGCACCATCCTCCATTCCTTCAAATGTGTAAAGATGGCTATCATGTCCCCTCTTCACCTTCTCTTCCCCAGGCTATACATACTTAGCTCCCTAAGCCGCACCTCATAGCGCATGGCTTCCAGACTTTTCACAATTTGTAATGTAAAGTAATAGTGCCACCTGGAATACTGTGTCAAGTTCTGGGCACCACAATTAAAGAAGGATATGGATAAGCTGGAATGTGTCCAGAGGAGGGTGACCAAAATGGTGGGAGAAAGGCACACATAAATGACATAAATTAATTTTAAAAAAACCAACAACCCTCCCAATGGAATTTTTTTTAATTTACATATCCTCTCCAAAACGGGTTCACAGTATATAACCCCCCCCAAACACACCTACCGACCATTCCCTGAAGATGCCAGCCACAGATGCAGGCGAAATGTCAGAAATAAACTCTTCCAGAACACGGCCTCACAGCCCGGAAAAAAACCAAGGAAAATCTAAGGATACTGGCCCTGAAAGCCTTCGACTTTATATTTTTTTTCTGTTTTTATTTTTGCTATGATGTCATTGTTTTGCATAGAATAAAATCCTGAACTCTGAAGATTCTCATCCATCCAGGATTCTCTTCATCAGGTTCCCTGGCACTTGGGAAACCACTATTTCAGTTTGGATTCAAATATTTATGAATATCCCCCCGCCCCCAGCCATAATCCTTAAAGAAGATCCAGGTTGCTAGGTGAATTGGCTTGATGCCACCCAGTTAATGGGTGTGGAAATGGTGAAAAGGGAACCTCCCTGCACCCACTAGGAAATGGAAGAAGAGGTAAATAAATTTCACTGGGCCCTTTTGAGAACTCCATAATTGCCTTGGAGGCTTAATTGTTTGGAGCTTTTATGAGCTCGTTTCTTGTCATAAAGCGAGCCCCCCCCCGCTTTCAGCATTTTCTTCTTCCCTTTGCAGCTGGGCTCTGAGATGATATATATATTTTTAATTGGCTTTGGATATTGATGCCACTGTGAAGGGTTCCTGAAACCCTTCTCATGTGAGTCGCCCCACTGACGCCAGCGGTGTGATTCAGAAAGGGAAAAGCACTGAAAGGCTGAATGGGTAGACTGGTCTCCCTGTGGAGTCTTTCTTACTGTCTTTGATGGGTCTCCTGGATGGGGAGGGCAAACTGAATGGAAATCAATGGGAGGAGGGGGTGACTTCCTTTTTAAAAATTGCCATTAAAGCTACAGGCGTAGGTCTGATTCCGACTGGGTGATCCCAATTAGAGCAGGCTCACGGAGTCAATTGTTGAGTGGTGAGTCAACCCAAAAGTGAGTTGCACTGATTCAATGGGTTTGCTTTATCAACGCGATTTGGCCCCTCGATTCTAGAGAAAAGTGACAGAGGGAGTGCCTAGTCCAGTGATTCTTAACCTGTGGTCCAGGGACCCCCAGAGGTCCGCAATGTCCTCACAGGGGGTCCACGAAGGCTTGAAGGCTGCTTGACCCACCTCCTGCAGTAGAGTGGCCATGTGACAGTAGCCAAATCAAAGACTGGCTGGCTGGCTTGGCCTGCACATTGCCATTCAATCCACTCTAGCCACAAGCTTGCAGGACGAAGCAGGAGAAAGGTCTTCCCTCCCCTTCCAATGCCCCTGAAGGAAGGTTGAATGGATGATGATGATGATGATGATGATTGTTAGCACAATCCTAAATATACACTGGACTGACTATGTGATGAATGTTGTTGTCCTTGAGCAAGCAGGGATCACCAGCATGGAGGCCATGATATTGAGAACACAGCTGTGCTGGGCAGGGCACGTTTCTAGGGTGGAGGACCATCACCTCCCAAAAATAGTACTCTGCAGTGAACTCACCATGGGTCAGCGTAAGAGGGGAGCTCCTAAAAAGCGATACAAGGACTCCCTGAAACAACATCTCAGGCTTGGCCAAATTGATCACCAACAGTGGTCCACCCTGGCCTCACATCGGGAGGCATGGAGACGCACTATCCACAATGCCGCAGCCTTATTTGAGAGCTCACGCCGAACAAGTCTTGAAGAGAAACGACAACGCAGAAAGAATCACAACCCGGAAACATCACCCAAGGAGGCCTTCTGCTGTGCTTTTTGCAACCGGACGTGTTTATCTCGGATTTGCCTTTTTAGTCATCAGCATGCTTGCAGAAAGCACAGGATGAGTCCTTCCTGAATCTTCGTTTGCGAAGAAAAGCCAGAGAGAGAGAGAGAGAGAGAGAGAGAGAGAGAGAGAGAGAGAGATTATTATTATTATTATTAGGTTATAAATCTTGAGTTATGTCTTGGGGGTTCCTGGTAACAAAAGATATTTAAAGGGGGTCTCTGGTAAAGAGAAGGTTAAGAGCCGCTGGCCTAGTCAATGTCTGGAGCCGACATGGCATACTGGTTTAACTGCAGGACTAAGAATCCGGGAGATCAGAATTTGAATCCCCACTCAGTCAAGGAAACCCATTGAGTGACCTTGAGCAAGCCACACTCTCTCAGCCTCAGAGGAAGGCAAAGGCAACCTCTCCCTGAACAAGTCTTGAACAAATCTTCACTTTAGGATCACCATAATTCAGAAGACATCCAAGAACAAGTCAGTACCTAGCATACTAGCAGCATCACACATACACATGGGGCAGCAGGTGTTAAATCCAACATAATCTGCATATCTCTTTTTGGGGTTATCACAGAGGTTGGTACTCTCTTTTAGCTACCACAGCCACCCCTTGGCAGAGAGCCAGGGGGATAGGAGAAGCAACCAAACTTCCTGCAAGTCAGGGGGTTGGACTGGATGGCCCTTGTGGTCTCTTCTAGCTCTATGATTCTATATCTCTGTAGCCAGATGTAGAATGAATACATCATCTGCCAAGACCTTTGGAGAACCTTGGTGGATCTTAATGAATAATGCCATTGTTTTGCATCTGGCGACAGGGACATAGCCAGACGCTTCTCTGAATTCCACCCACCACTTACCATTTTTAAAAATGGTCAAAAAGGACCGAACAGCAGATGAGCAAGTGTGGTGTAATGGTTTGAGTGTTGGACTAAGATTCCAGAAGACGAGAGTCTGAATCTCCATTTGGCCATGGAAACCCACTGGGTGACTTTGAGAAAGTCACACTCTCTTAACCTCAGAGGAAGGCAATGACAAACCTCCTCTGAACAAATCTTACCATAAAAAAAAACAACCAGGAGAGGTTGTCATCATCATAAGGTAATCATAAATAGGAAATGACTTGAAGGCACACAACAATTGTGACAACAAGTGTGGAGAACCTGTTTTTAAACTCTCGGAGAATACCACCAACAAAAGGAAAGGGTCTCAACCAAAGACAGGCTAACCAAGTGAGAAAACCCTGAATACATAAGCGGATAATAAAAACAGTAAGAGATATTGTGTAAATGTAATTACAAAATACAACGGAGGCAAAATCTATAGCCTCTGCAGACAACAATGGTTTGAGTTCTAAAACTTACAGCAAGAAAAATCAACCCACATGGAACACTACCCAAAGTCAGACCAAGGCCAAATGCCTGAATGGCATTCCACAGATTACAAGATGTTCCAGAGATGTGGGGATGAAGACCCAGTCATCTCCACCCCAGGATGGTGGGAGCTGTAGTCCAAACACACGCAGGAATGTCTGGACATAACAATATTGGGCTAGAAAGACAAATCAAGGGACATCTTCCTTTGATCTCTGTGTCCCCAGGACACTATAATTTCTGATCCCGTTGCCGCAGCAGAGTGCAGATTCCAAGCGAGCGCTTCCATAAGGACAAGATCAGCAAAAATCCCTCTAACCTTTAGCTGCAGCAATTACATTTCCGTTGGCCAATTTCAAATAACTTCACTGGCAGCATGTACAAGTGTCACTGAGCATCACTAAATCAAGCGACCCGGTTTTCTCATTGCTTTCTTTCGATAGGAGAGGAAGGAACTGTTGCCATGGTGTTGTTGTGTAAGAGCATGAGAGCATGTGAAGGATTACCGGTGGTGCAATGGAGCAGAGGAATTTGCAGGGTCAAACTGTCAGGACTTTAGGAAATATATAACAACAAGCTGTATCCAGCGTAACATACGCCATTAAAAAACTCCCCCCAAAATGCCTGGTAGACCTCATTACAACCCTGCAAGGTAGGCTGGTGGATTTTTAAATTCCTCCTCCCTCATCTCAGTATTCTACACTTTTTCCCACAATTATTGAGGCTGATTCGTTCTGTTGCCCTGCCATCGCCAGTTGACTGTCTGGGTCCCAATCTGGGCTACAGATTGAATGACAGGAGTGGATTGTGAGGTGGAGAGGGAATTTGCATGTGAGTGGTGATTGGTTGGGTGTGTTTCCTGAGCAGCCAATGAGCACACTGGGAAAGCCAACATACTCAAGAGAGTAAGATATATATAGATTTTTCCTGTTCCTTCTAACCTTAGTTGCAATTGTCACAACAGCTGAATGGGAGAAGGAGTCCTTCAACAAAAATATGTTGATATGGCCCCTTCCTATTATAATACAAAAGCAGTTAGGTAGATAAGAGCCGTTAACTTTACAAAAGACCCACTCCTGGAACAGATGAACCTCACTAGAACTGGAAAATTGGGCAGTTGACAGCTATCTGCTTTATAAAAGATCTGCTCCCAGCAAAGATGAAAGCCACTACAACCAGCAAGTTGGACAGGTAAGAGTCATTACATTTAGAAAATATCTGCACCCAGCAAAGACGAACACAGTAGAGCTGGCAAACTGAGCAGAAAGAGCCATTAATTTTACAAAAAGAACTACCCCTATTAAAGGTGAATACAGCTTTGTTGTTAATTGCTGTCACATCAGTTTTGACGTATGGCAACCACATGAATGAGAGACTCCAAGACCCCCTCTTAGCAAAATCCTTGCTCAGGTCCTGCAAACTCAGGGTGTCTGTGGCTTCCTTGATGGAGTCAATCCACCTGCAATGCAGTTTTCCTCGTTTAGAATCATAGAGTTGGAAGAGACTACAGAGGCCATCTAGTCCAACTCCTGCCATGCAGGAATACCAAGGAGCTATCCAAGGTGCTGAAACCACCCAACACCACAGTCTGTTCCCGGTTTTAAAAGAGCTTTCCACAGTGCTGAAACTATCTGGCACCATGGTCTGCCCCAGCTTTTGAATGAGCTATCCAAGGTGCTGAACTTATTTTGGGGATAAGGCTCTACACCAGTGGTTCTCAATCTTTGGTCCTTCAAATGTTTTGGACTTCAACTCCCAGAAGTCTCAGCCGGTATGGCCAATGCTGAGGAATTCTGGGAGTTGGAGTCCAAAACACCTAGAGGACCAAAGGTTGAGAACCACTGCTCTATACCTTGGATAGCTATTTGAAAGGTAAGACTAAAAAGCAGAGCAGATCCACCACTCTGCTGATATGGAAACTGCCAGCTGCCATTGTCTTGAAGAACCCACTGGCCAGCCTTGCCTTTTCTTTTTTAAGTTGTTGTAAAAGAGCTCCTGTGGTATGAAACGAATTAGACACTTTTGCAGGCTTCTCAGGAGCCAACCCAGACATCTGCATCTAGTGCCACTGACCTGATGGAACAGGGTCTCGCAACTACCAGCTCTCACCCTAGGACTAGTCATTCATTTTCTCCTTCAGAGGAATTTGCATTTAGCTTCCATCATGACCCTGTCTCTCGGTTGTAGTTTCCTGGAAGGTAAGAAACTCGCTAAACTGCCTTATAAACGTATCTCTGGATACACCTAATGCCTATCTGAAACCGCTTGGCCAAATAATGCTTGAGATAAGAGATAACTTTTTTGGATTGATCCATTTAATAACTTGCATTCTATGGGCCAAACTTAGAGGATAACACCACTCTCATCTATAATATGGTTGCGTGAATTCCATGCTCAGATCCTGGGAATTCTATAGTGGTCCACTTGTCTGTAAAAAGGAAGAAGTGAAGACATGCATACAGGTGCCAGACTTTAGTGCTGTTTTAGCTGGGGCCTTAAATCATAGAAGCATAAAGTCGGAAGTGACCACAAGAGCCATCTAGTCCAACCCTATTCTACCATGCAGGAACACACAATGAAAGCATTCCTGACAGATGGCCATCCAGTATCTGTTTAAAAACCTCTAAAGAAGGAGACTCCACCACACTCCCAGGCAGAGCATCCCACTGCCAAACAGCTCTTACCATCAGGAAGTTTTTCCTAATGTTTAGCTGGAATCTCTGTTCCTGTACTTTGAACCCATTGCTCCATGTCCTAGTCTCTGGAGCAGCAGAAAACAAGCTTGCTCCATCCTCAGTATGACATCCCTTCAAATATTTCCACGTGGCTATCATGTCACCTCTTAACCTTCTCTTTTCTGGGCTAAACATACCCAGTTCCCTAAGCCACACCTCATAGTGAAAAGGTCTGTTCAGGTTCCAGTGGAGATAGATGATGGTCATCTAAGGGGTGTTGCACCTAAGGGGTGTTGCAGTGTAACACACCAGGAAATGTGTAACATCTGGAATGTGTCTAGAGGAGGGTGACCAAGATGGTAAAATGTCTGGAAACCAAGCCCTATGAGGAATGACTTAGGGAGTTGGGTATGTTTAGGATGAAGAAGAGAAGACTGAGAGTTGGTAGGAGAGCCATCATTAAGGGATGTCAGGTAGAAGATAGAGCAAGCTTGTTTTCTTCTGCTCTAGAGACTAGAACATGGATTCCACTGGTTACATTCCACAAGACAAGAGATTCCACTTAAACATTATAAATAACTTTTTGAATGGAAGCACTGTTTGAGAGTGGAATAAATAATCACAGGGGGTGGTAGATTCTCCTTCTTTGGAGGTCTTGAAACAGATTACGTGGCCATATCTCAGGGGTGTTTTAGCAGTAGATTCCTGCATGGCAGGGGGTTGGTTTAGTTGGCCCTTGTGGTCCCTTCCAACTCTGTGATTGTATGATTTCTCCAAATCTTGCAAAGCAGTTCTCAAATATTTTTTTTTTAAAAAAAACCATTTGTGCTGAGGGATAGGGCACATTAATGGAAATGACACATATAAAAAGCATTTAATTGATGGAAGCTCCATGCAATTACATGTATATTAAGCAAGGTGCCTACAAAGATGTGTATGGGTTTTCATGCTGGCTTTTTTTAAAAATTCAAATTGCTATGCAAATAGGACAGTGCAAATTCAAGGGGAGAGAAAGATGAATGTGAAGTTATGGTCCTCTTTACCTTGAGTGTTTTTGCGTGTGGAAGTTTTGGTGGGAACTCTGCCCAGGTTGCCAAGACCAGCCCGATGAATCAGTGTCAACGGCTGTTAAGGGATGTGGCACACTGGAGGGAATTAAGACACATTTGGAGAAATATTGCCCCTACTTTCTCATGCTTTGAAAGAATAACCCAAAGTATCTCAAGCTGTGGTAATGTATTCAGGCATCACCGTTGAGTCACCGTTAATTGAATTTAAAAGCAGGTATTACATCTTGGAGAAAGCGCGTTCTGGGAGGAAGGAGAAAGAAGGGGAGGAATAAAGCCAGCATGGTCATGGCATCTGTTATACCCAGCTATTTAATCCCAGCTCCAGAGTGAGTTGAATTATTCCTGCTGCGAAGCCCTCATTATGGCGGCCCACCGTGGCCAGATCCGACTTCTCCAGGTATGGGTACAGTTGGCACACTAGCTTTAACTGGTGCAAATGTACTTCTGGTCACCACCGAAACATGGACTGCTAGGCTCAGAGCTGACTCCAGGAATACCCCAAACCGCGAACCTGTGTTTACAGGGGGGTGGGCTGTAACCCCATCCAACACAGGCTGAGTAATAGAGCTGGTATCATGACACCTCACCCCAAAACTCTGGACAACCTCTCCCAGCAGTTTCATGTAGATGTTGAATAATAGAGGGGATAAGACTGAACACTGAGTTACTCCGCAGACCAACGGCCAAGGAGTCAGCCAGGAATCCCTGGGTCAACAAAGGAACCTTGCAACTACAGCATCCCTAGCAGATGAACTTCCAGCCTCTGTCTGAACACCTTCAACAAAGATATTTGGTCATACAAAGATAAAATAGACCCACGTTGCATCAGATCAAAGATTTTTCTAGCTAAACCGTTCGTTCACACAGTGGCCAATCCATGGGACGCTTGGCAGCAGGACTGGAATGCCAATGCATTTTCCACCTCATATTCCCTGGCAACGCTGCTTCTGATCTTGGAGTCAGTGGTGAATCATAGCTCCCAAACAGTTCCAGAACCTTGGAGAGTTCCTTAAAAATCCAGACTAAAACCTGGAGTAGATTCATTGTCCAACTGATATGGAAACCATCAGCCACCTCTGGTTCAAGGCAGTCCCTTGCTTGGTTTTACTCCAACCTTTAAAGGAGTACTCCAAGGTGGGAAAGAAGGTTCAGCACCTTGGAGAACTCCTTTAAATTGCAGATTGAAACTTTGTGTAGATTCACTGATAAAGAAGCCACCAGCCACCATGGCCAGGGGTGATGTTTAGCTCTTCTGACTAGTAGACACTGATGGCCCTTACCTCTATGAATTTATCCAACCCCCCTTTTTAAAACCACCCACATTTTAAACCAGTACTGCATCTTGTGGCAGTGAGTTCCAATGTCTGCACTGTGTAAAGCTGTGCCTCTTTTAGTCTCTCCTGAATTCCACACCACTGAGCCTCAGTGGACAACCCTGTTGGGTCCTAGTATTATAAGACAGGGAGAATAGCTTTATCACACTATGGATAATTTTCTATACCTCTATTACATCTCCCTTTATTCATTTTCCCCCACCAAAATCCACTGACTTTGGCACTTTTTAGATGTTTCATGCTGTTCTTGGGCTCAGTTCTCCTCCCCACCCCAAATGTATAATGAAATTAAAGACATTGAGAAATGCATCTTTAAAAACTTGCATTTTCATACAGCTTTCTGAAAACCTAGGCAATTTGCAGATTAATGCATAAGAAACAAGACAGAGCAGACTCAAAGGCTGGCAAGAGATGGATTTTCCCATCACTGCTTTGAAATAACTGGAGATATTTTGATATGGCGTCCCCTCCTTGCTGGGATTATGCCATTATCCGAAGTCTTATTTTAATTTATCATTAAATTGATATTGGTTAGGTTGAGCCCAGGAGGCCTGGCGTCACCTTTACATCATACTGAAGCAATAAAAGAACAACAGGCCTCCAGATTTTCTTTCTTTATAAAGTCTGAAGCAATAAGATCTATGTTGATGGGGGCTGAAGACCAATTTTCTTCCCCCAGGATCCTATGCGGCCTCATGGGTTGCCAAAATGAATGAACAAAGAAATAAATGAATAGTCAGATACAGCTAGGTGTCTACAGGTCGACCCCTGTATCCACAGATCCATGGTATACCACAGATTTGGTATCCAGGAAAAAAAAGTTCTTTCTAGGCATTTCTATATCCCCCAATGTGATTCTATGGTCAACTTCTGGCATTCTTCTCATTGAAAATAATAGGGTTCCCTATTATCCACAGTTTCAGGTATCCATGGGGAGAGGTTTATCTTGGAACGTAATCCCCCATGGGTATGGCAGTTGACTTGTATTTCTAATTTGGGGAAATGGGTAATTGTTTATATATATACATATATATAGTTAAATAGATCAAGGGGGCTGTAAACCTATTCCAGATAGCAATATAATTCCTCATTAAGGGCATGTCTATAGGGAGTGGGGATGGATTGCTCTGCCGTAGTAGCAATTCACAGCAGTTGCAAACTGTCTTAATGGTTAAGGGCCCCCATCAACTTCACATGCCTTCTAGCCAAGATGGCAGCTGTGAGTGATTTACTCGCATTTCAAAATCTGCCGCTGCCGACATTTTTTTTTTAAACAAAAATTTCCTGTGGTGCATACAAGTGATATTTCACATTTACACAAGAAAAAAAGAGAAAAGAGGGAGAAAGATCACCATTTTATCACATTACCAATCACTCACTAAGCCAAAAATCCAGTATGGCAGCCCTGTTTGCAAGACCCGCCCCCCCGTGCTCAGCCGGCCAATCAGCTTGCGCTGCCTCAGCGCTGCAATGAGAATGCAATTGTCCAAGTGAGCGGATATACGCATCCCCTACGGAACTTTATAAAAACTCCAAGAAAAGCTGAGAATGCTCTCCAGTTGCAATTTATGGAGTTTTTAGCCCCCCCGCTTCTGAATAAGACGTATCAATGCAAATGTCTGTTTAGACAGGTTGTTTTCTCAGCAAATTCTATGAGGATTATTTTGACCGTTTGGACAACCCCAAAGTTTCTTCGCAAAGGAAGCCAATGATAACATTAATTTTTTTTTTTATCATACACACATTACAGACCTACAAAAACATAATAAAAAACAAATAAGAAATTTCCAAAGCTGCTTTGGGATCGCTTTCAACTGAAGAGAAGGGTGCTAAGATACGATAAGAAAAGGAATCAAGCCCCCAAGAGAGAAGCAGCAAAGTCTATATGTCCAAATGGGACAGACCAAATTAGATCAGATGGCCAATTTGTTCACCTCCTCCTTTTCTCATGCTACCTTGCTGAACAGATTGTTCCCCCCCCCTCCAAAAAAAGAGCATGAGGCAAATTAATTTGGCACCTGGGTTTTTCCATCTTAACTGTTCTCCATGAAATCTATTGATATCTGTGTCTATATATGCTCAACACACACACACAAACACAATCTTGGACCCCCTGCTTTCCCTTTACAGATCAGGAGGTGGGGGGAAGCACTCTCTTGAAAAGCAAAATTAATTAATGCTTGTGAAGTACTTTGAGATCCTGAGATAAAAGGCTTAATGGAAGCCTGGTTTTGAGAATTAGGGGATCTGGCTCATAAAGACAATTAGACACCGGAGTGGGGCTTATTATTGCAAATTTTAAAATTCCCCAGATCAAAAATAGCAGAGCAGGCGGGTTTTTCAAAACCAACAGAAATCTGAGAAAGAGGCAATACTGGACAGTATTTTAGAAAGAAGAGTGAAGGGAAAATGAGGAGAGCTTGTTGGAGGTACTTCGTTAGGCTAATTGCTGGTGAAATCGGAAATGTTTCCACCAGATTTTATGTTGATTTCTTTGTTGGATACCTGAATTGTAAAACAGGTTTCCCTGGGAGATGGGCAGCTATGCCTGCCATTTCTCTCAAAATTCTCCCTCTGGAAGGAGTATAGAATCATCGAAACATAGAGTTGGAAGAGACAACAAGGGACATCCAGTCCAGACCCCTGCCATGCAGGAATACTCAATCAAGAATTTAATTTGATGCCGTTCTTAAATAAGAAATTTCCAAACAAATAATTTTTTTTAAAAATCCACAGAAATTCAACAGTGAGAACCCTGGGCGGATGATTCTACCAGTTTCATGTTTGTCTATATTCATTATTGTTTTTGTTTAAAACAAGGTCTTTCCATCCCAAATATGGGGAATACCCCAAATATGAAGAAATTTGAGAGTTTGGGTACATTCTTAACAAAAATGAAGAAAACCAAAAGTTTGACTCATTCCCAGTAGAAAGAGCCAAGAACATTATTCATTCATTCAAATATGTATATCCTGCCCTTTATCCAAATATCTCAGGGTGTGTCCAAACAATGACTGGACAACCAGCCAAAGGCTGATTATTACACAATTGATAACAGATAACAGTCAAGCTAACAGCCATAAGAATCAAGGCAGTGTGAAGTCAGGCATTTACTTTACTAACAAGCAAAACACAAGCCCAAAGCTAAGTCCAATATACAGGGTCCAGGTCTGAGAAACAGAGTTCAGGGTAGTCCAGCAGAATCCAGGTCACGCAAACAGTCCAGGTCAAACACAGCCAGCAGGAACATGATGGGTACTCAGGTAGCTCAGATAATCTCTGACAACCCCTGGAGAGAAGTGCTGCATATTTAGAGTGCAGCAGATAACACAGCTGCTGCTTAACTAATTGCTGCTTCTTATAAAGACGCTGAGACCTCAAGCCCTCCTTTTGTTGTCTCTGTGCTGAGAAGGTGGGTATACGTAAGTTGTCTTCTGTATCTAAAGGGGCAAGTCTCTCTGCCAGAGCACATTTAAAGCCCTAAATGACTCCATAGTGCCACACTATTCTGCTTTGGTCAGGCCTCACCAGGAAGACTGTGTCCAGTTCTAGGCACCACAATTCAGGAAGGATATTGAGAAGCTGGAAGGTGTCCAAAGGAAGGCAACCAGGATGGTGGGAGGTCTGGAAGCCATGATGCCCTAAGAGGAGAGGCTTAGGGAGCTGGGTATGTTTAGCTTGGAGAAGAGAAGGTTGAGAGGTGACATGATAGCCATGTTTAAATATTTGAAAGGATGCCATATGGAAGAGGGAGCAAGCTTGTTTTCTGCTTCTCCAGAGACTAGGACACGGAGCAATGGACTCAAACTACAGCAAAAGAGATTCCACCTAAACATTAGGACGAACTTCCTGACAGTAAGAGCTGTTCGGAAGTGGGATACACTGCCTTGTATTGTGGTGGAATCTCCTTCTTTGGAGGTTTTTAAACAGAGGCTGGATGGGTATCTGTCGGGAGTGCTTTGATTGTGTATTTCGGCATGACAGAAGGCTGGACTAGATGTCCTTGAAGATCTATTCCAACTCTATGATTCTAGCACAGCACCCAAACCACTATACCCAGTGGCTCAATTAATAATAAAGAATCATAGAATCATAGAATTGCAGACCTGGAAGAGACCACGAGGGCCATCCAGTCCAACCCCCTGCCATGCAGGAAATCACGATCAAAGCATCCCTGACAGATGGCCATCCAGCCTCTGTTTAAAGACCTCCAAGGAAGGAGACCCCACCACGCTCCGAGGGAGTGTGTTCCACTGCCGAACAGCTCTTACTGTCAAAAAGTTCCTCCTAATGTTGAGGTGGAATCTCTGTTCCTGGAGCTTGCATCCATTGCTCCGTGTTCCAGTCTCTGGAGCTGCAGAAAACAAGCCTATTCCATCCTCAATGTGACGCCCTTTCAAATACTTAAACAGGGCTATCATATCGCCTCTTAACAGTCTTTTTTCCAGGCTAAACATACCCAGCTCCCTAAGCCTCTCCTCATAGGGCATCATGGCTTCCAGACCTCCCACCATCCTGGTTGCCTTCCTTTGGACACCTTCCAGCTTCTCAATATCCTTCCTGAATTGTGGTGCCCAGAACTGGACACGGTTAACAGAATAGAGTGGCACTATGACTTCCCTTGATCTAGACACTCTACTCCTATTAATGCCCAGTCTCTCCTCATAAGGCATCGTTTCCAGACCTTCCACCATTTTAGTCACCCTTCTTTGGACACGCTCCAATTTGTCCATACCCTTTTTGAATTGTGGTGCCCAGAACTGGACAAAGTATTCTAGGTGAGGTCTGACCAAGGCAGAATAGAGTGGCACTATTACTTCCCTTGATCTAGACACTATACTTCTATTGATGCAGCCCAAAATCGCATTGGCCTTTTTGGCTGCCGCATCACACTGTTGACTCATGTTCAACTTGTGGTCTACTAGGACTCCTAGATCCCTTTCGCACGTAGTCTCATTCAGCCAGGTCTCCCCCATCCTATATCTATGCATTTCATTTTTCCATCCTAAGTGCAGTACCTTACATTTCTCCGTATTGAATTTCATTTTGTTAGCTTTGGCCCAGCTCTCCAGTCTATCCAGGTCATTTTGAATTTTGATCCTGTCCTCTAGGGTATTAGCCACTCCTCCTAATTTGGTGTCATCTGCAAATTTGTTAAGTATGCCCCTAATTCCCTCATCCAAGTCATTGATAAAGATGTTGAATAGCACTGAGCCCAGGACAGAACCCTGTGGCACCCCACTGGTCACATCTTTCCAATAGGAAGAGGAGGCACTGCTGAGCACCCTTTGGGTTCGGCCGCTCAACCAATTACAGATCCATTGAACAGTTAACTTGTCTAGCCCACATTTTACAAGCTTGTTTGCAAGAATGTCATGGGGAACCTTGTCAAAGGCCTTACTGAAATCAAGGTATACGATATCCACAGTGTTCCCTTCATCTACCAAGCTGGTAATTTATGAAAATAAATAAACAGAAGTTGAATGCAACCTACTGGAGTCTCCAGCCTAAGATCTTTCTTGTCTTCTGTGCTCCCTAGCAAAGTTCTTAGAGTGAGAGTTGGAAGCGTTCCCCCAGGGCCATCTAGTCCAACCACCTGACAAGCTGGAATACACAGCTAAAGCAGTCCTGAAAGACTTCAAAAGCAGGAGAATCTACCACTAGGTCTTGGCCACTCCTACTGCCTCCCTTTCCTTGGGTTGGCTTGAAGAATGGTGGCGTTTCCCTTTTCAATCAGGAACTTGCTGAAATGGGGGCTTAATATTTCCCCCCCACACCCTTCTCGCTCACTTGAAACAGGACAGCTTCATCACCTGCCATATCCCCCTTTGATTGACCCAAAGCAGGATCAGAAATAAGAAATCTATGAAGCAGGGCAGCATCCGATCAATGAACCAATGTGTCTGCTGCTAAGATAAGCAGAGTGACTAGGGGCTCTTCAGTCCATCATTAGTGTGGTAAGATTCTCAGAGTCAGAAAACCCAGTGAGACTCATTAGGATAGAAGCAGAACTCCATGCCGGATTTACTTAGAGTCTCTCTCTCTCTCTCTCTCTGTCTCAGATCTCCCCTTCCTGGTACAGGAAGGAAGGTCTTGCCACTTTCTTGTTAAACTACATGCCTGATCTGGAAAGGTTTCAAAATGTTGAAAAAGGGAGGGTTAAGGAAAAGAAGGTCATGATTAAAATGGTTCTGATTCCATCAGGATTCAAACAGTCCTGGAGCTGAAACAGGTGGGCATGGATAGGTGACTCATAGACCATTGCATCAAGGGGTGGGCAGAGTTTGGTCCCTAAGGCTGTTTTAAATGGCCTTTGGCCAATCCAGAATCCCCAGTCTTTTCTTTCTCCCCACACAATGGTGGGTGAATTGCTTCTCCTGGAATCCCCCAGGACTAGCAATGCATTTTTTGCAAACCATTTTTCAAATATTTACCAATATTCTTTCCATCCCTACTTCCAAGTCAATGTGGGGAGCTGAACTGTCTTAGTCCAAAGGAGCTATCCAAGGTGCTGAACAATGGTTCGGAACTTTGGACACTTCCTTTAACGTTCATCGTGAAACTTAGAGCAGATTCTAATTGGCATGGGAATCACCAGCTACTACTGAGTAGCACATAGCTTCCAAAGAAGGGAGATCAAGGAGGCAGTGTTTATTGATCAATGGGAAACCGACATCAGTGTTAAGGAAGACTTAAAACAAGCTATGCTGTTTATCAGCAGGGTTTAATTGGTTGTTGCATACAGGTGGTAATTGTTCATTGTTTTCCTTCCTGTGGTTTATAATCCCTACATTTGAGCACTCTTAATCTGTACTAAGTTTGTGAGAGAAGCTGGCATTTTACACTGAAATGCCTGATTTTGTTTGTGTATAGAAAATACTTTACATAAAAGCTCTTAATAGGTGAGTATATAAAAGATTTATTTTAAAACTGGGGATGCAAATGGATTGCCACCATCTTCCTATCCCGAGTGCTGCAATTATGTGTACCATCATGCCTGTTCATAGACCAGTGCCTCTTAACCTTTTTTTTTTTTTGTGGGGAGGACTCAGGGGTCCCTTTAAGAATGTGATGAATGCTATGGATTCCTTCCCCCCATCCAAAATGCACACACACAATAGTCAAAGGAAGGAAACTGGAGGTAGAAATTTTTTTGCATCTAGTTCATAGGCTCTTTGAACCCATGGCCATTTTAGAGCAAGGGGGCAAACTGTTGTCCATGTTCCACATATGCCCCCCCCCCGGGGTGTTTTTGTGGGCCCTAATGTAATGGTAAAACATTATCCCCAAATGTCCTCTAGGGAGTGGGGGGATTTTTGTCTCTTTGGTCCATTTTAGACCCAGGGAAGGTCTTTGTTAAAAATAAGAGTCATAAAGAATTGAAGTGACGTCCCTTAGGCTTCTTCTGGATCTAAAATGGCCTAGAGGCTCTAAAACATGGTGAAAAGCTCCCCATGCTCCCAGAGAGCATATTGGGGCAATTAATTTTTTTTTTTTTTTGATAGGAGGGTATGTTGGGAAATGTGACCCTCCAAGGGCACCTGTGGTCTAATACATTCCGCCAACTGCTGGAGTTGCCCACCCTGTCCTAGAGGTCAATGGATCATAGGTTAAGACCCTCTGACGTTGGTTGGAATGCTATTATTAGTCCCCAACTACAGTAGACCTGTTGAATTCATTGGATTTACCCATGTGTTGACTCACCTTTTCATAGTTGATTCATCTAATCTAGGTATGACTAATCAATAGGATACAAGGCATAGATAATAGACTCATAGAGTTGGAAGAGACCACAAGGACCATCCAGTCCAACCCCCTGCCATGCAGGAATAAACAATCAAAGCATTCCCGATAGATGGCCATCTAGCCTCTGTTTAAAAACCTCCAAAGATGGAGACTCCACTACACTCCCAAGCAATGCATTCCACTTCCAAACAGCTCTTACCGTCCTAATGTTTAGGTGGAATCTCTTTTCTTGTAGTTTGAACCCACTGTTCCATGTCTCTGGAGCAGAAGAAAACAAGTTTGCTCCATCCTCAGTATGACATCCCTTCAAATATTTAAACATGCTTATCATGTCACCTCTTAACCTTAATGTTATTTCTTAACCTTTCTTCTATGGGGAGTATTTTCTCTGTATAGACAAGCCCCTAGAATCACCATATATCAAAGTCAACTGGCTCCATGGATTTTGGAGTCCTTAGCATCTCTAGAGCTCCCAGCTTTGGGGAAAGTTGGGTTATAAATAAAGGAATGGAATGATTTTGCCAGTATAAGGTGTGAGATGGGCTTTGCACTCACTGATGTTGGTCAGAACTCTGGCATTGTGGACTGAAGAAGTGTCCAGTATCTCAGCTTTTTGGGGAGGGATTCGTCTCTGATTCACCAGTGGAGCTAAGGTTTGGTGCCTTTTCTCTTGGCATCACTGCTTCTTCACCCTATATGTCCAGGTTGTTGTGATTCTTCACTAAGTTCACTAAGTTGTCATAGGCATATCATTCTTCACTAAGTTTATTCTTGAAGGAAGCAGTGAGTAATATTTAGCAATTTCCCTCCTGCTGTGGTTTTCAAAATCTATTTACAATTTGGGACTTATTCTGCATAGAAATTCATGCATGGCTCATTTGTACAGAAAACAGCATTTTATGTGGAGGAAACAGCACTTTCCATGCAGGAAGTAATATTTTTGCACTGTTTCTGGTGCAGAAAATGTCATTTTCTGTACAAAACAAACATGTGGATTTTGTGTGGAATAAGTCCCAAATGGCAGAGATTTGTGTTAGTCTAGGATTCTTGCCAGGGATTCTTGACACTTGAAAAACATTGTTTTTGACCTTTTTTGGAATATTTTTGAATATTCTTTCCATCCCTAACACCAGAATCACAACACCCTAGTTGGTGCCACTCTATTCTGTGTCCAGTTCTGGGCACCACAATTCAAGAAGAATATTGAGAAGCTGGAATATGTCCAGG
This sequence comes from Gambelia wislizenii, assembly GCA_030847615.1. Taxonomy (NCBI): domain Eukaryota; kingdom Metazoa; phylum Chordata; class Lepidosauria; order Squamata; family Crotaphytidae; genus Gambelia; species Gambelia wislizenii. The sequence continues at coordinate 9,834,046 of JAUMIR010000018.1, forward strand.
GGAGGGCGACCAAAATGGTGGGGGGTCTGGAAGCCATGATGCCCTATGAGGAGCGGCTTTGGGAGCTGGGTACATTCAGCCTGGAGAAGAGAAGATTGAGAGGGGACAGCGTAGACATGTTTAAATATTTGAAGGGATGTCATACTAAGGATGGAGCAAGCTTGTTTTCTGCCGCTCCAGAGACTAGGACATGGAACAATGGGTTCAAACTGCAGGAAAAGAGATCCCATCTAAACATTAGGAAGAACTTCCTGACAGTAAGAGCTGTTTGGCAGTGGAATGTGCTGCCTTGGAGTGTGGTGGAGTATCCTTCTTTGGTCAGGAATGATTTGATTGGGTATTCCTGCATGGCAGAATGGGGATGGACTAACTAGCCCTCATGGTCTCTTCCAACTCTATGATTCAATGATTCTAGGAATGAATAACATATAGAATCACAGAGCTGGAAGGAACTCCAAGGGCCACCTAGTATGTCATGAAGGACAGCACTGGTAAATCAGCCCAAGTGGTAGGCATGTAACCTCTGTTTAGGCACCTTCTATGATGGAGAGCCCAGCATCCCAACCCAGTGATAGAAAAGCAAGAGAAGGTCCAGATTAACTCCCCTACAGATGATCTCTCTATTCTGCTAAGACGACCGCTCTTTTTGTGGGAGAGTGCACCGGAGTCTGGAATGGTTGCAGTGCTGTCCGTGGCCCTGAAATCCTGTGCTTTGCCCATTGGCAGAGTGCCCTGCTTTGACATGCCTCACCTGGCCTGACTCGGCTTTGCCTGCCGTGACTCTGGCATGCTTTGGACCAAGCTGTAAGTTCCTCTGCTGCAGCCTGCTTCCCTCAAACCTCGAGAGAGGCATAGCTGCTTTGAGATGCTTTGCTATAGAGCAGAAAGGGGCATCACACAATCTGAGCAATTGGTGGGGGGAGAGGCAGCACACAGTTGAGAGATGCAGGCAGCATGAACCAGGTTTAGCTAAGGAATCACAGAATCAGCTCCCTAAGCCACTCCTCATAGGGAATGGATTCCAGACCTCCCACCATTATGGTCGCCTCCTGTGGACACATTCTAGCTTCTCAATATCCTTCCTGAATTGTGGTGCCCAGAACTGGACACAGCATTCCAGTATTAGTTTGATTTTTCTCCCAAATGGGGCTCAAAGCAGCTTACAATATAAATGAAAACAGAACAGCTAACGCAATATGGAAAACAAAAGTTTTAAAAAGAACTAAATCATACACCCAATCAAAACACTCCTTTTAAAACATTATGAATTTTAAAAAATTAATACCCCTTTATGTATTAATCTGTCATGAATGATTTGATTTTGTATTCCTGCATGGCAGGCGGTTGGACTGGATGGCCCTTGTGGTTTCTTCCAACTCTATGATTCTATGATTCTATGTATTTATATTTATTTAATTTATATCCCACCTTTCTCCCAAGGCAGCATACACCTTGAAAAACAATACAATTCTTTTTAGAACCTCCCAGTTCAAAAGTTAAAATACAATCAAACTCACTCTGACTTGTATAAAAGACCTGCTCCTGATGAAGATGGAAATGGCCAGGACTGGTCTGTTGATCAGGATGTTTGTCCACTTTCCCTGGGGGATAGTTGATGGTGACCCTCATGAGAAGTATCCACAGTTCAAAATTGACCGTTGGCCCAGATTAAGCCAACTCAGGCTCTAAGCTTGAGTCAAGGGTATGGCTCACAGGGCAAACTGCACAGTGGAGGGACCTAATGGTCCCTGTGTACCAGGAAAAGAAAGTCTCTTATCTATTTATAGCCTTTATATACTGCTCTGCATCTGGAAAGGCTCTCAGAATGACTTATGAGTCAAGAAGAGAAGGCAGTCCTTGCAGTTGAATTTATAATCTAAAACAGACACAGCATGAGAGGAGAAAGCAATGAGGAGGGTAAAGAAAAATAAGAAAACAGAGGCACAAATTCACAGTTCTTCAGGCTGGTTGGAATAGCTGCTGGATGCTGAAGGTTAATGGAGGTCTGGTAGTTTCTAAGGAGTTTGGATCAGGGCCCCACTTCCCTTCTCTCCCTTTTTAATAACCACATGATCAACATCTGGAAAAAGCTTCAAATCTGAAAGAACGACATCACACACCTTTTTTTGGGGGGGCACCCCATCCATCACTTTATGTTCCCCTTGATGCTTTTCTTTTTTAAAAAAATGTTTTTCATTTTGGAGGGGTGAAAGGGAAGAAAGTAATGCTCAGACCTCAGTGAATTTCCAAAATAAAGCCGGAATTGTGCAGTCCCTCTGCTTTAATCGCAGCGAACCGGGTCCCCGAGGAGCTAAAAGCCACTTAAGCTGTCAGCTTCAATCCACTGCACATTTGAAGACAATCTCATAATTATATAAACATGGTCGTGCAGATGAAAAAAGATGGCCTGCCATCCACGGACTCTTTTTCCCCCCTCTCTCTCAGCCGGCTGTCACTCAACCCACCTGACAAAGAGAGATGGACGGATGATTCCTTTCCCATTTGTTTTTCAGAGCTGGATGGACCGGGACAGGAGGTGGATTCGCACACGCATACATGAGGTTTGTGTGTCGCTCTTCTCTGCTTAGATGACTCTCTTCCTATATGACCACCACCTCAGAAAGGTGTGTAATATTGTTGTTTTAGAACTTCAAGAATTTTCCAGATGTTGCTAAACTGGTTGTCATCAGCCCCTATGCTGGGAGGAGGTGGGATATAAATATACTACTACTACTACTGCTACTGCTACTGCTACTACTAATAATAATAAGAATAATAACAACAACAATAATGAAATGAAAATGCAATGTACAGATATAGGATGGGTGACACCTGGCTTGATGGCAGTACATGCGAAAGGGATCTAGGAGTCTTAGTGGGCTACAAGCTGAACATGAGCCAATAGTGTGATGTAGCAGCTAAAAAGGACAATGCGATTCTAGGCTGCATCAATAGGAGTCCAGTGTCTAGATCAAGGGAAGTCATAGTGCCACTCTATTCTGCTTTGGTCAGGCCTCACCAGGAAGACTGTGTCCAGTTCTGGGCAAAACAATTCAGGAAGGATATGGACAAGCTGGAGCATGTCCAGAGGAGGGCAACCAGGATGGTGGGAGGTCTGGAAGCCATTATGCTCTATGAGGAGCAGCTTAGGGAGCTGGGTATGTTTAGCCTGGAGAAAAAGTTAGGTGACATGATAGCAATGTTCAAATGTTCTGCTGCTCCAGAGACTGGAACACGGAGCAATGGATGCAAGCTCCAGGAACAGAGATTCCACCTCAACACTAGGAGGAACTTTTTGACAGTAAGAGCTGTTCGGCAGTGGAACACACTCCCTCGGAGCGTGGTGGGGTCTTCTTCCTTGGAGGTCTTTAAAGAGAGGCTGGATTGCCATCTGTCGGGGATGCTTTGATCAAGATTTCCTGCGTGGCAGGGAGTTGGACTGGATGGCCCTTGTGGTCTCTTCCAACTCTACAATTCTATGATTCTATGAAATACTTGAAAGGATGTCATATTGAAGAGGGAGCAAGCTTGTTTTCTGCTGTTTCAGAGTCTAGGAGACGGAGCAATGGACTCAAACTACAGGAAAAGAGATCTCACCTAAACATTACGAAGAACTTCTTGACAGTAAGAGCTGTTCGGAAGTGGAATGCACTGCCTTGGAGTGTGGTGGAGTCTCCTTCTTTGGGGGCTTTTAAACAGAGGCTGGATGGCCATCTGTCTGAAATGTCTTGATTGGGTATACCTGCAGGGCAGGGGGTTGGACTAGATGGCCTTTGTGGTCTTTTCCAATTTGACGAATCTATGATTCTGTTATTCTAGTCCAACCCCCTGCCATGCAGGGATCTATTGCTAAGGCATCCACCCTTTGCTTAGAGACCTCCAAAAAAAGAGAGACCCCACCACCCTTTGAAGCAATCCATTCCACTGCCAAAGAGCTCTTACTCTCAAGAAGTTCTTCCTAATGTTTAGGTGGAATCTCTTTTCTTGTCATTTGAACCTACCGTTTTGTTTCCTAGTCTCTGGAGCAGCAGGAAAACACTCTCACTCCATCTTCCACATGACATTCCTTCAGATATTTAAAGATGGCTAGCGTATCACCTCTCAGTCTTCTCTTCTCAAAGTTAAACATACCCAGCTCCGGAAGCCAACTGTCATAGGGCTTGGTTTCCAGACCTTGGTTTCCAGAGCTTCCGACTCAGATGCTATGATTCTGTGACGGGAGCAGTGCATCCAAGCCTTTGAATACAGCCAGTTCCCAAATGCACATTGGGGTGAATGCCTGTTGATGGAAGAGGGAACTGGTTTAGACTCCCTGGGAAGTTAGTTCCAGAGCAAGATAGCAGCCACCTAAACCCCGCCATTTCTGCAACAAATCTACCACCTTCCCCCTCACCTTCTGCTATCACCAAATCCCTAATAACCTGGCCACTGTTGCTTCCCTCCCATCCTTGCTCTTTAATCTTCTTTCCATCCAACAGGAAATTGCCAGTTCCAGCTCAGCTCTCCCTTTGCAAGAGGTAATTTGTGGCTGCAATTGGTCCAACCCTGGGCTAGTTTCTGAAAAAATGAGGAGTCCTGCCTTTCCCCCTCCAGAAGGGGAAGGGGGAAAGTAATTAACTCGAGAGGCAGACATAATTGCCTTGCCTGTTTGGGATGAAACAGCCCTTGCAGGCAGGCAGTCTTATCCGGACCCACCACTGTTTTAGCTAACAGCCAGGAGATGGTTTTAGTATAGAATCATAGAATCATAGAATTGTAGAGTTGGAAGAGACCAGGAGGGCCATCCAGTCTAACCCCCTGCCACGCAGGAAATCTTGATCAAAGCATCCCCGACAGATGGCCATCCAGCCTCTGTTTAAAGACCTCCAAGGAAGGAGACCCCACCACGCTCCGAGGGAGTGCCTTCCACTGCCGAACAGCTCTTACTGTCAGAAAGTTCCTCCTAATATTGAGGTGGAATCTCTGTTCCTGGAGCTTGCATCCATTGCTCCGTGTTCCAGTCTCTGGAGCAGCAGAAAACAAGCCATCCTCAATGTGACACCCCTTCAAATACAAATACAAATACAAATACAAATACAAATACAAATACAAATACAAAAATACAATACAAAAAGTTGTATTGTGGGGAGTTTGGGTAGGTGGAGAGAGAAAGAAAGATGTCTTCTGTTGCAATCTACAGTACTTGCAAATGGCTGTCGTGGGCCAGGATCCAGACCTAGATTCCGTCAAAGAGGCTGAAGAAGAGACTCAGGCACCTCTCTCAGTTGAAAAGCAGCCTCTCCCAGAGGAGGAACAAAGCCAGGAGGCAGCCCTCCCTGCTGAAGTGCAGCCTCAGCCAGAACATACGCAGGAACACCACCACCCCACAGCTGATTTGGAAGAGGATGCAGCCGGGGATACAGCATGGTCCCCAAGTCCTCGGACTTGGCACATGGAGAGCAGAACAACGATGCTCCATGAGGCTCCCTGCCAAGCAGCAAAGGAGGGGCTCAGTTGGAAGCCATCTGGCACCAGCCCATTTAAGAAGAACATCCTGAGGATATGAGCTGCTTGGCACTGAAATACACTGCCTGGGAGTGTGGTGGAGTCTCCTTCTCTGGAGGTCTTTAAACAGAGGCTGGATGGCCATCTGCTGAGAGTGCTTTGATTGGGTATTTGTGCAAGGCAGGGGGTTGGACTGGATGGCCCTTGTGGTCTCCTCCAACTCTATGATTCTAAGGAATCATAGAATTATACAGTTGAAACAACACAACACAAAATCATTGAGTTCCATCAACATACCTAACTTGCACTTGCTGCAGGTGGAGCTCTGCACGTCCACAGGCAAGAAGACAAACATGCCACAACTACTGCAGGTGACTGCAGCAGCTCTCTCACTATCCATAATGAGGAATCTGAATCTAAAACAGAACTCCAGCCTCCCCTCCAAACACCCATACCAAACACCCCTGTACACTTTGCTCCAGAGACTGGGGCTACAGCTATAGAAAGAGCTTCTGGTGGCTAGCTCCTCCCTCTGTCTCCGACTCACTTCCTCTCAGTAGTCTCTGACTCACTTCCTCTCAGCAGAAGCCCCGGCTCCCTGAGACCATGTGCTCAGATAGAGGATCTGGGGCTACTCTCACTCAGCTCTCCCAACCAACAAGGTTACTACCACACAATGGAACACTACCAAGTCCCCCAAGCAAGCCTGCTCCCAACTCAGACAAACAAATGCTAATGATTTCTGCCAGGCAAGCCTATACTCAGCCCATGCAAACAAACAGCATTGACCTACACAAGCTGAACAGATCTCCCAAAGGACTCTCTGGGGCTGGAGAAGTTTAATTCACAGACACAAGCTCCCTTTATGTTGTCTCTTCCACCACACCCATGCCAAACATCCCTGTTGGCTTTGCTCCTGTACAACTCGCTCTAGGGACCGGGGTTGCAGCTATATAGAGAGCTAGTGGCTGCTAGCTCCTCCCTCTGTCTCTCAATCCATTGTTGCCCTGAGTTTGCAAGACCTGAGCAGGGCTCCTGGAAGTCTCTCATTCATAGGGCCACCATTAGCTGAAGCCAACTAGATGGCAAATAACAACTACAACATCTGCTCTGTTTTACAGTGAAGCAGGGGGAGGTTCCATGCCAAACCACAGGTGTCTTCCTAGCACTTCCTAGACCTTTTCTAGGGCTACAGCTGGCCAGATGCACATTGGGCAGTACCCCAATGCTCATTGGTTCCCATTGCACATTGAGCTGTGGTGCTTCAGTCACTCCATTTGCTACCATTGGGCAATGGACACAACAGCCCTCATGTGAATATGGACATGGCAAAACTACTCAATTCAATTTTGTGCCTATATAAGGCTACCCAAGAAGATGTAGGTTCCAAGCATAATGCCAGCCATTCTCCCCATCCCTACCAGAGAGCCCACATATGGCAGCTCTGAGAGTGCATAACTATGCAATGATTTTTTGTGTGTGCTAGCTTAGCATCACAGCAGGACTCCAGTCTCACACAACCATCACTCTGTCCAGTCCAAATTACTTCAAAATACCTGGCACCTGCGCCCTTCAAAGAACTGAGTCATTCCAGAAATACTTGCCAAGAAATCATGGGCAAATCCTGCTGAAGAAATCAACAATATCATGCCTGTTGATTGGGCCATATGGAAACAATTAGACTTATCAAAGTGGAACCATATGCAGCGGTCTTTTCCAATTGCAGGTGATATCCATCCCGCCCTAATGCTTTGGTAGCCTTGGGGAAGGAAGGTACAAATGTAGGTGGATTCCAGAAAACACTGGAAGTTAACTGTGTGATCATTGCTGATAAAACTGTGATGTGTTTGGGAGAAGGAGGAGGAAGCAAACAAATTTGATAGTTTTTTTTCTATGTCTAAAAAGGGATTTCTTATTTAGTACACATGGGCCTAAATACCTTGAAGGCACCAGACTGTGTCTGATCTCAAAAGCTAAGAAGGGTCAGGCCTAGTCAGTACTTGGATAGGAGGGGTAGCTAATACCCCAGAGGATAGGATCAGAATCCAAAATGACCTTAACAGATTAGAAAGCTGGACCAAAACTAACAAAATTAATTTCAACATGAAAAATGTTGGATACTACACTCAGGCAGTAAAAATGAAATGCACGGATATAGGATGGGTGACACCTGGCTTGAGGGCAGTCCATGCGAAAGGGATCTAGGAGACTTAGTGGACCACAAGCTGTACATGAGTCAGCAGTGTGACATGGCAGCTAAAAAAGCCAATGTGATTCTAGGCTGCATCAATAGAGTCTAGTGTCTAGATCAAGGAAAGTAACGGTGCCACTCTATTCTGCTTTGGTCAGACCTCACCTGGAATACTGTGTCCAGTTCTGGGCAACACAATTCAGGAAGGATATTGACAAGCTGGAACATGTCCAGAGGAGGGCAACCAGGATGGTGGGAGGTCTGGAAGCCATTATGCCTGATGAGGAGCGGCCTAGGGAGCTGGGTATGCTTAGCCTAGGGAAGAGAAGATGAAGAAGTGATATGATAGCCATGTTTAAATATTTGAAGAGATGTCATACTGAGGATGGAGCAAGCTTGTTTTCTGCTGCTCCAGAGACGAGGACACGGAGCAATGGACTCCATCTACAGAAAAAGAGATTCCACCTAAACATTAGGAAGAACTTCCTGACTTTAAAAGCTGTTTGGCAGTGGAATACACTGCCTGGGAGTGTGGTGGAGTCTCTCTCTTTGGATGTTTTAAAGAGAGGCTGGATGGCCATCTGTCAGGAGTGCTTTGATTGGGTATTCCTGCATGGCAGAATGGGGTTGGACTGGATGGCTTTTGGGGCTTCTTCCAACTCTATGATTCTATGATACTATGAAAAGGGAACTTCAGCTGTACCAAAAAAAAAAAAGGTAATGGCCATAAGCCCAATACAATCCTTTCCCAAATGGACTTGTGTCCACAACATGATTTGCTGCTCACTTGCATGCCTGCAGGCTTTACACCAGGGTGTTAATCATGAGCCGGCTTTTTTGTGTTTTCAGCAAAAAGGGAGCAGAGGAAAGAAAAAGGAAAGAAGGGTGTGGGGACGGAAAGAGAGAGGGGGGGGAAGCACACACTGAGCAAATCCGTCACGCGTGACATTAATTATTGGTCCAGTGGCAAAGCATTAAACTTCCAGCAAGTACCCGTGGTCAGCCTGAGCTGTACGCTGCTAAAAACTCTGTTTTTGTATGGGATCTAAAGGCCAAGGAGGGACGTTTTCTAAAATTAATAACCTGCAAAGCACAGCGGATCCGAAGCATACTTTGCTCTGCAAGGAGGGTGAGACATGGGCCTTGAGGCAGATATCTTTTTTTAAAAAAATACATTATACCCTCATTTGGAAACAAGTGGTAGGGCCCTCCGCCGACTTGTGCCAAGGACGAGAGGCTGGGACAACGGCCAACTAGGAGGTCAAATATTCTCAACTACAAGTGTATACCCTCCAACATTTCACAGGTGAAAACCAGGACACATGGGGCCAAGCAACATCGGAGTGTGGTGAGGATGGCAACAGTTATGATTGAGGAAGGACACTCAAGGATGGAGAGGCTGCAGTGGGTTGATTTTGCCTAAGCCGACTGGGAAGGACAAGACTCTGTCCCTCCTCTCCTCTACGTCCTACTCAGTTAATTGGACCCTCCTTTTTAACTTGGAAACCATGGAAGTAAAGCTGAAGACAAAGGGGGAAAGAGGCAGGAGGAGAGAGAAACCGGGACATTTTAAAAGCAATTGGGAAAGTAGAACAATAGATGATTTATCAGGACTGTCCCTGCTGAATCAGGACAGTTGGAGGATATGTAAGTGAGATCTACAGAACTATTAAAATAAAAAAGGGTGCAATGTAGAGTGATCTTGGTCAGGATTCCTCTAAGTAATACTCTATTCCATCCGCCACCCTTCCTCTTTTCCTAGAACAGGAAATCCTTGGCTACAACTTCCTGTCTTTGAGGAAGCCAGTGGGCAGTGAGTGGGTGAAGGCTGCCTGCTCTTCTGGAAGACACAGTCCATCTCCCTCTCTTCCAGTTTTCCTACAGCAGGAAGCCCTTGGGTACAACTTCCTGTAGCCAAGCAGCTTAGGGAGTTGCGTATGTTTAACCTGGGGAAGAGAAGGTTGAGAGGTGACATGATAGCCATGTTTCAATATTTGAAGGGACACCATACTGAGGATGGAGTGAGCTTGTTTTCTGCTGCTCCAGAGACTAGGACACAGAGAATTGGGTTCAAACTACAGGAAAAGAGATTCCATCTAAACATTGGGAAGAATTTCCTGATGGTAAGAGCTGTTCAGCAGTGGAACACGCTGCCTCATAGTGTGGTGGAGTCTCCTTCTTTGGAAGTTTTTAAGCAGAGGCTGGATGGCCATCTGTCGGGAATGCTTTGATTGTGTATTCCTGCATGGCAGGGGGTTGGACCAGATGGCCCTCGGGGTCTCTTCCAACTCTATGATTCTATGATTCTAGAACTAGAGCTCTCCTGCAGGATCTCTTCAAATGACAAATCCCACCATCCCATAGGATAGCACCATTGCAGTTAACTCCACAGGGTAGATACATCCTTAATCTCTTTCCCGTTCTCCCCCCCCCCCTTCTCCATTAGGCTGTTATGTGTCAAGAGTTAACATGTTGTAGCAGCTTCGGGAGTCTCAGGTGGCCGGTGATGCCCAGCTGTCGGTACCTAATTAAATTCTTAACAAGTGGCGCTGTAATTATTAATGCTGAACACTTCCTACCGAGCAAACAGTCTGAAGAGCTAGAATGCTGCACGCAAGGAACTGGCAGAGGATGACACATTAAAAACAAAAACAAACCCCAAAACATGACCAGTACTCTCTACCAGCCGTAACCTCTCTTGGCTCAACAGACACACCACCACCAAACCTGATGGAAACACCATTCACTCAGGCTCTGATCACTAGCAAAATGGGCCTCCTTCTCCCCATGCAGCTGATACCCTGTACAATAGGTTGGGGGAACTTTACAATCATGGCAACAGTGTCACAATTGTGAGTAAGACTCCACATGCACTGCAGAAATAATCCAGTTTCATACTGCTTTCCCTGCCAGGGCTCAATGCTATAGAATTCTGGGATTTGTAGTTTTGGAGGTTCTAGCAGGGGAGCGCAGCTATCGTATACTCTTGACCAAAGAATGGTACACTCTTTCTATCTGGGATGGTCATCCTCTTCCACCCAGCATGCAGCTTCAAGAGGGATGCACATGGAGTGGTGAAGGAGGAAGGGAACACCTGCTTAGCCAGCCGAGTCAACCTTGGCGATCAATGGGATGACAGATGTCTCATCAGCAAGATCACCCTCACATCCTGAGATTTGTAGTTTTGTGAGATATTTAGCCTTCTGCTTTCCACCTCTCCACTAAGAATGCGTTTGCACAGTGGAAGCTTGTGCGCCAGCTCTTTGAGACGTCAGATCTGGCAAAGGTGACACGCGTCTTAGTTACATCCCAACTGAGTAACTGTAATGCGCTCTACATGGGGCTGCCTTTGAAGAGTGCTCGGAAACTCCAACTGGTTCAAGGAGCTGCAGCCAGATTGCTAACAGGAGTTGGCTACAGGGATCATACAACCCCCTTGTTACAGCCGCTCCACTGATTGCCAGTCTGTTTCCAGGCACAATTCAAAGTGCTGGTTATGACTTTGAAAGCCCTACATGGCTCAGGTCTAGGTCATTTGAAGGGCCATATTGTTCGTTATGAACCAGCCCAGGCTCTTTGATCTGCTGGGGAGGCCCTACTCTCTGTCCCACCACCCTCCCAGGTACATCTGGTGGGAACTTGGGAGAGGGCCGTCTCAGTGGCTGCCCCCTGGCTCTGGAACTCCCTGCCCCAGAGAAGTCATAGAATCATAGAATCATAGAACTGCAGAGTTGGAAGAGACCACGAGGGCCATCCAGTCCAACCCCCTGCCATGCAGGAAATCACAATCAAAGCATCCCCGACAGATGGCCATCCAGCCTCTGTTTAAAGACCTCCAAGGAAGGAGACCCCACCATGCTCCGAGGGAGTGCGTTCCACTGCCAAACAGCTCTTACTGTCAAAAAGTTCCTCCTCATGTTGAGGTGGAATCTCTGTTCCTGGAGCTTGCATCCATTGCTCCGTGTTCCAGTCTCTGGAGCAGCAGAAAACAAGCTTGCTCCATCCTCAACGTGACACCCCTTCAAATACTTAAACAGGGCTATCATATCACCTCTTAACCGTCTTTTTTCCAGGCTAAACATACCCAGTTCCCTAAGTCTTTCCTCATAAGGCATCGTTTCCAGACCTTTCACCATTTTAGTCACCATTTTAGTCAGATTGGCACCCTCTCTGTCTTCCTTCTGGAGCCAAGTAAAAACTTTCTTGTTTCAGCAGGCATTTGCCAGTCTCTGCTAACAGCTGTGCTGGTGTGTGTGTATGCATATGTGTGTGTGTGTTTTTAGCTGTTTTTAACTTCTTCGTTGTTTAATTGTGTTTTACCTTTTGTAATATCCCAATTTTAACAATGTCTTTTTATTGTACACCACTCTGAATCCCAAATTGGAGGGAAAAGTGGGACAGAAATAAAGATAACAACAACAATGACAGTTAGCTTCAGTGTACCATACGCCATTAAAAAACTCCCCCAAAAATTCCCGTTAGACCTCACGCCTGGTTGCCTGGGTCCCGTCGCAGCAACGGCGTCAGCATCCTGCCATTGCCAGTTGACTGCCTGGGTCCTGTCCCCACAGGAATAGAAATATTAATTATGACTTAAATCATAAGTGGGAATTGTGCAGCCCTGCGACATTGGTGAACTGGAAAGGCCTGCAGCCTTAGGAACTATAGCCAATACTGTAGCACATTGTTTGGTCACTCCCAGTATAGAGATACGGCCATGAGTGGCAGGAGTGGATTGTGAGGTGGAGACGGAACTTGCATGTGGATGGTGATTTACATGTGGATGGTGATTGGCTGAGGGTGTGACAGGAGTGGCCAATCAGCACACTGAAAGAGGCAACATACCCAAACCCATTGTACATATCCAAGAGGCAACATACCTACATATTAAGACCACTGTGCACACCCAAAGGTTTTATATAGATAGATAATTCGCTGTCAGTGAGCACTAGTGCCACAGATCCAATCCCAGGATTCCATAGCACGAAGCCATGGCAATTAAAGTGATGTCAAACTGGATTATTTTTGCAGAGCATATGCAGCCCATGTAGCAGTTATGGCACAGTTATGGATGAGGAAATCTGGTAACTGTTCCATATTCACAATTGCTACTATTGTCACAATTGTCACAGACCACTACACGACATCTTGTGACCGCTCCTAGGTTTTACTGGCAAGATTTCTTCAGAGGAGGTTTGCCATTGCTTTCCTCTGAGGCTGAGAGAGTGTGATTTGTCCAATGTTACCCCGTGGGCTTCCATGACTGAGATAAAATTGAAACCGTGATCTTTTGGTGTTTCTGTCCAGTCGCCCAGACATGATCCTGAGATGCCATATTGACATGTGTATGCTTAATGGCTGTGATAGAATGAAGAGTGCCATCAGGGATAATGGGTGATGCTATACTGTTGACTGTACTTCTTTGCCTTGATCTTCTCCCAAAAGGAGAACAGTGCTCAACCTGGAGAAAATGGAGCAGATGATGCAGTAGGGGAAACGCAGCATAGAATAGGTAAAGAGGTTATTCAGGAATACCTTGCCAGTATAAATGAATTCAAGTCTCCAGATCCAGATAAACTACATCCAAGGGTACTAAAAGAACTGGCAGATGTAATCTCAGAACCACTGTCAATATTCTTTGAGAATTCCTGGAGAACAGGAGTGGAATGTGCTGCTGCCTGGGAATGTGTTGGAGTCTCCTTCTTTGGAGGTTTTTAAACAGAGGCTGGATGGTCATCTGTTGGAAATGCTTTGATTCTTTATTCCTGCATGGCAGAGGGTTGGACTGGATGGCCCTTGTGCTCTCTTACAACTCTAGGATTCTGTGAAATATTCTGTGTCAGAGGGGCCGTGAATTTGCACCACGTTTTAGTCTGAAATTAGATGATACCTATCCTCCCAATAGGTTCAGTACCCTGGATAGTTCATTTAACATTTGGACTAAGCCACTTGGATAGCCCCTTTAAAGTTCAGACTGAATCCTGGAGTGGACATGGGAGCAACCAGCCAGCACTGGTATCAGGAATCCATTATAAAGTTTGTTTTGCAAGGTCTGTTTGAATTGGTCTGCCTCCCTCCTCTCCCACTCAGGCAAACAAAACAGGTATTGAAATTGAGCAGTCATAGAGTTATGAGAATTTGCAGCCTTATTATGTACTAATTGAAAGCCACATAAAAAACCAATGTAAACAGACTTTTATAATTTAGCAATTTGTTAAGAATCTGGGACAAAATACGGGAGAGAATTAGTTGAGCCAAATCACCCATGCCTGCTGGTAATATACGAGATGGTGTTTAATATAAATAGTGAGTCAGGTTTCTTTAAGTCAAAAGAAACACAATATGTACAGACAGGGGAGGTCTGTTTAGGATTCTAACCACTCTGCTTTATTCTTTCCCACTCCCTGATTTTCTATTCCTACTCAGCATTTGGTGATCATGGACCATGCTCCCTCCTCTCTGCTCTCTCTTTTTTTGAATTCACCCCTTTGGTTTTTGCAATTCTCACATTTTGTCAATACCGAGGTCTGTCTAGTAAGTAAAGAGACCATGTTTCTACCTTCCAGACAAATCAGGGAGAACTGATTGTGAATGCTTGAGTGGTGACCTTGAACATGTCTGAACCTGCATGACAAACATCAACACTCTCCGCTGTTCAGTTAATCGTCAGTCATCCTTTAAAGCAGCGGTATTGTCTGATGTGTGCCAGAAAAATGCTACGTTTAAGTCGAGCAATGTGACATTCTGCAGCAACTTGAGGTGGGCCCAAACTTTTTTCAAAAATCCATCATTTGTGATGAAGTCTGGATCTCCCAGTACGATCCTAAGACAAAATGACAGTCAATTCGCTGGAAAAAACCATCATCACCAAGAATGAAAAAAAGCATGTCAAATGGCAAGTCCACATTCAAAGCCATGCTCATTGGGATTTTTTTGACATTAAGGGTGTAATTTTGGCAGAACGGGTTCCAGAAGGCAGAACAGTGAACCAGCATTCTTGTAAGGAAGTTTTGACAAAGCTGAGAGAAAGAGTCGGGGGGAAAAAAGATCAGAACTGTGGAAAAATGGTTTCATTCTTTATCAAGACAATGTGCCTGCTTGCACAGCACTTTCTGTGAAGCAGTTTTTGACTGATAAATGCATTACTACACTTGAACATCCTCCATGTTCATCAGGTTTGGCCCCATGCAATGTTCTTCTTTTCCCTAAAGTGAAACTGGTGCTTAAAGGAACACATTTTGAGTCAGTTGATGCAGTAAAGATGAAAACAGCAGATGTGTTGAGACAGCTGACAGAAACTGATCTGCTCCACGCCTTTGACTGGTGGAAAACAACACTGCATCAGTGTGTGAGTGTGAACAGGAAGTATATGGAAGGGGACAAGCATTAGAATTGTAATACATATACATAAAGATGGGTTATTGGATCAGTCTCGTTATTTAATAGACAGACCTCGTATAGGGGGCAGTGAACCCACCCTTTTATTACACACTTTGAAAGCGCTATCCAAACTGCTGAACCTATTTGGGGGATAGGATTTGATTGTGTACTTCTGCATGGCGGAATGGGGTTGGACTGGATTGCCCTTGTGGTCTCTTCTAATTCTAAATGGTCAAGTCCCATTTCTACTTGACTGAGCTGGACAGGTCAATGTCCTGACTCAAAGTATAAGTATCAAAGTATAAGAAACCCAGTATAACAAAGGGCTTATCTACACCACCCAGGATATGCCGGCTCCCTGCCTCTGCCTCCATTTTCTTTGCTATCTTGGAAGCCAGGAAGGGGGCCCACAACATGTGACTGAAGGCTCCCTGCATGTGACCAGTCTTGAGGGACCCTTGCCTGGCTTCCAGGAGAGTCAGGGAGCTGGTGGTGGTGGCAGCAAGGTCATGTGGATCTGGGTTTTGGCCGGTGGTAAAGGATTTAAATGTATATTTTTCTGTAACGCTTTAATAGGTCCTACGCTGGCTTTCCCCCATCTCACTCTTCTATCTACCCTGGGAGAAGTGAAGACTACCCAGGGGCAGAAAGGGATCAATGCCCTGCATTGGCAGGAATAAAGGGCTCTGAGAGAGGGGCAAGTTGGGGTATTTAGCCCATGTAGGTAAGCCCAAAGCCATGAGAATGTTGATAGGAATCAGAACCATAAGGGCTAGACTCTCAGGATGTATTTTTTTTTAAGGGAAGGAGCACAGCTCAGAGGTAGAGCACATCCTTTGTACACAAAATTCCCAGGTTCAATGGCAGGGAAAGAATCGGAGACCTTTGGACAGTCAAGGCAGATAGTCTTGTACTAACCAGGATAAAAAGAGAGCCAGTGTGGGATAGTGGTTTGTACATTGGATGATGACTCTGGAGACCAGGATTCGAATCCCCGCTCAGCCATGGAAACCCACTGGGTGACCTTGGGCACATTACACCCTTTCAGCCACAGAGGAAAGCAGTAGCAAACCCTGTCTGAACAAATCTTACCAAAAAACCACCCCATGATAGGTTTGCCTTTGGGTTACCATAAGTGGATGTAGTGTATCTTGATTTCAGTAAGGCCTTTGACAAAGTCTCCTATAATATCCTTGCAAAAAAGTTAGTAACCTGTGGGCTAGACAATGCAACTGTTAGATGGATTTGTAATTGGTTGATGGGCTGAATCCAAAGGGTAGTCACCAATGGCTCCTCTTCATCCTGGAGAGAAGTGACCAGCGGGGTGCCACACTGTCCTTGGCCCAGTGCTATTCAACATCTTTATCAATGACTTGGATGAGGGAATAGAGGGTATGATTATCAAGTTTGTAGATGACACCAAATTACAAGAGGTACCTAGTACCCCTCACCTGGAATACTCTGTCCAATTCTGGATACTACAGTTCTGGAAGGATATTGAGAAGCTGGAACAGGTCCAGAGGAGGGCAACCAGGATGGTGGGAGGTCTGGAAGCCATTATGCCCTATGAGGAGCGGCTTAGGGAGCTGGACATGTTTATCTGGAGAAAAGAAGGTTGAAAGGGGACATGATAGCCAATTTTAAATATTGGAAGGGATGTCATACTGAGGATGGAGAAAGCTTGTTTTCTGCTGCTCCAGAGACTAGCACACATAGCAATGGGTTCAAACTACAGGAAAAGAGATTCCACCTAAACATTAGGAGGAACTTTCTGGCAGTAAGAGCTGTTTGGTAGTGGAATGCACTGCCTGGGAATGTGGTGGAGTCTCCGTCTTTGGGGGTTTTAAAACAGAGGCTGGATGGCCATCTGTCTGGAATGATTTGATTGTGTATTCCTGCATGGCAGGGGGCTGGACTGGATGGCCCTTGTGGTCTCTTCCAACTCTATGATTCTATGACATATGGGTGGTGAGTGGCTGAAGGAGTGAGAGGAGGGAGGGGCCCTTGTGAGGCTGGGGGTGTAGATGCAGATTGAGTGGCTGGAGTGGATTGTGAAGTGGAAAGGGGATTTGCATGTGTTTGGTGAGTGGCTGATGGAGTGAGAGGAGGGAGGAGATTGGTTGGGTATGTTTCCTAAGCGGCCAATCAGCACATTGGGAAAGGAAACATACCCAGGCGTTTTATATATATACATTTACAATGTGGGATTAAAGCCCTTGCTTTATGGTCAATAACCCACCTTTCCTTTATTGAACTCAAGGTGGTGTCCATGGCTCTCTTGCTCCCTACTCTATGCTCACAGTAACCCTGTGGGATAGGTCAGACTGAGGAAAAGTGACTGTCCCAAGGTCTCACAGTGAGTTTCACGACTCAACAGTGATGCAAACCTGGATCTGCCAGGTCCCAGGCTAATGCTCTAACCACTACACTCTGCTGTTTCTCCTTAACCCTAGTTCTTGCTCAAATATTGCTTACACATATTTGGATAAATACCTTTCCAACAATGGCAATACTATTATCAGTGGGCATGTATTTTGTTTTTAGGCCGTAAGCAGTCAAGCAGGTAAACAGGAAATTAGAAATGGGCAGAACACACTTGATGTCAACCCCCCACCCCCAGTGGAATGGGGTCGATTAAAATGAATTAATTTGGAGGTGCTGCCAAATGTTGGAAATTAATTTGATTTTTAAATTGGACCCAGTCTGAGCTGGCACCGCTCCCAAGATTCATTGTGCTCCTGATCTCATCGGGAGACCTCCCTGTAGCTTCCTGAAAACCCTCCCACTCTTCCCCAAATATATTGAGTTTCCAAGGGAGGTGGGAGTCCCCCCCCCCTAAGAAATGGAAAAAGAAATGAGGCTTTAGATAATAGAATCAGAGTTGGAAGAGACCACAAGAGCCATCCAGTCCAACCCCCTGCAATACAGGAATACCCAATCAAAGCACTCCCAACAGATGGCCATCCAGCCTCTGTTTAAAAACCTCCAAAGGAGACTCTACCACACTCCCAGGCAGCACATTCAACTTCCAAACAGTTCTTACTGTCAGGAAGTTCTTCCTAATGTTTAGGTGGGATTTCTTTTCCTGATGATAGGTTCGTCTTAGGGTAACCAAACGTTGGAAATGGTTTGAAGGCACACAACAATAGCAATTTATACCCTGTCCTTTAATAATAATAATAATAATAATAATAATAAAATTTATTTATATCCCGCCCCTCTGCAAGCAATCGGGGCGGCTTACAACAATAAAATAGTACACAGTATAAAACAACTCTAAATCCCTTCCCCCCCTTAAAACATTATTAAATTAATAAAAATTAAAATCAATATATAATACAATTTATTAAAAACCCTTTCGAGCAAGCAGCATCAGTTTGGAGGTCCAAAAGCAACCTCCAGAGGGGGTTCCTGAGGCTGGGGTTAGCTATTCCGGAAAAGCCTGCCTGAAGAGAACCGTCTTGACAGCCTTTTTAAAGCTGTCTAATGATGTCAATAGGCGGATCTCAACCGGCAGGCCGTTCCACAATTTGGGGGCGACAGCCGAGAAAGCCCTCTGGGAGGTGGTCGCCAGCCTAGGTCTTTGTGGCTGCAACAAATTCCTCCCAGAGGACCGGAGAGCGCAGGGAGGATTATAAGGGAGAAGCCGGTCCCTGAGATAGCTTGGGCCCAAGCCATTTAGGGCTTTAAAGGTGATAACCAACACATTGTACTGGGGCCGGAAGCTGATAGGCAGCCAGTGGAGGGACCTCAGAACTGGAGTAATGTGGTTCTAATGTGGTAATGAGCCAAAAGGGCTCCCAGAGCAGCTTAAAAATCATTATTTTTACTCCCGTGCAGGCAGGATTACAATCTAAATGAGACATGACATATAAGGAAAAGGGAATGGCAGTGAGGGAGATATAAATCCAGAAGATGCTAGCTGTTTTTCTCTTTCTCAGATGCCAGAGCAATGGCAATTGGGCTATAGAGAGAGGGCATCTCAACAACCACTTGGCCAAAGCATGATGCTCCATCCTCAGCGTGACATCCCTTCAAATACTTAAACAGGGCTATCATATCGCCTCTTAACCGTCTTTTTTCCAGGCTAAATATACCCAGCTCCCTAAGTCTCTCCTCATAAGGCATCGTTTCCAGACCTTTCACCATTTTAGTCACCCTTCTCTGGACACACTCCAATTTGTCAATATCCTTTTTGAATTGTGGTGCCCAGAACTGGACACAGTATTCCAGGTGAGATCTGACCAAGGCAGAATAGAGCGGCACTATTACTTCCCTTGATCTAGACACTATACTTCTATTGATACAGCCCAAAATTGCATTTAGCTGCCGCATCACACTGTTGACTCATGTTCAACTTGTGGTCTACTAGGACTCCTAGATCCCTTTCGCACGTAGTCTCATTCAGCCAAGTCTCCCCCATCCTATATCTATGCATTTCATTTGTTCGCCCTAAGTGCAGTACCTTACATTTCTTCGTATTGAATTTCATTTTGTTAGCTTTGGCCCAGCTCTCCAGTCTATCCAGGTCATTTTGAATTTTGATCCTGTCCTCTAGGGTATTAGCTACTCCTCCTAATTTGATGTCATCTGCAAATTTGATAAGTACGCCCCTAATTCCCTCATCCAAGTCATTGATAAAGATGTTGAATAGCACTGGGCCCAGGACAGAACCCTGTGGCACCCCACTGGTCACATCTTTCCAAGACGAAGAGGAGCCACTACTGAGCACCCTTTGGGTTCGATCGGTCAACCATTTACAAATCCATTGAACAGTTAACTTGTCTAGCCCACATTTTACAAGCTTGTTTGCAAGAATGTCATGGGGACCCTTGTCAAAGGCCTTACTGAAATCAAGGTATGTGATATCCACAGCGTTCCCTTCATCTACCAAGCTGGTAATTTTATCAAAAAAAGAGATCAGATTAGTCTGGCATGACTTGTTTCTCTGAAACCCATGTTGCCTTTTTTGATTATGGCATTGCCTTCTAAATGTTCACAGACTCGCTTCCTCATAGTCCACAGCAGTGGAAGCTGGAATGGTGAAAGGGCTTCTCACCAGTCACTCGGACCTGGCTGCTCTTCTCTCCCTCAAAATCCAGAGCTATGGCAATTGGGACATGAAGGGAGGGCCTCTCACCAGCAGGTGGGGCATCAGCATGATGGAATGGTGTCTGGCTGCTCTTCTCTCCCTCAAAATCCAGAGCAATGGGACTTGGAACATGGAAGGAGGGCCTCTCACCTGCAATTGGGGTGTGAGCATGATGGAGCTATGCCTGGCTGCTCTTCTCTCCCTCATAAGTAAAACCCAGAGTGGGGAGACATTCTCTCCATGGATATCCAGGTGGTGAGCCCTTGAAAGCGGTATCTGGTCCTTTCTCCCTCAATTTCTAATCGTGCCTCATCAGTACGCAGTGTATCCCTCCATAGAGTCATAATGTAGAATTAACAAGTATAGGTTCCACTTCCTATCACGCAGTCATAGAACAAAAGACTATGGGGATTCTTTTTTTAAAAAACACACACAAGGATATTTATATCTGTTTCTCATTTTAATACACACACACCAGAGCCCCTGTCTTTCTCAGTCTAGTGAGGGCATTTCACTCCTTTAGAACTCCATCCACATACCCGACAAGTCATTAATTGTGATTTTTGGAATCAAAGGCCTGTGCCAAAGGGGGCAAAATATATAGTATCATCTCAAAAGGTTGAATTCCAGCTCCCTCCCTCCCCCCCCTTCCTTCAGTCGAGTTCCAGAATGAACATACGTCAAAGCTTTTGATACTAATAGCAAGAATAATAAACCTAGAAATGCAAAACTAAGTTGTTTGGTTTTCAGCTCCTTCGACTGGTGGCAGTTTCATCTTCTAAAGGCACTCCTTTCCAGATAGGAAAAGGCCCTTTAAGGGCATTGAAATTGCATGACTGTGTGTATTTCTCTCTCTTTCTTGTGCCTTGCTTCATCTGCGTTTTTTCGAGGTATTGCCTTCACAGGCCTGTTTGTACCAGCTCTGTAAGAGACTCGGCATTTTCAGATCTGAGCACCAAGCAGAGATCAACATACAGGCAGAGCTCAGGGAATCAGGTGAAGCGAAACTGTTCTCAGCTCCATCTCAATGCTTCTCCATTCCACAGCCTTTGTTTAAAAAGCCACCTTACTTCCAACTGTGGTGCCAGCTAGCAAGGCACACACAAAAGGAAACATATCATTGTCTCCCAACTGTTTCTTGCCCCTCACTGGATATTATAATAGAATCATAGAGCTGGAAGAGATCACAATGGCCATCTAGTCCAACCCCCTGCCCTGCAGGGACACACAATCAAAGCATTCTCGACAGATGGCCAGTCTCTGTTTAAAAACCTCCAAAGAAGGAGACTTCACCTTTGCATAAGTCTCCAAAGGTTTCCGGCTGCTGTGCTCTCATCCAGCAGGGCAAATCTGACCGGAATTATGCATTGTTGCCTGTCAGGATCCAAAACATGAAGAAGTATCTCCCTGTCTGTGAGAGAAGTCATTGTATCATAGAAGCATAGAGTTGGAAGAGACCCCAAGGGCCATCCAATCCAACCCCATTCTGCTATGCAAGA
The DNA here is from genome assembly GCA_030847615.1 of Gambelia wislizenii. Classification (NCBI taxonomy): domain Eukaryota; kingdom Metazoa; phylum Chordata; class Lepidosauria; order Squamata; family Crotaphytidae; genus Gambelia; species Gambelia wislizenii. The sequence continues at coordinate 9,855,692 of JAUMIR010000018.1, forward strand.
ATAAACAATCAAAGCATGACCAACAGATGGCCATCCAGCCTCTGTTTAAAAACCTCCAAAGAAGGAGACTCCAACATACCCGCGGGAAACTGTCAGAAAGTTCTTCCTGATGTTTAGGTGGAATCTCTTTTCCTGCAGTTTGAGTCCATTGCTCTGTATCCTAATCTCTGGAGCAGCAGAAAACAAGCTTGCTCCATCCTCAGTATGACATCCCTTCAAATATTCAAACATGGCTATCATGTTCCCTCTCAACCTTCTCTTCCCTGGGCTAAACATCCACAGCTCCCTAAGCCACTCCTCATAGGGCATAATGGCTTCCAGATCTTTCACCATTTTGGTCACCCTCCTCTGGACACGTTCCAGCTTGTCAATATCCTTCTTGAATTGTGGTGCCCAGAACTGGACATAGGATTCCAGGAGAGGTTTGACCAAAACAGAATAGAGTGGTGCTATTACTTCCCTTGATCTAGATTCCTACTGACCATAGCTTTCTACTCCTGTGGCCCTGTCCATCCAACCTCTCCATGCAACCCTTTCCCTCTCATTATACTTTTTTTAGGAGAAGGTACATGGCCTTTCTTTCCACCCGCAACTCAGTGATTCAAGGTGGCATTTGAGAGGAATGGTTCCCTTTAGCATAGCCGACAGCTAATTTGTGTAAAGTTTAATTACAGCGAGCATTAATTAACTGGCAGTGTGTTGCGATACTAAAAGGGAAGCCATCTGTTCCCAGAGAAAATGTCTTTCCCTGCTTCCACTTGCCCCCACTCCTTTGGATTTCAGCCTTAATAATGTCATTGCTGGGGAGGCAGTTACATCAGTGCCAACGTAACACCAAGTTGCCATAGGAGGGTTTCGCCTGGCATGGAAGATGGAAGGTGGATTGCCAAGGGGGCTGAATAGTAACATTGGAGAAATGTGATTGCATACGGGAGTGAAGCTTCAAAATGGTGGGTACGAAATGAAGGCATTTTACTTTAATAAGAACTCTGCCCCCCTCCCATGAATTTTTCCTTCAGTTTCTAGCATGGCAGAGAGAGAGAGACATTGGAAAGAACTCTCCAATTTGATGAGCTAAAAGTCAGTTGAATGTTCTATGTGATTGGAAGTGGTTTTGTGTATTTGGGTGAATGTATAATGTATAATATGAATGTATGATAAGTTTAATAAGTTTAAGTGTTTGTAGTGTGTAATTTGTATAATATATGTGAAATATTATAAGAATATATAATTCAAAGAAGGCGACTCCACCACACTCCGAGGCAGTGCGTTCCATTGTTGAACACTCTTACAGTCAGTAAGTTCTTCCTAATGTCTAGGTGGAATCTCTTTTCCTGTAGTTTGAGTCCATTGCTCTGTGTCCTAGTCTCTGGAGCAGCAGGAAACAAGCTTGCTCCATCACAGAATCATAGAGTTGGAAGAGGCCACAAAAGCCATCTAGTCCAACCCCTGCCCTGCAGAAATATACAATCAAAGCATTCCTAACAGATGATCATCCAGCCTCTGTTTAAAAACTTCCAAAGAAGGAGACTCCACCACACTCCAAGGCAATGCATTCCATGGCCGAATAGCTCTTACCGTCAGGAAGTTCTTCCTAATGTTTAGGTGAAACCTATTTTCCTGTAGTTTGAGTCCATTGCTCCGTGTCCTAGTCTCTGGAGCCTCGGAAAATAAGCTTGCTCCATCCTCAGTTTGACATCCCTTCAAATATTTAAACATAGCTATCATGTCACCTCTTCACCTTATCTTCTCCAGGCTAAACATACCCAGCTCCCTATGCTGCATAGGGCATGGCTTCCAGACATCTCACCATTTTGGCTATTGTGCCCCCTCTTAACCCCAGAGGAGAATGCCTTTTTAACTGGCCTCCTAAGAAGGATAAAGGGACATAAGCTTGTAAACAGAAAATGAGTTTGGTACTGGTTTGGAATTTCATACTGGCAGCAGGGATGCGTGAGAGTTTCATCTCCAATGGATTGAAATGACAAAATATTGTCAAATATCCTCTTCCAAAGCTGACTCATGAATGTGGAAAGTGACTCAGCTACTCCGCCACCCCTGCTTCATTGGCTGGGCATTTCTGGGAATAGTTCTTCAAGCAAAGCAGTCATAGGGAGGATCTTCCGCTGCTAAGCATCTGATTAAATGGAGGAGGAGACCCAAGAGTCTGACCCCTTCATGGGAGTGCTCCTCTGACAGAGATTTTTTTTTTAAAAAAACCTCTTTAGTGGATTGATTTCTGCATTGTTTTTTGTTTTTTGTTTTTGAACTCTTTCCCGAAGCTTAGGAAAAGATTGCTCACTTATCAGCCAAGGGAGTCTCATAGTTAAAAGTGGAGGGGGAAACTACAAGGGAGAAAACATGGGAAGCCATAGAAAAGCCGCAAAAGAGAAGGCACAGAAATGGTTCTAGTGTGGAGGGAGGGAAAGACTGCATTTCACCTTTGTCCAGGCCAAAGGGGTTTGATATTTGTTTTGCAACTCCAGCAGTATTGCCCTATTAAGAAGCACGGCATACTGGTGTGAGTGTTGGACTATGGGATTGTCTATACAGCAAAAATACTCCTCATAGAATTCAAAGAGGATACCATTTGTCTTAATGAGATCCTGCATCAATCTGCTGTATTCAGAAGGAGGGGGCCAAAAACGCCAAAAATTACACAGGAAAAGCCTTTGCAGCTTTCCTTGTACGTTTTTTAAAAAGCTCCATGGGGAATGTGCGTTCCTGTTCATTGGAACAACCGATTCACTTTGATACACATTCCTGATAAGAGCAGAAGTAGAAAGCTGATTGATCGGACATGAGCAGGGAACAGAGCTTGCTAACAAGGCAAGCACCCCAAACCACCATCTTGGCTTTTCATCATAGCAATTGTGCGCTCAGGTGACAAAACAGCTTTTTTTCCTTTCCCCCCTTATTTATCTTTATTTCCACACCTTGAAAAGGCTGTTTAAAAAAATACTGTTTGGAGACTCCACCACACTCCCAGGTAGTGCATTCCACTTCCAAACAGCTCTTACAATCAGTAAGTTCTTCCTAATGTTTAGGTGGAATCTCTCTTCCTGTAGCTTGAGTCCATTGCTCTGTGTCCTAGTCTCTGGAACAGCAGAAAACAAGCTTGCTCCATCCTCAGTATGACGTCCCTTCAAATATTTAAACATGGCTATCATGTCCCCTCTCAACCTTCTCTTCCCCAGGCTAAACATGCCCAGCTCCCTAAGCTGCTCCTCAGAGGACATCATGGCTTCCAGACCTTCAACCTTTTTGGTTGCCCTCTTCTGGACACGTTCCCGCTTGTCAATATCCTTTCTGAATTGTGGTGCCCAGAACTGGACACAGTCTTCCAGGAGAGGTCTGACCAAAGCAGAACAGAGAGCAGCATAGAATCATAGAATTGTAGAGTTGGAAGAGACCATGAGGGCCATCCAGTCCAACCCCCTGCCACGCAGGAAATCTTGATCAAAGCATCCCCGATTACTTCCCTTGATCTAGAGACTATATGATTACTTCCCTTGATCTAGAGACTATATTCCTATTGATGCAGCCTAGAATCTCATTTACTTTTTTAGGTGCTGCATTACACTGCTGACTCATGTTCACTAAGACTCCTAGATCCCTTTCGCATGCACTGCTATCAAGGCAGCAAAGTGTTGTCATAGAATCATAGAGTTGGAAGAGGCCACCAGGGCCATCCAATCCAACCCCCTGTTGCTGAATACACAATCAAAGCACTCCTGATAAGAAAGCCATCCAGCCTCTGTTTAGAAACCTCCAAAGACGGAGACTCCACCACACTACGAGGCAGCGCATTCCACTGCTGAACAGCTCTTACTGTCAGGAAGTTCTTCCTAATGTTTTGGTGGAACCTCTTTTCAGTTGGGAATGATTTGATTGGGTATTCCTTCATGGCAGAGGGTTGAACTGGATGGCCCTTGTGGTCTCTTCCAACCATATGATTCTATTATTCTAGTTTTGGGACAACCCTACAAACACACAAACACCCTCCATGTACAGCCCCCCTGGGATTAAATGTTGAGCCAGGGATTGCAGTAAGGGTTTGACTGCAAGCCCTGGGAAATTTGGTTTGAGGCAGCAATGACAGAATGCCTTCCCCACACATTCCCACTGTTTACAGTAACATCCTCAGAATAAGCGGGGAAGACACAGTGGTGGCATTGTCCCTATGTTTGTTTAGAAACCAGGGGGACTTGGTGAGGATATTGTGGGGGGGGGGAGAAAAGGGAATAAAGCCCTTAAGCCACCACCACCCCTACTGCAAGGATAAATAGAAACTCCAGGAAACAAACTGCTTTTAATTAGAGCAGGTGCATGACGCCTAAGGAGTAGCAAACATTTATTCAAGCCAGTAAACGGCCCAAGAGAAACAACAGGCATGGTGCCACGTGGTCGTTTTTAGCCAGCCAGGCCTTTGGTAATCTGAAGCAATCTGTCAGAGAAAGTGTTGCAGCATGAGTTTTATTTGTTTAATGTTTTTTTTAGCCCACAGACAAAGGGGAGGGCAGTGTTCAAAAGTGGAATTTCTTTTTGACAAAATGAAAAAGACTTTGGATACCCCTGGATGTTGTCAGGTGCTGCCAAACAGGATCTACCAATCAGGGACAACTGGGACCTGCAGCCAGCCAGTCAGCCAGGGATTAGACAAGTTAACTGTCCAATGGATTTGTAATTGGTTGACCGGCCGAACCCAAAGGGTGCTCAGCAATGGCTCCTCTTCGTCTTGGAAAGATGTGACCAGTGGGGTGCCACAGGGTTCTGTCCTGGGCCCAGTGCTATTCAACATCTTTATCAATGACTTGGATGAGGGAATTAGGGGCATACTTATCAAATTTGCAGATGACACCAAATTGGGAGGAGTAGCTAATACCCTAGAGGACAGGATCAAAATTCAGAATGACCTGGATAGACTGGAGAGCTGGGCCAAAGCTAACAAAATTCAATACGGAGAAATGTAAAGTACTGCATTTAGGGCGGAAAAATGAAATGCATAGATATAGGATGGGGGAGACCTGGCTGAATGAGACTACGTGCGAAAGGGATCTAGGAGTCCTAGTAGACCACAAGTTGAACATGAGCCAACAGTGTGATGCGGCAGCTAAAAAGGCCAATGCAATTTTGGGCTGTATCAATAGAAGTATAGTGTCTAGATCAAGGGAAGTAATAGTGCCACTCTATACTGCCTTGGTCAGACCTCACTTAGAATACTGTGTCCAGTTCTGGGCACCACAATTCAGAAAGGATATTGACAAATTGGAGCGTGTCCAGAGAAGGGCAACTAAAATGGTGAAAGGTCTGGAAACGATGCCTTATGAGGAGAGACTTAGGGAGCTGGGTATGTTTAGCCTGGAAAAAAGACGGTTAAGAGGCGATATGATAGCCCTGTTTAAGTATTTGAAGGGATGTCACGCTGAGGATGGAGCAGGCTTGTTTTCTGCTGCTCCAGAGACTGGAACACGGAGCAATGGGTGCAAGCTCCAGGAACAGAGATTCCACCTCAACATGAGGAGGAACTTTTTGACAGTAAGAGCTGTTCGGCAGTGGAACACACTCCCTCAGAGCGTGGTGGGGTCTCCTTCCTTGGAGGTCTTTAAACAGAGGCTGGATGGCCATCTGTCGGGGATGCTTTGATCAAGATTTCCTGCGTGGCAGGGGGGTTGGACTGGATGGCCCTCGTGGTCTCTTCCAACTCTGCAATTCTATGATTCTATGATTCTATGACCTTTCCCAGGATATTCCATTCTAAGGAAAGCCTTGGAAATGGCTGTTCATTTACTCAAAAGATGCCCTTTGCTCTTCTGTTGGGCACTCATGGATTTGGATAGGCCGTTCAGCTTGAACTGACTGTTACGCATGAGGCAAATGTAACCTTTTGTTCCTGGTTTCAGCCAGCCAGTCAGGGAACACGCTTTTCCATGAGATATGTTTCCACCTCTTCCCTGATAGGTTATCCATTACCCTCCAACAGCAAGTCAGGATTCTTGGTTGTTGGGGAGGGCAATTCCACCCCCTAGGGGATCTTTCTCTAATTGTATTGCTCCCCAGGGCCTATGGATTTGTTCCTCTTGTGAATGGGTGGTGCTCTTTTGGTTATGTAAAGACCAGAGCTTGGAAAAGTTACTTTTTTGGACAACTTCCAGAAAAACCCTAGCCAGCATTGCCACAGCATGAAAGTTGTCACTGCTCAAAAGTAATTTCTTCAGACTCTGGGAAAGAGCCAACATTGGGTCAGAGTGACAAGGAATTTAACTGATGGATAGTGTGGTTGGATCCTGCATACTCCTATTGTTGCAAACAATGGCTAGAATCCTCTTAGTCTCCACTAGAGTAGACCAATTGAGTCAAGTTTTGAATGGTGAGTCGACCCACAGGTAAATATAATTGTTTGAATGGGTCTACTCTAGTCAAGATTAAAACAGGATTTGGCTATTGTCTACTGGTGGCTTTCATGTCAGTGAAAAAGTTAATCCATGCTGGGTTTTAGTTGGAACTTTTCTTAGTCTTAACTAGAGTAGACCCACTGAATCAAGTGCTGAATGGTGAGTCAACCCACAAGTAAATACAATTGCTGGAATGAGTCTCCTCTAATCAGGGCTAAAATAGGCTGTTGGCAGTGAGTGGCTTTCATGTTAGTGGAGTGGTCAATCCATGCTGGGTTTTAGTCCAAACTTTAAAAGAATTTTCCAAAATGCCAAATCTGTTTCGGGGATTGAGGACATCAGCTTGAACAACTTCTTTAAAGTTAGGGCTAAAACACAATGCAGAATGTGGAAGCCTTCAGTCGCAACAGTTAAAAAAAATACAAAAACTGGAAAGATAAATACTTTTCATCCATCACTGAGTGGCTGGAAGATCTTACTACTTTATCTACACATGAATGTGTATCTTACAGGCACCAACTTCAAGCAGATTTGGCAGACATTTATTCATTTTATATTAATGTATATGCCCAGCTCATGATTATAGTTTATGTCTTCTTTGTTCTCTGTATATTCTATGTACTTTTCTTCATCCCCCCTTTCTTTTTAAACCCTCCCTTCTCTCTCTCTTTTAATCTCTTCTTTCTCTGCATTTGCAATTCAATTAAAAAATAACAGCAGACTTAGGCTGAGATCCTACATCAGGCTGAATCTCTACATGTGGAGTTACACACTGATTGGTCTATGCAATCATAGTGTTGAATGGCAATGTTGTGCGCTTGAATGCACAATGGTGCAGTACAACCCCAAAGAGTACAACCCCATGCATGTGAGAGATCATAATTGAATACACAGTGACAATGCCTGTGTAACTTTACTTTTACCACCTTGCGATCTTCTGGATTAGCCCCAAATGCCCACCAGCTTCCATAGGGGAATGTGTGCATGTGTAAGACAACAACCGGATTCCAGCCATAGAACTGAGCTCATTGTTAATATATAGCAGCCTTCCCCAAGCTGCTATATATTAACCATCCATGGCCATCCAGTCCAACCCCGTGCCATGCAGGAATAAACAATCAAAGCACTCCCGACAGATGGCCATCAGGCCTCTGTTTAGAAACCTCCAAAGAAGGAGACTCCGAGGCACACTCCCAGGCAGCGCATTCCACTGCTGAACAACTCTTACCATCAGGAAGTTCTTCATAATGTTTAGATGGAATCTCTTTTCCTGGAGTTTGAGTCCATTGCTCTAGTCTCTGGAGCAGCAGAAAACAAGCTTGCTCCATCCTCAGTATGACATCCCTTCAAATATTTAAATATGGCTATCATTGCACCTCTTAACTGTCTCTTCTCCAGGCTAAACATACGCAGCTCCCTAAGCCGCTCCTCATAGGACATAATGGCTTCCAGACCTCCCACCATTTTGGTTGCCCTCCTCTGGACACGTTCCAGCTTGTCAATGTCTATCTTGAACTGAGTGTCCAGAACTGGACACAGTATTCCAGGTGAGGTCTGACCAAAGCAGAATAGATTAGAGAAGCCTTTGGTCTTATCCAGCAAGGCTCTTGCTAGGACAGGAAAACAGAACCTTCATATCCAAAAGCAGTCTACCTCTTGATTACTAAATGTCAGGAAGTAGGAACTAGGAACATGGGAGCCCCTTTATTATGCTTGCAACAAATTAAGAAATGATAGGTACGCAATTCTTCACCAATTGTGTTCTGGAAGAAAGCAGCCAGTAATTTTAGCAATTTCCATCTCACTGTGAAGAAGCCTTCTAAAACTGCAGACAACACTTTTCTATGCATACAATTTTGTTTTCTCTACCCAAAAATTGTTGTGTGAATTTTGCATGGAATAAATCTCCAACAACAGCATGTTCTGCAGAGGAAAAGGCATTCTCTTTGCAGAAAATAATATTTTTGCGCAGAGATTTTCTATGCAGAAAATGCTGTTTTATGTATTTTGTAAAACTCTCTCTCTCTCTCTCTCTCTCTCTCTCTCTCTCTCTCTCTCTCTCTCACACACACACACACACACACACACATGCCAGTTTGTGTAGGATGAATCCCAAACTGTGAAGGGTCTCATCAGCCTAGGATTCTCTTTGTCGAAGCTTTCCAATACTTGAGAAACATGAACATTATTATTTCCATCCTGAATAAATTATGACCCCTGTCACCTCTGTACATCCATGTCTTATCTCAATGTTCCCACGGCATATCCACAAACATTTCTTACTATAGACAAAGTTGCAAAAGCCAAGGTGAAATCTGTGTTGGATAAACACTCTCTCTGTATTTTCTTGGTGATGTGCATGAGAAAGGTGGGTTGTTGGCAGCAAAACATGTGAAGCAGAGCAGAGTAGAAGATGGCAACATTTTATAAGTGGTCCCAACTATCCCATTATCAGTTGGTTCTTATTGATTTTAACCCCCACTCTGAGTTGCTGTTTCATCTTGCTTTTTCTAGGTTGCCATGATGTTCTTTTTAATAGGTGGTCAAGTTCAGGATCTTGTTAATAGCTATAATTATAATGATAAACACACTATGCCATCAACACCTTCCTATTTGACATGGCTGGTGTTCCCTCCTGGTCATCCAACAGGGGGATTTCTGGCCAATTCTGTTTTCAGAACTGGGGAGTAAATCGTTGGGAGAGCAGCAGAAAGGATTGCTGGCCGTTGGAGATGGTTTTGCATCTTCCCAGTGACAGTGTCCATTCGTTTTCCCTCGTCCCATCTTTCCATAACCTGCCAGCTTGTAAACGGATTACCACCATCACCTTCTGCATACAGAGCGGGCAGGTCTTGTTCCTGTTCTGAGTGATATGCCAGAGATCAATACATCTGCTGTGAAAGGCATGAGAACATGAGAGGACCTTCAGGCTATCGTGTTCAGAGTACCTCTCCAAGCAGATGGCACATTCTTGGTATCTGGAACTAGTGAACGAGATGGTGGTCCAGCCACAGCCATTCCCCTGGAGAACTTGGTTCCTTCGTCGCTTCCATTTTTGTCTCCTGGATAGGTATTTCTCAATAACCAATAAGGTGATCAAAGCAGACACTGGGAGCCAGATTATCCAACAGATGTAAAGGGACGCCATATGCAAACAGGGACCAGACAGCTGGAGGCAGCATTTGCAAGGATGAGAGGAAGAGATACGCATGGTCCCAAAAGATTCTTTCCAGATGAAGTGGAAATACTCTGGTACCAGGATCAGTGACGTCAGCTTCTCAGCATGGTGGAGTCGCTTCAGGATCTTGGAAGCCACATCTGCTGTAAACACAGCTGGGATATGAATGTGATGCTTGACATCCAGTTCAGTCACCATGTGCACTAGGGTTTTGGAATTGACATTGTGGACAATTGCTGCCTGGAACCCCGCCTGCTGAGCATGAAGGACCTTGGTGGCAAAGGAGCAATCATACCGGCGGATGAGGACAATGAAAGCGGAGGAGGCGTTGGGTGGACCTTCAATGGGCTGGCAGGCATCTGCGGGCCTCGCCTCAACTAGCAATCCCACCAGCCCTTCCCTGGAGACGGGGGGCCCAAAAAGGGCTGGCAAGGCCTCAAAATCAAGCACAGTGGAATTATGGCTGCAAACAGCACGGATGAAGGCTTTCACAGCAGGGACTTGAAAGACCAGGAACATAACAACCATGTGTGTAGATGGTGGAAGATGAAGCCACATACTGGTAGATGGTGCTAGAGATCTTACAAGGTGCTGAAATCCTATCTGAGGATCAGCTGGGTGGAGCTGATTCCAAGGGGAGCTTCCTTAAGAGGCTAGATGAGGAGCTGTACCCTCAAGATGGCTACCTGAGTTTCCATGAGACTAAGGAGATGTGGGTAGAGAGGGCAGGTAGATCTGGACTGAGGCTTTGTCTTTCTTCTTCTCTTCCCCTCTCAACAGGCCCTAGCCTGCTGGTTCCTCCTGTATGATTCCCAGCCCACATCCTCCCAAGAACTTTCTCCCAGGGGGCTTTGTGACCTCACTGTCTAGCTTTTCTCCATCACGTCTTGCTTCCCAACCTACCACAATGGTTTCTGGGAAGCTGGTGAGTTTGAAAGCATTGCTCTCCTAAAGCTACTTGGCTGACAGGGTTACCTGGCCTTACACCCCTCCCTCCAATAATTCATAATTTGGCAATACTGGACAGTTCACGAGGTCTACGGTAGACCAGGGCCAACAAAACCTAGGTTAAGTGAAGGTCACCCAAAGACCTAAGAAGTTGTCTTGGAAATTCCCCAACAACACATCTAGGAAGGAAGCTTCCCTGTAGTCAGAATAGTTAGGGTGGAATGTACTAATCTTCCATGGATACACCTGGCAATGTGTCATACTCCAAAACAAACAGTAACTGGAATTCCCATTATCCACAAAACATCTTTTCCTTGTGCCTTTTCCTCTCCACAATATGGGGGTGGCCACAAGCCCATTAACTTTAATGTCTCAACCATTAGCAGCAATCAGGATAGCCAGAGATTCCACTGTTTAACCCTGGGAAACCCATCTAAGCATTGTTTCACACTCAAAACACCCCCAAAGGGTACGATATGGGGTATAAATATTACCCTAAATCATAGCCAAGGTGCGGTGCTGCTACAGTTTGACACCATCACTCTGCCTGCCTGCCACATTGCCCTCAGTTTCAAGTCTGAGTCTTTCTTTGGTGCACGAACCTCTGCTCTCCGGACAGGTAATTATAGCCCATTTCCCCAACTCTATCTCCGGTATCCAAGTATTTCCTCCTGTTTCTTCATTAGCCTTATGTGGTTGTCTTGTGAGCTTGGGTGCATGTATGAATGTTTCCATGATTAAGTTTTCTGTGGGTTTTTTCTGGGCTGTGAGGCTGTGTTCTGGAAGGGCTTATTCCTGACATTTCACCTTCTCTGAAGATGCCAGCCACAGATGCAGGCGAAGCATCAGGAATAAACTCTTCCAGAACATAGCCTCACAGCCTGGAAAAAAAAACACAGAAAACCTATGGATGCTAGCCATGAAAGCCTTTGTCTTCCATGATTATTTACCAGTAAAACCTACTTTGATTTCATTTTGGCATGGAGTCTCATCAGTGAGTATTGGTACGCATAAGTGCACAAGGTCCCGTAAGTTACCTGGCCTCTCGCAGCCATACCTTTGAGTTAATTAAAATTCCCTAATATAGTATCTTATTTTCTAATTTGGGTAACAACAGTAGTTCACTGGGGGATCAAATCGACATTATGAAAGACAAGCTCTTTCAGCAGCACACTGTGCCTTCAAGCCACCAGTCAACTTATGATGACCTCATGAATTTCCTAGTGTTTTCTTACATAGAGCATCCTCAGAGGTAGTTTGCCATTGTATTTCTCTGAAATACAGCCTACAGCACCTGGTGTTCCTTGGTGGTCTCCCACCCAAGTAGCAATCATAGAATCATAGAGTTAGAAGAGACCCCAAGGGCCATCCAGTCCAGCCCCATTCTACCATGCAGAATATACAATCAAAGCATTCCTGACAGATGGCCATCCAGCCTCTGTTTAAAAACCTCCAAAGAAGGAGACTCCACCATACTACGAGGCAGTGGATTCCACTTCTGAACAGCTCTTACTGTCAGGAAGTTCATCCTAATGTTTAGGTGGAATCTCTTTTCCTGGAGTTTGAACCCATTGCTCCATGTCCTAGTCTCTGGAGCTGCAGAAAACAACCTTGCCCCATCCTCAGTATGACATCCCTTCAAATATTTAAACACGGCTATCATGTCACTTCTTAACCTCTTGTTTTCCAGGTTAAACATACCCAGAAGTTGCTGGCAGATCCACAAGAAGACATGAGTGTAACCGTACCTTTCTATCCATTTCCCCCAGCAACTGGTAAGAATTAATAAAGAAAATATGGGAACAGCTCAAAGTAGTTAAGCCAACAGCACTTCTGAGGAAATCATAAAAGTACAAAATGATTCTGAGAAGCTGGAAATTACTAATACAATATGTTAAAGAGAAAGTAGGAATAAAAGTGATGGGATAAATAGATGGTGTAATGAAACGAGTTAAGACAAGGAACGTTTAAAAAAACCAATCTTGTCATATTTCTTTGCATTTTCTATCTCTTCCCTTTCCCTCCTCTCTTATGGAGGAATGGTGCCAGCAAATATTTGATGTTAATTTTGCATTTTGACAGATACTTGGTGTTTTTATATAAAAAAAAATTAAAAAGAAATACTAAAATCTTTCCTGCTATTAGTCCTTCATAAGGGACAGCAGGGGTCTTGAACCGAGAGACTCGGGGAGTCAAATAAAAGTACAGTTGTCCCTTCATATTTTGCTGGGGTTTGGTTCCAGGACCACCACCACCACCACCCGTGGATACTAAAATCCATGAATACTCAAGTCCCATTATATGCAATGGCATAGCAAAATGGTGCCCCTTAGATAAGATGGCAAAATCAAGGTTTGCTTTTTGGATTATTATTTTATTAAGAATATTTTCAAGCCGTGAATATTTAAATCCGTGGATACTAAATCTGTGGATATGGAGGGACAATTGTACTTGATTTGAAATGTTGCTGTCAATGATGGGTGAGGCTCTATGCTGCCACCCCTGTTGATGGCCAGAGGGCAGTACTGCAGCTACAAAACTTTTTGACTTAACCTCACCTAGAATACTGTGTTCATTTCTGGGCACCACAATTCCAGAAGGATATGGACAAGCTGGAACATGTCCAGAGGAGGGTGACCAAAATGTTGGGAAGTCTGGAAGCCATGATGCCCTATGAGGAGCGGCTTAGGGAGCTGAGTATGTTTAGCCTGGAGAAGGTTAAGAGGGGACATGATAGCCATGTTTAAATATCTGAAGGGATGTCATATTGAGGATGGAGCAACCTTGTTTCCCGCTGCTCCAGAGACTAGAGACTGCTGCTCCCTTCAAATATTTAAACATGGCTATCATGTCTCCTCTTTCTCTTCTCCAGACTAAACGTACCCAGCTCCCTAAGCCGCTCCTCATAGGGCATCATGGCTTCCAGACCTCCCACCATTTTGGTTGCCCTCCTCTGGACATGCTCCAGCTTGTCCATATCCTTCTTGAATTGCCCTGTCCAAAACTGGACACAGGATTCCAGGTGAGGTCTGACCAAAGCAGAATGCAGTGGCACTATTACTTCCCTTGATTTAGACACTATACTCCTATTAATGCAGCTTAGAATTGCATTGGCTTTTTTAGCTGCCGTATCACACTGCTGACTCATGTTCAGCTTGTGGTCCACTAAGATTCCTAGATCCCTTTCACATGGACTGCCATCAAGCCAGGTATCCTCCATCCTATATCTGTGCATTTCATTTTTACTGCCTGAGTGTAGTATCCTACATTTCTCTATTATTTCCTTCTGAAAAAGAAGCCAACATGTACACACACACACACATACACCATTGCCTATCCTGGCAGTTAAATATGGACTCCCAATAAGACAGAGAGGACAACAGCTAGCATGTGGGAGAATTTTGTTCTTTCTGACTTTTTCAGGCCCCCCACCCCAACCTCTTCTCCTCTGCTTCCTTCTTGTCCTCCATCCAACAACTCTTTGACTGTACCCTCAAACTGCCACATTGATCTTCTGTTTGCAGATTGGGCAGGTCTTCCCGGCTCTGGGTTGGATTAGGAGCCAGGTGTTGATGCAGGTGTTGTGATAGGCGTGGCCGCAAGGAAGGATCTTCAGCCGGTCACCCACTTCATATTCAGCCATGCAGATCACACACAAGTCGTACCGGTCTCCACTTCTGAAAGTCTTCACCTGGATGCCGCAGTTCCTTTGCCTCCATTTCACCCAACCGAGGAAGGTCAAGATGCTGAAGCCCATGCTGAGGATGATAATGAACCCAAACTCTTGGAGGAACTTGATGATCATTTGTTGGGTACAGTAACCTGGCCAGAATTGCAAGTAATGCCGAGCTGGGTCCCAAAGTGAGAATTCTACATTGGCCCCACAGGGATTGTAGTAATCTCGAGGCACTACTGTGGTGACTTTGGCACCCTTCCCTGCATGGATCTGCCTTCTTAGAAGCTTGGAGGCTGAACTGCCAATGAAGAGGGAAGGAACTGAGATCTGTTCCCTGATCTCTTGCACTTCGATGGCCATGCTTACCAGCAGATCAGAATAGAGGTTGTGGATGATGGCACCCTGGTACCCGGCTTGTTGGGCATGGAGGACCTTGAGGCCAAACGGGCAGTCATACCGGCGGATGAGAACGATGAAACCCAGCTGAGTCCTGTTGGAGGCTGGGGGGGCTTCAATGGGGCGACAGGCATTTGCAGGCACTGCCTCAACAAGGTAGCCCGTGAAACCTGTGACGGGGATTGGAGGGCCAAAACAGGCAGGGACGGCTTTGAAGTCAAGACAGGTGTAGTTATGGGTGTAGACCAGGTGGACAAATGGTTTTGCCAAGATGGCTTCCAGCATCAAGGAGAAGGCCACCAAGGAGGGAGGAGACACAGGTGAGTACCCCATGGTTGGTGCCGGCTTTTTGGAGATGAGGTTATAGTGTGTACCATTTGGTGGGATGTCTGGGTCTCACCTGGGCATCTTGGGGAGCTGGTTAGGGGGACGTTTGAGGCAACATTAATAGCCAGAGAGGACGTTCCCAACCAAGGCAATGGGGTATCCCTTCTTGGGAAAGAAGCTTTCAAAGAAGCTTAGAATCACAGAAATTCAGCCTAGTCACTTCCACACAGTCAAGATCCACCAGACTTCAGGTCCCTTCAACCTGCTTACCACTAGTAGTTTAAAACTGCCCTTATGACATCACTTACTCAGTGCTTGGACTACATCCTCATCTGATGGATATAGGGGTGGATGATGATGATGATGATGAGGAGGAGGAGGAGGAGGAGGAGGTAGGGATGTTATGGGAACCTCACAAGCTAGAGGACGTTCATCTGCTCTGTGGTTTCATGGTGTATCTCCTCAGCTCCATCCACTTTTCAATTCCTTGGGATCCTAAGGCTGAATCCCTCATCACTCACACAACCCTTGCATGATGGCATTAAGTTGTCAGGAGCAGTTGAGATGTTGAACTGGATCTTTGTCCATCTCTACCATGGAGGTAAGCCACTGAACTCCTCAGATTGTACTTCTGGGTTCTATCTTCTAATCACTACAGCAGAAATGGTAGACCACAAGTTGAACATGAGTCAACAGTGTGATGTGGCAGCTAAAAAGGCCCATGCGTTTTTGGGCTGTATCAATAGAAGTATAGTGTCTAGATCAAGGGAAGTAATAGTGCCGCTCTATTCTGCCTTGGTCAGACCTCACCTAGAATACTGTGTCCAGTTCTGGGCAACACAATTCAAAAAGGATATTGACAAATTGGAGCATGTCCAGAGAAGGGCAACTAAAATGGTGAGGGTCTGGGAACGATGCCTTATGAGGAGAGACTTAGGGAGCTGGGTATGTTTAGCCTGGAAAAAAGACGGTTAAGAGGCGATATGATAGCCCTGTTTAAGTATTTGAAGGGATGTCATGCTGAGGATGGAGCAGGCTTGTTTGCTGCTGCTCCAGAGACTGGAACATGGAGCAATGGATGCAAGCTCCAGGAACAGAGATTCCACCTCAACATTAGGAGGAACTTTTTGATAGTAAGAGCTGTTTGGCAGTGGAACACACTCCCTCAGAGCGTGGTGGGGTCTCCTTCCTTGGAGGTCTTTAAACAGAGGCTGGATGGTCATCTGTCGGGGATTCCTGCGTGGCAGGGGGTTGGACTGGATGGCCCTCGAGGTTTCTTCCAAATCTACAATTCTACGATTCTATGATTCTATGAACTGTTGGGGGTTCGGGGCCCTCAAATATACAGGTGTGAAAACTGGATGGTGAAGAAAGCTGACAGGAAGAAAACCATTGGAATTATGGTCCAGGATGAAAGTTGTATGGATACTGTTAATCAAATTACTGATGTCCGTGGAAATTCCACACGTGTTTACCAAAACCCAAAATTTGTATGGGGAATTTTAATTAGCTCAAATAGTGGCTGTGAGAGGTTGATCTATGCAGACTCACTGATGAGACTCAAAGCCAGAGGATAAAATAAGAATGGTTTTTATTGAAAAATAATCAGGGAAATGCACACATACATACGCTCAGGCTTCAAACACTCGCACAAGGCTATTGCAGAAAGTAGGAAGTATTGGGATAGAGGAACAGAGTTCAGAATGATGGGCTATATTATAACTGTCCGACAAGCAGAGATTCATGCAGAGAAGAAGGAGAATGGCTGGATGCACTGGGTGACACAGGAAACTGACAGAGTAACGGCCTCTATGAAACTGAGCACACTTTGGTGGTGTTTTGGGGTGACATTTATACTCAATATTCCTCCCGAAGGGGTGTTACAAGTGGAATACAATGCCAGGATTAAACAATGGATTATCCGGTTGTGTTAACAATCGCTAATGGTTGAAACATTAAAACTGATGGGAGTCAGGCAACTCTCTATTGTTTTGGGAAAGGTGAGAGGAAAAACCAGGTTTGCAAGGCAATGAGTGTCCAGCTACCTTGACTGGATTAGTGAATGACTCACTTCTATGTACGTCCAGGAGAATTAGCCCATTTCCTTCATAACTCATCAGTCCAAGGGTGGTTAATTTAATTAATTTAATTCCTAATTTAATATAATTCCTACTACCCAGGTGTGTCTTTTAGGAATTTGGACAGGCTGCTTCCTTAGGCTTCTGAGCAGACCTTGTGTCGTTGCACTTGGGAATCCCTGGTCTACTACCAACCACGTGGAGTGTCAATAATGAGCTAATTTATGAAATATAGCCAATTGATGAATTATTGAAAGAGTGTGTGGGGGGGTATCAGGGCAGGTAACAATACCATGGACTGCCTAGAAAGCCCAAAGGAATGGGTCCTAGAGCAAATCAAGTATGAACTCTCACTAGAATCCACTAGAATCACAGAATTGTAGAGTTGGAAGAGACCACGAGGGTCATCCAGTCCAACCCCCTGCCACGCAGGAATACACAATCAAAGCATCCCTGACAGATGGCCATCCAGTCTCTGTTTAAAGACCTCCAAGGAAGGAGACTCCACCACACTCCAAGGCAGTGCATTCCACTGCTGAACAGCTCTTACTGTCAGGAAGTTCTTCCTAACGTTTAGGTGAAATCTCTTTTCCTGCAGTTTGAACCCATTGCTCCATGCCCTTGTCTCTTGAGCAGCAGAAAACAAGGTTGCTCCATCCTCAGTATGACAGCCCTCCAAATATTTAAACATGGCTATCATGTCCCCTCTCAACCTTCTCTTCTCCAGGCTAAACATGCCCAGCTCCCTAAGCCACTCCTCATAGGGCATAATGGCTTCCAGATCTCCCATAGGGCATAATGGTCGCCCTCCTCTGGACACATTCCAGCTTCTCAATATCCTTCTTGAATTGTGCCCAGAACTGGACACAATATTCCAGGTGAGGCCTGACCAAAGCAGAATAGAGTGACACTATTACTTCCCTTGATCTAGACATTATACTCCCATTGATGCAGCCTAGAATCGCATTGGCTTTTTTCACTGGCTCTTTGTTTCACTAAATTGCACTGCCATAATTGCAAAATTGCATTACAACTAGAGACTTCATCCGTGCTCTCAGGCATTTTCCCAACCACCTTGATCATGCTTATGGCACATCTTCTCAAAATGTTTCTTTTAAATGCAGAAGTCTTTTTTTTTTTTTTTTGGACACTGTTTTCAGGGAGGTGGAGAATAGAGGTTTCTGTTAAACCAGATTCCACACCCTGAATGGATGTGATACAGCAAGATAACACATACCCATCCTTTTGGAAAAATCTCTGACTTTTTCATGTAAAGGTATGGCTATCTGTCGGGAATGATTTGATTGTGTATTCCTGCATGGCAGGGAGTTGGACTGGATGGGCCCTTGTGGTCTCTTCCAACTCTATGATTCTATGTTTCTATGAAATTCAGCTTATAAATGCTAAAAACCACACACAAAAGGCATGCTAGATAGGACAATAGGGCAGGGAGGAGGGGTTAAGGGAGTGCCTGGAAGAGAGAAGTGAGGGACCACCAGTGGCTGAAACAGCTCCAGGCGTGCCATTGAAGGGACCTTTTTCTTTCCATTCACTTTTGCAAACAGATAATGTCCCAAGTCTCACGGTGTGCCTGGCCAGTGATGTTTGGTGGCTGCTTCCCATTACAGTTGGATATTATTCCTGCTTTCCCAGTCCTCCATCTCTCCTGCTCTTACGTTTCCCACACTTTTCTCACTCATTAGGATTCTGATTTATTTAAATGTCAACAAGCCACCAAGGAGATGCAGCCGTGGCTGTGTAAGAGAAGAGCAATTAAGGAGAAAAGGTCCCACTTTAGCACTTGAACTTGAACCCATCTTGGAAGCTGGGAAAACTGCTCTGGCTTGTCTTTTAACCACTCACTGGATAAAGTTGTCCTTATCTTGTGAGTGTTCTCTTTCTCATTTTTCTTTGGTCCAAACCCTCCACCACCCTCCTCAGGCATGAAGCAGCTTCTGCAGTGCAGAAATCTTGATACCCCAGAGGACAGGATTGGAATCCAAAATGACCTGAACAGATTAGAAACCTGGGCCAAAACTAACAACATGCATTTCCACAGGGAGAAATGTAGGATACTACATTTGGCAGTAAAAATGAAATGCACAGATATAGGAGGGGGGGCACCTGGCTTGATGGCAGTATAGGCAAAAGTGGTCTCAGAGTCTTATTGGACCACAAACTGAACATAATACAGCAGTGCGATGTAGCAGCTAAAAAAGCCAATGCAATTCTAGGCTGCATCAATAGGAGACTAGTGTCTAGATCAAGGAAAGTAATAGTGCCACTTTATTCTGCTTTGGTCAGACCTCACCTGGAATACTGTGTCCAGTTCTGAGCACCACAATTCAAAAAGGATATTGATAACCTAGAACGTGTCCAGTGGAGGGCAACCAAAATGGTGGGAGATCTGGAAGCCATGTCTTATGTAGAGCAGTTAAGGAGCTGGGTATGTTTAGCTTGGGGAAGAGAATGTGAAGAGGGGAGATGGTAGCCATGTTTTAATATTTGAAGGGATGTCATACTGAGGATGGAGCAAGCTTGTTTTCTGCTGCTCCAGAAACAAGGACATGGATGAATGAACTCAAACTACATGAAAAGAGATTCCACCTAAACATTAGGAGAAACTTCCTGACAGTAAGAGCTGTTTGGCAGTAGAAAACACTGCCTGGGAGTGTGGTGGAGTCTCCTTCTTTGGAGGCTTTTAAACAGAGGCCGGATGGCTATCTGTCAGGAATGCTTTGATTGGGTATTCCTGCATGGCAGGGGGATGGACTAGATGGCCCTTGTGGTCTATTCCAACTCTATGCTTCTATGAAACAATGACTTCTCTCACAGACATGGAGGTACTTCTTCATGTTTTGGATCCTGACAGACAAGAATGAATAATTCCTGTAGGATTAGCCCCTCTAGATGAGAACGCAGCAGCTGGAGACCTGTTGGAGACTTATGCAAAGTTACCAATAGGTTGGAATGTGACCAGAGAAGGGTCAC
Organism: Gambelia wislizenii; assembly: GCA_030847615.1. Lineage (NCBI taxonomy): Eukaryota > Metazoa > Chordata > Lepidosauria > Squamata > Crotaphytidae > Gambelia > Gambelia wislizenii. The sequence goes on from JAUMIR010000018.1 coordinate 9,875,681, forward strand.
AAGATGTTCAAAGGTCTGAAAACCAAATCTTATGAGGAACAATATAGAGAGCTGGGTATGTTTAGCATGGAGGAGAGAAGAGTGAGAAGTGACATGAGAGCCATCTTTAAATATCCGAAGGGATCGTAGAATCATAGAAGGGATCATAAAGTTGGAAGACCTCGGAGGCCATCTACTCCAAACCCCTGCAATAGTTCTGCAATAACATTTCCTGCAGAAAAGGAAAACAACCACAAGCGAATTTTGTACAGAATAAGTCCCACCTTGCAAATAAGCATTGAAGACTTTCTCACAGCAGGAAGAAAATTCTTAAAATTACTTGTCGCCTCTTTTGAAAAGCAACTTAGTGAAGAATTACATCCCTAGTCCTGGTGCACCCAAAAGCTATACACCCAGTTCTTTGGAGAGTCTTTGGGTGCATCTACACTGTAGAAATAATGCCATTTGATTGCACTTTAACTGCCATGGCTCCACCCTACAGAACCCTAGGATATATAGTTTGGTGAGGCACCAGCACTCTTTGGCAAAGACTAGAAACCTTGTAAAACTGCAAATCCCAGGATTCCACAGGATTGAGAGACAGCACTTAAAGTGCTGTCAAACTGCATTATTTCTACCGTGTAGACACCCCCAGGACCCTCTGCCTAGAAAGGACCCCACCATGGATATGGGGCTTTCCAAGTGTTATGGGGAGAATTTCATCCATTCATCTTAACATCCATCATCACCAGAGTAAGCCTGATGATATTGGAGAGTTGCTCTAAAACTCAAATATTGCATCTCAGTCTCGTCACCTTAGCTTTGGCACTTGCCCTCTTGGGATCCAATCCATCTTCCCCTCTCTTGCCCTGTTATTAAAAAATACATGCACAATAATCTTGTTTCTCCTAAAGCACACAGCAGCTTACATGATTTACTAATAACATCTAAACATACTCAATCACCTCTGACCAAAGGAACCGTAAGACCCCGATTATCCACCCCTTTCTAATTTGTCTCTGTTGGCCATTCCTTAATCTCTTTCCGTGATTACACAGGACTTTAGAAAGAGGGGGTGGGGAAGCAGGTATAACCACACGACTGAACATAACCTGAAATTCTTCACAAAGAGCTCTGACTCTCTGTTCCAATTAGGAAAGGCAAACAGTTTCTTAGATATGACAATAAGTGGTAGCTGGTGATACCAACATCAGTGGGGTAGTAAATCTGCTCCAGGTATTAGTCCAAACTTTAAGGGAGCTCTCCATGACACTGGATTTGGGGATGAGGTTTCAACCACTTGGAGAGCTCATTTAAAGTTTGTTAGGAGCCGCCCCATGTCCTCTGATGGTTCCCAAGCAGTTCCAATCCCTTGGGCTCCTATCATTCTCCTTCCCCTTCAATCCTCAAAAATCAGTGTGTGATGCAGCAGCTAAAAAAAACCCAATGTGATGCATTAATAGGAGTATAATGTCTAGATCAAGGGAAGTCATAGTGCCACTGTATTCTGCTTTTGTCAGACCTCATCTGGAATACTGTGTCCAGTTCTGGGCACCACAATTGAAGAAGGATGTTGACAAGCTGGAATATGTCCAGAGGAGGGGAACCAAAATGGTGGGAGGTCTGGAAGCCATGATGCCCTATGAGGAGCAGCTTGGGGAGCTGCGTATGTTTAGCCTAGAGAAGAAAACGTGAAGAGGGGACATGATAGCCAAGTTTAAATATTTGAAGGGATGCCATACTGAGGATGGAACAAGCTTTTTTTCTGCTCCAGAGATGAAGACATGGAGCAATGGGTTCAAACTACAGGAAAAGAGATTCCACCTAAACATTAGGAAGAACTTCCTGACAGTAAGAGCTGTTCAGATGTGGAATATACTGCCTCGTGTGGTGGAGTCTCCATCTTTGGAGGTTTTTAAACAGAGGCTGGATGGCGTCTGTTGGGAATGCTTTGATTATGTATTCCTGCATGGCAGGAGGATGGCCCTGGAGGTCTCTTCCAACTCTATGATTCTATAATTAAATGTGATGGACTCTCCTTCTTTGGAGGTTTTTAAACAGGGGCTGGATGGCCATCTGTTGGGAATGATTTCATTGTGTCTTCCTGCATGGCAGGGGGTTGGACTGGATGGTCCTTGAGGTCTCTTCCAATTGTATGATTCTATGATCTGGTCCTAGGGTGTCAAGGGTGACCGCTATACTAGATGATTGCCTGTGTTGACCAGTGGGTTCAGTGTGGTAAAGTGTGACCAAATTCTCCCTGTAAGTTAAACGAAAATGTTTCGACAGAGATGAAGAGTTTTATAGTAATGGGGAAAAGGAAACATCTAAGCATTAGACTGGTTCCACACACAGTACACTGTAACACTTTGGTTTCAAACAAAGAACACTTCTCTCTGAATGCTTTCCACACTCTCAATGCCCACAAAACCTATTCAGATCTCCTTCCTCTGTCTCTGACTGGCCGTCTCTAACCATTTCCCCCCATAGTCTCTGCCCAGCATTCAATGAACTACGATTAGTTGGCTCTACCCGAGCTGGCCCACCTTATCACTTTGCAGGTCCCATGATGGGAAAATGGCAGCATATAAAGTAAATAAGCAAATGTTTGGACTAAAACCCAGAATGGATTCACTACTCCAAAAGCACAGAAGCCATTACCCACACTGACAAGGTCCTGCTCTGACATTTCTGTACAAAAGTTGTCCCTCAGTTCCCCAAATGTAACACTGAAAAGCTGCCCGTGTCTGATTTCAGACTCCTAAAATCTTTCCACCTGCCCCAGCAAAGCAATAACCATAGTCATGACGAATGGCTTAGGCAGCTAGGTATGTTTAGCCTGGAGAAGAGAAGACTGAGAGGAGACATGGTAACCATCATTACATACTCAAATGAATGTCATGGAGAAAATGGAATGAGCTAGTTTTCTGCTGCTCCAGAGACTGGAACACAAACCCATGGATTCAAATTAGAAGAATGGAGATTTCAACTAAACATTAGGAAGACCATGGAATAGACTGCTTCAGAGGTGATGGAGTTTCCATCTTTAGAGGTCTTTAGAAAGAGATGGTATGAACATCTTTTAGGAGTGCTTTAGTTGTATGAAGGTTTCTGCAGGGCAGAGAGTTGGTCTAGATGACCCTTGCAGTCCCTTCCAACTCCAAGAGTCTACGAGTCTGTGAATCCATAAAACTGGGCTTCATGGGATTGAGTTTCCAGAAACATAATGAGATGAGGCCTGGTGGCTCCAATTACCTAAAAAGGTAGGATGGGTGACATGTGGCTTGACAACAGTACACATGAAAGGGATCTAGAAGAAAACAAGCTTGCTCCATCCCCAGTATGACATCCCTTCAAATATTTAAACATGGAGGACATATCCAGAGGAGGGTGATCGAAATGGTAAAAGGTCTGGAAATCATGCTTTATGAGGAGTGGCTTAGGGACCTGGGTTTGTTTAGCCTGAGGAAGAGAAGGTGAAGAGGTGATATGATAGCCATGTTTAAATACTTGAAAGGATGTCACACTGAGGATGGGGCAAGCTTGTTTTCTGCTGCTCCAGAGACTAGGATACAGAGCAATGAGTTCAAACTACAGGAAAAGAGATTCCACCTCAACATTATGAAGAACTTCCTGACAGTAAGAGCTGTTTGGAAGGGGAATGTGCTGCTGGGGAGTGTGGTGGTCTCCTTCTTTGGAGGTCTTTAAACAGAGGCTGGATGGCCATCTGTCGGGCATGCTTTGAGTGTGTATTCCTGCGAGGCAGGGGGATTGGACTAGATAGCCTTCATGGTCTCTTCAATTCTATGTTCCTATGACTTTCCAAACATATTCACAAAGATGATTAAGACAGCTACTTTCACAGAATGTTCTAGCTGGATTCACTGAACTGAACAGGGTTGGCCGTGGCAGTTTATGGGGCCCCTTCCAACGCTATGATTCTAGGATTCTCTTCCTCCCCTGCTGCAGCTGTGTTCTTCTGATTTATCTTATGGTTTGCCTACCCAGTTCACCTCGCACCTCCCTTCCCCCTCTTCTTATTTCCCAACTAGAATCAGTGTGCTCAAAGCAGCCATTCACTTTTACAGAAGCTTCCATCCATCTTCCTGCATTACCGAAACCCATGTTGATTGTTCCACCATCCCGTGGAATAACAATGTGTACTTTTGTAGATTACCCCAGGGAAATGGCGTTCGCGGCTTAGCCGTGCTACTCATTTGTAGAGGCTAGCAATGTAATTTGTGAGTCTGTGTCTGTGTGGGTCTAATGCAAATCATCGCAAGAAGGGGTGGTGGTGGTGGTGGCAGGGATGGGTGAGAGATGCAGGTGGCTTTTTCTGGGGAGGAGAATCGCACTCTCTAGAGCAATGTTGCTATCCAAAAGGCTAATGTAATTCTAGGTGGCATGAATAGGAGTACAATGGCCAAGTCAAGGGAACTCATAGGACCACTCTCTTCTGCTTAGGTCAGAGCTTACCTAGAGTCCTCTGTCTGGTTGGTGAAGACTATGCAGTGATATAGAATCATAGAAGAGACCACAAGGGTCATCCAGTCCAACCCCTGTCATGCACACAATGAAAGCATTCCCGACAGATTCCAATTCAGCCTCTCGTTTAAAAACCTCCAAAGAATGAGACTCTACGACACTCCGAGGCAGTGTATTCCACTTCCAATCAACTCTTACTTTCAGGAAGTTCCTCCTAATGTTTAGGTAGAATCTCTTTTCCTATACTTTGATTCCGTTGCTCCGTGTCCTAGTCCCTGGAGAAGCAGAAAACAAGCTTGCTCCATCCTTCATATGACATCCCTTCAAATATTGAAACATGGCTATAATGTTCACTCTTCACCTTCTCTTCCCCAGGCTAAACATATCCAGCTCCCTAAGCCGCTCCTCATCGGGCATGGTTTCCAGACATCCCACCATTTTGGTTGCCTTCCTCTGGACACGTTCCAGCTTCTCAATATCCTTCTTGAATTGTGGTGCCCAGAACAGGACACAGTATTCCAGGTGAAGTCTGACCATTGCAGAATAGAGTGGCACTATGACTTCCCTTGATCTAGACACTGTACTCCTATTGATGCAGCCTAGAATCACATTGGCTTTTTTAGCTGCCATGTCACACTGCTGATTCATGTTCAGCTTGTGGTCTACTATGACTCCTACATCTCTTCACATGTACTGCCATCAAGCCAGGTGTCACCCATCCTATATCTGCCCTTGAGCTATTTAAAGAGGGCAATCCAGTCACCTCTCAGTCTTCTGAACATGCCTAGCTCTCTCAACCTTTCTTCATAGGTTTTGTTCTCCATACCCTCTTATCATCCTTGTTGCCCTTGTGAATGCCACAACCTACCACTGGTGGCCATCCCTCCCCACCACAGTAATATTTCTCTGAGCACATGAATACTGGGGGCTGTGTGATTCCTTGGGCAAAATGCAATGCAATGGTTGAGGTAAAACCAAAGACAGATTACTGCTTTACGGTCCTTGCTATCAAGATCAAATAAACGGCACAGGGGTGGGGTGGAGGAAGTTAAGCAACCCAGAGGCGATGTAACAGCTGCAGCACTTCTGTAGGAGACTGTCCATAAGACTGTTCCAACCACAACTTTTTTTTCTCCCTAAAGACACAATTTATTCACACACTGAGAGGTGGACAGAAAAAAAAAGAGAAAGTGCTTAGGGTTATTTTCTGGCTCCAACAAAAACCCTGGGCGTGGGATCCTTCAAACTGATTTTTGGCTCTGTTTTGGAGCAAGCTGAGCCCAGCTGCCCGACTAACGCAGCTGTTTCTATTTGTTGGCTCTCTTCATACCTTCTTCTCTCCCTCTGTGTGTGTGCATGTGTGTTTTTGTCTTGTTTTGCTACAGTTAAAAGACTCAGCAAGGGTTTACCAACCATGACGCTCCAGGTCCACTAGGCTGCAGCTGTCAGCCTTGCAGTTGTACAAAGGCTAACCGTTGTTGGGGAAGAGATGGTCACTTAATTATTTTGACAATTATTTCATCTCCTGCCCTTCCTACCACTCTGCTGGTGGTAATGGATTTTTGTTGTTGTGTTTGGGAGAAGTGTGAAAACAGAGAGGCTACTGCTGGGTTTTACACAGAAGCATTTTCTCTCTCCATGGTGCCTGGTGGCTCCCAAAGGGCTGAATCCAGCCTGGCATTTAGTCCAAACTTTATTGGAGCTGCCCAAGGTGCTGAGCCTATTCTAGCATTTGGTTTCAGCACCTTACAACAACCTAGGATGTATCTTAGAAATATTTTGGCAAACAAGTCCATATTAGGATTGGGCAGAAGCCCCGTAGTAAACATAGCCGTTAAGGAGGTACCGTATGTGCTTATTCTTTCTTGGGCATCTCAGCAATGAGTCATTGAACCAAACGACTCCCAAGGAAAGCTCACCTTAGGTGCCCCCTCCTGTCCAACATGGAGAGGTTGTCGTAAACCCATCAATTCCTATCTCCCAGCAATTAAAGCAATCAGTTGAGTTTCATTCCCTTTGTCTATCCAATGGGGAAGCCATCCAGGCATTGTCATAACCAGAGTACCCCTTCAGGATATGAAATAGGATATAAATATCCCAGCCTAGACCTCAATTAAGTGTGCCACAGATGGACACTGACACTCAGCCGGATTCTCTATGTCACCCGCAGACGCCAGTCAGAGCATGTTCACAGCAAAGAACTCTCCTCTTCAAGACTGGCAACTATAACCCTATCTTCACAAAATGGTGAAAGGTCTGGAAACAATGCCTTATGAGGAGAGACTGAGGGAGCTGGGTATGTTTAGCCTGGAAAAAAGACGGTTAAGAGGCGATATGATAGCCCTGTTTAAGTATTTGAAGGGGTGTCACGTTGAGGATGGAGCAGGCTTGTTTTCTGCTGCTCCAGAGACTGGAACACGGAGCAATGGATGGAAGCTCCAGGAACAGAGATTCCACCTCAACATTAGGAGGAACTTTTTGACAGTAAGAGCTGTTCGGAAGTGGAACGCACTCCCTCGGAGCGTGGTGGGGTCTCCTTCCTTGGAGGTCTTTAAACAGAGGCTGGATGGCCATCTGTCGGGGATGCTTTGATCAAGATTTCCTGTGTAGCAAGGGGTTGGACTGGATGGCCCTCGTGGTCTCTTCCAACTTTGCAATTCTATGATTCTATGAAAAGCAATTGAAATAGCTCAACACAACGAATGCTTGAAGCAGTTTCCCCAAATTCAGCTGAAAATTCTGCTGTTGTTTAATACTGTTTTGGTCTCAATTTTTGTAATGTCTTTAACCGTATGTGTTTTTTATTGTAATTTTCTGTCTTTTTCAGATACTGGGAGAAAGGTGGGATACAAATAAAGTGATGGATGGATGGATGGATGGATGGCAGGAACAAATGTTTCCCTTGATCAGAATCCGCCTGCTTTTCAAAAGCCAAAGAAATCTACAGAATTATAGAAGAAGGCTGCTTGTTTTGCAAATTGCATGAATTTTCTTCTTCAAGGTCATGTCTCGGCTCAGAAACAGGAGCGTCTGTTAACCTCCCCACAGAGGGCTTCTCTGGTTTCTCATCACCATTTTTAATGATAGGAATATTGCACTGGTGTGACTTATAAGTGCTATTCTAAGGGATAGGGAGTCGATATATTTGTTTTCCCGGTTGATATACGGCAACGATAGGAAGCCATGCATGAAGTTTATTAAACCTGCTTAATTTTCTATCAGTTCTGAGAACTATCGACCCTGTCCGTAGAAGTTATCTGACTTTTACGCCAGCGTAGGTTAAAACGAAATCATTTAGAAGGGAAAGGAAAGCACTGGATGACAGGGTGATGCAGGAAGGAAAGAAAAAAAGAAACCAATTCTGCAGTAAACTGGCAAAGATTTTTTTAAAAAATTAACACCCTCCTAGCATGATGCAGCATTGCCTGGAGGATTTGATGGCCTCATATGAGGAGAGGCCTTTTGATTGGTTCATGGAGTGCTACGCCATGACATATGAGGTTTTGGGCAGAGAGGAAGCAATTTAAGTGCAGGCCTTTCCTCTTCTGCTTTTGTTTCGTTTGACCCATCCTCCCACCATTATTAGTGTGAGTTTACTGGTCACTTATGGGCCAGGTAGGAATCCCCCCCCCCTTTCCACAGGGTTTTTTGCCTACCCCACACTGTCACAAGGGAATTAGTGGACCATAAGCTGAATATGAGTCAGAAGTGTGATGCGGCATTTAAAAAAGCCAATGTGATTCTAGGCTGCATCGATAGTAGTGTAGTGTCTATATCAAGGGAAATAATAGTACTGTACACCTCTATTCTGCTTTGGTCAGACCTCACCTGGAATACTGTGTCCAGCTCTGGGCAACATAATTCAAGAAGGATATCGAGAAGCTGGAACACGTCCAGAGGAGGGCGACCAAGATAGTGGGAGGAACGGCTTAGGGAGATGAGTATGTTTAGTCTGGTGAAGAGAAGGTTGAGAGGGGACATGATAGCCATGTTTAAATATTTGAAGGGATGTCATATGGAGCATGGAGCAAGTTTTTTTCCTGCTGCTTCAGAGACTAGAACACAGAGCAATGGGTTCAAACTACAGGAAAAGAGATTCCACCTAAACATGAGGAGGAACTTCCTGACAGTAAGAGGTCATAGAATCATAGAATCATAGAATCATAGAATTGCAGAGTTGGAAGAGACCACGAGGGCCATCCAGTCCAACCCCCTGCCACGCAGGAAATCACAATCAAAGCATCCCCGACAGATGGCCATCCAGCCTCTGTTTAAAGACCTCCAAGGAAGGAGACCCCACCACGCTCCGAGGGAGTGTGTTCCACTGCTGAACAGCTCTTACTGTCAAAAAGTTCCTCCTCATGTTGAGGTGGAATCTCTGTTCCTGGAGCTTGCACCCATTGCTCCGTGTTCCAGTCTCTGGAGCAGCAGAAAACAAGCCTGCTCCATCCTCAGCGTGACATCCCTTCAAATACTTAAACAGGGCTATCATATCGCCTCTAAACCGTCTTTTTTCCAGGCTAAACATACCCAGCTCCCTAAGTCTCTCCTCATAAGGCATTGTTTCCAGACCTTTCACCATTTTAGTTGCCCTTCTCTGGACACGCTCCAATTTGTCAATATCCTTTCTGAATTGTGGTGCCCAGAACTGGACACAGTATTCTAAGTGAGGTCTGACCAAGGCAGAATAGAGTGGCACTATTACTTCCCTTGATCTAGACACTATACTTCTATTGATACAGCCCAAAATTGCATTGGCCTTTTTAGCTGCCGCATCACACTGTTGGCTCATGTTCAACTTGTGGTCTACTAGGACTCCTAGATCCCTTTCGCACATAGTCTCATTCAGCCAGGTCTCTCCCATCCTATATTTATGCATTTCATTTTTCCGCCCTAGTTCTGCACTGCCTGGGAGTGTCGTGGAGTCTCCTTCTTTGGAGGTTTTAAAACAGAGGATGGATGGCCATCTGTCAGGAATGCTTTGATTGTGTGTTGTTGCATGGCAGGGGGTTGGACTAGATGGCCCTTGTGGTCTCTTCCAACTCTATGATCCTATGATTGGACATATGGATTTTGGATGGTATCATAAATAGGTGGTCAACTGGCAGGCAGTGAGGAAGAAGGGAATAGTTTGGTGTACACCTATGGCACTTCTTTTGGGTGAAGTATGGCTCTATCAAACTCACCTTGCAGGTCATGCAACTTAGGGGGTGGGGTGTAGACTATCCTTGAGGCCAGTCTGAGGGTTGAGCCCTTGTCAGAAGTCATATGACTTGAGGTGTCTCATCCTGGGGGTTTGCCTTCTAGCAGATGGTGCCCAGGGGTTAGCCCAATTGATGGGAAACCCCCTGAGGCTCAGGTGTTTCACCCTGGGAAGCCAGGAGGTTAGTCTGGGTGAGACCATTGGCCTCAACGTCCCTCCCTAGTTTGCATATCCCAAGGAATAAAGATTAAATAGATGATGGACTAAATAAAGTAGCCTCTATTTTAACTCAAGCTTTGTGTCTGGCCTCATTATTTCATGTGTTGGTCATCAACTGGCCATAAGCCTGTATCACATTTTGTAATTTTATGAATCCTTACCTATGTTGCAGAAGTGCAATGAAACACTGTTAGTGAACTGTGACGATGTGTATCCATACACTGACAAAAGTGCTCCAATGCACATCAGAGTTGGAAGAGACCACAAAGGCCATCCAATCCAACCCTATTCTGTGTATGGTAGATTTGGCCCAGACTCTAACCCAGTGGTTCCCAAACACTTGTCAGGTGTTATAGGCACACACTGGGAACCTAAACAGGTCCAGGCAGCAAAAATAATCAGTAGAGTGTTGTTCCTTCAGGCATCAGAATAAAGGCACAGACACAGGCTTTGTGTCTAAAATAAACTTCTATTTCCTTGAGCATAATGAAGAGTATTTACAGATATGCTGTTGTTCTTCTGTATCTACGGATTTGGTATCCATGGATTTAAGTATTCATGGCTTGAAAATATTCTTTAAAAAATAATAATCCAAAAAGCAAACCTTGATTTTGCCATCTCCTATAAGGGACAACATTTTACTATGCCATTGTATATACAGTAATGGGACTTGAGTATTCGTGGATTTGGGGATCCACAGGATGGTGGGAGGTTCCTGGAATCAAACCCCAGCGAATATGAAGGGACAACTGTATACAGCATTCAAAGAAAAACATCTTATCTCTGTGAAATCCAACACAGAATATCTTTACATTGTGAAATCCAAAGCAGAACTGCTTTGCTCTCAGCCCAGCCCTGCACCAGCTCAGCTCTTGGGCTCAGTCAAAATTGATACATTTACCCAGCTAGCTTGCTTCTGCAAACTGCAAACTGTTTGTTACATTCCAGCTCTTTACAGAATAAATCCATTTTGTGTCCCAATATCCTGACAACACTCCCCCCTTTGTGTTTCATCAAATGTAATATAGTTGTCCCTCCATATCCATGGTTTTGGTATCCACAGATTTAAGTATTCACAGCTTGAAAATATTCTTTAAAAAATAATAATCCAAAAAGCAAACCTTGATTTTGCCAATTTATATAAGGGACACCATTTTGCTATGCCATTGCATATAATGGGATTTGAGTATTCACGGATTTGGGGATCCATGGGGGGGGGGGTCCTGGAGCCAAACCGCAGTGAATGTGAAGGGACAACTGTACGTAACTGCCTTGAAGAAAACACCTCTCTCCTTGCATAATCCTGACAAGTTTTTCCCCCTAAAGTCCCTGCTGCATTAAAACCTGGCTTCAGATTATGACAAATACCTAAGACAGATCTCTCGGCAGCTAAAAAGGCCAATGCAATTTTGGGCTGCATCAATAGAAGTGTAGTGTCCAGATCAAGGGAAATAATACTGCCGCTCTATTCTGCCTTGGTCAGACCTCACCTGGAATACTGTGTCCAGTTCTGGGCACCACAATTTAAAAAGGATATTTGAATTTCTCTGGACAAATTGGAGCATGTCCAGAGAAGGGCGACTAAAATGGTGAAAGGTTTGGAAACAATGCCTTATGAGGAGACACTTAGGGAGTTGGGTATGTTTAACCTGGAAAAAAGACGGTTAAGAGGTGATATGATAGCCCTGTTTAAGTATTTGAAGGGGTGTCATGTTGAGGATGGAGCAGGCTTGTTTTCTGCTGCTCCAGAGACTAGAACATGGAGCAATGGATGCAAGCTCCAGGAACAGAGATTCTACCTCAACATTAGGAGGAACTTTTTGACAGTAAGAGCTGTTCAGCAGTGGAACACACTCCCTCGGAGCGTGGTGGGGTCTCCTTCCTTGGAGGTCTTTAAACAGAGGCTGGATGGCCATCTGTCGGGGATGCTTTGATTGTGATTTCCTGCATGGCAGGGAGTTGGACTGGATGGCCCTCGTGGTCTCTTCCAACTCTACACTTCTATGATTCTCCCTGCTCTTAGCAAAACCAAACAATCAGGGAGCCCATTTCACGAGTGCCTGAGCTGTTGATTGGCCACACTGCAGCAGGGCTCATCAGAACAGTTCTGATGGGCATACTTTGCTTTGCAAATGAATCAATCCACCAGCCATCACCCACCAGGGTCACTGGAGACTAGCAGAGAATGACTGCATGATGCAAGAGGAGGAACATATGCGCTGGGTTAGACATCGGGAAAGGCTATCTAGATAACAAGAGGCCTGTGGCTTTTGGTGGAGGGAGAACAGGGTGGGAGAAAGGAGCAATGCAGAGAAATGTTAATCAAAAGCAGCAGGTTGGGAACAAAAAAGCAAAAAAAGCAAAAAAGCAAAGCAAAAGTAGAAAGAAAGAAAACCGGTAAGAGCACAACTAGTGAGTCAACAGGTCAATTTTGCTCAGGCTTTTTCCACCACTGTCCTTGTTTTACTTGAGAAGAGTTCGCAAGGTCAATCACCACCCCAAACTATGCCACATCTGAAGTGTCGGCTGACAGAGCTTAACTATGCCCTGTGCCATGTGATCGGCTGGAAGGTATGCAGCCCTGACAACTTCATCGTGACCCTGGTGTCTGGCTTTGGAGGTCTTCGGGTTGGGGCTCCTTTCATCCTGGAGTGTTAAGCCTGCAACTTGTGTGCAGAGATAAAATAGTGCTTGGACAGGGATGGCCAATTAAACCCCATGCAACAAAAGTGGATAATGAAGGGTTGCTCTAGGGAGCTGAAGCAGTGGGAAAACCAGGGGCTCCACACACACATCTCCTTGGCAGGAGATCAGGGAGATTAGACAACACTGGTGGTCTGGATTACAGCTGGGAAAAGGCCATAGCTCAGGGCCAGAGTACATGCTTTGCACACAGGTGGTCTCAGGTTCAATCCCTGGCATCTTCGGGTATGCCGGGAAAGACTCCCTGTGTAGGAGTCACCATGGCATTTCTACCACTGTGTAGACAATATGAAGCTAGATGAATAGATGGTCTGATATAGGAGCTTCCTCTCAACCTGCACAGCTCTGTGCAATATGCAATGTAACACATGGGTGTTGTAGGAATGGTTTCTGATACTGCCAGGGGGTCGGACTAGATATCCCCTGGGGGACCCTTCAAATCCACGTTTCTGTGACAAAACAGAGAGTTCTTCAAGGAATCATTCAGTGGCAGTAATGAAATCCATGTGGATGTAGAACAGGGGTGGACATCTGACAGTCCTAATTTCAATGGCACTCTGTCCCAGCAGGAGAGAGAGCCAGTGGATTCATTTGCAAAGCAAAGGCTGTCTCCTTACACTCCCACAAGCCTACTTGCACCCTTGACAAAAACAGTCCTGATGAATCCTCTGCCATCCTGCTTTTTCAGCTGTTTTTAAAATGTCTCAGTTGCCCTTTCCTCCTCTGACTTTCCCTCTTTGCCCTCCTCAGCTTCATCCATTGCTGCAATCTGCGTTCAAATTGCAAAGAATCTCACCCTTCCCAGTCAGCTCAGGCAAAAGCAAACAACCGCAGCCTCTTCTAGCCTGTGTGGTCTTCCTCACTAATAACGTTTGCCCTCTTGCACCACTTTGATGTTGCTTCACCACGGAATGTCCCGGCTTTTGTCTGTGAAACGTTGGAAAGGGTGGAACCCAGCGAAACATTAATTTTTTCCCCTAAACAGTCTTTCCATAAAGACTGGAAGACCGTTTCCCAGGCTAGATTACCTTGTAGCCACAGCAGAGAGAGTCTAGTCAGGCAGACAGATGTGGGTGATCAGGGAACCCCTGACCTGCAGCTCTTGGCCTGATTTCATGCCAAGTCTAAGCCCAGCTTCAAAAGCCCTCTCTGAGTGATCTGTTCAGATCTCTGCAAAAGGGTGCTTTTGTCCTCTCTAAAATCATAGAATCATAGAGTTGGAAGAGGGCCATCCAGTCCAACCCCCTGCCATGCAGGAAGACACAATCAAAGCATTCCCAACAGATGGCCATCCAATCTCTGTTTAAAAACTTCCAAAGGCATACTCCAAGGCAGTGTATTCCACTTCTGAACAACTCTTACTGTCAGGCAGTTCTTCCTCATGTTTAGGTGGAATCTCTTTTCCTGTAGTTTGAACCCATTGCTCCATGTCCTAGTCTCTGGAGCAGCAGAAAACAAGCTTGCTCCATCCTCAGGATAACATCCCTTCAAATATTTAAACATGTTTATCATGTCCCCTCTCAACCTTCTCTTCTCCAGACTAAACATGCCCAGCTCTCTAAGCTGCTCCTTATAGGGCATCATGGCTTCCAGACCTCATACCATCCTGGTTGCCCTCCTCTGGACATGTTCCAGCTTGTCAACATCCTTCCTGAATTGTGGTGCCCAGAACTGGACACAGGATTCCAGTTGAGGTCTGACCAAAGCAGAATAAAGTGGCACTATTACTTCCCTTGATCTAGACACTATACTCCTATTGATGCAGCCTAGAATTGCATTGGCTTTTTAAGCTGCTGCATCACACTACTGACTCATGTTCATCTTGTGGTCCACTAAGACTTCTAGATCCCTTTCGCATGGACTGCCATCAAGACAGGTGTCACCCATCCTATATCTGTGCATTTCATTTTTACTGCCCTAGTGTAGTATCCTACATTTCTCCCTATTGAAATACATTTTGTTAGTTTTGGCCCAGCTTTCTAATCTGTTCAGGTCATTTTGGATTCTGATCCTGTCCTTTGGGGTATTAGCTACCCCTCGTAATTTGGTGTCATCTGCAAACGTGATAATCGTGTCCTCTATGCCCTCATCCAAGTCACTGATAAAGATGTTGAATAGCACTGGGCCCAGGACAGAACCCTGTGGCACCCCACTGGTCACTTCTCTCCAGGATGAAGAGGAGCCATTGGTGAACATCTTTTGGGTTCAGTCTATCAGCCAGTTACAAATCCACCTAACAGTTGCATTATCCAGCCCACATGTTACTAACTTTTTTGTAAGGATATCATGGGGGGCTTTGTCAAAGGTGTTACTGAAATTAAGATACACTACATCCATAGCACTGTTGCCCTACAGGTGGGCAAGTATCAGTTCATGGGCCATTTTTCTCCCAGGGACCACACCAATGGGTACAGACTGAGGGGAAGTGTCATTATATCACTTCCTGATTCATTTTTTGGTCACTTTTTACTCAATGTTGTTAGGGGAGAATTTCATTTGTAAATCAACTGCCATTCTTGTGGTGAGACACTGAGGGCATAGGTGATTGTTGTGTGACTTCAAGTCATTTCTCACTTAAAGCAACCCAAAGGAGAACCTATCAAGCGATGCGGTCTTCTTGCCAAAAAGAGGGGCTTTGCCATGGTCTTCCTCTGAAGTTGAGCGAATGTGATTTCCCCACGGTCCCCTAGTGGGTTTGCATGGCTGAGCAGGCACTCCCAGAATCCTAGTCCATCACTAAAAACACTGCACTGGCTTCCATGTTTCCATTAGGAACAGACATTTTGTAAAGCCAATAGTTCTTGGTGCCCTTTAAAGACCAAGAGTGTTGGGGAGTCTCCTTCTTTGGAGATTTTTAAACAGAGGCTGGGTCGCCATCTGTCAAGAGTGCTTTGATTATATATTCCTGCATGGCAGGGGGTTGGACTAGATGGCCCTTGGGGTCTCTTCGAAGTCTATGATTCTCTGCTTCCATCCCCAAAATACTCTGCATTACAACACAGGGAGCCCACACTCAGACACTGGCAACATGTTGGTTAGTCCCAAGTAGTATCAACCCATTCAGTCAGTTGTTGAATGGAGAGCCAACATATACGGTAGCTAAATTGAAAGATTTGATGGGTCTATCCTAGTTAAGACTGAAAGAGAATTCAGACCAGAAAATGTGGCTTGCCCAAGATCACCAAGTATGCTTCCATGGCAGAGCAGAGATTTGAACCCAGGACTCCCACAGTCCTAGTCCAGCATTCAAACCGCTATACCACGCTGGCTCTGAGGGCACAACTATCATGTCTTTAAGCCACCTTTTGTCATTTGGGGGTGAAAAATTACCCACGAAGGTCTTTTTTTAAACCTATCTATCTATCTATCTAAGTAAATTTGGAAGCATCTCTGCAAATCCCACACCTCTGTCTTAATGGGGCGAGGAAGTGTTTGCCACAAACGGTTTGAAGAGAGAGAAGGAAAGACTTTTAAAACAAGCAAGCAAGGAAACTAAATCTCTGCAGATCTCATTTGTGGTCAACAGTATTAATTTTGTAACTTTGCTGAATAACAGTCCTTGGAAACAGTCACTTAGCTTGTGGGGACTATGATGTCAAGTCTGAGATGTTGCTGTTACAACCAGTAGATCACATACAAGGCCACAATCCAGATCACGAATGTGAGGCCAAGGATGAGAGAGTGAAACCGTCTGAAGATGCAGTACTGGTTCAGTAAGCAAGGGAAGGTCTGCTTTGGAAGGTCTTCTTGGGATTTTTGAGGGTACGCTTGGCGGTTGCGTCTGATGTCCCAGCAAGAGAGCCAATAGCATTCAGGGATGAGGATGATGTAAGCCGTTGGGTCATAATGGAAGATCCTTTTGAGCTGAGTGGAAGCTGATTCACTGATAAAGACAGATGGGATACCCACTTGCTCTTTGGCTTCCTCCTTTTCGCTCAGCATGGTCACAAGAGCTTGCGAGTTGACGTTGTGGATGATGGCGGCATGGAAGCCAGCCTTCTGGGCGTGGAGAACCTTGGTGGTGAAAGGGCAATCATACCTCTGGATGAGAGCGACAAAGGCAACCCCGGAGCTATTGGGTGGTGGTGGAGCAGCTCTGATGGGATGGCAGGCATTGGCTGGCTTGGCTTCAATGAGGTATCCCAGGAGACCTTCGGAGTAGAGCAGAGGTCCAAAATTCGAAGGCAGGGCTTTGAAATCTTGGCTGATGCTGTTGTGGTTGTAGATGGCACGGATGAAGGCCTCGTTGGTGGAGACGTGGAAGAGGACGATCACCAGGAGCACATGGACTGGAGATGGAGCGGCAACCTGCATTCTTGCATCGAGCAAAGATGTGGCCATCTAGGGGACTTTATGGACAGATGAAGCATCTACTGGCTGGTTCCTGGATCATCCATGAAACCAGGTAGTAGATGGTTAAGTAGACCACGTTGGTCCTTGGGAGTAGAGGGTGGCGGGAATCTTTCCCTTGGAGTTTGACTAGTGTTGCTGATCTCCCTTAAGAGCTTCAGGCCATTTCTCATTAAAAAAAAAAAAAGAGAGATGATACACTGACATTTGCCCCTGAAGCCTTTATGACCTCATGACTTTATGACCTCACCAACTCTCCCCTTTCACCTGAGAAACTTCTGCCAGCCACCCTCCAAACTTTTACCCAGTGGCAGCTGGCAGTTTCCATATCAGTAGAGAGGAAGAGTCAAAGAATCAGAGAATCTTAGAGCTGGAAGAGACAATATGGGCCATCTCGTCTAATCCCCTGCTATACAGGGATATGCAACTGAAGCATTCCTGAAAGATGTCCTTCCAACCTCTGTTTAAAGACCTTCAAAGGAGGAGAGTCAAAGGCAGTCTATTCCACTGTCAGACAATTCTTTCAGTAAATAGCCTTTCCCTAATGTTTAAGTGGAATCTCTTTTCTTGCAATTTAAATCCATTGGTTCATGTTCTAGTCTCTGGAACCGCAGAAGATAAGCTTGCTCCATCTTCTTCATGACCTCCCTTCAGATATTTAAAGATATTTATCATCTCAGTCTTCTCTTCT
Organism: Gambelia wislizenii; assembly: GCA_030847615.1. Classification (NCBI taxonomy): domain Eukaryota; kingdom Metazoa; phylum Chordata; class Lepidosauria; order Squamata; family Crotaphytidae; genus Gambelia; species Gambelia wislizenii. The sequence continues at coordinate 9,893,311 of JAUMIR010000018.1, forward strand.
CCAAGCTAAACCAGCATCAAACTACTCCTGAGTCAAGCCACTCTGGGTTTTTGGCTGAATGGCAAAGAAGTTATCCAGCATGAGGAACCTAATTGGGGAAGGGAAGAACTGAGAGCCATTAACCTTACAAAAGACTTGCTCCTGGTTGGGATGCAGGCTGAAATCCTCGTGGTTCATCACACAGTGGTTGCACTTTTTCCAACTTCACTCAATGGGCCAATGCTAGTTGGTACTCACCAATACCATTCAGGCCAATTTTTTCGATAGGCATAGATGAAATGCCTCCATAAGATTGGAGACCAGGGGTCCTTCCCACTCAGCCACAGATTAGACAAGGCTGCCCAGCATGGTGATGAAGTAGTAGTTCTTGCTATGAGCCTCCAAATCCATTCAAACCTACAGAGACTACTCCTGGGATTTCATTGGCAAGATTTATTTGGAGCAGGTTTGCCATTGTTTCCTTTATGGATGAGAGAGTATGACCTGCCCAAGACCACCCAGTGGGTTGCTGTGGTTGAGTGGACATTTGATCCCTGGTCTCTAAGAGTCATAGTCCCAACACTGAAATCACTACAACATACTGGTTCTCATCTCTCCAGTAGGAGCCCGTAGTTTGTAAAACTAATGGAGCTTAATTGCCAATTCAAAACCAAGACATTCCCAAATGCTGTGCATTACAGCATTTTCATGGCTGATTGGGGATTCAAACCCTGCTCTCCCAGGGTCCTTGTACAATGCTCAGATCACTATTTGTTTATTTATTTATTGGATTTATAGCCCACCTTTCTCCCAAGATGGGATTCAAGGTGGGTTACACAACTCCTCGAGCACTTTCATCAGCACTGTCTATGCACAATCCTAAATATACACTGGACTGACTATGTGACAAATGTTGCTGTCCTTGAGCAAGCAGGGATCACCAGCACTGAGGCCATGATATTGAGAACACAGCTGCGCTAGGCAGGGCACGTTTCTAGGATGGAGGACCATCGCCTCCCAAAAATACTACTCTACGGTGAACTCGCCACGGGTCAGCGTAAGAGGGGCGCTCCAAAAAAGCGATACAAAGACTCCCTGAAACAACATCTCAGGCTCGGCCAAATTGATCACCAACAGTGGTCCGCCCTGGCCTCACATCGGGAGACATGGAGATGCACTATCCACAATGCTGCAGCCTTATTTGAGAACTCACGACGAACAAGTCTTAAAGAGAAACGACAACGCAGAAAGAATCACAACCCAAAAACATCACCCAAGGAGACCTTCTGCTGTGCTTTTTGCAACCGGACTTGTTTATCTCGGATTGGCCTTTTTAGTCATCAGCGCGCTTGCAGAAAGCACGGGATGAGTCCTTCCTGAATCTTCGTTTGCGAAGAAAAGCCAGAGAGAGAGAGACAATAATTTAAAATATACAACTAAAACATCACAAAAGTTACAAAAAAGAATTAAATTATTACCATTATTAAAATATAACAATTACAAACAAAGCATAGATTAAAAACATAAGATCAATAAAAATTACAAACACTGAAAGGAGCACACCAATTTAAATTCACATTTCAAAAGCCTGCCTAAATAAAAATGACATAGAATCATAGACTCATAGAGTTGGAAGAGACCACAAGGGCCATCCAGTCCAACCCCCTGCCATTCAGAAATAAAAAATCAAAGCATTCCCAACAGATGGCCATCTAGCCTCTGTTTAAAAACCTCTAAAGATGGAGACTCCACCATACTCCCAAGCAGTGCATTCCACTTCCGAACAGCTCTTACTGTCAGGAAGTTCCTCCTAATGTTTAGGTGGGATCACTTTTCCTATAGTTTGAACCCATTGCTCCATGTCCTAGTCTCTGGAGCAGAAAACAAGCTTGCTCCATCCTCAGTATGACATCCCTTCTAATATTTAAACATGGCTCTCACCTCTCAACCTTCTCTTCTCCAGATTAAACATGCCCAGCTCCCTAAGTCATTCTTCACCTGCCAGTGAAAAGAGAGCAGAGAGGGAACCATGCGGACCTCCAGTGGAAGAGAGTTCCACAGTCTGGGAGCAGCCCTGGAGAATGCTTTCCTCTCCTGCAAAGGTGGTGGGACTGAGAGAAAGCCCTCCCCTGCTGATCTTAACATTCAGGCTGGCTTATATAGGGCCATATGAAATATGGTCTTTCAGGTAGTCTGGACCCAAGCCTGGAACCAATGTTGTTGTTGTGTGCCTTCAAGTCTTGTTCAGCTTATAGCAACCCTAAGGTGAGCCCATCTCAGGGTTTTCTTGGCAAAATTGGTTTGCATTGTCTTCGTCTAAAGAGAGAGTGACTTGCCCAAGATCACCCAATGGGTTTCCATGACTGAGCAGGGATTCAAACCCCAGTCTTGAGAGTTGTGCTCCAATGCTCAAACCACTATGGCTGTCCTACCTCCACTAGCAGCAAGCATTTTATAATGCTAATGGGTCTTAATTCACAATTCAAGACCAAGCCATTCCCAAATTTTACAAAATGTCCATTGGTGGGATGTTTGTTGTGTGCCTTCAAATCATTTTTGATGTATAGCAATCCTAAAATGAACTTTTCATATATATATATTTTTGGCCAAGATTTATTCAGAGGGGGGAGTTGCCATTGCCTTCATCTAAAGCTGAGAGAGTGTGACTTGCTTAATAAGGTCAGCCAGTGGGTTTTCATGTCTGAGTGGGGATTCAAACTAAACCTAAACCATTGCACCACACTGGCTCAGTTCCTTTAAAACATGGAGAATTCAACAGCAGCAGGTATCTGTGGCAGATTTCACCACCATCCCTTTTCCAGAATGTGTGCTTGCCCTCCCAAATGTACCATAACCCCACTTTTCCCAAGTGCCTCTTTAAAACCCAGCCAGCTTCTCACCAACATCTACTGACATCATCTCCAGCTGAGGAGGATATCTTTCATTCTCCATGCTAGAAGTGACCCTTGGCAAAGGCCAACCTCTCTTCCATGCCCCTTAAGGCTTCCCTTCCTGGCGGGCAGCTTCCCAAATTATAAATTTCATGGGAGTGTGTTTTTGGAGCATGGAAGAAGACTCCTTCATTGGACAGCTCTTTTCCATGTCCAGGGCAACTTCACATACTAGAATTGCAGAGACAGAGAGATAAAGAGGCAGAGACAAAGGCTTGGTTGAACTAGGGACACATGAGAATGATCAAAGGATCATAGAATCATAGAGTTGGAAGAGACCTCAAGGGCCATCCAGTCCAACCCCCTACCATGCAGGAATACACAATCAGGTCATTCCCGATCAGAAGATGGGAAGTGATATTTGTTGGCAATCTAACCCAAACTAGATTAGGGGTAGAATCATAGAAACATAGAGCTGGAAGAGACCACAAGGGCCATCTAGTCCAACCCCCTGCCTTGCAGAAATAATCAAAGCATTCCCGATAGATGGCCATCCAGCCTCTGTTTAAAAACCTCCAAAGGAGACTCCACCACACTCCCAGGCAGTGCATTCCACTTCTGAACAGCTGTTACTGTCAGGAAGTTCTTCCTCATGTTTAGATGGTAGATTAAGGTGCCCCTTGTGGTCTCTTCCAACTCTTTGACATTATGATTCTATATGCGTTCTGGATTTCTTCTAATGAGCCCAACGTGATGCTCCTCCTCCAAAATCTATCCTCCTCACAACCCTGCTAGGTAGATCAGGTTGAGAGAGAAAGTGAGCAACAGTCACCCTGGCTCTAAAAACTTAAACCAGTATACAAACAGATCTTATAGCACCTTTGATACTAATTCAGTGAAAGAAGTTTGTATAATAAGCTTTCATAAACTCAGGACTTTATCAGACGTGGCAAATACAGTATCATAACAATGCTTAATGAACACAAACAGGCACCATTACCAGACAATGTCATGCTTTCACGATTATGAGTTGAAAATAAGGCATTCTTTTTTAATTGATGAGCCAAGCCATCAATAGATCAGCCATGGCATTTTTTTTTTGCCGGTATTGAGAGCATTTGAAACCGCATACCATTTTCCTCTTGTGATTACAGCATCAATGGGCAGAACACTTCCAGTTGAAAATGAGAAAGCCAGGAATGGGATGCTCTTTTTATGAACCTCCCTGGTTTATTGGGAGTTTATGAGTGTGTTTCTGTGCTTGTGTGTGCATTTTCTATCTCGATTTTTCTGTTTATTCCATTTTTACTACGTTCGCGTCTTCTTGTGAGAACCGGCGAGATCACGAACATGGAAGTAAACAGCGCTTGTGCTCATGCTCTATTAATGGTGGGGCTGCTTTTTAACACTATTACAGGTACGTACGGTACAAAGGGTTATGTTGCCAGGACAATTACGCTGAACAATATGATGCTAAAGAGACGTTTTTGGAGGTTCGTCTGATAAAGTCCTCAGACTACTTCATCAGATGCAGTAGAATAAGTCTGAGAAAGCTTATGCTACAAACTCCTTTGTCTCAGTTGGTTTCAAAGGTCCTACAAGATCCCTTTGTATACTTTCATAGACTAACGCAGCTATGTCTCTGAATATAACTTAAACCAGGTATTCTATCCCTCACCTGCCATGCTGCATTAACTATTTTTCTAAGTTTAAAATGAGGAAGGGAAAACTTGGTGTATGGAGATAGGAGGGGTTGATGCCAGCACAAGACATTTGCAACCTAGTTGGAGTGAAGGATTTCTTACCTGCCTTCTGTGGATGGTAAATCTCTCCTTTGAACTCTGCTGATTTAGAGCAAGATGTATTTTAATGCAACATACATCACGGAAGGAGAGAGCTATGTGGGCAACCTCTGAATGGCGGTTTGGTGGTTCTAACTTCTACAATGCCAGAAACTGGGTGCTGCAACCCTGTGGCAACAGGGGCTCCCAAATCAGTGGAGAGGTGAATCCATTCCAGAGTTTGCATCCTTGCAAAAAAGCAACCCAAGGTGTGAAACCTAAAACAGTAGGCAATAGGGCTCAGCACATTGGATAACTCCACGGAAGGCTAGAGTAAAACCTGGAGTGTATTCACCTCACCACTGACATGGGATCTTCCACTGACCCTGTAGTAGCTTGTATACACCCTTCAGATTCTACATATTGAAATATTCTAGATTTGAAAGCCGTGGAGATAGGGAAGGGTATTCAGTATGGACACCCAAGACGGCCAAGACATTTTGCTGTCTGAGGTGAAAGACAACATGAACTCAGCCTAGGGGTGGCTGTTGGCTTCCATGTCAGGAATGCATTGGTTACAGGGGGCTATATATAAGCATTTACAGGAGCTATCCTAGGTCCTTAACCTGTTTTCAGTGATCTGGGATTCTGAAACCAATTCCCCAGATAGGTTCAGCAGTCTGGAGAGCTCCTTCAAAGACACCTCGCCCCTGACATAGAATCATAGAATCTTAAAAAGATTATCACACTACACTGTTATAGTGCTACTATTCTACTTTACCTGCTATGGCAGCCTCCTGTGGAATCTTGGGATTTGTAGTTTATGGAGGGACATTTAGAATTCTCCACCAGAGAGCTCTTAGGCCTCACTAAACTACAAACCCCAGAATTCCACAGGAGGCAGCCAGAGCAGTTAAAGTGGAGTAATAGCACTATAACAGTGTAGTGTGATTAAGTCCTTAGTGTTGGAAGGGACTGGAAGGGCCATCTAGTCCAACCCCCTGCACTGCAGGAATACACAAAGCATTCCTGACAGATGGCCATCCAACCTCTGTTTAAAAACCTCCAAAGAAGGAGACACCACCACACTCCGAGGCAGTGCATTCCACTTCCAAACAGCTCTTACTGTCAAAAAGTTCTTCCTAATGTTTAGGTGGAATCTCTTTTCCTGTAGTCTGAATCCATTGCTCCGTGTCCTAGTCTCAAGTATTCTTAAATAAGTAGCTGAACTAGGATCTTCATCAGTGTTTCTGCACCCCAAGAAAAGAGGCAGGCAAGGTGTCCAAAGGAAGATGCTGCAAAAAGAAGAATTCTAGGTTTGGATAAGTTCCAATGTCTCCCTCTCTGCAATACTAGAAATGTGGGGGGCTGAAGGGAAATTTCATCGGGGGGGAGAGAATTCTTAATTGTGTTGGCAACACCCTTATCCCCTCCAATAGCTACATTTCTTAAGCCCCAGTTTTGGGGAAAAAGTGAGATACAAATAATTCAGCCTACCTGCTTTTAGCTAGAAAGTGGATGCAGAGCAGAGGGAGCTCTGGCCCCACGACAAAGAGGAAGGAAGAAGAAAGCTAAGTAAATACAGAGACTTTGCTGGAAAGTGTTTGCAAGTTGTAGTGACAAACAAATGAAGCCTTGGAAATTGTAAGCAAGCTGCTGGGAAACTTGCTGAGCAGGAGATTGGCACACAGCCCATTCCTTTTGCCCGGAGCTGAGCCCATAAAACTGGGAGAACATGTACCCTTGTCTCCTGCCTGAAGATGCCCCATGAAAACTGTGTATTCAAGACCAAGCCCTGAGATCTGGCAACTCTACTGGATCTCAGTTCTTTTTTTCTCCCTTCTCCCTCAGTTTTCCTTCTGTTTCACTTCTGGTTCCTTCTCCTGGATGCAGTACTTCCCCGTTCCCCCAAAGAAGGCCAATATCTAGAAGCTAACTTTGTTTCCTGCCAACACACATTCTCCCCCTCCTTGTTCTTTCCCCTGCCACTGGTCTGCCTCCCCTCCAGGGATTAGGAAGCAAAAGATGGAGCTGAGACTAATCCAAGACCACCATGTGCAGGGATGGGATAAGGAGCAGGAGCCACCCGTCTGTGAGAAAATAAACTTGGCTGGAGCTGGAGCCAAACCTGTCCTAGTTCAAAATTGGCGAGCGTTGCCCGTGTGCAGAGAAGTGGCGATGGAGGGGTGGGGGGATGAATGAGCAAGGCCGCTACCTTGGTTACTAATTTTCCATCCAGTTTTTACATTTATTTATTTTAAGAACAGGAGCTTCATGAAAGCACAAAGTGTACTGGAGGCAAATCCACCATTCTTTCCTAGCTGCAGTTATTCCAAATTCCTCTAGGTAAGCCCGTGCTTCATATCCTCTCAAATTGGGAAGCCAGGAGTGGGACTCGTGAAGCCTTCTCAATGTTCTCGGACCACAACTCCCATCAGTTTTTAAAGGATGATGGGAGTTCCAGTCCAACAACCTCCGGAGGGTGGTGCTTTTGTCCCACCCATGGTTGGTTGAGTTTAAGACCATTAAACACGTACATTTTATTGTTTTGTTTTTTAAAATCTTTTTTAGAGTGAAGGTTTTTAATAGTGTTTAATGGTTAATAGTTTAATTCAGTTTTAATGTTGACTTTTTGTATGTTTTGAATTGTAGGCTGGAATTTGCAATTGCAGTGACAGATGAGTAAGCTGGAGTTACTCATCTGTAACTGATTCGTATTCACAGTCTTTGCATATTCACCCTCGTGACATAATTGCTACAACCGGAAAACTCCCCCAGTCCTGTTTTAGTGGGCATCAGAAGCTGTGAGCAATAGAAGTCAGTTCTGCCTATGGGGGCATAGTTGATTGATGTTCCCCATCACACTCCCACCAGCAGTCAGAATCATAGAATCATAGAGTTAAAAGAGACCACAAAGGCCATCCACTCCAACCCCCTGCCATGCAGGAACATGTCCAGAGGAGGGTGACCAAAATGGTGAAAGGTCTGGAAGCCATTATGCCCTATGAGGAGCAGCTTAGGGAGCTGGGTATGTTTAGCCTGGAGAAGAGAAGGTTGGGAGGGGACACGATAACCATGCTTAAATATTTGAAGGGATGTCATACTGATGATGGAGCAAGATTGTTTTGTGCTGCTCCAGAGACTAGGACACGAAGGAATGGGTTCAAACAACAGGAAAAGAGATTCCACCTAAACATGAGGAAGAACATCCTGGTGTTAAGAGCTGTTCAGAAGTTGAACACACTGCCTGGGAGTGTGGTGGAGTCTCCTTCTTTGGAGGTTTTTAAACAGGGGCTGGAAGGTCATCTGTCGGGAATGCTTTGATTGGGTATTCCTGCATGGCAGGGAGTTGGACTAGATGGCCCTTGTGGTCTCTTCCAACTCTATGACTCTAACCTGATCTTTCAACTGCAACCCCATCCAGAACAGACTGTGATCCAAGTCTCCCAGGATCTCTGCAGATGATATCCTCACAGGGACATCAGAAAAACAGCTGGGTGCATCTCCACAGATCCCCCTGTTCTCCAACAACAAGGGAAAGGCCATGTTGGAAGGGCTTCGCTGCTTCCAAGGTGGTTTTTGAGGAGCATCTTTGTCACAACACGACTGAAAGAGAATTCCAAGCTGTGCAATGGCCAAACAAGTAAGATATCTTTGAGAACTCCTGGAGAACAGGAGAAGTCCCAGCAGACTGGAGGAGGGCAAACGTCCCCATTTTCAAAAAGGGGAAAAAAGAGGATCCCATCAATTATCGTCCAGTTAGTCTGACATCAATACCAGGGAAGATTCTAGAGCAGATCATTAAACAGAGAGTCTGTGAACATTTAGAAGGCAATGCCATAATCACAAAAAGTCAACATGGGTTTCAGAGAAACAAGTCATGCCAGACTAATCTGATCTCTTTTTTTGATAAAATTACCAGCTTGGTAGATGAAGGGAACGCTGTGGATATCGTATACCTTGATTTCAGTAAGGGCTTTGACAAGGTTCCCCATGATATTCTTGCAAACAAGCTTGTAAAATGTGGGCTAGCTAGACAAGTTAACTGTTCAATGGATTTGCAATTGGTTGACCGTCCGAACCCAAAGGGTGCTCAGCAGTGGCTCCTCTTCGTCTTGGAAAGATGTGACCAGTGGGGTGCCACAAGGTTCGGTCCTGGGCCCAGCGCTATTCAACATCTTTATCAATGACTTGGATGAGGGAATTAGGGGCATACTTATCAAATTTGCAGATGACACAAAATTGGGAGGAGTAGCTAATACCCTAGAGGACATGATCAAAATTCAAAATGACCTGGATAGACTGGAGAGCTGGGCCCAAGCTAACAAAATGAAATTCAATACGGAGAAATGTCAGGTACTGCGCTTAGGGCAAAAAAAATGAAATGCATAGATATAGGATGGGGGAGACCTGGCTGAATGAGACTACATGCAAAACGGATCTAGGTGTCCTAGTAGACCACAAGTTGAACATGAGTCAACAGTGTGATGTGGCAGCTAAAAAGGCCAATGTGATTTTGGGCTGCATCAATAGAAGTGTAGTGTCTAGATCAAGGGAAGTACTGTAATAGTGCTGCTCTATTCTGCCTTGGTCAGACCTCACCTAGAATACTGTGTCCAGTTCTGGGCACCACAATGCAAAAAGGATATGGACAAATTGGAGTGTGTGCAAAGAAGGGCAGAGATTCCACCTCAACATTAGGAGGAACTTTCTGACTGTAAGAGCTGTTTGGCAGTGGAACGCACTCCCTCGGAGCGTGGTGAGGTCTCCCTCCTTGGAGATCTTTAAACAGAGGCTGGATGGCCATCTGTTGGGGATGCTTTGATCGTGATTTCCTGCGTGGCAGGGGGTTGGACTGGATGGCCCTCGTGGTCTCTTCCAACTCTGCAATTCTATGATTCTATGATATGATGGCAACTTAATGCCATCATATCTTACTTGTTTGGCCATTGCACGGCTTGGAATTGTAATTCACCAATAGTATTCTGCCCATGGTTCTTCCTTTTTCTTTTACCTCTGGAAATAGAAGGCTTCTGAAACTTGGGAATCTGATTTTTGGGTTCTGAGGAGATTGAATAAGTAGCAGGGGGCATGCTAAAGCACAGCCTGTCCAGATGCTCTGGACTCCCTGCTTTTCCTTTTATCTCTTTCCCAATCGCCTACCGCCATGGCTCTAATTTGCACCCCCTGTTCTTCCTGATGAGGATCACAAGCCGTTGTTTGCCGATGCTAATTAGCAATTAATTAGATCTCACGACACCCCCCGGTGAGAGAGGGGGTCTCACCCCCATTGCTAACAGAACACCCCTTGCCTTGCAAAACAAACAGAGAACAAATAGAGGAAGAGGCAGCGTGGCACCGAGGAGAGCAGAATGAAAAACAAGGGTAGGAAAACAGATGCCACTTTTTCAGAAGCTCAGGAAATAGATGTCACTGAACAACAACAACAATCAGTGAGAAGGGAACGCAATGTTTCAGTATGGAGTGCTTTGGTGCCAGCTTGCCCGCCAGCCAGCTCTCATGGCAGCTGGTGGCTTCCATATCCACACTGGGTTTTAAAGTCTGGAGACGCTAACTGAGCTCTCCTTGGTGCTGAACCTATTTTGGAGAGTATGGGACAGCACCTTGGGGAGTACCTGTACAGTCTCAAACTCAGGGTGGACTCACTGCACCCTTGACATAGAATCAGATGGTTGCTCTTACTGCAAGCATACGTCCTCAGAGGCTTCTTTTCTTTTCTTTTTAAGTAATATTTTTATTGCAATATAGACATACTAGCTGGACCTGGCTGTACCATGCGCCCTTAAAACACACATCAAAAAAACACCCAGTAGACCTTACGACAACCCTGTAAAGTAGGCTAGTGGGTCTTTAAATTACTCCTTCCCCTTCTCGGCATTCCACGCTTTTCCTGGAATTGCTGAGGGTGACTCGCTCTGTTGCCCTGTTGCTGCCGCCACCAATTAACTGCCTGGGTTCCATCCTGCTGCTGCTGCTACCACCAGTTTAATGCCTGGGTCCCATTACAGGTGCCCTGTCACCGCTGCCAATTGACTGTCTGGGTCCCAATCTGGGCCACAGATTGAGTGGCAAGAGTGGATTGTGAGGTGGAGAGGGAATTTGCATGTGGGTGGTGATTGGTTGGGTGTGTTTCCTGAGCAGCCAATCAGCACACTGGGAAAGGCAACATACCCAAGAGAATTACATATGCAGATATAGATATATCAAAGAAGTTTTTACAGAAGAGAGAAATAGGAAGTCAAACTAATTGATCCTTTTACAGTAACTTAATGTAATTTCAATTTTGTTCTCCATATATGTTCATATATACATTATCTATCTCATTCTTAAGTATTTTTATTTTTCTCTTATTTCCCATCTTATATTTTTCCTTATTCCTTTTTTCTTCATTCTTATATTTCATTCTTATATCTCTTCCTTGATAT